>OX424566.1:35952588-38352588 GCA_949152475.1 Terebella lapidaria
ACACCAGGTCGAATTTATTTTTACTTTTGTTCAAAGGGTCATACTTTGTAAATTTTTGAACGTTGAGGCCATGAGGCTCGAAAGTGCCTAAAGTATCAATCCAACAATATTCCCTTTCAAGTCGCCATTGTTTGTTTAAAAGTTCATCACCAAGATCGGAAACCTGTTCAATTGGTAAAAGAGAAAAACAATCGATGGAAAATTCAGTTTTGCTGTGAAATTTAGATAGATGACTGTATAATGCATTTTCCTCATTGCAGCTAGTTATTGCAGCACGGTGACGATTGTTTCTGAATTTGAGTGATTTACCGGTTTCACCTACATATTGTTTTTCGCAAAGCTTACAAGTGTATAGATAAATTATATTTTCTGAGTTGCAATCCAAAGCTGAGTTGATTGAGTAGGTTTGTTCAAAAACTGATCCTGAGAAATTTTGACAATTTGGAACTAAATGACATGTTTGACATAGTCTAGAATTACAAGGTTTTGAGCCAGATGAGCTGGAAGTGGGCAACTGAAAATCAGCACCTAGCCTTTCCTCACTGTTTAGAATTCTCAATGTTTCATTCTTGATTTTGCGAAGCCAACGTTTTGAATAGTTACGTTTCGAAAGTGCCTTGAATAATGTTTGGCAAGCTAATTCAACATCATCTGGATAGGAGCAAATTTGGAAAAATCGAAAAACTTGGGACTTGATTAGTCCTTTATAAGTGTGCTTTGGATGAAAAGAGAGCTTATGCAGCAACTGATGAGTATCCGTTGGTTTGAAGAAAACTTTTGCTTCTAATGTGTTTTCTTTGCTCCTGAACAAAGTAGTATCCAGAAAATTAACTGAATCAGTACTAATTTCAGCTTTGAACTTGATTGATGCCCTATGAGAATTGAAAATTTCGAGAAACTGATTAAATTTGGAAGTGCCGTGTGGCCAAATGAGGAAAATGTCATCTAAATACCTATAATAGCAATCTGGTTTGAATGGACACTTTTGTAAAGCTTGCTTTTCAAATTCAGCCATATAAATATCTGCATAATGAGGTGCATATTTCTGACCCATGGCTGTGCCTGAAACTTGTAGGAATGTCTTACCGTCAAATTCAAAGTCATTACATTTAAGTGAAATTTCCAATAATTCTATTATACCTTTGAATAGTTCATTGTTTTTCAGAGTCGGGAATGCATTTTTAATTGCTTGGATACCTTCTTCATGATTTATATTAGTATACATACTTTCAACATCTAAAGTGATTAGTAAAGAATTTGGATCTAGTTCAAGCCCTCTAACTTTATCTAAAAAGTCATACGTGTTTTTGATATATGACGGATGCTTATTTGCTTGATCTTTTATATATGAATCAATATACATAGCTACTTTTTCAGATTCACTGCTGCAGTCCGAAACAATTGGGCGCCCTGGAGGCATTACATTTGGAATTGGCCAGGAGTCTTTGGGTTTATGAATTTTAGGTAGCATATAAAATCTTCTTTGACGAGGGCGTTCT
The DNA here is from genome assembly GCA_949152475.1 of Terebella lapidaria. NCBI lineage: Eukaryota > Metazoa > Annelida > Polychaeta > Terebellida > Terebellidae > Terebella > Terebella lapidaria. Next base: position 35,954,088 of record OX424566.1, read on the forward strand.
GGTGGTAAAAGAAATTGGAATACTTTTTCAGAAAGGCATCCACAACTGCGTAATCCTTTTAAAATTTTGTTATTTTTTCTGAATTTTCTAAGTAAAGAGGAGTGTCAATTTCTCGGTAATGAGCTGGATTGTATAATTGACTAAGGCCTTCATTAATATAATTTTGCCTATCCATAATTACGACTGCACTACCTTTATCTGCTTTTTTGATTACCAAGTCTACGTTATTTTGTAAATCCTTTATAGTTTTATATTCCATTTTCGTTAGGTTTTTGGTTTCTGGTTGAATTTTCAAATTTTCAATTTCTTTAGATATTGCCGAAATGCAATCTAAAACAGGCTTGTCAATCATGGAATTGGGTGGAGTCCAGGTAGATTTTGGAGTGAATTTTGATCTATTTGTAAATGAATTTGGACGGTGAGAAAAATAATTTTGAAGTTTGAGTTTTCTACCAAAATCTTGCACAGCTTGTTCAATTGGATCCAATGTTATTTTGGGTGTGGGAACAAAAGTCAAACCACGATTTAGAAGAGCGATTTGTGTGTCCGAAAGTGTAAATTTGGAAAGGTTTACAACATTATTAGTCGTACTGGAGTTCGGTGGACTCTCAGAATGATTTAGTTTAAATGACTGAGCCAGCATTTCAACATTTCATTGGCCGTTTGTTCAGTCCAATGAATGTTATCTGGCTGTGTAGAGAACCTGATTGGATCCAATTGTTTAACAACTGTGAGATTGCTGAAACGTGAACTCATGTCATCCAAAGCCCTGTTAATCATATCCAAGTTGCGTTTCTCTACAGACGGAAGATTGTCTGAGTAGTTAATTTTTGGAATAAGAATTTTGGAGTGGGGGAAGATTCGGAAAGCACTGCTGAGCATATTCCTCAGCTCTGGAATTGAGGTAACACTTGGTTTGGAGCTTCGATTGTTCAGGCCAACACTTAAGATTAAGTTTTTGGGGGCATCAAATGATTTTTTACAGGCCGTGAACATCATTCTGAGATGGTTGAACAAAGCTCCAGGATAAGACACAACTTGGATATCACTGACGGGGGATTTGGTGATGCGAGAGAGGTTAGAAGAGCCGAGGACGACAGTGGAGGAGGTTAGTCTAGGAAGGGCCCAAAGAGTTTTGGGCCCTCTGATAGTGGAAGGAGAGACATGGAAAGTGGTGTTAGGAGAGTTTTTAGGAGAGGCAAAGCGAGAGCGTTTGCCTTTAGGTAGAGAGGAGGGTGAGAGTTCAGGAGAAGAAGGAGAGCGCGGACGCCGTTTGGGCGTGGCACTAAGGCGGTTATCAGGAGAAGAGCGAGAGAGAGGTGGCCAATCATCAGATGATGAGAGGCAAGGAGGATTAGAGAGAGTGTCCAGGAGTTGGAAGCGGTTAGAAGTGGACACAAAGGGAAGGGTTTTAGGGAGGGTGTTATTTGAAAATGGAGGTGAAGAGCGAGAGGGTTTAGGATTGTTAGTAGGAGAGTTGGCACGTTTTAGGTCCATTAGGAGGCGGCCAAAGAAGTTAGAGCCTTGACCATGACGATTAACACCCCAGTGGCTGTCAGGAACTGGATGGACAATGTGACACCCTTCAGGTAGGCCCATCAGAGTGTCACGGAACAATTTGCAAGAATTAAACTTAACTTGGAGAAGTTGACGCATGATTCCATTTTTACTTTTATGCCAGAATGGGGACAAGCTAGGGATTTCACTAGCCAAACGTTTAGCCACTCCTGCATGGGGAGCCCTAAGGATCCGATTGGCTAGGTGTTGACAGTCATGGTACCGGGCTTTGTGATACTGATAGATGTGCTCAAGGCTAGGGAATCTCATACCACGATAGGATATATTACATGGGAAGAAATTACTAAGTGGGTGTTTGTGACCTTTAACCTCACAAGTCTGAGGTTTGGATTGAGAGTTAGAATTTGGAATAGGGGAATTTGGAAGAGTGGAGCTTTTGAATTTCTGGATGGTGGAAGTCTGAAGTTTTTTGCCGAAATGAGATTTAGCCTGCTGAATGACGAGAGCTACCGAATTTGCAATGTCCGAATCAGATAAACCTAAAGAGGAAATGTGGGCCAAAAGGTTTTGAATTGAGCTCTCGTAGTGTTCCACCAATTGTTCGGTCACGTTTTGTACCCAATTTTGATTGATTTTGGAGATTTTTTGTTTGATCAGAGGACCAGAACAAGCAGGTTTAATGAAGTCATCCAGGTGTTGTTGTTTTTTACTGAAAGCCCTGGTGACTTGGCCTTGAGACTGCTGGAGCATTAGTGAAAGATGGTGAAAGCATTGAAGAAGAGTGTAAAAATAACGGAAGTGAGGAGGTTTGGAAAGAGCCATGATACGTTTCAGCAATTAATTTTGAAAGTATTAAAACCAGAACGAATTTGATTTGGATGATAAAACCGAAGGATAAAATTATAAAAATAAAAACAATTGTATAAAATGGAAACAAAACGTTTGAAGAAGCCTGAATGCAAAGATATGGTCAATAATCTGACCAGATCTAAAACAAAACAAAATAATACAAAACAATATCAAAAACGGTTACTCACAATGTACTCTGCCTGTTGCACGACCGGTTTCGGAGTTGAATCCTTTGTCAAGTGCTGAAGTCTAAAGAACCTACTGTGGTTGCAGTATTTATAGGAAATATTGGCTTGTGCCAATGTCAATTTTGTTTGAGTAAATCAATTAACAGTTTTCCAATGGTTGAGCAAATCAATTAGCAGTTTTCAGAACAGTTTGCCAAGAAAAGTGACATATGTTGAGTATAGATAATTAACAGTTAATGAATTCAATTGTTTTTGATATGCGTATCTGACGCTGAGTAAAACAATTAGCAGTTAGTTGATTGACAAACATAATTAACGTTTGAAGTTATATTTTCTGAAGTATGCTAAAATAAATAATTTTCAAAATGGTATTACTGCGGTGCTTTCCAGCAGTAGATTCTTAGGCAGAGATTTTATTAGGCATGAAATTGTTTTTTGAAACTGAAGATGTGTCAAATTGACTTGCATTGCTTCAGGAGACTTCAAATAAAATGAGATGAAATAAAAACAAAATGTACTAAAATGAACTGAAAAACAAAATATTTATAAAATGTGTTTTGACCCTTACAATATGCTAGGCACGGGCTAAGTATGTTTTGGAGAGAATAAAAAATGCACTGGCACAAGATAATTGTAAGAGTAACACATAACATAAAACAGCAATAAAAATTCAATGAGCGACATTGAACAAATTTTGTTGGATTATTTAAGTCTGCTTCTGACTAAAAGTTCTTTAAGGTTTTGATGCTTCTTGTAAGCTGTTGCTATTTTAATATCACCATCAGTATTTTTGTTGAGTTGTTTCATATGCTTTTTAACAATTTGGGCCGAAAGAGCACCTGTTTTTGAGAAGGGTACTATATACACCAGGTCGAAGTAGTGACTGCCATGTTTGTCATGAGGTAGTGATTTCCATGTGTGTTTTTGATGTAGTGACTTTCATGTGTGTATTTGAAGTAGTGACTTCCATGTGTGTATTTGATGTAGTGACTTTCATGTGTGTATTTGATGTAGTTACTTCCATGTGTTTATTTATTGTAGTGACTTCCATGTGTGTATTTGATGTAGTGACTTCCATGTGTATATTTGAAGTAGTGACATCCATGTGTGTATTTGAAGTAGTGACTTCCATGTGTGTATTTGATGTAGTGACTTCCATGTGTTTATTTAATGTAGTGACTTCCATGTGTGTATTTGATGTAGTGACTTCCATGTGTGTATTTGAAGTAGTGACTTCCATGTGTGTATTTGAAGTAGTGACTTCCATGTGTGTATTTGATGTAGTGACTTCCATGTGTGCATTTGAAGTAGTGATTTCAATATGTGTATTTGATGTAGTGACTTCCATGTGTGCATTTGAAGTAGTGATTTCAATGTGTGTATTTGATGTAGTGACTTCCATGTGTGCATTTGAAGTAGTGATTTCAATGTGTGTATTTGATGTAGTGACTTCCATGTGTGCATTTGAAGTAGTGATTTCAATGTGTGTGTTTGATGTAGTGTTTTTCGTGAGTGACCTTCATGTGATTATTGGTGATTGATTGTGATGTCAAATGTTCATGAATGATGAAGCTGTTTATACACATTATTATGCCGTGCAATGCTATATCTGATCAAATATGTAATTCCAGTAGGTTATCTGCTTTCTCGTGCAGGTCGCTATTTGTTTTCGATGTTTGTTAAAATAACTAGTGACTTCCTTGTAGGTATATGAAGTAGTGACTTTTGTGTGTGAAGTGTTTTGAAGTGTGACGTGAAGTGTGACGCTGTCAGTAAAATAGACTTTCCTGTATGAAATCTTACTGCTATACTTAACTATCTGTATCAAATCACGTTGCTTATACCCACATGTATTCTTTCTGATGCTATATTCGATGATTTTTCCATTCAAATACAATTGACATACGTACGTATGTATGTATGTCTGTCTGTATGTATGTATGTATGTTTTGGAGAGAATAAAAAATGCACTGGCACAAGATAATTGTAAGAGTAACACATAACATAAAACAGCAATAAAAATTCAATGAGCGACATTGAACAAATTTTGTTGGATTATTTAAGTCTGCTTCTGACTAAAAGTTCTTTAAGGTTTTGATGCTTCTTGTAAGCTGTTGCTATTTTAATATCACCATCAGTATTTTTGTTGAGTTGTTTCATATGCTTTTTAACAATTTGGGCCGAAAGAGCACCTGTTTTTGAGAAGGGTACTATATACACCAGGTCGAATTTATTTTTACTTTTGTTCAAAGGGTCATACTTTGTAAATTTTTGAACGTTGAGGCCATGAGGTTCGAAAGTGCCTAGAGTATCAATCCAACAATATTCCCTTTCAAGTCGCCATTGTTTGTTTAAAAGTTCATCACCAAGATCGGAAACCTGTTCAATTGGTAAAAGAGAAAAACATTCGATGGAAAATTCAGTTTTGCTGTGAAATTTAGATAGATGACTGTATAATGCATTTTCCTCATTGCAGCTAGTTATTGCAGCACGGTGACGATTGTTTCTGAATTTGAGTGATTTACCGGTTTCACCTACATATTGTTTTTCGCAAAGCTTACAAGTGTATAGATAAATTATATTTTCTGAGTTGCAATCCAAAGCTGAGTTGATTGAGTAGGTTTGTTCAAAAACTGATCCCGAGAAATTTTGACAATTTGGAACTAAATGACATGTCTGACATTGTCTAGAATTACAAGGTTTTGAGCCAGACGAGCTGGAAGTGGGCAATTGAAAATCAGAACCTAATCTTTCCTCACTGTTCAAAATTCTCAATGTTTCATTCTTGATTTTGCGAAGCCAACGTTTTGAATAGTTACGTTTCGAAAGTGCCTTGAATAATATTTGACAAGCTGATTCAACATCATCTGGATATGAGCAAATTTGGAAAAATCGAAAAACTTGGGACTTGATTAGTCCTTTATAAGTGTGTTTTGGATGAAAAGAGAGGTTATGCAACAACTGATGAGTATCCGTTGGCTTGAAGAAAACTTTTGCTTCTAATGTGTTTTCTTTGCTCCTGAACAAAGTAGTATCCAAAAAATTAACTGAATCAGTACTAATTTCAGCTTTGAACTTGATTGATGCCCTATGAGAATTGAATATTTCGAGAAACTGATTAAATTTGGAAATGCCGTGTGGCCAAATGAGGAAAATGTCATCTAAATACCTATAATAGCAATCTGGTTGGAATGGACACTTTTGTAATGCTTGCTTTTCAAATTCAGCCATATAAATATCTGCATAATGAGGTGCATATTTCTGACCCATGGCTGTACCTGAAACTTGTAGGAATGTCTTACCGTCAAATTCAAAGTCATTACATTTAAGTGAAATTTCCAATAATTCTATTATACCTTTGAATAGTTCATTGTTTTTCAGAGTCGGGAATGCATTTTTAATTGCTTGGATACCTTCTTCATGATTTATATTAGTATACATACTTTCAACATCTAAAGTGATTAGTAACGAATTTGGATCTAGTTCAAGCCCTCTAACTTTATCTAAAAAGTCATACGTGTTTTTTATATATGACGGATGTTTATTTGCTTGATCTTTTATATATGAATCAATATACATAGCTACTTTTTCAGATTCACTGCTGCAGTCAGATACAATTGGGCGCCCTGGAGGCATTACATTTGGAATTGGCCAGGAGTCTTTGGGTTTATGAATTTTAGGTAGCATATAAAATCTTCTTTGACGAGGGCGTTCTGGTGGTAAAAGAAATTGGAATACTTTTTCAGAAAGGCATCCAGAACTGCGTAATCCTTTTAAAATTTTTGTTATTTTTTCTGAATTTTCTGGGAAAAGAGGAGTGTCAATTTCTCTGTAATGAGCTGGATTGTATAATTGACGAAGGCCTTCATTAATATAATTTTGCCTATCCATAATTACGACTGCACTACCTTTATCTGCTTTTTTGATTACCAAGTCTACGTTATTTTGTAAATCCTTTATAGTTTTATATTCCATTTTCGTTAGGTTTTTGGTTTCTGGTTGAATTTTCAAATTTTCAATTTCTTTAGATATTGCCGAAATGCAATCTAAAACAGGCTTGTCAATCATGGAACTGGGTGGAGTCCAGGTAGATTTTGGAGTGAATTTGGATCTATTTGTAAATGAATTTGGACGGTGAGAAAAATAATTTTTAAGTTTGAGTTTTCTACCAAAATCTTGCACAGCCTGTTCAATTGGATCCAATGTTATTTTGGGTGTGGGAACAAAAGTCAAACCACGATTTAGAAGAGCGATTTGTGTGTCCGAAAGTGTAAATTTGGAAAGGTTTACAACATTATTAGTCGTACTGGAGTTCGGTGGACTCTCAGAATGATTTAGTTTAAATGACTGAGCCAGCATTTCAACATTTCATTGGCCGTTTGTTCAGTCCAATGAATGTTATCTGGCTGTGTAGAGAACCTGATTGGATCCAATTGTTTAACAACTGTGAGATTGCTGAAACGTGAACTCATGTCATCTAAAGCCCTGTTAATCATATCCAAGTTGCGTTTCTCTACAGACGGAAGATTGTCTGAGTAGTTAATTTTTGGAATAAGAATGTTGGAGTGGGGGAAGATTCGGAAAGCACTGCTGAGCATATTCCTCAGCTCTGGAATTGAAGTAACACTTGGTTTGGAGCTTCGATTGTTCAGGCCAACACTTAAGATTAAGTTTTTGGGGGCATCAAATGTTTTTTTACAGGCCGTGAACATCATTCTCAGATGGTTGAACAAAGCTCCAGGATAAGACACAACTTGGATATCACTAACGGGGGATTTGGTGATGCGAGAGAGGTTAGAAGAGCCGAGGACGACAGTGGAGGAGGTTAGTCTAGGAAGGGTCCAAAGAGTTTTGGGCCCTCTGATAGTGGAAGGAGAGACATGGAAAGTGGTGTTAGGAGAGTTTTTAGGAGAGGCAAAGCGAGAGCGTTTGCCTTTAGGTAGAGAGGAGGGTGAGAGTTCAGGAGAAGAAGGAGAGCGCGGACGCCGTTTGGGCGTGGCACTAAGGCGGTTATCAGGAGAAGAGCGAGAGAGAGGTGGCCAATCATCAGATGATGAGAGGCAAGGAGGATTAGAGAGAGTGTCCAGGAGTTGGAAGCGGTTAGAAGTGGACACAAAGGGAAGGGTTTTAGGGAGGGTGTTATTTGAAAATGGAGGTGAAGAGCGAGAGGGTTTAGGATTGTTAGTAGGAGAGTTGGCACGTTTTAGGTCCATTAGGAGGCGGCCAAAGAAGTTAGAGCCTTGACCATGACGATTAACACCCCAGTGGCTGTCAGGAACTGGATGGACAATGTGACACCCTTCAGGTAGGCCCATCAGAGTGTCACGGAACAATTTGCAAGAATTAAACTTAACTTGGAGAAGTTGACGCATGATTCCATTTTTACTTTTATGCCAGAATGGGGACAAGCTAGGGATTTCACTAGCCAAACGTTTAGCCACTCCTGCATGGGGAGCCCTAAGGATCCGATTGGCTAGGTGTTGACAGTCATGGTACCGGGCTTTGTGATACTGATAGATGTGCTCAAGGCTAGGGAATCTCATACCACGATAGGATATATTACATGGGAAGAAATTACTAAGTGGGTGTTTGTGACCTTTAACCTCACAAGTCTGAGGTTTGGATTGAGAGTTAGAATTTGGAATAGGGGAATTTGGAAGAGTGGAGCTTTTGAATTTCTGGATGGTGGAAGCCTGAAGTTTTTTGCCGAAATGAGATTTAGCCTGCTGAATGACGAGAGCTACCGAATTTGCAATGTCCGAATCAGATAAACCTAAAGAGGAAATGTGGGCCAAAAGGTTTTGAATTGAGCTCTCGTAGTGTTCCACCAATTGTTCGGTCACGTTTTGTACCCAATTTTGATTGATTTTGGAGATTTTTTGTTTGAACAGAGGACCAGAACAAGCAGGTTTAATGAAGTCATCCAGGTGTTGTTGTTTTTTACTGAAAGCCCTGGTGACTTGGCCTTGAGACTGCTGGAGCATTAGTGAAAGATGGTGAAAGCATTGAAGAAGAGTGTAAAAAGAACGGAAGTGAGGAGGTTTGGAAAGAGCCATGATACGTTTCAGCAATTAATTTTGAAAGTATTAAAACCAGAACGAATTTGATTTGGATGATAAAACCGAAGGATAAAATTATAAAAATAAAAACAATTGTATAAAATGGAAACAAAACGTTTGAAGAAGCCTGAATGCAAAGATATGGTCAATAATCTGACCAGATCTAAAACAAAACAAAATAATACAAAACAATATCAAAAACGGTTACTCACAATGTACTCACATTGAGTTACTCACAAAAGCCTGTTGCACGACCGGTTTCGGAGTTGAATCCTTTGTCAAGTGCTGAAGTCTAAAGAACCTACTGTGGTTGCAGTATTTATAGGAAATATTGGCTTGTGCCAATGTCAATTTTGTTTGAGTAAATCAATTAACAGTTTTCCAATGGTTGAGCAAATCAATTAGCAGTTTTCAGAACAGTTTGCCAAGAAAAGTGACATATGTTGAGTATAGATAATTAACAGTTAATGAATTCAATTGTTTTTGATATGCGTATCTGACGCTGAGTAAAACAATTAGCAGTTAGTTGATTGACAAACATAATTAACGTTTGAAGTTATATTTTCTGAAGTATGCTAAAATAAATAATTTTCAAAATGGTATTACTGCGGTGCTTTCCAGCAGTAGATTCTTAGGCAGAGATTTTATTAGGCATGAAATTGTTTTTTGAAACTGAAGATGTGTCAAATTGACTTGCATTGCTTCAGGAGACTTCAAATAAAATGAGATGAAATAAAAACAAAATGTACTAAAATGAACTGAAAAACAAAATATTTATAAAATGTGTTTTGACCCTTACAATATGCTAGGCACGGGCTAAGTATGTTTTGGAGAGAATAAAAAATGCACTGGCACAAGATAATTGTAAGAGTAACACATAACATAAAACAGCAATAAAAATTCAATGAGCGACATTGAACAAATTTTGTTGGATTATTTAAGTCTGCTTCTGACTAAAAGTTCTTTAAGGTTTTGATGCTTCTTGTAAGCTGTTGCTATTTTAATATCACCATCAGTATTTTTGTTGAGTTGTTTCATATGCTTTTTAACAATTTGGGCCGAAAGAGCACCTGTTTTTGAGAAGGGTACTATATACACCAGGTCGAAGTAGTGACTGCCATGTTTGTCATGAGGTAGTGATTTCCATGTGTGTTTTTGATGTAGTGACTTTCATGTGTGTATTTGAAGTAGTGACTTCCATGTGTGTATTTGATGTAGTGACTTTCATGTGTGTATTTGATGTAGTTACTTCCATGTGTTTATTTATTGTAGTGACTTCCATGTGTGTATTTGATGTAGTGACTTCCATGTGTATATTTGAAGTAGTGACATCCGTGTGTGTATTTGAAGTAGTGACTTCCATGTGTGTATTTGATGTAGTGACTTCCATGTGTTTATTTAATGTAGTGACTTCCATGTGTGTATTTGATGTAGTGACTTCCATGTGCGTATTTGAAGTAGTGACTTCCATGTGTGTATTTGAAGTAGTGACTTCCATGTGTGTATTTGATGTAGTGACTTCCGTGTGTGCATTTGAAGTAGTGATTTCAATATGTGTATTTGATGTAGTGACTTCCATGTGTGCATTTGAAGTAGTGATTTCAATGTGTGTATTTGATGTAGTGACTTCCATGTGTGCATTTGAAGTAGTGATTTCAATGTGTGTATTTGATGTAGTGACTTCCATGTGTGCATTTGAAGTAGTGATTTCAATGTGTGTGTTTGATGTAGTGTTTTTCGTGAGTGACCTTCATGTGATTATTGGTGATTGATTGTGATGTCAAATGTTCATGAATGATGAAGCTGTTTATACACATTATTATGCCGTGCAATGCTATATCTGATCAAATATGTAATTCCAGTAGGTTATCTGCTTTCTCGTGCAGGTCGCTATTTGTTTTCGATGTTTGTTAAAATAACTAGTGACTTCCTTGTAGGTATATGAAGTAGTGACTTTTGTGTGTGAAGTGTTTTGAAGTGTGACGTGAAGTGTGACGCTGTCAGTAAAATAGACTTTCCTGTATGAAATCTTACTGCTATACTTAACTATCTGTATCAAATCACGTTGCTTATACCCACATGTATTCTTTCTGATGCTATATTCGATGATTTTTCCATTCAAATACAATTGACATACGTACGTATGTATGTATGTCTGTCTGTATGTATGTATGTATGTATGTATGTATGTGATTACCTTTCCAGCAATATCTCGATTATAGTTTCTGATATTGACTCACCTTATTACTGTTGTTCCTATCTAGATAAAATATTGTCATCTTATTTTTCGTCGTACTTTTAAATTACATGCATGCATAATAAACTATAATCCAGAAAATGCTGGAAAGGTATTTGTATACAGATTGCAATGGAGTATAACATTAAATGATCGCGGTGACCTGGACAGCAAAAAATAAATGGTATGAAGTATACTATCTGAAGTATTGCTTTCTTGACTGAAAATGGCATCAAGCTGCATGTCACCAATAAGGTTTTACTGGGAATAACTAAGTAAATTTTCGATACAAGTAAGAAAAGTCATGAGAAAGGCAATTACAATCCCTATCCATAGATACACCATATGTGGGGATCCTTCGAGTCAGTAAGGAACGGCAGCCTGTTGAGTAACCATATCCCCTAAATATCGCTAATCGCTAAGTCTCGTATACGGTACCCTGTTTCAAAAGCTCATAACTTACTTTCCCCTTGATTGCTGGCTTGGCATCATCGTGTTTCATCAACTAGGTATATACTTGTGGACAAATGTAGTACAGCCATGTTGGGTCCCCTCCCATTTGGTGGCCCATCCTGCAACTCTGAGTAGAGGTCCACATGTCTCTAAACTGGTGCAAAGCTGCAACTTTCATCTCCGGCAGCTCGGTCGTATCCGCCCATACATCACGGTGGACGTTGCCAAAAGAGCAGTGCATGCACTCATAATAAGTCGACTGGATTACTGCAACTCCCTGCTCGTGAACGCTCCAGTCGCCTTGACAAACAAACTACAAAAAGTGCAGAACCGTGCAGCCAGGCTGATTCTCCGGCCTCGTGGTGGCTATGCAATCGTCAGATCGGCGATGTTACTCAAACAACTGAGTTGGTTGCCCATCAAACTGAGAATCATTTTCAAAGTATGTACCGTCATGTTCAAGTGTGTCCATCGTACAGCTCCCCCGTGCCTCTGCAACTCCGTGGGTCCCCAAGTACGAGATTGTCGCCTTTGTCAACCGAAGCACAATGAACTGTATGCTCCCTTGAACAGGCGGCAGATCGGAGCATCTTCTTTGTCCGTAACGGGGCCCCGTCTGTGAAATGCCCTACCCACAGACCTCCGTGACACCACACAACTGTTGGCTTTCAGGAAAAAGCTGAAAACACGTCTATGGACCCAATACCTTGTCTAACAAGTTTTGAATTGTGTTGGTTTTAGGTCATTTTAATATATACATTTTATACATGTAGTACTGATTATACGTGCACACGTAAATGTCTTTTATGTGTTGTTTCAATTGTTTTATTGTAAGCGCATCGATAAATATTGTTCTGATTGTGCGTCTTAAAGTATCAATAAATAATAAAATAAATAATAATAAATATAGCTTACCGGCAATCATGAGAATTGCACGGAGTAGTAATTTTTTAATATTCACAGACTGTCCATTCAAAGGCAACAAAACTTTTACATATCACGAAGGTACATAGGGAGAATCTTATGCATTTTGAGGAATATTGTCTGAATAGATTTTGGGAAAATCACCACCAAAGACAAAATTCATCGTTTTTTTTTCGACAAAAAAGACAGTTATTGATCTTCCAAACCGCAATATATGATTTCCCATTTGAAGGTGCCAATACTTAGACTCTAACTTGAAGTGTTCTATGAGTTTACTCCACACAGCTCCCATTATGAAGGAAAAATTGGGTGAAAAAAAATTTGTCCAAAAAAAAATTTCAATGGCCGAAAAAAAAATTGTTTTTTTTTTTGCTGGAAATGGCTCAAAACGAATAGTGACTCGATTTGGGACAACAATTTTTTTTCGCCGACCCGTCAAAAGATCAACATGGACACCACACGCGAACCGGCGATTCGAGGGCAACGAAACGTATACACGTCATAGAGCCACCAAATATCAAAATTGGCAATTTTTCGTCAAAAATGGCCGCCAAATCGGCAAAAACGATTCAATAAATTTTTTTTAAAAAACGTCTTTACATACTAGCCCAAAGTATGTTTAAGGGGAAATTCATCATGTCAAAAAAAAAGTTACAGTCCCGGACGGTCGACGGACGACGGACGGACGACGGACGAAAAACCACGACAATAGCTTATCGGCCCGAAGATCATCCAGTATCCCACAATTTGTATACAAATTATACGCGAGCTCTGAGTTCACCGTTCTAGTGCTAGTACACTTCTCTCAAGCTAGGCGGCTTAGACGAGTCCGTGATAAATCTTTTGCTTTCATCTTGGTAATAAATCTCACCTGACTGGAGCCATGTCCATTTTCAAGACTTCTGCCTGGACTGACGCCACCATGGATCCTCTACTGAACAGCTGACAGGTGACGGTCTTGTTTATGTAATCCATGTGCATGGCTCCAAATACCCTCACCAGGGAACTTCCTTGTCTTGGATCCAGGTGAGCTGAATACACGTACAGCACACCTTCCTCGACTGTCTGCCAGTCTGGTGTATAATTACCAGTAGGCAGAGTGTTGTTGAATTCTCTATCAAACTGACGAGTTGTATCGTGACCAGATGAATTTCCTATCAGTTTGAATTGAGTTTTGTTCGCAGTTGTCATATCGTTCTTCATTTCCGCCATTTTGTTAGCTATCGCAGGGGAGTGCACCAGTACGTTTAAGACATGATAGACTAACGTGGTCACAAGTATGAAGGAAATAAACCAGAAATGTTTCTTGTGTTCCATTGCGCTAATTCCGGTGTGATCAGAAATGATGGATTCGATGCACAATGTTCAGAATTCTTACTATACTCGTGACTCTCCGTCTGTTCCAAATATGCTGCAATTTTCACGTGTAATGTCAGAAGTTGACGGCTTGTCAGTACTAATGTCGCGTTGGTCATGATTGATAAAAACACCATATATACTAATATTGTAAAATCAATAAAATGTCATGAACGGTCTATGTAAAATGTCAAACAATACAGTACTCGATAATATAAAGGCATATTAAAGAATTGAAATATCATGGTTCATGTGCATGTGAACAGCACGGCAAATATCGATATCATTAGGTCGGATTACATTGTTAGAGCAGCAATGGAAGGAATTAAAATATCAATGAGGCAGTGTTGTGAATCGATACCAATGCAAACCAGCTAGATTAAAGAAAACGTTGATCGATTGTTATTGTTATCACTGGTTTGACTATTGCAAATTCGCAGGGTAATTCCACCTTTAGTAATCAATACAAGTTTCAACACTTGTAACACAATCCATATGGCATTCAGGAAAAAAATAGACGAATTAACTCACGTCAAGCATCGAATTTATTCCAGTAATGTTGACTGGTTAACATATTCCCGGGCCGCACTACTTCAGAGCAAAACTTTGCCAGTGACATTTTTGCTTTGCTCGCCATTCCTGGGACCCACTATGTCAGTCATGATATATGCATGTTCTGAACAAACTCTGCATGAATACATTGATATTTGACATGAAAACAATGCTATGACAAGAACATCTTCATCTCACTGAAGTCGATATAACATACATGTTTTTAAATCACAAATGATTGAGGAAATATGTACAATATACTATAATAACATAATTATTGGTGTATTTAAAACAAACATCAGTAGCACAACAGCACTGCGACATCATACATGTACCGTGAACAAACTAGACAGACAATCAGAGATTGAAAAACTTCGCCTTCAGATTTAAACACTATATTTTCAGCCATACTATAAGCACCTGACGTCTCCCTATCTCTTATAATGAGATAAATTTTACATAGTGCTTTCAAACTAATGAAACATGGCTGTTGCGCATTGTATCATGCAGATATGATGATATACATAAACTATTATAAGAAATAAAAATCGGCCAGTTGAACAGCATATTTGAGCTTAGAATGGACCCTGAAAGTTATTCTGACAGATTTTGGCACAAGCACATATCTACAAGTGCTCTATATTCTCGCTGAAGCTGAATGAATCAAAACACTATATTTTGGCAGTTAATGACACTGTTGGAGAGTGACGGATAACAGGGTTGTCTACACTGAAGGCGTAAGCATTTTTTCATAGGAATATTCGATCGATCATACTTTTGCTTTCCACCCCTATTAGCCATTCTGTGGTTTTCATTTTTCAAGTACCATGGTAACCGTTTTCATATGACTTGGACTCCAGCCTTTATTCCATGTCGATCGACCAATTTTCTACAAGATATGAGCACAGACAGAAGAACTGACACATAGAAATACAAAACCAATATTCCAAAACAATATATTTACAGATTCAATTCATCATTGATGTATGTTATGAGCGAAAATCTTTCTCTGTATGCTCGTTGAGCGACGATGGATCCACGTGTAACTTATATGGAATCTACATATATTGCACACAATATATATCATCCGCATGAGTAAAATTGAATACCCAGTAGGTTCATGCTAATAACAAACAATTATTTGATAAACATTCTTTCAGTAAATGAGGATCTTTAACGTTTCAACTCTCAATTTCTGTGAGTGTGTATCAATATAATGATGGTGTATTCGTACATCGGAGTTTAATGTGCTGTTTTCAAACACTTACTATAAGCTGTTTATAAAAATTTCGAGAGTATCAAGGCAGTACTCTTCAGGACCCAACCCACTCATAAATAGGACACGGCCGTCCTTGACAACGTACAATTTCTCTGGTAGCGCGTGGTATGCAAGGCAGGCTTCATCTGTCATCGAATCGACCACAACTGGACAAATTGTTCCACGGTCTATAACGATCTGTGCTGACGCCGATCTCTCTTCCAGGCTGCTAGCTTGCCTTCTTGCAAATGTATTATTGGGGAATATCCAGCCATTCGTCGGATGGATTTCTCGGATGTATATGAGAAGGAAATCTACGGTGGAGCTGTATTCGTCAACCATGCGATTGAAACTTTCCAGCTTCGACATGAAGGGGGGTCAGGTACAGCTTCCAAAATTCAGCACGAGAGGGCGCCCAGGTCGCACGAAGTCTAGGAGCTTCACGTATTTTCTCCTGCCTTTGCCCTCAAGCAAGATGACGTCACAATTTGGGGCTCTGTCTCCGATTTTCTTCACTTTGGCGTTCGCATGATACAACTCGTGGAGTATATTTGATTTCATGCTACTCCACGTGGCAAAAGATCGGAAAACTTCCAATGGACCAACTGGGTCATTTTCATCAAAGTTCAGATATTTGTGGTACTCCTTTGCCTTGCTGTAGATGTATTCGTCAGAACAAAACCATAGAATCAGTCGAATTTTGGCACCTCTATATAAGATGCGAAAACATCGACTGATCAACGTAAAATAGTAAAAGACTGTCCTGAACATTCCAGCCATGTTGTCTTCATTGGGGCAGAAGTATCAACGAGTGCGCCTGCTGCTGACAGTGAATGTAATTTCAATTGGCTGGTGAAAATCAATAACCAATATCAATATCACTGAATGTCCGGCGAACAAAGTTCATCCGAATATCGGATTCTACATTGATTTATTCATCATCGAGCGTGTTTAGACATTGAACATGCATAGTTCAGTTTCCGCAACCAGGGTATAATCTCGTTTTGTATACACATTTCTAACTTAGCTAGGCGTTACGTATGGTGTCCTATAGCGGCCATTGCGGTTATTCGTTATTTCGCCCGAAATAACGAAGCGAAAAGACGAAATAACGAAGCGAAAACCCGAATTGTTTTCCTCTCGTTATTTATCTTTTCGCTTCGTTTTTTCGTCTTTTCGCTCCGTTAGTTCGTCTTTTCGCTTCGTTATTTCGTCTTTTCGCTTCGTTCCTTCGTTTTTTCGCTTCGTTATTTCGTCTTTTCGCTTCGTTATTTCGTCTTTTCGCTTCGTTCTTTCGTTTTTTCGCTTCGTTATTTCGTTTTTTCGCTTCGTTATTTCGTCTTTTCGCTTCGTTATTTCGTCTTTTCGCTTCGTTATTTCGGGCGAAAGAACGAAAAACCGCCATGGCCGCTATAGGACACCATAGTTACGCGTTATTCACGGAGTGCCGCGTAAAATCATGAGTGTTATGTGTTATTCATGAGAAAGTGGCAGCCTCTGAGTGACCGTTAGCAAGAAATTATACAATTTCGCTAATTTTACTGTTTTGAAATGCCGGATTTACATATTTATGGTTGTTGTTAATAATAGTTTAAAGCTGCTGCCTTCGAATTTATGCAATTTTTTTTTCAAAAACATTTTTTTGTCAAACACATCTAATGCAATATAACAAAAACGTATGCTCAATGATTTTGACGATTACAGTCCGTCCGAGTTGTCTTTTCATCTGTTTTAGTGCCCATTTTGTACCGGTTTTGTAAATAAACAAACGAAGTGTGTCCATCAAACCCGAATGTATACAAATGCTCAAATCGCGCTTAAAATTCCACATCGAGTACATTTTCCAGTTCGTATGTGCATATAGTAGTTGTGAGAGAATATTCAGTGATGTGCGTGGGATTGTTAGTCTATCTCGCACTTCTATGCTTTGTTTACATCTGCGTGTGATGGATACAGTTCCTGTATTTACGCGATAACCGCCTGTTCAAATGAGCAAAATTTCCCTGAGAACTGGTTATTTCCATTACATTTGATATGAGTATGTTTCATTCAGTTAGTTTAGCATGTTTAGTATGAAATATAGTTTTCAAAAAAAAATATGACATATTCCGGAGGCAGCTGCTTTAAATTAAAGAAATAAGTGAATGTAGCGACACCTTCGGCTGCAACATATGTCTGTTTTGCCGTTTCAGTTTCATCCCTTTTGAGATTGACATGTATTGGTATAAATGCATAAATAAATATATAAATTGACAATACATTTTTAACCCCTTCACTGCGTATAGCCCGAGAAGGTCTCGGGCACTAATGTTAATTCTAGTGTGCGTATAGCCCGAGAAGGTCTCGGGCTCTGAACAATGTGTGATAAGTCAGTGTGGGGTGTCAAGATCGTTACCATATTTCACACAAGTTTGGTAAGCATGCACTGACACTGTAAAATAATGCAATGAGCATCATTTGGCCAGTCATCTCACAGTTATGTATGTCTTCAGATGGGCTTTTGCAGAAGAGGTGAGAACCGGCACGTATTTTATGTACATGGCAATTTTGATTTATACGCACACATGGCAGTAGATGTCATTTACAATATTTATGTGCTGTTCAATTGGACAGTATGATGGCAACACGCTGTTCAACAACTGTGAACTCTTTAAGTAATAGCATTTGCATAATAAATCTGATCAGGTCGATGGAATAGAGACATAAGTTTGTGTCCGATGGGAATAATTTAGTGTTCTGTGAAAATCATGCTTTGTTTGTTTAAATGTGATCTTTGCCATGGTAACCTGTTACATAGCAATGGATTTCTTCTGCGTTGCAGTGGTATTGATGAAAATAAAGTTTAGTATCAAATACATTTAAAATTCACAATAATATTCCCACTTTTGTTGGAATATTCATAATATCTGAGAATATATCATATTTTGCCATTTTTCCTCCGCACAGGGGATTTCACTGAGCCCCGCAGTGAAGGGGTTAAGTATTGTCAATTTAAGATTTATCAAGCTCGGGTCGAACACATTGATGGTAATGATAATCGGGGAGTATCGTCAGCACTCGAAGCATGTGCAGCCTGAGATCATTCTTTAAAAATCTCTATGCGTGTATTACCTACCACCTCCTCTGCCATCCCCGACAATGCTCGCATGCTTCCTCTTATGTAATGCGTATGCACTTTTTTTCATGCTCATACGCGTAAACCTCAAAAACCTGTAAATTCTTAATATACTCGAATAAAACAACTTGTTGAATGATGGTACTGTGAAGAAAGATTTCTCAGAGCATTATATACTTAACCGTCCCGACATACATTCTATTGGTTTCAATTGATAACCAATGATAATTCACAAACGATTCGCGCGCCCCATGCAGGTGTTTGTAACGAACCGTGTGTCCATTTTCGTAAAAATAACGATGTTAGCAGGTAATTCATGGTAGCATACGTGACGTTTTCTTATTGGGATATTCCCAGGGGCGGATCTAGAATTTTTATTGGGGGAAGCAGTCATAGCCATTAGGCGTGGGGTTAGAAGCTGAAGGGGTCTGTCTAGCTGTTTTCTGGTTGAATCTGAGAGTTTCAAGGACACCTAACATAGTCTCCAGAGCCACCAATTTTATGTGTGTGAATTGAGATTGAGATTCTAAAAATTTAGATTTTCAATGAACAATCCATGACGTTACATTCCATCGATGATTGAATCTGTCGTCTGGCATACAATTTAAACTTTATTGACTTTACAACAATTTACGAACAACAAATGCTTATCTTAACATCTCTTTTTGGCTCGAATCTTGGCGTAAGGGTGGGCAGTATCGTGGAAGGAAACGAATATCGTACATTCCGAAACGTGGGTTTTCAGCAGGTCTGTGATATATCTAATCACGAAGAATCAAGTTTAAATGCAACCGTGAATGTTCTGATCCTACCCCAGACCCCCACCCCCACACACACACACACTTGTGACAAAAACAAATAGGAAAGCGAATGGGGGAGAAGTAAATGAGGAGAGGATGAAGAGAAAGGGAAAACGAAGGAAGGTGAAAAGAATTGAAAGCAATGGGAATAAAGCAATTTTGAACTGAACAAAACGGTTTTTGCAGGGTGTTGGTATTCTGATTCCTTTAAAGCAAATTAAACTTATGGACATTAAGTTTGTAGAATTTAAAAGCATGTTCTGAGAGCTGATTATTATGAGAACGAGATGAATGTCATTATTATATGTGATAAATAATTATAATTTTCCGAATATCTAACAAATCGTGACACATAGGCATTAGCATAATGTAAAAACTGTTCTGTTCGGTTCGATGTGGGTCTTCAAATGCATCAACATGTACGATATTTTTTTCGTCATATATCCTATAAATAACTCAATCTTGGTCTCAATATATGCTCAAAACACACACAGAGAAAATATTACCCTCAGCTTCTGGGGCACAGAGCGGACCCCAGTCCCCACGTCCATATGCATTGGCTGTGATATTTGCGAATCTTCTTTCCCATTGCAAAATCCTGGATGCGCCCCTGTAGATGTACGTTCAATATTCGACATATAATCTCATTTTCCACATGTCACTGGAAATTCAAATAAATACACATACGCAAAAAATGCACTGGAGATCACCTAAGATGCTTCAGCTTCTGGGGGCCCAAACCCCCTGCCGAACTGAATGTGCCCCGCCCCTCCCTCCCCCCCCCCCCACTTCAAAACCCAGTGGTACGGCCCTGCCTACCGGTAGGTTTCTTTTTCTCGACCCCATGAATGACGGATATATCTGAGATTTCAATGAATGCGTGCGGCAATTAGACCACGAGTGTAGGCATCAATCTATTACCACAAATACAGCAGATTTTGATGATGCCAATAACAAACGTAAAATACAACATTTTGCAATAGAAACAAAGCCCGACCAAATAGTTTATCCAAAGACACACTGGCGTCATCAGGGGCAGACAGTGTGTTAAATGTAGTTGTTTCTACTGTAACCTGATGAAATTAGTATACAACGACCCAACAACCTAAGAAAATATTTTAGAAATCCGAAACAAACCCCATGGAACCGATATATGACTCTACTGTATTTGTGGTAATAGATTGATACCTACTACATACATACATACATAAGTACCTAATCAATAGCAAGAAGGCTACTGAGTTGATGATATCCTCGGGGACAGATTTAACGTCCGCCAGCAGCGACACCGACTCAGTGGTATGAATGTAGGTATCAATCTATTACCACAAATACAGTAGATTTTGATGAT
The DNA here is from genome assembly GCA_949152475.1 of Terebella lapidaria. Taxonomy (NCBI): domain Eukaryota; kingdom Metazoa; phylum Annelida; class Polychaeta; order Terebellida; family Terebellidae; genus Terebella; species Terebella lapidaria. The sequence goes on from OX424566.1 coordinate 35,974,747, forward strand.
GCCAACAACAAACGTAAAATACAATTCTGACATGCATTCCGACATGCATTGTGACATGCATTCCGAATATCGGGTTTGAGACGAGTCTATTTTCTTTTTCTTATGTGTCAAAAAAATCGTGAGCCTTTGTTTGAGGAGCGATCGCTCCCATCGTTCCCCTTTCCCAAGGAAACCAAGGTAATGAAATGTTCCCAATGAAACAAAATTTCAGGTAGAAAATGGGGAAAATTATTTTCCCCATTTGAAAGGGAGACGTTCCCTATTCCATTTACTCATGAATATCGCGTAAACCTCTCCGTATAACGCCTAACCACCATGGTTTACAAAGGCTTTCGTAAAGATATCCTAGTGTATTAGAGGAGACACACTTAATCTGGGAGTCCATCAACACCGAGACAATCAGAGATTCCAGACCGTCGCCTCATCAGATTTAGCTACTAAAATTAAAGATGATGACCCTTTCATATTTGACGTGGGTGATGTCGGGGATTTTGATCATACGACCATTGGGTATTTATTAAATGGTTCGGAATTGGCCATAGAAAAGTTCAAAAACCATGGAAGAAATATTCATTAATAAATGAGTTCTTGCGATTTTTGACCATATTATTCTCGACCACGACCTGAATTCTTGATACCTCCCAGACTTCCGGAGCTCTTTCAGATTCATTTTGCACACTTTACCATGTTTACGTTGAATATGATATGGAATGTCGTCAGTGGTTTTGAAAATGCTACTAAGGCCACACCAAATTGTAAGGTTGGTCTATGGAATCGCCGCCTTTAAAAAAAACGAGTTTCACTTTTTTGTAAAAAAAAATCGCCGCTACAAATTTTCACGATATAAAAAAAAAATTTTATTATTTCACCGCCGCCACTCTTATTTCATCTTGGATAGTTAACGAGCAAAGCGATTCGATATGAAATGTAGAAAAATATGGTACTAAGCAGGTTTTTTCTATGGAATTGTTGTACTATTCGTGGTATCAATATGTGTCATCTTACTTTCTAATCCCAAAACATTTCCACAGATTTAATAATACCAATACCGTTAATCACAGTTTCTCCATGCAGTTAAGTACAATACAATGTACTATGATTGATCATATTGTGTACAGTTTATGATAATGGCCAGTTCAACAATATTCATCATTGCATTGCTATCATGTATGTTAACAATCTGTTCCCTACTTGATTATATTAATTACATTCATTTTGATGTTTACAGAGTGGAGGCCATAATAAAGTTTGTACATGTATAACTTGCACAAACTTGTTTCATTCTTTGTTTACATGAGTTGGGCAACTTGTTCACTAAGGTGTATATGGAAAGTTCATTGTAAAACCTCTTAAATGCACATGTGTTACCTGTAATTACAATCTGAGTGGAAACATTTGACCAAAATACCCTCCATATAGAAAATATTAGTCGAAAGTCCATTAAGCAACTTTATTCGTAAAAAAAAGTTTCCCGCGTACAGAAAATTATTGTCGAAAATCCATAGAAGAAATATTTATTTGTAAAAAAAAAAATTCTCCGTATAGAAAATTTTGGTCAAAATTCCATAGATGGAAATTTTTACTTGTAAAAAAAATCAGCCCAGGCTAAGAAAGGTTACCGGACAATTTTGGTTTCAAACATTGTAGGTGACATTACTGACATATGGCCTTGAGATTTACCAATCAAGGTCATCTTTGTGAACTGCATTAGGTATGCTGCATATGACTTCATAATACAAACATAAAAGCTCTATCAACAAGTATTTTGTCTGTAGAGGTCAATTTACACATGTCAGGTCAGGCAAGATTGTGAGATTTGGCCTTCAAAGTCACATATAAGGTCAAATTTAAGGTCACCAAGAGATGTGCTATAAATACATGACTTCTTAAGCTTATACAATCCTAACCTGTACGTGCAAGTGTTTAAGCCTCGGTGGCTAATTTACACATTTCCCATCGGACATTTTTTTTCCATTTTATTTCAGACTCGCAGTCCATATAAAAAATAACAACATATAAGTGTATAAAAACAGATAAAAAAAAGACATATTAACATCACAGTGACAGGTCACCGAGTAAATGGTTTGCATAAATGGATACACTCCATTCTGTAGTCGAAGGCAATTGTACATATTGACCATATGATAGCAGGCACTGTATAATAATATTAGTGGAGACTCTTAGTCTGTTTAAAAACCTATGAGTATATTTTCGCTTCAATGTACTAAAAGAATCAATATTGTTTTCAGCAAACATTCCACGGCACTACAACGAGATCCATAACCCATAAAAAGTCTAAAGCTCTTGTTGAAGGCAACCCGGAGTTTGTTCATAGATGAGGCAGAGTAAGACCACCAAAGATGAATACCATAGAAGTTTGTACAATATGTTTTAAACAAAAACTGTTTAACTTGGGGCGAACAATGAGAGAATCTTCGTATAAGCATATTTGACCTTGCATATAAACCTCTTACAGCCCGAGAAATATCAGGGTCATCACACAAATTTGCAGCAATCATGGCACCAAGATATTTGTATGTGTTAACATATTGTAAAGTACTAGTTCCCATATATAAAGATGGAATTGTACGAAGGCTCAATTTAGAAGATTTGATGTACATACACATGGATTTTTTTTCATTATATATTATGTTATGGTCAGCTGCAAATTCTATACAAGTGTCCAGCAAACATTGAAGAGCTTTAGCACTAGGAGCTACAATGCACATATCATCCGCATACATGAAATGATTCATGAAGATACCTGAAACATTACATCCAACTCTAGAATTAGATAGTTTGATACTAAGTTCATCCATATAGATATCAAAAAAATTAGCCCAAAGGCTAAGATAGGTTACCGGACAATTTTGGTTTGGCCATGGCAGCATTGGCAGGTAACAGACCTTGAGATTTACCAATCAAGGTTCGCAGTGTAAACATATGACCTTGGGATTTACCAATCAAGGTCATCCGTATGAACTTCGATGTAACCATTACATGTATGTGTGCGGCATTTGATATTCTATATGTTGGGTGGAATCGTTTAGGCCGCTCAGGTCAATTTACACATTCCAAGTCAGACATTTGGCACTCAAGGTCATCTGACGTCAAGTTCAAGGTCATCATTAGTTGTGCCATATATGTCTTCCTATATGTTCATAATGCAAACATGAGCTCTATCTGCAAGCATTTCATCTACAAAGGCAAATCTGGGCATTTTTTGACCCCAAAATGGCTGTTTTGACCTTTCAAGGTCATCGAAGGTCAAATTCAAGGTCACCACACAAGTCGCCATATATGACTTCCCATTTGAAAGTGCCAATTTCTAAGCTCTATCTTCAAGTGTTCTATGAGTACAGTCCTGACAGCTCCCATTATGAAGGAAAAAAGTGCCGAAAATTTTCTAAGTCCAAAATTTTTTTCAAAGGGTGAAAATTTTTTTTTGCTTAGAAATGGCCCAAAATGGATAGTAATGTTATTTGGGGCGAAAAATAACATTTTTTTCGCCGACTCGTCAAAAATTCAAAATGGCCGCCACACTGAGATCGGCGATTCAAGGGCAACAAAACTTATACACGTCACAGAGGTATATAAGAGGAATCTTTTTAAGCAAAAATCTCAAAACTGATCAGACAGTTTTTGAGAAAATACAGACCAGGTGCAAATTTGAGCATTTTTCGACCCAAAAATGGCTGTTTTGACCTTTCAAGGTCATCCAAGGTCAAATTCAAGGTCACCACACAAGTCGCCATATATGACTTCCCATTTGAAAGTGCCAATTTCTAAGCTCTATCTTCAAGCGTTCTATGAGTACAGTCCGGACAGCTCCCATTATGAAGGGAAAAAGTGCCGAAAATTTTCTAAGTCCAAAATTTTTTTCAAAGGGTGAAAATTTTTTTTTGCCCTAGAAATGGCCCAAAATGGATAGTAATGCGATTTGGGGCGAAAAAAATTTTTTTCGCCGACCCGCCAAAAATTCAAAATGGCCGCCACACAGAAACCGGGAGATTTAGGGCAACCAAACTTATACATATCACAGAGGTATATGAGGGGAATCTTTTGAAACCAAAAACTCAAAACTGATCAGACAGTTTTTGAGAAAATGGCCGTCAAAGTCCAAAATTGAGCGTTTTTCGACAAAAACGGCCGCCATTTTGAAAAAAATGCGAAAATCAAAAAACAAAAAAATACCTCCTTCTCAAAATATTTTTAAGCATTTTTGTGCAAAATTTCAGAAAGATTCGATCGTTAACTTTAAAGATAAAAATGTTAACGCCGGACGGACGGACGGACGGACGGACGGCCGGACGGACGGACCAACAAATTGTGCTTGAGGGCTATATTGATAAAGGGCTACCCATTTTGTCCAAGTTAATGTGGTACCTAAAAGTGTGCAAACATTTCAGGATAAGGCACTTTTTGTCTCGGACAAGGGGCTAGCCAAAAATGAATGTTCAAGAGCTATTTTTATAAAAGCTATCGGAATTGTTTGAGGGTTTATGGCCCATCAAAGCGTGCAAATTTAACGATGTAGCCCTTGTGTTTCAATCTATGCTGGGCTGCTGGCCTTCAGATTCGCATGCAAATACGGAGGAACTACTTGGAATATATACCAAATTTACCACATGAAATCACCTCTCACTCTAGGAATAGAACAATCCTTCTATTCTTCTATCAAGAAAACGATGAAAACACATACTTTTACAGAACAAATTATTTATTTGTTTTCAAGAAATGTGGCGCAGTAAAACACATTCGAAATTGAGAAGCCAGAAACATGAATATAACACTGTAAATTGCACCTCAGTATACTCGACACAACTTATCTGCAACTTCCTGATGGCAAAATTCATACATGTACATTGACCGAAATTAGTTGGATCAGCTGCTCGTAGAATGTATCTAAAGTATCTACCATACTATCGGCATTTCACTTCCACCTTGTATTCACAAGTACATGTGAACGTAACAACACAAAAAGTATTGAAAATCTGGTATGACAACAACAATCATATATACATAGATGTATCATTGACCTAAATTATTTGGATCCACAACATGTAGAATGTACCTGACATACCTGCATTCACAAGTACATGTGAATGTACCAACACAAAAATATATGTATATACATGTAGGTATCATTGACCGAAATTAGTTGGATTCACAGCCCCTTGACCGAAATTAGTTGGATTCACAGCCCCTTGAATGTTAGCAAGAATATTGCAAATGAAAACTCGGAAAGCTTGTCAGCTCCCTGAACAATTGATGAGCAATTTGTAAAGCCATGTATAAACAACCATATATTCAAACATCTTGACAAAAAATTGTTTACAACAACTGCAAACTGAGCATTCTGAAAAGTTCAATCTTCAATAAACTTACAAAAATGTTCATAAACAAGTACATACTAATCAAAACACAAGATATTTGTTTGCACCTAACAATGAACAAACCTATTCAAAATCTACCGCAAGAGCAGTGATGAAACACAAATACCGGTACCCGGTAAATTACAAAAATGTTCATGAACAAGTACATACTAATCAAAACACAAGATGTTTGTTTGCACCTAACAATGAACAAACCTATTCAAAATCTACCGCAAGAGCAGTGATGAAACACAAATACCGGTACCTGGTAAATTCCGACAATACAAATTACAGTCAATTTGATGGAAGTCTGTGGTCATGCTAAGTATGTTTCCTAATCATGTGATTTACTTTTTTCTTGAGTGTCTCCCAGTAGCGCTTGCAAATGACCCCATTGTTAGCCTTGCTGTGGGAGATGGCAGTGTTGCAGTCGGTCTGTTTCGGACACTTCTTGGTATCGAAGAATTTTGCAAAGAGTACTTTTATCTCGTCTTCCTCTGCTTGAGTCCAGTGAACCCGATTTGTCTTTCGAGCTTCTGGAAAGAATAGACGAAACAAAATGAGCAAATCTGTTTGCATTCTTGTAAAATCAGTTTTATCGATGTTTACAGCCAACAGATTCTAAACCCACAGCTCAGGGTTATAGAAATCACATTATAAAACAAAGCCTTATACTTGTTGATGTGTGTACAATTCCTAAATGAATTAAATCAATCGAATATATTTGTGTCTATAAAAAATGGATTTCCACAATAAAAACCCTGTGAAAATGACCAGAGGTGATTGCTTGCTAAAGCAATTGTATCACAAATAATTTGCAACACCACGGATATATGTTTTCAATATTTCATTGACTGTTTATTGCAAGTCCATATGCTTCTTATGTTACACAAATGGTTCTATGTACGTACTCTTTTTCGGTTTCGAAGAGTCAAAGTCACCGTCATCTACATCGTCAATGATGTCATCCATGTCATATACACAGGCAGGTTCTGAGAAACGAAAGAAATTACAACTCTATATTTTTGCATTTTACAGTCACTTCTAATACAGATATAATTCTTCTCAAATGTAAACATGAATTTCATTAAGCCACGTATCAACTTTCACTACAGATTTCAAACCTGCAGACATTGATGCATCTTTCACTGCTTCAGGCGTGTCTGGTGGCAGTCTCTCACTCGAAAGGATATCTGAAATTATCAGTGTAGAATTGCAATATACATTCTCATCAATTAAGTCACTCGAGCTCATCCACTTTCATCCCCTGAAGTTTATTCACTACCAAATTCTGCTCAAGAAATAACCAGCCACAATAACATTAAGTATCGAATAAACATGAGCCCACACTTTCAAACATTTACATGAGCCGTACCTTCAAACTGGATATCGCTCAATCTTTCCAGCGTATTGGCCCACCAAGTTCCGCTCCTGAATCATCATCATTTTGGCTATCTCCACCCGTTCGATGAGTCCTGATGTGGCCCTGTAGTGGGCTTCGTGGACTTTTCTCGAGTGACCTAAATGGCGACAGAGCCATTCTACTTGATGGGCATCCAAGGAGAGAACCTGGTGGCAATCGATATCAATTAATTAGATGTATTCAAACATCTTCACGCCATGCAATTCCATGCTTCAAATGAACCTTGACCTGATGTGCACAAAAGTTTCCGAAGGCCATTCATTTTATGGAAAAGATCAGAATGGTGATCAGTATTTACAAAAATACATAATATTCAGACCACGAGAACAAGAATTCCACTGTGAGGAATAAGAGTTGACGGGGAGTAACATTTACAATATGAAATAGCTATTAACCTGAGTCATTGTAGCAGTGTATTTTCTCAAATTAACGGAGGTCAGCCTCTCTGGTGAATCCAAGGCAGCCTCACTACACACAATCTTGAGTGCATCGTAGCCCCGAATCACTCCTAGTGCTGCCAGGAAGCAGAAAAACTGTTTAATGAAAACATTTGGACAACCACAAATGATCACAATAAAATGTTCATCGCAATTGTAGTTAGTTGAAAGAACTTATAAAAAAAGTAGTCCATGCAAATCAATCTTACTTGTGTTGGCAAACAGGTAGCGGTTTTCGGACTTTATATTTGCAGATTCCCGTACTCCTGCATCCGCGATGTAGGCCAAGGTGGGTCGGGTGTCATCAGGAACAAGGACTGGTACACCTTTGCCATTCTGGGAATAAGCAGAGCTGATTTTCACCTTTTCTCATTTTGTGAGTTGCATACGTGCATAACCTCAAAGTCACAATTGGAAAACTTGACAAAATTTCGCAAATACAAGCATGAGTTGTGTACCAAAACTCGATAAAGTTAATGATTTGCTGACAATGTTAAGCGAAGTGACTACATACCTTCCCACGTATGTAAACCAAGTCCTGTGTCTCCACTAGATGCTTCTCAAGTGATGATAGCTCATCTCTCATCGCGACCTCAACATCATCAAGGGACGTCGAGCGATCCCTGTAGGCTTGAAGCCTAAATGAAATAGTTCAATACACATAACATGAAACAGGAAGGAGGTAAAACATATTTTTCACAATTCATGAATTCCATGATATCATGGAATATTTTCTCACGTCATGGCTTCCAATTCCCCAGCTCGTCGTTTGTTGAACAGCAGTAATCTGGCCTGGGAAAGAATCACAGCCTCTCGGAACATAGCAGCCGATGCATTGGAAACAGTCAGGTCAAGTGAAGCTAGTTGACTGATCAGAAAAGACGAAAGTTTCTGTAGGTCTCCTGGTTTGGGGAGTGGGTTTTTCCTGTTAAAGTGCCTCTGGAGTAAAGTAGTGCGAGCAATCTTTGAGACCCGAGTTGACCATTCCAGCTTCATGAGATGCAGAACATCTGTTGCCTCTTTACGGTGTTTATCACAATTGTTTTTTATTCCAAATGCCAGCTTGGCTGATGCTAGTCTTTGTATGTCAAAACCCAGTTTAAGAGCAGTGCTGGGACTCTGGAGCTCTTCTGTGTCAGAGGTTTGATAACATGCGTCAAGTGCTGCTTCAACCAGAGCGTCAAAATTTGGCGGGATGAGGACATCAGCCATCGTGGCCTCCGGCTGCGAAAGTTTAACTCTGAGCATGTTCAGCAATCGGCCTGATAACCTCATCCGAAAACTTGCGTAATACTTTCTTTTGAGTGCATTATCAAAATTTTTGGTGAGCCAGATGTCACCTAGAGCTGTGATGAGTGGGTCTGTCTGCGCTGTTTCTGTGGAGGCATCTCTCTTCATAGCTGGAAAAACCTCCTTGCGAAGGGCTTTGGAGCCTGTGGCTTCTATCTTGCCTGATAGAATGGACGCTTCGTATATTAGTTGTTTTGTTGTCTGAGTGTGGGTAGGGTTTCCAGGGCATGTTGTCTGATGCCTCCCAAGATTAGTCATGATCTTTATCCACTCTCTGCATACTGGACATGGTCCATAGTCCTCAGCGACGAATTGTTGATCTCGAGACGTTCTGGAAATCAGGAGTTCCCCTTTTTTCCTATCCATTACTAAATAATTATGTCGATCATCACCAGCGAACCGTAGCAGACTTTGTTTTCCTAGAACTTCCTTCTTTAATGCTTCCTTCGTGACCACGTCATCAGCTTCGGAAAGGAGCTTTTGTAATTGTAATATTTGCTTTACTTGCGGCTTGTGGGAATGACGCGCTTGAATGTGACTTTGGATATTAGTGAAGAGTTGTCCACAAAATAGGCAGGCATGTACTACATTGTAAGCACGAGGGTGTTTCTTGTTCTTCCCCTTAGCTGATGTCCAACTCTTTTTCCTTTCTCGAACATACACTCCAGTGTGGTTCAAATCGAAGACTGCACCATCAATGCTGAGTTCTCTCTCGTGAAGTTCATCGTCCTCATCACTGGCATTACTACCCTGCTCGTGTCCTGGATGCACATCGTCACTTTCGCTTGTAGATGGTCTGTCAATGGGAGCATCGATCTCTGTGCGTGGAGTGGGGTCATGATGCTGGTCGTCACTGTCGTTACTTCCGTCAGACTCGTCGCTTGGAATGTACTCAGAGTGTTCGTCTGAAATTGTTAAAATGACGATCCAAATACCTTGATAATCTGTATCACATAGCTAGCCTATGTGGTTGTTGATTCAAGGTCATACATAACTATTTACAAATAAATGGATATTCTCACACACAATTCAATTTGGCATGTTAAAACTTTACATGAAATTAAATCACCTGTCAAATTTTTCTCAATGTCCGATCAGAGTATGGAAAGGTCTCACCAGTGAACATATATTGTAAAGGCTCAGAAATCATGGGTCAATATACTGACTCCCACAAATGCATACCTTCAGCACGGTTACTGCTCATCTCGTCATCAACGGGAACGCGACTTTGAGGAGATATGTCCCCACTTCCAGGAAACTCGGAACCTCTATCAGCTAAGTGAGAGATAGTAAGAAGTATTGTTCCAACTTACTAGTTATGTTCTGGCTTGCTGGTATTACCAAACTCAATCCTCAATGTGAAGCACATTCCACCTACAGACCATGTACCTTGCCAATAGACAATTAGCCCTGTTAGCAAATTTCATTTCAATAAGGTTGTCTGGGACAACATTTTGGCCAGCGTGTCGACTGCATGAATTTTTGACCCAAGTATTTGGAATTATTTCACCTAGAAACACAAACCTTTCTGGTTGACTCCGACGTCCTTGCTGTGGAATCCTACGAATGGTATATCTTCTGAAATGCAAGCAAATGTTCTGGCTCACTAATAAATCGAGAATAACTTTCAAATATTTGAACCATTTGCACATTGTGCACCATGTATATAAGAAAAAAAACCATTTTACCCAATTTTATTTCAAGGATGTCTAAAACACACCAGCTTGTTAGATGTACACAATTTTGACACAATTAGCTGCTTTATTTTGCTTCGGCACATAGAAGTACAAACCTTCAGTGTCGACTCGAAGTCGCTTGCGGGGTAGTTCCTTATCGACTCGAAGTCGCTTGCGGGGTAGTACTTCCTTGTTAGCTTGAAATCGCTTGCGGGGTAATATCTCCTTGTCAGCATCACTGGATTGCCCTGGATCCGACAATTCAGCATCAAACGTATCATCTGAAATGCATGCAAGTGAACTGGCTCACTTATAAACCAGAAATAATCATGAAAATAAGGTCCATTTGATCTGCACATTGCGTAAGTTGTCCATAAAAAATAAGCCTCGTTAACTAATTTCATTTCAAGGATGTATTAATGGTTGCAATATTTTTATAAGCTTGGGAAATGTATACAATTCTGACGCAAGTATCTGACGATTATTTCGCCTCGACACACAGAAATACCAACCTTCCTTGTCGACTCGGCTTTGAGGTAGTCTTAAGATCAGATGGAATTTTCGAGGAATCGGTGATGCTGGAACCGGTGATGCTGAAGGTGAGAACACTGAATCAGACAACTCAGGATCAGAGATATCATCTGAAAGGCAAGTTTCTTGCCACGATTACTACGTACTCAAAATAAGATACTAATATTGTTGTCGTTTCTACTCTACAGTCGGTCTTAGCTTGGGTAGTCAATGCTCTCAAAAACAAGTACGGTATATGTAATGTTAAGATCACAAAGTTAAAATACATACCAACACATGGATGTGGTAAAACAATGACATCTGGTTCCAAAGGAACCCTTCGATGTTCGGCAGCACACGGCTCACCTGCAATGTCATCAATAGATGTGGAACCGATACCAATGATAAAGTCAAAGCTACACCAAACCAATCTCCACCCACACATTCTTGAAGGTTAGAAAACAATTTTCTGATACAAACCATCAACTTGGGGTGGCTGACCGATGTCCAGTGGTTCTGTGCTATCAGTGTCATCTGGGGAGGAATTGACATCACATCTTTCATCTAGAAACAAACAAATTTCAGGCCAATGTCACTGCTGCAAGACGATTACGATCCACATTCTCGAAGGTTAGACAACAGTATTCTGATACAAACCATCAACTTGGGGTGGCTGACCGACGTCCAGTGGTTCTGTGCTATCAGTGTCATCTGGCGAGGAATTGACATCACATCTTTCATCTAGGAACAAACAAATTACAGGCCAATGTCACTGCTGCAAGACGATTACGATCCACATTCTAGAAGGTTAGACAACAGTATTCTGATACAAACCATCAACTTGGGGTGGCTGACCGATGTCCAGTGGTTCTGTGCTATCAGTGTCATCTGGCGAGGAATTGACATCGCATCTTTCATCTAGAAAGAAACAAATTTCAGGCCAATGTAACTGCTGCAAGACGATTACGATCCACATTCTTGAAGGTTAGAAAACAGTTTTCTGATACAAACCATCAACTTGGGGTGGCTGACCGACGTCCAGTGGTTCTGTGCTATCAGTGTCATCTGGCGAGGAATTGACATCACATCTTTCATCTAGGAACAAACAAATTACAGGCCAATGTCACTGCTGCAAGACGATTACGATCCACATTCTCGAAGGTTAGACAACAGTATTCTGATACAAACCATCAACTTGGGGTGGCTGACCGATGTCCAGTGGTTCTGTGCTATCAGTGTCATCTGGCGAGGAATTGACATCGCATCTTTCATCTAGAAACAAACAAATGTCAGGCCAATGTAACTGCTGCAAGACGACTACGATCCACATTCTCGAAGGTTAGACAACAGTTCTCTGATACAAACCATTACCTTGGGGTGGCTGAATAGCGTCCAGTGGTTGTGTGCTATCAGTGCCATCTGGGCCATGATCTGGCGAGGAATTCACACCACATTTCTCGGCTGGAGAACAAATTTCAGGCCAATGTCATTCCAAAACGACAGTTTACTTTGAGTCTGAATACTCGTATTTGAGAATATTGACTACAATTAGATAGAATGTGCAAACCTTCAATTGGTGTACTGTTCTGGGCTCTGTGTTTTTCTGAAATTACAACATCCTGTCCTTATTAGTCAGTTTTATACATACATGTACATGAACTTGATATCTATGTCAGGAGTTTTAAAATCTGGCATAAAACTACGCCCGAAACCATTCTTCCAGTTTACGGCATACGCACCCTGTGTCCATACCACATCATCGTGAAATCTTGTAAGTGTATTTTTCATGCCCTTTTTCCCAAGGATTTCTGTGAATGTTGCAAATTGAGATTTGTACATAAACAAGTCTTGTACATGGACCAATAAGTGAATACTTACTTACCAAGAGTGTTTCAGGCTAGGACTTCCAGATTATGACAGAAAGATAGATACTCTATACATGTACAGTTGTGTGATTTGTTGATTTCGAAACTACAAAATTATGTGCGAGGTAGTCTGTTAAATACACATAACCACTCTTCTGCCGTGCGTATTGAACAATGAACAAACACTTGACTAAAATCTTAGCATGTTTTGGTCAGGACAAAAGTGGACACTGAACGAAACAATAATATATCTATGTTGAAAACTGTACTTTTTGCCATATCGATGTATGTAGAAGAATTATCCATTGAAGCATCACATGTTTTAACTGTGAACCTATAAAACATTGTAAAATATATATTATCTCTGGATTTGAATGTCAACACTATGAAAGTTGGCACAAAAACAGTACTGTTTCATGATTTACAAGGTATACCATGTATACATATACACGAAAAATATACTCACGTCATATCATCACTATGGCTGTAGACTAGCCATGACTTCGGCTCCCTCCTCCGGATCTCGACAGGCCACCACACATGGGACGGGAGTCCCGGGAAGATCGCCCACCCGAACATCCTGAAACTAAATTTAAATTGTTGATGCAGCTTCTTATACAGTAAACACGACACAACTCGCCAAATTTCGATGTCTAAATAACACTCCTAATGACTTCTAATATTGTGACAATATAATTCACATCATAGGCACAATAGACTAACTCAGCAAAGCTCTCATTAGCTCGGACGATCAGTGTCCCATCATTTCAGGACATCATTGAACTCTCAATGTTTGGACAACATAGCTCACAATGTTTGGACAACATAGCCCTCAATGTTTGGACCCCTATAGCTCCCAACCAAGGATGGTCACTGTCCCCTAATCAGGACATCATTGGAGCGATGGTCAATCCAAAAACTTCCAACAAGATATCCCACGTCCACAGCTCTCAATGCTTGGACAACATAGCCCTCAATGTTTGGACAACATAGCCCTCAATGTTTGGACCTCTATAGCTCCTAACCAAGGATGGTAATTGTCCCCTAATCAGGACATCATTGAAGCTGTGGTCAACCCGGAAAGTTCCAACAAGATATCCCACGTCCGCAGCTCTTAATGTTTGGACAACATAGCCCTCAATGTTTGGACAAAATAGCCCTCATTGTTTGGACCTCTATAGCTCCTAACCAAGGATGGTCATTGTCCCCTAATCAGGACATCATTGAAGCTGTGGTCAACCCGGAAAGTTCCAACAAGATATCCCACGTCCGCAGCTCTTAATGTTTGGACAACATATTCCTCAATGTTTGGACAAAATAGCCCTCATTGTTTGGACCTCTATAGCTCCTAACCAAGGATGGTAACTGTCCCCTAATCAGGACATCCCTGAGGAGATAGTCAATCCAAAAACTTCACCAGAATACCCCACGTCCACAGCTCTCAATGTTTGGACAACATAGCTCACAATATTCGGACAACATACTGAACATAGCCCTCATTGTTTGGACCTCTATAGCTCCCAACCAAGGATGGTAACTGTCCCCTAATCAGGACATCATTGAAACGCTGGTCAGTACAAAAACTTCAACTAAATGTCCCTCGTCCACAGCTCTCAATATTTGGACAACATAGCTCATAATGTTTGGACAGTGTAACCAGGACAAAACTTGCTGAAATCAAAATTGACAATATACCAGCCAGTTCAATGTGTGGAAAACACACTAGATCTAGAAGCTCCTAATGTTTGACCACAAAGTTCACCATGTTTGGATTGGCATTATAGGCAGGTGCTGTATTCATCGACCCCTTACGGCTGTTTTTCCACATTTAGGTGTTCATTTGGCGTTTTCAATGAGACAAAAACGACACATTAAAAATAATTTGAATGTTTTCTGTTGAACCATGACAAATTTCATAAGAAATTCCACAAGAAAACGTAAAAGAAGCGAGGGAAATACACCGGATTCAGACGATTTTGACAAAGTCGTAATCAACGACCCCTGGTGGATATTAATGAAAATCTATGATTTAGCTCACGAAACTTGACTAAAATAGTTAACATTCAATGAACACCTAGCATGCGTTTTCGTTTGACCAAGTCTTCAACTGGCGCTGAGATTGAGAGGGGTCGATGATTACAACAGGGGTCGTTGAAAGTGCACGCGACCATATGGCTGGCTATCGCTACGAATATTTTGTATTGATTATCGTCAACATAGTGTGACACTATTAGTGTCAACATAGTATCAATAGTTAATCGACATCATATCATTGTTAGGTAAAATCTAGTCTTCAAATAATACTTCTAAGATGTTTTATTCAGAATATTTTCCGTGTCAGATTCGATCAGAAAATGGACATAGACTGGAATAAGATACATGTGTGAATTACAAACTCTGTTATGCAGAAATAACCAGAAATAGCTCACTGAATAATATCTAAATATATACAAGTAATATTATGAAATATCGTGAATTTACCACTCACTCCCCACTCCCCCAAATAAAATCCAACCCAATCTATTGCAATAATTCTTCGTGGTATAGGCCTACATCTAGAATTAGATCTAACAAGACGACCAAGTTACCGAGCCTAATGAATTAGCCCCTAATAAAAACGAACGATATAAGCCAGTTTGTAAACGTTTAACAAACTGAACAGCCAGGGAGGGAGAGAGGGGGGGGGGGGGCTAGTTTACTCGTTACGATTAAAATTGGCGGCCAATCATGGGCGCTCGACTCATCGTTGTATCAAATGAAATGATGGCTGATGAATTCGACGATTGTTCAAACTTCAAATCAAAGTTCAGGCTAGAAAATATACTTTTGGCAGACACCGTCAAGAGTCAACCTCACCTCAGCACTGGCTGCTCACTAGGGCTTCAACAAGTACAAAATTTCGTGACCGGTTACTCGTTAGCTCGTAACCGAACTGTAACCGGTTACTCGTTCAAAAATATTGAGCTGAATATTGTCCAAAAGACAAGTATGATACCAAAGTAACACCAATTTTTTTCGCAGTTCGCGTTTTATCAAATCTCGGTGTCAAAATGTCGCCTAAAACTCGACATTAGACATCATTTTCACTTGAAAATATGCAATATTATGATGAATAAACATTCTATTTGGATTGGAGAGTGATACATCGCTTCAATTCAGCGTGTTTGGACGGAAATTTAACTGATGTGAAGTGTTTTAGGCTGAATTACGAGAGTGCAAAATACGTTCACGGAGCACATGTTCAATCTAGTGGGCAATTTTGGTTTTTCATGATAATCAATGATAATGACGAGTTCATCAGTGTCACAAAATGATATTCACAGATAAAAAGAACAAATGATGTGTCACAGTAAACAATTTTCATCATAACCAGGTGTCATTCCGGATCATAACTGTAGGAAATCAGCTGGGAATGAAATTGCCCACTACATTTTACATGTAATCCACGTTGACGATTAACCGGTCACAAAATCTGTACCCGAACCGTAACCGGTTAACCGAGTACTCGTTGAAGCCCTACTGCTCACTGCAGCTCAGGCGCCGTGACCGGTGACCAGGTGACGCCCTGTCTGGCCTGAGGCTGAGAGACTAAGCCTGATCACCTATTTCGGTTTTTAGATCTAGATCTAGTCCCTAAAGTTCAGATCTAGGACTGTCTACAGTATGGTATTATTTTACTCACCGACTTGTATTCCTATATCAAGTGCACTAACACTGAGTAAAGCGTCGAAAACATGTAGACTCTAGATCTAGAATCAGCTGAGAATCCACGTTTGCGCGCCAAAACAAAATTTTCATTCAATATGGCCGACATCCGGTATTCCCAAAAGCTCATTGAGAGCAGTGTGCTGATTGGTTGAAAGTGACCTCATTTCTCTGCCGCATCGTATGGGGTAGATTCGCACGTTTCTCAACTCGAATGATATCAAACAAATTCCCAATATGTATATGATCGGCATCTAAGTTTTATTATAAACAAGAGGTCCATAGCAACTAGTTTTGTGAAACTATCCATGATAAATACCGAGTATGTAAACGTTTGCATGCGGACTATTTTCAATGTTGCTGGACATGTGCGTGATCACTGCGCACGTGTATACATAATAGTATGCATCATATCCATCCGCCGGCAACACGTGCGGTCATTGTCTAAAATAAAAAATAAAGAAAAAAACGATGCGAATGTTAGTGCGAGCGCTCACCAGGTGGAGACATGGTACAGCATCTGTCCATATGCGTGGACAGATGCCTTATCCAAGACAAGGGGCTGAAATAGAGATGTACTTTCAAACGTGATATAAAAGCCCCCAAAGCAGTTCTAGACCAACGAGAAAAATGTTTAAAGGGCTTAAGCCCTTAAACCATATTAGCTCCTAAGCATTGGACAGACCAAAATTTAAGCCCTTTATGCTGAAATGTTGAGACGGCTAGGCCGACGGACGGACGGACGGACGGACGACGGACGCAACGCCATGCCAATAGGTTATCGGACCAAAGGTCCGGTAACCTAAAATATGGGAGACAGGATTCCACCTTGTTTCACACCATTAGACACTTGAAAAGACTCCGATAATACCTTACCCCACTGAACAGCTAGTGACTGATGAGAGTACCAATAAGTTAACAATCTTACAACCAGTAAAGGTAGATTACGTTTACATAATTTATGGAACAAATGCCAATAATTAATCTTATCGAAAGCCTTTGTTGCATCCAGAAAACAAATGAAGATAGGGCTAGAATGCTTTTTATAAATACTCAAAACTTCTTTCAAGGAAAAAATACACAAATCAGTAGAGAGATTACGTTTAAAACCAAACTGATGAGGAGTTGTTTCGAGACACTGTTCATAATCCAGAAGGATACGTTCTAAGAGTTTTGATGACATAGTAGACAGAGCAATAGGTCTATAGTTATTCTTATCTGAGATATCACCAGATTTATCTTTTAGCAAAGGGATGATTGTCGACTGCATCAGAGATACAGGAAGAAAACCATGCACACAAAAACTGTTATATAACATAGACAACAGAACAGGCAATTGCCTTCCAGCAAAGATAAAGTGTTCCGCGGAAAGACCATCTGGACCAGGGGATTTTCCTGTTTTTAATGAGTTTGGGCATTTTTCGACCAAAAAATGGCCGTTTCTACATAAAGGTACATAAGGGGAATCTTTTGAAACCCAAATCTCAAAACTGATCAGACAGTTTTCGAGAAAAGACAGACAAGGTGCAAATTTGGGCATTTTTCGACCAAAAAATTGCCGTTTTGACCTTTCAAGGTCATCCAAGGTCACCATACCAGTCGCCATATATGACTTCCCATTTGAAAGTGCCAATTTCTAAGCTCTATCTTCAAGCGTTCTATGAGTACAGTCTTGGCAGCTCCCATTATGAAGGAAAAAAGTGCAGAAAATTTTCCGTCCAAAATTTTTTTCAAAGGGTGAAATTTTTTTGTTTGTTTAGCACTCAAGGTCATCTGAGGTAAAGGTCATCATCAGTTGTTCCATATATGACTTCCTATATGCCCATAATGCAAACTTAAGCTCTATCTACAAGCATTTCATCTGTAGAGGCAAATCTGGGCATTTTTTTACCCAAAAATGGCTGTTTTGACCTTTCAAGGTCATCAAAGGTCAAATTCAAGGTCACCTCCCAAATCGCCATATATGACTTCCTATTTGAAATTGCCAATATCCAAGCTCTATCTTCAAGCGTACTACGAGTACAGTCCTGGCAGCTCCCATTATGAAGAAAAGAAGTGCCGAAAATTTTCTAAGACCAAAATTTTTTTCAAAGGGTGAAAAAAACTTTTTGTCTAGAAATGGGCCAAAATGGATAGTAATGCGATTTGGGCCGAAATCGCACCCGTCGAAAATTCAAAATGGCCGCCATACGCAGACCGGCGATTCAACGGCAACCAAACTTATACACATCACAAAGGTACATAAGGGGAATCTTTTGAAACCAGAATCTCAAAACTGATCAGACAGTTTTCGAGAAAAGCAGACAAGGTGCAAATTTGGGCATTTTTCGACCAAAAAATGGCCGTTTTGACCTTTCAAGGTCATCCAAGGTCAAATTCAAGGTCACCATACCAGTCGCCATATATGACTTCCCATTTGAAAGTGCAAATTTCTAAGCTCTATCTTCAAGCGTTCTATGAGTACAGTCTTGGCAGCTCCCATTATGAAGGAAAAAAGTGCAGAAAATTTTCCGTCCAAAATTTTTTTCAAAGGGTGAAATTTTTTTTTTTTAGCACTCAAGGTCATCTGAGGTCAAGGTCATCATCAGTTGTTCCATATATGACTTCCTATATGCCCATAATGCAAACTTAAGCTCTATCTACAAGCATTTCATCTGTAGAGGCAAATCTGGGCATTTTTTTACACAAAAATGGCTGTTTTGACCTTTCAAGGTCATCAAAGGTCAAATTCAAGGTCACCTCCCAAATCGCCATATATGACTTCCTATTTGAAATTGCCAATATCCAAGCTTTATCTTCAAGCGTACTACGAGTACAGTCATGGCAGCTCCCATTATGAAGAAAAGAAGTGCCGAAAATTTTCTAAGTCCAAAATTTTTTTCAAAGGGTGAAAAAAATGTGTTGTCTAGAAATGGGCCAAAATGGATAGTAATGCGATTTGGGCCGAAATTTTTTTTTTTCGTCGACCCGTCGAAAATTCAAAATGGCCGCCATTCGCAGACCGGCGATTCAAGGGCACCCAAACTTATACACATCACAGAGGTACATAACTAGAATCTTTTGAAACAAAAATCTCGAATCTGATCAGACAGTTTTTGAGAAAATGGCCGCCAAAGTTCAAAATTGACCATTTTTCGACGAAAACGGCCGCCATTTTGAAAAAAATAAAAAAATAAAAAAAATAAAAAATACCTCCTTCTCAAATTATTTCAAGGTATCTTTTCCCAAATTTTCAGAAAGATTGGACTGTACACTTTAAAGATAAAATTAGCCCAAGGGCTAAGAATGGTTACCGGACAATGTGTATTTTAGATATTAGCCTTTTGTCCCATAACCTTGAAAGTAAGATCATTGGTCAATTCAAGGTCACGAGAACATTCAGGCCGTATCATTTCTAGCATGTTCACAATTGATTCCTAAGCTGTAAAGTCGATATTAAGTGAGATACTAGCCATTTTGTGATCTGACCTTGAAAATGAGGTCAAAGGTCAAGTTCAAGGTCATGAGAATATTCAGCATATATAATTTCCAATATGTTCGCAATTGACTCCTAAGCTGTAAAGTCGACAACAAATGAGATATGCACTTTTTAGGTTACCGGACCTATGGTCCGATAACCTATTGGCATGGCGTTGCGTCCGTCGTCCGTCCGTCGTCCATCCACATTCTTATTTTTAAAGTTTACGATGGAATATTGCTGAAATTTTGCACAAAAATACCTAAAAATATTTCCAGGAAAGTTTTTTTAGTTTTTTGATTTTCGCATTTTTTTTCAAAATGGCGGCCGTTTTCGTCGAAAAATGGCAAATTTTGGACTTTAACGGTCGTTTTCTCAAAATCTGTTCAGTAACTTTTTTTCTTATTGATGCATAACACTCCTCATATGTACCCCTGTGACATGTATAAATTTCGTTGCCCCTGAATCGCTCGAAATGGGCCATTTTGGGCCCAAACTCGGCCCAGATGGGACTTTTCCATGTTAAATTCTCCCATGCTTTATAATGGGACACATTAACATTAACTAATATCTCACTTAATATTGAGATTACAGAGTAGGAATCAATTGTGGACATATAGGAAATGATATATGCTGAATATTCTCGTGACCTTGAATTTGACCTTGACCTTGGTTTCAAGGTCAGAGCGGCCGTTTTCGTCAAAAAATGGCCAATTTTGAACTTTGACGGTCGTATTCTCAAATTCTGTTCCGTAACTTTTCTTCTTATTGATGCATAACACTCCCCATATATACCCCTGTGACGTGTATAAGTTTCGTTGCCCTTGAATTGCCTGAAGTGGGCCATTTTGGGCCCAAACTCAAATTCAAGGTCACGAGAATATTCAGCATATATCATTCCCTATATGTCCACAATTGATTCCTAGTCTCTAATCTCAATATTAAGTGAGATATTAGGCTTAATGTGTCCCATTATAAAGCATAGGAGAATTTAACATGGGAAAGTCCCATTTGGGCCGAGTTTGGCCCAAAATGGCCCACTTCGAGCGATTCAAGCGCAATAAAACACATCACAGGAGTACATATGAGGAGTGTTGTGTATCAAAAAGACAAAAAGTTACTGAACAGTTTTTGAGAAAATGGCCGCCAGAGTCCAAAATCAGGCATTTTTCGTTGAAAACGGCCGCCATTTTGAAAAAAAGGGAAAATCGAAAAACTAAAGAAAAACCTTCCTGGAAATATTTTTAGGTATTTTTGTGCAAAATTTCAGAAAGATTCGACCGTAAAATTTAAAGATAAAAATGTGAACGGACGACGGACGGACGGACGCAACGCCACGGCAATAGGTTATCGGACAAAAGGTCCGGTAACCTAAAAATGTGGACGGACGACGACGACGACGACGGACGGACGCCGGACGCAACGCCACGGCAATAGGTTATCGGACCATGGGTTCGGTAACCTAAAAAAATCGCCTCCGTATAGAAAGTTTTGTGAAAAAAATCCATAGACCAACTTCACAATTTGGTGTGGCCTAGTTGAAATATTACGAATTACTGGTGGTGAGCTGATGGCATATACATTTTCGACCTTGGGCGATAATGGGGGAATTTTGACCGTACGACCACCGGTCATACAGCAAATGATTGAGAATTGACTATAAAAAAATACAAAAGAAATACAAGAGAAAATTATCATGAATATCAGCTAAATTAATAGGAAAAGCTTATCATGAATATAACTTATTGCAACTTCTCGATTTTGACCTTTTCTGTGACCTTGTCCTTGCTGTTCAATATTGAGCTGTAAAATTCCACAGTATTATTTCCATCATAAAGGCAGGTTTTCAGAACTGATAACCGTCTAGGCTCTCATTCCAAAGGTACAAAGGTGATTCATATTAATTGAGTTTTTATTGAATTGGATTCATCGAAATCATGTTGTGATGTGGTGAAAAATTCATTTCGTGATATTACAATATTGGGCAAAAAAGTTGTCTCCTTCAGAAGAAGGTCGTTTTGACCAATAAGGCTATCGAAGGTCACCATTGAAATCGCCACTGACTGATGAAATATTGACGCCGAACGACACAAGATGGGACGCCACAGGTAAGGTGACCTAAAGAGTAAATACTGTAACAACATACACTTGATGTATTTATTCCCCGAGTCACAAAACGTTTGCTGGAGTATTATGGCGTTGTTATAAAACTGGTGAGAGTTTTGTTGTTTGTAGGTAGCGCTGTCGTCCTTGTCGCAGTTATAACTATGGCCTTGATATGTTGTCACCCCTGGTTACGTATATAGGGTCTCCCACATTTATCGTCCCAGGTTTCTCAACAATGAGGTCCAGACCGAAAGCTGGACCCGGACCGCGAACAATGTTGCGATATCTGTGGTTGAAAAATACAATAGAGTACGACGACTATGGAGGTTTTGATCAGGCTTTTATTATCATTATCAAGATAGTTCATCCAGAATATCGTCGTATGATACTTCTGATGGATATCGTTACTCGAGTCAAGAAGGAAATTCAAATTTTAATGTTTAGAATACTAGAGTGTATTATATGTGAGGAGACCTGTGCAGATCATATGGTTAATTAAGATCGTCTCCAGACGAGACCCGTGCCCTTCTGAAGTAGACTTACCCTTTGAGTGTACGTAATGGGTTCTCGTCCACATCCAACTCTCCGGCTTCACTGTCCGCCGTTGTCAGGGTACATCTTTTCGGCACAAAATGGAAAATTAGGAACGAAATATGAAAAATTTGGTCTTCATATGGCAAGATAATTATGCATGTTCCTCGTTTGTAAATGCATGGGAATAGGACAGATCAGGACTGAGTGAAAGGATTGGGTATATTTCTCTGTATCGATACTGTGTGTGCAAACGTTGCCATGGATCATCACCTGCAACATAGCTTGACGGCTCTGAGACATGCGGTGCCGATGTAAACATAGCGCCAAGTGTCCTCGTCGTATGGTTGGGCATGAGCACTGACAGCAATGTTGGGCCGGAAGCGGTCCATGGTGACGGGTCGCGGCGTGCGTGTATTGAGGTCAGCAACAGATTCCTCGGCACATAAGTGCACCGATATAGAATCGTGGAACGCCAGCTGTGAAATCGAGTTTCGTTTCTTATTTTATATTATGGCAAGTTGAAGTCCTATAAAATCATATGAAGATCGTTGAAATCAAATACACATGCATTCTGTCACCTTGGAGAATTTCTATTCGGATTAGAATAATAGATGTTACAAATTTGAGATTCTTTCGACTTGCTGATAGACAGCAATGTATGCATCAATCTATTACCATTGATACGACCAAATTTTGATGATAAAAATAGCCTAAAAATACAACACTTTTGGAATATCAACTAAGCCCAGCTAATTATTTACAGCTGAAGCCACACTTGTATGATCAGAGCCCAACAGTCGCTCATACAGTGTCATAGAATCACATGGTATTTGGAATAAACACACCTTGTCCTCGGGTTTAGCCACTTTGGTCCAGGGGATGTAGTTTTTGTTTCCACCGTGCACCTGTCGCCGATAGATGTCGCTGCCGCAGTAGATGAAACGAAATCCACCAGGACTCTGCAGAAACTGGCTTATCCATTTAGCGGCTTCCTCTCCACAATCTAATCCCTGTGCATGCACGAAATGTACCCTGCGAAAAAATACGAAGAAATACGATTTTAAAAGGATTAACGTGAAAAAAAAACAATGAAAATATATATTGAGTTCCTAAGTATACAGTCGAAACGATTACCGTTACTAGTGCCACTAATAAATTATTAATGTAATTCTGAATTTCAATCAATATTGACCAGAAGCGCTCAACACGAAAACGGTTATTCAGAAACAATGCGATCAAACATCGTTAACGTATCAATCGCAGAAAACATGCTTGTGTACTCACTCGGTATTGATGACTTTGCCCTGTCTCTCAGCTTTAGAAGGGTCGAGGATGAGATCAGACATGCCGGGAACAGATAGCACGAGCTTCCCGCTTTCTGACCGGGTGTTTATCATCAACAACTTGGGCTGTTGTCGACCAGTCACCATCTTCATCCCACTCGTCACGACCATCCAGTGTCTGAAAACGTTATGATCAATATGGCTCAGGGTCGTAGCCATCCACTACCTATAGCGTCTATATTTGAGTTATTGGTTTATTTGGCCATGTTGACCGTTCCAGAGAACCATGTGCACACTGCACACTGTCTGCCCACGGTGGCACGAGGGTGGCATACCAGTAGAATATACATGTGTGGTCTCACTTTGTTCATATCTAGCCCTAAATTTGACCTTTGATCTTGTGTTGACTGTCTTTATTGATGATATAAATTATAGATGACAACAGAGGAAAGGACCTACAGGCAACCGTCCCTAGCGGCGGTAGACACATTTCAGAATTACGCAAAACTGACCGGTCATCCCGGTATCTTGTTCATTTGGTGACTGGCCTCGAGCTTCTTGTAAGATTCCATCGCAATTTCACCGAGTAACAAACACATTTTAATGACAACCCACGTTTTTTCTCCTAGTTCGACATATGGACGATTGATGACATGACCCGTTCACGTGACCGTATCAACCCTTGGCGACCGCGCGTGTACAAGAAATTAGGAGGACCAATAGTCCTACATGTAGGATGCATGTCTGTGGCTCCATCACATTGAATCTTATACCACAGCTAATGCTCAATATTAATTGAGCATTAAGTGTTGAATCCAATAAACTATATATTATATAACTGTCCATGACACTCGAACGACGAGTCATTATATATCATGATGTTTCCGTATCGTATCCAAAGGAAAACAACAAATCATGACTACCAAAAACATCGAAACGTACAATAAAAATGCACCATGACGGTGCAGCATGGTGAGAATCATAACGTATACATAACTAGACATCTAGCATCTGTAAAAGAACACCACATTGCACGATATATTGCGTTCCTCTCCTCTCTCCTTATAGTTTGAATCAACTGGGGCAACAACATATGAATTATAACTTCGACACCTGGGCAAAAAATGAGGAATTGGAAAATAGGAATGCACTATATTTTCAGACAGTATGAATGCTTGTTTGTTTTTGTTTTTTCAGTAAACTGGTGACTGTTTCGACTGCATTCTTTTGGATGATGCATCATGCAGGTCAGATAACAAGGTGGATACTAACTAGGTCAGATAAATGTGACCTTAACAGTACTTTTTCTCTCAGTTCCATTGTCGTGCAGTTACTCAGGATAGCTGAGAAAATATTTCTGTCCGTACCAACCTGTCGGCGACTGCTCCGTCATGTATACCGACGAATGGTGCACAATGAAGCTGCCTGCTGTCAATGCCTCGTGCAGACTTCAAAGGAAACAATTTCAACTGCTTGACATGTCCAGCTAATTTGGCATCGGCAGGACGTCGGTCTTTCCATTGATAGTATATCGCATGCTTAATCAGGCCGGAAAGACCCAGGAAGTAAAGTATAGGGTCTCCGTTTTGCAAAAAGTCCATCATTTTTGACAGCCGAGTGGGCGAAAATACGGTGGTGTGTATTCGCAGCCTATGATTCTGTAAACAAAGTTCAACGTTCACACACAGGCTGGTGTGAGGCCCGGCGTGAGGATTCGACCTGATTCGATGACTATAGCATCAATAATCAACCATCACAACGTTAACATAAATTGCTGAATCATTCGCCGAATCAATAGGCAAGCCAAGTACGATGTCCTTTTAGGGCAAAGGAGCTCTCAATATAGTATGATTACGGGGGTAATTCATATTTCAAGCATGATGTGGCAATTTGTGCAGAGGGAACAGGTGCCCTGATTAGCATAAGACGTGATCAGTCTTCATTTACCACTGATTTCCTGACATTTGTCCAATATAGTGACCTTGAATGTCGAGACTGAGATACCATGAATAAAAGCTGCAAAACTGGTCAAAATGGAAATATTGAAACCCACATGATATATAACTATTGAGAAACCGGTATGTGATATTGTTACAACTGGGGGGGGGGCTAGCGCCCGAACGTTATGAATATTCTATTACTTACTGTAAAAAAATTTTGAAATGAATGCAAAAGCCTTTCAAATATTCGCATTATAATTCACAGTACCATGAATATTACACTAACTACCTTTTATTACCATGTTCTGGTATGACTGGTATATGGGAACAGTGGTATTTTCAGCTTACCGTGCCATATGGCCGTCATCCGTCTGTGCGCGCATAATATCGGAAATTTCGAAATCGATTTCATCAGAAATACATAAAGAGATCTCTCTCTGAGATATCTCTCTCTTTATGTATTTTTTTATTTCATGGATTTTCCTGAAAGTTTGTGTAAGTGTTCCTTTTGAAAATATATCAACGTGATATTTTTAGCTTACCGGCCCATAGGGGAATTCATGACGGGTGCCACTAGTGGGGCAGGAAATGCTCACTCTTTCCGGAACACCTGATTTCGCCTCCTAATGGCCATTTACGGGGGTTCATGAGTTTCCCTGTCATTCTTGTTTTCTCTCACTTCGTAAGCCTGATATGACTTTCTGTCCCCGGACTATGAGATTGGATAACGGACCCTGTTTTGTTTGCTCGGAATACTTAATACTGGGTATTGATTCCACGTCTATCTCATGATTGCCGGTAAGCTACAACACCCTCGGTGCTATGTTTTCCTCTTATTGCCATTGAATTTTTTTTTGATTCTCACCCCATCCCCCCTCCCCCCCAAAAAAATTTTGACTTTCATCCCATAATGACAGCTATTGTCATGGTATTTCGTCCGTCGTCGCCTGTGGTCCGTCGTCGTCTGTGGTCCGACCGGTAATACCTTTTTGCATTGATAACTTTTTCTTAAAATTTACCAAAACATTCCTTAGGCTAATACCCTGAGACATTTCATCTTTTCTTATACAATCGTTTTTGCTGATTTGGCGGCCATTTCGCCGAAAAATGGCCAAGTTAGGACTTTTGTGGCCATTTTCTCAAAAGCACTGATCAGTTTTGAGATTTTTGTTTCAGAACATGCTGAGGGGGGGGGGATCCTCGGTGTTGTGCATAAGGATGAAGTGCCTTGAATCGCTCGATATCAACGACGGACGAAATACCATGACAATAGCTCAAAATGGCCCAAAATTCAGTTTTTGTTTTTTTTAGATTTTTGTTTCAAAACATGCTAATTGGGTTTAATTGTGTATATAAATGTAATTCCTTGAAACTCTTGAAAGCCCGGAATCTAGGCTAAAAAAACCTCAAAATTCAGTTTTCGGCTATTATCTCGAAAAACTATCTGATCAATTTTGAGATTATTGTTTCAAAACATGCAAGTGCTGGTCATTGGGACTTTGTATAGATATTGAGTGGATTGAATTGTTCAAAAAGCCCGATGCGTGGGACCAAAAATGCCCGATATGCACAAATTGCCGTATGAGACGAAAACGCTTGTACATATCTCTTAGAATTGTATTATATAGCATATAGGAAGTCATATATGGTGCATCTCTTGGTAACATCGCGCTTGACCCTCAGACGACCTTGAGGGCTAAATATCAAGGTCACGGGGATCTGAAATGTGTAAATTGGCCTCTACAGACAGAATGCTAGGAAGTCATATATAGCGCATCTTTTGGTGATCTTGAACTTGACCTTAAATGACCTTAACTGGTAAATCTCAAAGTCACATCCGATACAAAATGTGTAAGTTGGCCTCTGAGGCTAAAACACTTGCACACAGAGCTTGGGATTGCATTATGAACATATAGAAAGTCATATCTTTTGACCTTGAAATTGACCTCAGGCGATCTTGAGTAGTAAATCCGGAATTGACATCTGACATGAAATGTGTAAAGTGGACTCTACAGACTAAGAATGATGAGAGATAGATGTTTTGGTTGAGTGAGACGTTATCTGGAATCATAATGGTGGATCTGTTGGTAACCTTGAACTTGACCTCGACTTTCTAGTATTATAGCCCAATACATGTAGCATATTTGGTGAGTTTGGTTTCGGTAAGCTACAGCACCCTTGGTGCTATGTTTCCCTCATAATGGTAGCTAAACGACCACTTCAGGACTTAAGTTCTATTTTGTGTGTATAATTGATACAAAGGACTCTCTATATGCAAATGCCCAGACCTTAAACCTATCATTTTCGGAAATATTCAATAAGTGTAAAAATATGTTAAGAGTCAACTTAATATGACAGGTATGTGGAATATCCAGTTTGAGACATGTGATCATACTAGTAGTTTGTGATTTGGAAACAAATGTCCGAGAGGTTTGTTTCGCATCTGACACTCTTTAACTTTATCTCAGATGACCATCAGTGTTCAATTGAAAATCATGCCTACCTCAAGGCGTGTTCATGTAAATTAGCCATTGCAGACAATATACTTAAAGAGGACTTAGCGAGCAGTCATGAGCATAAATGACCCGAGTTTTCAACATCGTCGTCGTCATGTCGTCCGTCCACATATATATCTTTAAAGTTTACGGTCCAATCTCTCTGAAAATTTAGGAAAAGATACCGTAAAACTGGACGCTTTCCGGTCGCCAACGACCGCCTGGGTGTATCCCACGCAGCCCCATCATTACTGTCGTCCCAAATATATTACCGATGAGCGTGAAAAATTAGAGCAAGCGCTGAAGAAGGTTACCAGAAATTTTATTGAATTTTCCCGCACCAGATTGCTGCTTTGATCTTTCAACGTCATTTTCGAGGTCAAATTAAAGGTCACCACTGAAATCACGACAAATGAACTTCCATTTCGACATGTTCGATAAGATAACGAAATTATAACCAGATTGAACTTTACACCAAATATTGGTTTCGAGTGGGAATATATTCTTATTGTGCTCAATATATTAATGTTGACTTATTCAGTAATATAAAATACTACTTCAGTAATATATGATACTACAGCCGTAAAATTACTACTTGACACGACCTCGTCCTGATTGATCCGAATAATAATTGTCCCTCACCTTAACAATTTGTGTTGTGATCAATAATAGACTTAACGAGACAATCAGAGATTGCAGACCCTCGCCCTTCAGATTTGGTCACTAAAGTTAAATCAACGTGGGAGATAATTGGGGATTTTGGTCATACGACAATTGGTCATATATCAAATGGTCGGGAATGGCCATAGGAAAATGCAATATTATGGGGGAACTAATGATTAATAAAGTAAAGTTTTTGCGAAATCTCTATTTTAACCATATTCTCGACCACGACTTGAGTTCTTGACAGTGACCTTCCAAACTTCGCCAGCTCACTCAGATTTATACTGCGTGATATTAAACTGAAAATCTTCAGTAGTTTCTGAATTATTACTACTTGAATATTACGAATCGTTGATTTCATCTGATGACCCTACATTCTCGACCTTGGGCGATAATGAGGAATTTTGATCGTATGACCAAAAGTCATATAGCAAGTGATAGAGAATTGACCACAGAAAAATATAAAATTATCAGCGAAAATTAATCATGAATATATTTATTGCAACTTCTCGATTTTGACCTCTTTTGTGACCTTGACCTTGTCGTTCGATATTGAACTTCAATGTCACCATCAGGTGTGCTGCATATGACCATATCACACGTTCCCAGAATCACAACACCTATTGATATCGGTTGCCATAGCAACCAAAATGGCCACATTGCGACTCATTTTGTGACAAAATCAGCCTTTTAGACACTCATGGCTTGTGAACGCCCTAGGCATTGTAATTTTACAGGACTCAGTATAATATTGAATAGGCATGTTGAGCAATGCTGGCTCTTGCTGCGCCACGAAACCTACTGTTTTTAGAAAAGATCACTAGTAAAAAGTTGATGTGTTAACTTATTACAACAATGTGAAATATCCAGTTTGAGATCTATGATCATTTGATTTGGTTGATATCTGCAACCACATCACAATGAACAGGTGTAAAATTATACACTTGGTAGTTTTGTGCAAAGGGAATAGTATTACTGAATAAGTATGACTAGTTTAACATTAGTTTGCTTATGCAAATTCGACTAGTTTAACATCAGTTTTATTAGTTAAGTTTTTTACTGGCCACAATGAAAATATTTAAGCAAAGAAACATTTATTATTGGGCTCAGCAAGGTAAAGTTTGAGTCCAGTAGAACAATCCGTCAATCCAGGTTTGACCCAGAGTCCAAGAGAAAGGAAATGGTGCGTCGTAAAGTGATACGAACGATATTTTCAGACTCATTGGCCTAGACGAATACTGGCCCTCAATTCTTTGATTACCGGACCTATATATGGTCCGATAACCTATTGCCGTTGCATTGCGTTTCTCCGTCCTTTCACATTTTTGGGAAAAGATACCTTAAAATAATTAAAGAAGGAGGTATTTCTTATTTTTTAAATTTTTCTCAAAATGGCTTCCGTTTTCGACGAAAAATGCCCAATTTTGAACGTTGCCAGCCATTTTCTCAAGTCCAGTAGAACAATCCGTCAATCCAGGTTTGACCCAGAGTCCAAGAGAAAGGAAATGGTGCGTCGTAAAGTGATACGAACGATATTTTCAGACTCATTGGCCTAGACGAATACTGGCCCTCAATTCTTTGATTACCGGACCTATATATGGTCCGATAACCTATTGCCGTTGCATTGCGTTTCTCCGTCCTTTCACATTTTTGGGGAAAGATACCTTAAAATAATTAAAGAAGGAGGTATTTCTTATTTTTTAAATTTTTCTCAAAATGGCTTCCGTTTTCGACGAAAAATGCCCAATTTTGAACGTTGCCAGCCATTTTCTCAAGAATTGTCTGATTAGTTTTGAGATTATTGTTTCGAAAAGATTCCCCTCATGTACCTCTGTGATGTGTATAAGTTTGGTTGCCCTTGACTCGCCGGTGTGCGCGTCTCGGCCATATTGATTTTTTGACGTTTCGGTAAAAAAAAAATTATTCGGCACCAAATCGCATCACTATCCATTTCCGGCCAGTTCTAGTTCTAGGCCAGAAAAAAATGTCACCTATAGGCAAAAAAAAAATTGGGGACTTGGAAAATTTTCAGCACTTTTCTTCCTTCATAATGGGTATAATTTTCGGACTCGTCTGCCCAGACAAACAATTCTAAGGCATGATAGGAATGAACTTTGACCTGGACCTGAATTTTTTAAAGTAGTCGGCGTTTCGTTTTCGCGTCGATATCTCGGAAACAGTGTGTCGTAGAAGGAAACAGGCGGTATTTTCTTACTCGCCACTCTAGACGAACATGTATGGGGCGGAGGGGTATTAGGGATGAGCTCTGCCCATGAATTTTTGCCGAGTCAGGATTTTCATGTTTCATCGATATATCGGAAACGGTGCCTCATGGGCTGAAACAGGCGTTACTTTTGGACTCGTGGCCTTAAACATGTCCTAGGGGTATTAGAAATGGATTATGACCTTGGCCTGTAATTTTTGTGCTGAGTTGGCATTCTGTATTATGAGTCTTCTCTGTCTTTGTCCTAGATCTTATTTTTATCTGTGGAGTCAGCTTAGTATAATTTAGTCTGTACACCGAAATGCTTCAAAGTCGTCTTTAATCTTTGACGACTAGATTGACAAGTCGTGTAGTAAACTTTCTGCTAATTGTATCATTCACTTTTAGAACGATACCTAAATTACTAGATTTTTAAATGCTCCTTCATCGAAAAAAGTAATTTTTTCATCAAAAATGAGGACTGCACTGTTTGTCATCATATTCAGCCGAGTTTAAAGGCACATGCTTAGTCATATGGAACTCATGATCATAACTATCTCATGACGCATGTATCTAGATCAACGGGTTTCTTTCCATGCTCGCTTACGTTATTTATTTCAAATCCATTTTCTCGCTTTATGAGTGAAGCTGGGCATCTATTGTCTCCTGTTCAATGTGTTTCGTATTCACGTATCGATAAAAATTATTTTATGTTCCACATGCTGAATGTTTCAGCCAATTGACATTATAATTACCTCTGATGTCTCATAATGCCGTTCAATACAATATAATCGCATATTCTCCACCACTCAATTGTTTTTTTAACTCCATTGAATACTATTACATTCATCTGCCACCTGAACATCTGATAGTGAACGTATTTCAGTAGATTCGTAGATGTTCGTAGATATTCGTAGATGTTCGTTTATCCAAGCTGGTGCCTCAAAATCTGCGGGAAAATGGTGGAATTAAAACGTCGTCTCACAACAAAAGGCTGCTTTTCCTGCATAGTTTGCTCAATTGCATTTCTGATAGTTACGTATATGTTACATGATGATACGAATGGGAATGTTATTCAACGTTTCGCTGAAACCCTTAACTCTTCACTCGAGGAACTCACTGAAATGAACAGGGGTATCAACGGACATGCAATCAGGGGATATAACGAACACATGGTAGAAGAAAAATCAGCCAAAGCTAATAGGCGTCCCACAACAGAAGTCAGGTACTCGAATGCCCCTGCTCTGAACGAAACTCGTCAGCTCATTGTGAACACATCTCCCACGGAGTCCGATAAAGGAGTATTGGCTGGCACTGAGACCGAATCCATTATTAAACAATCAAAACCGGGCATCAACAACGAACAAGTCATCGCGGGTGCTAGGGAAACTGGTCTACTGAAAAAAATGTCGCCTGATATTCGCGACGCTGCCAAAATTCGACTCTACGACGATCACCTACAAGACTGGCAGATCGTTCAGCCAGGTGTCCTGTTTGTGTACGCAGCTCACGTGGACCCGCGCATGCACGGAATCTGTATCTGGGTTTTTGGCATGATGCGTGTCAATAACCATGGTGACACCATCACGTGTTCTCTGTCCGTAAATGGCTCACACGTAGCAGTTACCACGGCAAAGATTGTGCGCCGGAGTGTGACATCAGCTCCGTGAGTACACGTATGTCACGACGTTATCTGTAAAGTGCCGTTAAGTGTAAAGTGTCACGACGTTATCTGTAAAGTGCCGTTAAGTGTAAAGTGACTGAACTCGAATCTACATCGAACTCAAATTAGATTCAGGTCAAATGCCCCGCTACTACCAGGACGCATGTATGCTGTTGATGTACACAATGATGCACATTTCGCGGAAGTTTTATTTGTGATCAAAATAAAACATCAACTATTCGATTTAGATCTATATATCGTACTGTCGTTAAAATTGTAATGATCATTTTATCTATCTTATTTTGTTCTCGTGAAACGTTATGACGTTATGACGAATTTATGCCAGTTAATGCCGAAATTGTAATCTTGACACATTATGACGAGATCAAGCTATACCCTGATTTTGCTAACTCGTTTATAGAGTTTTTCGCCTATATTTTTGCGATGTCAAATGGTATCGTTCTATAACTTGGGATTCTTCACGGTTATTCTCTACAGAACTTCATACTTCTGGGTTTGCACACAATTTAGTGTGTTTGCTCGGTTTTGTACAGCTGTAGAGGAACAATCTTTCAAAATCAACATGTTTGTGTAGAATACACCCAATGTGTCTTCTGCTCCAAAGCTAGAATAATATTTCGAATACTGATGGATGTAAACATGACCAAATCCTCGAATATGCTCATATTCTCCAGTTTGGGCTGAAATTTAACATTGAGGTAGATTGCCTCATTGAGGGCGTTGCGGGCGTTGAGGGCGTTGCGTCCGTCGTCGTCATCGTCCGTCGTCCGTCGTCCGTCAACATTAATATCGATCGAATCTTCCTGATATTTTGCACAAAAATGCCTAAAAATATTTCGAGAGGGAGGTATTCCTTATTTTTTTTATTGTCGCATTTTTTCCAAAATGGCGGCAATTTTTGTCGAAAAATGGCCAATTTTGAACTTTGGCAGCCATTTTCTCAAAAACTGTCAGATCAGTTTTGAGATTTTTATTTCAAAAGATTCCCCTTATATACCTTTATGATGTGTATAAGTTTTGTTGCCCTTGAATCGCCGGTCTCCATGTGGCGGTCATTTTGAATTTTTGACGAGTCGGCGAAAAAAATTTTTTTTGCCCCAAATCGCATTACTATCCATTTTGGGCGATTTCTAGGCAAAAAAAAAAATTTCACCCTTTGAAAAAAATTTTGGACTTAGAAAATTTTCGGCACTTTTTTCCTCCATAATGGGAGCTGTCAGGACTGTACTCATAGAACACTTGAAGATACAGCTTAGAAATTGGCACTTTCAAATGGGAAGTCATATATGGCGATTTGTGTTGAGACCTTGAAATTTACCTTCGATGACCTTGAAAGGTCAAAACAACCATTTTGGGGTAAAAAAATGCCCAGATTTGCCTCAATAGATGAAATGCTTGCAGATAGAGCTTATGTTTGCATTATGAACATGTAGGAAGACATATATGGCACAACTAATGATGACCTTGAACTTGACATTAGATGACCTTGAATGCCAAATGTCTGACTCGGAATGTGTAAATTGACCTGAGCGGCCTAAACGATTCCACCCAGATATATCTTTGTATTATGAACATATAGAATATCAAATGACGCACACATACATGTATTATATAATGTAATGGTGACATCGAAGTTGTCACGGATGATCTTGATTGGTGAATCTCAAGGTCATATGTTCACACTGTGAACCTTGATTGGTAAATATCAAGGTCTGTTACCAATGCTGCCATGGCCAAACCAAAATTGTCCGGTAACCTATCTGAGCCTTTGGGCTAATTTTTAGGTTACCGAACCTATGGACCGATAACCTATTGTCATGGCGTTGCGTCCGGCGTCCGTTCGTCGTCGTCGTCATCGTCCATCCACATCCAATATTTCTGAAAATTTGGGAAAAGATACCTTGAAATAATTCGAGAAGGGGTTATTTTTTAGTTTTTTTATTTTTAAATTTTTTTTCAAAATGGCAGCAGTTTTCGTCAAAAAACGGTCAATTTTGACTTTGGCGGCCATTTTCTCAAAAACTGTCTGATCAGATTTGAGATGTTTGATTCAAAAGATTCTCCTTATGTACCTCTGTGATGTGTATGAGTTTGGTTGCCCTTGAATCGCCGGTCTGTGTATGGCGGCCATTTTGAATTTTCGACGGGTCGACGAAAAATTTTTTTTTGGCCCAAATCACATTACTATTCATTTTGGGCCATTTCTAGACAAAAAAAAAATTTTACCCTATGAAAAAATTTTTGGAAATGCTTGTAGATAGAGCTTAAGTTTGCATTATGATCATATAGGAAGTCATATATGGAACAACTGATGATGACCTTGACCTTGACCTCAGATGACCTTGAGTGATAAATGTCCGATGTGAAATGTGTAAATTAGCCACCGAGGCTTAAACACTTGCACATACAGGTTAGGATTGTGTATAAGCTTACAAGAAGTCATGTATTTATAGCACATCTCTTGGAAACCTTGAATTTGACCTTATATATTACCTTGAAATCCAAATCACACAACCTTGCCTGACCTACCATGTGTAAGTTGGCTTTTGCAGACAAAATACTTGTTGATAGAGCTTATTTGTTTCTATTATGAACATATATGAAGTCATATGCAGGATACCTAATAATGGTGATATTGCAGTCACAAAGATGATCTTGATTGGTAAATCTCAAAGTCATATGTCACTTGCAATGCTTAAAGCCAAAATTGTTCGGTAACCTATCCTAGCCCTTGAGCTAATTTTTGCAATAGAAGTCTGAAATTTGGTAGAAATTTGCCGTTTGACCAAATATAAATAATAAGTTGTGTAATTGAGATCGCGACAAGAGTTTCATTGTTAGTACAATTCTTGTTTTAGCAGCTTCATGTTTGAAGCACTGCATTGCATGGCAACGCTCTCATCCCTTGTGTCTCGTGCTTGGGGTTATAATACTCCCAAGCCGCTTTGTATGTTCGGAGTTGTCTAAGAGCTAGCAAAGCTAGAGGGCGACGGGTGAGCTCGGCCATGAGCTCCACGTCCCTTTCGTCCGGCTAGAAGTGGGCCGTAAGGCCCCGGGAACGATTTCCAATCAGGGGCCCAGGAGGGGGACCATATGCTGATTCGGGGCTCGTCCCTGTGATCACCGGTCTCTCGCCCTGGGATGATGCGACACAGGCTCTGCCAGACCGTCGGCTGTCCAGGGTTCTATCTCTGTGGCAGTGCCATCGGCGAGGCCGGGTAGCAACACGCCTACGTGCGCGGGTTCCGGGGCGCCGCTCCCATGGCGTCTCAGACTCCATACAACGGGCTACATTACCATAACTGATGTATAATGTATTTTGTATGTCTATGATGTGTTACTATGATGTATGACGGCAGGATTCGTCCGGACGGACTGTTACCTGGTTGTAGTTCTAGTAATCACGATGCCCGCCATGACGGTGCCTCAGCGCGGGGCGCTTGCGCCCTAGGTAGCGGGTGTCAACATTACATTGGTGCCGTGACCAGGGTCAGTCTGACGGCGTTTCATTGCAGCCTACTCTCGCAGTGTCTTTGCTCCTTAGTCCCTGGGGACCGCCTGCTTTACTCTGGAATATTCTGAAATAAAGAGAGGCAAGACAATTCAATATGAATCAAAGCCATGTGTCCCAACACACCCGCTCCCAGGACAACCGGGAGCTAACCCAGGATGACTCTGGTCAGGACCGAAACCAGTCTACAGAGACGTCCCCGGCATCCTGGACTCTGTGTGCGGACGAGTTGAACCCTGCGGGGTTGCAGCAAATGCTGCCACAGGATGTCCCATACAGCGTTCCAGACGCCATGGGCGGGTCCGGAGACGGATTCACCCCACGCTTTCCTCAGTCCGGACTGCTGCGCTTTCCAGTACTGTTTCCCCCGACACCTCTGGATGCGAGGACGCGAGTGCCAGTGACTGCGCTGATGCCCGGACAGATGGATAATCTGTTCCGACTTCCCCAGGTGGCGGACCGGCTGTCCTAAGAGCAGTGGAACAGCTCACTGACTCGCTTAATGAGCTGGCTGCCGATGGCCGCTATGACCTCAGCCAATCACCCCATGCGAGACGATCAGATCACAGGACGTGCTCGCCTTCTCCATGACACCGGCCCTCCGCTGAGCGGCTGACGGAGAGGGAGCGGCGGTTAATCCAGATTGCGCTGGGCGAATATAAGTGCAGTCAACCCACCGCACCGAGCACGACTTCTGTGGTGGCCCCCACACCAGTGATGACCAGTCCGTCGGTAATACCCTTGGTACAACCGGGCCCGCAGGTGCCGGTTACCCATGTCATGGGACCTGCGCCTGTGCCACGACTCGAAGGGACTACGCTAGCTACCGCTTCCGCTGTTCTGGCAGCTGGAGCCCTGGCCACGTGGTCCTATCCTATCCTGTCGGCCCCGAGCTACGTCGGCAACCCCGCTTTGCCTGCATTCTATCCGTTAGGATCAGCAGGGGCTCCTTCCAAAATTGAGTCAGAGTGGGATGTTTGCAGGGTCTTCCCTGCCAGCAGCGCCAAGTTATCCAGTGCCCACGTCCATGGCCTACAGACCTACTGCTGTAGGTTTCGCCGCAGGTAGGGCCGATGCTTGGTCTGCCCCCTCTTATCCACTGGCCTCGGGTCTGGATCAAAAACCCGAGAGCGCTATGCACAACCAGAAACCAGGCCAGTCAGCTTGGCGCAAGCGGTTCAACGAGGACAACGCTTATCTGGAGGACTGCCTCCTTTAGCTCTGGCAAACCGCTGTTTACAAGGGTTGGACCCAGCAACAAGCTGGGCACATTCTCTCAGGCAGCCTGGAGGGCAAGGCTCTCCGGGTGATGTCCTGTTTGCCGTTAGTGAACACTACGTTCACTG
Organism: Terebella lapidaria; assembly: GCA_949152475.1. Lineage (NCBI taxonomy): Eukaryota > Metazoa > Annelida > Polychaeta > Terebellida > Terebellidae > Terebella > Terebella lapidaria. The sequence continues at coordinate 36,012,250 of OX424566.1, forward strand.
AGGTTGCTGAGCAACTTCGTTTACCGTTCACGCCAACGACTAACAAGCGGATGTATGAGAAACAGTTCAAGGCCCGTCACCGCTTGCCAACAGAGGATGTTACCGACTACGCGTTCAACCTGCGCGTACTTGGCTGCCGAGCCTACCCGGAAAGCCGGCGAGTAGGTTCGAACCAATGCTGACCGAAGTGAATGATGGAGGAGGCTATCAACTCCATGCTAGTGATAGAGGCAGCTGTCCACTCCAGACAGACGCCTCCGTCCCGACCTTCGCCGTCGATCGCTTCATCGCTGGCCGCTGCTCCTCCCGCGAAAGAATCACGAGTGGTCCCTTGGGCATTTTTGGGCTGTCAACCCCCAGTGGGTTGGTGTTCCCGCATCGCCTATGGTGGCGCCGGTGCAAGCGATACGGCCGTGGCATCATATTTGTCCCCAGATGAGTATGATGTCGAAGAATTTGATTTCAGCGCTGCACAGATGATTGCGCACTGTGCTGGGATCGAAGGTCCGGGACCCATAGATTACTGCACGTTCACCTTCAGACCTAACGCCTACCGGCCCTGCTACTTCTGCGGAAAACAGGGCCACTACTGGTTACAGTGTCATGAGTTGCTCAAACGCCTACGGGCCAGTGGCTATAAAGGCAGCTTGTCTGAGCCCCGCCAGAGGAACTCAAACTTCCGGCACGGTCCTCCGGGACAGAGGCGGCAACCCTCTCATGAGGGAAACTGAAATCGGACGTGGTGGCGACCAACACTGCGTCCGGGGACAGTTGTCCTGTGGCACCTGCAGCTTCCTCACCTGCTGATGAGCCGGACGATTCTCAAGTAGATCTAGTTCTTCCACAGCTGAAGCAGATAACGAGGACTCTGTATCGGAAACCAGTGCGCCGGGTGACCTCGGTCATCCAACATGTGCATTGGTCAGGGATCCCTGCTGGTACCTGCCCTGTGCCATTTGGGCGGTAGCCGGTGCGGTTCCTTGTCGACTCTGGTTCAGAGGTCACTCTCGTCGCCACGGGGATGTATAAGCGGGAACCCACTTTCCGCAGCATGGAGCCGCGGGATCCTGGCAGGTACAAGCACTACGGAGCGGGTAACAACAATATCCGTATCCACAGACTGATCGACCTCTCAGTCAAACTTGGAGGTATCACTTACACTACAGAGGCGATCGTTGCGGATATCGGGGCAGCTGGGATCATTGGAATGAGCTTTTTATGGATCCCCGGGTGATCGCGGACTTTAGTTCCGGCGAACTCTGGATATGGAGAGACATACATTATCTCTTCTGCCAGGGTCCATCTCATTCATTCCAGCTCAGGGCGGCGCCCATCAGGGTAGTGCCGCCCCTAAGGGAGATGATCGCCAAGGTCAGACCATACCACCCACGCATGATCCTCGACGGTCGCCCTTGCATAGTACAACCTTCGCCCGGGTAAGTAACTTCGCCCGGGATACGGGACTCGCACTGGGAGGGACTTTGGCCAAGTCTGACACTTGTGCGAAGCCCATTCTCATGGTGAATCCCACCGAGGCTCCAGTTGTACGACGCCGCAGTGGACAGATTCAGACCTCCAGTGAAGTGTAAAGTGGTCACAGTGGACAGAGTCAGACCTCCCGTTAAGTGTAAAGTGGTCAAAATGGACAGAGTTAGACCTCTCGTTAAGTGTAAAGTGGTCACAATCGACAGAGTCAGACCTCCCGTTAAGTGTAAAGTGGTCACAATCGACAAAGTCAGACCTCCCGTCAAGTGTAAAGTGGTCACAGTGGACAGAGTCAGACCTCCCGTTAAGTGTAAAGTGGTCACAGTGGACAGAGTCAGACCTCCCGTTCAGTGTAAAGTGGTCACAGTGGACAGAGTCAGACCTCCCGTTAAGTGTAAAGTGGTCACAGTGGACAGCGTCAGACTTCCCGTTAAGTGTAAAGTGGTCACAATGGACAGAGTCAGACTTCCCGTTAAGTGTAAAGTGGTTACAATGGACAGAGTCAGACCACCGTTGAGTGTAAAGTGGTCACAGTGGACAGAGTCAGACCTGCCATTAAGTGTAAAGTGGTCACATTGGACAGAGTCAGACCTCCCGCTAAGTGTAACGTGGTCACAATGGACAATCAGATCTCCCGTTAAGTGTAAAGTGGTCACAATGGAAAGAGTCAGACCTCCCGTTAAGTGTAAAGTGGTCACAGTGGACAGAGCCAGACTCCCGTTAAGTGTAAAGTGGTCACAATGGACAGAGTCAGACTTCCCGTTAAGTGTAAAGTGGTTACAATGGACAGAGTCAGACCACCCGTTAAGTGTAAAGTGGTCACAGTGGACAGAGTCAGACCTCCCGTTAAGTGTAAAGTGGTCTCAATGGACAGAGTCAGACCTCCCGTTAAGTGTAAAGTGGTTACAATGGACAGAGTCAGACCACCCGTTAAGTGTAAAGTGGTCACAGTGGACAGAGTCAGACCTCCCGTTGAGTGTAAAGTGGTCACAGTGGACAGAGTCAGACCTGCCATTAAGTGTAAAGTGGTCACAATGGACAGAGTCAGACCTGCCGTTAAGTGTAAAGTGGTCACATTGGACAGAGTCAGACCTCCCGTTAAGTGTAACGTGGTCACAATGGACAATCAGATCTCCCGTTAAGTGTAAAGTGGTCACAATGGAAAGAGTCAGACCTCCCGATAAGTGTAAAGTGGTCACAGTGGACAGAGCCAGACTCCCGTTAAGTGTAAAGTGGTCACAATGGACAGAGTCAGACCTCCCGTTAAGTGTAAGGTGGTCACAGTGGACAGAGTCAGACCTCCCGTTAAGTGTAAAGTGGTCACAGTGGACAGAGTCAGACCTCCCGTTAAGTGTAAAGTGGTCTCAATGGACAGAGTCAGACCTCCCGTTAAGTGTAAAGTGGTCACAATGGACAGAGTCAGACTTCCCGTTAAATTTAAAGTGGTCACAATGGACAGAGTCATACCTCCCTTTAAGTGTAAAGTGGTCAAAGAGGACAGCGTCAGACTTCCCGTTAAGTGTAAAGTGGTCACAGTGGACAGTCACACCTCCCGTTAAGTGTAAAGTGGTCACTGTGGACAGAGTCAGACCTGCCGTTAAGTGTAAAGTGGTCACAATGGACAGAGTCAGACCTCTCGTTAAGTGTAAAGTGGTCACAATGGACAGAGTCAGACCTCCCGTTAAGTGTAAAGTGGTCACAATAGACAAAGTCAGACCTCCCGTTAAGTGTAAAGTGGTCACAGTGGACAGAGTCAGACCTCCCGTTAAGTGTAAAGTGGTCACAGTGGACAGAGTCAGACCTCCCGTTAAGTGTAAAGTGGTCACAGTGGACAGAGTCAGACCTCCCGTTAAGTGTAAAGTGGTCACAGTGGACAGCGTCAGACTTCCCGTTAAGTGTAAAGTGGTCACAATGGACAGAGTCAGACTTCCCGTTAAGTGTAAAGTGGTTACAATGGACAGAGTCAGACCACCCGTTAAGTGTAAAGTGGTCACAGGAGACAGTGTCAGAACTCCCGTTAAGTGTAAAGTGGTCACAATGGACAAAGTCAGACCTCCCGTTAAGTGTAAAGTGGTCACAGTGGACAGAGACAGACCTCGTGTTAAGTGTATAGTGGTCACAGTGGACAGCGTCAGACTTCACGTTAAGTGTAAAGTGGTCACAATGGACAGAGTCAGACTTCCCGTTAAGTGCAAAATGGTCACAATGGACAGATTCAGACTTCCCGTTAAGTGTAAAGTGGTTACAATGGACAGAGTCAGACCACCCGTTAAGTGTAAAGTGGTCACAATGGAAAGAGTCAGACCTCCCGTAAAGTGTAAGGTGGTCACAGTGGACAGAGTCAGACCACCCGTTAAGTGAAAGTGGTCACAGTGGACAGAGTCAGACTCCCGTTAAGTGTAAAGTGGTCACAGTGGACAGAGTCATACCTCCCGTTGAGTGTAAAGTGGTCACAGTGGACCGAGTCAGACTTCCCGTTAAGTGTAAAGTGGTGACAATGGACAGAGTCACACCTCCCATTAAGTGTAAAGTGGTCACAGTGGACAGAGTCACACCTCCCGTTAAGTGTAAAGTGGTCACAGAGGACAGCGTCAGACTTCCCGTTAAGTGTAAAGTGGTCACAGTGGACAGAGTCAGACTTCCCGTTAAGTGTAAAGTGTTCACAATGGACAGAGTCAGACCACCCGTTAAGTGTAAGGTGGTCACAGTGGACAGAGTCACACCTCCCGTTATGTGTAAAGTGGTCACAGTGGACAGAGTCACACCTCCCGTTAAGTGTAAAGTGGTCACAGAGGACAGCGTCAGACTTCCCGTAAGGGTGTAAAGTGGTCACAGTGGACAGAGTCAGACTTCCCGTTAAGTGTAAAGTGTTCACAATGGACAGAGTCAGACCACCCGTTAAGTGTAAGGTGGTCACAATGGACAGAGTCAGACTTCCCGTTAAGTGTAAAGTGGTCACAATGGACAGAGTCAGACTTCCCGTTAAGTGTAAAGTGGTCACAATGGACAGAGTCACACCTCCCGTTAAGTGTAAAGTGGTCAGTGTGGACAGAGTCAGACCTGCCGTTAAGTGTAAAGTGGTCACAATGGACAGAGTCAGACCTGCCGTTAAGTGTAAAGTGGTCACAATGGACAGAGTCAGACCTTCCGTTAAGTGTAAAGTGGTCACAGTGGACAGAGTCAGACCTCCCGTTGAGTGTAAAGTGGTCACAATGGACAGAGTCGGACCTGCCGTTAAGTGTAAAGTGGTCACAGTGGACAGAGTCAGACCTCCCGTTAAGTGTAAAGTGGTCACAGTGGACAGAGTCAGACCTCCCGTTGAGTGTAAAGTGGTCACTGTGGACAGAGTCAGACCTCCCGTTAAGTGTAAAGTGGTCACAGTGGACAGAGTCAGACCTCCCGTTAAGTGTAAAGTGGTCACAATGGACAGAGTCAGACCTCCCGTTAAGTGTAAAGTGATCACAATGGACAAAGTCAGACCTCCCGTTAAGTGTAAAGTGGTCACAATGGAAAGAGTCAGACCTCCCGTTAAGTGTAAGGTGGTCACAGTGGTTAGAGTCAGACCTCCCGTTAAGTGTGAAGTGGTCACAGTGGTTAGAGTCAGACATCCCGTTGAGTGTAAAGTGGTCACAGAGGACAGCGTCAGACTTCCCGTTAAGTGTAAAGTGGTCACAATGGACAGAGTCAGACTTCCCGTTAAGTGTAAAGTGGTCACAATGGACAGAGTCAGACTTCCCGTTAAGTGTAAAGTGGTCACAATGGACAGAGTCAGACTTCCCGTTAAGTGTAAAGTGGTCACAATGGACAGAGTCACACCTCCCGTTAAGTGTAAAGTGGTCACTGTGGACAGAGTCAGACCTGCCGTTAAGTGTAAAGTGGTCACAATGGACAGAGTCACACCTCCCGTTAAGTGTAAAGTGGTCACTGTGGACAGAGTCAGACCTGTCGTTAAGTGTAAAGTGGTCACAATGGACAGAGTCAGACCTCCCGTTAAGTGTAAAGTGGTAACAGTGCACAGAGTCAGACTTCCCGTTAAGTGTAAAGTGGTCACACAGTGACATATAATCGATCATCAATAATCGGTCTGATTTTCAACAGATTAATTTTAACCGGCCCATCAACAAAAATAAAATATTTTGACTTAACATCATGGCCAGCAGATGACTGCTGTCCAGCACAGGCAAATTGTACCCAAGTTTTCCCAATCAACTTAGTTTGACGCTTATAAATGATCTACAACACGTGCTGAACGCAATACTCGTCGTGTATTGACCAGAGGGGGGCACGCGCGCGCGAATATCATGCCATGGAGAGACACCTGGCGAATAATCAGTACACCAATACAGATAGTTTGATATAAGACATGGTCATAGTTCGATCCCCCAATCGAGTTATGCTACTTTACACTTAACGGCACTTTACAGATAACGTCGTGACACACGTATCATAGGACACTCAACATATGGGACTGCTGGTATAAAATAAACAAGACAACAGTGGGTTGTGTTGTATGGTGGCACGTGGTGTTGTTGACAAGCTAACCCCAGGTGTTCCGCCAACTGACATATTAGTGCGCGTTTTGGTGGTGAAGCTACTTTCAACAAGTTGGATCAGTCTTTCACAATATTTTGTCTGAGTGATCCTAGTGAAAAATCGTTCTAGACAGCGTATGACGAATGTCTCACCTTTCCCTGCATACGTATATAAATTTTAAAAAAATACCTTTCATGGTTTGAGGAATGCTGAAAACCATCAATCCTCTACTGTGACATACAAATCGCTCTACAGAAAACCCGCTAATGCTGCATTTGCAACACTCGGTTAATCAAGTCGAAATTATTTTGAATTTATCATCTTTGGTGTCGTAGAAAACTAATAAAAAAATACCATGCTGGCTTTTACAGAAGGTGATTATGTTTTACCGTTCTCGGGATATCATCGGTTATGTAGTTTTGGGATTGTTATTTCGGAACTTAATAGCTAATATAATAATGATTTGAACGTAACACGAAAACATTGCTTTGAACTTAGCTAATTTTAGAGCCTTTTTCTGGTACACATTCCATATTTTAAACAAAAATGTCACATTAAGCAGGATAATGGAAAATACACCCTATGCATGAGATGTATCCAGTCACCATGACAACCATACTCTATTTCTAGTGGCTTTAAAGCAGCTGCCTTCGAATGTATGCAATATTTTCTTCAAAACTGAATCTTAGTGCAACATATCTAATACAAGTTAATAAAACATGTGCACACTGAATTTTCCGTCCAAGTTGTCTTTTCATACGATAAACCACACATGTTATGCCAGTTTTGTTTATAAACAAACGGTGTGTATCCATCAAACTCGAATGTAAACAAACGCCCAAATTAGCCTTAAAATTCCACATTGAGTGCATTTCCCAGTTTGTATCTTCAAATGTGGTGTAGTCCTGAGAAAATAATTAGTGATATACCGTTTTGTGTGTGGAATTGTCAGCCCATCTTGTATTTCTACGCTTTGTTTACATATGCGTGTGATAAATACAGTTCGTTTGTTTTTATACAAAACTGGCATAAAATGTGTGTTAAATTGGATGAAAAGACAACTCGGATGGAGTGTAATCGACAAAACCAATGTGCACATGTTTAATGCAACTAGATCTATTTTCATGTTAATTTTGGGGAATTCATGACGGGTGCCACTAGTGGGGCAGGAAATGCTCACTCTTTCCGGAACATCTGATTTCACCTCCTGATGGCCATTTACGGGGGTTCATGAGTTTCCCTGTCATTTTTGTTTTCTCTCACTTCGTATGCCTGATATGACTTTCTGTCCCCGGACTATGAGATTGGATAACGGACCCTGTTTTGTTTGCTCGGAATACTTGATACTGGGTATTGATTCCACGTCTATTGCACTATTTAGTTTTGAAGAAAATATTGCATATATTCGAGGGAAGCTGCTTCAATTCAGGACTTATAAGTAAAATTGAAATCAAAATTATCCAATGGATTTAAGAAAATGCTGTAGTATATATTTCACCACTCTCGTTTTTTTAAAGGAAATGTTTGGTGTCAAATACAACAATTAACATTGAAAAAATAGCCCAAACGCTGAGACAGGTTACCGGACAATATATATATTATATTTTAGATATTAACCGTTTTGTCCCATGACCTTGAAAATAAGGTCACTGGTCAAATTCAAGGTCACAGAAATATCCAGCATACATGTATATAAGTATCAATCTATCACCACCAATACAGTCAGATTTTGATCATGCCAATAACAAACGTAAAATACAAAAAATTGCAATAGAAACGAAGCTCGACCAAATATCCAAAGATATATCCAAAGACACACTGGTGTCATCATGGGCAGACATTGTGTTAAACGTAGTTGGGGTTAAAACAAACCCCATGGAACAGATATATGACAAGTACATAAGTACCTAATCACAAGCCAGAAGGCTACTGAGTTGATGGTATCCTATATATCATTCCCCATATCTCCACAATTGATTGCTAAGCTGTAAATTCAATAACAAGGAAGATATTACCAATTTTGTCCTATGACATTGACAATGTGGTCAAAGGTCAAATTTAAGGTCATAAATATATTCAGCATACATCTTTCCCTTGAGTGCACATTTGATTGCTAAGCTGTAAAGTCAATAATAAGCGAGATATTAGCCATTTTGAGAACGAGGTCAAATGTTAACATCAAGGTCATGACAATATCCAGCATATATCATTACATATATGTGCATAATTGATTCCCAAGCTGTAGAGTCGATAATAAGCGAGACATCAGCCATTTTGTGCTATGACTTTGGAAATAGAATCCGATGTCAAGTTCAAGGTTATGAGAATATTCAGCATATATAATTTCCTATATGTGCACTATTGATTTCTAAGCTGTAAAATAAGTCAAAATAATAACCATTTTGTCCTGAGACCTTGAAAATGAGGTCAAATTCAAGTTCATGACAAGATTCAGAACATGTTATTCCCTATGTGTTCAAAATTAAAGTTACTGTCTTCGAAACCAGTCAATATTTTTTGAAAACTATATTTCATATTAAACATGCTAAATTAACTGAATGAGACATACTCACATCAAATGTAATGACTATAACCAGTCCTCTGGGAAATTTTGCTCATTTGAACAGGCGGTTCTCGCGTAAATACGGGAACTGTATCCATCACACGCATTTGTAAACAAAGCATAGAAGAGCAAGATGGACTGACAATTTCACGTACATCATGGTTTATAACTGATTATTCTCTCCTAACTACACTATAGATGCACATACGAACTGGAAAATGTACTCGATGTTGACTTTTGAGCGTGATTCGGGCATTTGTTTACATTCGGGTTTGATGGATACACTTTCGTTTGTTTATATACAAAACCGGTACAAAATGTTTAATAAAACGGATAAAAAGACAACTCGGGATATTGTAATGGTCAAAATCATTGAGCACACCTTTACTCGGACAATTGTAAAGGTCAAAATCATTGAGCACACCTTTGTTATCTTGCATAAGATGTATTGCAGGAAAATGTATTTTTGAAAAAAAATATTGCATATATTCGAAGGCAGTAGCTTTAATTCTATAACTGTACAGTCGATAATAAGCGAGATATTGGCCATTTTGTGCTGTGACCTTGAACATAAGGTCAAAGATTAAATTCAAGGTCATGACAATATTCAGCATATATCAATTCCTATGATATAGGAATCGATAATAAACCATTACAACCTAATTCCGAAGTTGTAAAGTCGATACTATGTGAGATATTAGCTAACTTGAAAATGAGATCAAAGCTCAAATTCAAGGTCATCAAAATATTCGGACTGTATCATATCCTATGTGTCCACAATTGATTCCTAAGGGGCCGGTCATTATTTACTGGGTGGGAGGGTTGGATGGTTTTTCCAAGAAGTGAGTTTTCAAAGTTTGACCCCCCCCCCCCCCCACCGATATCGAAAACCAATCTATGACCCCCCCACCAAGATCCAAAATAAAAGTATGACCCCCCCAATCCCCATGTATGAATATAAGGCTATGCTTCACAATTGATGACAATTATAACGCACCAGTAGCATAATATATATGATACTTGAATGCGTTTTACGCTTTATTCACATTTCTATTAAAACAATTGTGACTTTTGTCGCAAATTTATGATACTATAAGGTCAGTGAATAATATGATTAGTGCTCTTCGTGTATCCACCATTCCTTCGCTTCAAGTGTGAATGGCATTACAACAATTATTACTTGTATGCATACTATATATGGGCACTTAATTATGACAGGTGTTTGAGGGCAAAACCAGACTCCACCCCCCAGACATCCATATCCAGGATCACTTTACTCTGAACACTAGCATTCTCTTTTTCACTACACAGGCCATCGTTTCGGAGCCCACTTGAAACACTCGAGACCTAGGTCAAAGATCATTCAGTGGATTCCTTGACTCCGAAATTTTTGATGGAATGGAAAAAATGTATGGAAACCTTCACGGACTGGACACCATAGCGAACTCACGAAAAATACAGGGCTCTTCCACTTATCATTGATGAACAGGGAAGAATTGGTGAATCAGGCCATCCAGAACTGTTTTTTTTTCTAGTCTTGAATCAGGTCAATGTTGGCTCTATGATGGGCTGATAATGTTCTGTCACCATCCAAATCATGTGAGTCAGATTCACTACCCGTGTCATCCGGGGCGATCCAGGGCTATTCTGCCATTCTGTGTGGAAAGGTCCATGATTTTTACATGGTGGTTTGTGATAGTCCTGAGGTCTTCGGGGAATATCCTCAGTGGGGACATGTGTTGACAGAATTATGAGTGGAAAACCGGTCTGTGGTTCTGACATACTAGTTCTGGTTCATCGTAAGGGATGATATCTTGCTCAGGGTGGTATGGACTGGTTTATCCGTGGTTTGTTTGTGACAGGTTGCTGCTGATCTGGGTTCGTCCTTGCTGGCACCGTGTTCAGCTGTACTGCTGCTCCGTTAGTTCCAAAGTTGATTCTTGGTGACAATGTTTCAATCTGAGTGATGAGCGTTGATCAATGCACATCAGGGCTCAGAATTGCCACTTGTTGGTAGCCATAGGCCCATAACATTCCAGATTCGCTCCCAGGCAATAGAGCTCTCAAGCCTCTCGAGGCTGATGAAAATCTGTAGAGTAATATTGAAATATGTTTCTAGAAGACAATTGACTCCTAAAAATTGTTGAATAGGAGCGAAATAGGAGCCTTTGGCTCCTGGATAAAATTATAAATTTTGAGCCCTGATGCACACGGATTGCGGCATCTCTCGATGTTGGTGTTCCTGAATGGTCCTCTGTGGAATCCGGTTTCAGTGATATTAGAGGTTTACTGAAAATGTGATGAAATTCCATCGCCTACTCCAATCAGTCCATGTACTGATCTTGAGTGGATTGTTTCCACCTAAATATTTACCTATTTTACGATTCAGATTTTCTCAAAATAACTCAATTTCAAACTCCGACCCCCCCCAGTCCCATAGAAAATAAAAGTATGACCCCCCAACAATGTTGAAAATGGAAGTGTGACCCCCCCCCCAGTTTTTACCCAACCCCCCCCCCCCCCCACCTGATAAATAATGACTGGCCCCTAAAGTCGATAATAAGCAAGACATCGGCCATATTGTGCTCCGACCTTGAAAATGAGATCGAAGGTCAAATTCAAGGTCATGACAATACTCATCATATATCACTTCATATATGAAAGGTAAAAGATCAAGGTCACCAGAATATTCAGCATATATAAATTCCTATATGTCCTCAATCGATTCCGAATATCTAATTTCAATATTAAATTAATACTGGGAATAATGTGTCCCATCATAAAGCATAGTAGAATCTAACATTGGATAATCCCATTTGGGCCAAGCTTCGAGCGATTCAAGCGAAACGAAACTTAAGGTTTCCGACCATATAAATGTTTGGTCGGGCTTTGTTTCTATTCTGATTTTTGATGTTAGATGTTTTATCGGTATCATCAAAATCTGGTTATCAGCGGCAATAGGTTGATACATACATTTCTCCACATCACAGGGTTTCATAAGGGGAGTCTCATGCGTCAATCATAGAGAAAGTTACTGAACAGATTCGAGAAAATGACCGCCAAAGTACAAAATTGGACGTTTTTTGTCGAAAATGGCCGTCATTTTGAAAAAAAAACATTGAAAATCAAAGAACAAAAAGCAGTCTCCCTCTTGAAATGAAATATTTCAAGGTATTTTTGTGCCAAACATTCGGGAAAATCCGACCGTAAAATTTAAAGATTAAAGTTAGCCCAAGGGCTAAGAAAGGTTACCGGACAATGTTTTTATATTTTAGATATTGGTCATTTTGTCCTCTGACCTTGAAAATAAGGTCAAAGGTCAAATTAAAGGTCACGAGGATATTCAGAATATATATCACTTCATGTCCACAAGTGATTCCTAAGATGTAAAGTCGTTAATAAGTGAGAGATGGCCATTATGTGCTCTGACCTTGAAAATGAGGTCAAAGGTCACTCTGAAGTTCATCGAAACATTGAGCATACATCATTTCCTATATGTACACAATGTATATCCAAGGCTGTAAAGTCGATAATAAGTGAGATATAAGCCATTTTGTGCTCTCATCTTGAAAATGAAGTCAAAGGTCAAATTCAAGATTGTCAGAATATTCGGCGTATATCATTTCCTGAATGTGCACAATTAATTCCTAAGCTGTAGTCGATGATGAGCGAGATATTAGCCATTTTGTGTTCTGACACTGAAAAAGAGGTCGAAGGTCAAATTCAAGGTCATCATAATGTTCAGCATATATCGTTTCCTATATATTCACAATGGATTCCTAAGCTGTAAAGTCGATAATAAGCGAGATATTGACCATTCTGTGTTCTGACCTTGAAAATTAGGTCAAAGGTCAAATTCAAGTTCAAGAGAATATTTGGCATATATAATTTCCTAGCTGTCCTCAATTGATTCCTAAGCTGTAATGTAGATAATAAGCAAGATATTAGCCTTTTTGAGCTCTGACCTTGAAAATGTAGTCAAAGGTCAAATTCAAGGTAATCAGAATATTCAGCATATATCATTTCCTATATGTCCTCAATTGATTCCTAAGCTGTAAAATTGATAATAAGCAAGATATTAGCCCTTTTGTGCTCTGACCTTGAAAATGAGGTTAAAGGTCAAATTCAAGGTCATCAGAATATTTGGCATGTATAAGTTTCCTATAAGTCCGAGACATAAGCCATTTTGTGATCTGACTTTGAAAATTAGGTCAAAGGTCAACTTCAAACATTTCTTATATGTCTACAAATAATGGACTAGTTCACAGAAACTCCCGCCAAATTTGCCGAACGACCGACCAATCAGAAGCTGGTCTCACTAACGGCGATAAACAACTTGGAAAACTGCGGTTGTTTTGTATTCCTTGAAGAAATTAATACAGGTTATTGCACGAACGTTCATACTCCTGCTAATATATCAGTATTAGGGCGTGAAACCCTATTTTCGGACTGTGCAATACATGAAACACTGATATTTCCAGTAAAACCACCCTGGGCATGGGAACTCATCTCAAAACCACCAATGTTTGTTGATGTTAAATGTGGTGGGACCGGTTACTGTTTCAGTGTTGCATGGGACCACCACATCGGTCAGATAAATTCGTCATTGGAGAGTAATGATGAACATGTTCACAGAACATTATTAGGTATCATTATTCTACCATAGCAATGAGCTTAGTATTATCAAAAACGTACACAATTGTCATATACCTCGTAGACGATGGCTGCAAATGATGGATATATGTATAGTAATTCACTGGGATGAATAAATAAATTGGTTCACCAACACGAGTCCAATCACCTGCATATGCACGTATATAAATCTCATCTCGAATTGGAATATTATAATAACCTGAACAAGAAAACATATCAATAAGCCTAAGTTGTCTGAAATTTCATTATAGATGTAGCGTGATGATACGAACACATTACCAGTATTTATGATACCCCGGTAATCCCATTATGACAACTGGCCCATATTTACGAATGGCAGTATTACAGGCTAGTGATCGAGTATACAAATGACAGCAGAAAACGCACCTTTCTATCCGGAATATTAGAGAAGGTGTAAATCTCACGAAATAAATTTTACATGTATGTTGTCCTTGCTTAGGTGGTCCTCAGCCCATCTGTGTGCGATATTCTCAGAATTTGGAAAATGTTTACCATATATGTGGATCAGGGACTGGGAAAAATGCCGCCGCTATGAAATTATACCTGGCTAAAAGGAATCAGGTACACTGTCTAAACACAACGAAATAGTCAATGCACTTCCATTCAACAGACCTACTGTCTGTAGATTATTTGTTCTGCATGTAAAACCAGTATCCCGAATCAGTATGTACCCAGCAAAACACTTCTAAACCACAATAATCATGGTTAGAAAAACTAACTGGTCCCTCCCAGATTTTTTTTATCCTTGGAACATTCATCCGCTGTTCATGAAAATGAGCCCCGCATATAAACGTGAATTTGGAGTAACACGTGTTCGCAATCATGTATTGTACACAAATTCAATCATATTCAATTGTTTCTTGCTCAAATACGTCGCCAAGGCGGTTTATGTGATTCACAGTCGAGGACAATGCATATTTTGTGGTTTCCCGCCATATCGTTTCGCAAATGGTTATATTAGTATTCGGCAGGAGATACCCGTATGTGAGACCAGCGATTCAGTGGTCCGTTTGAATTACGGAAAAGTCCGAATATGCATGAGATGGCGGGAAAGGCTATGAACTGGTCCATTCCTAAGCTGTTAAGTCGACAACAGACGAGATTTTCGTCATTTTTTGCTCTGACCTTGAAAATGAGGTCAGAGGTAAAATTCCAAGTCACGACAATATTCAGCATAGACGTGGAATCAATACCCAGTATTAAGTATTCCGAGCAAACAAAACAGGGTCCGTTATCCAATCTCATAGTCCGGGGACAGAAAGTCATATCAGGCATACGAAGTGAGAGAAAACAAAAATGACAGGGAAACTCATGAACCCCCAAAAATGGCCATTAGGAGGTGAAATCAGGTGTTCCGGAAAGAGTAAGCATTTCCTGCCCCACTAGTGGCAGGAAATGTATATATCATTTGGATACATACATTTATGTATGTATCATGATGAAGCATGTATCAATGATACATGATGGAGCATGTATCATTCTCCATTAGTCCACAATTGATTCCTGAGCTGCAAGGTCCATAATAAGCGAGATATTAGCCATTTTGTGCTCTGACCTTAAAAATGAGGTCAAAGGCCAATATCAAGGTAATCAGAATATTTGGCATACATCATTTCCTATATGTCCGCAATTGATTTTTAAGCTGTAAAGTCGATAATAACCAAAATGTTAGCCATTTTGTGCTTTGACCTTGAAAATGAAGTCAAAAATCAAATGTCCATATATTATTTCCCATATGTCCAGAATTGATTCCTAAGCTGTAAAGTCGATAATAAGCGAGATATTAGCAATTATGTGATTTGACCATGAAATTGAGGGCAAAGTGTCAAATTCAAGGTCACGAGAATATCCAGCATGTATTACTTCCTATATGTCCACAATTGATTCCCAAGCTGTAAAGTTGATATTAAGCAACATATTAGCCATTTGTGGTGCTCTGACCTTGAAAATTAGGTCAAAGGTCAAATTCAAGGTCACGAGAATATTCAGCATATATCACTTCCTATATGTCCACAATTGATTCCTACGCTGTAAAGTCGATATTAAGTGAGATATTAGGCATTTTGTACTTTGACCTTGAAAATAAGGTCAAAGGTCAATTTCAAGGTCATCAAAATATTCGGACTTTATCATTTCCTATAGGTGCACAATTGATTCCTGAGCTGTAAAGTCGATAATAAGCGACATATTAGCCATTTTGTGCTTTGACCTTGGAAATGAGGTCAAAGGTCAAATTAAAGGTCATCAAAATATTCGGACTATATCATTTCCTGTAAGTGCACAATTGATTCCTAAGCTGTAAAGTCGATAATAAGCGAGATGTTAGCCATTTTTTCCTCTGACCTTGAAAATCAGGTCAAAGGTCAAATTCAAGGTCATGACAATAATCAGCATATATCATTTCCTGTGTGTGTCCAAAGATAAAGCATATGAATATTTAACACGGGAAAGTCCCATTTGGGGCCAGTCGAGAAAATGAAAATGGCCGCCACACGCAGACCGGCAATTCAAGAGCAACCAAACTTATACACATCTCAGAGGTACATGAGGGGAATCTTTTGAGACAAAAATGTCAAAACTGATCAGACAGTTTTTGAGAAAATGGCTGCCAAAGTTCAAAATTGACCATATTTCGACAAAAATGGCCACCATTTTGGAAAAAATGCGAAAATAAAACATAGAGCCGTAGGGCTCTGCGCTTGCCGGACCCAAGACAGCTTATATGTAAGCTGAAGGCAATGTCATGAAGTCATGAGAATGATTGCACATCATTCACGCCTAAAACTTGCTCTACATAAGTCGATCGTGTCAGGGCCTAATATACAATGATATGAAACTAGAATGGAACTGACTAGTACTGTCAAAGACATACTTTGCTTTTGTATCAGTTTCAGTTTATTGAGATCAAAGGTCAAATTCAATCTCACAAGAATATTCGGCATATATAATTTCCTATATATCCTCAATTGATGCCTAAGCTGTACAGTCGATAATAAGCAAGATATTAGCGATTTCGTGCTCTGACCTTGAAAACGAGGGCAAATGTCAGGTTCAAGGTCATTAAAATATTCGGCATACATCATTCCCTATATGTGCACAATTGATCCCTAAGCTGTACAGTCTATAATAAGCAAGATATTAGCGATTTTGTGCTCTGACCTTGAAAACGAGGTCAAACGTCAAATTCAAGGTGATCAGAATATTCGGCATATATCATTTCCTATAGGTCCCCATTGAATTCCCAAGCTGCTAAGTTCATAATAAGCGAGATATTACCCGTTTTGTGCTCTGACCTTGAGAATAAGGTCAAAGGTAAAGTTCAAGGTCATGAGATTATTCAGCATATATCATTTTCTATGAGTCAACACTTGATTCATAAGCTGTAAAGTCGATAATAAGCGAGATATTAGCCATTTTGTGCTGTGACCTTGAAAATTAGGTCGAAGATCAAATTCAAGGTCACGAGAATAATCGGCATATCTAATTTCCTATATGTGCACAATTGATTCCTAATGTCTAATCCCAATATCAAGCGAGAAATTAGGAGAAATTTGTCGCCATTATAAAGCATAGGCTAATTCAACATGGGAAAGTCCTATCTGGGACCGGTCGAAAAAATCAAAATGGCTGCCACACGCAGACCGACGATTCAAGGGCAACGAAACTTATACACAGCACAGATGTATATCAGGGGAATCTTTTGAAACAAAAATCTCAAATATGATCAAACAGTTTTTTAGAAAATGGCCGCCAAAATCCAAAATTGGACATTTTTCGACAAAAACGGTCGTCATCTTGGAAAAAAACTATACAATCGACGAAAAAAAAAAATGGTCCGGAGATATGGGCCCATAGAACATATTTTGTGAATTACAGCAATATTCATGGAACAGATTTTTCCCAGCGTTTGACAACGCGGACGCCGACACCGACGGACGGACGCCGGACGCAACCTTAGCTTATCGGACCATAGATTCGAAATATTTTTAGGCAGATTTTTCCCAGCGTTTTTTCAGATTTTTCCCAGCGTTTGACAACGCGGACGCCGACACCGACGGACGGACGCCGGACGCAACCTTAGCTTATCGGACCATAGGTTCGAAATATTTTTAGGCATTTTTGTTCAAAATTTCGGGAAGATTCGATCGTAAACTTTAAAGAAATTAATGTTGACGGAAGACGACGACGACGGACCCAATGCCATGGCAATAGGTTATCGGACCAAAGGTCCGGTAACCTAAAATGTGCGCGCCGAACGCAAAGCCATGCCAATAGATTATCGGACCAAAGGTCTGGTGAGCTAAGAAGGAGAAAATAAAGCAATATGCACTGTTGTATTCTTGAATTGAATTCTGTACAAAAGTTAACAAATCTATTATTAAACTCAATGAACAAATTCTGAAATGTTATTTTTATTCCACTTCCAGGTATTCAGGAGTTGCATTACAGTGCAGTTTCCTCGGCGACCCCTGGACTCTCCCGGAGACTGCACAAGTTACTCTGACGACTATGGTTAAATCTACTGTGAATATTACGGTTCAGCAACATTTCAAACAGAAAAGGAAGAAGAGAACCTTCACTGTTTGCCTCATAACGTCCCTGTACACTGGAGATGCAACTTGGATGGTGGAATGGATTGAAGCTAATCTAATGTTCGGCGCAGAGCGAATCTTCATATACGAGCGTGATTTGAGACCGAATGTTCTTCCCGTTTTGAAATACTACCAAGAGAAAGACATACTTGAAATACTACCTTTTCATCCTCCACTTGGCAACGGAGGACATAACCAAATGGTCCTTATAGATGACTGTCAACAGCGTAACATGCATCATACTAAATACTATGTGGGTGTTGATTTTGACGAATTGATTGTTCCTCGCGGAAATTCGTCAAACTGGAGGGAAATGATTGGCAATTCCAAATGCAAAGGTTATTCAGCATTCGAAGCGCAACACCATCTCTTCGAGTCCAACGCTCGTAGCAGTTACGACTCGTCGTGCACAGGCCAAGGTATCATGGATCCATGTTATGGGATTTGTCCGTTGAAGTTAAACTCTACCGAGCGACCGTTCCTGCGCACCATGTGTACCACAGTACGGGAACCAGTTAGCCCGCGGCGTACCAGAACCAAGTTTATAGCCGAACCATCCGCCTATGTGAGGTTGAACGTGCACCATCCTGCGTTTAGCATGAACCACAGCCGACAGTGCAACATGGAGACACACGAGGCGTCACTGCATCATTATAGGAAGGTTACTGTGACAAAGGGAACTGTCCTACCGAACCAGACCATTTACGATAATCACATGCACAATTTCTGGCAAGACTTGGAAGAGCGTGTCCTTAAAGTGAGAAGCGAACTCAAGAATTCAGAGTATGCAAACATTATATGAGTCTGCTTTTATTTGCAGCAGTGTATACTTATATCGTTTTTGTTTATGATGCAATCTTTGGAACCACAAACATTCGTGTTACATATCCATATAAAACGCTATGACATGATACAACACTGAAATCAATATAAAGTACAGATATGCCGAAATATATCGCAAGTTCGCAAACAAACCTCGACTGCAGGCCCTAGGGCTGAAACTCGAACGAGGGGAATGAAATTTCTTTCCAATAACACATAGGTTTCCCGTACCTTTGTAGCTCTTAGACATGGGTTATTTCGTGGGACTACATCAACCCATAATCCAGAGAGAGAGAGAGAGAGAGAGAGAAAGCAATTTGTGTGAACCATCAAGACTTCCCAAAATTATTACTGACACCGATTACATCCATTTTGTGTATTAGCAAACAAATCATGATGGCGTCCATATAGTTTCTTCATGGCAGTTATTAGTCTTGATAACAACAGTTTATTCATGGATCTCAAATCCCTCCAAAACTTGACCAATGATTCGCAATGTACAGGGGCGCAACCACGGTGTAAAAGTTGGGGGGGTCGGTCCAATGTTTGGATAAAACATGATTTTCTAACGCGAGCCCCGAAGGAGTGAAGCAACACTATAGGGGGGTCTGGGGGCATGCCCCCGGAAATTTTTTTGAAATACAAATGATAAATGGTGGTATTTGGTTTCATCTGATGGTTTTTTAGCATTAATTCTATGCACATATAACATTATATCTCCTACAAAAAAAAAAAACTGTCCCAAAGTTGGGGGGGTCACCACAAAGGTTGGGGGGGTCGTGACCCCCCCGACCCCCCCAGTGGTTGCGCCCTTGGCAATGTATGATTCCTGGGTAGTTATTGTTGTCTCTACCAGGAATTGATGGAGCTCAGAATATATGAGATACACTGCATAAATTCTCCTTTTGTGTGCACTCTGCAACAATTGAGACAAATTAAATAATTATTGCTTCTGATTCTTGCAGAATTTATATATTTTTACATGGATAAATTATCATATATTTTGGTTTGTGATTAGACCTATATACTTGCCATCAGCTACTTCACAGAATCGTTTTGGGTTTTAAATTATTCGATATAGTTGTTGCCTTTGTTGGGAAGTGGTACACTGACAGCATCAGGTGTACACTGGGAGGAACTATATAATACATACTGTCTGTAACCGACCGCGCCAGTGTGTTATTCAATCTGGATTTTTTCCAAAATACTTTCATGTTCGTTCTGTAGAATGATCGTTAAGATATTGTGTGGCATGGGTGGTAAGAAGTTGAAAATAATTGATATATGAAAATAAAAGAAGTTAAATAAATGATATATTTCCCTGGATATCATATCTTTTGTTTGTTTTCTGATGTGGATGAAAATATCAATCTAATACCACCAATTCAACTAGATGTCAATGTCATTAAAGTCATAGTAGCAAGGTACCATTATATGGTTTTATTCCTGTTCAGATAAAGGCATTGTGGACATTTGGTGATAAAAAAAGATGTTGGCGTTAATTGGTAATTAATAACAGCGACATATAATCGAGTATATTGAGCCAGTATTGCAATCGCCTTCTCATGCCGATGAAAAAATAGCTTCGGCAGTTTCCGTAATCGTGACGTCAGTTGAGGCAAAATGTGCTTTGATGGCTGGCCAAAAACGTAAAACACGTAATTTGGGCGGTCAGCTCAAAGATAGAAAACCACTCCAAAATGCATGAGATTCAAAAGAAAACACGTGAAAACCAACAAATAATGGACATCTTGCAGTTCAACAAACCTCCTTTCTGGGAGAATAAATAGTACTGATTCTAAATATCAAGACAAGGAATGCCGTATTCCCACCATCTCACCCGTTCACTTGAATTGTCAAACATACACAACGAGAATGAATATGCGACATGCAGTTTACCTTGCTGGCTACATGTACTTTCAATTCTGCCTCAACTGACGTCACCAACCACGTGACCCATACTAAAATCGTGATCAAAATCTTCGGTAATTTACGGAAGGAGTGCCTATTTGATTCAATATCTCGAAACCCATTGATTGTATTTGTAAAATTCGTTCGAATTTACAGATAACTATTCGTAATGGACTAAATGAAAAGCACTTTCATCGGCATGCTACTAGGTCTTTAACAAACATAAAATACAACATTTGCAATAGAAACAAAACCCGACCAATTATTTTATCAAAAGACACACTGGCTTCAGCAGGGGCAGACAGTGTGTTAATTCCAGTTGTAGTTGTTCCTACTGTACACCTGATGGAGGTAGCATACAACTGCCCAACAACCTATGAATCTAATTAAGAAACCCGAAACAATCCCCATGGAATAGGTACATGACAGGTACATGAGTACTTAACGTAGTCCGCTACAAACAGGGAGGTAATGAAAGGTCAAAATTTAAAAGTTATATCTTGAATATTATCTCTTCAAAATAACATATTTTATAAAGTAACTGATCAGCATTCTAATACTGAAAAGAAAATAGGGGGTCACCGTTCTGGTTTCTTCGACATATTCGATCAAAAATCACTGACATTTACTAAAATGACTTAATTTATGGTATTCTTACACATTTTTTTGCCCATATTCACATCTTGCATCTTGTTTTCCAAGAGAACGGATACGGTGACCCCCTATTTTCTTTTCAGTTTTAGGATGCTGATCAGTTACTCTATAAAATATGTTATTCTGAAGCTCTAGATTTTGTTAATACAGTCATTCATTTTGAAAAAACTCTTTGACCCCCTCCCCTCACTGTTTGGAGCGGACTACCTTAATCACAAGCCAAAGGGCTACTGAGTTTATGGTGTCAATGTTTATTTCAGGTGAAAATGGACCCTAATCTAAAATATCGACTACAATAATACAGCATAATACATACTAAATTATGTTCTGTAAGACATACACTGCGTATTTCCCGGCGATCCATGGGCATTTCCATTCGATTATGAATTGAAACTCCTGATGTTTGAAACCCGACTGATATATCGATGAGAATCGAAATAAAACTACAGACCTCGTAAGATTGAAAGCTCACGCCATGTAATTGGTCACCCTTGTTCGATACTTTGCTCGAATGGATCGAAGCCAGCCTCAATATTAGGAGCGGATCTAATCTACATCTACGCCCTCAGGATCAATGGAAACGTCACATAGGTCTTAAAGCATTACACGACCAGAGGGCATGTCAGAATCATTCCATGGAATGAACCAAACCCAAATGGAACTGGTCGCCTACGTCAAGCTAACTCTCAGCTGGCGATGATCGCTGACTGTCAATATCGAAACATGTATAAAAGCAAGTATTTAGTGGGGACCGACATCGAAACTCAGAATACCTCATGACCCGAGAAGCACTTGTTGGCAAGAAATGATTGACAACTCGCATCCCGTAATTCTATAAGCTGGAACCCACTGTCAGAGCTTTGCACCATTATGATACAACTGTGCATGAGTTCTGAATTGGGTGAGCAGCAGGTGAGGTGTAAGATCGGCTCACAAGGTGTTGTCCAAGTGTACAGCCCTGGTGACCAGAAAAAAGCAGATCTTCCCAAATATCTGACAAACTGTCGCATCACCTCGTTTTATATTTTCAGCCTGTGTTCGTCGATTTGTAACTGTAGAACATACAACAAATCGAACCTCAATTTTATTGACATATTTGTGCAACCTTGTTTACAATCAAACTCAACTGTTGGAACTCGAAATGTACAAAGTTCTGCCCAATGTTCTACCCTGAGACTGGCGAGAAATGGATTGGCTATTAGTGCTCTCGGTAAGGTAAGTTATACATTGGACTGCAGGTTATAGCCGATAAGGGGCCGGTCATTATTTACTGGGTGGGGGGGTTGGATGGTTTTTCCAAGAAGTGAGTTTTCAAAGTTTGACCCCCCCACCGATATCGAAAACCAATCTATGACCCCCCCACCAAGATCCAAAATAAAAGTATGACCCCCCCAATCCCCATGTATGAATATAAGGCTATGCTTTACAATTGATGACAATTATAACGCACCAGTATCATAATATATATGATACTTGAATGCGTTTTACGCTTTATTCACATTTCTATTAAAACAATTGTGACTTTTGTCGCAAATTTATGATACTATAAGGTCAGTGAATAGTATGATTTGTGCTCTTCGTGTATCCACCATTCCTTCGCTTCAAGTGTGAATGCCATTACAACAATTATTACTTGTATGCATACTATATATGGGCACTTAATTATGACAGGTGTTTGAGGGCAAAACCAGACTCCACCCCCCAGACATCCATATCCAGGATCACTTTACTCTGAACACTAGCATTTTCTTTTTCACTACACAGGCCATCGTTTCGGAGCCCACTTGAAACACTCGAGACCTAGGTCAAAGATCATTCAGTTGATTCCTTGACTCCGAAATTTTTGATGGAGTGGAAAAAATGTATGGAAACCCTCACGGACTGGACACCATAGCGAACTCACGAAAAATACAGGGCTCTTCCACTTATCATTGATGAACAGGGAAGAATTGGTGAATCAGGCCATCCAGAACTGTTTTTTTTTTCTAGTCTTGAATCAGGTCAATGTTGGCTCTATGATGGGCTCATAATGTTCTGTCACCATCCAAATCATGTGAGTCAGATTCACTACCCGTGTCATCCGGGGCGATTCAGGGCTATTCTGCCATTCTGTGTGGAAAGGTCCATGATTTTTACATGGTGGTTTGTGATAGTCCTGAGGTCTTCGGGGAATATCTTCAGTGGGGACATGTGTTGACAGAATTATGAGTGGAAAACCGGTCTGTGGTTCTGACATGCTAGTTCGGGTTCATCGTAAGGGATGATATCTTGCTCAGGGTGGTATGGACTGGTTTATCCGTGGTTTGTTTGTGACAGGTTGCTGCTGATCTGGGTTCGTCCTTGCTGGCACCGTGTTCAGCTGTAGTGCTGCTCCGTTAGGTCCAAAGTTGATTCTTGGTGACAATGTTTCAATCTGAGTGATGAGCGTTGATCAATGCACATCAGGGCTCAGAATTGCCACTTGTGGGTAGCCATAGGCCCATAACATTCCAGATTCGCTCCCAGGCAATAGAGCTCTCAAGCCTCTCGAGGCTGATGAAAATCTGTAGAGTAATATTGAAATATGCTTCTAGAAGACAATTGGCTCCTAAAAATTGTTGAATAGGAGCGAAATAGGAGCCTTTGGCTCCTGGATAAAATTATAAATTTTGAGCCCTGATGCACACGGATTGCGGCATCTCTTGATGTCGGTGTTCCTGAATGGTCCTCTGTGGAATCCGGTTTCAGTGAGATTAGGGGTTTACTGAAAATGTGATGAAATTCCATCGCCTACTCCAATCAGCCCATGTACTGATCTTGAGTGGATTGTCTCCACCGAAATATTTACCTATTTTACGATTCAGATTTTCTCAAAATAACTCAATTTCAAACTCCGACCCCCCCCCCCCCCCCAGTCCCATAGAAAAAAAAAGTATGACCCCCCCAACAATGTTGAAAATGGAAGTGTGACCCCCCCAGTTTTTACCCAACCCCCCACCTGATAAATAATGACTGGCCCCTAAAAACAATGCGTAAATGTGGATTTCTGCAGTCTAGAACTTTTCAATTGTGCTGAGGTCCCCACTCACATAACTAATTGCAAGCTTGCCGTCAGAGTTTTTAGGGCTACCACAAATGCGGAGGTCAAACAAAAACGATTATGGAAAAACGCCATAAATCGTATACATGGAGAATGTGTAGAGATTCACACTGCAACATCAAAATCATCATTCCAATATAAGTTACTTCCTACCTATTCATGACACAATCATATGCTCTATCTACAAGCATATGGGTCAGTATAGATCAAGTCACAAACTTCAAATGAGACGTGACCTTCAGACAAACCATTCATGGCTATCTAATGTCAACTGAAATTTCCACCATATAGGAATTCCAACATGATATACTCATACCTGACTACAGTAGTACGAGCCTAAACTCTATTGACAAGCATTTGGTCTGCAGATAACAATTTCCACTTTTCTCAAAATAGATCATTCATGAAGTGATTTTGAGATTACCCATTCAAGGTCATCTGAGGTCAAGTTCAAGGTCCTCAAAAGATCCAATATATATGACTTCATAAATGAACATGATGCTAATCTATTCTGTCCGCAGAAACATATTGTCCTCATTGGACAGTTTATACACTTTAGGATAGACACGACCTTGAGAAGTTCAGTTCGAGGTCATCAATAGAAAACATTCTGCTTGGGAATATTGCCAACCTGACCTCCGATTACTGTGTCACACCTCACAGGGACAATAAGTACTTGTCGGAACGAAAAAAACAAACATTGAGAAGAAATGCACCTCTTGAATAATTCAACTGGTATATTGTTTTTTTTTTCATTATTAATATGTCGTTCATTATTATTGTTTAGGTCATTATTATTTAACTGGTACCATGTTTGTACCTGTAGGGGACATTCCTCATCGCATGTAGTTGAGGATCGGCCATTCGGGTATGCAAAAATCAATTTCATCGCCTTAATGAAGTTTAAGATGAGGGATATAGAGAAGATCCCTGAGGCCATTGGGGTTGCTTCACGCTCCACCATATGTGCATCGACTCATAATATACGGAATGACCTTCCCAAATACTTGAATATTAGGCCCCGCCCATCAGATCCTTCATCCACTCACTACATGCTGAATTAAATGGCGTCAATGAAATTTAACAGGTATTTTCGGATCGGGAAATCCGTGAGCATCTGTACGTAAAATTGTATATTGGAGACGATATTTTAGATAAGAGTCCATTTTCACCTGCAATAAACATTGACACTTGACCCCGGTGTTGGTCGTGGTCTCCCCGACCAAGACTCTGCTGAAAGGGCCTCAAGATGATGGACCCCGATGAATAAACACCGGGACTCGAGGCCTTCCACTCCTTGATGCCGTTTGCTCCCAAGTAGACATCCTTCTACTTTCTTGGCATGAAAGCAAGGTATTTTGATGACATTGGATAGATGTTTGATTTGATAGCAAGGACATCATTGGGTGAATTGCATAATATGGTTTATATATTATAATTGGTTAAAATCTTCATTGTAGGGCAGCAATAGCAGCGATAGCTCAGGAGAGTGCACGCAAGAATATGGGCGTTAACACTGATGTCAAGTACAGCATCATCTTCCCAAAAGTCAAGATAGGCCAGGCGTCAGTGCGACCAAAGAAGGAAGGCCAAAGTAACATATAGTATAAATTTGGAGCGCGCCACTTAATGACAGTGTCGGGCCATAAGTCTGAAACAACCATCAAGTGCTACAGCCGTCACGTTTCCGATTCAACAAAGCGTGACATGAATGCCGCTATCTCCCGACTGACAGACGAACAGAGTCGAGTGACACCTACCATACCAGTACCACTGTAGGAACCCCCAGTCGAAACGATTACCGTAACGCGCGTTACGGTAATCAAAAACATGGCGGAAGGCCAGTCGCTTCGTATCGTCCATGCCCATTCCCAAAGAAATCACGATTTGTTTTATAAACTTGCAGCATTCCTATGGGAGTTTGGACATTGTTTAACATTCAGTGAGTTGGACGATTGTCTCAACTTACTGTATGTACGTTTATTTTGCCTGCGAAAAAATGTCACTGGATTACCGTAACGCCATCGTGCTTGACAGCTATGATTACCGTAACGTTTAGGAGTGATTACGGTAACGTGAGATGTCAAAATACACATTTCAAGTGATTCAACGTAGTCCGCTACAAACAATGAGGTAACGAAGAGTCACAATTTAAAAGCTATTTCATGAATATTATTTCTTCAGATTGACCTATTTTATAGAGTAACTGATCAGATCCTAATATTGAAAAGAATGTAGGGGTCACAGTGCTGGTTTCTTCGACATATTCGATCAAAATCACAAATATTTACCTAAAATTACATGAAATATGTTATTTTTTTGCACATTTTTGTGTCCATATTCACATCTTGCATCTTGTTTTCCCTGCGAACAGATATGGCGACCCCCTATTTTCTCTTCAGTTTTTGGATGCTGATCAGTTAATCTATACAATGAGTAATTTTGAAGCGCTAGATTATGTTGATACAGTTATTGATTTAAAAAAAAAAACTCTTTGACCCCCTCCCCTCAATGTTTGGAGCGGACAACCTCAAGTGTAAAAGTAGTGTGTGCTGCCTCCTCCAGTGCATATGACTCATAATTTAGAATAATCTTGCTCAGGATGGAACCTAGGCTGTTGAGATAACTTATTCATGTAAAATCATATTTTACGTGAATGTGCACAGCCAGGGAAAGTACCCACAGGTCAAAGGACGCACAAACACTTGATCATTCTTATAACAGCACATTATCTATTTTACAGCAAACATGTACGGGAAGAATTCAATTCAATAGTAACTTTTAATTCAACCCATTATTTTCAAGCCTACAAAAATACAACATATACAATAAATACACGTATAAATAAAATAGTGATAGGTGGACGAGAAATGGCGATCTGACGAGGACGTGACCTGAGTACTTACCTTATCGGTAAGACAAGTAGTTGTTAATAGTCATTGATAATATGAATATAATAACAATTAATTTAAAAAAATGTATATATTCTGTAAAGGGAGAAGTGGAGGTAGGTATATATGTGGTCATGGTTATGTTTCATATAATCGTTGCTGTAAAATAGCAAAGAAATACAAGAACACACAAGCACGAAAATACAAGGTCGTACTATCAAGGTTGTCGCTACTGCTCATTGTGAGATGTTAGTTAATGAAATCTTGTTTTCAACGCACATTCTTTAAATGTACTGAAAATGAATGGTATATTGTCCATAATTGAGAGAGAAGGGGGGGGGGGGTACACATTTAATTTATGTTTCGTTACTGAATCGAAATTCAGCCAGAATTTATGTTGTACTGGCACACCAGATAAGGCACCGGTTGATTGATTAAGGCATTTTCGTCTGATAGTCAATGCATTGTTGGACCCACTGTGGTGCTGTATTCCGTGTTTGACCAAAAATGATAACACAGCTTCAAACGGCTGTTGTAGGACATCTGCATTGCGAATCTAAATTGAGGAAATTTGTGTCAAATATATTATAAACTTCAGTTGTATTTTATGCATTCGGCGACCATTATTGATGTGGATACATGTATTTGTGATTTTCCTGCTAATTTGAGACGGTATATGCGAGAAATCCCAGTGATTTCAGGGCAGTAATTCAACACGTTACGGCAATCTGCCTCACTGTGCCGTCCAACGTTACGGTAATCAAGCCTAGAAGTTACGGTAATCTTTAACAAATTTTAAAATCTCTCCTCACTCGCATCAAACTATACAAAACGTTTCAGAAACAGTACCGATCTGTTTACCACAACGTCTGATATATATGTATCACTGTGACTCCAATAATATACCCGAGATACCCCGCAAATAACGCAGTTTATATTCGAACCGACCCACCTTCCGCCATGTTTTTGATTACCGTAACGCGCGTTACGGTAATCGCTTCGATCGGGGGTTCCTACAGT
This sequence comes from Terebella lapidaria, assembly GCA_949152475.1. Lineage (NCBI taxonomy): Eukaryota > Metazoa > Annelida > Polychaeta > Terebellida > Terebellidae > Terebella > Terebella lapidaria. The sequence goes on from OX424566.1 coordinate 36,040,474, forward strand.
GAGTACCACTGGCTATCGTTCCTACCATGGAAGATGCGGTAGAAAGTGTCCCAGTTCCTGACTGGGCTATGACACTCCAAGAAGATATGGACCCACAGCTGTTCGAGCGGCTATTAACTCTAAAAACTCATGTGTGGCTGCTCCCGGTGCTTCGACAGGCTTGCTTCAGCCAAACAAGCATGCAGCCACCTGTGTCCTATTCAAGGTTGTTTTGTCAATTTATGTATTATTATAAATATAGACGTAGAATCAATACCCAGTATTAAAGTTGGAATCAATTTTAAAATCAGCCAAATTTAGCATTCTTGTTTGTCACGCGAACTTGAATGTACATCTCGAGATAATCGGGAATATATAGGTAATATGCACAGTTCGACAACAGATACTTGGAAAATTGCCGTTAATCGTGCATGAAAACAGTGGATAGAGAATGATCGGCCTGCATACATCGCCGGTTGCCACAGTATCTAGACAAATACCAATGACGTCATGAGACTGTCATGAGAATATTAAGCGGTATTATATTATTAGGCAGTAAAATATTATAATATTAAGCGGTATTATATTATATTAATGTAACTTGGCATTTACTATACTCACTTTGAGTTCCATCGCATGTGCTTTCTCTTTCAGGAAAGTGAATAAAATGTACTGCAATGTTCCTACTATCCCGAGATATGGGCGCATGCGCCTCTACCTGAATAAAATGGAAACAATTATACCCAAGTATATAGTATCCGAGCAAACAAAACCGAGTCCATTATCCAATCTCAAAGTCCAGTGTCAGGCAAAATCGAGAAAATTTAAATGGAATTTCATGAACCCCCATATATGGCCATAAAGGGGTGAAATCAGGTGTTCCGGAAAGAGTGAGCATTTCCTGCCCCACATGTGGCACCCGTCATGAATTCCAAAACATTAACATGCAAAAAGGTCTTGTTGCATACTTGTAACATATTTTGTGTACTTATCAACCCGATTGTGATGACGTCCATAGAATTTCTTGAAAGCAGCTATTAGTCCTGGTAAAACATATCCCTGTCGCAGCAGTTTAGAGGCTAGCTGGGAACTTCTGTGAACAAAGTCCTCATACTTACAACTAGCTTTGGAATAGCGTATGAGTTGTGAGACAAACACGCCATATGCTGGCGACATAGGAATGTTGCTGCTTAGAAAAGGGAAATTGACTATGGAAAAATTGAAATCATCACGTTTGTCATACAACCTAGTTGACAGATTAGAATCTTCATCAATCTCCAACCTTAGGTCTGATTAGTTGGAAAAAGTAGAGGAGTCTGTAGTATCTTTAATTTCAAGTTCCTTAGGATATATATCATCCAAATAATCACCAAACTTGGGATTATCTATTGACAATACATCATCCACGTATCGGAAAGTGAAATTAAAGCTACTAGTCTGAAACTTGGATACTCTTTTTTGTAGATGTTAGATGAAATCTGATTCATATGAGTATAAAAAAAGGTCTGCCAGTAATGATGCACAGTTTGTACCCATTGGAATACCAATAGTTTGCTGAAATATTCGGCCACCAACATCCACAAAGATATTATCAAATAAGAAAATAACCATATTCACAACATCGGTTTCTGTATATTTATGTGGAGCATCTGAATCATCTTTGACAAAGTAGGCTGTATTATTTTTGACTACAATATACTTATAAAGACGTCCTTTTTTGGAGAAAAAGGAATTATGTATGAGATTTTGGAGCTGGGACTTCAGTTCTGAATGGGGTATAGTGGTGTAGAGAGTGGAAAAGTCAAATGTTTTGATAGACGTAACTTTTGAAAGTGTGTTATCACATATAACTATTGGTATCACATATATCTATTGGTATTGGACCGTAAAAATGTCAACATTTGCTTCATATAGTGGCGCATGCGCCTGTATCCGGATAGTGTGTCTATGTGCGCGTCAATACGGTATTTTCCTTGATCGTCTATGCACAGCAATAACACACCGAATATTGGTGAAATCCAATTTTGTTGTGTTATTTTTCTTCATTTAAATACTTTAATTTATTTTAATAAGCATTGGTCTTAATCGAATAGTATGTCATAATTTGTACCTACTCTTCAAAATCCTAAATAACTATTTGATGGGCCATTTTGATGCATAGTTGGATACTGAGGTCCACAAGTAAAGTGGAATTAGCTTTCAAAATGTTGGCACACTGTCTAGTCCTTATGACGCCAGTGTGTCCTTGGATAAATTATTTGGTCGGTCTTTGTTTCTATTCTAAAATGTTATATTCTACATTTGTGATCGACATCATCAAAATCTGGTTGTATTAGTAGTAATACAACCACCAATACAATTCTAGCTTGTGATTAAGTACTTATGTACTTGTCATATATCTATTCCATGGGGTATATTTCAGATTTCTAAATTTTTTTCATAGGTTTTTGGGCAGTTGTATACTAATTCCATCAGATGTACAGTAGAAACAACTATATGTACCACACTGTCTGCCCCTGATGACGCCAGTGTGCCTTTTGATAAAGTAATTGGTCGGGCTTTGTTTCTATTGCAAATTGTTGTATGTTTGTTATTGGAATCATCAAAATTTGGCTGTATTGGTGGTAATAGATCGATACTTACATTGATAATTAAAATATCACATTAATATTGAATTGATAAATTTGTTTTGATAAACTACATGTATTACTGTTGAATTGCTAACAACCTCGCTGGTATTCCCACCCCCGCCCATATTACACTACAAGCCCACCAATGCTCTGAATCGTTCTCCCGCGGTTCGTGGTGGTTGCGTTCACACCCGTCTCACTATTGTCGGAGCTGGCTGCTTCGACCGTCTCCTGGTTTCTTCTTGAGAGTTTCTTTTTCCGTCGAACTCGCCTGAAGTGATACTATTGGACTCTTAAACTTGGCATGCTGTCGTAAATTGTATTCACCGGGCAAGTACCACTGATTACGTCAGATGTATGACGTCACTATAGCCTCGTTTTACTGCACTATTGGCGTATCTTTAAAAGTGTAAAATTCTTGTCACTTTCTATGGGGTTTATCGTCAAAATAAAGCATCAGAGTTGTTCAGAAGCACTATAATCAGTGACGATTGACAAAATAATGCTGCTGAACGTAAGTGTGGTTTTATTCCAAATATTTATTTCACCATACTTTTACAAAGAAGCGTTTTTTTCCGAACGCACTGGTCAAAAGCAACGTGGCAGTATCCCTTTAACCAGATTATTCTTGATAGATTCACTCTCTAAGGGACAACAAGGACCACGAACGAAGTCCCTGACGCCAAAATGCTGGATTGATGGATGTCACCTCGATATATCAATCACAGAATTACCGACGTTCTAATTTTAGATTCAACATACATAATATTAGATTTGAAGTTGGGGTACATCACGAAGTTGGGGTACAAATATGATTTTTCATATACAAATAAGGGTTGTCGATAAAAATTACACGGATTTTGACCGTCAGATCAGATATGTAGAGTCACGTGATAATAACAAATATATCATATGTCGAGTTTTAGGATAGACTATTTGTCTAATATATATCACCATACAGTCAAGAACTACATCAGCATACAGTCAAGAAACTAACATGTTTTATGTCATTATTATATATCTTACAGTTGATAGAATATATTGAAGCAAACATAACTATTACTACAAAGACACAAACTGTAACCAATTGATAAGGCGTGAATGCTGCCTGTTAAAATTTGAAGGGCGATTATGCTGTGAAATTATTTTGGTAAAAGTTTATGTTCAGGCGATGAGTTGGAACGTTTCCAGTAATTTTCCCCATCAAGGAAATTCTGTGATCTTGCATCTTTTGTAAAGCCTCCATCCTCCTCTTCTCCCTGTCTCCACTCTCTGTTCTTCTTGTTTCTGGTTTTCGGACAATGGGTTTGAATGTTTCCAGTAATTTTCCCCATCATGGAAATTCTGTCATCTTGCATCTTTTGGAAAGGCTCCATCATCCTCTTCTCCCTTGCTAATGGCTGTTCTTATTTCTTGAAGTCAATGATGATATTTAAGGTCCACCTTTTTGCCTTCCTTGGCTTTTCTTGGCTCTTTACCATCTTGGGACTTTGGCAGGAACTTCGCCATCAGAATCATCACTTTCAAATCGAACACATACCACATTCTACACAAGTTCTGCTTTGGTAATTTGGCTGCATTCAAGAATAATCGATTTCCACAATGCAGTAAAATATTACTCCAAGTATTTATGAATCAGTGAAGTATGGACGGTGCTTTTCGTGAATATTACTGGTGTTGAACTTTGAAAAAAAAACCTACATAGTGCAACTGTTTTCTGTTTGAGTTTTCTGTTTGACCTCGTCGATGTGGAGACGTTGAGTGTTTTTCATCATTGTCGAGAGTGCTGAAGAATTCATATTATATACTTGTATCACATGGTAATTAGAATCAAACTTATATCATTGCCTATGATATGTATTTCCACATGTTTGTTACCTAGGTCACTTCAGCTCTTTGCCTGCCGACATTTTCATTTTAGTACCGGACGAACCAGCAGAATCAACTGATTTCTGAATGTCGCTGCTTCGAACTGCAAGGATAGATCGCAGGAATGAGACAAATTGAGACAGAATGAATCGAGGCAAGCGATGGGGATCATGCAATAGTATATCTAGTATGAGAAGTAGTTATAGAGCTAGTAGTAGAAGTAGCACATTAGTATCAGATGTTTTTTTTTCTTTTTCGTTTTTCAATTGTTCAAATGTTGGAACCTTTTTCGAAGGTGCATACCGGTAATGAAGTGAATTCGGAACTCCATTTCAGCCCAAATCATGAATTCTATCAAACAGTATCACAATCTATATTTCAATTTTAGCAAACTAATCATTACATTAAAATCTCAAATAAATAACATGTTTTAGGTCCTTCAATCATTGTCAAGCCACATGTTGTGTTCATCAATCTTAGCTAAGATGTTGAGATGTGCAATGTTTTTCCGGCAAGAAAATACGCGACGAGATACATCAGACCAGTAGGCGTGCATGTGGTTGTCATAGAGTGTCCTGGTATCAGTCATTCCTGAAAAAGCACTACTGCGGTAGTGGTGTAGTGCGCCATGTGCCACATTCAGTTGACACGTGCTGTTGGGCCCTGGCTCACCACTGGTGTGCACTCCGACACGTGTGCAACCCAATGGGGAAAACAATAACTTAGTTCTACTTGGATATCTACAAATATGTACAGCTCGCCGTGTGGTACACATGGTCCGAAGGAAAAGGTTGTTTTCATTCGTCAAGATTCCTTGTGTTCTGTTCATTTTCAAACATAGTGGATCTAACGCCGAAGCACAGTTGAACTGAAAGAGCAGATGTCGTGCGATAAATGTGTGGTCATGGCAACCAGAACTGTCGATCATTTCTTGCCACGTGGATACATTATCCCGAGGGACAATCAGCTCGTCTAGGTCGATTCCAACAACGTACTTGGTTTTGTTGATGTTTCGCTGATGGCAGTCTCCGATCATTGTGAGTTGAAAGTGTTCCCGATTAGATCTCACTTTGTAAGCAGTCAGTGTTGGTTCATGCCAGGGCAACAACTTAACTAGTCCCAAGTTCTGGTAGTAGTCTAGTACTGATTGCTCATCCGGAGTGACATCTAGGACGTAGACATAAAAAAATTCGGCACCAAACAATATATTCGTTTCAATCCATTCAATCAGCCAATCAACGACGGGTTGTAGATTTGCAGTGGGTGGTGTGTGCAATGGCGACCAGAGACAAACTGTAAATTTCCTGTTCGCTTTGGTTTTGTAGTTTGCTTCCACTGCCACTTTAGCAGATGTTCCATTTATTCTGGGAGTTCCAAACATTAGTATGCCGTCTTCAGGAAATGTTGCTGGATCACCAGGAAATACACATATCAAATCAACCACTGGAAGACTGCAATAGACAAATGTTTGCGGCACCAATATATACACCAGTATGACCAAGTGCATTTGATTACTCAAAACACAGCCATGCAATTGATACTTTGTCACACAACCACAAAGAAACACAAATTAGCAAATGAAACCAAAATTGACCAAAGTTGCAAATTAACCTGACACTCACTCGAATACAGGCCCGATCACTTTCTTTACATTTGCCTGGACAGAAGCCACCACAACTCCTCTACTGAACAGCTGACAGGTGACGGTCTTGTTCAGGTGCTCCATGTGCATGGCTCCAAATACTCTGACCAGTGAGCTTCCATCTCTGGGATCAAGGTGAGCCGAATACACGTACAGAACACCTTCGTCGACTGTCTGCCAATCAGCTGTATAATTGATAGGTGCCACTGTGACATTACTGCCCTCCTCCCCATCTGTATTGCCTTCATTTATCGGGTTGAAATAAGGATGTGACCTGTCGTCCAGGCTGATTTCAGACTGCTCCGAGTTGTATGATTTGTTTTCATGGGACGAACTCTTCAAGTTATTAAGCTTATCTACTTGGAACACATCGTGAGCTGAACGGCCCAGAAACTTATGTATTGTGACGTTAACAATCTCACTGAAAATGATGAGGATAAGGAGTAAAACAATTTTGCGTATTTCCATCATGCTTGGCAACAGAGCACTTGCCATACATTGGGAGGCTAGTTGACGATGGTAAATATTGTTTTCCAATGCAAAACTGACGCAATACTAATATTTACTTGGCAAATACAACATAATTTCATATGTGACATTTTGTGTGGAGTGTTAGTAAAAATTTATAACATGATTAGGGTGAAAAACAGTCTAATGATGTGAAAACAGCCTGGATAGTCAATAAATGCAATTAATCAAACTCTAAATGATATGTAAACAATTACTTTCTAATCGAATTTAACATATAATAACATGATTAGGGTGAAAACTGTCTAATGATGTGAAAACAGCCTGGATAGTCAATAAAAGCAATTATTCAAACTCCAAATGGTATGTAAACAATTACGTTCGAATTTAACATGTTTTGATAATCATGATAATACCAACGGATTCGTTCAATCAGATTGTGATGACGACAACGCCAAACATAAAACACAACATTTTTGGAATAAAAACGTAACGCGACCCGAAGCTACTATCGAACGCGTATCTGGCGGTTCCAGTTACAGATAGTGGATACCTTTAGCTACACGTGTTTGATGTTATGCGAATCCAAGTTAAGTACAAATGTGTGAATGTAAACACTAAGCTACAAGTTGACACGTGCCAGCTCTTGCAACTGGTGTTGCTGGAAGTTTATGTTTCCGGTGATCGTCAAAGTTCAAGTACAGATGAAAATAACATTTAAATGTTCGTTTAAATGATACCAGAGGTTGGAAGAATGTCCATTCATCTTATAGTATTTTATCAATATGGAATAAAAAATCACGGTGATCTCCAAGTGTTTTGAGTGGTGATGTTTAAAGTGTTGGTGGGATCGCTAGAGTGCTAAGGCATGTCGGTTATTTCAAACCTAAACAAAGACAGCCAATCATCATCTGACAACGAGTCGATGTCAACACGAAAACGGTTACTGTGGTCTTCACAAACAGTGACAGACACGAGTTCATCACCGTCTACGGCGGACAACGCTAGCAGCTTAGAATCGTTAAAATAAATGTATAACCCATGACTCAGACATCCATAGGCGTATATGGGTTATCAAATAATTTCCGGTAATGTACAAAGCATTGAAATGAAATAATAGTATAATTTATCTTTAATTATCAGAATGAAAGCTTCCCATTCTTCTTTTTAGCTCATCGGCTGTAAGCCGTAGAGCTATTGGGATGGATTGACACGGTGTCTGTCGTGTCTGTCCCATGTTTTCCTGACCCAAATCTTTCAGAATCTTCTCCGCCGAAAGTGCTATTGCTATTGTACCCAAACTTGGCATACTGTTCGCTTATTGTGTGCTCTCCAAAGTAAAGTATGCTTAGGTGAAAATTCCAAAAGTTTTCTGGAGAAATTTAACGCTTAAACATTAATTTTACTATACATGTGCTCTTGTTTATACATACGGGTTGTGGGTGGAAGGTCAGCGCATGCGCAGAGGGGACATTTCAATTGCAAATGGCGAATGTTTGTTTACCTTCGAACTTCCATCAAGAAACACGATTTATCGGGTCATGACAGTTCTGACAGTAGCGGATACCTGTGTTTTGTGTGAATCATTTGTTAATACGTTTTAAATTCCACTTTAGTCCGTATGTCAAAGCATGATTATATTTGTTTTGCAGTGTTTTGCATGGAAGTACGGCCGGAAAATTTCCGATGTTGGTTAATTTATTTCCGTCAAACTTTCCGAATCTTCCCAATCTTCTCTGACCTAACCTTCTGCTATCGACGAAAATTTCAAGCCGGCTAAGTTGTCGAAAAGAACCACGAACTGATGAAGACATAATCAGATAATACCAGGCAAAATTCATGTGTTATTTCAATGACAGCTGTGTTTGCATAAACTTTCGTGAATAAATTTTATGGAGCGCCTAAGGCGAAATTCAAGTCTCATTGAATATCATAACGTTTTCATCGTAACTTCCTATCTGTCATCCAAGAACTGTTGACTATTGTGCGTCATTCATTTTCGCCTCACATTTTCTTATTGAATTAACAAAAAAATAAACAGGTTGTGATCTGCACACACTTTGCCATGGAAAAGTACCAAGATACCGTACTGTATCCTAAATAATTCATGAACATTAATACATACCATTAAAGTATGTGAAATAACACATAGTAAATAATTAATGAAGTTTTGTAATTGAAATAACAATAAAATACACAGGAGAGAGCACACTTTTATACTGATGTTCATCATTGGAATTTTATGTATATTGGCACGAGAAAATATTATAACACATAATAAAGTACACAGAACATCACAGTTATTCCAATAAAGGTCCTTAATTTGTAACACATTGGTGGCATTACAAGTGGGGTGTTAAGAGGTATTGTAAATGGGTAAGTTTCGCGGGGGATAAAGTTTCGCGGATTTGGGTGTGAGTTAGTTTCACAGGGAAGATGTTGGATCACCTCGATGTTTCAATACTGAGGTATAAATATAGTATGAATTTTAATTGGGAAGTCACATAATATATGCATGGTGCATCGTGGTGCATCCTTCAAAAAATGTGTAAATATAAGTGTTTTTTTTTTGTAGAAAATCTTGAAAGCTGGATACATATGGGGAATCATTATATTGCAAATCTTTTGGAAGATGGTCAAGGTTAAGTCCACATTGAATGTGGGAATTGATTCATAGCGACACACCTTGAGGATATAGCTTAGTATTGTATGATGAACATATGCTCATGTACATGATAATGAGGTCTTTGCACCACATACACCTCTCTATATCAGTTTGATGAAATATTCTGGTCGCCTGCCGATGAGCTACAGGGCCCTTGGCCCTATGTTTCAAGTAGGGATCTTTCGTGTTGAAGGCGCATATCTTTCCGCTTCAGCTGTTCCCTTCTGAGTTGAGCTTCAGTGTCATCTTTTGAGGATATGCAACTCACAATTTTATCAGATGGGAATATCACATGGTAGTCAAGTTCACAATGTATCTTCTATGCTCACAATTATTAGTGCATTTTATTTCATACTAGCTTGCTAAATCTCTGTCTTGAAACCATGCCTCTTTAAAAGATTGCGACCTCGATTAGCCACCACTTTCCAATATTTAAATGAACGTCATTCACATTGAAGCAAATTTGCCGGACTGAAGCATATCTGGAACCGATAAACATAGCATATCTCCAGCAGTAGCATACTTCCAGCGAGTATCGGTTTACTTTACTTGAATGCAATACCCGGGCAAGAGTGATCAATAATAAGAGGGTAAACGTTATGGAAAATAGACAATTTTCTGGATATTGAGATGTGGGTGAGTATCTCTTACGTCCAGAGCAGGGTTTTCTTCAAGAGGGATCAAGTGTTCTAGATGTACAGTGTGTACAACTTGAAGGATGTTCGACCGACAAAAGGTGCATGCTGAAAACGTTAATTGAATGCGCAAAAGATGAGATATACTGTACCTGCACGGCACTCAGGGTGTATTTCTACTATTAATAGACGTGGAATCAATGCTCAGTATTAAGTATTCCGAGCGAACAAAACAGGCTCCGTTATCGAATCTCATAGTCCGGGACAGAAAGTCATATCAGGCATACGAAGTGAGAGAAAAAGAAAAAAAAGTTATTGAACGTCAACAGAGGTATTTTTACATAACGTCATTACATACGCCAGATGAAATGTATGTTTCAACTTATTATCACCATTTAATCCGCTCAAGGAAACGGGTTGTTCATGGCAATAATGAATACTTTTGTAAATACTTTTATGCTAAAATGTTATTGTTGGAAACAGTGTTCTTGGAATGCATATTAACTCTGAATGTATCATTTATTATACCCAAGAAATGTATACATTTCTACTGATTTCTAGATTATTAGGTAATGTTTTATCAGAAATATTGATCATCGATGGATCCATGTCAGTGCATTAGTTATGGACAACCAACCGTTACTGAATATCTTTTGAGGACAGTACATAGGGTGTATTGTGAACGATCAGTTATCAGTTATCTCCTCTTACAGTGCAGTGCAGTATTTTTTGTTTTCTCTAAACAAAAAATACTGGAATGCAAATTGATATGTACTGGAAATATCATACACAGGTATTTAGAGGCACATATGAAGTATCCTACATATTTTTGACGGATTTGTATTCGAAGATAATGGATTTTTGCGTTATCTCTCGCACAACAACTATTCACAAACATATCTCTCAGCATGTATTCTGCAAATGAAAGCATCTTCGACATTTAGCGAAGGATGGTTATCCTAGATTTCAAGCTATGAATGATGAGCACAGCCTGTTATCCACATGGGTCTGGTTGATTGATATTCTCGCAGAACACTTGCTATGTGTGCACCGAATGCACACAACTTGCATCCGGTTTACATTGCAATGCATTACTTATAAATACGAGTATTTTTAAATATAAACTAGTATTTTATCAAACCAAACCGGATAACAGATGCACCAACATATGCACTCGCTAACATACATAACGAACCTGGTGACGGGCACGAACTATCATACTGCTCAATTTACAAAAGGAACAAAGTAATACATTGGTCACAAAGGTGCTGGAAATGATATGTTATTATTTATTATTAATGTATGAACTGAAGCCATCAAGATTACAACATTGTCAATAAGGCACTCTGATTTATTGAACAATGCAGATGATATATCGATATCCCGACCAAGAAATGTTTGTTAATTGCCAACAAACGGGAAAAATTGCAAGATTAATTCCGGAAATCAGGGTTTCAAGTGTAAAGTTTTTGGTTCAAGCAATTTATGTTATATTTTGTATGATTGATGGTAGATTTATCCGTAGATTTGAATAATAATACAATTTTCATTTTTCGTTAATGTTAAATGCAATTAATTAAATAATGGAAGTTCCATTATGTTCAAATGTTAATGATGCAGAGTGACTATTTTTGTTATGTAGTATTATGTCAAAACAATTTTTTTCTTCTTGATTAGCAGAAAGTCTACCGCTTCTCGTATAACAAGAAGATTCCAGTGCATTGATGGGTTGGCGCCAGAGTAATAAATACTGGCCAGCGGCTGATTAACTATCTCCTGCTGGCTGAATCGTGGGAGTACAACCATTTTCATCGTGTACAGAATCTTTACACAGTATGCTGTTCCAATGGTTATATTCTGGTATCGGACCCAGCCACGGAAAGGTACCAGAAGCTTCTGTGGGAAAAAAGCTTAGCAATATAGTAATAATTACTTTTGAAACTAACAAAAAAAGAAATATACGTCAACTCGTTGCGGGTTACTGATTAATTGATACAACGAACATGTCCAGTGGTTATGACATAGTAGTATAATGACATGTGACATGCTCATTATATCAAGTATAATTTAGTCTTATGTACTGGTACAGCTCAGTAAACACCATTTGGATAAAACATACTCCATTTTAATAATCACAACACATAATTAAATTGGCATAATCAGTTTCTGGTTTTCCGGTTGAAAGTGATCAACCGGTTGACAGTTGTCCCCCAAGAAGCTGCACAGGGTAAAAAGTTTCAATGTGCACACGAAATGTGTCCAACTTTGACATTGAAAATCGTATTTCAACTAGTTTTGCACTGAACGGGTCCCGTGCTGTGATGCGAAAGTAATGAAAATTGGAAAAAATATAGAAGAATACACGGTCCAGTCATTGGAAAATCGTATATGATTGGTATATTACAATGATGAAAGCCCATTTAGTTTGATTATTTTCGCTTGTAAATAACGACAAGGGTGATTCATGTCTTTGTTTTTTTTTATATGTTCAAACTCCACTGCAGGGTTATGCGGACGTCTTTTTGAGGTTCTAATGGTGCTATGCCATCAAAGATATGCCAACCAATTGATTTATAACTAATTTCGGAAACATATAATTTCACTTGGGATATGTTCATTCATTCATTCACTAGAGGTCAGTTCGGCGCTAGATAACTAACGAATATTGTCTGTAGTTACCAAGGACGTGAATTGTGGCGGTAAACTCATGTATATATTGATTTTTTTTACTCGTTTACAATGTTTTTCGCTGATATTTTTGCGATGCTAACAATTCCAAGCTTCTATCGCGAAAATTGACAAAGTTGGCAATCTACATGATCTATCCGAATGTTAATTTTACCTCTGTCATTTAATTTCTGGTTCCACACACGATTTTGTGCATTTGCTCAGTTTTGTAGAAGAACATGCTATCGAAATTTATATGTTTGTGTAGAATACACTCCGATGTGTATCTGGTCCCAAATTACAATAATATTTAAAATTATGATGGATGTAAACAAAATCAATTCCTCGAATATTCTCAGATTCTCGAGATTCCGTTTTGGGCTGAAATTTAACATTGAGGTACATTGCCAACTTTTTCATTTTTTTTTTGGCGATAGAAGTGTGAAATTTGGCAGAAAATTGCCCTTTGAATCCCAGGTGAAGTATGCCAAAGTATGTTATAGAACCATAACATTTAGCATCGTAAAAAAATCGCCAATAACCTGTGTAAACAAGTTATAAAAACAGAGTATAGCTAACACAGAAATAGGGATGATGACGTCATGTCAACCTTCAAAATGGTGCTGTTAGAATGTGATTGCAGATATTCCTGAGCATGCTCCATTGAAATCTACCAGACTGAAAAAATACTGTAAACACTCGCCATATCGTATTTCCAGGGATACATGTAGCAAATTATAGTAAATATCTCATTACTTTACTTGGATGCAATAACCTGGCGAATCCGATCAATAATAGGCGGGTAAACATTATTAAAAATAGACAATTGCCTGGATATTGAGGTGTGGATGAGTATCTCTTACGTCCAGAGCAGGGTTTTCATCGCGAGGGGTCAAGTGATCTAAAAGTACAGTGCGTACAACTTAGAGAATGTTCCACTCTCAAAGGTGCATGCAGCAAAAATTGAGAACGCTAACAAGAAAACCGCACTTGCACCGCCTTTAAAATATCAGTTGTATTGAACCTTAACAGAAACAGCCTTTCATACATCCTTGAATAGGTCATATATCAAATGCATGTACAAGCTATCACAACCAATATCACGCAATTTTGATGATATATATCGCACCTACAAAATGGTAATAACAATGAATTTTTTGCTATATTAGAGTTTATCAAGAATATATAGGTCGATTCGTCCGAAACAGTGTTCTTTGTTGTTCTTCATACCGGAGAAATATATAAATAATTGCTCAGTCATAAAGTATTCACCAATCATGAATGTTGAATTGATATTCACCTAGGACATCAATAGCGTCATGTCACAAGTATTGGTTATGGACACACATCGGTTATAAATACATGGTGAGGACTTTTCAACAGGTACAAAAGATGCCATTCTCAGCAATCGAGTGGTCTCCGCCAACAGTGCAAACTTCTAATGTAGATAAAACAAATGCTGAAAAGCAATTTGATATGTTCTAGCATAAAATGTATTCACATGATAAAAGTAGTATTACATTGTTAAATGTTCTATGGTATTGATATACAATCACGCATATGAGGACATGTTCTTATATCTAGAAAATTGCGTTTTGGGGCTCTCACCAAAATACTAAAGTGTCTCGAATATAGGGACACCCCCAATCACCCGCATATAAGAACATGGTAAGCTAAATTGAGTAATAGCCACATTAACCTTCGTGTGCAAGTAGCCTAGAGAAGTTATAACCACCACTGATGTCAAATTACATTATATGTGTTGGCCTAGGTATATAGGTATTGGAGATATGAATAATTGGAGATATAACCAAGGATCGTCTTGCAATGCTATTATAATGGTTCTCATTCTGACAGTTTTCATCGGATTTCCTTGAAAAGGGGATATTTCTGAGGCAATGGCTAATGCTTCTCAATTCTAAATTGTTGAAAAGGTGGAATGGTAACTTTTTAAGTCATTGACGTGGATGTGCTCAAAAACACGCATACAGACATGCAGTGCTTGGACCACATCAAAAATATTTTCGCACGCGGGAAGAAAGACAAACTGTGGATGACAGTGAGGCTCCACCCCACACGCGTGCCCTCCCAGATCACTGAGCTCAATCCCAGGGCCGGATCCTGTATGTTCTCACTATGAGCGGAGTGATGAGCAGTATAAAAAACTCGATTTCGAGCACCTGTCACCGTTTTGACACGCTCAAATGATATTTCGTCATTTTACGTAATCACGTTTTTTACGTCCACAATGAGCAGAGTTGGACATCCTATTATAGATGATCCTTGATATAACATAATGCGATGTTGGATTCAGTTCGGTACCATTCCCATTTCAAAGTTATTGCTTTACTGGCAGCGACGTTACAAAAATTGGATGTCAAAATCTTTGCAACGTTTTTTGGCTTTAGCAGCAAGTGCATTATCATCATTATGGCCGCCCTCTGCTTCACCAGCCCCATTCGGTTAGTTATCATCACCTGCCCCGACCTGTTTGTTACCATCACCATGGCCGACCTCTGCATCACCAGCCCCATGCGGTTCGTTATCATCACCTGCCCCGACCTATTTGTTACCATCACCATGGCCGACCTCTGCTTCACCAGCCCCATGCGGTTCGTTATCATCACCTGCCCCGACCTGTTTGTTACCATCACCATGGCCGACCTCTGCATCACCAGCCCCATGCGGTTCGTTATCATCACCTGCCCCGACCTATTTGTTACCATCACCATGGCCGCCCTCTGCTTCACCAGCCCCATGCGGTTCGTTGTCATCACCTGCCCCGACCTGTTTGTTACCATCACCATGGCCGACCTCTGCATCACCAGCCCCATGCGGTTCGTTATCATCACCTGCCCCGACCTGTTTGTTACCATCACCATGGCCGACCTCTGCTTCACCAGCCCCATGCGGTTCGTTATCATCACCTGCCCCGACCTGTTTGTTACCATCACCATGGCCGCCCTCTGCTTCACCAGCCCCATGCGGTTCGTTATCATCACCTGCCCCGACCTGTTTGTTACCATCACCATGGCCGCCCTCTGCATCACCAACATCGTGTTCTCCGTTGTCGTGGTCCTCAGTGCCGACAACTTCTTCAGCCCCAACTTCCATTAAGTCATTAAAAAATTCCACGTGCATGTATGCACCATGATCATGATCAGCCATGATGACAGGCCTATGTATATATATAGATATATATATTACCGACAGTGGTCGTAAGCCTGGCAACATGTCAGAGCACGTGCAATGGGTGTTTTTATATTCATGACACCCAAGTGTCTCGAATATAAGGACATGGGTGTCCTCATAAACGAATATTACATTATGGCGCTAAAAAGTAAACCTTCTTCAATATAGGGATATGTTCTTATATTCGAATATGAGAACAGGCTCGAATATAAGGACAGTGTCCTTATCTGCGCGATTATACGGTATATAATATTTTCGGAAGTTGCTTGGTGCTGACTTCAAGAGAAGGGTGTCCTGAATCCATATTCGAAGGTATATGCGTAAAACATGTCATTATTAATCACACATGCTCAAATAATTTCAGGAAAATATCAGCATGTGTTCGCGCATATGAAAGCATGTTGACATTCAGCGAAAGGGGTTTCTCTCCGTGCTGCCTATCAACCTGATTGATGCCCACGATTAGTTATCAACAGGGGTCTTGATAAGTGATGTTTCCGTTCCAGACTTTCTACAGGTAGGTAGAGCAGAGTAGGCAGTTTTCGTCCGGAGGCAGTTTTCGTCCACTTTTGTGAATTTTTTTTTTAAAAAGACGTCGGTGTTTAGTTGCTATCATATGCACGCCAAATTTGACTTTTTAGTCCGCTGTGAGTTTTTTCGAGGTATCAAGTGTCTTCAACTCCATTCCCAAAGTGAGCGATAATGCAGAGAACTCGCGATGTCCTGCTTTCTGAATGGTGACAGTGACCATTTATGAATGAAGTTAACTGGCATATGAAATTTGAACTTGAATCAAACATCTAAAACACTTCTAGATCATCACAATATGTGTTTATTGGTGATAATAAATACCTCTGTCAGATTTCCAGTCCCCCATTTTGTTATTACTCTCAAAGGTCATGACCTTGACAGGGTGGACGAATTCCCCTTCCTGACTTTTTGATGGGAGGTAGTATTCGTCCACGTTCAGTATATATCACTAAAATATTTCAATTCAAGTATTTTGGATAATACGGAAGCCCATTAGAGACATGACATACTGATAAAGTATTTTTTTCACATGCAGACACATGCCATCTCATTTCCCATCAATTGAGTGGTTTTTTTTTAGTAATCTACGCAATAATTAGAAAATTTCTGTTTAAATATATTCCAGATGTCAAAACAGTTAGATGTGAGGGGAAATTACAGAAGTTATGACCCGGAGAATATGGCCAGAGCTCTTCGAGCTGTGAGAAGTGGATCAATGAGTATGCGGGCAGCTTGCCGGAGCTATACTGTACCTAAGTCCACACTTCAGAACCGTTTGGTTGGCAAGGTGCCTGACGACGAAACTTCTGGACCACCATCAGTGTTAACCAAGGAGGAAGAAAAGGTGTTGGTGATGTACTTCACAAAAATGGCACTTATCGGGTATCCCATCAGGCGCGGGGACTTGTGCCTGGAAGTCAAGAGGTTGCTTGACGTGGATGGGAGGGAGAATCCATTTAAAGACAACAAACCTGGTACAACTTTCATTTAGCTTGATAATCATTGATGTAGTTCAATAATTTGAATATAGTTTTGTGATAATCAATGGTTCTAAAAAAATGTACACATTCTGTTTCTAGGGAAAGACTGGTTTGCTGCATTTCGCCGACGCAACCCTGAAGTCGCAATACGGGTGCCCCAGAAGCTTGGCAGAGAGCGAGCTGCTGTCACATTCACTAAAGTGCAGGAATGGTACAAGTCCTGTATATCGTTCCTGCAGGCCGAGGTCCCCGATTGGCAGTGGATGATAACAGACCCTAGGCGTATATTCAACGCAGATGAATCTGGGTTTCTACTGAGTGTGGCTTCCGGGAGGGTCTTATGCCCGCGAGGAGCCTGGCATGTCTATCAAGTCGTGACAAACACAAAACAGCAGATTACCAGTATGGCCGCCATGAATGCAGCAGGAGACTATCTCGACCCGATGATTCTTTTCCCTGGACAACGGATTCGGGATACAACTGGTCTCGCAGGTTTCGCAGAAGCCATCTATGGTTGCAGTGAGAAGGGCTGGATGAACTCTGATTTATTTCTAGAATTTCTAAAGCAGTTAGTTGCATTTGTCAAAGCACATGAAATATAATTTCCTGTTATACTTTTCGTTGATGGCCATAGTACTCATATGACACATGCAGCATCCAAATTTTGTTCAACTAACAACATCATCCTCTATTGCCTCGTTCCGAATGCTACACACATCCTGCAACCATGCGATGTGGGCCTCTTCAGTCCACTGAAAACTCAGTGGGAACACAGCGTCAGGGACTGGCAGACACAACATATGGGCGAGGTACTGACAAAGAAACAGTTTCCTGGAGTCTTCAAGGCAGCTTGGATGAAGGTCGCCAACAAAAGCAATGCAAGAAGTGCATTTGAGAGGTCTGGCATGTACCCTTTCACCGTCCACGGGATTGACAAAACAAAGTTCACCCAGCCCTCAGCCCAACTTCCTGCCCAACCAACGGCATCTGTTCCCGCCCAAAGTATGCCGAAATCTCACGCCCATCCTGTGCCACCCTCATCCGGCCGGGACTTTCCCCAATCCCCTGTCAATCCAGCACCTCCCTGTTCTACCGAAGACTTGCCACAGTCCTCCACCCATCCTGCACCACCCTCTCCCTCCCTAGATTTGCCCCAGTCCCCTTCCCAACCCACACCGTCCTCTTCCAAACAAGGTTTGCCCCAGTCCCCCGCGCAAGAAGTATGCCAGTCCCCCTCTCAACTCAGTTCGGCAAATTCATCAGCTCTCAGCTCTCGTCCCTCCCACCCCAGAATGTGTCCCCGGCGTTCTCCATGCTCAATCTCCATCCCCACACCCCAGAAGTCAAAGTCGAGGACCACCAATCGGGATGTCATCCCCAGAGCCCTGTCTGGCAAGGATGCCCTCGCCTGGTACGAGCGCAAGGCTGCCGAGAAAGCAGCGGAAGAAGAGGCAAAGAAGAAGAGAAAGGAAGAGAGAGAAAACAAGAGGAGACAGAAAGAGGAGGAGAAAGAACAGAAACAGAAGGCCAGAGCTGAAAAGAAGAGGGCGATAGAGCTCAGAAAAGCCAAGACAGCGACACAGATAGGTACAAGAAACAAGAAGGTGAAGCGATGTTTAGAGAAGGAAATTGAAGACGACACAGAGAGCAATGAGGACATCCCGTACCAGGAGTCAGACGATGACTGGACAGATATCCAGACCAATGTGTGTCCAGGATGTGCCACAACATCAGGTGCCGATGAGATGTGGGTGGGATGTGACCGTTGTCCACGGTTTTGGCACAAGGAGTGTACGGGAGATGATGTGCTAGCAAGTTTGGAGCCACACGAAGTTGAAGATTACTATTTTATTTGTAAATTTTGTTGAGATCACTGAGTGTTTATATTTATTTATCAATATTATTATTGCTACATTTATTCTTATGTCTATTCTTGAAACTGTGTTGTGATACATTGCATTCCATTTATTTACTTAGCTATTTATTTACTTATTAATACTTTATACATTACTTTATGTCATATCCTTGAAATGTGATGAGTACTGGTCTTCTGAATAGAATAAAAACGAGTGACAACATTTTTTAAAAATACATTTATTGCACAATGTACATTAAACACAGAAAATTCAATATTTTCAATATATTTACTCCTTCAATATATCTTCCTTGACACTCTTGGAGAGATATATACACCATTGAATATATGTAGAATCATTTTGCATTTCGCATCAGCCAGACGTGGGATCATTTGCAATTTGTACATTTGCAATTCAAAGAATTGTCCGAAAACTGCATCCGTAGGTCGAAAACTACCTCCAATGGCAGAGATTTCCAAAGTCACCTCCAAAAGTTTATTTACCATTAGTGCCACTGAACTGTTATATGAACGTACTGGTAGATATATTTCAGTAATGACAATCATTGGTTCAGCTCAATTATCACCTTTGTAGGATTTTTGTGTAAGGAATAGTGATAAGTGGACGTAAACTGCCTCCTTTGTTCTAGATTCATAACATAATATAGGTAATTTGCGTCTGGATAGTGTTGATTTTTTTATGGAAACGTCCACTTTGCAATGAAATAATCTACTATGTAGGAGAAGTTCATCGCCAAAACATAAATGAGAACTTCACCACAAGCATTGGTATAATGAATGGATAAATACATGTATGCACGAACTATGATTCATACTTTTCAAATTTAAAAACGAACGATGCATTGGTCACACACGTGCTGCAAATTTATGAGAAAATAAATCATTTTCTATTTAAACTTGACATATTTATTCATTAACGTTATCAAGTACAAGTAAAACAACATGGGATTACAACAAATATATCGAACAATTTAATTGATAACAAACGGGAATGTGGTCAACTGTCCTCAAATGAAGTATTGGAGAGGATTCAGTTATACATTTTCACTCCATTCAATCGTTGATTTATATACGCATGATAATGAAGCAAAATTATTTTTCATATTCACCGTGTATTTCATCAGAAGTGTTTTTGTATTTGACCAGCAGTTTATCTTTGATATTTGAAGGCATTGATGGTTTGTCGTCAAAGAAATAATTACTCGCTACCATATTCATCATGTATCGGAACCTCGCACAGATACTGCTTCAATAGCCATATGTGATAATGGCATATTCTGACAATCAATTCATATATAATATGCTGTCATATATCAAATGCATGCACAAGATATCACAACCAATATCACGCAATTTTGATGATATATATCGCACCTACAAAATGACAATGACTTTCATGATATATTAGATGTTGTTAAAAATAGACAGGTCGACTCGTCTGAAACAGTGTTCTTTGTTGTTCTTCATACCGGAGAAATATATAAATAATTGCTTAATCATAAATTATGCTTAATCATTTTTTTATTAGAATCATGAATGTTGAATTGGTATTCATTTAGGACATCAATAGCGTCATGTCACGAGTATTGATTATGGACACACATAGGTTATAAATACCTGGTGAGGACTTTTCAACAGGTACAAAAGATGTCATTTTCAGCAATCGAGTGGTCTCCGCCTACAGTACAGACTTCTAATGTATATAAAACAAATGCTGAAAGGCAATTTGATATGTGCTAGCATAAAATGTATTCACACCATGAATGTAGTATTACATGGTTAAATGTTCTATGGAATTGATATACATCCTATTTACATATGTATAATATTTTTGGAAGTTGCTTGGTGTTGACTTCAAGAGATGTGTGTTCTGAATCCATATTCGAAGATATATGCGTAGAACATGTCATTATTAATCACACATGCTCAAATAATTAAAAAAAATATCAGCATGTGTTCGCGCATATGAAAGCATGTTGACATTCAGCGAAAGGTGTTTCGTTGGGTGTTGCCTGTCGACCTGATTGATGCCCACAACTTGTTATCAACAGGGGTCTTGATGAGTGATACTTCGGCGCGGGGCCAGTCATATTAGTACTGGTAGATACTGTTAGGTGAATTTCAGGTTACCGGACCTTTGGTCCAATAACCTTTTGCCGTGGCGTTGTGTCCGTCGTCCGTCCATTTTTATCTTTGAAGTTTACAGTCGAATCGTTCTGAATTTTTTTTGCACAAAAATGCGTAAAAATATTTCGAGAGGGAGATATTTTTAGTTTTTTGATTTCCAAATTTTTTTTTCAAAATAGCAGCCATGTTTGACGAAAAATGGCCAGTTTTGGCCTTTAACGGTTGTTTTCTTAAAATCTTTTCAATAACTTTTTTTCTTATTGATGCACAACACTTATCATATATACCCCTGCGACGTGTATAAGTTTTGTTACCCTTGAATTGCTCGAAGTGCGCCATTTTGGGCCCCATCTCGGCCCAAATGGGACTTTCCCATGGTAAATTCTCCTATGCTGTATAATGGGACACATTTTGCCGAAAATCTCACTTAATATCGAGATTAGAGTTTATGAATCAATTGTAGACATATAGGAAATGATAAATGCTGGATATTCCTGTGACCTTGAATTTGACCTCTGACCTCATTTTCAAGGTCAGAGCACAAGAGCACAAAATGGCTAATCTCTTGCTTATATTCGACTGTACAGCTTAGGAATCAATATTGGACATATAGGAGATGTTATATGCCGGATATCCTGATGACCTTGAATTTGACCTTTGACCTTATTTTCAAGGTCATACCACAAAATGGCTAATATCTCACTTATTATCGACTTTACAGCTTACGAATCAATTGTGGACATATAAGTATAGGAAATGATCTATGTTGAATATTCTCTGGACCTTGAATTTGACCTCTGACCTCATTTTCAAGGTCAGAGCATAAGAGCACAAAATGGCTAATATCTTGCTTATTTTCGACTGTACAGCTGAATATTCTCGGGACCTTGACTTTGACCTCATTTTCAAAGTCAGAGCACTAATTGGCTAGTAACTCGCTTATTATTGACTGTGCACAAAATAGCTAATATCTTGCTTATATTTGACTGTACAGCTTAGGAATCAATATTGGACATTATAGGAGATGTGTTATGCCGAATATTCTGATGACTTTGAATTTGACCTTATTTTCAAGGTCATACCACAAAATGGCTAATATCTCACTTAATATCGACTTTACAGCTTACGAATCAATTGTGGACATACTAGTATAGGAAATGACATATGTTGAATATTCTCTGGACCTTGAATTTGACCTCTGACCTCATTTTCAAGGTCAGAGCGCAAATTGGCTAATATCTCGCTTATTATTGACTTTCAGCTTAGGAATCAATTGTGCACATATAGGAAATGATATTGTCCGAATATTCTGATGATTTTGAATTTAGCTTTTGATCTCATTTCCAAGGTCAAAGCACAAAGTGACCAATATCTCGCTTATTACCGACTTTACATCTTGGGAATAAATTGTGGACGTATAGGAAATGATGTATGTCGATATTTTGATGACCTTGAATTTGACCTTTGACCTCATTTTCAAGGTCACAGGGTGAAATAATCAATATCTTGCTTATCGTCGACTTCACAGCTCAGGAATCAATTGCGAACATATAGGAAATGAATTATGCTGAATGCTTTCATCAGCTTCAACTTGACCGTTGACCTTATTTTCAAGATCAGAGCACAAAGTGGCTAATATCTCGCTTATTATCCAATTCACAGCTTGGGACTAAATTGTGGACGTATAGGAAATGGTGTATGCCAAATATTTTGATGACCTTGAATTTGACCTTTGAACTCATTTTCAAGGTCAGAGCACAAAATGGCTAATATCTAGCTTATTATCGACTTTACAGCTTAGAAATCAAGTACTAGTGAATATTGATAGGCATAGTGGAGCTGAAAAGTTAAGTCTGACATGATTAAACACGGCAATGTGGTCTAAAATGTTCAAATGTTAAAACCTCTTTCAATGATACATACCGGCAGTGAACTGAATCTGGAACTCAATGGCTAGCTTGCCATATAAGCGCGATCAATCGCCAGGTGGCGCTATCCTTCACTTCCGGGTAGCGATTTCGCTGTTTGAAAAAGTGACAACTTCGACTCGTTTTGTGTGAACGGCATAAAGCAAGCCTTTTATGTGAAGGTAACAGTGAAATAAAATGATTAAAAAGAATATGCCTAGTCAAAATCAGCTCCTTGATAAAGGTTGTTGTGAAGTCGAATCTTTATATACTTGACTTGAACTGGAATTTCCTGTATTATCGCCCATGTACACTGTCAGTGATTTGATGGTAGTTCGAATGATGGGCATGCCAGTTGAGCACTGCTGAGTGGGATATTTAATGCATTTGAACAAAGTAGTGATAAACTTGGAGGGGGGGGGGGGAGCACATGTACAATTTAGTGGGCAATCCTGTTTCTCTATGGACAATGATGAGTTAATAAGTGGCACAAAATGATAAATACCGATAAAAAGAACATCTGGTGTGTAATAAGGAACACTTTTCTATCATAACCAATTGTCATTCCGGATCCTGTATGGGAAATTAGTTGGTAATAAAATTGCCCACGTTATTGTACATCCTAGTCTGATTTTTTTTTGGAAAATTTTATTTGATTTATTTCTATTATTTTGCATGTTTAACTATTTCAGATGTCGAGTTCCAGTGGTGATGAGGCTGAACTCCTGCCAACACTCAGTGATTTGAGAAAATGGTCTTTGAAGAAGATGAGAGAATATTGCAGAGACAAAAATTTGAATATCAGTGGGACAAAAGATATTCTGTCCAGAAGAATTTATAGGCATATGACTTTTGAAAGTTCTGATGAGTGTGACAGTGAAAGCGGGTCCAGTTGTTGTGATGATGATGCGGCAGAAGCTCTGCCAGAGACTTGGGAGCCAGCTGAATCTGACAATCTGCCAGACATACGTGAGAGTGATATAAGGAATCATTTCCTGTATAAGAAGAACCCTTGTAGTAGTACCAAACGCGATTTCAAGAGACAGCTGACCAAAGCACGAAAAATGTGTTCAGAGGGATACCTAACCAACCTGGAAAGCGGGTGTAAGACAGGAACAGTTGTTTTCATTCGTGCAAAGTGTAAGGCGAGTATGAAAGACATGTCCTACAAGACCTCGGCTCAAATAATCAAGGACACTGGTCTGGTATACAAGGCAGAGTGTTCCTGCAAGGCTGGTCAGTCCGGTGCATGTGCTCATGTCGGAGCCTTGCTATTCACTGTTGTCAAGTGTAAACAGGCCTGTACATCACAGCTTTGCACATGGAAAGTTCCAAGCGGAGATGGTGCAAAAACACATGTTGCTCAATTCGCAGACATCACAATTCACAAAAGTGAAAAGGAAACTGTCACAAAACGTAAGCCGTATCCTGGTGTATATTCTGCAGGACCTCAGACAGATCCTGATGCCTTCCTGCAAGATCTCCTCGAGTAAGTGATAATTTATAATAAAGTCACAAATAGACTGGGTGTCACAAGTACAACAAATTTTTTGAAATTTTTTTTTTCTTTCTATGACACCAACATAAAAAATCTTGAGTATTCTAAGTGTTTCGAAAAATTCTAAATTATTTTTTTTTCGCAAATTTGCCCTGAATATACATGTAGTTTTAAAACAATGTACATGAAAATGAATTTTGAAAACATAATTAGGATGAAACCACACTAAATAACAAAATTGTTCAATGACGTCGCCGCACCTAAATAATCCAGTTGAGAATTTTGTTTAAAAAATTACCGTACCCTTTTCGCGGCCCCAAAATCCATCAAAGCAGTAATATCTCTGTGGTATCACTGTAGTAAAGCTCTAAAATCTCATTAGTGCCGGTTGAATGATGTGTTTATGAGAAAATAACTTCTTGAAATGTTACTCCTGAGTTTTAGAGAACACACTTATATTATAAAATAAGTCATTCATGAGCTTTGGATGAAAATTTGGTATAAAATCATGTCACTCTCATTAGTTTCAGGGAAATATATTTTTTTAGCCCTTTGGGCCGATAAGCTATTATCGTGTTTTTCGTCCGTCTTCTGTCGTCCGTCGTCCGTCCGGGTCTGTAACTTTTTTTTGGCATGATGAATTTCCCCATAAATTTGTCAGAACATACCTTAGGCCAATATCTAAAAACGTTTTTTAAATTTTTCTGATTGGATCGTTTTTGCCGATTTGCCGGCAATTTTTGACGAAAAATTGCCAATTTTGGAATTTGGTTGCCATCATGATCTTCTCAAAAACTGTCCGATCAGTTTTGAGATTTTTGTTTCAAAACATTCCTCTCCTGTACCTCTATGACATGTATAAGTTTCGTTGCCCTTGAATCGCCGGTCTGCGTGTGGCGGCCATTTTGATTTTTTGACGGGTCGGCGAAAAAAATTTTTTTTTGTCCCAAATCAAGTCACTAATCGTTTTGAGCCATTTCCAGCAAAAAAAAAAAAATTTTTCTGACCATTGAAAATGTTTTGGACTTGGAAAATTTCACCCAATTTTTCCTTCATAATGGGAGCTATGCAGAGTAATCTCATAGAACACTTCAAGATAGAGCCTAAATATTGGCACATTCAAATGGGAAATCATATATTGCGGTTTCAGTGGTGACCTTGAATTTGACCTTCAATGACCTTGAAAGGTCAAAACGACCTGTTTTGTCGAAAAAAAGAAAAAAAAACGATGAATGTTGCATTTGGTGGTCATTTTATCGAAATCTATTCAGACAGTTTTCCTCAAAATCATGTATAAGATTATCCTTATGTACATTTGTGATGTGTATAAGTTTTGTTGCATTTGAATCAACTGTCTGTGAAAATTTGTCATTAACGAAAAAAATCTTTCAAGATGTAATTTGATTTCGTATTATAGTCCATACAGAAAGTGTGTTTCTATCAACATTTACGAAGATGTTTTAACATATTGATTTTAACATCAGTGTAATAATTTATATGTATTCAGTATTCTAGGCAATTCACATGATTGCCGGTAAGCTACAGCACCATTGGTGCTATGTTTTAAAACATCGCATTCGCTCCTACGAGTTTTATAGGATAATTAGTTTTCAAAAATATATCGCTCCTATCATTTTTTAGCTGTCGGATTTAAAAGATTTTTTTTCTCGTTAAAGGTAAGAAAAATATTGCCTGCTCGAATGCATCTGTTTTTTAAAGGAAAATCCATAGGCCAACTTTTTAATTTGGTGTGGCCTGAGGGGCTCGCATGGTAGCAAAGCAAATATTTTGTAAATGTGCCAATGTGGATTAAAGCCTAATTGTTATTCTGCTTTGTTTCAGGGACATGGAACAATGCAATGCAGACTGCGCCCTGTACAAGCTACTCAGGTCTGACATCGGGGACATCACCAGTTTCATTGATGCTTTCATTCCTTCCTTCAACTTCCACGACAGAGTATGCTTGCTAGACAGAGGTGTCAAAGAGGATTTTCAGAATTTTGTTGACCACTTGAAATTATCTGCTGATGTTGTGGATAACCTGGAGCGTTCTACTCGTGGACAAGGGGTCAATCCAAACTGGATGAAAGCACGCTCGTTTATCATCACCGCGTCAAACATGGGAAGTGTCTGCAAGCGTCAAAAAGAGGAACCCGACAACTTAGTTAAAGCTGTAAGTATGTTATAAATAGATAAACGATCATGTAAAAAAAATATTATGATAACGACCGCGATCTTCCCCGACGGATAAACCGAACGTAAAACCACAGAACCACGCGTTGTTTGTTTTGCTTTGCATGTGGGCGGGTATATGCACTGACGCGAGTCAGGCTGCCCACGACAGAGGCAGTCGGCTGTAACGGCGAAGTGGTATAAAGCCATTCCTGCAATATGTGTCGATGATCATTTGACATGTTCCCCACAGCACAGATGTCAGAGAACACACAAACTGCAAAGTATAATTGCATAATATCGATACGTGCACATAATTCCTCATATAATTAGGGCTACATATTTCCCTTAGTCGTAATGCATATATTATCTATTGGTGTGCCGAATTTGTATGGTTCCCAGTAATTCACGTCCAAAGATATCCTCCGGTAATGTAGCCACATCTACAGTATAGTTATCATACATGTTTGTACACAACATACAAACAGGCTGTGTGACCCAGCGAGTGTGACCTGACAAATTTTGTACTCATATGTTGTTGAGCAGTGTATGCTATATGACTAACCTAGAGTACATGCCAATAAGTGGATACATGTAACATAGCATGTACATGTACAATTGGACAGACTATCAAGGGTGACGCTATCAATATTATAGGATTACAAAATATTCCGTCAGAGATGTAACCAATCTTTTTACACCCTACATTCAACCAATATGCTATAAACGCTGAAATATAGATATACACGTAATAAAATGCATTACATACGGACATCGAGGACGATGTGTATACCTCCGTGGTCTATTGATTATGCCAAACTGTAGGCCAGTCGCCCCCTCCTTTTATACGGCCGAAAATCCCCCAGGGCGGCCTAGGCCAAAGGCACCTACTTATGTCACCAGTCAGCACGAGAGGTTCAGGGGATGTCTCAAAAGCTCGAAGGGATTGTACGGTATATCTTTATATATCATACTTACAGCTTTAAGCATTTGTGTTATCCACAGCAGATCAAAGGCGTGAAGTCCTTAGCTTATGGGAACAAGATGGAGTCTCGTGCTCGCCAATCTTATATGCGTTGGCACATCAGAAACTGTGGCTCAGCTGTATCTGTTGAAGACCAGGGACTCAGAGTGAATCCTGCGTTTCCCTACTTAGGTGCGAGTGTTGATGGACTGGTCGTTTGTTCAAAATGTGGAACCGGCCTGGTAGAAATTAAATGTCCATACGGAACCAAGAAAGACAAATGGCGTAACATGTTACCTGTGATTTGTGCCGAGTCAGCTGCCTTCTGTTGTTCAGTAACCAATAACCTACTTGTTCTCAAACCCGAACACAACTACATGTACCAGGTGCAGGGACAGCTGGCAGTGTGTGATCTAGAGTGGGTGGATTTTGTCATCTGGACTCGAAAAGGCATCTCCGTGCAGAGAATCAAGAGAGATGAAGAATTTTGGAAAAGAGTTATGTTGCCAAAGTTGCAGTCATTCTACTTGTATGGTGTTGTACCTGAATTGTTCACATCTCGCATCAAACGCGGCTTAACATTGTACCAGTGATTGAGTACTAGTGCATACTAAGAAGAGGACATTATATGTTCCAGAGCTATTCGATATTGAAATCGCATGTAAAGCAGGTGACATAAATTATGATGACAAATGGGTAAAAATACATGGTTCATGTTTGTTGTTATACACTGGACAGCCAAAGACATGTATCATAACATACAATCAGTGTTTATGAAAATTGTGTGCTCTGAGTTTTGCTTAATTATTTGCATGAATAATGAAGTGGAAAATATGAATAAATGAATTGGAGACTACATACAGGCCAAATGTTGTTGCAAAATATAACCAATCTTTTGTGCTGATAAGATAGTGGGATGACGTTATGATAATGGGATAACGTCATGATCTCCAGAATGCTCAGTGATTTCACTTTTCATTCTAACATGTTTGGTTTTTGATATTTTCATATCGCAATATTTCCATACTAGTGTACTATTTTCACTTTACTTACCTTTATTTTCGACGATATAGATAAATGCTGTAACATTCTGGTTTAGAGTATAAGTGTGTATTGGAAGCATTTGGTTGACATTGAAAGCCTTCAAGTACATGCTATCACATTCATCCTTGGGGTAATTTTGTATAATGACTATATAGGGTATGATATATGACTACTATATTGGTGGTATTATACTTGACCCCAGTGACTTGGAAAATCCAAAGTTCACATAACCAATTGATGTATTGCATTTTGATACAATGCTGTCTAGAGATAGAACATAGTATTGAGGGTGACATATCTCATGATCGGAAGAGAAACCAAATTCAAAACCAGAAAGACATCTGAATCAATATTATTTTAATATTCAACTGATGTTGTTGAAAACAAAATCTGCAATAAAAAAACTAGTATTCATTGAATAAACGATAGCCTACTCTAGGGAAACAGTTCACCGGTTACAAATGATCAACAATATGTTTGATCTCATTTAAATGAACATGGCCTACAAACGGTACAACACTTTAAGGTATTACTAGTATATGAAAAGTGTAACATGATATGCATGTGCCTAATACTGGTACATGATATCTAGTATAATACTGTTATATGATATTGAAAGATCTGTATCTCATCTTTTGAATAAAGGAGGGAGAAGATTCGTCCAGGCAAAAGATATGAAAGCCATTTGTTCAATGAGATGAGCTTCACTCAGTGGCACTGTTCCTTGTAAACACCGATAGTTCTTGGCCTGTTCCATCTTCATTTCTACAACGATACGGGCAGAAGCGATATGTGCTGTTTTGAACACTTCTTCTTCAGTCATGGGTCTGGCTGATGGAATGCGTGGTGGAACAATGAGTCGCACATTTTCTGGAAGGAGGTCCTCGACGGTGAAGCCCTTGTCTGCCATAACCACCATGCCTGGATTGATCCTGGGCAGAATGCCGGACTCACTGGTGATGTGGCGATCAGATGCTCTACCTCCCCACATGCGAGATACGAAAGTGACCGTCCCATTCGGTGTGACACCAATCAGAAGCTTAACTGTGTTATTGTGTTTATATTCACTCCAGGTTTGCCACTGGGCAGTTACAGATGATGGTTTCTCAATAAAGATTTCCGTGCAGTCTAGTACAATTTGTGTATTGGAGAAGTCCAGGAATGCTCGAGGTAGGTTCTACAATATTTGTTGCGTTGTGGGCCATGGTACTAATTTCTGTGATGTGTCATAAATAAAGTTTATCCATGTATTGAGTGTTCTGGAGACGGTGGATGTGGAAACTTTGAAAATGTCTGCCAAATGTTCTTGGAGAAGTCCCATTCGTAATCTCATGCAAGTCATTAGGAACTCATCTTCCAGTCGCAAAGACCGCTTCGGACCTGGTTTCTGTCCCTTCGCGTGATAGGCTTTGTCTTTGAGAGATTGTTCACCACGCCAATAGTTCAAACGCTCAGCTCCATGTTTCATCAGATTACCAAACATAACAAGCAGCATACTGAAGGAGACAAAGCCTGTGTAAAAACGAGTTTTTTCGTCATTCCCTCTGAAATCTTCAATAACAATATCCGGGAAAGCAGTTTGTGTGCTGACATCAACTGTCTCTGCAACTTGAGTGCATTGTGTGTGGGCGTCTGATGTTCCGAAAGACTCAGATTGTGCCTCGATGATGTGATCCCGACATGTCATGTTTGTTTCCACAACTTCCACTATATTAGGTGATGTCACACAGGCACTAACTGTACTATCAAGCTCTTCAAGCTGTTGTCGAATCAGAGGCCTTCTAGGTTTCGGTACCACAGTCTTTTTTGTTGGGAATTCTGTTGGCAAGTTTTTCTTATCGAAGTTTTTGAAATGAACACTGCACACACGTGTATTTTCTCCAATAATAACATTCTTGCGAACATTTTTGAGTCTCTGAATCCAGAGGCGCCGGAGTTCCTTGTCAGCAGGCAGTCTGTGCAGCACAACATTCCGCCCATCCTCCAGAACTGTAGCTGAGGTGTTGTGGCACAGAGGGACACAGCAGTATTTGCCTTTGCTCACATGTTGATATACCTTCACTCTAGAAAAATATGGTACAGAAACAGGAATCTGGGAATGTTAATACCAAATAACAGATATACAGTGAGATTTTCTTAAAAATACAATGAGTTCCAAAAGTAAAGGTAATTTAAGCTTTACTTGTCCAATTATTTCTGATCAAATACATTTGTAAATGAGGTACTAGACTAGTAAAGTTCGATGTGATTATTCAACTTACTTGAACAATAGGAGTTATAGGACATTTTTGGATCAGTTTTGATATTTTTGACATTTATCTGAATGAACTATTAGACATATTCCAAATCAACAAATAAATCAGTGAATAATATATATTTTTTTATGAATTGGTAGGTTCTAGTACTATCATATTTTAGTCACTCTAGATGCTTTGCAAATAACCACTATGCTATATACAAGTACTTAATATGGACACAGCACAATTCCGATTCACAGTCACGGGATGCACATTTCCCAAGGCCTCACGGCCTTTAACATCATTGTGATCATAACGTTTTGTTTGCTCAGTGACTGGGCTCCACCAAAATGCAACCCCAATAGATGCTGCCACCTGGTGAATGAAGCCAATACTACTAAAGAAAAGGTCGTTCAGTGCTCAACTTCCGTTTTTATACAACCTAAAACTTCCGGGGAGGCACGCCGCACGGCGTTGGCCGTCTGCTAGAAAAATTCTTTCTGTGACTAGTAATCATCTGATAGATGAAAGAACAATGATTGACTGGATTTATACTACCACACAGCTACATATGTTATACGAGGATACACACCTTGCGTGAGTAACAGATATTCAAATAGGCATTGACATAGGCCACTAAAGTATGACCCTCGACTCGTGCACGTGTCGATTGCGCAATCGTTCGGTACTACCCGGAAGTTGGTTATGCGGTGGCGCCATCTCGCGACTAGACATAACAACTTATATCTGGCAACAGAACTATTTGTCATTCAAACCAAATCACAGATTTTATCGAACAGTAACTACACTGTATACTTCAATTTGTGTAACTGGCCATTACATTCAAATCTCAAATAAAATAACATGTTTTAGGTCCTTCAATCATTGTCAAATCACATGTTGTGTTAACCAAACTTAGCTAAGATGCTGAGATGTGCAATGTTTTTCCGGCGAGTAAACACACGACGAGATATATCAGACCAGTAGGCGTGCATATGGTTGTCATAGACTGTCCTGGTATCTGTTATTCCTGAAATATTACCCCTGCGGTAGTGATGTAGTGCGCCATGTGCCACATTCAGTCGACACGTGCTGTTGGGCCCTGGCTCACCACTAGTGTGCACTCCGACACGTGTACAACCCGCTGGGGAAAACAAGAATTTAGTTCTACTTGGATATCTACAAATATATTCAGCTCGCCGTGTCGTACACATGGTCCGAAGGAAGAGGTTGTTTTCATTTGTCAAGATTCCTGGGGTTGTGCTCAGTTTCCCACATAGTGGATCTAACGCCGAAGCACAGTTGAATTGAAAGAGCAGTTGTCGTGCGATAAATGTGTGGTCATGGCAACCAGAACTGTCGATCATTTCTTGCCACGTGGATACATTATCCCGAGGGACAATCAGCTCGTCTAGGTCGACTCCAACAACGTACATGGTTTTGTTGATGTTTCGCTGATGACAGTCTCCGATCATTGTGAGTTGAAAGTGTTCCCGATTAGACCTCACTTTGTAAGCAGTCAGTGTTGGTTCATGCCAGGGCAACAACTTAACTAGTCCCAAGTTCTGGTAGTAGTCTAGTACTGATTGCTCATCCGGAGTGACATCCAGGATGTAGATATAAAAAAACTCGGCACCGAACAATATATTCGTTTCAATCCATTCAATGAGCCAATCAACGACGGGTTGGTGATTTGCAGTGGGTGGTGTGTGCAACGGCGACCAGAGACAAACTGTGAATTTCCTGTTCGCTTTGGTTTTGTAGTTTGCTTCCACTGGCACTTCAGCAGATGTTCCACTTACTTTGTGAGTTCCAAACATTAGTGTGCCATCTTCGGGAAATGATGCTGGATCACCAGGAAATACACATATCAAATCAACCATTGGGAGACTGCAATAGACAAATGTTTGAGCATGTTGAGGCACCAATATACACCAGTATGACCAAGTGTACTTGACTACTCAAAACACAGCCATGCAATTGATACTGTGTCACACAACCACAAATAAACACAAACTAGCATATGAAACCAAAATTGAACAAAATTGCAAATGAACCAAACACTCACTCGAATAAAGCCCCGATCACTTTCCTTACATCTGCCTGGACAGAAGCCACCACAACTCCTCTACTGAACAGCTGACAGGTGACGGTCTTGTTCAGGTGCTCCATGTGCATGGCTCCAAATACTCTGACTAGTGAGCTCCCATCTCTGGGATCCAGGTGAGCTGAATACACGTAGAGAACACCTTCCTCGACTGTCTGCCAGTCAGGTGTATAATTGACAGGGGCCACAATGACATTACTGCCATCCTCCATATCTGTATTGTCATCCTTTATTGGGTTGAAATAAGGATGTGAGCTGTTGTCCGGGCCCATTTCAGACTGCTCCCGTTTGTATGATTTATTTCCCTGTGGTGCACGCCTCAAATCAGTAAGGTTATCCACTTTGAAAACATCGTAAGCTGAACGGCCCAGAAACTTTTGTATTGTGACGTTAACAATCTCACTGAAGATGATGAAGACAAAGAGTAAAATAATTGTACGTGTTTCCATCATGCTTGGCAACATAGCACTTGTTATACATTGGGAGGCTAGATGACACTGGTAAATATTGTTTTCCAATATTGTTTTCCAATACTAATATTTACTTTGCCAATACAACATAATTCCATATGTGACATTTTGTGTGGAGTGTTAGTAGCATTTTATAACGTGATTAAGATGAAAACAGTCTAAGCATGTGCAAATAGCCTAGATAAATCAATAAATGCAAATTCATCAAAAGCTAAATGTTATGTAAACCATTACTTCCTAATCGAATTTACATAGTTTGGTATCACCGACTTCTTTCAATGAGATTTTGAAGATAACATCACCAAACATAAAATACAACATTTTTGGAATAAAAACATAACCCAACCCAAAGCTACTATCGAAAGCGTATCTGGTGGTTTCAGTTACAGATAGTGGATACCTTTAGCTACACGTGTTTAATGTTATTGAATATTTGTACACGTATGTGATTCCAAGTTAAAGTACAAATGTGTGTATGTATACATCAAGCTACAAGTTGACACATGTCAGCTCTTGCAACTGGTGTTGCTGGAAGTTTATGTTCCAGGTGATCGCTAAAGTTAAAGTACAGATGAAATGAACATTTAACTGTTTAGTTAAATGATACCAAAGGTTGGAAGAATGCCCATTTATCTTTATCGTATTATATCAATATGGAATAAAAAAGAAATCACGGTGATCTCCAAGTGTTTTGAGTGGTGATGTTTCAAGTGTTCATGGTGTTGGTGGAACCTAAACATTCGTAACCTAAAGAAAGACAGGCAATCGCCATCTGACAAACAAGTCAATGTCACACGAAAATGGTTACTGGGGTCTTCACAAACAGTAGCAGACACGAGTTCATCATCACCGTCTACGACGGACAACGCTAGCAGCTCAGAATCACTGAATGCTAAAATATCACTGTGGCGAGACTGGTTGCACTAACGATCGTTAGTACATCCCGCAGTGGCGGACAGTAAACACGGTCAGTTTGGTTTTTAACTGTATGTTATCAAATGACAGGTCCATTCGTGATAAATGGATACTTCGAAGGTAGCTTAACGTTTTGGTCAAAGACATGCGTAGTTATTTCGAGCAGGTCACGCTTTTTTGTTGAAATATGTTGAGGAAAAGAATTAGCGATAAGATTCACCAACGACAAAAGTGAGATTCCCTAATAATATAACGATATAGGCCTAATACGTGTATATTGTTATAGGTCCATATCATACAGCATTGTGAATTCGTTGATTTATGCGACATAAATTAGCGAATGTCACATTAAAAATAGGAAATCTGTACTAAATAAAGAGAACTAGATGCACACTTATGTACCTTTTGTCTAACTGTCGCAAACAAAGCTTCGGCTCCAAGTGAAGTTGGATTTAATGATGTGTATGGATAAATACAAATATAGTCACATATTTATATACCTACACACACGCCTACACAATATATTATGTTATTCGTATCAGAAGATCATCTGTACACAATGTAGAAAGACTGGAACGGGAACATCACTTATCAAGACCCCTGTTGATAACTAGTCGTGGGCATCAATCAATTCGACAGGCCGCACGAAGAGAAACACCTCTTGCTGAATGTCAACATGCTTTCATATGCGCGAACACATGCTGATTTTTCTTAAATTATTTGAGCACGTGTGATTTATATTGACATGCTATACGCATATATCTTCAAATATGGATTCAGAACACCCATCTCTTGAAGTCAGCACCAAGCAACTTCCGAAAATATTATATGTATGCAAAGAGGATGTATATCAACACCATAGAACATTTTACCATGTAATACTACTTCCATCCTGTGAATACATTTCATGCTAGCACATATCAAATTGCTTTTCAGCATTTGCTTCTTGGGGGAAAGCTGTCAACCGGATGATTACTTTCAACTGTAAAACCAGAAACCGATTATCCCACTTTAATGTGTTGTGGTTATTAAAATGGAGTATGTGTTATCCAAAAGGTAATTACTGAGCAGTGCCAGCACATAAATTAACGTGATACCTAATATAATAAAACACATGTCATTATACTATACTATGTCATAACCACTGGACATGTTCGTTGTATCAATTAATCAGTAACCCGCAACGAGTTGACGTATATTTCTTTTTTGTTAGTTTCAAAAGTAATTATTACTATATTACTAAGCTTTTTTCCCACAGAAGCTTCTGGAACCTTTCCGTGACTGGGTCCGATACCAGAATATAACCATTGAAACAGCATACTGTGCAAAGATTCTGTACACGATGAAAATGGTTGTACTCCCACGATTCAGCCAGCAGGAGTAAGTCAATCAGCCGCTGGCCAGCATTCATTTCTCTGGCTCCAACCCATCAATGAACTTGAATCTTCTCGTAACAAGAAACGGTAGACTTTCAGCCTATCATGAAGACACAACAGTATTGAGATAATACAACGTAAAAATAAATAGTCACTGTGCATCATTAACATTTGAACAGAGTGAAACTTATATTATCTAATTAATTGCATTTAACAGCAATGAAAAATTGAAATTGTATTGTTGGTCATACAGATAGATCTACCATCAGTCATTTAAAATATAACAGAAATTGCATGAACCAAAAAACCTACAATTTAAACATCATTTCCGGAATCAATTATTCATTTGAGGTCTGTTCGCAAACTTCCCCGTTTGTTAGCAATTTCAATATATCTCTTGGTTGGGATATCGACAGATTATTTGAATTGTTCTGATAGCTTAATGTGCTTTATTGGCAATGTATTATTTGTGATGGCTTCAGATGACATTTTTTTTTTTTTTTTATTATTATTTTTTTTTATTTCGCATCACTAGTGCGCACAATACTCACATAGGTTCATACACAAATAGACACATAAACATACAAAAAAATGCACAATATTTTCTGAAATGTACAATATCTTCCAAATTAAAATCGGTTTTACATAGGTTTCAGGTCCCTCCATTTTTCTAAATACAAATCTAACTTCAGGTTTTTTCTTGCTGTTTCTTCTTCAATTCTACGATAATTATTGATACAATTAATAACGCCTTTTCCTAAGGGTAAACAGTTATTTAATTTGCAAGTGTAGATATATCTTTTGGCAATTAAGTATAATAAATCATAAATTGTCGTAGGGGATCGTATTTGACCTAGTAAAATTTCTCTACAATTACATTCGTGAAAATCATTACCAAATTTAGATAAAATACTATGAAATTCAAACCAAAATTTTACAACGCAGTTACATTCTAAAAACAAGTGTAATAATGTCTCATCTTCTTTTTTACAAAACGAACATTTTGGCGTAACTACAATACCTATTTTAAATAGGAAGGCATTTACAGGCAAAATGTTGTGTAATAGTCTATACTGTAAATATAGTAGATTTGTTGAAACAGTGAGAGTATATAACTTCCTAAAATACATTACCCAGTCAGTATCCAATATGACGACATTAAAGGAATTAGACCAGAAATTTTGTGGTGTTCTTGGTATTTCTACAATTTTTTTCACAATGTTTGGATATACGAATTTACATACTTTATCAGCTTTTGTAATGGACGTGAGTTTATTTTCCCCCTCCAAATTTTTCGAATCAATTCCATTGTCTTTGACCAGTATTTTCCACGATTTTGGTATTGCTGATATAACACTATAGAAATGCATAAAGTTTGTTTCTATTCTGTATTGTTCTGTAAATTGGGAAAAAGTCATAAATTCACCATCTTTCAACAAATCTTCTATATATTTAACTCCTTTGACATACCAATTCGGGAAAAAAATTACTTTGTTGTTCACTCTTATGTGGGAGTTATACCAAATAAATTGATTTTTTATCTTCGAGGGTGTATCCACAATAGGTTCGAAAGAGTAGTCAAACCATGCGGTGATTACATTTTTGATGAAATCGTATTGCAATAAATTCAGAATTGAACGTATATCTCTAGTATGAAGATTACTTCCAAGAAATTCTGATATATCAATGTGGTCTGGTATACATATTTCGAAAAATTGTTTCCATTTTCCAGGTTTATCTGTGAACAATCGTTTCACCCAGCCTATTTTCAGGGCACTATCGTGAGATGCGATGTGCGTTATTGCCAAACCTCCATAATTTCTGGTATTGTACATAACATTCCGTTTTATTTTATCCGGCTTACCGTTCCATAGAAAGGTAAATATCAAAGAATTTACATTTTCTATATAAGTTGCCGTAGGAGTGGGCAATACTGATAACAAAAAGGTCAGTTTGGACATCAAAAGTGATTTAATAATTATACTTTTTCCAAATAACGTCAAATATCTTTGTTTCCATATATTAATGAGCGTATCCATTTTGTTCAGTATTGGTCCAAAGTTCAACAGCATTAGGTCTTCATGAATCGGAGTTATTTTAACCCCTAAGTATTGGACAGGTTCTGAAGTCCAATTCAGACCTAGCGATGGACAAACATTGCTCAACATATGTCTATTGGAGCCAAATGGCAATATATTCGTTTTGTTCGTATTGATTTTCAAACCAGATATTTTCTGAAACTCAGCAAAATCTTTAAACAAATGTCTGATGGAATATTCACAATAATGTATTGTTAAAGCAGTATCATCAGCATATTGGCTGATTTTATGTTCTGTGTTCCCGATTTGTATCCCTCTGATGTCTGGATTACCCCTTATCCGAGCAGATAATATTTCTACACATATAATGAATAAATATGGAGATAGTGGACATCCTTGTCGCATTCCTCTGCCAAGTTTGAAAAAAGAAGAATACCAGCCATTGTTGAGTATACAACTATGTATATCTGTATATATTATTTTGACCCAATTAATTGTAGTATGACCGAAGTTGAGCATGCTGAGGCTTTTCATAACAAATTCCCACTCAAGAAGGTCAAAAGCTTTTTCGAAATCTATAGTAACGAAAAGCCCAGTAATATCATTCTCATCACAATAGTCCATTAAATTTAGAATATTTATAATATTTTCACCAATGCACCTGCCTTTTATAAAACCAGTCTGGTCGGGATGTATGATATCGGACAGGTGTCGTTTTATCCTATTTGCTATGGCTCCAGTAAGAAGTTTATAGTCGGTATTGAGTAGTGAGATGGGGCGCCAGTTTTTCAAACGTAACATATCTTTATCTTTCTTAGGTAGTAGCGTTATTATCCCTCGTCTCTGTGTTATGGATAATTTACCACTGGAAATCGCATGATTGATTGAATTAATTAAATATATTTTCACTTCGTTCCAAAATGTTACATAAAATTCTTTAGGAATACCGTCAATTCCAGGCGTCTTATCGTTTTTCATGTTCTTCAAAACAGTTTTCAATTCGTTCTCGTTTATTTGGATATCGTCCTTAGGTTTATCCGGTTCCGGGATTCTATCGTGTAAATTCCTTTGATCAAAAAAAGTTTTATTAATTCCATTTGTTACTGGGCACTGCCAGTCTATATTTATAGAAGTGTAAAGATTTCTATAGTATTCGGCTTCCTCATTTAATATGTCATCATTATTGGTTATAATACGTCCCGAGTCTGTTTGTAAACGAGTAATATTTTTTCTATTGTAATTTCTTTTTTCCAGATTAAGAAAGTATTTCGAGGATTTTTCCCCATCCTCGTGCCACTTTTGCTTACACCTCAGAATTGTCCCCTCTGTTTTATATTTTATGATGTTATCAATGTCATCTTTTACTTGCTGGATATATAACAGTGTATCAGAGTTTTGAGTTAACGCGTAATCTGATTGTAATCTATTGAGACTTCTCTCAAGAGCCTGAAGTAGGTTTCTTTGACATTTCTTTTTATAGGAACTGTATTGTATACTTTTGCCCCGGATATTCATTTTTATTGTATCCCACAAGAGCTGGGGGTCTACACCTTCGTTCATTGCTGCAGTTTCTTTGATTGTTTGTTTAATCTGTTCAATATAGTTATCATCGTTGAGAAAAGAACAGTTCATTTTCCAAAAACCCTTCCCGCGTATGTTTTCTTTGAAGCTGAATATGGCTTTTACGAACGAATGGTCACTTTGGTATCCTGGTATTATCTCGCAATTCTCGCATGAGCCATACAACCCACATGAAACTAATATGTAATCCAAGCGCGTGAAAACAGGATAAGGTGGTTGTGTGTGGAAGGTAAATATTTTTTTCGATGGGTGTTTTTTTCTGTATGTGTCCAAAATGTCAGAATCTTCCATATAGTTTTGCGTAACTGTCCTGGCCTTTATGTTGGCATGATCAGATCTACCACCTTGTTTATCTAGAATGGGATTCAGTATATGATTAAAATCGCCGCATATAATGCGATTGTCATTGGGAATATTTTCAATAAGCTCATATAAATTGCAGAAAAAAAGATGGACTGTCGTGGTTTGGACCATATATGTTAGCTAACGTAGTCCTTTTTTCATCAATGGTAATATCAAGGATGACAAATCGGCCCTTTGGATCTATAAATTTATCATGTATTTCTTTGTTGCACCTGGGGTTAAATAAAATCATCACTCCTTGAGCATTGGATTTTCCATGAGAAAATATTATGTCTCCCTGAAAATCATTTTTCCACGTATTTTCACTATCGGCTGTTGAGTGGCTTTCTTGTATGCATATAATGTCATATTTATGTTCTCGAATCCATTCAAACACTTTTTGCCGTTTATCCCAATACTATCCATTTTGACTATATATCTGAGATATGTTTCCTATAAATCTGCAGAATTAATTATACCAATGAGGGTATGATTATATGGATTGGAAGATATAATGAATGACCTTGAATATTCGTCATTGGTATTTGTGTGCATATCAGAAATTGATTCAGTTTTGCACAAAGGCATGCAATTTTCAAACAAAATACAATTGAACACAACAATAAACAAAAGACCTATAGACAACCTCAGCGACATAAACACTTGTGCTTTATGCACTGAAAGCTCGGAGTAATGGGAACCTCCGATAACAAGACAGAGTATCGAGAGTAGAACAGACAAACGGACTCCGCTATCACATGACATTGTGCCGGAGTTCCGTATACTGGTACAATGAATTCATGGTGCTTTAACCCACTTAATTTCAGGAAAGTTGTATACTAAAAGTACATAGACCTTTGGCTTGATATATGCTCGGTAGCGCGTACATAACATATTTACATGTATGAGAGGTTCACGTCTCCACTGCCATAGCTAGTCGCCTAAGAAGTGAGACCTTGGGATTATGACATTGATGACCTTGTGAACATACGTACATATCACGTTCATGTATGTAGGTTAGCTTGGAGCACCAGTTTCCCGGGCGAAAGTAACATTGAGAATGATACAAGCTTAGGAAGCGTGAAATTCCGTGTTTTTCTCTACAGTCTTGAAAATGTATACGCACATGCATCCCACGATGTACATCATATTCATAATAGCATAAAAAAAGTCGTAAATATGCGATAAACGAGACAATTTTTGATTCCAAAAAAAATATATATATATACATGTAGGCCCATATCGCGTGAAACCTGCTAGCCCGAGACGATCGTAAAGCCAAAGTTTTGTATTATTATTATTACTTTTATATAACACATGCATATACGATACAGATAAAAACACTAATCTGTACATCATAGTATATGATCTAACACGACCATGTCGTTCATGGCGCATCTTGGTGCACATCACAATATAGAAAGGCTTGATAGGGTGTTGAACCCGATAATTCATACAATATAGCGAAATGGACACACGGAATAGTAGTGGCACAAAATTAAACAATGGAGAAAGAAATAAAGAAAAGAAAAAAAACATGCATGTCCTGCATACTATTACCAGCCTGCTTACCGAAACCGTGACGATCGCAGATCCAGCTAAAAGTTGCCCCCTATTTCTCAGACCTGGGCACGTTCGAATACAATACACAAAAGGCATAAGTTTCACCGAAGTGATGTAAATGAAACCCGAACGTAAGTTTTTCTGAATCAGAAAGTATTGAGGTGCCCCCATACACGGAGTTTATCGACATGCATGTTTAACGCAGAATACATCCAGGATAGCAACCTGGATACAGCAGCCAATAGTGTCTATGGACTGGAGTATGATTGCATGTGGCATTTGGGAAACAAAAAGGTTCACACTTCGATTGAGCCACGATCGCATGCCTCGTGCTTTGATTTTTCTCAGACGTTTGTGTATACATGATAATAGCGAGACGAGAATCATCGGTAAGGTGTATATCAAAACCACTTTATTTTTTATAAAGGGCTTCAGATGACATGGTAAAATAAAATATGGTAAAATATAGGGTTCATTAAAAAATCTTGCACACGTATCCAGCACCGTTTTGACCAATGTTATGCTTGGTTTTCTTTGTAAATTGAGCAGTATGACAGTTTGTGCCCGTCACCAGGTTCGTTATGTATGTTAGCGAGTGCATATAATGGTGCATCTGTTATCCGGTTTGGTAAAATACTAACTTATATTTAAAAATACTATAATAATAAAAAATAAGGCCATACCAAATTGTAAGGTTGGTCTATGGAATTGCCGCCTATAAAAATACGAGATTCACTTTTTTGTAAAAAAAAAAATCACCGCTACAAATTTTCACGATATCAAAAAAAATTTTTTTATTATTTCACTTCCGCCACTCTCATTTCATCTTGGATAGTAAACGAGCAAAGCGGTTCGATATAAAATGTAGAAAAATATGGTACTAAGCAGTTTTTTTTTCTAACGAATTATAATAATAATAATAATAATAATAATAATAATAATAATAAGCATTTTATAGTCTAGGATCACCAACTCAAGTCGGTCTCTCTGACTGCACAATTATTATCCCCGGCAGACGTGTTCACTCCGACACATACTCAACCTGCTGGGAGGCATACAGCTCTATGTGCAGCCATTTTCAGGCGCAGAGAAACTATTCATGCACATTGTCATTTCTGTCTATAGCCAGGTGCCCAATTATACTGTTTGGGTGAACAGCATACAGCAGCACTGCCCTGATCAGGCAAAACGCAGTAACTGCCATGTTTGGCGATATGGTGTTTGACATGTCATTCGAATCAGCAGTAAGTCCGCTATGTTGTGTGAGAGTTTGGTGACCACAGCCTTCATCAATCTGGAGATATAAGCCTTGGTAAAAGGCAGTAACTCCTTCCCAACACCTGAGTGGACAGGCAAAAAGCAGTATGTTGAAATTACTGCGTTTTGCCTGATCATCAACATTCTTTTACCGGGCTTACTGCTTTCTGCCTGTCCATTCACGTGTTCTTATATTTTGTGAACAAACTGCATTTTTCTGTCCATTACTTTCATGATTAGGCATATGATATCAGGGTGTGTGCAGAATTTCTAGAAAGAGGGGGAACCATTTGATGACGGGGGTCTGAGGGCCGTTCAAGGCCTCCAGAAGCTGGAGCCTTCCCAAGATATCCGATGGACTTTCGCCTTATTTAGATAGATTGCACATTAGAATATATAGGTAAATGTGATACAGAACCTTGATTTGTGGAAGGCTCTTCCGCATAGCAGAGTGGGATGAGAGGAAATATTATTTTATATTCACTTGTATTATGTATTGCCGGATGCACAAACAATGCCGCAATCCTGCACTCTGCATTTCAATTTCCTTCAGTCACATAGCCGAATATTAATGATGTATATATATATCACAAGGATTTGTAAATTTATATCACAGAAAAGGCCTGGGACCCGCGGTGTCTGATCCAAAAAATGTGCTTGTAGCCCAATTTGAACATTTTTTTTTTACTAAGCCCCCCCCCCTGACTATAATAGAATAGGCCTGGGGTCTGCGGGCCCCAGAAGCTGAAGGGGTTTTTCTCTGGCTGTTTGTGGGCGTTTTCAAGCGTCATTTATCAGGCGGACTAAATCTGAAATTCCCCTATTGTTTTGACCTGTATTTTCGTTTTCAAGCATATTTTTAGTTTTTGTTTTCAAACATGGTGTTTTATAGATGTAGGAGTAAGCATACAATTGCTTATACATCCTTTCATATCTTGGCTGCAGTAAGTTTACAATTGTTTTTGTCACGGGTTTGATCATTAGGATCATTTCCACGTTGACGATCAGTCTACTGCAAAAGATTCAGACAATCCGATTTCGTCCTGCAGTGTCAGATTTAGTAATTTATTTTATACACGCATTCAACACACATATGTTCATCCACATTGGTTCCAG
Organism: Terebella lapidaria; assembly: GCA_949152475.1. NCBI lineage: Eukaryota > Metazoa > Annelida > Polychaeta > Terebellida > Terebellidae > Terebella > Terebella lapidaria. The sequence continues at coordinate 36,084,323 of OX424566.1, forward strand.
TATATCAATTCTATAAGGACATAACTATCTAATTATATTGTAAGTGGTATAAAAAGACATGATTTCTCGACTTCACCATAATGATTTTTGCCAGTAGGCCTATAGGGTCGTGAAATCACGAATTGTCCAAACCCTAGCCAAACCCTAACTTACCATTGAGAAAATGGGTAACCATAGTAACGACAGTGTCCACATTTTGTTTGTGATCCACACTTTAGGTTAGGTTTCGCACAACCATGATAACGATAGTGTTAAACATTTAGTTGATAAACTTTAATCAAGGTCGTTCCCCAGATCCTCTCAGCGGGGTTTTACGGTTTGGTGTCCAGGCTTCCACTTCCGGCGCCCCTACCCTAGGTTGATTCTTATGTATTTCTATCAATTTTGTTCCAATTTTGTTCCAAGACATCGTGGATCATAGTTTTTTCCGAAATAGTTCATTTAACACAATCGGGGAAAAAAAACACTTGAATTCCCGGATCGTGCAACACAAGATGCATATTTTCAAGAAACTGCTTTTTACCCGATTATTGCCATGATAACTTACTTGGTAATATCCAGACAAAGAACAGTTTTGCTCATATCTTTAATTTTATTAGTCGTATGATCTTTGGCCAATAGATTGTTGATTATCACCATTGATCCAAACAATTTTTATTGAACTTTGTGTTATCTAGTTAGATAGTAAAAACACAAAAGTGTGATTTTCTCCAAAACAATGTTCTGGCAGTTACTGCGTTTTGCCTGATCAGGGCAGAGCAGGTGAATGCACAAACAGGGTCACCCATCCATGTATTACCCACACCTAGCGTTGCTTAAACTTCGGTGATCTTACGGGTACCTGTGTGTCATGCGCTACAAGGCCGTATATTGTAATTTCCACAGATTCAATAATACCAATACCGTTAATTACAGTTTTCTCCATGCAGTTAAGTACGATACAATGTACAATGGTTGATCATAATGTGTACAGTTTATGATAATGGCCAGTTCAACAATATTCATCATTGCATTGCCATCATGTATGTTAACAATCTGTTCCCTACTTGATTATATTAATTACATTCATTTTGATGTTTACAGAGTGGAGGCCAGAATAAAGTTTGTACATGTATAACTTGCACAAACTTGTTGGACAACTTGTTCACTAAGGTGTATATGGAAAGTTCATTGTAAAAACTCTTAAATGCACATGTGTTACCTGTAAGTACAATCTGAGTGGAAACATTTGACCAAAACACTGTCATGGATTTTGGTGTGATTAATTAGGTAATTACGTTAATCAGTGTTGAGTAACATGAGTATGGGACCATCCGAGGGTACTTTAGTAATATCCTTTTAACTGAAGGAAATAAAGCCCCAAAGTTTGATTTAATTGAAATTTGTGAGGTTACAGTTAACTAGTTATCGGTTTAGACTAATCAGTAGTAATAATCATGATGATTATATCATCATGAGAATTGGTAAGGTTTACATGACGTGCCTAATCTTTCCTGATTAGGTGAACAATAGGCCAAACTCAACCCCAGTAACTATTGAGTTTTTACCCTAATTAGAGAATCCAGTGATATCCTAATTAGAGAGTATCCCAAGATTTTTTTATTCAACAAGTATCCTGATTTAGGCTATTGGCTTTACGCCACATATTTACAAAACCAAAGTTGTATCTTTAAGCAAGTCCCCATGTTGCCGCATCATTCCATTATGTGAGGCAACATTCCATTCTGTGTGCAACATTCCATTCTGGGCGCAACATTCCTCAGCAGCTTATAAAAGAGCTAGAATCTGGGGAGCGGGGCAGTCAGAGTTTGGTCATTACCACAGCAACATCATATGTACAGTGTACTGTGTGTGCAAATACAGTAGAAAAGTCAATCCCGACTTGTGTCTTTGTACCGTGAGAGCATTGAGAACCTTGAAAACTTGACCAGTGACCAGAAAGTCGACAAATAAGCACTTGCGCAGAAGTAATCCTGACAAAACATTGAGCATGGGACAGAATCTCAAACCTAGCAAAAAGTCTGTTTCCCGTCAAAGTCGGATCAAGAGTGAGAGCCCGACAATACCCTCCATAAAGAAAATATTATTCGAAAGTCCATTAACGTAGTCCGCTACAAAGAGGGAGGTAACGAAAAGTCAAAATTTAAAACTTATATCTTGAATATTATCTCTCCAAAATAACATATTTTATAGAGTAACTGATCAGCATTCTAATACTGAAAAGAAAATAGGGGGTCACCGTACTGGTTTCTTTGACATATTCGATCAAAAATCACGAACGGACACGGTGACCCCCTCATTTCTTTTCAGTTTTAGGATGCTGTATCAGTTACTCTATAAAATATGTAATTTTGAAGCTCTAGATTTTGTTAATACAGTCATTTATTTTGAAAAACTCTTCGACCCCCTCCCTTCACTGTTTGGAGCGGACTACCTTAAGCAAAACTTTATTTGTAGAAAAAAGTTTCCCGCGTAAAGAAAATTGTTGTCAAAAATCCATAGAAAAAATATTTATTTGTAAAAAAAAAAAATTCTCCGTATGGAAAATTTTGATCAAAATTCCATAGATGGAAAATTTTACTTGTAAAACAAAAAATCGTCTCCGTATAGAAATTTTTGTGAAAAAATCCATAGACCAACTTTACAATTTGGTGTGGCCTAATTCTTTTCCTCAACATATTTCAACAAAAAAGCGTGATCTTCTTGAAATAACTACACATGTCTTTGACCAAAACGCTAAGCTACCTTCGAAGTATCCATTTATCACGAATGGACCTGTCATTTGATAACATACAGTTAAAAACCAAACTGACCGTGTTTTCTGCCCGCCACTGAGCTAGTGATTCTGAGCTGCTAGCGTTGTCCGTCGTAGACGGTGGTGATGAACTCGTGTCTGACACTGTTTGTAAAGACCATAGTAACCGTTTTCGTGTGATATTGACTTGTTTGTCAGATGGTGATTGCCTGTCTTTGTTTAGGTTTCAAATAACCGACATGCCTTAGCACTCTAGTGATTCCACCAACACTTGAAACATCACCACTCAAAACACTTGGAGATCACCGTGATTTCTTTTTTTATTCCATATTGATACCATACTATAAAGATAAATGGACATTCTTCCAACCTCTGGTATCTTTTAAATAAACAAAAAACGTGTTGCTAAAGGTATATACTATCTGTAACCAAAACCGCCATATATATGCTTTCGATAGTAGCTTTTGGTCGGGCTCTGTTTTTATTCCAAAAATGTTGTGTTTTATGTTTGGTGTTGTCGTCATCACAATCTGATTGAACGAATCCGTCGGTAATATCAAACTATGTAAAATTCGATTAGAAAGTAATTGTTCACATATCACTTGGCTTTAGATTAATTGCACCCTATTAGGCTGTTTTCAGCCTAATCATATTATCAATTTCTAATAACACTCCACACAAAATGTCACATATGAAATAATGTTGTATTTGTCAAGTAAATATTAGTATTGTGTCATTTTTGCATTGGAAAACAATATTCACCATTTTTATCTAGCCTCTCATCATATGGCAAGTGCTCTGTTACCAAGCATGATGGAAACACGGAAAATTATTTTGCTCCTAGTCCTTATCATCTTCAGTGAGATTGTTAACGTCATAATACATAAGTTTCTGGGCCGTTCAGCTCACGATGTGTTCAAAGTAGATGAGCTTACTGATTTGAGGCGTGAGCCCCACGGAAATAAATCATACAAACGGGAGCAGTCTGAAATCAGCCTTGACAACAGGTCACCTCCTTATTTCAACCCAATAAAGGAAGGCAATACAAATAGGGAGGATGGCAGTTATGTCACTGTGCCCCCTGTCAATTATACACCTGATTGGCAGACAATCGAGGAAGGTGTTCTCTACGTGTATTCAGCTCACCTGGATCCCAGGGATGGAAGCTCACTAGTCAGAGTATTTGGAGCCATGCACATAGAGCACCTGAACAAGACCGTCACCTGTCAGCTGTTCAGTAGAGGAGTTGTGGTGGCTTCTGTCCAGGCAAATGTGAAGAAAGTAATCGGGGCTGTGTTTGAGTGAGTATTGGGTATATTTGCAATTTTGCTCAATATTGGTTTCATTTGCTAGTTTGTGGGGTTTTTTTGTGGTTGTGTGACACAGTATCAATTGCATGGCTGTGTTTTGAGTAGTCAAGTGCACTTGGTCATACTGGTGTATATATTGCTGCCGCAAACATTTGTCTATTGCAGTCTCCCAATGGTTGATTTGATATGTGTATTTCCTGGTGATCCAGCATCATTTCCTGAAGACGGTACACTAATGTTTGGAACTCCCAGAATAAATAGAACATCTGCTGAAGTGCCAGTGGAAGCAAACTACAAAACCAAGGCGAACAGGAAATTTACAGTTTGTCTCTGGTCGCCATTGCACACACCACCCACTGCAAATCACCAGCCCGTCGTTGATTGGCTGATTGAATGGATTGAAACGAATATATTGTTTGGTGCCGAATTTTTTTATATCTACATCCTTGATGTCACTCCGGATGAGCAATCAGTACTAGACTACTACCAGAACTTGGGACTAGTTAAGTTGTTGCCCTGGCATGAACCAACACTGACTGCTTACAAAGTGAGATCTAATCAGGAACACTTTCAACTTACAATGATCGGTGACTGCCATCAGCGAAACATCAACAAAACCAAGTACGTTGTTGGAGTCGACCTAGACGAGCTGATTGTCCCTCGGGATAATGTATCCACGTGGCAAGAAATGATTGACAGTTCTGGTTGCCATGACCACACATTCATCGCACGACATCTGCTCTTTCAGTTCCACTCTGCTTCGGCGTTAGATCCACTATGTGTTAGAATGACCACAACCCCAGGAATCTTGACGAATGAAAACAACCTCTTCCTTCGGACCATGTGTACCACACGGCGAGCTGTACATATTTGTAGATATCCAAGTAGAACTAAGTTATTGTTTTCCCCAGCGGGTTGCACACGTGTCGAAGTGCACACTAATGGTGAGCCAGGGCCCAACAGCGCGTGTCAACTGAATGTTGCACATGGCGCACTACACCACTACCGCAGTCGTAATATTTCAGGAATAACTGATACCAGGATAGTGTACGACAACCATATTCACGCCTACTGGTCTGATGTATCTCGTCGTGTGTTTACTCGCCGGAAAAACATTGCACATCTCAACATCTTAGCTAAGATTGATGAACACAACGTGTGACTTGACAATGATCTAAAACATGTTATATTGTTTTTGATTTGAATGTAATGGTCAATGACTCAAATTGAAATATACAGGGTAATTACTCTCTGACAAAATTTGTGATTTGGATTGAATCACAAATTGAGTTCCGGATTCAGTTCATTGCCGGTATGTACCTTTGAAAAAGGTTTCAACATTTGAACATTTGAGACCACATTGCCGTATTTAACCCTGTCAGTCTTAACTTTCCAGCTCCACTATGCCTATCAATATCCACTAGTACTAACTACAGCAGTCTATATTGTGAATAAATCGAGAATGCAAAGATGCATCCATGGTCAGTCAAGTCAATAGTACTTGCATCTCGTGTAAGTATTACTAGCAATTTTATGCCAGTAGAAAAATACACGTAAAAGTATCTACCGGTACAAATATACTGACCTCGTGTCGAAGTATCACTGATCAAGCTCCCTGTTGATAACAAGTTGTGGGCTTCAATCAGGTCAACAGGCAGCACCCAACGAAACAACTTTTTCCTGAATGTCAACATGCTTTCATATGCGCGAACACATGCTTTTCTGAAATTATTTGAGCATGTGTGATTAATAGTGACATGTTTTACGCATATATCTCAGAATTTGGATTCAGAACACACATCTCTTGACGTCAGCACCAAGCAACTTCCGAAAATATTTTATACCGGTATGTGTAAATAAGATGTATATCAATACCATAGAACATTTAACCATGTAATACTAATTGTATGGTGTGAATACATTTTATGCTAGCACATATCAAATTGCCTTTCAGCATTTGTTTGGTCTACATTAGAAGTTTGCACTGTAGGCGGAGACCACTCTATTGCTGAAAATGACATCTTTTCCACCTGTTGAAAAGTCCCCACAGGTTTATAACCGATGGGTGTCCATAACCAATACTCGTGACATGACGCTATTGATGTCCTAGGTGAATACCCATTCAACATTCATGATTCTAATAAATTAATGGTGAAAACTTCATGATTAAGCAATTATTTATATATTTCATATTTTCCGATATGAAGAACAACAAAGAACAGGGTTTCAGACGAGTCGGACTATCTATTTTTAACAACCTCTAATATAGCATAAAAGTTATTGTTATTATCATTTTGTGGGGGTGATATATATCAAAATTGTGTGATATTGGTTGTGATAACTTGTACGTGCATTTGATATATGACGTCGAAAGGACGTGTGAAAGCCTGTTTCTGTTAAGGTTCAATACAACTGATATTTTAAAGTAATTACATCAGGCGGCGCAGGTGCGGCTTTATTGTTAGTGTTCTCAATTTTCGCAGTATGCACCTTTGTGAGCCGAACATTCTCCAAGTTGTACGCACTGTACTTTTAGATCACTTGACCCCTCGCGAAGAAAACCCTGCTCTGGACGTAAGAGATACTCATCGCATTTCAATATCCAGGCAATTGTCTATTATTAATAATGTTTACCCGCCTATTATTGATCGGATTCGCCAGGTTATTGCATCCAAGTAAAGTAATGAGATATTAGCTATAATTTGCTACATGTATCCCTGGAAATACGATATGGCGAGTGTTTACAGTATTGTTTCAGTCTGGAAGATTTCAATGGAGCATGTTCATGAATATCTGCAATCACATACTAACAGCATATGATGTCATTATTCATATTTCTGTGTTATCAATATATATACTCTGATTTTCATAACTTGTTTACACAGGTTATTAGCGATATTTGTACGATGATAAATGTTATAGTTCTATAACATACTTTGGCATACTTCACCTGGGAGTCAAAGGGCAATTTTCTGCCAAATTTCACACTTATATCGCAAAAAAAAAATGAAAAAGTTGACAATGTACCTCAATGTTGAATTTCAGCCCAAAACGTAATCTCGAGAATCTGGGAATATTCGAGGATTTGATTTTGTTTACATCCATCAGAATTTTAAATATTATTGTAATTTGGGACCAGGATACACATCGGAGTGTATTCAACACAAACATATCAATTTCGATAGCATGCTCTGCTACAAAACTGAGCAAATGCACAACCAGAAATTGATTGACAGGGGTAAATTTAACATTCGGATAGATCATGTAGATTGCCAACTTTGTCAATTTTCACGATAGAAGCTTGACATTTGGTAGAAATTTACCTTTTGACGCCCAGGTGACGTATGCCAATTTATAGAACGATACTTGTTAGAATTGCAAAAATATCAGCAAAAAAAATTGTGAACGAGTAAAAAAAAAACAATATATACATGAGTTTACCGAACTGACCTCTAGTGAATGAATGTATGAACATATCCCAGAAGAGATATGTTTCCGAAATTAGTTATAAATCAATTGGGTGGCATGTCTTTGATGACATAGCACCATAAGAACCTCAAAAAGACGTCTGCATGACCCTGCAGCGGAGTTTGAACATACGGAAAAAACAAAGACATGAATTACCCTTGTTGTTATTCGCAAGATAAAATAATCAAACTAAATGGGCTTTCATCAATATAATATACCAATCATATAGGATTTTCCAATGATTGGACCGTGTATTCTTCTATATTTTTTTTCCAATTTTCATTTTGTTTGCATCACAGCATGGGAACCGTTCAGTGCAAAACTAGTTAAAATACGATTTCCAATGTCAAAGTTGGACACATTTCGTGTGCACATTGAAACTTTTTACCCTGTACAGCTTCTTGGGGGACAACTGTCAACCGGTTGATCACTTTCAACCGGAAAACCAGAAACTGATTATGCCAATTTAATTATGTGTTGTGATGATTAAAATGGAGTATGTGTTATCCAAAAGGTGTTTGTTGAACTGTACCAGTACATGAAATTAAATTATACTTGATATAATGATCATGTCAAATGTCATTATACTATACTATGACATAACCACTGGGCATATTTATTGTATCAATTAATCAGTAACCGCAACGAGTTGACGTATATTTCTTTTGTGTTAGTTTCAAAAGTAATTATTACTATATTACTAAGCTTTTTTCCTACAGGAGTTTCTGGTACCTTTCGTGGCTGGGTCCGATACCAGAATTTAACCATTGAAACAGCATACTGTGTAAAGATTCTGAACACGATGAAAATGGTTGTACTCCCACGATTCAGCCAGCAAGAATAAGTTAATCAGCCGCTGGCCAGTATTTATTACTCTGGCGCCAACCCATCAATGCACTGGAATCTTCTTGTTATACATGAAGCGGTAGACTTTCTGCTAATCAAGAAGAAAAAAATTATTTTGACATAATACTACATAACGAAAATAGTCATTCTGCATCAATAACATTTGAACATAATGAAACTCCCATTATTTAATTGATTGCATTTAACATTAATGAAAAATGAAAATTGTATTATTATTCAAATCTACGGATAAATCTACCATCAATCATACAAAATATAACATAAATTGCTTGAATCAAAAACTGTACACTTGAAACCCTCCTTTCTGGATTAATCTTGCAATTTTCCCGTGTGTTGGCCATTTACAAACATTTCTTGGTTGGAATATCGATAGATGATCTGCATTGTTCAATAAATTAGGGTGCCTTATTGACAATGTTGTAATCGTGATGGCTTCAGTTGATACATTAATAATAAATGATAACATATAATTTCCAGCACCTTCGTGACCATTGCTTTGTTCCTTTTGAAAATTGAGCAGTATGATAGTTTGTGCCCGTCACCAGGTTCGTTACGTATGTTAGCGAGTGCATATGTTTGTGCATCTGTTATCCGGTTTGGTTTGATAAAATACTAATTTATATTTAAAAATACTCAGATTTATGAGTAATGCATTGCAATGTAAACTGGATGCAAGTTTTGTGTATTCGGTGCAGGCCTAGCAAGTGTTCTGCGAGAATATCAATCAACTAGACCCATTGTGGATGACAAGGATCATTCATAGCTTCAAAACTAGGATATTCATCGTTCGCTAAATGTCGAAGATGCTTCCATTTGCAGAATACATGCTGACAAATATGTGTGTGAATAGTTGTTACGCTTGTCTGTGTGAGAGATAATGCATTTATCTTTGAATACAAATCCATCACAAATATGTAGGATACTTCTGATGTGCCTGTAAATACCTATGTATGATATTTCCAGTACATATCAATTTGCATTCCAGTATTTTTTTGTTCAGAGAAGTTTGCACTGTAAGAGGTGATAACTGATCGTTCACAATACACCCTATGTACCGGTTGAGAGGTCCTCAACGAGTTATTCAGTAACGGTTGGTTGTCCATAACTAATGCACTGACACGGATCCATCGATGATCAATAATTCTGATAAAACCTTACCTAATAATCTATAAATCCGTACAAATGTATACATTTCTTGGGTACAATAAATTATACATTCAGAGTTAATTTGCATTCCAAGAACACTGTTTCCAAAATAACTTTCTAGCGTAAAAGTATTTACAAAAGTATTCATTATTGCCATGAACAACCCATTTCCATGAGCGGATTAAATAGTGATAATAAGTTGAAACATACATTTCATCTGGCGTATGTAATGACGTTATGTAAAAATACCTCTGTTGACGTTCAATAATTTTTTTTCTTTTTCTCTCACTTCGTATGCTTGATATGACTTTCTGTCCCGGACTATGAGATTGGATAACGGAACCTGTTTTGTTCGCTCGGAATACTTATGACTGGGCTTTGATTCTACGTCTATTAATAGTAGAAATACACCCTCAGTGCCGTGCAGGTCCTGTCTCTCTCATCTTTTGCGCATTCAATTAAGGCACCTTTTGTCGATTGAACATCCTTCAAGTTGTACACACTGTACATCTAGAACACTCGATCCCTCGGGAAGAAAACCCTGTCCTGGGCGTAAGAGATACTCACCCGCATCTATTATCCAGACAATTGTCTATTTTTAATCACGTTTACCCTCTTATTATTGATCACTCTTGCAAGGTTATTGCATTCTAATAAAGTAAACTGATACTCACTGGAAGTATGCTACTGCTGGAGATATGCTATGCTTATTGGTTCCAGATATGCTTCAGTATGGTAAATTTGCTTCAAAATGAATGACGTTCATTTAAATATTGGAAAAATCGAGGATGCAATCTTGTAAAGAGGCATGGTTCCAAGACAGAGATTCGGCAAGCCAATGTGAAAGAGTGAAATAAGATGGACTAATAATTGTGTGCATAGAAGATACATTGTGAACTTGACTACCATGTGATATTCCCATCTGATAAAATCGTGAGTTACATGTCCTCAAAAGATGACTTTGAAGCTCAACTCAGAAGAGAAAAGCTGAAGCGGGAAGACTTGCGTCTTCAATACGAAAGATCCCTACTTGAAAAAGAAGAAAGTGAAGCTTTCATTCTGATAATTAAAGATAAATTAAACTATTATTTCATTCAAATGCTTTTTATATTACCGCAAATTGTCTGATAACCTATCTTCGCCTATGAATGTCTGAGTCATGTGGTATACATTTATCGTCTCTTCAACAATAGGGCATATTTGCAGAAAATTCGTTTTAATTTTCTTCATTTTCCTGATAATTACGACTGTGATCGATACACACATACACCTGCTGATTCTTATGCGCACGAAACAACCGTTCGTTGCAAATACATGGCGATTTATGTTGGTTTGAGTGTGGAAAAAAAAGACGAAAGATGACTTGGTCATGTGTTGCTTACGCTTAGACGAAAATACAATACTTTCAGTTTTACCCATGTGCATTGACAGGAGGTTGTTTGTCAACCAGTGAAAACAGTTGGATATATTACTACTGAGTTCCTGAGAAACTACATCTAGATTTTTATTCCTGACCAACAGGATTGTGTCATCTGCGTACATTACAACTTCACATGATGCACAATTATGCATGTCGTTTGCAAATATGAGATAACACCACGGACCTAAAATACTGCCCTGAGGAACACCTGACACAATGGTTTGTTCTGAGGATTTTGTACTGTTAACACACACAATTTGTTTCAGGTTGTTGAGGTAAGACCCGAACCACTTGGATCAATACCAGCTAGCCTGATTTTTTCACATAACATATCATCATCAACGCTATCGAAAGCCTTCTGAACATCCAAGTGGGCCATACCTACAAAATTACCATGACTGATTTCATTGCGTATGTGGTCGTGAAGGTGGATAAGACATGTATCTGTGGAAAAAGTTCCTCTAAACCCGGATTGCAAGGGGTAGAATATGTTGTTTTCTTTACAATAAGCGTCTACCTGAATGTGTACTGCCTTTTCAAGGATTTTAGACAAAGTATAAACATCTAGCTCTTTTTATACAAAAAGATGCTATTCTTTTTATACAATGGGGTGATTGCGGCTCGTTTGCAGCAATCAGGTACACAACAGTTTGCTATTGACAGATTAACGAGATGAGTTACAATCTCGAACAGACCGTCTGCACCATCGCGGAGAAATAGGGGATCAATATTATCCAGACCAGTGCTTTTTGTTACCTTTAGTGACCTGAGTTCTCCTAGAACGAACTCAGGCGATACTGTTTTAAGCCTATACAATCCTGTTTGAATACCAGGCAAGTCCTCGAATGGTCAATGACCAATATTTCAAATGTGTTGAGCTACCTCTGAAAGTTGTAATAAAACATTCATATTTTATCGGATGAACTGGATACCAAGACTAGTTGGCGCTCTCAATGAAAACATCACTTCTATCACAAAATATTAGGAATCATCGGCGTCGGTTCCCAAACAGCAAATGTCCACTCTGTTGAAAGGATTCGAATGTTGAATAGTGATAGACATATGTCAGAGTTTATGACTACTAGTATAGTAGTATCTCCCCAGTTTTTGTCTGTCACTGAGTAGATAAGTTAGTCTTCTTGTTGCATGAATATCTCCTTGATGCCAGAAGTAATCAAGCACATTAAATGACTGTCTTGGTGCAATATACACTGTTGGTCAAAATGGTTGTTACATTGATACATGTGTGAACAATCCATCAATAATACCACCATTTTGACCAATAGTGTATTACAAGGACAACATGCCATGATATGCTTGTACTGCATACATGTATTTCTACCATGGGCGCTGCTGGTCCTCTGAATCTGATGCTGCAACGCTGCTAGTAGTTACGTTGTTATATAGATGATTTCTTGGATGCATGTGTATCTCCTTGAAAATCACACTGCCATAAAGAAATCTTCTCCTCGACATATTTATGATGATATTGATATTACATCATCGTCGTCTATGCTCGCCGTGCATGGCTGCGCGGCAAGTCCTCAAATGGTCAATGGCCAATATTTCAAATGTGTTGAGCTACCTCTAAAAGTTGTAATAAAACATTCATATTTTATCAGATGAATTGTTAATGATAGTCAAACAACTTCGAGGGGTGAGAGCTTTGAAAATCACACTTTGAAAAAATACCCTATTATAATGACCACCCTACAATACATGTATGCACGAACTATGATTTATACTTTTCAAATTTAAGAACAAAAACAAACAAACGATGCATTGGTCACACATGTGCTGCAAATTTATGAGAAAATAAATCATTTTCTATTTAAACTTGACATATCTGTTTATTAACGTTGTGCAGGTATAACTTGCCAATATGGGATTTACAACACATATATCAAACAATACAGACTTTTGGTATGCCAAACAATATATTTGAGATAACAAACCTGAATGATGTCAAATATCCTCAAATGAAATATTGGACTGGATTCAGTTGTACATTTTGTTCAACTGTTCATATCAATTTTTACTTGGTAAGACCAGTCCTGAATCTAAATTCATGGAGCACAATGACTTTTTGTATTCACCTTGTATTCCATCAGAAGTATTTCTGTATTTGACCACCAGAATATCTTTGATAATTGAAGGCATTGATGGTTTGTCGCCAAAGAAATAATTCCTCACTAGCATATGGTGATTTTACTCCCTCGGGGTTTCATGACCATTATATGCATCACGTATCGGAACCTCTCACAGATCCTGCTTCAATAGCCGTATGTGATAATGACATTTTCTGGCAATCAATTTAATATGCTGACTCGTACATTACTTACAATTGATATTTGGCAATGTTTAGGCTAACAATTATTCGTGGTTTCTGTAGCAAGCAGAGATCGTGTGGGAGAATGTACAATTTGACACAAGTTTATAAACAAAAATATCAAATAGTGATCTATAGCGAGAAAAATGATTCCTCTTGGCAGCAGAAGTGTTTCAGAATTGGATAGTTTGTGTCATCTTTATCATCTGTATTAGAGCAGCGAAAACAGTAACGTTGAAGTTACCAATTCTCAATCAACAAAACGCATTAGGAAATTTGCAAAAATAATACTAGCTTTCCGTTACCATTTACTCAAACGTCTATTACATACAACATAAAGGATACCATACATGAATTCCACACAAATTGTATCCGTGTTTGATAATAGCATAAAAATGAAGGAGAGGGTGTGGTACTGTGATGTAAATGGCCAACATAACCTGAATTACATCAATAATTTTACGTTTGGACTGAACACATTCTAATTTACACAAGTCTCATTTCAATGATCACACTGAAGCAATTCTGGGGCCACTAAGCGTAGCATATCTGCAGCAGTAGCAAATATCTCATTATTCCACATGTACGCAATCTTCGGGCAAGCGTGATCAATAATAAGAGGGTAAACATTATTAATAATAGACAATTGTCTGGAAATTGAGATGTGGATGAGTGTCTCTTACGTCCAGAGCAGGGTTTTCTTCGCGAGGGATCAAGTGATCTAAAGGTGCAGTGCGTACAATTTGGTAGATATTCGACCCAGAAAGATGCATCGTGCTAAAAGAAAACTATTCGAATCCATGAAAGAAGAGGAAACTGCACTTGGACGACACTGCACCAGTGTACCTATAACAATACTGGTGATATTGAACGTAATAGAACAGCTGATATGTAAATAAAACACCTGACATACGTCATTGCGAAGGTATCAATGTAATACTCCGTTCGGGGGAGACGAAAATTCAAGATGAAGTGTGAATCTTCATGCTTAAATAGAGCTTCAATAAAAAAGATATTTGCGAGTGGCAAGTGCAGATTATAACTGAGTTGTATCCCAATGGTCATACATTTATCAGCTTGTTCTTAGTAAACCGTTAGCTGTCAATATAAAATGTGAGGGGCCGGTGAGTGCCTGCTAGATTTTTTTTTTTTGGTTTTCGACCCCAAAATATCCCCCGAGTTCGCATATCCAGACAAAAGTATACCCCTCCCCATTGTGTTGAGAGTAACAGTGTACCCGATATAACTGTGGTATTCGTTGACTCCGCCGTCATGTGATACTGTTGGTATAGTCTAATTAGGGCATTTCGGGACGAAATGTCTTTATGGTTTTGTCAGAATTTTTGTTTTGTTTTTTTCACTTTTTGGTTTCCGGACGATAACTCAAGAACGCCTTGACGAATCTTCGAGAAATTTTCACCAGTTATCACATATATTACATAGATGAACCCTATTGTTTTGGAGCCGGCTCCGAGGTCCGGTTAGTCCGTGAGGATGAATTTTGTGTCAAATGGTTTCCGGATGATAACTCGAAAAGTACTTGTGCTACCATTCTGAAACTTGACATATATGTTGATATAGTGTCGCAGAGGAGCCCTATCGATTATGGGATCAATCCCTCAAACGACCTTTGACCCAGGGGCCAAAAACAATTTTGGTGAGTCATCCTTGAGGCTCATTGCATATCTCGGAAACGGTGCATCGTAGAGCGAAACGGACGTTATTTTCGGACTGGTCACCCTAGACAAACTTGACTAAGGGGTATTATGCATGAACTTTGACCTTGACCCGAAATTTTTTTGCCGAGTCGGCATTTTTCGTTTTCTTCGATATCTCAGAAATGGTGCATCGTAGAGAGAAACGGACGTTATTTTTGGACTCGTGACATTAGGCAAACATGTCTTAGGGGTATCTTGGGTGAACTTGGCCCTGGGCCAAATTTTTTTTTGCTGAGTGAGCGTTTCTCATTTTCGACCATATCTTGGAAGCGGTACGTCATAGAGTGAAACGGACGTTATTTTCGGACTCCTTAGCCTAGCCAAACATGTCTAAGGGGTATTATAGATGAACTTTGACCTTAACCCGAAATTTTTTTGCCGAGTCGACATTTTTCGTTTTCTTCGATATCTCGGAAACAGTGCATCGTAGAGCGAAACGGACGTTATTTTCGGACTCGTGACACTAGGCAAATATGTCTTAGAGGTCTCTTGGGTGAACTTGGCCCTGGGCCAAATTTTTTTTTGCTGAGTCAACGTTTTTCATTTTCGGCCATATCTCGGAAACAGTGCGTCGTAGAGCGAAACGGACGTTATTTTTGGACTCGTCGACCTAGACAAACATGTCTTAGGGGGTATTATGGATGAACTTTGACCTTGACCCAAAATTTTTTCGCCAAGTTGGCATTTTGCGTTTTTGGCAATATCTCGGAAACAGTGCATCGTAGAGCGAAACGGACGTCATTTTTGGACTCGTCGACCTAGGCAAACATGTCTTGAGGGTTTTATGGATGAACTTTGACTTTGACCCGAAATGTTTTTGCCGGGTCGGTATTTTTCGTTTTTGTCGATATTTCGGAAACGGTGCATCGTAGAGCGAAACGGACGTTATTTACGGACTCGTCACCCTAGACAAACATGTCCAAGGGGTATTATAGATGAACTTTGACCTTGACCCGAAATTTTTTTGCCGAGTCGGCATTTTTCGTTTTCTTCGATATCTTCGCCGGAAACGGCGTGTCGTAGAGCAAAATGGTTGTTATTTTTGGACTCGTCGACCTAGACAAACATGTCTTAGGGACATTATGGATGAACTTTGACCTTGACCCAAAATTTTTTCGTCAAGTCGGCATTTTTCGTTTTCTTCGATATCTTCGCCGGAAACGGCGTGTCGTAGAGCAAAATGGTTATTATTTTTGGACTTGTCGACCTAGACAAACATGTCTTAGGGACATTATGGATGAACTTTGACCTTGACCCAAAATTTTTTCGTCAAGTCGGCATTTTTCGTTTTCGGCGATATCTCGGAAACGGTGCATCGTAGAGCGAAACGGACGTTATTTTCGGACTCGTGACACTAGGCAAACATGTCTTAGAGGTATCTTGGGTGAACTTGGCCCTGGGCCAAATTTTTTTTTGCTGAGTCGACGTTTTTCATTTTCGGCCACGATGCGTCGTAGAGCGAAATGGAGAATATTTTTGGACTCGTCGACCTAGAACAATCCAGAAATGAGATAAAACTATTTGAACTATGTATGACAAGTACATGGTTGCTCAATCAAAGCCCAAAGGCCATTTGTTGCAAGGTATCCTTGGATCTTGCGAATTTGAGATGCATTTCATATTTTCTCCGTAACATTTGCTAATCAAGATAAGTGCGTAAGTATATGAAAATACAGCACGAGGCTAAATTTATTCATAAATTTATGCAAGAGGGTCTGCAGTAAGCATGCATTTCAGTGAATTGTCCAGAAATTAAAGATCAACTCAAGTGCTGATTTATTGATATATATCATAAACATGTACAACACAATTGCTTTATTGCTAAGTCTTTACATTTGATACTTCATTATTCTCGTCGTAACCAGTGGTAACCGAATTTAAAACTGCATGAATGGTATTGACAAAAGATACTCGGCAACACGAAGCTTTCACTTACTCTTTCATTATATGTATGATAAGTCTGGTAATTCGATTAGTGTGACAACTATGATTGATTAAACGAGCGATATATAGTTTAAATGATTTGATGTTTCAATCTGAGATCATGAACAGTGCACAACATAAGATATCATAGATATAAACAAAGAAGTTACTCTATCCACAAACACAGATATTTTCTAGAACACCTTGCTGAATATATCGATTGGGACTGCAAGACGGTTAAGTAATGAATATATCTTCCAAAATTGGAGAAATAATTATCAATGTAATATGGTACAAACTGTTTGACAATTTTTGATAGCCTGTTTTTATGTTTTTATCGTAACAACTAAAAAACGGTCGTTGCAAAACAAAATAATTACCTAACTGTAATAAAATTCACACATGGTGGACAAAATCGGATATATATTCACACTAAAAGGAAAATGTATTATTTATTCATTCACCTGAAACAATGGAATGGCGAACTACGTACTTTGCGTGATTACACTCTACCAATATAATATGTATAAGAGCATTTTTTTTTCAAACGAACAACACAACAAAACGTTCCATTAATTGTCACATTTGTCATGACAGCGCATTGTCATCTTCTTTGTTTTCTGTCACAAGACCAGCTAACCTTTCTGAGCTGTAACCATTAACAGTTTGTCTGGTGCGGTGTATACCATCACTCTGGGCATCACTGCATACAGTATTGTCAGTCACACATTGGTGCATCTTTCCGTCATTTCGGGCACCTGCTCGGACACCTGTGATGTCGGAAACATTGTAAGGAGGGGGTGATTCACTACGTCGCACTTCTGATAGTTCGTTAGGGGCGGGCTGCTTGGTGACGTTAGGATCCCTTGAGATGGGGGACCTAGTTTCCGTGGAAATCGGGGACTTGACGCATGGATTGTACGCGGGCAGTTCGGGGACATTGGACTCTGTTGCAAAACTGGAACTGGTTCCGATTTCCTTATTAATCGGGGACTCGGCACGAAAATTGGGGGTGGAGAAGTTTCCACCTGCGATTTTAGTGAGTTCAAGTGTGAACTGGGTTCTGTCTTTGGATGATGAGTGGTCCATGGATTCTGCATTAGATCCGACCCAGGAATGAATCCAGGGTTCTGGGGAGGCTGGTTCTGTGGCATCTGCTGATCGCTCTTTGTGGGCGTTGTACTGTTCGATAAAGTGGTGAAATTGGCCAGGCGGCGGCGATTCTCTGAGCTGAAAAGGGACTCTAGAGGGTAACATTCTGGGAGATCGTCGTGGTTTCCGAAGTACGGGTTGCTCTTTGGGAACCGATTCTGGTTTTCCCCGGGGACTGGGTTTTCCCCGAGGAGGCAGTCTCTGTCGGTTGGTGATGGAATGGTCTCTGAGGTTCGTCTCCCCTGGTAGTTCGTCAGCTGGGGAGACTGGGGTCCGTTGTAAGACCCCATTAAAGCCATCATCAAGAATTCGGCTGGGCCTCGAGAAGTGAACGGACCTCAAAGGAGACCACTGGTCTCCTGTATTTGGGTTTGCTGTTGAAGAGTGGCTGTTTGTAATGCTTGTATATACATAGGATGAACTTGATGATGGTTAGGACAACTGTCAGTATGAGTAGAGATACAGTGTATATGGAGTTAGTTGCTCCGTATTGCCAGTTTTTGCTGATGATGCCAGCCAATGAAATCAGGAGACCTATGTATGGTGTAACGAGGTACCTAAACAAGTGCTCGAAGACGAAGTTGTCAAATATCCAGAAGGCGAATATTTCCATTGTGAATACCGTTAGTGCCACGATGCTGCCAACCTCCTGCTTCGCCCCAGTTCTAAACGTCAAAACCACAGCGAAATTGAAGACTGATGCCACGGAACCCCAGGCTGCATACAATGCCAATCCATTCTGTACCAGAACCCGAAGACACCATACATCCCAGTCCAACTTCTGTCTCAGCATAAAGTGACCATACTCATTCAGCCGTCGCAGTGACACGACCAGACAGATATACAGGGTACATGCCATGAGATTGATGAAAACTAGAGCCACCTCCATGTATTCCCGGTCCCAGATCAGCAGCCAACTGACG
The DNA here is from genome assembly GCA_949152475.1 of Terebella lapidaria. Classification (NCBI taxonomy): domain Eukaryota; kingdom Metazoa; phylum Annelida; class Polychaeta; order Terebellida; family Terebellidae; genus Terebella; species Terebella lapidaria. Next base: position 36,103,334 of record OX424566.1, read on the forward strand.
TTGCATGCGAGACTGAAGGCAAACACGACGTATAGGATGGGCGGTAGTACCGGGTAAGCCCGGTAGAGGTAGCCACAGTCGTCCCGCCGACACGTCAGCGTCACGCCGTATATCAGCCATACGGCTTGCCATAGGTAGATAACGGCGGATGTGTAGAAAGTCCAGTCTGCCGGCGTCACGTCCATCTTGTACTTGTTCAGATAAAACTTGTCTGCAAAGCTGCCCGTGTTGTTCTGGAAAACCCCTGGAAAATATTAGAGAACGGGACATGGTCATGATAAAATACAGAATAGAAAACTAATTAATTTTTTAATTAATTTCCATATGACACATTGCTGGATTGGGATCGATTATGGGATACCATTTTGATGCCTTTTTATTCAATACCGGTAACTGTTTACTAGAGTTGCAATATTTAATTATTTGCATGCAGCCAGAAAGCAAATTCCCATCTCGAACTAGATGGAATAAATAAGCAAAATTCGATTATGGAGCACGCACTTGGAAAGTACGCCGACGCACGATTTGCTGTGGACCGTACGTGACAAAATTGTGAACGAATCAAAATTTCAACAGTATAAAATACATAACATGGTTTGCGAATGGAATAACGTTTCAGAGGGTTCGCAGTTGGCAGGTGTCATTTCCCATTATACAGAGGGAAAAATTGCGAAAAAAGGGAATTCATCGTCAAGTTGGCCAAATTTAATATGAATACGAAAGCGTGTCGATATAAAACTGTCAATCTCTATGGCCCACTGTTTACACTGTCACTGCACAGCAAAGTGTTCACGAGATCGCCACGGGGCAATGGTGTGTCATGAGGAGCATTATCTCAATAATTGGATGGGCCCTGGAGCTAATGATTTTGTTGTAAATACTCGGCAAACTGGAACCGTTCCGCAAATGGCAGGCTTTCCTCTTAACTGCTATTGTTCGCTAAGTACAACTGAAATCATTCATGGTCTTGTGGTTCGAACGGTTGCAGGGATTTCATCTCTTTTTTCCCTGGACCCGTGCTTTTTTCAAGCCATTGTTGAGAAACGGACGTGTGTCCTTGGTCACCGGGACATTGTCGTAGGAGCACTGGCCACATAAAAGCGAAAGGAAAGGACGAATATCGGTGGCGAGAGGGGGTTAACGATTATAGGAAACTGGTCTAACGGCTATAACGCCGGATCCAAATGGGAGTTGCACTGAGCATAACACATAGGTCGTTAACGAGACGGGGACACGATCCGCCGCTGGAGATGTTACTTATTGTACAAATCTGTGACTAGAATCTCGTGAATGGTTCGTCCTACTTGCGATCAGTTGTTCTGGCACAGCCGATTTCGCTATATCACGCAGATGGAGCATATCTTCGATTACCATGCAACGTGCAGAATTTGCACGAAATAATGAATTGCACAGAACACAATGTATGCAATGGCTCCACGTACGCTAAAAATATTTGAACGTCTCATTTGCACTAAGAATAACTGAGTATGCATATAAAAAATAATTGATCAAAATATAATTTTCACGATTTGTGCCATTTGCTACGCTTGGATATATGTCCCATGTTCTTTTTTTCAATGATATATAAACTGGTATGCAAGTTGAAAAACAGTTCAGCAGAAGAAGAACTTACCCAGTCGCTGCCCTAGTGCCCCGGATGTGAATAGGATTGCCCCCACAAACGTGAGACAAGCCATAAAAATGGCCGTCAGATGGAGACAATTGTGCCCCGACATCTTCGCTCCGTTGCTTGGAGACAGATGTCAGACACGAGATACGTCAGTCACGTGACCAACGGGGAATCACGTGATCTTCACCATCAAGACCCCGGTTGTAACAGTTTCACGTGGTAAAAGTGTGTCAACACATATTTTCACTGCAAAATATCCATGTTCCTGTTAAATTCACATCACAGTCATGAAGCTCCAGTATATTCTATTACTCCAAACCGGACATATATTAGAGGGGATGATCCGTTCTCTTCGACTGATATATCATGCTGCTCTATGTTCGTGAGCAATCCTTTGATTTTATATCCATGACACATATTCAATAACTGGGACCATCCATTGCGATTTACCGCTTCTCTGTGTAACCCATAATCCCTCTATCTCGAATATAGAAGAGCAGAAAATCCTCTCTTAAATCGGCGCGACTTCTAAAGGCCAGAGCAATTCTCGCGGGGGAACAACATGTAGAAAATCCAGGGCGTATCAAATCTTCGTTTTATCCGGGGCGTATTTCTAGGGACCTTGCAGTGACGGGCAGCTTCTCTCCGGGGTCTCCTCCCAGTGGCACGGGACTAGTTAAGGTTTTTTGTCGTCGCGATTACGACCGGTCCATGACAAGTGGGTATTCAGTGTCGTCGATGGCTCTTTTCCCAACTCACTGAGAGTTGGCCGAGTGTATTGACCGACGTTTAAACTCGATCTACTTGTGGGAAGGAGCAGTATTTACTCGGGTGGAGGCTGTGTGTCCACAATTGGGGCCTGTTGGGAACATGAATAGCTGGCTAGTGTCCTTGTGATTACAATTGAAACCCTGCGAAGGAGATCACTTTCTGAGCGTCGTGTTGTCGCCAGCATTTTGCGAACTTCCTGTGCAGCTTTCTTTTCTGTCGTCTGGTTTCGCCGTATTCACCCGCGCATGCGCAGATCCTATTTCCGTTTAGTTTCCCTCTGCATCGTTGGTATGGTTCTCTCCATCTCGCGGAGGCTGAAAATACAGGAAAAACAAAACAAAGTGAAAACTGATATATCGCACATGGAAAACCACGTAACAAGTCTTGATGGGTTGGAAATGAAAGCAGGGAGAAGTTTGCCGGGTTTTATTGACATTCCGATCGCGGAGTGTGACAAGTCCCCGGTGTCAGCTCCACTGACAACAAAGTGAAGGGTACCACTTATATAACGAAGACTGATCCGTCGAGAACACTTAATACAATAAGCCAGCCTCTATTGGCTTTGTACCTTGTCACAGCCGGTGGCAATGTTGACACTGTTGAGTGTCGTCGGAGTTTTCGTGAGAGGATAACTTTCTTTTCACGTGCTGGCAATTTTGGAACCGTTGGGTGCTCGTCATTCCATCCTGCTTATGTAAACAATACCTTTTTTTTATCTGCCTCTCTTTTTTTATCACATATCTGCATGAACAACGTCCATTCTTTCCCCGCCCAGTGGCGATAATTTTGTCAACCCTGAATCCATAAAGCTTTGTTTGGAAAATGTTTTTACCAAAGCCAGTTCCTGTTAGCGTGTCAACACAATCTGAGTCAGGAGATAAAACGAGTCTTGAAGCAGTGTTATCTTGCTAGAAACGCAGATTGAACATCTCAACATCTCTAATTCATGTAGCTGATCAAGATCAAAGTGGTTTTGAGAAGATTGCCATAATGTATTTCATATGCGTGTAAAAACTCTACCGTGAAATAACTTTTGAATAACGTTTAATTAAAATCGCAATATCAGGTTCTTCTATTGTGAGTAGCAGAGAATGTGTAAAAACATTGATTGTATCTGTGGTTAAGAGAATCGATATAAAATATGTTTCAGTTTTCACCCACATTGAAAGCGAGCGCTAAAACTGCAACCACTTTCATCAATATAATTATGGTATTTTTCATCAGTGTTGGCTGATCATCATACACCTGTATATGTACATGATGTTTTCGGGTGAAAATAGTCAGGACAATTAGTCCATTCCTCACATCGACCCAATACGCCAATACAATACGTACATAATTAACCCGTTCGCTAGTCTTGTATGACCTCGTTCCCCGTCATACAGCTCCGAGGTGCGCGATGTTCCATCACGAACTATCCGACCATTCAGGAATCAATCACCAGTCGTGGAATGTATCAATATTTCAGTGATCAGACACTCTCGCTCCCTATCGACCCGTCCTCGTTACCAATAACTCGATAACTACTGGGTGTGTACGTATGAAAAGGGGTCCTTTGTTCGCCAGGAGACTAATTATTCAGGTATCAATGACACTCCATGGACACCGGGAGCATGCTGTTATATGTTCACGAGCGGCGGGGGTTACCGTTATCCATTTATCCACCGACGGGGGTGACATCTTGAACAATGTCCTATATTTGTGAGAGTAATTATTTAGCACAGCTGCAGGTTGTAGGATGCACGGCCTTTGATATTTATTTCAGCGTGTCCTCGGATATTGCTGTACATATAATGCATATTATATCAGTGTAAGAATTCGTTATATAGACCTACTATAGAGGTATATGTGTTTTCCCGATGGGATGACCAATGAGTTTATATATATTTCGGACAACATATGCAGTTATGTACGAGATTTTCTACAACGATAAGAATCAAACATCATTGTTCAATATGAAATAGGATACTTAGTTGGGCGTACAGATGGTAAGCTGGAGAATGGAACCCTCACAGCAAAACAGAATTGTTGTCATTTGAGCTCCTTAATCGCAATTCTTAGCTGGGTGGTTTCATATCCTCTGGCGATTGATTAGCTATTGTAACGCGAATGAAAATATCTTCGTGTGTTGGTCGTGAATTGTCCGGCGTTTAAATTTACTGTACACGGCGATTTTGTTCTCTATCGAATAGCCAAGCGTGACATCTGGAGGTGGTTAACCATTGATGACGATAGTTTCACGTTAAACGATATATGTTTTACTAATTATGATTAGTCTCTGTATATACCTCAGATACAATTAATGTGGAACCTGATCAACTCTAATTCTAATTTATGAACATGCATTTTGAATATATGCAGGGCACCCTAAACTGGTCGACAACAACCCCTCACCAATTGATTTTAGACCAGATATATGGACGTGAGAACGGTGAGAATGGTCGTGAAGTTGTGTTACATAATATTTTCTGTCAAAATAGGAAGATGGAAGCACCTGAGCCGATATAAATCTGGGACGCTTCTTTATCGATTCCAAATAAATTCTCCCGGCAGTTGGCGTGAACTGAATGCATAGAGTATCTCGAGTCTATTGAACACCTTCACTCGTCGCGCGGTGTGTTATAATGGTTTGATCGATGTTATAATGATATTTATAGCGCGGGTGAATCGCATTTTTTGCCGCCTCAGATGTGCCTTGCCATCTTTAAAAACGCAAATATTTTGATACAGTGGATCATGTGTTTTAAGACCACCCAAGGGACCCCAAAAAAGTGGTCTTAAATGACAGGTGGTCTCTCATGACAGGTTCATTTACATGATAAAAGGCCACTTGGGACCAAGTGTAGCGGTCTTAAAACACAGGGTGGTCTCTCAAACCAGGTGGTCTTTAACACAGGATCCACTGTACATGTAAGTATGAACCAAAACAGCATAATATATTACTAGCTAATACACTTACTTCAGTGATACTAATTCGATGCCGTTGTAGCGTTCAGTATGCAACTCGCAATAGTTGTGCAGCAAACAAACAAAAATCCCTTGGAGTTAGTTTCGACTCGGGTAGACCGCAACTCACATAGGCCTATTACTTAAATTATTCCAATCAGACTCTCACATGAAATCCTCGACATCCAACGCTGCATCCAGCAAGTAAATTAATTATTCACAGAAACGCCTGGGTCTACATTAAGATACCCAACCCTGATCTAATCTCTTGCCTTTTTACCTACATTACTGACATTGGCCATTGGATACATACCTCCCAATGACGAACGGTATCCTCTTGATCCTCCCCATGGTTCAAGCTTTACTCGGCGACATTTGTACGGTAGAGCCGTCCAGTGCGGACCAGCCACAACTTGGATTGACGATGGGGAAGCTTTTCCCCCTCTTTCTCCTCTCACCCTACACCACATGCACACGCACGCGCCGACTGAGACTATTCTCATCGGCGCCCTCGCGAGCTAGGTTGCTCTCGCTGCCAGTCGGACGACGAGCAAAGCCCCAACCTGCGCCGCCACAATATAGCTGAACGTCCTCGGGACATACAACCAACCCCCTTCTATTTCCCACAGCAGTCAGATGGGAAAGCCTCCTTTCGAGCCTCGCGACTGTCACCAGAGGAACGAGTGGTTCGCCATGCTGCCTGGAATGTTTACATGTTGTGTTGTTATTTTGGCACTGCATTGTTCAGTTGCATTATTTAACTGCGATGTCATGGCTAGATAAATATGATTCCATTGAACTGAGGAAAATGCAACTTAAATGCTATTTTATTCAAATGATTCCATTGAAAATGCAACTTTAAAAATGTTCATTTATTGAAATCACTGCTGGATGTAAATATAAACATATTTGACATAATACTTGTACTAAAATATCCCATGATTTATATTAGTGATTTCCTCGTAACCGTTTGTAAATTGTTACGGATTTCCAAGAAATCGGGTAATTGGACTGAATAATTCTTAGAAGGAATGTAATAACCAAGTGATAGTGATTTTATCTGGAACACATTACAAGTTTGTGTTGGGTTTGTGTGATGGATCACCTGACGACTGCTTACGACAACAATTATTCTGTACACTGAATATTTGTAGGTTACTTCAAATATCGTCAAAACATGTTTCTATGCAGAACATCTCCTAGATCTACATTCAAACGTGCATCACACACCCTTACACATCCTATAGTTACGATAATATGGGGAGGAAGCGTGAAACGAAGAGAGAAACCGTGTTTGATGGCAGGCAGACACAGAGAGACAATGGCCAGAGTGGACTAGTAGTATTGATGATGGTGAACTGGTTCTTTGTCTTCGTGAACTTCGCCAAACAATACGATGTATGTCCCAAACATATCTCAGAGGTCCTCAGAAAAATATTGTTGTTTAGGTGTGGATCGATTAGAATTTTGTCCTGGAAGCGTCGCTGGTGTTTGGGGAATATACTTGTAAATTGACGCGACAAACGTTGCAGTATTATCAACTCTTTTTCCTGCGTCAGAGGCAAACCAAGAGAGCCATTGAAGCCCCATTATAAACACAATTACGATATCAATTACACTATCGATGTGGCTAGAATATCAGCCTCGTGAGTACTTCTCCTCCTTTCAAACGTGACACGTTTTTTTTAGATGAATACATCCATACAACATAAGTATATGGGGGTGTGAAATATAATCACGTTATCTAACGATAAAGATTGGTGGTTCAACAAGCAAAATTATCCTGCACTTAGAAGTACCACGGCATATATAGTATATAGACTATGACTAACACTGTAGTAATGTATGATGACTTGTCACGAATACATTATATCTATTCTATTGAAGTTGTGTCACATTTAGTAACTTGTACGTTCAAACATTCTTCTATCGTAGCTCTATTATCCTCAGTAACTTGTACATTCAAACATATCTCTTCTTCGTAGTTATATTACTCATCTTCACCTGTACATTCGAACTTATTTCTTCTATTGTAGTTCTATCACATATGGTCACCATCTCTTCTATTGCACCAAGGACGAACATAGTTCATATTTTATCACATCCTTTGTACCGTGCTGCTTGTGCCTTCACCAATATCAACCACTGAATCTGGTCATATACAATGGAATGTGTGGCAAGTAATATATATACGTGTTGATTGGTATGAATGAATGTGTTATTCAAAGCATGGTCGACAAAAGGTTCACGGGCACCTGTGGAAGTCTCCATGGAAACCCGCCCAATTAGACATGTGTCACAACACAAACATATTATACATGAAATACACGAGGTATTCCTTGTAACCATTATATTGACAATATTACATCATACATCATATGATATTACATCATCATGTCATATCGAATCGGATGGGGTAACTGTCAACAAATACATAGTGTACGTTTGTTCGTGCATCTACAAAATTGTTTTTGATAATAAAAGTATAATATGACGACGAAAGATCGGGAATTTTATCGAGGCTTATGCATAAAGTGCTTCTTTTTCAATGAAACCAGGCTGGTGTTTATGATAACCCTGGCACCATCGTAGAACGTGGCTGCAGAAAATATGTCGAACATAAACTCGACAGGACTGTAAGCTTTTAATAGTCGTTGTTAGTTTAGCTTTTGTTGATGGAAATATAAATTCAACGCACTCACACAACTCCGAGCGTGGAGTGACGCCACAACTCGAGTCATATCGCCGTGTAAACTGGTACCCTAGGAGGTCTGGCAGTATTTGGTACTGTTTGTGTTTATTCGACTGCGGTGGATCTACATTTACATACACAGTCAGATTGAGGGAGAAAACATTGCTTGGGTATTTGGAACTCCGTGTATTCATGCATCTTTGTTATCCCTGCCACCTAAAATATATCATGAGTATTTCAATGTGAATTAATGTATGCTCAGTTGTTGGGGAAGTACGGTCAGGCTGCGTTATTATAATTGGTTATTATAATTGGGATGACAGTGTTTACCTTTGTAATTAAGTGACTCAGAATAATAATGTGTTGGATGAGTGGCCGTTATCTTGGGGCGAACTGGTGCATATCTACACCCTTCTGAGGTATTCATTACCCTCGTTATCAGATGGGAGAAAGCACCCAGCCTGCCTCACGCGTGTTTCCTTGTATGACAGCCATCTCAGTATTATCAAATAAGACCAAGGTATTCATGCAAATGAAAACATTTTACTCATAACAAAAGGGCCCGCAAGTATAGCAAAGGACACCAAATTGACATATCGTGGTCTATGCAATCATGTATATGTAGGCAAATTTTACCAGTTATAACAGAAATCTGGTGATATGTTGTTGACGACTATATATGTCAACATATTAGGAGCAATTTCACATTTTCCATATTTTGTTGATATGTTGTAAACATTGGAATTCGACATTGTCATCATCAAAATTCGAACAAGTTCTGTTCGCGATATCAGGTTCAATGCCTCCATATACCATTACTTTGCAATTGCTGCAGACCATACTGGCAGGTAAAACCAGCCCACGACAAAGCGAACCTGCTTACATAACACACACACATTCTGACATGACATTGGCTTGAATAGTTTGGACGTAGCGAAGACCTTGGGTTTTATTGTGGAACAACAGTACCTCCATTATGTTTACGAATTCCTTCAAACCTTCATGAAACAATGGACGAAACCATAGAACAAAACGGCAGCACGATAGCAGAAAATCAGATTAGTGCTGGATTATTTTCGGTTACTAGTATCCGTCTGACCCATATTCACACATGGCGGCCCATTGATGTTTCTAGATGATCTCACGCCAACTTCCTGTCCTTGTGACATCGTAACGACGTGACCTGCAAATATTACCGTGGTCGCTGTGTGACTTATTTGTAGTCAATGATATTGTATGAATTTTAATAATAAACAGTATATACGCCGTGTTTAGTATGATGTCCACGCATGTTTCAATGTATTTGTTATAATATTTAATGCTAGAAAATAATTGTGATCGTGAATTTTCCAGCTTAGACAATTGGGGTTACACAATCACACCATTGTAACAAGTGCATACCAGCAACACCATCCAATCACTTCCCTTGTGTGACGTATGCGAGGCCGAGTTGGAATGGAGAGGAGATACCTGTGAGCTATTGTCAATTTTTACGTAACCGTGCGTGGTGCAAGCGGTATTGAATATTAGTCCACCCTATCAATGTCCTGAATGAGCTATTTTTGCGTTTGATCAGTTGTTCGTCAAAGAATATTTATTCATCACCGGGTTGTTCATCCTGGAATTTTTCTATAGTATCTCGTTGTTGTCATCCCCCATTGTTAAGTTGAATTGGAAACTGCAATAGCATGGCAAGAGACACTCGATTTCATCAGAAGGGTGAAGAATGGAATTCAATAAATTTCATTTTATTGAAATCATTGTGGGAAAATTTGGGCGACTCGATGTTGGAAATCTATTTTGGTGTTTTCGAAATTATTGTTTGTGTGAACTGCTCAGACTTGTGCCTGATGTATTATTCTATAATGCACAGCTAATTGCACATGTACAGTCTTGACGAAGCATGTTGTTTTCAGCCCCAATGCTTTCCTTTAACATGTCTAGTGAAAACATTTCATCTAATCAGTCAGGCGCCCTTTTAATATTCGTATGATTGCATTTTGTTTGCATGGTATATATCCGTAATCATGTTATGATGAAACGTTGTGTCGAATTGACGTTCAGGTGGACCGTGAACTGATATTCATATGTGATATAGAGTGGGCGGGATTTGTCGTGATAACGAGTAATGCATGGTTTCTGATCATCACCATGATCATCGGTGAAGCGAGCGAAAAAAATAATTGTTGAATGGCAGAATAGATAATTCACTCAAGGTAATGGACAGATCGATTGTCATCATGGAAACCAATAACTCATTCTGCAATCCACTCCGAAATCTTCACAATATCGATATAATTTACATGTGGAGGTTATTAGATAATCGTATAGCCAGCCTACCTCATGCATTCATCATTGTCATCCAAAACTCTTCACGCCATGACCATATATGATGACCATCAACTTTCGATCGACGGGCAGATGTGATATCGATGAATAAATAGAACTACATTTTATCAACTAACATAGATTACATAGTGTCTATGATACATCAGTACGAGACTGACATCGTTTCTACGAACCGAACTGGGCCAAACTTATATCTCCGATGAAGGAGAGAAAAAAACACTCTTCCTTTCTGACGAGAATCATCGTTCTGACAAGAAAACTTTTTGTTGGACCTTTGCTACCTTCGTGATCTGCGGTACCCCTGAAACTTGTGACAATTATCTCACTTCTGGCAATCGTGGCATCTGCGACACTTCTGGCATCTATGATACCTGTTACATCTCTGGAACCTATGGCACCTGTAACAACTGTGGCGGCGGCGGTGAGACCGGAAGTGGAGGTGCAAAGACCTGTCATCATAGTGGAAACATCTGCATGGCTCACGGTTGTGGCGGCGTCCTTCGCGGCGGTAGTCGTGATAGCAGAGTCAGTGCTAGTGGCGGTTGTGGTGGTGATATTGGTGATGATGGCCATGTTCATCAACGCACAACTGTGGAATGTGTAACGTGCGTCAGGGCTTTATATATCCTCTCGAACTTTGGACTATGTAACATGCACACTGGACTACGTAACATTTTCTGTAATCTGTCTATGTACTCACACGACATAATGTATAGAAATGTGATATCGACATAATGTGTTTTACATTACATAGACTATGCAATCTATCTAAAAATGTACGGTAGCTACTTTGCAGCTCAATGTACTTGGTACTTGTACAGTATGTGTGTTATCTATAGCATTTATTATCATGACATTATCATATATATTATAGGTATATGGTCGGAGTTGGGTAAGTGGCCACACCAATAATAAGTCAATCATGGCTTCATTGTAACTCGACTATCAGAACAAATTTCTCTCAAGTAGTTGAGGTGGCCGTGACGGATTATTCATGCTAAGGAATAAACGATAATTTGGGACGACGGGAACTCGAATTGGGCAGAATGAAGCCATTATATAACATATGTACACGGATTTGCTTCTCGTTATCTGACACCCTTGTGAACCTGACACACAGGAAGCGTTTCTTGCATTTTCTGCGACACATATGAACCACATATTAGTATGCCGTATTAAATGGTACGTAGCAAATAATTTAACATAATAATAAGGAAATGAAATGTAGGATTTGGATATATCTACAGGTGATGTCTACCATGAGATAATTTGTTTTTGTTAATCTCAGCATTTTTCCCTGTCTATTAGTGTCCAGTCTTTCCCCGGACCTTATCCAGAAGGCGTCCTGTTGTTGTACAGATATGTCCTTCAAGTTCGACATTTAACTGTTGTGGTATAAACATAATACGTGTCTTTTTGCACATGTATAAATATATATAGATAGATGTGTACAAGGCATTGTGATATGGAAACACATGGTACGATCCGACAGAAATAAATTCTCAACATATTCGAGAATTTGAGATTGAATTAATCAGTTTTGAGGGGTTTGAAATCTGTGATGTCCTGTAGATGGGCTGGAGGAACGTTCCACATTCCAACATACCGGAACTAGGCCTCCCAGTCAACACATGGCATCACACAACCTCACAGTGATATCACGTACGCCTCACACCTGTTGATGTCACATTTGTGATGCCACAGGGATATCAGAATGATCTCACAAATGTGACCTCTATCGTGTGAGGTCGATGTGATGTCATTATGACCTCAGACATAATGGCATCACAAAGGTGATATTGTTGTAATGTCACAGAGACCTCACAACTGTAACCTCAAAGATGTGAGGTCGATGTGATAACACGATGACATCTCAGATATGACGTCACAAATGTGATATTACCGTGATGTCACTATGATATAATAAAATGGCCGATATTTAATTAATAATAATTAATCGGAAAAGTCGGTATTTGAGGTACGCGTGCATTATGGATGACTTTTACATAAATCAGCCATGAAATACCATTTGTGCAGACTTTGTGACGCTATGTGCGTAATGTATGACATATATTATAATAATGTTAATATTATTTCCGAATCTGCATCCATATCACATGAAATGACGTTTTGCGCCGCTAGAGACGTCACACCTGTGAGGTCAGTGTGAGTTTGATAAGGGCTGACAGTTTGAGGTCACCACGATGTCACACTGTGACCTTGCTGTTCTCTGAATTTGAGGTAACTGTGAGGTAAATATGAGGTCAAATTGTTGACTGGGCTAGTCCGCCCTACACTACTTTTGTAAACTCCGTCCACAGATTTAGTCTTCGGACGTTAATTCAATTGTTGTTCATCTAGATATGGTAAGATACAATAACATTCAACATAGAGTCAGCTGGGTTTGCCGTGTCTGCATACTTTATGTTCGAAATTTCCAGACCCGCCGAGTATTAAAAAACAAAAATACTCACGATACGATGTCAATGTCTGTCATTAGCCCTAACGCTAACATGTATCACAACTGTAAGGGGGGGGGGGGTGGTCATACTATAACAATACTATAGCTATAGACAAGCTGCAAATTCGATATGCGATTGGTGTTTCCAGATGACCTCACGCGATCTCCCTGTCTCCGTGAATCTCATCTTCTTTTCTCACACAGTAATGACGTGACCTGGGCTCGTTATTGGAATCGATGTGCCCACGGAATATGGGAACTTGTATTTGCATGAATTATCCACGTTTACTTGAATGGTAGTGGTATAGGTTGGACTTGGTACAACAATTTAAGCTTCTCGCTATATCTTCACGTCGAAAAACAACGTAGTTGCACGAAACAACGAATAGGCGCATAATACTTTCTTTCACTATCTCAGCCGAGACTCGTTTGCCAGGCAAAACAGGTTGACCTAATACAACTAATTTGATCGGGAACTCATTATGGGCTATTGACAGTGTTCGCATGAAGCGCGGATGCGGCTACTAAAATATTTAGTGATGTGTTCTTGGAGAAGTGTGATGCACATGGTATCAATCCTGTGGCATTACTCGATGAGACAGAACAATCATCCGATGTGTGCTATAGTGATATACATCATTTTGAAGAGATAATTGTTGTGGCATAATTAGTATTACTGGCATTATTATTACTGTCACATGTCACAATAGTGAAGGACACTTTGTAAATGATAATGAGTTTCTAGGAATTCAGTATTACCAAATATTGGCAACATATGTCTACAAGCGATCTCAATGTTCTCTGTATTTTGATTGCAGTGGAAAAGCCAGCCCCCTGTTATTCCACGGCAGTCATTACGAAATGTGTTCCTCGCACCGAATGATAACAGCATCGGCATGAAAAAGAATCAGCTTATAGATGTAGTATGTAAATAAAAGACGACTCTTTTGGATATGGATACAAGTATATATAGTCGAAGCTACGATTTACATTTGAGAAATGGTTTCAAACGGCTTCGATCTTGACCTGTCCAATATCGAGTTGGGGTTGGAAATTAATTGGAGATTGAGCAATTTGACTACTATCTTAGCACTTCGACGTTGCAATCAGTTTCATTAGCAAAAAAAATATAGAACGCAAGAATAGAAGATTGAAAGATAAAGTGATCGAGACTTTTTATGAATGTTTTTTTCTTTCTATTTTTGATCAATGTCCAAAAGGTAATACACGACTCACGAATGCTTCTATTCTACTTTCATCGACTTACTAATAGGGTGTATAAACAAACATATCGCTATCAGCAACAATTACTTACACCTGTTGTGTGCCAAAGTTGGTTGATGAAAACTGAACATAACACATTGTATAATTGCAAACGACCACTGTGTTATTATCTTTTATGACGCGAATCGTATATTATACCTCATAAGACCACACACTGGACGAAGATATTCCATGACAAATACTGCCCGCAACACCCCCACACCCCCGCCCTCCCCATTCATAAGGGTTTAGAGTTGATGGTGGTGATCACATAATATTATGTTTTTATTGTCTTCAATGGCAATAATTGACCACAGCATAATGCTAATAAATGATGGCATGCTATTGAATCACGCTAGTTTATTTTCTCATAGGTATGTCTGTCATAGGCATGTCATAGGCATTGAATACGTTCAGCGCGGATGTGTTTATTAAAATAGGCTGTGCAATTCATTACTTGCCGGAATTGAAAATTTCGGCAAGTATGTTGATCGGTTTGTGGATGTGTTTGTGTGTTTGTGGATGTGTTTGTGTGTTTGTTCGCACTCTAGCCTCCACAGTTCTCGATTAAAAGCTTCCAAAATACGTGTGCAGAATCTGTAGAATACCGGCCAGAAAACGTCCTATTTTGGTGTGTCTAGGTCAAAGGTCAAGGTCAAGGTGAAGCAAAACGTCGAAAACACATAAGTGGCCATAACTTCGGTTCTAATGGTCCTAGATACTTCAAACCAAGCTCATATTGTAGATAAACTCGAGTTCTATCTTTCTTGACCTTGACCTTGACATTTGACTTTGACCTCGAGAAGTTCGCCCGAGGTCGAATATTTGACCTTGGAGGTCACCTCCTCCGATTTTCGATCTGATGCTTTGAAACGATGTGGGACCTTTCCCTTATGGTCAATATCAATTTTTAGCGCGATCGGTCAATCCGTTATGACGTAATTGACGTTTCTATGGCAACGAAATCGGTCCCATTATAAGCCAAATTGCATTTTTCAAGCTGTCCATGCTGATAAAAGCGTCAATAATGTGCGTAAAAATCCAATGATAAACCTGTTGATAAGCAAGGATGACTTCTTTTGATACACGAAATTTCAAGGTCGTAGGTCGAAAGTCAAGGTCAATATTGACCCGCAAGTGAAAACCATGTAGGTCACTATATCTCAGGAACTAAGCAAGATAGAGACACGAAAGTAAATCCACAGTATTGTACTCACTTAGCCTAACAACTTTTGCATTTACACCTAAGGCGTATGAGCGATAGCCTTTGCAAGCGCCTGAGGTCGAAGTTGACCTCAAAAATGACCTTGACCTTGACCTCTTGCAAAAATATCGAATAGTAGCTCGTTTGAAAGGTCTTCGAGAGTACTTTCCAAATCTGTTGTTATTTTTGGAATCGGACGTCAATTGACGTCATAATGACGTCAAACGTGATTCCAGACCAACATTTAGGCCTTTTGAGTGTCAGATGTTCAAAGTTATACCATTTACTGCAGATCTAACAGATGCAAACGATGTGGAGTCGTCCTGTGATGGTTTCTACAAATTTTCAGCTCAATCGATATATCCGTTTCGACGTAATTGACGTTTTTGTGCCAACAAATTGGTAAAATTTCAAAGGAAACTCATCATTTGTGGATATTATGATCTTGTTCGGTTATAATATAACATGTATAAACACGATTATATCATGCATATTTAAAAACTCCATTCACAGTAAGTTAGCAGTATAGAATTGACGACAAATGACGTCATAATTGCGTACTTAGTCCGGCAAGTGTGTGGCCTATGGCCTCTCGTTTTATAGATTGAATTTTTTCTCGCTCTAGGTTTTCCTCAATATGTCGTGTTGAAGAAATGTTTCATAATCACCTTATTCAAAGACTAAGCTGCTCTCAACCACCGCACCAAATGTACATATTTACACATCTTTAAAGCCGATTACAGCTGTTTAATGTATGAACTCCGGGGGTTGGTTTAAGGCGCTCGTCGAAAGGAGCTTAGTTCGTATAATTACTGTGTCCCATGACACAAAATGGTCTGAATTGGGTGATTGCACCAAATCAATGCGGATATGTGTATGTTCGCCAGCATGTAATATACAATAGAATAACTATTTTCGAGTCAAGAACAGATGACCACTTCTCATACTCCTGAGGTAGGTCTAATGTGCCAAAACTGATATATATATATATATATATATATATATATATATATATATATATATATATATATATTGCAATCACTGATTAGTGTAATGAATTTTGCTCATGGATCAGGTATTGAATCAAAACCAAAACCGTTCAGAAACAGTTGCACAAATTGATTACAGAAGAAAGTACTTTGTGTGACAACTACTGTACTCAGCACAACATCTTGTTTATATTTCCTCCTCATTTCGAACACTTGAGCACATCTTCAAACCTCGCAAAACAAACAGCAGGTGATGCCAGAATTTGCAGGAAGCGGCAAAGAATCACGAATATTGATCCACAAATTGCATCCTCCATCATTGCTAATGAATTCAGGTTTCATTCTTCACCATGTAACCGGAGACATGTTCGATCTTCCGTATACTAATTTGCGAGGCTGGCCTTGACTTGCAAATAAAGAAAATGGTAGCGCAAGTTTGAGTTAAAATTCTCTCAGTGTCACTATTTACCTATCCTTATTTATGTTTTGATGCAGTGTTACCCATATTGACGCATAATTAGCCATACATCAACCCCTACGAATGTATTATATTGTTGGAAAACGATATGATTGACAAAAATTCGAAAGCATGAAACATGATTTGTGACCACAGCGAGCGCATAGAATTGCTTCAATACCCTTATGCTCTGTTGGGAATACTACAAGATCGGCATCTACATCAGTGATATCAACGCCACTTGTAAATATATAATAAGCCAACTTAATTCAGCTCGTGAATAACAATTTACGAATTCGAATATATTATTACTCCATGTTGACTCTGATCGACAGTAGGCTCAAATTTTCTGGTCGGCAGCAGGCACAAGTTTTCTGGTTTCAATTGATTTATTTGTCTTCTTACAAGGCTTCGCTTAATAATCTGATAATATTTTTGTCAGACACAAAAAGCAGTTATTGATTGGATACATTGTGGAAGAGATGTTTTGTTCCAGCTAAGAGCGAACCTTTTGATCTGGTCGCGAGAACCATGGACTTCTTCAAAGGGTTCCATAATATGTGTTCATTCAGAGCAGATTTCCGGACATAATGTCACAATTCTGGTTCTTTCCTCATCAGCGACACAATTTAGGCAAAATAGGAGTGAAGAGTGAAGAGTTACTTCGAAGTAAAAAAAAATGTCGATTGTATCACGGCTCAATCAGAGTATGGCCTATAAATCATGGTTACACATATATAGCTATCAACTCTACATGCGGGGTCTCAAACATCAGCATAGTGAGGATGCATCAGAGATGCTAGACGCGGAAGTGTCGTGGGACGGGCTATATCACATCGAGATCATGATAAATCATCACATTCTAAATCAGGCAGTTGGTGTAAAAAATAGTGGTTTTATCTATGCACAAAAGAGTTGGTTGATGAAAATAGCAAACCTAAAATAGTAGATTTTAGAATCTTGGATACAACACGCACCAATATTCACATACTAAAAGTGTATTTACCAAAGAATAATCAATCCAACATATTTGATTGTTTCATCAGCTCCTTTCAGTATTGAATAATATCTAGATGGGTATTTAGATGATAACATTTATTAATGAAAAAAAGATGAATGGACAAGATATGAACAAATGAATATGAAAACATTTTGTGTATTGCTTTCCTTCCCTCCCACTTAAAAATACTCGAGGTCATCCTCAAAAGCTACAAAACAAACTTCAGATGAGGCGAGTATTTGCCCGAAGCAGCACAAGTGGGGTCCACTTTCACTAACATTGATCTACATTTTGTTTACTTCTTTATAGACGATAAATCAATGTTTGACTGCTTACTCTGTAACTGAAGAAAGGTTTGACCAACCAAGCATTAATTTGCAAACAACGTAGTGATTTCTGAATACATGTAGTAAAGTACGGCTAGCGGCTAACCAACCGGCCACATCAGAACAAGCCCCTGGGGAGGCTCGAACCTTCGACCTCCCGGTATCACGCAGGATATTGGATATATTCAATATATCCAATATATTCTTTATGTGTCCTTTTTAACACTTTGGCCGTTGGTTATCAATTTGTCACAAGTAAATGCTATTATTCATCCATACATTTTTAAAATGGTTACAAACATCCAATGTACGTGATTTATATGTGTTTTAATTTTGTGTAATGTCATATATTCCGAATAAAAGTTTAGGTCAAGCTGGAAGAACAGAACCGTGAAATGATTGCATATTCCATAACACCTAGTTGGAGTGCAGACCGCGCCAGACAAGCTGCTCGGTTGGAAGTGCACACTTTGTTGAATGATCTTTGCATGCACGATTTTGTGTTGTGTTGGATTGATCAGAATTATGTGTACATTGCCTAGAGTGTGCACTATACATTTGTCACAGCATCGATGAAACTACAAGTGAAATGAAATCAATTTTGGAGTTGTGAAATTAGGTTGGCGCCATGGTTGGTTGACGGGTTGGTTGAATGGTTAACAGGTAATTCACTCAAAGGTCATCGTGCATATTGAATAAACACTAATCATCCCCAATTACCCAGTAAAGCAAAGCAGTCCATTCTAAGCAGGGCGTTCGGATTCTACCCCTGTGGTAAATATGACTGTAAAAAGTGGCTCTGCATCGAACACAACAAGCGTCAGAATGCTTAACATAGTCGGCTCCAAACAGTGAGGTAACGAAGGGTCAAAATTTAAAAGTCATTTCGTGAATATGATCTCTTTAAAATGACCCATATTATAAAGTAACTGATCAGTATCCTAATTCTCGAAAAGAAAATAAGGGGTCACCTTACTGGTTTCTTCGACATATTCGATCAAGTCACATACACCTGAAATGACATAGTTTTTGGCATTTTTGCACATTTTTTGTCCATATACACATTTTGTATATATACATGCTTTCCATGCGAACGGATACGGTGACCCTCCTATTTTCTTTTCAGTTTTAGGATGCTGATCAGTTACTCCATAAAATATGTCATTTTGATGCTCTGGATTATTTATGTTGATACAGTTATTTACAAATTTATTTTTGAAAACTTTTTGACTCCTTCTTTCCACTGTTTGGAGCGGACTACATTGAGTTCATTCGAGCGAAACCATAACTCAGTCATACAATATGAAGGAATGGTCTATACTCTCCCAGAGAGTAGTGTTGTTATCCAGTCATATTCTCAGCATATACAGCTATATATTTTGTCTAAATTATGGGATTTAAGAAACAACGACATATATATGAGTCTTGATTCATTCAGACAGGTCACAGCTTAAAATTGAATCTCGCATTACGAGAGGCCCATGTATTATTGGAGGGAATCTTCAATAAAGTTTAGCCTTGTACCATGTTTATGTATACCAATGTGAATCTAATAACCACGGTTACATCTTAAACATATCACGGATTTGTTTGTTATGCATAGTCACTATCACCCCCATGACATATGAGGAGTCATGTTTTACGTCAATGTCATGGCAACCAATGTTGACAGGACAAAAATGCAATCAGACAATTCTATTATTGCCTTCGATTATTGCATGGTTGTCGGTGACAGCTGTGTGATACAGCCCGGTTAATGCCGAGTTACTTGTGTACTAATTGTACTAACAAAGTGTACTGCAAAATGTGCTATGTATTTGGGTTGATCGATCGATAGCGACTGACTGTCGCAGTAAACCATAACCTCCATCAATCTTATTCTTTTGAAGTAGGTTTGTTTCCTCTACGGAAACCTTCGATACCAGAGTGAACTCATCCTTTCTAAAGAATACTATTTTATGACTATTGTTATTATTTTTTGTGTCCAGAATAGCCATAGTTTATTCATGCAGTACAGGTCACATTTCCCCATATGTCAGAATAAGTCACACACTGCTTTATGTAGCTCAGATAATTTGGAGACGTGGGTTTATTTTGCTAAAGATTGCAGATAGAATCTATATAATGTTGAACACCTATAGTTAGCCGAATATTGCATTCAGAATAGTGACTCGATTTGACCTTGAAAGACCTTGATTTGACCTTGAAAGACAGGATGTTGTTATACACACGTAACTAACAAGAAGACATATTCAGTATTGGGATTTTTCAGAAGAGTCGCATGACATCCCCATGATATACAAATGTTCTCAATATTATCTCCATACTGATGGCCATACATGACTTTCTGGTAAAGCTTGTGGCTGATCTACGAACCTGGACAAAGTCGTGCAGTTTCAACTAAGAGATGCCATTGAAAGTAGTCGATAGTACCGCTACTGTTCAGTATGGAGCGTTTTTAGGGTCAATATTCATTGACATGCATTGTAGATTTTCTTGTTGTGATTGATTGTTTCAACCGCAAAATTAATTATTCCGCATTGCTGTTTCTAAACTTTCTGTGTCGAATTTACATATTCTTACTGCATAGTTCTAACTTCCATCTCCTTTCTGCTTACTTCCAAGTTCTCACTGGTACTTTCTCAATGCTTAATTCATCATGTCACATTCTAACACCTTTGTCCGTGCAAACTATCAAAAACAAATCGCATCTGGCATAATGCATATGAAACTTAGCACATTTCATTTAGAATAAAGCACATCGCACGAAGAACAAAGCATAACGAATGAAGCATTTCATGTGCCAAAATTACTACTGCACTATTATGACGACAGACAGCGCTGCGGGTCGAGTGGCCACATTGTGAATGAGTAACTGAAGACTCCCGGATGAAGGAAAGACCTTGGTTTGATGGACCGCTGGTCCGGTGCAGTATTTCTAGCTTACCAACCCATGGCCCGATAAGCTATTGGCGTGGTTTTTCGTCCGTCGTCCGTCTACACTCTCTGGGCTTGAAAAGCTGAAAATAGCCCAATCCATTTTCTATGAGCAGACGTGTATTTTGGGGATTAATTTGGGGATAAGGGGCTCACACGAGAGAGGAAATTTAACATGGTGAAAGCCCTTTAACCTAAAAAATTGGTACGTTCGTCCGTCGTCCGTCCGGCAAATAACTTTTTGGGGCCTTGATGAAGATTTTTTCTGAAAATTTACTAAAACATTCCTTGGGTTAATACCCTGAGACGTTTTGTTTTCGTTTTTTTTTATTATTATTCAATCGTTTTTGCCGATTTGGCGGCCATATTTTTATGAAAAGTGGCTAATTTTGGACTTTGATGGCCTTTTTCTCGAAAACTGTCTGATCTGTTTGCGCTTTTTGTTTCAGGACATCTCCCTCATGTACATCAATGGCAAGTTTCATTGTCCTTGAATCGCCGGTCTGCGTGTGGCAGCCATTTTGATTTTTTGTCCCAAATCGAGCCACTATTCGTTCTGAGCCATTTCCAGCAAAATTTTTTTTTTTATTTGCCATTGAAAAATTTTTGGGAAAATTTCACCCAATTTTTCTTTCATAATGGGAGCTTTGCGGGGGTAAACTCCTAGAACTTTTCAAGATACAGCGTAGTATTGGCACATTCAAATGGGAAATCATATATTTCAGTTTGAATGATGACCTTGCATTTGATTTTGAATGACTTTGAAAGGTCAAAACGACCTTACTTTGTCAAAAGAAACGATGATTTTTGTCTTTGGCTGCCATTTTCTCAAAAACTATTCAGACAATTCTCCTCAAAATCTCTATGTAGTACCTTTGTGATGTGTATAAGTTTTGTTTGCGTTTAAATCGACGGTGTGTGAATAATGTCATTAACGAAAGAAACTTGATGTAACTTGATTTCGTATTATATTCCATACAGGAAATGTGTGTTTGGCAACATTTACGAGCATGTTTTGACAATAGGTTTGAAGATCAGAGTAACAATTTGTTTTTGGGAAAATGAATACACTGTGTAATTCTCATGATCTGCCGGTAAGCTGCAGCACCCTTGGTGCTACGTTGTCTCTTTATTTGGCAAACAGGTAAATAAGATCTATATGTTAAATCCAATACAACTACCGTAGCGCAGTACTAGTGTATCTACTTTACTGTCACAAGTTGGAATCGTGCCAAATTAACGGTATGAAGAAATTATGATTGGAGAGATCAACATATTTAGCCTTGAAAGAGATAACCATCAGTTTCCTGAGAATTTTTTTTCACATCTCAATTATCACTGTCCATTCTCAAGTAATGACCATTTGTGTATGTTAATTTTAGGCCTATGTCATGATAATTGCACTTAATTCGCAACAGTGTATTATATTATAATGAGTGTTCATGACGTCACATCGAAAATTGATTTTAATGAGCATAGAAATCTTATTAATAGGCTCATATTAATCATCTCTCAGTAGACTCACTATTCGTTTATTTACAGGGCAGGGTGCGGGAATTCATTGGGGTCTGTGCTCAGCTGCATGAGTGTGGCACCTGTTGGTCGCGCCAATGATAAAGGAGGTCTTAGTTTCTCATACATCATGTGGCTACGTGCGGCCAGCGCCTCCTGTCGTCATAATGTTGCAGTAGTAATTTTGTCCACAACAATTACTACTGCATCATTATGACGACAGGCGGCGCTAACCGCCGAGTGCTTCATTCTTTGTGCGTTGTTCATCATGCGATATGCTATATTCTAAATGCAATGCGCTAAGTTCCATATGCATTGTGCCAGATGTGATTTGTTTTTGATAGTTTGCATGGACAAAGGTGTTAGAATTTGACATGATGAATTAAGCATTGAGGAAGTACCAGTGAGAACTTGGAAGTAAGCAGCAAGGAGATGGAAGTTAGAACTATGCAGTAAGAATATGTAAATTCGACACAGAAAGTTTAGAAACAGCAATGTGGAATAAAGAATTTCGCGGTTGAAACAATCATTCACAACAAGAAAATCTACAATGCATGTCAATGAATATTGACCCTAAAAACGCTCCATAGTTCAGTAGTACCAATGGTACTGCCAAATGAGCACATCACAAGCAGCACTCACAGGAGGTTTCAAGCACTGAAAAACAGAAGTCATTGCCTTGAAAACTACTCAGATACATGTATATGATATTTATATTTCCTACTAAAATATTCCATATACAAAACACCTAATGAACCGAGATTCATATGACGAATCAGGATCCAGGTTATATGTATATTGAATAGATGAATATTGATGTTTTTGCCGGCACATGGTTGTACTGGTTGGAAAGTATTTGCACACTAAACAACTTTTCATCCACTGGTCATCAAGTGGTGTTCATTCGCCAAATCTGAGAGACTCACTGCACAACTCGCAATGCTGCTATAATCAGCACTGATTATAATCAGCCTAATTAGTCAACATTAGGGCAAAATACAACATGCTCTATTGTTATTTATAACATTTGCTCGTACAGTTTATGGGATTTGTCCTTCCTGCTTTGTGCCAAGAATGTGACAATAACCATAACACTACATCATATGAATGTATGTGACCACAATGTTTATTGAGACCATTTACAACACAAATCATAATTTATATGACAAATATTTATATTTCCTACTAAAATATTCCATATACAAAACACCTAATGAACCGAGATTCATATGACGAATCAGGATCCAGGTTATATGTATATTGAATAGATGAATATTGATGTTTTTGCCGGCACATGGTTGTACTGGTTGGAAAGTATTTGCACACTAAACAACTTTTCATCCACTGGTCATCAAGTGGTGTTCATTCGCCAAAATTAGAGAGCTTAAGATTTGATACGTGTACGCGTACGGCTAAAAAGCTTGTGTATTACGTCACGCAATCTTGTGTTGCTGTGACGCTTGACGTTTGGCACTTGGCGTTCAAGCACGAAAACGACGTCTGCAGGCCTTTCTACACGTACATGACAAACGCCTAGGTATATTTGTTATTTAGACATCATATATATGTTCCTTGGCTCAAGTTTTATTACAATCAGAGAGAGCACATGATGTTGCAACTATGTTTAGAAGAACAGACAGATTCAACTCATAAAAGTGTTATTCTACAAACGTTGAAAACATACTGTTTATCAGTGTTTATACGACATACTACTTATGCGACCTCGTGCTGATCACGTGGACAGACGGGGCATGTGACATTTCAGGAGCGTAGCTATACCAAGTGCGTAGGCAGACTGATAAAATAAAGAAGCTTCATCATAGATGGCAATTGTAAAATATTATCAAGGGTTAAAATGAAGCTAAATACAAGTGTAGTTTGTGTTCATGAAGTAGGCTAATACACGCAGGCCTACACTACACTCATGCACGCAAAAATCCTACATCTAAACTTAAAAAAATAGTTATCTGATAGGCCCCAAAAAAACTACAAAACTATAATGCTCTGATATGCTTGTATTATTTGTAGTCTACAGGGGCGTATCCAGGATGTTTGAAAAGGAAGGGCGCAAAACATTTGGACGAAAACATAGCCGCATGGGGTCTGGGGCACGCTGCAGCCCAGAATCTGAATGCCTCATGGTCTGTGACGCACTCTGGAGTAATCCTGTGTCCAAAAGAACGTTTGCTAGATTGTGCAAATTTAAACTATACCAGACGGTTATATTAAAACGATACGAAATATGGTTACGACGTACAAGACAGGCGCTAGCATCATGTGAAATTCCAAATGTCTCTAGGTCTAAATGATTTTTTTTCGCAGTTTATTAGACCTATCTTCATCATAATACTAACATAAAGCATGACGGGCTTATTTACAGACATATTACATGATTAGGGCCTACTGGAGAGACTCGCCACTCCACCCCCCCCCCCCAACCCCCCCCCCTCCCCCCTCCCCACCTGAAAATCCAAACACGCGCGCGTTCCAACCGAAACTATACCAAAAAGAACCGGCATGCGCATATCTATGCGATTCGTCCTGGAGCGTGCATTGATTCCACCCATTTAAAAGTAAATTTAAATGGAAAGGTGATCTCTAGTCCTACGATTTTGTTGGATCATTTTGAGTTATCATGTATGGGCTTAATATATGTAACTATACGTGTTGTTACGGTGTGATTAAGATGGCAAACAAACATACATCTCTTGTGTTACCTCAGTAGTTTGAGTTTCGAATGGAGTTCTACACATATTAGGTATACGAACACATATAGGATTGCCATTTAACTCCATTATAACGTTTTATGAGAGAAATCACTTTCAAAATGTTTCAATTTTCATAAAATTTCAGTATGTTGAAGCAATATATATAACTTACAAAATATTAAAAAATCAGCACATGTTGTTGGAATAGATCAAACGCTACAAGCATTTGACTGTTAGCTGCTGACACCTGGCGAATTCCTCAGAAAGCAAACTCCCAGAAAGGGCCGGTTTGTTTATATGTATTCATGCGCACAGTAACAGCTCCAATCAACATGAAAATTCACATGTACATAGAGGAATACCCATAATACCACTATACAAACCAAAACAGAGACATTTTAAAGTGATACATGTGCATTTGGAAGAGAAACTGGGAGTTTTTAAATAATATAGTACTTTGATGCCTCATTTTGACCATATAAGGAAATCAATACAGGTCCATAACCATTAAACAAACGGTGTATATTTGTTTGCCACCGGAAATCACACCATAACATCCTGGACTTACAGGCCCTATTCGCAAGACTATTCAAGCTACAAGTTTCATGAGCGAAGGACAAAATCGAGCTCGTGCATGCGTTGTGTTCGGCACGCGCTTAGTATGATCTACACATTGAGATAGGACGCCACGCTGTCGTGTGTGTCTTCGTTCTTGACTTGTTGTACATATGAAGAAGATTTTCTACTATTTTTTCTAGTGATTTTTTTTCCACAACTTCAATCAGAAAATATGAATATACTTAGTAATATATATTATATTCTTTTCTGGGTGGGTGAGAGGGGGGGGGGGGGTCGGAGATCCCCCATATGAAGGTGCCTCTGGTCTATAGTGGAATGTTAGTGTAGAATTAATAATACATATTTTATTCCTATTTTCACAGTGATCCCGAAAATGCTCCCCTCCCCCTCCCCTTCCACCTTGACCGAATTTCTGGATCTACCCCAAATCCGCCTTGACTCCTATTGTCATGAGCGGGTTTTGGGGGAGTAGATTTAAATAATAATAATAATAATAATAATAATAATTATTATAGTAATACACTGTAGTAAGTATTCAATAGTATAGTGAACACAAGAATCTGGCGATGCTATGACGAATGGTCTCCTGGTACTAGTATATCGCTCTGTCATCGACATCCATAGGCTTGCCGGCCCAAGTATCATATCCTGCGCCTTCCTCTATATTCAATAAGGATAAAAAAAAAAGGTGCGAGACAGATTAAATGGTATGTTTTTAGTGGACGAGTAGTATTAAGGAGCAGTGTACGATACTTGGGGCCGGCTTGCCATTCGTGAGTTGAACTCGTACAGACTATAATTCATAGGTATAGAGGGATAAAAGCCTGGCCTGTTTGAACGCCTATTGTTCGATTTATTTACTCAATAAACTATACATATCTTCAATTACCGGTATATTTACACAACCAGCAGCGATCTGCTCTAGTCGTCGATTTCCAATGCCCAACTAACACGTGTTCACTCCACTTCCTGGAGCATGTTCACGTTCGCGTTATGACAATAAATCTTAAGCCAGTTCAGTGTGACGTAAACGCCAAGACAGCCGTGTAGGTCCAGACGTACACGTACGCGTATCAAATCTTAAGCTCTCTAATATGTAACCACAGATTGGACAGTGCTCCCATGATCAATACGTGTCCCATACATAAGGGTGTGTTAGTGCTGGTAATGGAAGCCTTGTCTTTATTGTCGACATTTGCAATAAATGACCAAAGCGGAATAGGAAAACATGATAATGAAAATGCTATATCAAAGCCCTATGTTTTTTATTGTCTTCAATGGCAATACTTGACCACAGCATAATGTCAATAAATCATGACATGCTATTGAATCACGCTAGTTTATTTTCTCATAGGTATGTCTGTCATAGGCATGTCACATGCATTGAATACGTTCAGCGCTGATACGTTTACTAAAATAGGATGTGCAATACATTTTATAGATTGAATATTTTCTCACTCTAGGTTTTCCTCGAATTTTTCGTGTTGAAGAAATATCACATGCTGATTTTGTTCAGAGACTAAGCCGCTCTCAACCACCGCACCAAATGTACATATTCACACATCTTTAAAGCCGATTACAGCTGTTTAATGTATGAACTCCGGGGGTTGGTTTAAGGCGCTCGTCAAAAGGAGCTTAGTTCGTATAATTACTGTGTCCCATGACACAAAATGGTCTAAATGTGTTGCCTGGTGTTGGACGATTGGGTGATTGCACCAAATCAATGCGGATATGTGTATGTTCGCCAACATGTAACATACAGTAGAATAACTATTTTCGAGTCAAGAACAGATGACCATTTCTTGTACTCCTGAGGTAGGTCTAATGTGCCAAAACTGATAAATATAGCAATCACTGATTAGTGTAATGAATTTCGCTCATGGGTCCGTTATTGAATCAAAACCAAAACCGTTCAGAAACAGTTGCACAAATTGATTACAGAAGAGAGTACTTCGTGTGGCAACTACTGTACTCAGCACAACATCTTGTTTATATTTCCTCCTCATTTCGAACACTTGAGCACATCTTCAAACCTCGCAAAACAAACAGCAGGTGATGCCAGAATTTGCAGGAAGCGGCAAAGGATCACGAATATTGATCCACAAATTGCATCCTCCATCATTGCTAATGAATTCAGGTTTCATTCTTCACCATGTAACCGGAGACATGTTCGATCTTCCGTATACTAATTTGCGAGGCTGGCCTTGACTTGCAAATAAAGAAAATGGTAGCGCAAGTTTGAGTTAAAATTCTCTCAGTGTCACTATTTACCTATCCTCATTTATGTTTTGATGCAGTGTTATCCATATTGATCCATATTTAGCATACATCAACCCCTACGAATGTATTATTTTGTTGGAAAACGATATGACAAAAAATCGAATGCATGAAACGTGATTTATGACCACAGCGAGCGCATAGAATTGCACCAATTTTATACTCTTATGCTCTGTTGGGAATACTACTACAAGATCGGCATCTACATCAGTGATATCAACGCCACCCGTCAATATATAAGAAGCCAACTAAATTCAGCTCGTGAATAGCAATTTACCAATTCGAATATATTATTACTCCAGGTTGACTGTGCTCGACAGTAGGCTCAAACTTTCTGGTCGGCAGCAGGCACAAATTTTCTGGTGCAATTGATTTATTTGTCTTCTCACAAGGCTTGGCTTGTTAATCTGATACAAAAGGCAGTTATTGATTGGATATATTGTGGAAGAGATGTTTTGTTCCAGTTAAGAGCGAACCTTTTGATCTGGTCGCGAGAACCGTGGACTGCCTCAAAGGGTTCCATAATATGTGTTCATTCAGAGCAGATTTCCGGACATAATGTCACAATTCTGGTTCTTTCCTCATCAGCGACACAATTTAAGCAAAATAGGAGTGAAGACTGAAGAGTTACTTCGAAGTAAGATAAAATGTCGAGTGTATAACAGCTCAATCAGAGTATGGCCTATAAATCATGGTTACACATATATAGCTATCAACTCTACATGCGGGGTCTCAAACATCAGCATAGTGAGGATGCATCAGAGATGCTAGACGCGGAAGTGTCGTGGGACGGGCTATATCACATCGAGATCATGATAAATCATCACATTCTAAATCAGGCAGTTGGTGTAAAAAATAGTGGTTTTATCTATACACAAAAGAGTTGGATGATGCAAATAGCAAACCTAAACTTGTAGATTTTAGAATCTTGGATACAACACGCACCAATATCCACATACTAAAAGTGTATTTACCAAAGAATAATCAATCCAACATGTTTGATTGTTTCATCAGCTTCTTTCAGTATTGAATAATATCTAGATGGTTATGTAGATGATAACATTTATTATTGAAAAAAAAGATGAATGGACAAGATATGAACAAATGAATATGAAAACATTTTGTGTATTGCTTTCCTTCCCTCCCACTTCAAAATACTCGAGATCATCCTCAAAAGCTACAAAAAAAACTTCAGATGAGGCGAGTATTTGCCCGAAGCAGCACAAGTGGGGTCCACTTTCATCAACATTGATCTACATTTTGTTTTCTTCTTTATAGACGATAAATCAATGTTTGACTGCTTACTCTATAACTGAAGAAAGGTTTGACCACCCAAGCATCAATTCGCAAACAACGTAGTGATTTCTGAATACATGTAGTAAAGTACGGCTGGCGGCTAACCAACCGGCCACATCGGAACAAGCCCCTGGCGAGGCTCAAACCTTCCACCTCCCGCACCAGTGGTGGACGCCTTACCCCTAGACCAATGGTTCGGTATCACGCAGGAATGGATGTATATTCAATATATCCAATGTAATATATCCAGTCCTTTTTAACACTTTGGCCATTGATTATCATTTTGTCACAAGTAAATGCTATTATTCATCCATACATTTTTAAAATGATTACATTTACAGTCCAATGTACATGATGTATATGTGTTTTAATTTTGTGTAATATCATATTCCAAATAAAAGTTTAGGTCAAGCTGGAAGAACGGAACCGTGTAATGATTGCATATTCCATAACGGCTAGTTAGAGTGCAGACCGCGCCAGACAAACTGCTCTGTTGGAAGTGCATACTTTGTTGAATGTTCTATTGTGCATTGCCTAGAATGTGTACTATACATTTGTCACAGCATCGATGAAACTACAAGTGAAATGAAACCAATTTTGGGGTTGTGAAATTAGGTTGGCGCCATGGTTGAATGGTTAACAGGTAATTCACTCAAAGGTCATCGTGCATATTGAATAAACACTAATCATCCCCAATTACCCAGTAAACCATTCTAAGCAGGGCGTTCAGATTCTACCCCTGTTGTGAATAGGACTAGAAAAAATGGCTCTGCATCAAACACAAGCGTCAGAATGCTTAATGTAGTCCTCTCCAAACAGTGAGGTAACAAAGGGTCAAAATTTGTAAAAGTCATTTCGTGAATATGATCTCTTCAAAATGACCTATATCATAAAGTAACTGATCAACATCCTAATTCTCGAAAAAATCATAAAGGGTCACCGTACTGGTTTCTTCGACATATTCGAGTAAGTCACAAACATATACCTGAAATGACATAGTTTTTGGCATTTTTGCACATTTTTTGTCCATATACACATTTTGTATAAACATGTTTTTCATGCGAACGGATACGGAGACGCCTTTATTTTCTTTCCAGTTTTAGAATGCTGATCAGTTACGCCATATAATATGTCATTTGATGCTCCAGATTATATTGATACAGTTATTTACGAATGTATTTTTAAAAACTTTTTGACCGCCACTTTCCTCACTGTTTGGAGCGGACTACCTCAAGTTCATTCGAGCGAAACCATAACTCAGTCATACAATATGAAGGAATGGGCTAATACTCTCCCAGAGACAGTCAACAAAAGAAACTACTTTACGAAAAAAAAATTTTAAATGTTGACAAAGATGCGTCTACTACGTTTGGATATTTGTAGTGTTGTTATCCACGTCATATTCTCAGCATATACAGGCCGTATTATGTCTAAATTGTGGGATTAATAAACAACGACATACATATGATTCTTGATTCATTCAGACAGGTCACAGCTTAAAATTGAATATTGAACCTCGCTTACGAGAGGCCCATGTATTATTGGAGGGAATCTTCAATAAAGTTTAGCCTTGTACCATGTTTATGTATACCAATGTGAATCTAATAACCACGGTTACATCTTTGACATCACGAATTTCTTTGTTATGCATAGTCACTATCCCCCCCCCCCCCCATGACATATGAGGAGCCATGTCTTACGTCAATGTCATGGCTACCAATAATGACAGGACAAAAATGCAATCAGACAATTTTATTATTGCCTTCATTTATTGCATGGCTGTCGGTGACAGCTGTGTGATACAACCCGGTTGATGCCGAGTTACTTGTGTACTAATTGCACTAACAAAGTGTACTGCAAAATGTGCAATGTGTTTGGGTTGATCGATCGATCTGAGCGACCGACTGTCGCAGTAAACCATAACCTCCATCCATCTTAATCTTTTGAAGTAGTTTCTTTCCCCTATGGAAACCTATGATACGAGAATGAACTTATTCTTTCTAAAGAATACTATTTTATGACTATTGTTATTATTATTCGTTTCCAGAATGTCCATAGTATATTCATGCAATTCCTTTCTCATTCAGGTCACATTTTCCCATGAAATGTCAGAATAAGTCACACACTCTTTTATGTATCCCAGATGATTTGGAGACGTGGGTTTATCTTGCTGAAGATTGCAGATATAGTATATATTCATGTTGAACACCTATAGTTATTCGAAATTCAGAATAGTGACAGAAATTGACCCTGAAAGACCTTTAATCGTGAAACACTGCGTACACGATGTTGTTTACATAATAAAGTGACAAGGAGACATACCCAGTATTGGAATTGTTCTGAAAAGTCGCATGACATCCCCATGATATACGAATGTTCTCAGTATTCTCTCCACACTGATGTCGGGAAGCTAATAGTCACCTTTTACCGTGATCCTCAAAACATTCTGGTAAAGCTTGTGGTTGATCTACGAACCAGGACAAAGTCGTGCTGTTTCAACCAAGAGATGCCATTGAAAGTAGTGAGTAGTACCGCTACTGTTCAGTAGTGCCAATGGTACTGCCCAAGGAGCACATCACAAGCAGCACTCACAGGAGGTTCCATGCACTGAAAACATAAATCATTGCCTTGAAAACTACTCAGATGTATGATATTTATATTTTCTACAAAAATATCCTGTATATTAGACTCCTGATGAAACGTGATTCATATGACGAATCAGGTTCTATTTATACTGAATGAATGAATATTGATGTCAAGGTTCTAGCTATATTGATTAAATGAATATTGATGTCCAGGTTCTAGCCATATTGATTGCATGAGTATTGATGTCCAAATTCTACCTATACTGATTAAATGAATATTGATGTCCAGGTTCCAGCTATATTGATTGAATGAATATTGATGTCCAGGTTCTAGCCATATTGTTTAAATGGATATTGATGTTTTTTGTTTTCCGCATATGACTGTACAGATTGGAAAGTAATTGCACACTGAACAACTTTCATCAACTGGTCTTCAAGTTGTGTTCATTCGCCGAATCTGAGAGATAACCACAACTCACTACACAACTCGCAATGCTTCTATAAAACCTCCAGTGACAGTGGACAGCCTAATTAATTAACATTAGGGCAAAATACAACATGCTCTATCGTTATTTATAACATTTGCTCGTAAATTTTATGGGATTTGTCCTTCCTGCTTCGTGCCAAGAATGTGACAATAACCATAACACTACAATGCATGAATGTATGTGACCACAATGTTTATTGAGACCATTTACAACACAAATCATACTTTATATGACAATATGTAACCACAAATTGAACAGTGCTCCCATGAATAATACGTGTCCCAAACATAAAGGTATGTTAGTGCTGGTAATGGAGCCTATGTCTTTATTGTCGACAATTGCATTAAAATGACCAAAGCGGAATAGCAAAACAAGAAAATGACACGCTATATCAAAGCCCAATACAGGTTGTTTTTCGCCATAGGCTTTAAATATGTTCAGCAGGAAAGCGTTCATTACTCGATGCTGTGTTTTTACGAAAATACTCTCGCTTTTGGTTACAGTAAATCATTTCCACAGTAGAAAATGTTTTTGATGTGTTTCCGATGCTGGGACGGAAAAAGTATGTGACCCGATATAGCACATAATAATTATTGCAAGATGATGTAAGCACCTAATTATGACCGAATGTGGGACCAAAATAGAATAAATTTGATTGATTGAATCCTATTCGCTAGTTGAAGACGCTTCACAAACATTTGCAAGAATTGATTCCACCACGAAACACTTAGTGTGACATCTTTTGTACTCTGCACAATGCCTTGTGTCTCTTCCCTCCTACTTCAGAATACTCTAAGTCATGTTCACTACTGACAAAACAAACAGCAGGTGGATCCAGTATCCGCAGCAGGAGTTGAGGAATCACGAATATTGATCCACAAATGATATTCGAGTTTTTTCCCCCACAAACATCCGCTTCGCTAGCTACAATGGCCACAAACCACACATGTGACTTTCAACATGCTGACGTGGCGCCCTCGAGTGGATCTTCAAATATTGTTTATTGAAATAAACGTGGAATCAATACCCAGTATTAAGTATTCCGAGCAAACAAAACAGGGTCCGTTATCCAATCTCATAGTCCTGGGACAGAAAATCATATTAGTATATTATTATATTATTCTTATATTTTAAGAATCATCACTTAATCATCATTTAAAAATGTTTTATTTTGACAGAAATCAATATTTTCGACAACTATTCAAATGTACGAATCGTGATATATTGCCACTGATCACATACAATATTATCATATTTCTAGTTATCACATTTGTATGTTCTGTAGCTCATAATGTGATGTATGTGTCAGTAGTATCAACCGTTTCTATAAGTGTTGAGAACGCGGACAAAATGTGTTCGTAATTCATAATTGGCCAGTTCCATCCTGTAATATATATGAGACATGATATTAATCGTTAAATTTGACTGCTCGGGAGCACACACAAATTTCCAGGTGCTATTGATTCATCTTGTCTTCATACAAGGCTGTGTTTGTTCATCTCACAATAGGTTTGCCAGACACAAAAGGCATGAATTGATACGATGTTTCGTGAAAGGGATGTTTTGTTACAGATATGAGCAAACCCTTTGATGGGGTCGAGAGAAGCAGGGAATTGATCAGCGTGCATTCGCTGTCAATAATGATCACAAAAATGTCATAATTCTTCTGGATATTTTCTTATTAGCGGCCAAATCCGACCACATCAATGCCAAAGCTAAATGGTAAAAAATGATTTGAGTGCTCCGTATGAATTTCTCTGGTAGGAACTATACCGCTACACAACGACAGCATCGCCTATTGATCATGATAAAATATATAGCTATAAGTTTTACATGAATGATATCTCGCACATCAGCACAGTGCTAGTCCACCAGGAAAATATGGTAGGACAGGCTGATATATATCACACGTATGTCACATCAAGATTGTGATAAATCCTCACTTTTGAATAAAGCTGGCTGGTGTTAAATGGTGATGTTGAATGTCTTATACCATGTGATTATATTTGACAAAAAGTGTGTTGTAGCAAGATCATAATCTTCCATCACTGTCAAACTGTTATAAACGATAAAAAATGTGGTAAAATACATTACAGTTTCCCTCGGCGCATGTGTGTGTGTGTCATCATCACTGGGTGGGAGCTTGCCCATGATTCTTGACGAGTCAACTCGGTAAAAACGAGCCCATGCCACAAAACATTTTTGCCGAGCAAAGCCCCTGCGAGGAAAGATTTTTACCGAGTTGACTCGTCAAAGATCATGGGCAAGCTATCACCCAGTGATCATATTCGATCATGATCATCACTTGCATTTTCTAACACTAATTGACAAGAGGGTATATGACCAAATCACTATGCTACTCTGCACTCAATATACACCTATCTGTACCGAAATGTTTTGTATTGTTTTGTATTGTATTTCATTTAGAGCTTCAACAATGATAAATTTTACAGTGCATACAAACATCATCAAAAGCCCCAGGACACACAACAGTCAATAGACCGTAACATCCACATCTGGAGGGTCCTGTGCTCCGGACAAATATAATTATACTTAAACTTAGCTAGAAATTCTGAATGACCATACATACATGTGATCTGGTCGCAATGGTTTAGGTACAGATGAATATTATACGTAACCGTTTGTGAGGTAAGAACTAATGAATAAAACGAGCATTTTTCACACAATGTGTGCTGACTGGTGTGGTATACTGTAAAATATCGTATCTGCCTCCTCCAGGCCGAAGCAATTAAACGCCCACCAAACAAATCAAATGAAAACATTTCGCGTCCCTGTTACTATATACAAATTAATTTCACAAGGGATCACTTCAAACCGTATGCCACTCAACACATTCCATGTTTTCCTTTCCTCCCACTTTCGAGAATACTCGAGGTCATTCACAAAAGCTACTAAACAAACTGCAGGTGAGGCCAGTATTTGCCTGAAGCAGTACAAGTGGGGTCCACTTTCACTAGCATTGATCTACAATTTGTTTTCCTTCTTTATTGTCAATAAATCAATGGTTGACTGCTTACTCTGTAACTGAAGAAATCTTTGACCTTCGAAACATAACATTGTAGCAATACCCTTGATTTGGCGAGTGGATTGATTTTTTAGATGACTCAGTATATACTATACGGTATGTGAACTATTCAACATTAATGTATGTACTTTTCAAACACTGGTATCGACCATTGATGCATCAGCACCTACAATAAATCTCCACATACCAGCACATAACATGGATTATACAATTTAATGATATGAAATTTACAGCTGAATTTACAGCAGCTAGCAAATGATCGTGAGTGGTTGTGAACAAACTTGTGAGGCCTGCCTGCGAAATGTTCAAATTTCCATGCTTATCATATCACCATCATTTTCGATGCCACTGGTGTAAAACTAAATGGTCCATTTTGTCTATATGTGATGCAAACATGACAAGATGCATAGGGATATGCGGTGAAGTGGACACAATCACATGCGGACATTGACACGCTGAACTACGTACGGGTGATTATGGCTGGGTTCCTTATCGAGTTAATAATGGGTTGCACCAAAGTGATATTGGAAAGAGGAGCATGCGGGGAATGCTAAGAATATTGCGTATGTGGTACTTATTACATTGTCTATTCACGCTTAGCTCCAATGGGGTTTCATTAGTACCGGTATTCGATTTGGAATGGTGAACGCAAGGTGGAACGCTGACTGAATTGTTACCAAGCAAGTCACTCAGGGCATACCGAATGAATACAGAGTAATTAGTAAAGTAACCAGCGAAGCACATAGCGGAGAGCAACTAACACTAAGCGTCTATCGGGTCATTCGATTTCTACCAGTGTTATATCCAAAAGCAAACAACTTACCCAACCAATGTGAAAGAATGGTCTTTAAGAAACAGTTCACAAGCAGTAACAACAGAAACGACTGTACCAAAACATTTGTTTGTTAGTATCTGAAATATTCATAATTATCATCGTGTGCAGGTCATATCATATCTCGATTGTGCAGATTGAAAATACATATGTTCAGAAATTGATTGTTCCAGTTTGAATTGAAAATGAGTCGCTGAAGCCCCGGACTTGCATCTCACATTATAATAGACTTTCCCTGGCCATAACTATTGAACAATTTCACATGTATTGTAGCCCTATTACAGCTTTGGTGAATTTTTCGTGAATCTCTCCAGATGCGTTTATTCTATTCTACATATCACGTTTTCTTGTCATTCATACTACCAACCAATGACATGCCAGGAGATCTGGCTCACGTTGGTGTCTTGGTAACGTTTCCATGACAGTAATTCACTCAGCCAGTTTATTGCCTTCGTTTAGTGCATGATTATCCACGTGTGATCCAGCCGAGTTGATGTATTGTTCTGTCTATTTTTCTAACCCTCCGGATCACAGATGGATTCACGCATTCACAATATTAAATGAAGGTATACATATATTCTAATATTATCACACCACACATAGTTGGAGTCACATATATCATGATGGACAATATACCGGAAACCAATAGAGTACAGTCAAGGTTCAAGGACGTTAATGTCATGGCAACCAATGTTGACAGGACAATAATGCAATCAGGCAGTTCTATTATTGTCTCCGTTTATTGCAAGCTGTGACAGCTGTGTGATACAGCCCGGTTGTACACAGTTACTTGTGTACTAATTGTACTAACGAAGTGTACTGCAAAATGTGCAATGTGTTTGGGTTGATAGATTGATCCGAGCGACTGACTGTCGCAGTAGGCCATAACCCCCATCCATCTTATTCTTTTGAAGTAGTAATTTTCCACTCCGGAAACCTACGGTACGAGAGTGAACTTATCCTTTCTAAAAATA
Organism: Terebella lapidaria; assembly: GCA_949152475.1. Taxonomy (NCBI): domain Eukaryota; kingdom Metazoa; phylum Annelida; class Polychaeta; order Terebellida; family Terebellidae; genus Terebella; species Terebella lapidaria. The sequence continues at coordinate 36,140,656 of OX424566.1, forward strand.
CTATTTTATGATTGTGGTTAATTTTATCCGTGTCCAGAATGTCCGTAGTATATTCATGCAATTCCTTTCTCCGCAATCCCCCATGATATGTCAGAATAAGTCACACACTGCTTTATAGCTCAGATTGATTTGACCTTGAAAGACAGGATGTTGTTATACACACGTAACTGACAGGAAGACATAGTCAGTATTGGGATTTTTTAGAAGAGTCCCATGACATCCCCATGATATACACATTTCTCAATATTCTCTCCATACTGATGGTCGGGAAGCTAATAGTCAACTTTTTCTATGATCCTGAAAGCTTTCTGGTAAAGCTTGTGGCCGATCTACGAACCTGGACAAAGTCGTGCTGTTTCAACTAAGATATGCAATAGAAAGTAGTGAGTAGTACCGTTATTGTTCAGTAGTGCCAATGGTACTGCCAAAGGAGCACATCACAAGCAGCAATCACAGGTTTCATGCACTGAAAACAGAAATCATTGCCTTCAAAACTACCCAGATATATTATATTTATATTTCCTACTGAAATATGCCATATATAAAACACCTAATGAATCGGGATTCATATGACAAATCGGGATCCAGGTTATATTTATATTGAATGAATGAATATTGATGTTTTTTCCATCATATGGTTGTACTGGTTGGAAAGTAATTGCACACTGAACAACTTTTCATCCACTGGTCATCAAGTGGTGTTCATTCGCCAAATCTGAGAGACTCACTGCACAACTCGCAATGCTTCTATGAAACCTCCAGTGACAGTGATAAGTATAATCAGCCTAATTAATCAACATTAGGGAGAAATACAACATGCTCTATTGTTATTTATAACATTTGCTCGTAAAGTTTATGGGATTTGTCCTTCCTGCTTTGTGCCAAGAATGTGACAATAACCATAACACTACATCATATGAATGTATGTGACCACAATGTTTATGGAGACCATTTACAACACAACTCATACTTTATATGACAATATGTAACCACAAATTGAACAGTGCTCCCATGATTAATACGTGTCCCATACATAAAGGCGTGTTAGTGCTGGTAATGGAGCCTATGTCTTTATTGTCGACAATTGCAATAAATGACCAAAGCGGAATAGCAAAAAATGATAATTACACGCTATATCAAAGCCCTATACAGGTTTTATTTTTCGCCATAGGCTTTGAATATGTTCAGCAGCAAAGCGATGCTGTGTTTTACGGACATATTCTCGCTTCTGGTTCCAGTAAATCATTTCCACAGTAGAAAATGTTTTTGATGTGTTTCTGATGCTGGGACGAAAAAAATATTTGACCCAATATACCGCAGAATAATTATTACAAGATGATGTAAGCACCTAAATATGTCTGAATGTGGTACCATAATAAAAATAAATTTGATTGATTGAATCCTATTTGCTAGTTGAAGACGCTTCACAAACATTTGCAAGAATTGATTCCACCACAAAACACTTAGTGTGACATCTTTTGTACTCTGCACAGTGCCTTGTTTATCTTCCCTTCTACTTCAGAATACTCTAAGTCATATTCACTACTGACAAAACAAACAGCAGGTGGAGCCAGTATCCGCAGCAGGAGTTGAGGAATCACGAAAATTGATCCACAAATGATATAACTCGAGATATCATTTTTTCCCCCACAACATCCGCTTCGCTAGCTACAATGGCCACAAACCGCACATGTGACTTTCAACATGCTGACGTGGCGCCCTCAAATATATTTTATTGAAACTTATATTTTAAGAATCATCACTTAAAAATGTTTTATTTTGACAGAAATCAATATTTTTGACAAATATTCAAATATACGAATCGCGATATATTGCCACTGATCACATGCAATTTTATCACATTTCTATTTATCACATTCGTATCACATTCGTATGTTCTGTAGCTCATAATTCGATATATGTGTCAGTAGTATCAATGTTATCTATCAGTGTTGAGAAGCCGGACCAAATTTGTTTGTAATTCATAATTGGACAGTTACATACTGTAATATATATGAGACATGATATTAATCGTTAAATTTGACTCTGCTCGGGAGCACACACAAATTTCCAGGTGCTATTGATTTATCTTGTCTTCATACAAGGCTGTGTTTGTCCATCCCACAATAGGTTTGTCAGACACAATAGGCATGAATTGATACGATGTTACGTGAAAGGGATGTTTTGTTACGGATATGAGCAAACCCTTTGATGTGGTCGGGAGAAGCAGGAAATTGATCAGCTTGCATTCGCTGTCAATAATGATCACAAAAATGTCATAATTCTTCTGGATATTCTCTCATTAGCGGCAAAGTCCGACCACATCAATGGAACAGTTAAATGGCAAAAAAATGACTGCGTATGGATTTCTTTGGTAGGAACTATACCGCTACACAACGACAGCATTGCCTATTAATCATGATAAAATATATAACTATAAATTTTACATGAATGATGTCTCGCACATCAGCACAGTGCTAGTCACCAGGAAAATATGGTAGGGCAGGCTGATATATATCACACGTATGTCACATCAAGATTGTGATAAATCCTCACTTTTGAATAAAGCTGGCTGGTGTTAAATGGTGATGTTGAATGTCTTATACCATGTAATTATATTTGACAAAAAGTGTGTTGTAGCAAGATCATAATCTTTCATCACTGTGAAACTGTTATATACGATAAAAAATGTGGTACTGATTATTAAATCTTCAATCACAGTTGTAATATAATCAATACGCCATACCAGACGCTTTTAATTAGAAGTATCCCTTGTGTGTGTGTCATCATATTCGATCATGGTCATCACTTGCATTTTTTCTTTCAATACCAAATATAATTGATTTATCACATAAATGAAACAAACCATGATGAATGAGATGTGTAAAATAGAATTGCCATAGAAATATACTACAATGTATTGCATCTACCTGTTTGAATGAAGCTTTCGAAACTATGTTTTTGTGCGTATTTACCATTGACACACTTAAAGTCAGACACTCATGTGACGTAGGTTTATAATTAGCTTTAAAAACTCACACCTTGTCACTGACGGTGTACTACTTGTTTGTGACACTAATTGACACGAGCGTAATTGACCAAATCACTAAGCTACTCCGCACTCGAATAGACGTAGAAACAATACCCAGTATTAAGTATTCCGAGCAAACAAAACAGGAAACTCCTATCTGTACCGGAATGTATTGTATTTTCTGTATTGTTTTTCATTTAGAGCTTCAACAATGATAAATTTTACAGTGCATACGAACATATCAGAAGTCCCAGGACACAGGACAGAGTCTATAGACTGTAACCTCCACATTTGGAGGGTCCTGTGAGGCTGTGCCCCGAACAAATATAATTATACTTAAACTTAGCTAGAAATTCTGAATGAACATACATATATATGATCTGGTCGCAATGCTTTAGGTACAGATAAATATGATACGTAACCGTTTGTGAGGTAAGAACTGATGAATAAAACGAGCGATTTTCACACAATGTGTGCTGACTGATGTGATATACCGTTTACACAAAATATCGTAACTTCCTCCTCCATGCCGGAGCAAATAAACGACCACCAAACAAATCAAATGAAAACCTTTCTTACGTCCCTGTTATGCTACAGTCCCATTGAGAGGCCGACAGCGAGGCGACAGCACCACGACTATAGTCGGGTTTGGGCGGGGTGTGAGTCGGGGCGAGGTCCTGATGGGTCGGAATGCATCGGGATGAATCTTGATGGGTTGGGATCAGTCGGGAGTTAGCCCAGACTGCTTTGGACTGCTCAAAACAGTATGGGTCAGACGGGGCGAGTCGGCCATGAGGCCAAAATCGGGGTGTATCAGGGTTGTTCCGGGTTGGAACGTAGCTCTTGCCTACTTTGTCGGTAGTTAACGGGTCGCAGACGTGATGAATCCTGGTACTGTCGGGGTTAGTCGGCATGACAAAAAGCTTGCATCGGCTACAAAAAGCTTGAATCGGCTAAGTGCTTGAATCGGCCTGAAAATGTTTGAATCGGCTAAATCGGCTCCTGTTATTATACTGATAGTTGCAGTCGGGGTGCTGTCAGGGCTGGTCGGGGCTTAATCTGGGGCTTGATCGGGAGCTGTCGGATCTTAGTTGGGAGTAATCGGGACTGGTCGGGTCACGGTCGGGAGTGGTCGGGGTTAATCGGGGCCTCTCCCAGGGCTAGATAGGAGCAGTTGGGGGTGTCGGGGCGAGGTCGGGAGTTAACGGGGAGTTGTTAGGGGGGAACGGAGCTCTTCCGTTATGTTTGGCTGTTGACGGTCGAGATGACGGACCGTTGGATCCAGATTGCCCAAAAACCTCCAGATTCATCCCGATTAATGAGTGGATTAATCGTGATTAATCGTGATGAATCCTAGTGTAGTCGCTCTCAATGGGACTGTGGCATTACTATATACAAATTAATTTCACAAGGGATCATTTCAAACCGTATGCCACTCAACACATTCCATGTTTTCCTTTCCTCCCACTGTCGAGATTACTCGAGGTCATTCACAAAAGCTACTAAACAAACTGCAGGTGAGGCGAGTATTGGCCTGACGCTGTACAAGTGGGGTCCATTTTCACTGGCATTGATCTACAATTTGTTTACCTTCTTTATCGTCAATAAATCAATGGTTGACTGCTTACTCTGTAACTGAAGAAATCTTTGACCTTCGAAACATAAGATTGTAGCAATACCCTTGAATTGGCGAGTGGATTGATTGATTTTTTACATGACTCAGTATATACTGTATGGTATGTGAACTATTCAATTTTAATGTATGTACTTTTCATACACTGGTATCGATCATTGCAGTATCAACACCTACAATATTTATTCACATAGGAGCCCCGAATCTTGGTTACACAATTTAATGATATACAATTGAATATACCCGATGGAAGGTTTGTGTGAAGCTAGCAATTGATCACGACTGATTGTGAACAAACTTGTGATGCCAGCCTGCTGGAGTGCGGAGTGTCCCAATTTTCCATGGTTATAATATTACCATAATTTTCGATGCCACTGGTGTAAAACTAAATGGTCCATTTTGTCTATATATCATGCAAACATGACAAGATGCATATGGATATGCGGTGAAGTGGACACAATTACATGCGGACATTTACACGCTGAACTACGTACGGGTGATTATGACTGGGTTCCTTATCGAGGTAATGATGGGTTGCACCAAAGTGATATTGGAAAGAGGAGCATGCAGGGAATGCTAAGAATATTGCGTATGTGGTACTTATTACATTGTCTATTCACGTTTAGCTCCAATGGCGTTTCATTAGTACCGGTATTCGATTTGGAATGGTAAACGCAGGGTGGAACGCTGACTTAATTGTTACCAAGCAAGTCACTCGGGGCATACCGATTGAATACAGAGTAATTAGTAAAGTAACCAGCGAAGCACATAGCGGAGAGCGACTAACACTAAGCGTCTATCGGGTCATTCGATTTCTACCAGTGTTATATCCAAAAGCAAACAACTTACCCAACAATGTGAAAGAATGGTATGTATATATTTTCCAAGAAACAGTTCACAAGCAGTAACAACAAAATCGACTGTACCAAAACATTTGTTTGTTAGTCCCTGACTCATCGTGTGCAGGTCATATCATATCTTGATTGTGCAGATTGAATGTAAGTATCAATCTATTACCACCAATATAGCCAAATTTTGATGATTCCAATTACAAACGTAAAATACAAAATTTTGCAATAGAAACAAAGCCCGACCAAATAGTTTATGAAACGACACACTGGCGTCATCAGGGCCAGACAGTGTGTTAGATGTAGTTGTTTCTACTGTACACCTGATGGAATTAGCATACAACTGCCCAACAACCTATGAAAATAATTTAGAAATCCGAAACAAACCCAATGGAATAGATATATGACAAGTACATAAGTACCTAATCACAAGCCAAAAGGCTACTGATTGGATGGTATCCTCGGGAACAGACTCAACGTCCACCAGCAGTGATACAGGCTCAGTGGTATGAATGTAAGTATCAATCTATTACCACCAATACAGCCAATTTTTTATGATTCCATATGAATCATCATATGAAAATACATATGTACAGAAATTGATTGTTTCAGATTGAACGAGACAATCAGAGATTGCAGACCCTCGCCCTTCAGATTTAGTCACTAAAATTAGGCGATAATTGAGAGTTTTGGTCTTAAGACCATCGGTTGTACGCCATACGATTGGGAATTGGCCAAAGAAAAATACAAAAATAGGTTGAAGATTTAATATTGATTAGAACCGGAGTTATAGCCAATTATGTGATTTTCTTTTTTCCGTTGCCATGGCAACCGTTTTCTGAGCCACTACCATAGCACTCCAGCCCTATAAATTTCAAATCGATCGGACCGTTTGCCTTTGAGTTATGAGCGCAGACATTTGCACTGAAACGTCGCTGGCCAAAAATAACCGAAATCGTGACCCCCAATTTTTCGACATCGGGCGATAATAGAGAGTTTTCGTCGTACGACCATCGGTCGTGCACCAAACGATCGGCAGTTGGCCAGAGAAAAATACAAAAATAGTTGGAAAAATTAATATCAAGTAAAACCGGAGTTAGAGCCAATGATGTGAATTTCTTTTTTCCGTTGCCATGGCAACCGTTTCCATCAGATTTTGGTAAAATTTTAAAGGGACTGAGCCACCACCATAGCACTCTTGCCCTATAAATTCCAAATCGATCGGACCGTTCGTCTTTGAGTTATGAGCGCGGACATTTGCACTGAAACGTCGCTGGCCAAAAAAAACCCGAAATCGTGACCCCCAATTTTTCGACATCGGGCGATAATAGAGAGTTTTCGTCGTACAACCATCGGTCGTACACCAAACAATCGGGAATTGGCCAAAAAAAATACAAAAATAGTTGGAAAAATTAATATCAAGTAGAACCGGAGTTAGAGCCAATGATGTGATTTTCTTTTTTTCCGTTGCCATGGCAACCGTTTCCATTCGATTATGGTAAAATTCTGAAGAGACTGAGCCGCCACCATAGCACTCTTGCCCTATAAGTTTCAAATCGATTGGACGGTTTGCCTCTGAGTTATGAGCGCGGACATTTGCACTGAAACGTCGCTGGCCAAAAAAATTCGAAACCTTGACCCCCAATTTTTCGACATCGGGCGATAATAGAGAGTTTTGGTCATACGACCACGGGCCATATATCAGATGATCAGGAATTGGCCATAGAAAAATACAAAATTAGTTAGAAAAAATTATCTTGATTAGAACCGAAGTTATGGTCAATTATTGATTTTTACATTTTCCGTTGCCATGGCAACAGTTTTTGTCCGATTTTGACCAGATTCGAGGAGGACCGAGATACCGCTTCATCCCTATCAGTTTCATGTTGATCGGACCATTCTCCTTTGAGATATGCGCGCGGACAGACAGACAGACAAACAAACAAACAAACAAACAAACGAGACAATCAGAGATTGCAGACCCTCGCCCTTCAGATTTAGTCACTAAAATTAGGCGATAATTGAGAGTTTTGGTCTTAAGACCATCGGTTGTACGCCATACGATTGGGAATTGGCCAAAGAAAAATACAAAAATAGGTTGAACATTTAATATTGATTAGAACCAGAGTTATAGTCAATTATGTGATTTTATTTTTTCAGTTGCCATGGCAACCGTTTTTACCCGATTTTGGCAAAATTTGAAAGGGACTGAGCCATTACCATAGCAATCCAGCCCTATAAATTTCAAATCTATCGAACCGTTTGCCTTTGAGTTATGAGCGCAGACATTTGCACTGAAACGTCGCTGGCCAAAAATAACCGAAATCGTGACCCCCAATTTTTCGACATCCGGCGATAATGGAGAGTTTTCGTCGTACGACCATCGGTCGTTCACCAAACGATCGGGAATTGGCCAAAGAAAAATACAAAAATAGTTGGAAAAATTAATATCAAATAGAACCGGAGTTAGAGCCAATTATGTGATTTTCTTTTTTTCCGTTGCCATGGCAACCGTTTTCATCCGATTTCGGCAAAATTTTGAAGAGTCTGAGCCACCATCATAGCACTCTAGTTCTATAAATTTCAAATCGATCGGACCGTTTGCCTTTGAGTTATGAGCACAGACATTTGCACTGAAACGTCGCTGGCCAAAAATAACTGAAATCGTGACCCCCAATTTTTCGACATCGGGCGATAATGGAGAGTTTTCGTCGTACGACCATCGGTCGTACACCATACGATCGGGAAATGGCCAAAGAAAAATACAAAAATAGTTAGAAAAATTAATATCGAGTAAAACCGGAGTTAAAGCCAATTATGTGATTTTCTTTTTATGAGCGCAGACATTTGCACTGAAACGTCGCTGGCCAAAAATAACCGAAATCGTGACCCCCAATTTTTCGACATCCGGCGATAATGGAGAGTTTTCGTCGTACGACCATCGGTCGTTCACCAAACGATCGGGAATTGGCCAAAGAAAAATACAAAAATAGTTGGAAAAATTAATATCAAATAGAACCGGAGTTAGAGCCAATTATGTGATTTTCTTTTTTTCCGTTGCCATGGCAACCGTTTTCATCCGATTTCGGCAAAATTTTGAAGAGTCTGAGCCACCATCATAGCACTCTAGTTCTATAAATTTCAAATCGATCGGACCGTTTGCCTTTGAGTTATGAGCACAGACATTTGCACTGAAACGTCGCTGGCCAAAAATAACTGAAATCGTGACCCCCAATTTTTCGACATCGGGCGATAATGGAGAGTTTTCGTCGTACGACCATCGGTCGTACACCATACGATCGGGAAATGGCCAAAGAAAAATACAAAAATAGTTAGAAAAATTAATATCGAGTAAAACCGGAGTTAAAGCCAATTATGTGATTTTCTTTTTTCCGTTGCCATGGCAACCGTTTTCATCCGATTTTGGCGAAATTCTGGAGGGAATGAGTCAGCACCATAGCACTCTTGCCCTATAAATTTCAAATCGATCGGGTCGTTTGCCTTTGAGTTATGAGCGCAGACATTTGCACTGAAACGTCGCTGGCCAAAAAAAATTGAAACCGTGACCCCCAATTTTTCGACATCGGGCGATAATGGAGAGTTTTGGTCGTACGACCACGGGCTATATATCAGATGATCAGGAATTGGCCATAGAAAAATACAAAATTAGTTAGAAAAATTTATCTTGAATAGAACCGGAGTTATGGTCAATTATTGATTTTTACATTTTCCGTTGCCATGGCAACAGTTTTTGTCCGATTTTGACCAGATTTGAGGAGGACCGCGCCACTGAGATACCGCTTCATCCCTATAAGTTTCATGTTGATCGGACCATTCTCCTTTGAGATATGCGCGCGGACAGACAGACAAACAAACAGACATACAAACGGACAGACCCAATTGCAATACCCTCTGCCCCTATCGGGGCGAGGGTAACAAACAAACAGACATACAAACGGACAGACCCAATTGCAATACCCTCGCCCCCCCTACGGGGCGAGGGTAATTACAAATGAGTCGGTGTCGCACAGACTTCACATTATAATAGAGACTTTCCCTGGTCATAACTATTGAACAATTTCACATATATTGTAGCTCTTTTACACCTTTGGTGAATTCTTCGTGAAACTCTTCAGATGCGTTTGTTGTTTTTTGTACATATCACGTTTTTCTTGTCATTTCTACTATCATCCAATGACATGCCGGGAGATCTGTCTTACGTTGATGTCATGGTAACGTTTCCAGGCAGTAATTCATTCAGCCAGTTTATTGCCTTCGTTTACTGCATGATTATCAATGTGTGATCCAGCCGAGTTGATGTATTATTGTTCTGTCTGTTTTTCTAACCCTCTGGGTCACAGATGGATTTACGCATTTACAATATTAAATGAAGGTATACATATATTCTAATAGTATTACACCACACGTAGTTGGAGTCACATATACCATGATTGGCAATATGCCGGAAACCACTAAAGTACAGTCAATGTTCAAGGGCATTATTCGGGGTGTGGACTATGTCCAAATAAATGAAGAGTGCTGAAAGATCGAACATAATCAGCATCCGTTAGACACCAAGATCACATACAAGGCGAAAGTTGATTTCTAGATGAGGATCAGAGCAAGGGTAAATTGTGAAATTTCATCCTGCATTGGTGTTGTTTTATTTGTATGCCATTTTTGAGAAAGATAATATACCACTTGAAAATATATTGGAAGTAATAATTCATACAAACGTGCTTTTGAGAAGTACGTAATATATGTAAGCGTATATCGTGATTAACATCCCTAATATTGCTTACACAAAATACCAATAGACCACCGGGAAAGTGAGAGCAATCTCGCCCGACTATCTGCATCACATGCCTCCGAAATTGCATTAGCATGAGGTATGCATTCTCCATGCGAGCCTTGACAAAATGCCTAATTATTGTCTGGTCTTACATAAGACATATACCAATGAGAATATCTCTGAATGAATCACACACTGTTTAAATAGATCAGATAATTTGGAGACGTGGATTTATGTTGCAAAAGATTGCAGATAAAGTCTATATAGTCTTGTTGAATACATTTAGTTAGTCGAATATTGCATTCAGAATAGTGACTCAATTTGACCTTGAAAGACCTTTAATCGTGAAACACTGCGTACATGATGTTGTTATACACATGAAACTGACAAGGAGACATAGATCTATACAGAATTGGGATTTTTTTTCTGAAGAGTCACATGATATCCCCATGATATACAAATGTTCTCAATATTATATTCACACTTATGGTCGGGGAGCTAATATTCACTTTTTACTGTGATCCTCAAGACTTTCTGGTAAAGCTTGTGGCTGATCTACGAACAAGGGAAAAGCCGTGCTGTTTCAACTAAGAGATGATTTTGAAAATAGTCAGTAGTACCGCTACTGTCCAGTAGTGCCAATGGTACTGCCAAAGGAGCACATCACAAGCAGCACTCACAGGAGGTTTCAAGCACTGAAAACAGGAATCATTGCCTTGAAAACTACCAAGATGTATGATATATATATTTCCTACAAAAATATTCTGTATATATAATACTCCTGATGAACCGGGATTCATATGACGAATCGGTTTCAATTTACATGCATATTGAATAAATGAATATTGGTGTCAGGTTCTAGCTATATTGATTAAATGAATATTGATGTCCAGGTTCTCGCTATATTGATTAAATGAATATTGGTGTTTTCTTTCTGTCATATGTTCGTACTGGTTGGAAAGGAATTGCACACTGAACAACTTTTCATCCACTGGTCATCAAGTGGTGTTCATTCGCCAAATCTGAGAGACTCACTGCACAACTCGCAGTGCTGCTATAATCAGCACTGATTATAATCAGCCTAATTAGTCAACATTTTCTCGTAAAGTTTATGGGATTTGTCCTTCCTGCTTTGTGCCAAGAATGTGACAATAACCATAACACTACATCACATGAATGTATGTCACGACAATGTTTATTGAGACCATTTACAACACAAATCATAATTTATATGACAATATGTAACCACAGATTGGACAGTGCTCCCATGATCAATACGTGTCCCATACATGAGGGTGTGTTAGTGCTGGTAATGGAAGCCTTGTCTTTATTGTCGACAATTGCAATAAATGACCAAAGCGGAATAGGAAAACATGTAATGACACGCTATATCAAAGCACTATACAGGATAATTCGCCATAGGCTTCGAAAGTGTTCAGCAGGAATGCGTTCATCATTCGATGCTGTGTTTTACGGAAATATTCTCGCTTCTGGTCCCAGCAAATAATTTTCACAATAGAAAATGTTTTTGATGTGTTTAAGATGCTGGGACGGAAAAAGTATGTGACCCGATATGCCACAGAATAATTATTGCAAGATGATGTAAGCACCTAAATATGTCTAAATGTGGGACCATAATAAAATAAATTTGATTGATTGAATCCTATTCGCTAGTTGAAGACGCTTCACAAACATTCGCAAGAATTGATTCCACCACAAAATACTTAGTGTGACATCTTTTGTACTCTGCATAATGCCTTGTTTATCTTCCCTCCTACTTCAGAATACTCTAAGTCATATTCACTACTGACAAAACAAACAGCAGGTGAAGCCAGTATCTGCAGCAGGAGTTGAGGAATCACGAATATTGATCCATAAATGATATCATTCGAGTTTTTTTTACCCACAACATCCGCTTCGCTAGCTACAATGGCCACAAACCGCACATGTGACTTTCAACATGCTGACGTGGCGCCCTCGAGTGGATCTTCAAATATTGTTCATTGAAACTTATATTTTAGGAATCATCCCTTTAAAATGATTTATTTCGACAGAAATCAATATTTTTGACAAATATTCAAGTGTACGAATCGCGATATATTGCCACTGATCACATAAAATTTCATCACATTTCTATTGATCACATTTTTATCACATTTGTTTGTTATATAGCTCATAATTTGATGTATGTGTCAGCAGTATCAACGTTATCTATAAGTGCTGAGAACCCGGACCAAATTTGTTTGTAATTCATAATTGGCCAGTTCCATCCCGTAATATATATGAGACATGATACTAATCGTTAAATTTGACTCGGCTCGGAAGCACACACAAATTTCAGGTGCTATTGATTCATCTTGTCTTCATACAAGGCTGTGTTTGTTCATCTCACAATAGGTTTGTCAGACACAAAAGGCATGGATTGATACGATGTTTCGTGAAAGGGATGTTTTGTTACGGATATGAGCAAACGCTTTGATGTGGTCGACAGAATCAGGGAACTGATCAGCGTGCATTCGCTGTCAATAATGATCACAAAAATGTCATAATTCTTCTGGATATTCTCTCACTAGCGGCCAAATCCGACCACATCAATGGCAAAGCTAAATGGCAAAAAATAACTTGAGTGCTCCGTATGAATTTCTCTGGTAGGAACTAACCGCTATACAACGACAGCATTGCCTATTAATCATGATAAAATATATAACTATACATTTTACATGAATAGACGTGGAATCAATACCCAGTATTAAGTATTCCGAGCAAACAAAACAGGGTCCGTAATCCAATCTCATAGTCCGGGGACAGAAAGTCATATCAGACATACGAAGTGAGAGAAAACAAAAATGACAGGGAAACTCATGAACCCCCGTAAATGGCCATTAGGAGGTGAAATCAGTGTCACAAAATTTATGAAAATATACCCAACTCAAAATAAACTGACGGAAAACTACTGGTAATATGTATGAACTTTAATGAAATAGCAAATACTCAGATAACAGATGTATTTCACACAGTGTACACTTTACTTTTGGCCACAATATATATATACAACATTTACATAAACAGAAAAACAATAGACCAACTTTCCCCAAATGTCCCAAACTTCCCCCTTTGACAATCTCACACGACGTTGATAATCCCCCGATGAATCCCTCGAAGTGATGTTCCCTGATGACCCTCGATGTGATGTCCCTCGATGACCCTCGATGTGATGTCCCACGATGACCCTCGATCCCACAGACACTCGTACACGCCGGCTTAGTCAATATCACACACTGACGACACTTCTTTGGACTTGTGCTCTGACTTGAACTTTGCACTCACTAGAACATAATCAATATAACACCCAACATAACTATTTATAACAATTCTAATACAGCCGTCATATTTGCCCATACATACAACCAATAATCGTACTTACAACTTAGCTGAATTTTGTTTGTACAACTCCACTTATAAATTCCACTTGCACTTGTTTCACAATTTCCTGGTTTCACAATTTCCTGGTTTCACAATTTCCTGGTTTTCTTTATAATTTCTTCCTTGGTACAATATTTCTTTTCTTTCTTTCCCAACACTTCAGGCCTTGTCGACTAGTTTGCTTGTAGTGACATATGACAAAATCACACACCAATTTATACAGGTAGGAACCACTCCTATAAATAACAACTCGAAATATTCTTTGTTCAATTACGAAATTCTACAGAGTACAATTTTCAGGTATATCACTATATGAAATTCACTCACAAATTCTGGTGACAAATTTATAACCCCAAACCCTCAATAATCCGTACGCAGCCCGGAAGAAATACTCATTATAATCCAGCTTAAATCAATACTGAGAAATACCAGCTTAGCCCTCAAGAACGAAACCACTCAGCTGTAAAGAAACCTAAAAGCAAGAGGTCCATAGACCTAATTTGTGACAACACCCCCATTTCTAAGACAAGACTTGTTAAAGGACTTGTTAAAATCACACAAATTAGGAACACACACATGTTAGAAATTTATGTGCAACGACTGAAATAATCAGCTATCACGTTATCGGAACCTTTGATAGCTTCGATTCGCATTTGAAATGGTTGCAAAAGCAACGACCATCGCATGATTCGGTCATTCGCGACGCGCGACTTACCCAAACTAATCAGTGGCTGATGATCAGTTTGGAGTGTAAACTGACGACCATATAGATAACGCTTGTACTTCTGTACTGCCCATACAACAGCAAGGCACTCTTTCTCCACGACACTGTATGCCTTCTCACGTGGCAACAGCTTTCGGCTAGCAAAAGAAACTGGCATTAGACGACCATCCTTGAGCTGTAGCAAGGCTGCTCCTAATCCATCATCAGATGCGTCAGTCTGCAAAACAAAAGGTTGATTTATGTTAGGCAATTGCAGAATTGGATTGGAGCCGTTTGAGAGTCATGAAAGCTCTCTCTTGTGCCTCTGTCCATTGGAGATTGTTGGGCTGCTTCTTTTTTGTCAGCTCAGTCAATGGAAGAGCAATAGATGAGTAGTTGGGAATATGATCCCGGTAATACCCTGCTAACCCTAGAAAAGACCTAAGAGTCTTCTTCGTTGTAGGACGTGTCACGTTCCTTATCTTCACAATGTTATCATTTGTCATTGCTACTTCACCTCTACCCACCGTGTGTCCTACATACTCTAGGTTGTCGAAACCGAACATACATTTAGACTTCTTTATAGTCAATCCAGCTTTCCGCAACCCTAAAAATAACTCTCGGAGCACTCTCACATGATCTTCGAAAGTCTCCGCGTGTGTACTAAGACGTCATCTATGTAACTATCTATAGAATCCATGCCCTGGAGCAATTTTCTCATCATTCTGTTGAATGTCGCTGCCGAGTTCACAAGTCCAAATGGCATTCTTTTGAACTGGAACGTGCCTAGATCTGGACTCAGAAAAGCGGTCTTTGGTCTATCTTCTTTCGCAACCGAAATTTGCCAGTACCCCTTACTGAGGTCTAGTTTCGAGAAGATTTTGTCATTCCCAATCTTAGCATAAATTGCCTCATGGTTCGGCATTGGCTCAGGATCAAATACTGTAACTCGATTCAAAACCCTATAGTCTATACAAAATCGGTTTGTTCCATCTTTCTTACGGACCATAATTATTGGAGCTGCAAAAGGTGATTCTGATGGCTCGATGACGTCCATGTCAAGCATCTGCTGAATCTCTTTGTTCACTTCCTCACGCAGCATATACGGCATTGGATAGACCTTGGCTCGCACAGGTTCATCCGTGGTCAGGTTAATATGGTGTTCCACCAAGTGGGTTTCTCCCGGCAAATCTGAAAAGACATCTTGAAATGAGTCGAGCATTTCCTCAATTGTCTGTTTCTGACACGAATCTAGGTTGTTTGCCAATGGACTATCTTTTGGTTTGGGGAGTTCCTGTTTCGAGAAATGAAGGAGTTCATCATCACTCAACTCAAACACAGACTCTTCATCTGCTTCAACTACCGCTGCTCTAACTGCCTGTAGTAATGGAACAGTAGGGAGCTCTCTGTCACCACGACGCACGTAGCGTTTCAGCATATTGGCATGAAACAACTTCTGATTGCCGGCTACGTCGATTTTATAGTCATAATCTGAGATTTTTTCTAGAATTGGGTACGGCCCTTTCCAATGGAAGAGTAATTTGTTGTTCTCTGTTGGCAGGAGAATCAAGACTAGATCACCTTGTTTGTACTTCCTCATGCGAGCTTTGCGATTGTAGTACTTGGTATACCTTTTCTGCGACTTGCCTAGCTCCTCTTGTGCTAGCTTGCAGGTCTCGCTTAACCTTTGCTTCAAGTCAATCACATACTCATAACTGTTTTGCACATCACTATCAGTTTCATCTCCTGACCAACACTGTTTCAATATCTGTAATGGACCTCTGACTGACCGCCCATAGACCAACTCGAATGGAGACCAACCCGTGCTATCTTGAGGCACTTCTCTGTAGGCGAACAGTAATGGCGCTAAATATCGGTCCCAATCCTTGGGTTTTTCTGCTGTGAGCTTCCGCAACATACTTTTTAGTACACCGTTCATGCGCTCCACCAATCCATTACAGATTGGGTGATAGGGCGTACTGTGCAGCTGTTTTATGGAGAGTAGTCGACTCACCTCCTTCATAAGTGCAGATGTGAATTGTGACCCTAAGTCACTCATCACTTCATCCGGTACACCTACCCGACTGAACACTTCCACCAGTGCTTCCGCCACCGCTTCAGTCGTGATCGATCTGAGGGCAACCGCCTCGGGAAATCTAGAAGCATAATCAACTATCGTGAGTATGTAACGGTTACCTTTCTCAGTGACAGGTTGTATTGGTCCCACTAAGTCGATTCCCACTCTCTTGAAAGGTGTCTCAATCAATGGCATCTGACCTAGAGGCACTTTTCCAACTCGCCCCTTAGGTATTGTCTTTTGGCACAAGTCACATGACTGACAATATCTCTTGACATCACCTTGGATGCCTGGCCAGTAAAACGAAGATGATATCCTTTGGAGTGTTTTACCAATTCCCATATGACCTGCCATGATGGAGTCATGCCCTAGGCTCAATACTTGTAACCTGAGATCTTTCGGTACGACAACTTGCTTGATGACTTTAGTGGTGCTGCGACTGTCTGGCGACTGGAAATACCGGTACAGTATATCATTCTCCACTGCATACCAGTGAACATTCTTACCACGCTTATGGCGCTGTTGCTCTAGTTGTCGCAACTTAGATATAGATGAGTCTTGACGCTGCAGCTCACGTAAAACCTTATGATCAACTGGTTTGTTGTTCTTACCCCCAGAGTCTTGTACATGAAGAGGCTTCAATGGTTTGTCTGCGTTCCTTACTTGAGCTCTTGTCATCACACAGGCCTGGTCCTGGGTTCCCTTCCAATTTGTGTCAGGATCATCTGGAGCCCTGGCATCCGGAATATTGCCGATGACCAAGTCGTAAATAGGCGTGCGCATGCACATGGCTTCAACCCTGCCTGTAAAGAATGGGGTATCCACGAAGACATTCGCCATGGGAACGTGCATAATGGTACCATCTATGAGCATGCACGTTTGTGTTGACCCAGTGAGTTGCCCGTCTTCAATGAGGGATCTCTTGACTACAACTCCAGAACATCCTGTATCTCGGAGGGTCTCAACTTCCATACCTTCCACGAGACCTCTTACCACAGGCATCCCTCTCGTCTGCAGCTTCATGGACTTCGGACACAACCCTTGTATGACTGGAAGCTCCTTACCACATGCCAGTCGAATGGACTCCGTACCAACACAATCACACTTGTCAGAGCACTTGTGCTCAAGATGACATGCAGCCGTCGGTTCTGTGTTAGAATGCTTCAATTCTGCTGACAACATGTGAGCCAATTCTTTCATGTCTACCATTGCCATACCCTTATTTGTTTTAGCTGAACAGTCCCTTGCTATGTGTCCACTCTTACCACACAGGAAGCACGTTATGTCTCTCACACCAGTTTTCTGTGGATAGGTGTTCTGACCATTGCGTACCTTGGTTTTGCAATCTGGAGCGATATGGCCCTGGCGTTGACACTTATTACAGGTAAGGTTTTTGTGCTTATTACTAGGACAATCACGTCCTATATGGCCTGTCTTACCACATGCTATGCAAACCTTGTTGCAAGTACCAGTATTACTCAGACCCCTTTGGCTGTGGAGACGGCCTCGTGCTTCTAAAAAGCTTTCTGCTGCCTGTGCCATCTCCTGCAAACTCAAATTCTGTTTCTCTTTGATGTATGTACTTACATCCTTGTCGCACGTATTCAAGAATTGTTCCTTTATCATCACTTCCCGTACGTCCTGAATTTCCTCAGCACCTACGAGCTGTAACCATCTGTCGAAATAGGACTCAATACGTGTGATGAATTGTGTTGGAGTCTCGTCTGGCTTCTTCTTGGACTCCCTAAATTTAGATCTGAAACCCTCAGCAGTCAGGTGATAATCCTTCAACACAGCTTCTTTCAACTTGTCATAATTACATGCATCTGTTGCGGACAGCCTTGCATATGTTTCCAAAGCTCTACCTGTCAGTAATGCGCTTAAGTTGACAGCCCAATTATCTCTGTCCCAGTTCTGAGCACTAGCGAACCTTTCAAATCTTTCCAGATATGCATCCATATCATCTTTATCACGATATTCTGGTAACTTTGGAACTTTAGCTCTCACTGTTCTGTCTCTTTGCTCACCTTCATGAATATCTCCGGCTTGAATCTCTAGCCGTCTCATCTCTAACTCGTGCTCTCGTGCTGCTCTTGTCTCGTAGTCTTTCCTGTCTTGTTCTTCTTTGAGGCGCTGTCTCTCTTGAGCTCTTTCCTCTCTTTCCCTTGCTTGTTGCTCAGAGACAAACTCACGCAGTTCTTTGCCTTCATAGCCCAACTTTGAGCCAATTTCAACCCACTGTTGAAAATTAGTTGCCATTTTTGACTTTGTACTCTGAAAATGGCTGGAAACAACTTCACACACACCATATATTCAACATACTACATACATACACAAAGAATCACATAACATATACCACAGAACTACAATGATAAAGTGTGGACTCCCTGCAAACAAAATAAACCCAATAATTTAGTATACCAATAGTGGTCGCTCGCTAGCCACTAAACCATTCTGATAAACGCAAACGCAATATACTCTCAATAGTACGCCGAGTTTGAGTGCACAAACTAGTACATTATTAATACAAACACAACAAATTATATGTTAACTGGGATGGGGAAATATGGATAAGAACTTTGCTCGAGAAAAAAAAGCAAACTGGAGATTTACCCTAAAACGACTTCACCAAACACCTACTAACCAAAACACCGTCCCTTCTATCCCACCGCTGCCACCATAAATGTCACAAAATTTATGAAAATATACCCAACTCAAAATAAACTGACGGAAAACTACTGGTAATATGTATGAACTTTAATGAAATAGCAAATACTCAGATAACAGATGTATTTCACACAGTGTACACTTTACTTTTGGCCACAATATATATATACAACATTTACATAAACAGAAAAACAATAGACCAACTTTCCCCAAATGTCCCAAACTTCCCCCTTTGACAATCTCACACGACGTTGATAATCCCCCGATGAATCCCTCGAAGTGATGTTCCCTGATGACCCTCGATGTGATGTCCCTCGATGACCCTCGATGTGATGTCCCACGATGACCCTCGATCCCACAGACACTCGTACACGCCGGCTTAGTCAATATCACACACTGACGACACTTCTTTGGACTTGTGCTCTGACTTGAACTTTGCACTCACTAGAACATAATCAATATAACACCCAACATAACTATTTATAACAATTCTAATACAGCCGTCATATTTGCCCATACATACAACCAATAATCGTACTTACAACTTAGCTGAATTTTGTTTGTACAACTCCACTTATAAATTCCACTTGCACTTGTTTCACAATTTCCTGGTTGTGAATCCGCTAATTTTTCAAATTAAAATTTTCAAAGTAAAATCCGCTAATTTTTCCAACTATCTAGACCTGAGGTTGGAGATTGATAATGATTCTAACCTGTCAACTAGATTATATGACAAACGTGATGATTTCAATTTTTCCATAGTCAATTTCCCTTTTCTAAGCAGCAACATTCCTATGTCACCGGCATATGGTGTGTTTGTTTCTCAACTTATACGCTATTCCAGAGCTAGTTGCAAATATGAGGACTTTGTCTATCGAAGTGCCCAGCTAGTCTCTAAACTGCTACGACAAGGATATGTTTTACCAAGACTTATTGCTGCGTTTAAGAAATTCTATGGACGTCATCATGATCTGGTTGATAAATACAGCAAATCCATATCTGCCATGCAACTAGATCTTTTTTCATGTTAATTTTGGGGAATTCATGACGGGTGCCACTAGTGGGGCAGGAAATGCTCACTCTTTCCGGAACACCTGATTTCACCTCCTGATGGCCATTTATGGGGGTTCATGAGTTTCCCTGTCATTTTTGTTTTCTCTCACTTCGTATGCCTGATATGACTTTCTGTCCCCGGACTATGAGATTGGATAACGGACCCTGTTTTGTTTGCTCGGAATACTTGATACTGGGTATTGATTCCACGTCTATTTCACAATTTCCTGGTTTCACAATTTCCTGGTTTTCTTTATAATTTCTTCCTTGGTACAATATTTCTTTTCTTTCTTTCCCAACACTTCAGGCCTTGTCGACTAGTTTGCTTGTAGTGACATATGACAAAATCACACACCAATTTATACAGGTAGGAACCACTCCTATAAATAACAACTCGAAATATTCTTTGTTCAATTACGAAATTCTACAGAGTACAATTTTCAGGTATATCACTATATGAAATTCACTCACAAATTCTGGTGACAAATTTATAATCCCAAACCCTCAATAATCCGTACGCAGCCCGGAAGAAATACTCATTATAATCCAGCTTAAATCAATACTGAGAAATACCAGCTTAGCCCTCAAGAACGAAACCACTCAGCTGTAAAGAAACCTAAAAGCAAGAGGTCCATAGACCTAATTTGTGACAATCAGGTGTTCCGGAAAGAGTGAGCATTTCCTGCCCCACTAGTGGCACCCGTCATGAATGTCTCGCACACCAGCACAGTGCTAGTCCACCAGGAAAATATGGTAGGTCAGGCTTATATATATCGCACGTATTTCACATCAAGATTGTGATAAATCCTCACTTTTGAATAAAGCTGGCTGGTGTTAAATGGTGATGTTGAATGTCTTATACCATGTGATTATATTTGACAAAAAGTGTGTTGTAGCAAGATCATAATCTTTCATCACTGTGAAACTGTTATATACGATAAAAAAATGTGGTACTGATTATTAAATCTTCAATCACAGTTGTAATATGATCAATACGCCATACCAAACGCTTTTAACTAGAAGTATCAAAAACTTCGTAAAATACATTGCAGTTTCCCTTGTCGCATGTGTGTGTGTGTCATCATATTCGATCATGATAATCACTTGCATTTTTCCTTTCAATACAAATATGATTATGTGCATATTTACCATTGACACACTTAAAGTCAGATACTCATGTGACGTACGTTTATAATTAGCTTTAATAACTCACACTTTGTCATTGACGGTGTACTACTTGTTTGTGACACTAATTGACACGAGCGTATTTGACCAAGTCACTACGCTACTCCGCACTCGAATAGACGTAGAAACAATACCCAGTACTAAGTATTCCGAGCAAACAAAACAGGAAACTCCTATCTGTACCGGAATGTATTGTATTTTCTGTATTGTTTTTCATTTAGAGCTTCAACCATGATACATTTTACAGTGCATACGAACATATCAGAAGTCCCAGGACACAGGACAGAGTCTATAAACTGTAACCTACACATCTGGAGGGTCCTGTGCCCCGAACAAATATAGTTTATACTCAAACTTAGCTAGAAATTCCGAATGAACATACATACATGTGATCTGGTCGCAATGGTTTAGGTACAGATAAATATGATAAAACAAGCAACATGAATAAAACAAGCAATTTTCACATCAGTGTGCTGACTGATGTGATATACTGTTTACACTAAATATCGTATCTCCCTCCTCCAGGCCGGAGCAATTAAACGCACACCAAACAAATCAAATGAAAACCTTTTTTTACGTCCCTATTACTATATACAAATTAATTTCACAAGGGATCATTTCAAACCGTATGCCACTCAACACATTCCATGTTTTCCTTTCCTCCCACTTACGAGAATACTCGAGGTCATTCACAAAAGCTACTAAACAAACTGCAGGTGAGGCCAGTATTTGCCTGAAGCAGTACAAGTGGGGTCCTTTTTTACTAGCATTGATCTACAATTTGTTTTCCTTCTTTATTGTCAGTAAATCAATGGTTGGCTGCTTACTCTGTAACTGAAGAAATCTTTGACCTTCGGAGCATAAGATTGTAGCAATACCCTTGATTTGGCGAGTGTATTGATTGATTTATTTAGATGATTCAGTATATACTGTACGGTATGTGAACTATTCAACTTTAATGTATGTACTTTTCAAACACTGGTATCGACCATTGATGCATCAGCACCTACAATAAATCTCTACATACCAGCACATGACCTGGATTATACAATTTAATGATATGGAATTTACAGCTGAATTTACAGCAGCTAGCATTTGATTTTGAATGGTTGTGAAAAAACTTGTGAGGCCTGCCTGCGAAGTGTTCAAATTTCCATGCTTATCATGTCACCATCATTTTCGATGCCACTGGTGTAAAACTAGATGGTCCATTCTGTCTATATATCATGCAAACATGACAAGATGCATAGGGATATGCGGTGAACTGGACACAATTACATGCGGACATTGACACGCTGAACTACGTACGGGTGATTATGGCTGGGTTCCTTATCGAGTTAATAATGGGTTGCACCAAAGTGATATTGGAAAGAGGAGCATGCGGGGAATGCTAAGAATATTGCGTATGTGGTACTTATTACATTGTCTATTCACGCTTAGCTCCAATGGGGTTTCATTAGTGCCGGTATTCGATTTGGAATGGTGAACGCAGGGTGGAACGCTGACTTAATTGTTACCAAGCAAGTCACTCGGGGCATACCGATTGAATACAGAGTAATTAGTAAAGTAACCAGCGAAGCATATAGGAGAGCGACTAACACTAAGCCTCTATCAGGTCATTCGATTTCTACCAGTGTTATATCCAAAAGCAAACACCTTACCCAACAATGTGAAAGAATGGTTATGTATATACTCTATGAGAAACGGTTCACAAGCAGTAACAACAGAAACGACTGTACCAAAACATTTGTTTGTTAGTATCTGAAATATTCATAATTCTCATCGTGTGCAAGTCATATCATATCTTGATTGTGCAGATTGAAAACACATATGTTCAGAAATTGATTGTTTCAGATTGAATTACAAATGAGTCGGTGAAGCCCCAGGCTTATATCTCACATTATAATAGAGACTTTCCCTGGCCAAAATCCCACATGTAATATAACCCTTTTACAGCTTTGGTGATTCTTTCGTGAATCTATCCAGATGCGTTTGTTCAATTCTACATATCACGTTTTCTTGTCATTCCTACTACCAACCAATGACATGCCAGGGGATCTGTCTTACGTTGATGTCATGGTAACGTTTCCAGGACAGTAATTCACTCAGCCAGTTTATTGCCTTCGTTTAATGCATGATTATCCATTTGTGATCCAGCCGAGTTGATGTATTACTGTTCTGTCTGTTTTTCTGACCCGCTGGTTAACAGATGGATTCCCACCATATTTTTACAATATTAAATGAAGGTATACATATATTCTAATATTATTACACCACACATAGTCACATAGTTGGAGTCACATATACCCTGATGGGCAATATATCGGAAAGCAATAAAGAGTGTAAAGTACATTCAATGTTCAAGGGTATTATTTGAGGTGTGGACTATGTATAGGATAATCGGTGAAGTGGAGCGACTAAATAAAACTAAGGAAAATAATCGACGAGCCGAAGGCGAGTCTATTATTTTCCAGAGACGCGACACTGAACCGATTATCCGACTTAGTTCTCGGTTCCCCCTCAATTCAACTAAATCTCCGCCGGCATATGCAGCTGCGAGTAGTAATCTGCGTGTACAACTATAGCGTCACACTTCAACAGTGTTAGGAAACAGAGGGCGACACTGTCTGAATTTGTGATGAACTTTGTCACCATTATCATAACATGAGAATAGAAGTACATGTCCACTTGCTGTTCTCGTAATGCTGTTCAACACGGTATTTACCAAATTTTGCTAACTGATGTCCGCATCTAATGAATGGTTTGCGTGATATGATGAATATATATAAATCCTGGATTATGAAAGAATCATGAATACAAATAGGGTTTTAGATTTGATTCAGTGTCTTGGTGAATTTAGAATTGGTATTTCTCTCAGTGTCTTTGTGAATTCCCACCATATTTTTACAATATTAAATGAAGGTATACATATATTCTAATATTATTACACCACACATAGTCACATAGTTGGAGTCACATATACCCTGATGGGCAATATATCGGAAAGCAATAAAGAGTGTAAAGTACATTCAATGTTCAAGGGTATTATTTGAGGTGTGGACTATGTATAGGATAATCGGTGAAGTGGAGCGACTAAATAAAACTAAGGAAAATAATCGACGAGCCGAAGGCGAGTCTATTATTTTCCAGAGACGCGACACTGAACCGATTATCCGACTTAGTTCTCGGTTCCCCCTCAATTCAACTAAATCTCCGCCGGCATATGCAGCTGCGAGTAGTAATCTGCGTGTACAACTATAGCGTCACACTTCAACAGTGTTAGGAAACAGAGGGCGACACTGTCTGAATTTGTGATGAACTTTGTCACCATTATCATAACATGAGAATAGAAGTACATGTCCACTTGCTGTTCTCGTAATGCTGTTCAACACGGTATTTACCAAATTTTGCTAACTGATGTCCGCATCTAATGAATGGTTTGCGTGATATGATGAATATATATAAATCCTGGATTATGAAAGAATCATGAATACAAATAGGGTTTTAGATTTGATTCAGTGTCTTGGTGAATTTAGAATTGGTATTTCTCTCAGTGTCTTTGTGAATTTAGAATTGACTTTTAGAATTGGGACTCAACAGTAACACCACATTTATTGTTCACCTTCTCACCTACATCATATTGGCCTCGACCAAAGTTCCATGGCATCAAACGAATTAGGTTTCGGCAATGATGAAAACGACTCGCTAGTACGCAAACAAGCGCGTGTTGTTCGAGCAGATGCAGTTTGTACACTGGCGGTTGTTGTTTTTACACGCAGTAGATTACATTGCAGTAGATTATTGGAAAGAATATTCTACTGCAATATTCTACTGGGAACCGTCTCCCAGTAGATTCTGAAATAATCTACTGCAAAGATCAATAGAACCTTGGACTAAGGTCAAATAAATGAAGAATGCTGAAAGATCGGCATCCGTTAGACCCCAGGATCACATACGAAAAGGCGAAAATGGATTTTTAGATGAGGATAAAAAACAAGGATAAATTGTGAAATTTTATCCTGCACTGGTGTTGTTTAAGGTAATATGATGCTTGAAAATACGTTGGGAGGAATAATTCATACACACATGCTTTTGGTAAGTACAGTGTACGTAATATATGTAAGCGTATATCGTGACCAAGGACGAACTGCGTGTGAAAATCGCGAATCAGGAATGCGCCAGTTCTCCATTCACACATATATACATATATATATATCTGATAAGGAATTTCGCAGAAAAGGGTTGCGTATACTTGCTGATTTTGTTACCTTTTATGTTTACATTATAAATGAACGGGGGAGCGCCTCACTACACTATGGTTTGTTACCCGCAGTCTATTCTTATAATCCCTGATATAGCCTACACAAAATATCAATAGACCACTGGGATCAGTAAGACCAAGCTCGCCCGACTATCTGCATCACGTGCCTCCGAAATTGCATTAGCATGAGGTATTCAGTCTCCATGCGAGCCTTGACAATAGCGCCTAATTATTGTCTGGTCTTACATAAGACACGTATCGGTGAGAATTATATCTGATTAGTATCAGTGCATAGGAGGACAATCTTGCCAACTGGCATAAATTGTACATAGCTATACACTTTCCAGTGTTGACTCGTAGTTTGGGGTTTGTCGTCTGAGTATCAGTATCGTTCATGAAGTGAATAAACCAAGGTACAACTCTGCTGTTATGCCACCTTCTTCCATAAGTAAAACAGAAAGAATAGTTAGTGATAACTATTATCGAAAGCCTAGGCTAGATGTTGACATGCATAGAACTCTTATGGCACATTTGAATCGAATTCACCATTGAAATCGATGTAAGTATTTATCGGCGAATGGATGTTCCTTGAGGGTATGGCTTTCATGGTGATCAGTTAGAATACCAGCTATCAAGCAGCCGAACAGGTTATGTTCTGGTGAATAATTCCAGTGTTACACTTTTAATAACTCACAATAAATAGCGAAGATAAGCTACATTGAAAGCCCTGTAATATCCCCCGTCACACTGGTATGTCGGTGTCACTGCGTACCACAACCGTTTTCTGTTAAAACCGCCATCACCGTAGTGACACCTCCCGTTTGTGTTTTCGTATTTTTTCCTACTCATCAAATGTGTGCTTTTCTTCACGGTGATACTGAGGAACCAGGAAAGGATGCACGGCGGTGTCGTTGAGGACGTGGCGACTCCATTGAGTTACCAATGCGGTTTTGTTGGCGGTTTTACGGCAATCATTGGCGGCAGTACAACTGCGTAAGGGGCAGCACTGAGGGGTCATTGAGGTGCTACTGCGGGGATGGCGGTGAAACATAAGTCCGTGAGGCGGCAATATAGAAAGGATGTGGTTTTTGGCCAAATTCATTGCGATTATTTGGCAAAGACATTGCGTCACCCATTAATTATGCCGAAACACTACCTCTACCTCTTCCGACAGGATATCTTGTGTAGTCACAAGCAGGGTCACATGACTGGTATCTTGTGACAGAGTCACGGGAGGGATATCTCGAAGAATCTCGGGCTGTGCTGGTGGTTTCTCAGTTGTATCTTCCGATGTGTCATGCTCGGTGATGGATGGTCCTGTCTCCGGGGTTGTCATTGCAAGGCCAACCTCTGTATCTTACTTTGAAAGCTGCTCTGCATGAAGGTCATCTGTTGACGATCCAGTTTCATACCATGTATCAACGTCGTAAAGTACATAGACTTTAGTTGTGCCAAGTGGCGTTTTCGTCCGTACATACTTGTCAACCATGAAAGTTGACAGGGTTGATTGGTCGTCCTCATAGCTATAAAGAACCGAACCTTCAGTCGGAACATTGAATGCAGCACACAGTCAGGATGTTGAGTAGCAATTGGTAATCTGTGTTCCAAGGGACCACCTGTCTGATCATGAAATGGCCGCTTTTTTCTTTGACAGTATTGACTTGCCACTCCTCATTACCTTCCTTCCACATGTTAGAACATATTTTCTCTCGGTCTTGACCTTCACAAAAGAAAATAAACCGATTGAAAAAGAAGGGGGGAAGAAATGAATAAAACTGGACTGTATTATTTAAACGTGATGAAAGCGTCAACATCTGCAAACATTTTCCGAGGCTAGACATGATAATAATGGCTGGGAAAAAATTAGCGCAATGGCTAAGATAGGCTACCAGACAATTTTGGTGTTAGGCAACGCAGGTGACATATATGACTTTGAGATAGTAAACTCGACTGTAAGCTCTGAAGATGAAAATTACAAAAGTCAATATTTAAAAACTGTGGAAATAGACCTTTTGAAGCATCCAGGGTATACCAAATTTGAAAGAAATCTGGCCAGTGTCACAGATATCTGAAATGTTTGAAGAATTTGTTATCAATAAAAATGATGACAAAATATACTAATTACTCTGTTTACGATTTCATGGCCAAACAGTTCAAGGCAAGGTACTATACTCTGTCTGATTTCTTTAAGTCGTTCACACAGGTTTCTGATGACATTTTTGTGATACTGAATGGTATCGTGTTAGAACTTGGCATACTAATAATTCACCTAGGAGCCAAACAGCTATTTTGTACAGGATTTCGGAGTATCCCAATGCATGTTAACATTTCCGGGGCAGTAATTCACTCAGCCATTTTATTGCCTTCGTTCACTGCATGATTATCAATGTATGATCCAGCCGAGTTGATGTATTACTGTTCTGTCACTCTTGAAGTTAAATTCAAAGAAATCTCAACATAAAATTTGAGATTTTTTGTTTTGTTTCTGGAGCCTGATCAGTTGAGAAAATACAAAAAAAAATGTGTATGAGATTCGAGCAATTATTTTGGGTACATTGTTTTTAATTTTTTTTTTCATTTTGAGTCGGTAATATTCCTGTATTTATGTCGACCAAATATTCATCTTTAAAAAATACTTCAAACTTTCTTTATTTTACGACAATTGATGAACAGGCAAAGGCTAGATTAGCTAGGGTGGCCATTATTAATAGTGTACTAGAGTCTTCTCTGTCAATATTATCAAGTTGTTTACAACAATCATATCATCGTATGTAGATCCTTTACCATATCATTGTGTTGAATACCATTGTTTTTTTTTCTCCATACCATTTTTTCCCCCCAGAAAACATTCTCTGAGTAATAGCTTTATCGTAAAAAAAACTTTATTGACTCGTCGCCCAGTGCACAGATTTTCAGCTTCACTGGGCGACAAGATTCTTGCACTAGGTGACAATTTTGTCGCCCAGTCACAGTGTTAGAGGAGGCCCTGCTCACACAAGATATCAATAGACCAGGATCAGTAAGACCAAGCTCGCCCGACTATCAGCATCACACGCCTCCGAAATTGCATTAGCATGAGGTATTCATTCTCCATGCGAGCCTTGACAATAGCGCCTAATTATTGTCTGGTCTTACATAAGACACGTATCAGTGGGAAATATCTCTGATTAGTCACAGTGTGGCCTGCACAGGAGGACGATCTTGCCAACTGTCATAAACTGTACATAGCTATACACTTTCTAGTGTTGATTCGTTGTTTGGGGGGTTTATAGTTTGAGTATCACTATCATTCATGAAGTGGATAAACCAAGGTACAGCTCTATTAATACGCCACCTTCTTTCCTAAGTAGAAGCTTGTAGCAATGCTGAAGGGCGATTTTTTTCATAAGGGATCTTGTCCAGTCGGCCACGTTTCGAATGTGTCCTGTATTGTATGTGCATGTATGCTGAATGAATCTGCAACACAGGCTCGTCTGGTCGATTCAGAGTGCGCTGACTGGAATATATACATATCTACACTCAGTTTCCCGCAAATAAAGAACACGCTATATTCCAGATGCTTAATGTTTGAATTGAGTGTAATTACCTCGCAAAACTTCCTGCATGTAACCCTGTGCACCATTAGATACTAATGGGGTTAACTTGCACTGACCTGTTGTGATCCGAGACAGTGTTTAACACGATTGGCTCCGGGATTAGTTTCCATTCAAATGGATGTAAGTATTTATCGGCAAATGGATGTTCCTTGAGGGTATGGCTTTCATGGTAATCAGGTAGTATACCAGCTATCAAGCAGCCGAACAGGTTATGTTCTGGTGGATAATTCCAGCCTTCGACTTCTACTAACTCACACCAAATAGCAGAGATAGGCTGCATTGAAAGCCCTGTATGAATGGGATATACCAAACAATGTTTAGATTATCGATAAGCAAGAGGTCTATTGCAGTGACGAAATGTGTTTTCTTTTGCATCTATGAATGACCTTACTTAGAACAGTTGAACACTGAAATCATTATCATCATCATGAGATCATGTCCGTCAAGTTGGATATTTATTTGTTTGGCCCATATGGACGTAAACGTGACATCTGCAATCAGCATTAGATGCGTGAGGAAATATACGGAGAAAACATCCACAACAGTTTATTTAACCACGTGTAAGCGTATGCAATGATTATGAAGAAATATTCCAAACAGATGTGGATTTCTATATCGGGTGCTGCGGATGGAATAACAGATCGTTCATTTGACGCCATACAGATAAATCACCACCGACGTGCCAGCATGATGTGCCTTAGACAAATTGTGAAGCTATACAGAGAATTCATCACTGACGTACGTGTAAGTATGAAACACCCTGTACAAGAACTATATTTTAACAGCTATTTCATATCATACCATAAGCTGTTTCATATCAAGAATGTGTCTTACTCATAACAATTTGACATCAGCTTAGATATTCACAAATGCATACATTGGACATGTATA
This sequence comes from Terebella lapidaria, assembly GCA_949152475.1. NCBI lineage: Eukaryota > Metazoa > Annelida > Polychaeta > Terebellida > Terebellidae > Terebella > Terebella lapidaria. Next base: position 36,170,816 of record OX424566.1, read on the forward strand.
GTGCCAGCCCATAGTCACTATCGCAACGTAAATGGACAAAGCACATAATTACAAAAGGAAATATTCAATGATGTTCACTTTCCCAGCGAACGATATCGGCTACTATTTCACCTATACATTTTTGGACTCAAATCGAACGAGTTTATAGAGCACCTCGTTTATGCTCATGATGCAGCGGCGTAACACTTTACAGGTCCAGTGTGTGCACCACCAATTGACATTCTGTTGTGTATATGTATTCGAGTGTCTTGGCTGCATACCAAATCTCCTGATCTGACTTCGGGTTGGAGATTATTCAGTAATATTTAAATTATATGTCCGAGGAAATATAGGACTTTATAGATTGGAATTCATGACGGGTGCCACATGTAAGGACATATATGGGGGTTCATGAAGTTCCTTTAAAATTTTCTCGATTTTGCCTGACACTGGACTTCGAAATTGGATAATGGACTCGGTTTTCTACTCGGATACTATATCTTGGGTATTGTTTCCATGTTTATAGATGATCCCATTATACAGTACATTTGATAACATTAGCATTATTCTGTCGATGATTCTGATACTAGTAACTTGACGTTCGTTTGAAACATAGTTATAGTTCAGGGATACTAGTAAAGTCGGCGCATAATTTATTGGCGCGAACCTATCTCGTCATATCTCGGAACATATTGACTTTTATTTTTTGAAATTTATGTAAAGTGAAAACGGCACCGTGACCATTGTGAAACAATGGCTGTTTTACTGTCGTGTGCGTTTCTCTTCGGTATATCCAGGAAAACATATATCCTTATGGGGTTTTAACATGGGAATTCTAGCTTGCCATTTTGATGCTGTATGGAATTGAGACAAATCAATGGAATAGCCGATTTGAATAGGGGCCTTCTCAAAGAAAATGTAATGATAAAAATTCATTCTATTACTCGTGCTTGAATATATTTCACATTACAGAAATCACAGTCGCACAATATCCACGGTAATTCTTCAGTGCGAATCTGAACTGCTAGATTCACCCATATGTATGACGACCCGATCAATGTGGATCTCGTCGATGATTTTGAACGACAACTTCATGTTACGCGCATAGATATTATACATGTATGTATACATGTGTTATAGGTTACGGGTATTTTGGTTCATCTGCTAAGAAATACAGGCATATGCGCTGTACGTTGAATATATATTATCAGGAACAAAGTTTTGCTTGAGTGATCAACAGCGCAATCAAGCACAAACATTTTGTCATTTTTCTGAAATATGTTCCATAGCTTCTTTGAGACAGTCCCTTAACCAGAACTGAGCTGAGCTCAGAGGATTTCAATTGGACTCAAAGGCCAGAGCAACGTGAGCATAGCCGGGCACGATACAAAGCTGGTAAAAAATTAGACACCCCAAATCCTCAATTCATATTGATGAAAACTTAATATGTTCGTCTGTTTAGCGAGATAACAATGTACTGTAATCAAATATATAATTTTTGTCCTGTTCGGCCTGATGTGCAGTTTCACACCCAAATATAAACCAAGATTCTCAGCCTTTCCGGGACATCAAAAATGTGTCCACTATCAGTTTTTGAACAGGATAAGTCATCATATGTTACTCTTCAGACCGTTGCACACCACTGGTCAGACCAATGATTTTTCTTTGCATTAATGAGCTGTTGCATTGGCATTCACCACTGTTTTAACGTTCCGCTTTCCCGCTCATTGTTACAATGGTAAAATCCCATTTAAAATCGTATTCATTGAAATAATTATTTTCTGTGTGGATAACAAACTTCAACTTCACGTCAGCAACTTTGGTCACAGTCTTGTCCAAACGTTGCCTGAGTTTCATATAATACAAGTCAGTAAGTTCCGAGATTTCATGAGATATGTTCGCGCCAATAAATTATGCGCCGACTTTAGTGCTATCACTGAGAACTAACGCCGACTGGAGGAAAACCACGATGAAAAATCGTTGCGTATAAATCAACTCCTGTTTGTAATCATGGATGGCCTTGAATTATCACGTCATGGGAATTCATGGACATTCTGCTAATCGAATAGAGAGAGCTTCTGACAGAAAGGATGGAAATAAATACTCAATATACAGACTTTATTAGTACCCTAGGCAATGTGTTCATGGCTTCCCATTCATTTATGCTTTATCAAACATGCGATTGGCTGAGTCATCTCGTGAACAAAAAGTCCATTGTATAAGTTGATGTATTCTCAGCAGTTTCAGTAAATATTTAGAAAATGTTCACGAATTGTTTCAACGCTAATTTCAAATAATTGGCAATTTCTAGCATTTGTCATAGGAAACACTGCGTTTGCCAATGCATGCAATGAATATGGCTTTAAATCGGACAATAAACCAACCAACAATGGATGTTGTTTTGTATCGTGACCGAATTATATTTATAACAAGAAAAGTATCATCTTTTCATACAAAGTAAACAACTCAATTGGTTTTTTTTTACAAGAAGCCCAATATCTCCATCGGAACCAAACATCAGTTGTGTATCATACATATCATGCTGTCTTGGAAACTTCCAGTTGAATCCGAAACGTGTGTATCTGTTTTTGTCAACCAGGGAATCGGAATATCTCAGACATGATCCTTGGAAGAATCGTAAGGTCGTTCCCAAGCTGCGTTAATATATATTTAATTATGGTTATGTCGATCATTTACCAATACCATAAAATCATGATGGTGCCAGCACAGATCCAATTAGATGATTTTCTCAATATAAACTAGCCTGAAGAACAGTGGCCAAAAAAGTGCACAGTGTACAATAATGTGGTTGTTTCGGTTGTATACCTGATGAAATATATCCTGGTGTCACCCTTCTGCCTGACATACTGCTGTTTTTACTCTATTGTTTCATATTTCAATATCGAAAGCGGCTCATCCATGAATGTGTAACGAGAGAGCTTCAAAATCGATTACACGTCCTCATAAATCTGCTCCGGAAGGTGCGCTTGGTGTCAAGCTGCATTCACAAGATAACGATATCTCAAATTGGGAAGATGGACTGGGATGCCAAGACCTCGTCATGCTAAATTCACCGGTCCAAATGAGGTTTGAAGAAAGACCAATCTTAGACTCAATAGAATATTTTCCACTACGCAGTAAACAATTCACTGAAACATTTCAAAATCATATTATTCAATTGTGAATCATAAAAAGATTGGCCTGCCGAGCTATTTGTTCCATAGTTTACGTACTAGTTGCTTTTGTAGTTCACTCTATATGTTGTCACAGTCTCTTCACAATTACTGAAATGTTATTGTGTACTATATCATGATAATTTAATTTGCTTCCATCTCATAGCCCAATTAGCAAGGTTCGGATTTCTGGATTCCTTTTACCGGTTCTTGTTTAGTTGTAATGTTAATATAGTATGTGTACAATTGACACAATTAAATTTGTGCATTATCTATCACTGATGACCTTACAGAGACTTTCGTTTCGAACGTTTGATAGGGCGCAAAAGTGTTTCAATATCAGGTATCAAAAATAATGTTCCGAACAATTATTCAACAACATGGATACAAACGATACCTGAAGTACATTTGGGTTCTTGTTGAGTATAATGGAGTTGTATGAACCATGTGTTGAAATGTGTTCGATACGTTGCCAATGTTCAACGTCGAAATATACATTATTGTTGTCAATTAATTTCCAGCAACTTCACACAAATCACCCAGGGTCAGGGTGTTGTAGCCTTTATGAGGGTACTCGTCCCATATGAACAGTAAATGCGAGTACGAATAGAATTTCATAATTTCATAGAATTTCATAGGCTTGTTTCTAGTACTCAGGTGCATCACCTAAATGTCGCAGATACCACAGCAAAAACGCCAAGATCCATGAAATGACCATTCGAGACTGAAAGGCCTTGAGCAATGTTAGTGTGAATGCCTTGCATCAATGAATGCTGGGACACGTTTGAATTTTGACGCATATGAGCAAACATTTGAGTGACTACATGGTACAGAAAGTTCCTGGTTCTTGTGGAACCTACATGTAAATTTTGACTATTGATGCAATGGTTGTCCAGATTACGGACCAACCAGATGAAACAAACTAAAGCCAAGATATGGCAGCAAAGACAAGATATTCACAGCAACCATAACTAACTCTGTCCAGCCTGTAGTTCAGTGCCAGAGAAAATCGATAAACTTTTGATGGATCTGCACGAACCTCCATATATGGTCATAAGGAGATGGAATCAGGTATTCAGGAAAGAATGAACATTCCCTGCCCCACATGCGGCACTCGTTATGAATTCCAATGAATTAATATGCAAAGTCTTGCTGAATATTTGAACATGTGCCCATAAACGAAATGCTGTTCAACTCGAAAGAGAATCTGAGCTAATGTCGTCAAGTATTCTGGCAATACCTATCGATTCCCACTGCTCGCCATTCTCTGAAGAATGTGCAGGTCCGGAAATGTTGATAATTTCTTTTTAAACCATACTTGCATTGTTCTCGAAAGTGTCTGATAAATGCGGTATGTTGGTTAAACCACAGCCGGTGACGGCTGAGTAGTATTTTGTGTGATTTAAAAAAGAGAAAACCCCCGAGAAACAAGAGGTTATTCAACATAAAATCGGGCTGCCGCCCTCGACCATGTTGAATAACCCCTGTTCCTCAGTGTTTATCTTTTTCTCCATTCTCAAAACAGATATCTTTTTGCTTATCGAAAAATATCTTCTGCGAACTGAAATAATCATTCCTGGGTGGATGTTTCAACATCCCAAAGCTTAGTACAAGATTTTGACGATGTCAGTGGAAAGCAGCAAACACTTATATTGCAGGAATAGAAACAAAACCCGAGTATATCCATTTATATCTGGAGCCACACTGGCGTCATCAGGTGCAATCAGTGTGTAAAAATAGTTGTTTTTCTTGTATATCTGATGGAATTAGTGCACAATTGTAACTGGACGATATTTTATATGACTGAAACATTTCAAAGGAAATACGTGTATGAACTTGTTCATTGGTGAAGATCAAGTAATTTCTGCTTGCAAACATACCGAATTTGAATGAATAATGCTGCACATTATAATGTCATACTATTATCAAAGCGATACCAAGATGAAAATGTGAAAATTTGGCTCGAATCGTATCCGTAAAATTTCTGTGAACAAATATTGGGCATTACTGATAAAACACTTGTAAGAAATAAAAATGATTCAATCATCCATTCACTGTCGAATGTACACCAGTGGAATTTGTTTGGGAGGTATTTAGAATATAAGTCGACAATTTATGATGTTTGCCTTCTCGAACAACTTCTAATATTGATAGTTGTTGTTTTTTGACAAATGTTAGTTCCTTATATGGATGACTTACCCTCGCCCCCCCCCCCAAAAAAAAATTATTTTTTTTTAAAAATAAAACACACACATAAATACGAAGAAACATTGACGCACAGCCAAGTGTGGGAAAAGTCATTCCAATACAATTTGAGAGGAACTAGAGACTCGTTCAATGCTGAAGATCCAATCGCTTTTCGTCGCTGAGAAAAGTATTGATTACAGATAATGGACATTATTGGTTATTGGTGTAAAATCAGGATATTATTGTGCAACTACACTGGACGGAGTGTTTGCCTATTGTCATATCAGGAAATGTTGATCATCCTTTTCCGACTTAATACACAGGTGTGAATTTATCTGCAAATATATAGATAACTATACGCAGCCTGTGCTCAAGGCTCTGTGGAAGTCGATACATGGTACAGTGTGATATAATATGGACAAGGCATCCATGTCAGTCGGGAAGAACCAATGTACAGGGGTATATTGTGTTTGAACACTATAGAAATGTTGGATGATGGGGAGTCCAATACAGAGTTTACGGGATTCAGGAAAGCTATATTGGACTCGGCGCACGCTGTTTGTAACAACCACGCTGTTTGGCTGCTATCGCAGCATCGTCAAATGTACACAATCCCATATACATGATTCTGATCCAACGTACTCTTTTTATGAACATACATGCTTAATGGTTGGGGTTACCGCACTGCCCGATACACGAATGCAATATACCATTTCAGGATCCAACATACATTATGAGGGACTGACATGTGGTACAAATAAACCAATCAGAGAGGAAAATTCGTGCCAAGTTGATAATATTATACAAATATTGACTTTTGCTGAGGTTGATACGTGATTATCTTCACTTGTGGGAAAGTTGTATTCACCGAGCTAAAATATCAATATTTGTTTTAATATTAACTGTGTGGACAAATCAGTCCACACAGACTGAACTAAGATCACATCGACCAAGAGCAGAGATGGCAACAGCTCTCCAAGAACGTGACCCCCCCCCCCCCCCCCATGCGAAGCGTACAATAAGCAGATCATTGCTTTGCTCAATCACCCCAGTCACCCCCCCCCCCTCCCCAAGCACAACTCACATGAGATTTCCAGCCCAAGTATCATACGCTGCGCCCTAATGCTACTCGTCCACTTAATGAATACCATTTAATCCGTCTGTCACCTTTTTAATCCTTATTGAATATAGAGGAAGGCGCAGGATATGATACTTGGGCCAGCTTTGCGAGCACTGAAACTTAAAGCTGAAAATATGCTATATAAAGGGATACCGTACAACGCTTTAGAGCTTTTGTAACATCCCCTGAACCTTTCGTGCTGACTGGTGACGTAAGTGGGTGCCTTTGGCCTAGGCCCGACCGGGGGGATGTTTGGCCGTATAGAAGGCGGTGGCGACTAGCCTACAGTGTGGAATAATCAGTAGAACCTGGACGCATACACCTTGTCTCCGATGTTGTTGATATCTATACTATAACATTTATAGCATATTGGTTGAATGTAGGATGTGAAAAGATGGGTGACATGTTTGATGGAATATGTTGTAATTCCATAACATGAATGGGGTCACCATTGAAAGTCCAATTGTACGTGTACACACTATATTACACGTATAAACCTATCGATATGTAATGAGCATTAGTATTATAACATACAGTGACTGAGCACTGCTCTACAACCCATGAGTACAAACTGTGCCAGGGCACACGCCCGTTGGTTTGTTGTGTACACATATGCATGATAACCATGCTGCGGCTACGTTTCTGGGATATATCTGCACGTGCAAATTACTGGAAGAAATATGGGTCTGGTGGAAACCATACAAACACGTCACATCTATAGATAATATGTGCATTACGGCTATGAAGGAAATGGGTAGGGCTAAATGTTTCATGGGGAATTTTGTGTATGTAAAGATATTATTATACCGATGTCTTCTAAACGCTGGTACACTGGTATGCTGGTACAAGGATTGCAAGGGGCATGAACTCAACAATACTGCTCATTTCGTGTATGCCTCAATAAGCCTCACAATGCTTGTACCAGTATACCAGCGTACCAGCGTTTAGAAGACATCGTTATTATACTATACTTCGCAGTGTGTATGGTGTCTGGCATCTCGCTGTGGGGAACATGTTAAATGACCATCGACACACACTGCAGAAATGGTTTCACACCACTTGGCCGTTACAGCCGACTGGCTCTGGCCTAGTCCTGAGAGGTCTGTCTCATGGTTTTACTTTCGGTTTATCCATGGCGGAAGATCGTTGGCGTTATTAAACTATTTTTTTACACGGTCATTTACCTATTTATAGCATATTTAGAGCTTTTTTTTTTTTGCTGTAAAACCTAATCCTGTCGTTGGCCATGATTTGGATTATTTAAATTGTCTACTGAGATATTTATTGGAAAATGACAAATGTAAACCTATTGCCCATATAATAAATTGATTTTAGTATCGGATATATTTACCGGATAATTCGATATGTGCAAAATTATGTATTTGTTAGGCCTAATAAAATTAATGTTCTGTTTCTCGTCCCCGCCCGCCTGTGTTCAAAAGCAGCCTCCCGGATTTTTTTTATTTGCGATTCTCAACTAAAAAAATAAAAAGTGTTCCCGCCCCTATTTTGAGGATAGTGAATGATCGAGACACCGATTCACAGCCTGCAACTTAGGTATATTTAACTTACCTCCTTGTTTTCACTCTCCGCCAAATGAGATAAAGACGTTACCAGTTTTCAAAAACAGTTATTCTATGTGGTTTCGTGTATGTAATAATATATATAAAATTGTGATTGAATCGATTTCCTATATTCCTCATGTATACTTCAATGGACATATTAACTGATAGAACGGTTCTCCACAATTACTCATAGTTGAAATATATTATCAACTGACGGTTTTTGGTAATAATACTACTAGTACACAGAATCATCCTCTCTGTGTTGACTGCTGGGATGATGTCACACCAGTAGAGCCAAGCTGCCCGGCCAAGAGGTTTCAAGCCCAAATAAATCAAGCCTTTAGAGTTGAAATCATTAAAGTCATGTGTTACATATGATTTCAATTCTAAAGTCTTGATTTATTTGGGCTTGAATGCGTCCGTGCGCAAGTGTTTTTTTTTTCAATCAATCAATCAATCAATCAATCAATCAATCAATGGACAGCTGGTCTATTCCAGGATCGGGATCATTACATGCAGTTAGTCCTTAACTAAATGAAATCATGACAACGTCCATAAATTTAGACTGCATATTAATGAATACACCACTTTCAGTCACAAAATCGTATTCTCCCACCCCTTTCAAACAGATCATAGGGTGTGTGGTGTTTACATCACGCCAAGAAGCATTAAAAACATCACCATTTATACAATTTATGTGTCTAACAAATACCTTTGTTGATTATATGATCAGAACTCCACAACAAGTTGACGATACCATTGCAATGATTTTGATAGATAAACAAGACACAATCATTCATTCCGGTTCATCATGAACAGTACAGCCTTAGCATATACATACTCTCAAATCACAAAAAAAAATCTAAAGGCCAGGAATATTTACAGTGAATGTTCCCTTTTTCACGGTTGCTAGGCGTTACGCGTTATTCAGGGAGTATTATGCATTATTCGTGAGGAAATAGCCTCTGAGTGAGCATTACAGGAAATACATACAGTTTCGCTAATTTGTATTGAAATGTCAAGTTTGGGTTTGCAAGGAACATTTCCAATATTAATGGTTGTTGTTGATAGTTGAAATTAAATACTTGAGCCAGTGTAGCGTTGCATTATATCTGTCAATTTTGCTTAGACAGCCGCTCACCTCAGTTTTGGAGTTGAATATGTTATGTATACACAATATGGCCTTCACATGCGCCTGTCTTAAATACAACAATAGACAAAAGAGATATAGGGCCTAAAGGTGGCTCCCCAAGCGAGTATAAGATTAACGATATGACACCCCTGGCGAGTACGGGGGTACATTATGACGCCCTCCGGAGAGTACAGGGGTACTTATGATGCTCCTAGCGAGTTGCATATTGCGATACACCGTACATTCAATGCTCTTGAAGTGCCTCTGCCTTTGTGGCTCAACCATGTATTAGGAACAGTATCGATCTTCAGTCATGAAATTTAGTCTCTGTCTCTGCAACATAAAATACGCCCACGAATATAGTGACAAAATTAAGTATCCGGAGATGCTGTGGTAACCTCCAGAGTAGCCAAATCAATAGTTCAAGCCACCAGATCCCTAGCCATATACATCAGTATCTGTGATGCTCCACGAAAGTTGTCATGATAGAGTATCATGATATCATAAGATCACAGCCACCATTTTTAAAAAGAACTCGAATGTCTTGTATATGTGTCTATGTATATACCACATTGTACCAGGCATCCACTGTTTTTCAAGAGTCTATGGTGGATACTCCAGGGAGATTTAGAATCATATTAGAGTTTATCAATAGTGGGATAAATTGTGATTTATAATACTCCATCAACTCCGTAGACCTCTTGCATGTGGTTTGATATTCATTATTTGTTCTACACATACTTCGAGGGATTCGTTCAAATTGTGCAATGGGTACACATGGCGTCTAGTAGAAGGCAATCTGTTTTGGTCTCCTAGCGACATAGATTTCCTTAAAATATTCCCGGCTTTGCCCGACACTAGACTTTAGAGATTTAATAACCGATTTGACACTTGGGTATTGTTCCCATGTTCATTTCAATTGGATCTGAATCCATAATATATTACATTCCTACTCTCATTGAGTTCTGTCACATTTCATTGGGATATGGATGAATAAAATTACATCATTTTTCAGCACCGTTTGATTGGTGCACTACCTGCGTGCACAAATGTGTCACAAATGGCATGGTGACTCGACATCTGACAATTTGAAGTGGTGCCACATTCACTCGCAAGGTCACAATCAATCTTTTTTGACATGAGTGTTTAGGTGTGGGGCTGATAGGTGGCATTGAGCAAAAAATCGATATTATTTCTCATCCAGATATTTTTGTAGGTCACACATTGTTTCAGGTGGATTTGAGAACAATTTATTTATTGCGAAGTATTATCAGTAAAGGCTGTATGTCAGTCGGAAAGCACTTGGCACGTAATCCTAACACTAGCATGACATTGTGTGATACTGTAACCGATATACAAACACAGTAAAGTGGGTGTAATTTTTTACCACAAATAAACTTAGTTTTAAACTGAAACAGAAGTCAGTAGTATAAAATATCACGATTATGCAGATAAATATACAGAATATAGAACTATTGTGACGTGGTAAATAAGACAAGTATATGGTTTTGGGATCAAGAGGAAAACGGGAAGATTTAATGTTGAATTTGTGCACACCAAACGGATTGTTTCTATGAATGCAACATAACAATACTTGCAAGGTAGACTATTCATTCAAATCCTTTCGTTTTTCGAATAAAGTGATAACATTCTCCACACGCCACTCCAATCTGTCCCAGAATGTGTGCATGGCATTGTCGTAAACTGTGTCGTTGGACTCTGAAGTAACTGCTATATCTTGACTCCTGTAGTGGTGTAGTGATGCCAAGGGTACGTTCATTATACAGAGTGGCTGATGACAGCCGCCACCTGGAGTGTGCACTAGCAGCCTTGGGCACACACTCGGTGAGGCTATGTACTTGGTGCGATCCGGATTCTCCAGAATTAGCTGCATTCGTTCAGTCGTACACATGGATTGGAGAGCCCATGTTGAATTCCGCTCTCCGTGACAGTCACCTTGGCATAGAGTGAGGTTCGAACAGAAGCTGTCTAATTTGATCTTTCTGTTGTTTTCGAACAGCAAGTGTCGAGCAATGATTTGTGAATCCATGGAACATCCGGTCTCCTGGATTACTTTCAGCCGGGTTGATGCTCACGTCATCAACGCGTGGAACCAACAATTCATCCAGTTCAATTCCCACCAGATATCTTAAATTGACACACGAATGTCATGATAAACAGAAGCTATTTTGTTCTTTCCTGTGTTATGTACAAGAGTTTGTAACTTCAAAAGAGAGAAAAAAGAAAAATTCATCCGAATGACTGACTCAAACTTCTATGGAACGTTGTTGCTCATTAGACATCATATAGAAAAAGTTCATATTTACCTTCACGGTTTCAGGTTATGCATTGGATCGTTGGAGTTCTTCCATATCCACATTTTGCACAATTCCTTGTAGTAGTAGTAGTGTATTTCCCTTTTTGGATATTCATAACGTGGTACATGCTCATGTTAGGAAAGAAACCTGAAATCTAGTTTTTTTTCCACTGTCAACAGTATTCGGAAATAATGACCTTTCCACAACGTGTACGAATGTGTACACAATGTGACAGCGACAAATAAGAGATAATATGTAACTGGTTTTGTTGATGTTACGGTGCTGACAATCCCCAATCATGGCGTGTTGATAGTGTACGTGACTGGTGACTGGTCCGTGTTTGTGTGGTTCATTCCAGGGTAGCACCTTGATAAAGCCCTGTGCCTCATAGTGCTTGAGGACAGATTTCACGTGGGGCGTAACCTTCAACTTGTAGATATAAACCATCTCAGCTCCAAATATGGTGTTGACTTCCAGCCCTTCGACCAGTCATGTAGCATCGGTCGTGTGCAGTGGCGACCATAGAGAAACCGTGAATGTCACATTTTCTGCATCTAAAGATTTGGCTTGCGGTCCGTGTGGGTCTTCCTTTGCAAGAAATGATTTTTGGTATTACAGATACAGAATCATGGAGGGAAATAATCCATAGAGGTTCCAGAATACTTTTGACAATTATATGGTGACCAGAGAGTACCAAATCGCAGCAATATGCCTGTGCTGATGAACAGGTTTGTGGACATTGGGTCGTATTGTGCTTTGTAAACATAGGATACCTCAAGCAATTGCTGCAGCCAAAATCGGCAAATTTCAGAAATATTATTGTTCCACATAATATTTTCCTATTTATCAGTGATGTATTTTGTGTTAACACTGTGAATTTATGTATAAACTGGAATGATACATGGTACTGACTGAAAATGAATACATAATGTCACTACATAGTGACTTAAACATCATATAAGTATCATAAACAGCAAAAACGTAGAACACTTCCAACATAAATGCGCAATGATAACAGATTTATGCATAATGCATGGCACTTGCTACTGTCAATATTGACAATTACGTCCACAGACCAGACCATAAACATTAACATTACACTCTAGTTCAGAAACACATTTGTGAACTTTTTTCTTGGAACAATAATATTGCTTTGTTTTAATAACGTTTGATTCACATCTGTATTATCACGACATAGCCAGAAATGTGTTCTTTTACATCATAGCCATAAATATTAACTTGCAACATCAGAGTCAGTACACACCGCGAAAGTGTATTATCACCAGTAATGGTAACATTGAATCATAGCAGAAAATATCACACTCTCAACATCAACGTCAAATATTAAAAAAAAACAGTTTTATATGAATTTTGATTTTGAACACGACGAGATACATCTGTCGTGGCTTCATGGGATACAAAGAGCCATACAAATATCCCACTCAGTACATGATATAAATAACTTAGCCTGGGTTTACATCCTACAAAAACGTGTCACATTCAGCATATTACAACACCCAAAATGGATGAGTACATAATTCTTGGTAGATATTGCTTAATTGTTGTATCATGCTGTTCCACTCGGGACAATGACTCTTTTCCCATACTAACTCATAAATAATTCCATTTCCTCCAGATTTAGAACAACGTCTATGTCAATCTATCGAGTCAAATATATGATACAGATTATTTTGTGGAAGATGACTCAGATTCTCCAGATGAATGTATATTGTTATAGATGTTGTGAATGGGTTCATTTTCCCCCAATTGATGAAAATAGTTAGGTGGAATTTGGTCGTCGAATATTCCAACCAAAAAGATATTTGTATTGCAATTTGTACAAACTGCATCATTATTGGCGTACCTTTTTTTAGGGTTTCCCTATCTGTTTTCACTTTCTTCTTCCGGTCGGGAAAGTCGTTGATCACGCTGGTTTATCGTGACGCATCCGAACGTGATATTGACAATGTTCATATGATTAGAGATTTCCACCTTATTTTTTTTAAACTACTCTTGTTTATACTGATATAAATCAAATATCATCCAACATTTGCAATGAGAAGGACCTAAGAATTGAACAAGTAAATATAATTCAACTTTCCGAAACATAGTATGATGTACTGTCACTGACTAATAACAACTTTTGTGATTATTTGGGTGTCATATATCCCGAGGAACTTGAAATTAGGATATTACAGACCCCTAAGCTCCCAACCGTTAGGATCCAAGCTTGGAGTTTGATGAACATCCTAACTTGTAAACAAAGCCCTTTTTAAAGTATCAACTATTATATTGTCTAAAATTAAACAGGGTCTCCAAAAGTACAGTGAAACCATCTATTCCAGAAGTGGTATAAACCAAATGTGGATATTAGAAAACTCCAAATCTTTATTGGAATATCTACATGCTCACACACTTTCAAAAGTAACGTCTATCAAAACATTTAATTTTTCCACTTTGTACACAACTATACATCCTTTTGAACTGAATTTCAACTTAAATCACTCATCAATAATTAGTTTTTCTCCAAAAAGGGACAACGTCGGTACCATTATATTGTAGTTAAATATAATACCGCTTATTTTTTTAAAGGCGATTCTGATGCCTCATACAAATATACTGAAATAGATGTGGTAACTATGGTTAAATTTCTGATTGATAATATTTTTGTGGAATTCGGTGGTCGAATATTCCAACGAACTATTGGTTTTCCGAGGGGTACAAAATGTGCACCATTATTGGCAGACCTGTTTTTATACTCAAACGAATCAGATTTCATCCAACATCTACAAAGAACAGGTTCTAAGAAACTAACATGTATATTTAATTTAACTTTACGATAAATAGACAATCTATCGTCGCTAAATAATCCCTAAATTGTCGCTGAATAAGTTTGGTGATCATTTAGATGTCATGTATCCTAAGGAACTTGAAATTAAGCATACTACAGACTCAGCTAATTTTTCCAACAATCTAGGCCGGAGGTTGGAGATTGATAATGATTCTAGCCCGTCAACTAGATTATATGACAAATGTGATGATTCCAATCTTTCCATAGTCAATTTCCCTTTTCTAAGCAGCAAAATACCTGTGTCACCAGCATATAGTGTGTTTGTTTCTCAACTGATACGCTATTCCAGAGCTAGTTGTAAATATGAGGACTTTGGTCACTGAAGTACCCAACTAATGTCTAAACTGCTGCGACAGGGATATGTTTGACCAAGACTTATAGCTGCCTTTAAGAAATTCTATGGACGTCATAATGAGCTGGTTGATCAATACACCAAATCCATGAATGCCATGCAACTCGATCTATTTTCATCTTAATTTTGGGGAATTCATGACGGGTGCCACAGTGGGACAGGAAATGCCCACTCCGAAACACCTGATTTCACCTCCTAATGGCCATTTTTGGTTTGTTGATGAGTTTCCCTGTCATTTTTGTTTTCTCTCACTTCGTATGTCTGATATGACTTTCTGTCCCCGGACTATGAGATTGGATAACGGACCCTGTTTGGTTCGCTCGCAATACTTGATACTGGGTATTGATTCCACGTGTATTGTAAACAAGTTTATATGACAAACGTGATTATTTGACCTATGATCAATGACTTGAACTTAATTGCAGAAGTGAGGACTTTGTTCACAGAAGTTCTCAGCTATAATCTAGAAAGTAAATATTTTACCAAGTCTATGTGCTCCGTTTAAGACTTTCTATTCACGTCATGACGATCTGGTTGATAGAGTAATTACTGGTTTGTATATTATTAGTGTAAAGTTATTGACTACCGTCCGCTCTTCGGGATCCTCGAGGATAGTCCTCTCTCATCCGAGTCCTTGCGGACGCGCATCCGCTATTCCGGATCCTTGCGGCAGGGCCGCTCACCGGAGGTCGCGGCGGACACGGTAACTACTTCAGCATTAACGGTAACCAGGTAACAGCCCACCCGACACTCCCAGGCCTACGGACACCGTTCAGAAACCGGTTCATCACCACGGTGTTAACTGGCGGGGCCTGGCGAGCCGCGGTCTGCCTCGGGGACGGAACCCCGTACAGCCCGACATGCTGGCCAGAGCCTCTGTCACACGTCCCGGGAAGGGAGAGAGCTGGCGATCCACAGGGCCGAAGGCCCCCGAGTCAGCAACTCGTCTCTCCCAGCCCGGGCCTCCCCATGGAAATCGTCCCCAGGGCTCTAGGAGCCCACTACTCGCAAACAGGGAACACAAAGCTCATGGCGAGCCTCGTGTGCGTCCTGTCTCTCGATCTTGGACAATCTCCTCGAACGAGTCGCTTCCAGTGTATATATAATACACCAGAAACTGTAGGGCGCACGCGAGGTTAAATCGATCCATTGTTATAGTTTACTGGAACGTAAATTACAATACGTCGCCGTGGCAACGCACGCTCGAACGGAGCATGTCAAAACAAGGCCAAGTACGAAAAGGCCACATAAATGGCATTTATGTTTACAATCACCTGCCGCGTGCTTAGGGCAAAATCGCCACATTACCCCCTTCTTACAATGTTGGTCCCCAACATGTTCCGCCCGCGCCCAAAACAGCCAAAACCCGACGAAGGCTTCGCATGGCGGGGTCCGGAAGAAGGCAAGATGGCAACACCCGGAAGTCACGGCGCAAGACTAGGACTTTAAGAGTCCCTTTTGGAAGAATGGGGAACTACCCCCGGACTTACGGAGTAAACTATAACGCGCTTTGCAATTTTGAATAAACCCTCATAAACAAGCTAAAATTTTGACCGAGGTGGTCCAAAACTGTGTGATGACCTTGGAAGGTCATCCGTTATAAAAGGACGGTGTGTCGAGTCTTTGGAATATCTTTAAGGTTAGACTTTAAATTTAGAAATTTTGTAAAACGACACACCGAGTGATCAAAAGTGATAGTACCTCTAAAAATGTTGCCGACCGCCCTGCCGGCCGGCTCCTCAGATCCGCAGAACGGGTCTGAGGCAGGGCGGAGCCGCGGGAGCGACTCCGGCACGCCCGCATGACATATGTGCATCTAACAGACACACATACACCTGTGGACAGCTGTCGCAGACAGCTATCAAAGCCAACGCGGCAAGCCGCATCGACTGCCAGTATCTGTATACTGCAACCCGCACAGGCCTGTGTACAGACACGCAGATGGACGGACGTCTGCACTTTCATGCAGCCGCCCGCCCGCCCGCACATCTTCAGCACGGCCCGCATGGGGAGTTTACAACTGACAAAATCACCCGCATCTCGAACACCGGACACGCGGATCCCGCGGAATTCAGCGCCGCATCGGCGGACGAAATGCGGATGGCACAAAACAAATGCGCTACACATCTGGAGATTAAATAAATAATCCGGGTTCGACATTGTTGTATAAATATACATGCAGCAAATGTTGACAGCTATTCTACACGCGTAGCAGCGCACGCGGAGTCACTGAAAACTTCTGTCCCCGGTCAAAATGACACATTGCTCGAACCAAAATTCAAACACTATAAACTCATGCGGAAACAATCATTTCCCTCCGGTGACTCCTCACACTCCATGTATACGGGTAGAAAATGTATTTCTATCCCGGGGGACCTCGCAAATATATATTGTAATTAAGATTAGTCATTCGCTTTAGCGTCCGCACCGGCGGTCAATGACGCAAAATTAATCACACAGCAAGGTGGAAATTGGGCTTAAAATTGACAGTAACCACTAACTTGTGGTTGTTACGATTATGTCAGACGAAAACAACAATAAATTGTCATTCTCCAGTCTTTTCGGATATGCACATCAATCCGTCACTGTCAAAATTAACGCAATTCCTTACACCCCTCTTGCGAGAGCGGAAATCTCCCGATTTCTTACTCTCTATTGCACCGGAAAGGAAATTTCACATACTTGTCTCAATTGTGTCATTAATCGAGCAAGAACAGAATTCTCCAGAGACATGCCGCACACTTGTGGCTTATATAATCCACTCACTAAATAATAAGGTGAGATGGAAAATAAACAAAATCACTCCCCATAGCCGCTGGTACGCTTACAGGGCGATCGGACATACCCATGACGTCCGGACAGACAATTGGGCGCCCTATGGGCGGTAGCGACCCGCCCACTAGCAATCCCAACGTACAGCCCGACCGCGGAGCGGTGTCCGGTCCAACCCAGAGCCAATCCAAACGACTACCGGAGCGCGGAACCAATAGATTAGACGCGGAGCCGGCATGGTCCGTAGCCCCTATGGCTAGGGGGAACGTGCCCGTCATGCCGGCGCCCAATCTAGAGGATCCCTAACATGATGAAATCAATAGCCGGCGGACGTCCGGAACTGCCCGCGGACGGAGTCCAGAACGAACGCCCACCATAAGTTTGGCATATTGACCTTATCCAATGACAATGATAGGGATTAAAAGCCACAAAGCATGCTGCGCATGTACAATACGACCCCCTTCTTAGAAAGGGGCCGGGGATCCGGTCATCCCGGCCGGACCGCGTATTATAAGGTGCGATCCGGACGAAAATGAGCGTCCCCCACTGCCGCGGCTGGTCCGCACGCGCGGACTTAACAGCCGGTCCATTATAAATAATGGTAAACGGTTTCCTGCCGTAGAAACCTTAAACTACTATAACCGCAATTACAGTAGTGGCTCACGGGGGATAACTACACCGAAGTGCGTCATCTTAAAGCGCCGCGGACGCCGGACGAGTCACGCGGACGAACCGCGGACATCAGTCCTCATCTGCGGACACTGTCCCCGCGTCCAGAGCCAGTTCCCCAAATCCGTGGGAAGGCGCTTCTCCCATAGCGGACGTAAATCCCAACCTCAGTCTGGCCATATAAGAGGTTGTCCCGGGACCAGGGGCGTCCGGCCGGATCAGTAAATTCGTCCGGCCAGCGTAACCGTTGTGCGGATTACGCCGGACAGCCGTCCACAAGGTGCGGACAGGCCATCCGCACGTCCCTGGCGCTAGAAACTACAGGAGGGCGGATGCGGAGCGGCGGCGTTACGACATGAAAGTCTCCGCGGACCTCAACTCCGAAGATAGCCACAAAGTAGCCACCCGCGGAGGTAAGTCGTGCGGACTCTCACGGAACGACCTAAAACCCATCCATAGTATGACCGACGGGTACCGCAGACGCATCCGCATGGGCGGAAGGTTATTCCCACCCATACCGGGCTGGCGCACGTGGTTTCCGGCGTGGCCGCCCGTCATCCGCAGGTACTGGAGGGAGTGGGGGTACCTCAACTCCGAAGATAGCCACAAAGTAGCCACCCGCGGAGGTAAGTCGTGCGGACTCTCACGGAACGACCTAAAACCCATCCATAGTATGACCGACGGGTACCGCAGACGCATCCGCATGGGCGGAAGGTTATTCCCACCCATACCGGGCTGGCGCACGTGGTTTCCGGCGTGGCCGCCCGTCATCCGCAGGTACTGGAGGGAGTGGGGGTACCTGCGGATCGCCGTCATCTGGCTGATAGCCACCCAGTCCATCATCTGACGGGTCAGAGAGGTCCGGGAGGCCCACCATACGGCGCACACGCTCGTCCGGAGTCCGCGGATGCTGACCGGACGGATCCCATACGGGAGCATCATCCGGTTCCGCATCTTGAATTAGCGGATCCATGACAAGCGGGCCCTCGTACTTCTTCAGATTATCGATATGGACAACCAGAACCCTGTCCGGATCGGAATCCCTCCGGATCCGGTAGTCCACATCTGTCACCTGTTTCAGTACTGTAAACGGGCCTATCCACGGCTTAGCAAATTTATTGCCTTGCTTAAGCGGCGGATAATAGTAGCGCACCTTGTCGCCCTCCGCAAAAGCTGGCCTACCCTTAGCATGGGCGTCATAGCCTCGCTTCTGCCGGATGGCAGACTTGTCCAGGCGCGCGCGCGCGAAATCATGGGCGTTCGCCAGGGCGCGGCGAATCCACTCCACGTACTCCGGACCGCACTGGGGTACTGCGCCGGTCTCTGCCGCAGTTGGATACATAATATCCACGGGCAAATTTAGCTCCCGGCCGTACAACATCGCGTGCGGAGTAACTCCGGTCGAAGAGTGGACCGACGACCTGTACGCCATTAAGACATACGGGAGGTGGTCATCCCAATCATTCGCACGATCATTCACAAAGGCCGCCAGCATGTTGAGGACCGATCGATTAAAGCGTTCGACCTGGCCATCAGACTGGGGCCTGTAGGGGGTGGTCCGCACCTTGGTACTGCCTAGCATCTGTGCTAGGTTTCGGAACAGGTTGCTCTCAAATTGCGTGCCCTGATCCGAATGTACCTGTTTAGGTACCCCATGGTACACCACCCATCTATTCACCAATAACCGAGCTACCTCGTCCGCAGTCTGGCGGCGCAGTGGGTAGGCGTCGGTATACTTGGTAAAATAGTCGGAAATCACTAGGATGTACCGGAAACCACGCGGGGTAACCCGATGGGTATCCAGTATATCCAAAGCTATCCGATCAAACGGCGCGCCAGCCTTAACCGTGGTTAAGGGGTGGCGGCCAGGAGCCGGAACTCCTTTCCGAGCTTGACACCGTGGGCAGGCTGCGCACCACCGTTGCACGTCCAAACTGCTACCAGGCCAATGAAAGCGCTGTTGTAGCCTATGGACGGTCCTCCGGATTCCCAAGTGACCGGTCACCCGGAGGTCATGCAACTGGTGGAGTACTTCTTTCCGCAGCTCCGCCGGAAGCACCAACTGCCATATAGGAGGCAGTGGAGTCGGAGGCTCATAGCGCCGGTACAAGAGGCCATCCCTCAAGGAGAGCCTTTCCCACTGGGAGATGAGAGACTGGGTCTCCTCCCTGTAGGTTTTCCGCTCATCCTTAGAGGGTTTCTGGCCGGCCTCGAGGGCTTGGATTACCGGTGCCAGAGCACTGTCAGCTCTCTGCTTCGCAGCCAGCTGCGCCGGAGAGTAGCCACCTAGGTAATTAGGCTCCTCATCCGACGCGTCCGACTGCGCCGCAGCGGCCATCACCACAGGGGGTAAGGACCGCTCATACTCAGATTCGTCCGTGGACGAGGGTACCCACGAGGAGTACACCGCCGGACTTGAGGAAGACTCGCTGGAGCTGAGCCGCACCTCCGCTTCAAACGCGGGGTGCCAACGCCGGTAACGGCGGGTCCTTGCGCGGGAGTGAACTCCTGCTGCTCCGGCCGCCGTGTTGTTAGAGGGGGCGGCGGCCTGCGGTCTCCCCGGAAGGTCCACTTCCGAGTCTGAGGAAGAATCCGCGGCGTGCTGGAATGGAGCCATCCCTGCACAGCCAGGATTCTTGCACTTATGACAACGGGACAAGCCGTCCGCGTTGCCGTGCAACTTACCGGCGCGGTGCTCAATTTTCATGTCATACTCTTGGAGTTTGACGAGCCACCGGGCCACCAAGCCGTCGGCCTCACTATAGTTGAGGAGCCATCTCAGCGAACCGTGGTCGGTCCGCAAGCGGAAATGGCGTCCCAACAAATAGTGCCGGAAGCGCTTGGTCATAGTAACAACCGCGAGCAACTCGCGGTGCGTGGTACAGTAGTTCATTTGAGAGCGGCTGAGAGCCACACTCGCATAAGCTACTACCCGCTCCTGCCCGTCCACGATTTGCGAGAGGACACCGCCGAGTGCAAAGTTACTCGCGTCAGTGTCCAGGATGAACTCGCAATCCGGACGAGGGTGCCGCAGCACCGGCGCATCTGCCAAAGCCCTCCGGAGTTCCGCGAAGGCAGTTACCTGCTCTTCAGACCAGATGAAGTCGGCGCCCTTTTCCGTAAGGATAGTAAGGGGGCGCGCAACCTCCGCAAAGCCTCGCACGAACCGGCGGTGGTAACTCGCGAAGCCCAAAAAGGACCTCACGTCCGCCACGTTGCAAGGCCGAGGCCAGTTCTTGACGGCCTCTAGCTTTTTAGGATCTGGCCTAACTCCGGTGCCCGTTACCATGAAGCCCAAGTACAGGATCTCCTGCGCGAAAAGTTCGCATTTACTTGGCTTCAACTTGAGCCCTGCTCCGCGGATGCGATGGAGTACCATCTGGAGGTTGGTGAGGGTTTCCTCGAACGACCGGCCATACACGACGACATCGTCGATGTAGACCATACATCGCTTCCAGAGGAACCCTTTAAGTACCATCTCCATGAGGCGCTCGAACGTCGCTGGAGCGTTACAGAGCCCGAACGACATTACCTTAAATTGGTAGAGCCCGTTCTTAGTAACGAAGGCAGTTTTCGCCCTATCACTCTCCTCCATCTCGACCTGCCAATACCCGGAGGCCAGATCCAGAGCACAGAAGTAGTGCGATCCGGCCAGGGAATCGAAGGTGTCTTCGATGTGCGGGAGAGGATATGAGTCCTTCCGCGTGACATCGTTAAGCTTACGGTAATCAACGCAGAACCTCCACGAGCCGTCCTTCTTCTTCACCATAACCACAGGACTCGCCCAAGGGCTGTCACTGGGTTCGATGATGTCTAGCTCGAGCATCTTCTGCACCTCCTGGTCAATGACCTCTTGGTGCACTATCGCTGCTCGCCATAGACGTTGTTTGATCGGACGCTCGTCTAGGAGGTCGATGCGGTGTTTGGCAACGTCTGTCTTGCCGACCGCACCATCCGGACCCATAAACACATCCGCATACTGCCGCAACAGTCTGCGGAGCGCCTGGCGCTGCTCTCCACCCAGCCGGTCCTTCGGAACCAGAGATTCCAGATGGTCCGGCAGGGTGAACGGATCATCTCCGGCGGCCGCCGCCGCGCACGCAGCGCGGCAGACCGGATCGTCGGGGATGACACGACTAGACGACGCGGGCACAGCTGTAGCTGCTAGGTACCCGCGCCGCAGCACAACGGGTGAGTCCGTGGGATTCACCACGAGAAGGGGCATCATGCGGGCGTCGGACTTGACCAGAGTCCCGCCCAGCACGAGCCCAGTTCCCTTGGCGAAACTGCTCACCGGCTGCACTATACACGGATGACCTTCGAGGGGCATGCGGGGACGACGCGGCCGCGCCTCGATGATCATCTCGCTCATAGGCGGCACCACCGTGGTGCGCGCCACCCGCATTTGGAACGAATGCACTGGACCCATGCGGAAGAGGTAGTGAGTATCCTCTCCCATCCGGAATTCACCCGCACTGAAGTTAGCGGTGACCCGGTGGGCCCGGAGAAAATTCATTCCAATAATCCCGGCCGCTCCGATGTCTGCGACGATTGCCTCTGTCGGATACACCTTGTCCCCAAGTGTAACAGGCAACTCGACGATACCGTAGACACGGATGCGGTTGTTACCGGCCCCGTAGAGCTGGTAAGGACCGGGATCCCGCAACTCAAGGTTGCGGAGCACGGGTTCCTTCCGGAACGTTCTTATGGCTATGAGGGTGACCTCCGAGCCTGAGTCTACAAGGAACCGGACCGGCTCCCGCCCGAGTGGCCGGGGCAGGTACCAGCAAGTGTCCTTGACCAGTGCGTTTCTTGAACGGTATCTTTCGCACGCACTGGGCCCATTCTCGGAGTCCTCGTGATCCGCCTCAGCCGCGGACGAGCCAGACTGGTCCTCAAGGACCACTTCCGGAGAAGTTATATCTACTTGAGGTTCGTCCAGTTCATCCGTAGGTGGGGCGGCATCCGTTGCCACGGAACAACTGTCCTCGGACGTAGTGTTGGTCGCCACCACGTCCGAGTTCAGTTTCCCTGCCGTGAGGGACGGCCCTGTTGTCCCGCGGGACCAGGCCGGGAGTAGTTACTCCGGCGCGGACTGGGGAGGACCCCCTGGTATCCGCGTGCCCGCAAGCGTTCCAACAACTCCGGACACTTCAGCCAAAAGTGTCCCTGTTTTCCGCAGAAATAACAGGGGCGGTTCTGAGCTGGTCCGGATGTGAACGCACAGCATTCAGCGGGCCCCGGAGTGTCGATCCCAGCGCAGTACGCAATCATCTGCGCAGCGCTGAAATCATACTCGTCATAGTCGTACTCATCCGGAGATGAGGACGGCGCGGCAACCGGTGCCGCCTGTGCGGGCGCCCCTGTAGAGGGTGCCGGCGCACTAACCCACTGCTGGGTAGGTTCCCTGGCGGGTTCCCGGACGACCGGGTCCTGCCACGGGGTTACCTGCGATGCCTTGACCGGAGGAGGAGTCGCCGCCTGCGCGGGTACAGCCGAGGCCGGAGCCGGGGCTGGAGGCAACTGTCTAGGGCGGACAGCCATCTCAAGCGCAAGCGCGGAGTCTATTGCCTCCTCCATCGATCGCTTTTCATGGGTGGCCAGCCCGTATGCTAGGTGGTAAGGCTGGCCATCGATGAACTGATCGATCAGCATCGTCTCAAACCGTCTGGAGTCCATGTCCGGAAAAGCTCTCCGGCCGAGTATGCGTAAGCTGTACGCATAGTCTGTCACGGACTCAGTCGGCTGGCGGATACGCGCCTTGAACTCTCGTTCAGACTGCCGCCGATTGGTCGTCGGCGGGAACAGCAGGCGAAGTTGACGAGCAACCTCGCCGAACGTCACTGTTCCCACCGGCAGACACGGCATCACGCGGAGAGCTTTCCCTTCCAGGCTCCCCGCGAGGACGTGTCCAGCTTCATGCTGGGACCATCCTTCGTACACGGCGGTACGCCATACCTGGAGCAAGTAGTCCTCCAAGTCGGCGTTATCCCCGTTGAACCGTTTCCGCCACGAAGAGTGGTCGGGCCCGTCATCGCGTTTGCTACGCGCCCGACGTGCGGTCCCGGCTCCGGGGTCGTCCGCGTACAGCGGCAAGTTCCGTGCGCTTCCTGCGCCTGCGGCGGAGTCTGCCGGAGCAAACATCGACGCCGCGGACGGAGGAGCAGGGAAGCTCACGTTTGCCGCCGGGGTCATTCCCGCTAAAAACCCACTCTGGCTAGGTGCGGGCGGGGCTCCCATCGAACCTACTGGGTAGGCTCCAGAAGGGGCGGCAAAGCTTGGGGCCGTAGCCGCCTGTTGCCACTGCCCGTCCGACACACTGTACGTGCCAGGGTAAGTCGGCCACGCGGCTTGCGCTCCAACCGTCGGAACGGTCGACGCGGTCGCCAACGTGGTGCCTCCGAGCCGCGGGGCAGGCGCGGGTCCCATTGCGGGGGCCACTGGCGCCTGCGGACTCGGCAGGACTTGGGGAGGGGCTACTGGCCCAGACATCCCCGGACTTGAGATGGCCGACGGGTCAACGCTCGAAGGCGGCTGATTCCGCTTGAACAGTACAAGCGCCTCGGATATCAGCCACCTCTCCCTCTCCGTCAAAGGCCCCGAGTTGCCTTGTGACAGCGGAGAGGGGGAACGGTTCCGCCGGTCTGATCGTCCCTGATGGGGCGACCGGGCGCGGTCATAGCGCCCTCTGGGGGCCAGCTCACCAAGCGCATCGGCGAGCTGGTCTACCACATCACCCGGTGCGGACCGACCAGAGCCCATGCCGGAGGCTCGCGAAGGAGCCCACCCGGCCAGGAGTGGCATCTGGTACTGCTGGTCCGCCTGTCCAGAAGTGCCCGCAGTAGTTGGCGCTCGATTCCGGACGTCCGGAGACGTCCCATGGAAGAGTGCCGCTTGCCACGGACTCATTCTGGGCCTGGGCGGGCGCGGCGTAGAGCCGTTGCCGGCTCCGCCTACCGCGCCTAACACATCAAGGCCCGGCCTTGATGACAACTCCTGTTGCGGCCCCGCGGGGCTAGACTCTACGTCCGGAGACGGAGTCAGGGACGCCGGAGTCGACTCCGCAGACTGGGTTCTGTCCGCGGAGGGCTCCGCACATTCCCTCCGGCCGCCGGAGTCACCCGAAGATGTCTCACGGCGGCTGTCGCGCGACCGGGTGTGATCCGCGACATTACCTCCCGTTTCCCCCCCCCCTTGGGTTCATTAGCCTTATCTCTGGCTTTGTCTCTTTCCTTTGTCATCCTTTGAGATGTCCTTGAGGAGCGGGCGATCCCCAGGGACTAAGGAGGCTACAACGCTGTGACGGTAGGCTGCGATGGAACACTGTCGGACTGATCCTGGTCACGGCACCAATGTAAAGTTATTGACTACCGTCCGCTCTTCGGGATCCTCGAGGATAGTCCTCTCTCATCCGAGTCCTTGCGGACGCGCATCCGCTATTCCGGATCCTTGCGGCAGGGCCGCTCACCGGAGGTCGCGGCGGACACGGTAACTACTTCAGCATTAACGGTAACCAGGTAACAGCCCACCCGACACTCCCAGGCCTACGGACACCGTTCAGAAACCGGTTCATCACCACGGTGTTAACTGGCGGGGCCTGGCGAGCCGCGGTCTGCCTCGGGGACGGAACCCCGTACAGCCCGACATGCTGGCCAGAGCCTCTGTCACACGTCCCGGGAAGGGAGAGAGCTGGCGATCCACAGGGCCGAAGGCCCCCGAGTCAGCAACTCGTCTCTCCCAGCCCGGGCCTCCCCATGGAAATCGTCCCCAGGGCTCTAGGAGCCCACTACTCGCAAACAGGGAACACAAAGCTCATGGCGAGCCTCGTGTGCGTCCAGTCTCTCGATCTTGGACAATCTCCTCGAACGAGTCGCTTCCAGTGTATATATAATACACCAGAAACTGTAGGGCGCACGCGAGGTTAAATCGATCCATTGTTATAGTTTACTGGAACGTAAATTACAATACGTCGCCGTGGCAACGCACGCTCGAACGGAGCATGTCAAAACAAGGCCAAGTACGAAAAGGCCACATAAATGGCATTTATGTTTACAATCACCTGCCGCGTGCTTAGGGCAAAATCGCCACAATTAGTTTTTTGGAATTCATGACAGGCGCCACATTAGGGAGGATAAAACTTACTCTTCAGAAAACCCGATTTCAGCTTCTCGTGGCCATAAATTTAGTTTTTTTTTAAATATCTAAATTGTGTTTAATAAGTTGCTGTGCGGTCGTGCACTAATTTCATCTGGTGTATAGTAGAAACAACTATTTTACACATTGTCTGCACCTGGTGACGTCAGTTCGGGTTGGGCTTCGTTTCTGAGCCGAAAGTGTTTGATGTTAGGTTTGATAACACTGTACACACACATCTATTGCCCATAGCGAGAATGGTATTAAGTTGAATCCAATGTCAATCCCATCCAGATTTATAAGACCACTGTACGATATACAGACGCTACTCGTACCGACAACTTAGCCCATAATTTATGCGTTGTAGTGTCCTGAACAACATCGTTAGTTTTATTGGGCCAGCTCATAACCCTA
The DNA here is from genome assembly GCA_949152475.1 of Terebella lapidaria. NCBI lineage: Eukaryota > Metazoa > Annelida > Polychaeta > Terebellida > Terebellidae > Terebella > Terebella lapidaria. Next base: position 36,197,481 of record OX424566.1, read on the forward strand.
TTCCTGTAGTGGTGCAGGGCACCAACGGTGAGGTCCAGCGCACAGTAATGTTGGAAAGCACCAGGATTGTGGACGAGAAGGCGTGTGTGACTACTGAGGTGTGCTATGTATTTGGCCCGTGCTGGCAAAGGTAATACCGTGACAGAACGTTTGGTGAAGCACATGGATCGCAGGAATATAAAATGAGGATGTTTTTCCGTTGTGATGTTGAGACTGCAAGAAGCATCTAAACATTTTCTGGTACTGACACAATGTGGATCTACTTTGCTGTGCGTGTTTGCTACAAACAACATCTGCCGTGCACCGAAAGAAGAATTTGCGGGGCAGTCAGATTTCTCAATCATTTCCTGCCAAGTAGTGCTTCCCGGATCACGGGGTACGATCAGTTCGTCTAGGTCAGATGCTACTAAATACTTGGTTTTATTGATGTTCCGGTGCTGGCAGTCTGCAATCATAGTCAGTTGGAAGTTGACGTGGCTCAAACGTCCGAGACCAGTTATGTTTGGCTTGTGCCAGGGTAGAACTGTCATATGTCCTTTTTTCGTATAATGCTGCAGTACTTTTGTGACATCTTCTCCAACTTTGAGGCTGTAAATATATATCAAGTCAGCTCCTAATAGGAGGTTGGCCTCTATCCATTCGATTAGATATGCACTGTTGTTAGTGCACAAAGATGACCACAAACAAACAGTGAACTGCCGATCTTGTTGTTCTTTGAAGTTCTGTTCAACTTTTATTGCCACATCGACGGAATTCTCCATTATGAGCCTCACTTCACATTCTATTGGGAAGTCCCAAGGATTACCCGGGAACACACAATGTATGTCAACATCAGGGTAGCTAGAAAATAGAGAAATTAAAGTTGCGTTTATTTAAATATCATTTAAACATCTAATACACTACACTGATCAATACACTCACTAGTACTCTCACAGTACACTCACAGCACACTCGTGTGTTCCATTTTGATAACTTGTCCGATGGTGTGTGGGGAGTGTGTCTGGCCAATACGGAGCTGACACGTCACGCCATCTGATATGTGGTTTTCATGCATTGCCCCAAAAATTTTGACCACAGCTGAGCCATTGGCGGGATCCAAATGAGCGGAGTATACATACAAAACACCGTCTACTATAGTTTTCCAATCAGACACGTCCTCCGATAAAATATTGACTTTGCTATTCAGATCGTGCGCCCAAAGGTGATGCGACATTTTTGATGTGTTATTGGACCCAAACAAACACTCGTCTTCTGATTCAGTGATCATATATGCCCTCAACCGTATTCCTTCAATACCACCCAATAAAATTAAATATACGAGCAACGAAACCACTAACACGGTGAGGAATAACAGCTCTTTCATGGCTCCCATTTGCTCATTTAAAACCCTTATATTGATACTTCCAATATTTTGGCGGATGGAAACATTTATGCCATATTGATGTAAAATTCAGCAGCGGTATGTGGTAAACAATTGCCCTGAATGACTGCTAGATCAATTTAACTCCCTTTTCGTCGTATCTAATCTTTAGATCGTATTGATCTCAACAGCTTTCCGATATCTCGAACATTGTCACGTATGCTTATCACTTGTATTTGACAATGATAATTGAGGCAGGAGTCGATCGCTTACCACATGTCACACAACTATCGTTTACCCATTAGGGGGCATCCTACACCTACATTTCAATATACACTGCTGCATAAGGTGTAAGCTTATAAAGCCACACATCGATTGTATGTTTTATACTTATACATGATTCACAATAGACTCTATATTGTGATTTCTAACCAAAAATTGTGACATATGTAAGAGAGTGACAGTTTGCAAGTGAAGAAAGTGTACACCCTATAGCTAGCCGCCGAATATTTATGTTTAATATTCTACTGAACCAGATGTGGAGCAAAAACATCAGTAACAGTGACAAAATGTATTTTTCATTATATTGTTAGACCTGTGCATCAACTACATCTGTATTCCACGTCCCGAATACAATATTATTATATGTGTTGGTTCATATGTGTTCATACGATATTGAGAAATGTGTGGTTTTTTAGTGGTTTTTTTTATACTCCAGACTCCACCAACTGGACCGGTACACGCGAATTGAAATGGTCTCTCTGGTTCAGTATATTCTATTGTACATATTCTATTGTACACGTATAACGAACACATTACCATTTTATACTGAAGAACAATTATTATTTCACACTATTTATATCGTGGACTTGTACCTGTCCAATACACAAAACGCCAGAATATATATACAATATCATAGACTGGGGGCCAAATCCGGTTTTTGGGAATTTGGTTTGCACGGAGACACCCATTGGCGAATGTGGTATCGTTGGAAAGCTTAAGACCTAAGGGTCACATTTTGACATATCCCGTCTTTTGGGACAGGGGCGGTCACCATGGAAACGGACTCGGAAGGTCAATGACCTCAAATTTAATCAAGCGTCCCGCTAGGCACCCGGAATGGCATAACATATCACTGAAAGTGCTCCTTCGAAAGAATGGCTCAACCGATTGGGTTTAATTCTGGAACTTAGACAGATGCTGGTACTAGGTATGTGTTGGCGGATTGACCCTAATGAGGTGTCAAGAATGGAGGTCCCTGGGGTCGGGATCACCACCCCCTGGAGTTCGCCCCTTCTCCAAATAATGACAAAAGTGTGATTTGGGGTTCAAAAGTTTGTTTGTTCAAGAGACCAAGCAATATAAGAGTTATTAAATAGCACCATTCAAGGGTTAGGCCAGTTAGGATTGCAATGATACCAGCATCACTTGTGGGTGGGGCCGGTTGCCATGGCAACAGACGTTACAATTCTTGCCATTCACCCGAAAATGGCAAGAATATCGGGGTTTAGGCTATATAAAACTGTTAATGATTGAAGACATGGCTATATGAGGCTACCATCACTGTCATAGATGAACAAAATATGGGACACGGACATTCTGATAGCACCGTGGCATCAGGGTGGGGCTCGTTTCCATGGCAACAGGTCTATTTTCCCATAAAATATGGCAAAAATAATGAATATTTGGTTGCTTTAAAGTGTTGATATTTAGAGACAGATCAACGATCTTGTCTCAGATAAAACACACGTGGGACGGAGACGGAATGCTACCTCTGTGGCCCCTGGATGAGGCTCGTTGCCATGACAACAAACGTTTCTAGTGGTAAGCGTCGGGTCTATTTTTCACCCGAAAATGGCAAGAATTACGGGCTTCAGGCTGATCAAAAGTGTTAATGCTCGAAGACATGGCTATATGAGGTTACCATCTTTGTTATAGATGAACAAATTATGGGACACGGACGTGCTGATATCACCGTGGCCTCAGGTTGGGCTTGTTTCCATGGCAACAGGTCTATTTTTCCCCACACAAAAATGTCAAAAATATTGAGGATTGGGCTACTTCAAAGTGTTAATGATTGAAGACAGATCAACGATCTTGTCTCAGATACAACACACGTGAAACAGGGACGGGATGCTACCACTGTTGCACCTGAGTGAAGCTCGTTGCCATGGCAACAGAGGTTTCTATTGGTAGGCGTCGGGTCTTTTTCACCCAAAAATGGCAAGAATTACTGGGTTCAGGCTGATTAAATTTATTGATGGTCGAAGACATGGCTATTTAGGGCTACTAACTTTGTCTTAGATGAACATAATATGGGACACGGACATGCTGATAGCAACGTGGCCTCAGGGTGAGGCTCCATGGCAATAGGTCTATTTTCCCATAAAAATTGTAAAATATTGAAGAGGGGTGTTTAAAATGCCAATGGTTAAAGACAGGTCAACGATTGTCTCAGATAAAATACACGTGGGACAGGGACGGGATGCTACCACTGTGGCCCTTGGGTGGGCCCCGTTGCCAAGGCAACAGGGAGTATTAACCATCCGTGCCATTTCTATTTTTTTGGCACAAAATGGCAACAAAAATATGAAGTTCGGGCTGCTTAAAATTGTTAGTGGCTAAATGGCCATTATGATCAGTTGGAATAATTTATTACATACATTGTAAACGATAAATCCACAAAGAACAATATTGTACATTCAGCGCAATTTCACTGCAATGTCTATTGTGAACCAGTTTTGCAGAGCTGATAGTCAGATTCAATTCATATAACTGAATGGATTATTGAGTACAGGACCTATCTTACATTTCTAAACGATGAAGTTTATAGAACAAGTAATCATACTCCGGTGCCCCTGATAGGACATGACAAAAAAAACTACTTCGTTCGCACGACCTATTTCCATGGCAATAGGTCTAGTTATGCACACACTGTTGCACATCAATGCTGCAACCCTACTCTACGGACTTTCATGTAAATTTGCGATATAGGTCTGTGATGGAAGTTGTAGACTGGATGGTCTATATTATTGATACTTTTTTTCCTTCATATCCATGCATGTTCGTTAATCTATCTGGCCATGGCTTGGGTTAGCGGTCAGAATAGTAGAATATATGAACGGGAAAGGGCTATGGGTATAATCAGCTCATGTATTATGCAATATATTTCTTGATGTAAATGTAATGTGTAAAAATGTAAATGTGTATAATGATAATGTGGGTTATTGGTCAGACTATTGGTCAGTGCTTTGCACCTTTGGCGAAAGGTTCAAGTGACCTTGCCAATACCGTGATAAAGAGAGTTGTTGATATCAAGCCTGCAGGTAACTAGTGAAAAAGCCAAGCTGCTTGCAGATTCCCGATATAATTTATGTCTGTTTTTGCCCAGATGACGCAGATGGATCATGGTCGATCGGCAAGTGGATTTGACCTGTGGAACCATAGTCATCGCACTGTCCATTAGCACACCTAACTTCGGGGGTTCCTAACTTCGGGGGATTGCTGTATGATAGAGTCACCAACACGAATTTCAAAGGGAACACCTGGCACACGTGCGATGGTTTACATGGAGGCCAGCAGAACGATGTCCGTTTTAGACTGGTTCAGTTTAAACTGATTTGATGACATCAAGAAGATATCAGACTGACGCAGTAATCCAAGGGCTATCATCATGACGACACCTGGTGTATAATTGCTAGTCATCCTCATATAGGTGATAGAATATTCCGCCGTTTCTGATCAACGCACCGAGTGCAACTCTGTACGAGGGCCAAACACTTATCCCTGTGGTACTCACCATGTCGCTGCTAGTTCAGATCGTGCCGCTCATACATACTGTTCGTGTACGGTTGCAAAGATAGGATTCAAACCAGGTAAGGGTAGCTCCTCTGATGTTGTAGTCGGAGGAAGCCTTGACAGGAGCAGGATGTGATAAACAGTATCAAAGGCTGCTGATAAGTCAAGAAATATTAGCAGCCCCACCTGACGCTGGTCATCTGCTTGTAACAAGTCGGTGTGCACATTGGCCGATGCAGTCTCCGTGCTGTGGTGCCGCTGATATGCTGAATAGAGTGCTTCCTCGAGGCCTTTCAATGATTTCAGATGGCAATGGAAGGTTCGATACCGGTCTATAGATTGACAGTTCTTCGGTGTCAGACACATGTTTTTTTTTCTTCAAAATTGGTGCGATCAAGGCTCGCTTGAGCAAAGACGGAAATACACCACCGCAGAGCGAGGAGTTCACAATTGCAGTTATCAATGACAGCAAAACCTCCCGACATTTTTTTCACCAGCCAAGTTGGGATAGGTCATTTCGCGATGAACTCGATGGTGAAGATTTGATGATGTTACTGACTTCGTCTGATGTTAGCCTTTTGAAGTTCTCGAGTTTGCATGTGATCAGATTGTCACTATTCTGCACTGGGAGATCATCAGAGAACGTTGATGTATTCTCAGCAATTTTGTTTGCTGAAGAAATTCCCGAAACGATCACACAACTTAGCCTCCGAATCTGTGTCAGGAATTGTGCAAACGACTCAGTACTTCGTGCGAATAACTTTTGAATTTGTGCAAACGAAGTATTACTCCGTGCAAACAACTTACTACATCTTGCAAACGAAGTAGTACTTCGTACAAACGACATAGTCATGTCGTCATGTCCTATCAGGGGCACCAGAGTATGATTACTTGTTCGATGAAATTCATCGTTCAGAAATGTAAAATCGGTCCTGTACTCAATAATCCATTTAGTCATATGAATTGAATCTGACTATCAGCTGTACAAAACTGGCTCACAATAGAAACAAACAATTAAGAGGAATTGCACTGAAATTGCGTTGAATGTAAAATATTGTTCTTTGTAAATTTATCATTTACAACTGTATGTAATAAGCTTCGATAGATATCTTTCCAAATTTGATAGTTTGTTGCTATCGACCTTTGTGACCAAAATGTGAAACGTGAAAAAAATTGACCGTTCGGTTCATGGAATATTATATTTTGAAATGACATGGTGAATTTTTCACCAGATTGTTGGACATTTACTAAAATCCTTTTCAACGACATGTTCAACCGACTGCTGGATATTGAAAATCAATGTGCTTATGTTGCTTGAGTCTTGTATGCCTTGTATTTCTTCCCTATTTGAATAATGAAATATGTTATTAGCTTTCATCAAATATATTATGAAGATATCAGTTCCAACTGTCATCGCAATGCATCCCACAGGTTTGAACTTTCGAGTAATATGTACTCAACATTGTAAAAATGATACATTTTTTGGCATAAAAAATGATCGATTCCAAGGACCTTCTCAGAACTTTGATAATTACTAAAACATCTGTTTATTCGTAATAGCCTCGAAAACAACCTGACTTTCAATCTTTCAGGCGTTAGTTATTGGATTTGACACCACATATTCCGTTTAAAAATGTTCTAAATATTTTGCGATGAATTCCCTCAAAAATCGGCCAATTACATGGAATATCGCATATAAATGGAAACAATGTGTATTTGGTGTTGACCGGATAATTTCTGACAGAATGCCGTTTGAACAAACCAACCCCTATAGTTTGTGCGCTCGCCAACCATTGGTTTCAACACCACGCTGCACAATGTTTTGATAGGTTTTTTTTTCAAAACGGCTTTTGTTATTTGCTTATACAACTCCAATGCACTAATAAACGGCATGACATGCAATATGATTAAGAAATACTCAATACATAGACCACATAACAAACGGTTATTTGCACAATTTATTCGCTAGGCCTGGGGCGCAACCCATTCGTCCACCATGGCCATTCTTCCACCTTGGCCATTTTGTGCAAAAAATAGAACTGACACGGATGGTTAGGACTGCCTGTTGTCATGGTAACGAGCCCCGCCCAGGGGCCACAGTGGTAGCATATCGTCCCTGTCCCATGTGTGTTTTATCTGAGACAAGGTCGTTGATCTGTCTATAACCAATCTTCAATATTTTCCCATTTTTATGGGAAAATAAACCTGTTGCCATATAAAACAAGCCCCACTCGGAGGCCACGGTGTTACCAGCATGTCTGTATCCCATATTATGTATATATATGACAAAGATGGTAGCCTCATATAGCCGTGTCTTCGACCATCGATAGATTTAATCAGCCTGAACCCCGGAATTATTGCCATTTTTGGGTGAAAGAAGACCCGACGCCTACCAATAGAAACCTCTGTTGCCATGGCAACGAGCTTCACTCATGTGCAACAGTGGTAACATCCCGTCTCTGTCCCACGTGTGTTGTATCTGAGACAAGATCGTCGATCTGTTTTTAACCAATAACGCTTTAAAGCAGCCCAGTCTTCAATATTTTTGACATTTTTATGGGAAAATATAGACCTGTTGCCATGGAAACAAGCCCCACATGAGGCCACGGTGCTTTCAACATGTCCGTGTTCCATATTTTGTTCATCTATGACAAAGATGGTAACCTCATATAGCCATGTCTTCGACCATTAAGACTTTTGAACAGCCTGAACTCCGTAATTCTTGCCATTTTCGGGTGAAAAATAGACCCGACGCCTATCATTAGAAACGTTTGTTGTCATGGCAACGAGCCTCGTCCAGGGGCCACAGAGGTAGCATTCCGTCTCTGTCCCACGTGTGTTTTATCTGAGACAAGATCGTTGATCTGTCTTTAAATATCATCACTTTAAAGCAACCAAATCTTCATTATCTTTGCCATATTTTATGGGAAACTAGACCTGTTGCCATGGAAACGAGCCCCACCCTGATGCCACGGTGCTATCAGCATGTCCGTGTCCCATATTATGTTCATCTATGACAATGATGGTAGCCTCATATAGCCATGTCTTCGATCATCAACACTTTTATACAGCCTAAACCCCGATATTCTTGCCATTTTCGGGTGAAAAATAGTCCCGACGCCTACAATTTGTAACGTCTGTTGCCATGCCAACCGGCCCCGCCCACAAGTGATGCTGGTATCATTGCAATCCTAACTGGTCTTACCCTTGAATGGTGCTATTTAATAACTCTTATATTGCTTTTTCTCTTCAACAAACAAACTTTTGAACCCCAAATCACACTTTTGTCATTATTTGGAGAAGGGGCGAACTCCAGGGGGTGGTGATCCCGACCCCCGGGACCTCCATTCTTGACACCTCATTGGGGTCACTCCGCCAACACATACCTAGTACCAGCATCTGTCTATGTCCCAAAGTTAAACCCAATCGGTTGAACCATTGTTTCGAAGGAGCACTTTCAGTGATATGTTATGCCATTCCGGGTGCCTAGCGGAACGCTTGATTAAATTTGAGGTCATTGACCTTGCGAGCCCGTTTCCATGGTGACCGCCCCTGTCCCAAAAGATGGGATATGTCAAAATGTGACCCTTAGATCCTAAGCTTTCCAACGATACCACATTCGCCAATGGGTGTCTCCGTGCATACTAACTCTCAAAATAACGGCCTTTTGCAGGTTTGGCCTCCAGTCTATCAGATCAAAGTGTCATTAAGAAATCTTTTTTCAAAGTTCAAGTGCTAAGTAATGTGTATCATCAAGTTAGAGCAGCTGTCGCATAATGACTTGATGACATTACATTCTAGTTTGTGGCTCAATATACTATACTTCTTTGACATTTGTCATAATACAGCTTTGTATTATGATCCAATATGTACTTTTATTGGCTTTGGGGTTACTGGGAAAGGAAACCATGAAACAAATTAATGTACCCATGATGTTCGTTACCCATATGCCTACACAACCATAATTATGGATTTGATACGTCGGGTCAAAGCAAAAGGATGTATATTGTGTTTTGCTTGTCTGTCTATGTTCTTGATGGCTGCAAGCAAATTATCGTATAATGTTATTGAAGGAAACGTCAAACAAAATGTCGGAGAAACATTTTCGTTCAAAGGCAGCTTCATGGACCATGACTGGAATACAATCAAAGTAAATGAGCAGAATGTTATTGGAATAACCTGAACTAAAAAAAAATAGAAGGGATAGGTTTAGCAATGTCTAACCCCCTTTGAGGCATAGACATAGAAGAGACGGATAACCAACTCCCATATCACTGATCTAATCAAGTTGAAACCACACTAGACATTGCTGAACCTTTGACAAATGATCAAATCCAGAGAAGCTCAAAATATCCCTCGTTGCAATGAAAAATACACTTATTGATGACAACCGAGTCGTGAAATCCAGTAATAATAATCATCTTACATATTTTAACAGAAATACGAAGACCCAGATCTCAGGAGTGAAGCAGCTGACATTCAACTGTATGACGAACACTTACAAGATTGGCAGGTAGCCCAGCCAGGTGTCCTGTTTGTGTACTCAGCTCATGTGGACCCGCGCATGAATGGAGTCTGTATCCGGGTCTTTGGAATGATGCGCGTGGATAACCATGGTGATACTGTCAGGTGTATTTTACTGGTAAATGATACAGTGGTTGCCGCGACAACAGCAAAGTTAAGACGTCGCAGTAGAACGTCAGCCCTGTAAGTATAAGCCTAAGACATTTCTTAGATGAGATCTGCATACATATATAAAACCATGCGAGTGTGTTTTCCGCAAAAAGATATCGGTCGAGTTTGGTCTGGCGGATGGATTCAGGATGCACGAGTCCGAAGGACGAGTGTATTCTGTGTTCATCCGCCAGACCAAACGAGAACGATATCTTTTTGCGGAAAACACACGAGCGTGGTTTTTATTTTATCACACACTTCTATTCAGATATGATATTAAATACCGTCGTTATCAATGAACATTGTGAATGATCATTAATAAATAAATTATTTAATTTAATTATATTCATGAATATGCATGTGATGTCCGAAAAATCTAAAGTCTGGGCTTGGTAAGTAACTCTAGGTTATTAGAATCGTTTTCATACGACATCACATTGTTCTTTTACGCAATAACGGTCTTTACGTAATCCGCGTGAGAAAGTAGTTTCGGCCCGGTGTGGGCCAGCGAGTGATACAGATTATATTTTAAGTAGGTTGATATAGAAAAGGTTATCACACCTTTCGGAATCCTCTAGCATTGCAGTTAATAGTGTGTGATAAATACCGTTATACAGCTGTAAGATCTACTAAATTGATGCTCGTAATGATCAGACAACACATACGTGCCATATAATGACGTTCGCAAGTAAAAAGCTCTTTGAACCTTCAAAATGTTGACCCTGTTTTCACTATTAAATGCCCCATTTTCGACTTTGGTGGTGATATTTTCAAATTTTATCTGGACAGTGTTTCCTACATGTTTGTTCAGGCTATTTAATCGATGAATATCCCCAAATTACCAAAATGTAAATTCTTATATTATGTAGTTGACCCTTAAGAAACTAAGGCCCAAAATGAACTGTGATGCACAAATAGTGACTTGATGAAGGGACACAAAAACAAGTACACAATGTAGACCTTAGATTTTCATAACAAAACTGATTGCCGTTTATTATTAACAATCGACTGAGTTCATCAGATGTACGGTAGAAAATTGATACGTATGCGCTCGACACTCATGAATGTCTTTGCATACGCCTATTTAGTCAGTATGGTGGCTGATATTATTGCGAAATCAGTTTATATCAAACGTTTTTACATATTTAGAACTCTCTATATCTTGATCAAAATATATGTGGAAAATATTTCTGATGTGTGAGGAGCCATTGGTCATATTCCGCCTCAAGAGAACTAAAGTCCTTTCATAATTAAAAGACGCCAACGTTTGGTGTGATACCTCCAGCTATATGCACTTTAATTTTACCGGACCACAAACAAAGTGAAAACAAGCCTTTGACCAAATAGGATTTAATGATGTTTTGCTTATGAATAGCAACGCGTCATTGTAATATAAATATAAGTGATTTTAAATGGAGATTTAACATGGGCTTTGTCGCGACCAATTCTGATTCCATGTTTATTTGGGTTTTTGGAATGGAACAGCCTGATTATGCAGAATGCCTGGGGGACCGTCTCACCTGTAGTACACAAACGACAGGTGCTTACCCCCCCCCCCCCCCCTCCGCGCAATAATAATGTGACATTAGTTTTGTTGGACAAACGATTGGTACAATTTGGGGCACAGGCATATCACAAATATATTTATTGTTTGAAACATAAGCAAACTATACGACGGATAGTTGTGCACATATATAGAATCACTCAATGTATATGCATGTACTACTGTTTCGTTTGCATTGACACTGATTGCACACTCGGTCAGTAAATTTATTGCGCACAATAGGGTCTGTAAGTCACGTGCCGTCACGGTATGATTCTGGTGACCAACAACATACACCCAGTATACACCTTTTGTTCAATGAGTAATATTCCACTCAAATTACTCAGGTAACACAAAAGGTGTATGTTTGTTGGTTACCAGAATCATACCGTGACGGCACGTGACTTACAGGCCCTATTCTTGTCAACAAGCTACAAGCCCACACCCACATTTTGTAACGGTCCCCTGAACTGTTCCACTCGGTTGAACACATGTCCTGACCAAGCTCCTTCCTGTAACCAATAACCATGCATAACTAATGTATGCTTTTCAAAATGAATGCTTCACCAGATACACAAATAAAGAGAGGACGATGATAACACACTTAATTTGTTAGTTTATAAAGAATTGTGCTGCGCATCATACACTAGACATAATATGAGCACGATTCTAACAAATCTGGTCGCTCTATGTACTGTCGCTCGTTTATATTTTAGTAAATGAATAAAAAATACCACCTACCATACTTTTGTGAATACATGTGTTTCGGGAGTGGTAGGTTCAGTCTGGTCATTCCCTAGCGGCGTCGTATTGGTCAGCCACATCATGCATATTGCCGCTGTCCTTTCTGTTGCCTGCTGTGTCAAACGGGAGGTTTTCCCGCCTTCGTCTTAGCATTATAAAATCCCATTTAAGTTGTTAAATGTAATCATTTAACTGCCATGTCATTGAAAACAATATCAATATACGACTGATTCTGTTTGGTCAGTGCTTCGTTTTCACTTTGCTTCAAGTCTGGAAAATGTAAAGTGCATACAACTGGAGATATTACACAAAACGTTGGCGTCTTCGAATCATGAAAGGACTTTACTGTCCAAAAATTTATCAACTTGATATCGCGTTGACTTCCCGTTCCCTATGATGCGATTTTCTGGCACAACAACGGTAATGATTTCCTAATCTTACATACCTAGGAGTGATATCAGAACTGGTCAGTTTGAGTATTTGGACCTGGCAATAACATGCTTATTTTGGGGTATGTACCTGATTTTTGTACTTGGTGAAAATCGGGGGGCAAGAAGTCCCTCGATTGGTCAGTACGATAGGGAAAGAACTTATCGATTTTGCACCAGATACATCCGCTCATCTTGAGTGCGATATCTACTATACATGTATATAAGTTCTCTAACCCAAAATATGTTTCTTGTACTTGAGCTAGTTTTTGTGTGATCTCAGTTATTCAGGTGTGGCGCTACAGTGTGATTTCCCTGGTGATCCCTGGACTCTTCCTGTCAATGCACGGATCACACTTAGGACCCCTGCCAATTCCACAGGAGTGCATTTTGACGTCCAGCAACATTTCAAACAGCCAGGGAAGAAGAGAACCTTCACTGTTTGTCTGATGACGGCCCTGTACACCGGAGATGCAGCTTGGTTGGTGGAATGGATCGAAGCTAACCTGATGTTCGGAGCTGAGCTGTTCTATATCTATGACCGTGACTTGAAGCCTAACATTCGACCGGTTATCCAGCACTACAGGGACCAAGGAATAGTGGAAGTTCTTCCCTGTCATCGTCCACTTGGCAATGAAGGTCACAACCAGATGGCGCTGATCGATGACTGTCATTACCGAAATATTTATCAGAGCAGATACATCATCAATATTGATTTTGATGAGCTGATCGTGCCTCATGGGGAATCTTCGAACTGGGTGGAGATGATTGAAAATTCCAAGTGTAGAGGACATGCAGCGTTCGTGGCACGACATCACTTCTTTGAATCAAACTTTGACACGGCGACCGACCCACGCTGTGCCCGAGGTGACATCGAGGAGCCATGCTACGGAGAGGGTTGTAGGTTGTTGGTGAGGTCCACAGTCAGACCATTTTTGCGCAGCATGTGCAAAACCGTACGTGAGGTGGTTGTTGAGTGGAAGTATAGGACAAAATTTCTTGCTGCACCAGATGGTTACGAGACTTTTTATATCCATCATCCAGCACAGCCCTGGCACGGCAACAGGTCTTGTCGCATGGATGCTAGCGAGGCAGGGCTGCACCACTATAGACAGTCCACCGTCCGCAACGTACCACCACGGGCCAACGAGACTGTCTATGACAATAGCATGCACAGATTCTGGTCCCAACTGGAAAAGCGTGTTACTAAGGTGAAGCAACATCTCCGGAAGTCAAACTATCGACATATCTTGTGAGCACACTTCTGCCATGCACACTAGATATGTCATATACTGAATGTGGATATACAAGATATGTCATATACTGAATTTAGGATATACAAGAAAGGAAACAGATAATTCGCCAGTATCTGCAAAACTGTGTGATGGGTGCGAAATAACGAAAAACAAACGGAAACACACACAAGTGAATTGTTATCGATATCAGTCATATAATGATGAAATGGAAAATGTAGCTCGTCGTGCTCAACATTGAAATCCATATATATAAAGTTGTGTTTGTTGAGCATGTATGTTCAGTTGTTGTTATGATGCCTATGCAACAGCATAACCCTTTATGATATGTGAATATGAATGGTATGTACTAACTCTGACGTTACAATCATGTGATGTACGAGAACGTATATGTGGACTCGCTAACGTAATATGGAGATCAATCAATCAAATGTTAAATAAAACAAAACACTATTATTATTCCAAGAACAAAAATTGACATATGATTTTCTAAAAGAGCTTTTGATGCGTGTGTTGTCATGTGGGCTCTGTTGACAGTAGCAATTGCTGAAAATGAAAATATTTTTGATTGCGCATTCATGTGTTACGCTCTGCTGTTTATAATTCGTGTATGTGGATATAGATTTCGTGATTATGCTGATGATGCAGCCTGCCCTTGCAGTATATAATTTCAAGACAACTTCAGTAAATTTCTGCAGTGTTCATCGTTTTGAAAAGAGGTCATGAAAGATAGCACTCGTTGATCAGGGAGATATGGCATCGTATGATGTTAACATTTATGTACATTGTCTGACCACGGGAGTAATCCTGGTGTTTTTGCTTTATTGTAAAATGCTCAATACATACGGTACAGCTAGAATCGAAGGTGTACTTCCCAGTGATCGCACATATACCACTAAGCATTCCAAAATCCGGAACGTGGTCAAAACAAAACAAAGTAATAGGTCGGCTGCCGAGGTGTCAATGATCAGTGAAGTAGCAAGCTGGACTGAGGTTTGGAGTCAACATATATTACGAAACCAAACACTAAAACACTACAACACGAGTAGCTACACGGCTGATTGGAAAATCATACACATGGATGTGTTATATGCCTACTCCGCACATCTGGATCCCAGAGAAGATGGACGTACTTTGGTGAAGGTGTTTGCAGCAATGCACATGGACAGCGTGCGTGAACCTGTGACGTGTCATCTTTGGATTGGTGGATCGCTATCCCAGAGTATGACGTCAGTGGTGTCCACCACTTACCAAGGAGCAGCCACGTGAGTACAATTGAATTATGGTGTTCCTAAAGCTGTCATATAAACACCCAGGTAACGCTTAAAAGCTTGTTAGGTTACTAATCATTTGGTCCTGTCCCCTAACGGCATGACGTTGCGTCCAGCGTCGCTCGAAATTTGTATTTTTAGTGGGGCTACAAGTTTTCTACGAAATTTGGTTTGTACTCTAAATGGGATATTTTGAGAAGTTTCATAATTTCTTAGTTTTTGCTTTTTTGAAATAACCGGGCCATTCAAATTATATTCTCAGATTACTTCACTCATTTTTTTTCGATTTCATCACACAAGAATGGCAAATACATCATATATAATGTGTATGAAGGTAGACGGTTCCGAAATGTGATCTCGACTGTTATATTTACCCTCGCCCCGTTAGTTGGGGGTTCACGATTTCGGTTATTCTTTGCCAGCGACTTTTCAGTGCAAATGTCTGCGCTCATAAGTCAAAGACAATCAATCTGATCAATCTGAAATTTATGAGACCGAAGCGCTATGGCAGTCGCACGGTTCTCCTTAAATTTTGTCTTAATCGGATGGAAAAGGTTGCCATGGCAACGGAAAACGTGGAAATCACATAATTGGCTATAACTCCAGTTCTACTTGATATTAACTTTTCCAACAATATTTGTATTTTTCTTTGGCCAATTCCCAATCGTATGGTGTACGACCGATTATCGTAGGATGAAAACTCTCCATTCTCCAAAATTGGGGGTCACGACATTGGTTATTTATTTTACAGCGACTTTTCAGTGCATGCCTGCGCTCATAACTCGACGACACACAATCCAATCAATTTGAAATTTAGGGGACTGAAGTGCTATGGTAGTGACTTGGTTCTCCACAAATATCGTCAAAATCGGATGGAACAGGTTGCCATGGCAACCGAAACAGTGAAAATCACATAATTGTCTATAACTACGGTTCTACTTAATATTAATTTTTCCAACTATTTTTGTATTCATCTTTGACCAATTCCCGATCTTATGGTGTACGGCCGGTGGTAGTACGACGAAAACTCTCTATCATCGCCCTATGTCGAAAGATTGGGGGTCACATTTTTTTACTTTGGGTGTTCTGAGATTCAAGACCATGACATGTGCGAAGCCATTTTCGATCTTTTTGAACTATTTTCGTTCAGAAGACGTGCCCCGATAATAGAAACACATTGCGAAATTTTACAGCACAACATTGAGCGACAAGGTCAAGGTCGAGGAAAAGGTCAAATTCGAAATGTCGCAATAGCTCTGCTTTAATATGTTCATTATTAATTTTCCTCATTGATTTTGTATTTTTCGATAGTCCATTCCACATCATTTGCCTCCAAATTCCCTTTTATCGCCCAAAGTCGACAATGTAAGGGTCATCATCCGTCGTCGTCCGTCGTCGTCGTCGTCGTCGTCGTCCACATGTTTTATCTTTTTTGTTTATGGGCGAATTTTTCTGAAATTTTGCACGAAAAAACTTAAAAATAATTCAAGAAGGAGGTATTTTTTAGTTTTTTTATTTCCGCATTTTTTTCAAAATGGCGGCCGTTTTCGTCAAAAAATGCCTGATTTTGGACTTTGGCGGCCATTTTCTTTTTGATACATAACACTCCTCATATGTACTTCTATGATGTCTATAAATTTCGTTGCGCTTGAATCGCTCGAAGTCGGCCATTTTGGCCCAAACTCGGCCCAAATGGGACTTTCCCATGTTAAATTCTCCTATGCATCATAATGGGACACATTATGCCTAATATCTCACCTAATATTGAGATTAGAGACTAGGAATCAATTGTGGACATATAGGAAATGATATATCCTGAATATTCTCGTGACCTTGAATTTGACCTCTGACCTCAGTTTCAAGGTCAGAGCACAAAATGGCTTATATCTTGCTTATTATTGACTCTACAGCTTAGGAATCAATTGTCGACATATAGGAAATGATATATGCTGAATATTCTGATGACCATGAATTTGACCTTTGACCCCATTTTCAAGGTCATAGGACAAAATGGCTTATATCTCGCTTATTATCGACTCTACATCTTAGGAATCAATTGTGGACATATAGGAAATGATATATGCTGAATATTCTGATGACCATGAATTTGACCTTTGATCCCATTTTCAAGGTCATAGGACAAAATGGCTTATATCTTGCTTATTATTGACTCTACAGCTTAGGAATCAATTGTGGACATATAGGAAATGATATATGCTGATTATTCTGATGACCTTAAATTTGACCTTTGACCCCATTTTCAAGGTCATAGGACAAAATAGCTAATATCTCGCTTGTCATCGACTTTACGGCTTACGAATCAGTTCTGAACATATAGGAAATGATATATGCAAATTATTGTCGTGACCTTGAATTTGACCTTTGACCTCATTTTCAAGGTCACAGGACAAAGTGTCTAATATCTCACTTATTATCGATTTTACAGCTTAGGAATCAATTGTGGACATATAGGAAATGATATATGCTGAATATTCTCGTGACCTTGAATTTGACCTCTGACCTCATTTTCGAGGTCCAAGTACAAACTGGCTCATATCTTGCTCCTCTATTGACTGTATGGCTTGGGAATCAATTGTGGACATATAGAAAATTATATACACTGAATATTTTGATGACCTTGAATTTGACCTTTTGCCTTCATTTTCAAGGCCACAGCACAAAATTGCTAATATCTCTCTGTTTTGAATTTACAGCTTAACAATAGACTGTGGACATGATATATGCTTAATATTATATATGCTGAATATTCTTTTGACCTTGACTTTAGCCAGTGACCTGGCTAACATCTAAAATATTAAACATTGTCCGGTAACCTATCTTTGGCCCTTGGCCTAATTTTTAATATTTCGTTTATATTGTGCATGAATATGTTGAGACCCGGCGGTGTAGGCAAGAATACCCGATTAAACTCATGCATGAACTGAAATTTGTAGCCAAGGTGTTTGTAGATAGGGCTTAGGTTTATGCCTATACGAAGTCACATATGGTGAATCATTTGGTGACATTGATTTCGAGCTAGAATGAGCATGAGTGTTGTATCATAGCACAATACCTCTGGCCTAAAATGTGTTATCACGCCTCTGCAAGGAATACACCAGTATGTAGAGCTCGGAAATGTATTTGAACATCAGTATTTGGAGCATTTGGACAAACTTAAACGTACGTCTGTGTATAGTGCTCAGTGAGCAAAAAGTCATATGGTGGATTCTTAACGTAGTCCGCTACAAACATGGAGGTAACGGAGAGTCAAAATTTAAAAGTCATTTTTTGAATATTATCTCTTCAAAATGACATTATTTTATAGAGTAAATGATCAGCATCCTAATACTGAAAAGAAAATAGGGGGTCACCGTGCTCGTTTCTTCTACATAATCGATCAAAATCACACATATTTACCTAAAATGACATAAATTCTGGCATTTTTGCACATTTTTTCGTCCATATTCACATCTTGCATCGTGTTTTCCATAAAAACGGATACGGTGACCCCCTATTTTCTTTTCAGTTTTAGGATGCTGAACAGTTACTCTATAACATATATCATTTTGAAGCTCTAGATAATGTTGACACAGTTATTTATTTTAAAAAACTCTTTGACCCCCTCCCCTCACTGTTTGGAGCGGACTACCTTAAGTGACCTTGAAATTGACTAAGACCTCATTGCGAAACATACCAAAGAGATGTATAGCTGAAATGTGTGAATTGGCCTCATAGACAATAGTGCTGTAGACAGAGCTCAAGAATATATTTGGTGCATTTCAAAATAAACGTGGGACCAATCCCCAAGCACAAGGTATTCCAAGAAAACAAAACCGAATCCGTTATCCAATCCAGTGTCCAGTGGCAAAATCGATAGAATCTTATGGAACTTCATGAACCTCCATTATATGGCCATAAGGAGGTGAAATCAGGTGTCTCGGAAAGAGTGAGCATTTCCTGCCCCATCTGTGGCACCCCTCATGAATTCCAAAACATTAACATGCAAATAGGGCATGCTGCATAACCATATATTGGGAATAAAAAATCATATATCGGGAATCATTTGGTGACCTAATATCTGATAGCCTGAAATGATGAACATCTGGCGTGTATAAATATTAGGCTTGTAGATGGAGCTTCGGAATATATTATAAACATTATAGAAATTGGTATATCTGGGATGTTATGGTGCGCTTTAGCCTTGTGTCTTACTTGATGTCTCACTTTATTCCATAAAGGTACCAAGCCAATCAGAAACAAAAGCTCTTCCAAACTACAGTGATGTAGGCATATTGCGAGGTGATATACATTTTCTCACAGCTTGTTTCCATGTAACATTTCCTCACAGCTATCCTGAAGTTGACATCAACTGTATGTTTGATGGCGACCCCTGGCGGCTCCCAGACGACAGCTGGGTTTCGATTGCCATATCAAGGAATACCACTGATGTGAAACTGAAAGTAGAACAGACGTTCCGAGATACAGGGAATAGGACATTCACGGTTTGTTTGTGGTCGCCACTGTATACGACGGATGCCTCATGGCTGGTCGAGTGGCTGGAAGTCAACGCCATATTTGGAGCTGAGATGGTTTATATCTACAAGCTGAACGTTACGTCCCAAGTGGAATCTGTCCTCAAGCACTATGAAGCACAGGGCTTTATCAAGGTGCTGCCTTGGAATGAACCACACAAAAACGGACCAAAGTTCACCAGTCACGTACACTATCAACACGCCATGATTGGGGATTGTCAGCACCGTAACATCAACAAAACAAGGTACATTTTATCTCTTTTATGTCGCTGTCACATTGTGTACACATTCGTACACATTGTGGAAAGGTCATTTTTTTCGAAGAAAAAAGAACAGTTTTTTTCAGGTTATGCATTGGATCTTTGTACTTCTTCCATATCCACATTTGGTTCACGCCAATTCTGGTAAAAGCCATGTCATAGTATTTCCTTGTAGTTGTACTTTATTCCCCTTTCGGATATTCATAACGTGGTACAAGCTCATGGTAGGAAAAAAATCTGTTGGGTATCATCATGACATACATGCTTGAATTTACATCAACAAGGTACCTGTTGGGAATTGACCTGGATGAGTTGTTGGTTCCGCGCGGTGATAACGTGAGCACCTGGCTGGAAGTAATCCAGGAAACTGGATGTTCCATGGAATCACAATTCGTTGCTCGACATTTGCTGTTCGAAAACAACAGAAAGAGCAAAGTAGACAGCTTATGCTCGAACCTCACTCTATGCCAAGGTGACTGTCACGGAGAGCGAAATTCAACATGGGCTCTCCAATCCATGTGTACGACTGAACGAATGCAGCTAATTCTGGAGTATCCGGATCGCACCAAGTACATAGCGTCACCGAGCTTGTGTCCAAGGCTTCTAGTGCACACTCCAGGTGGTGGCTGCCATCAGCCACTCTGTATAATGAACGTATCCTTGGCAGCACTACACCACTACAGGAGTCAAGACCTCGTTGTTGTCTCCGAGTCAAATGACACGGTCTATGACAATGCTATGCACAAATTCTGGGAAAGATTGGAGTGGCGAGTAGATAATGTTTTCAATTCCTTTAATATGATCGAAAAGTGATCATGGTGTTTTTCATAAATATTCTTCCCATCAATGTTCCTGACGTTGCTGTATCCATAGATCATCCATGTAGCATACGTAAATTTACCAGTGAACAATGTATAATCCATTCTCCTCAAATAAAACTTGAATCTATACAAATCTATTTAGCACATCACATTAGCACGTTATTGATGACTACTGATTGTTCCACTTTTATAAATTTGCATAATTGGGAGATCACACGGACTTATACGTCTGACTTCTGATATAGTTTGGTATTTCACTTGGTCTGAACCTGATGTAGGTAACTAAGTTACCTACATCCCAAGATGGCCACGGGCAAGAACACTTCAAATTGCAATTGGTGATTACAGATGATTTACGAGGTTTTGGTTGAAGAACTGTGTATCATTACATAGTACTGATGATATTTCTTGGCATACAATCGTCCTTGTTCGTTTATTAGACTGGAAACATGCGTTTAGAGCGATTGTATTTCCCGAAGGGATGTAGGTAACGGTAACGACAGGATGTAGGTAACAGTACTCGGACAAAATTTAATGATGTAGGTAACGGTTGCTGAACATATGCTTTGGCTGAAAACTAAAACACTGAAAATACACTAAAAAACTGAAACAATGAAAATCTGATGGAATTTTGATATGCTACCTCATATCCGCCAAACTAATGATATATTTACAAGAATATTGGATGCGAAATAGAAAAGGTGGCCTGTCTCGCCCATAGTCGACTTCTGGTGAATCGACAGAGGACCGGCCCGGATCGTTTTCCCATTTCATTATGTGGAGATCTATAGGCCAAATAGGCTCACTTTTTGTTCACACACTAATCATTTCGAAAATTTAAAACTTGTTACACTCTTGCCAATATTTCATCGACATAGATCTACATGAATTATTGACGAAATAATCCCAACAAAAACACTGCTGTTTTCGTGTGTCACTGTTACATTGTGTAGTTTTTATACACTCCGCAGTATATCGCAAAAACGGTGCGATTATCAAACATATGATCGGGATAGTCATAATTCATGCATCCATGTGTTCTCCATTGAGAGGTGTGAGCGCCGTTGAGCTCAAATCATTCGAAATTATAGTTCGAGCACCAGCCTATGTAGCACACTGTCCTCTATCAATATAACTAAATGAATGAATGTCATATTTGATCCGTCGGAACATTCTGAATCTTCACTGAATTTCATTGAATTTCTTCCAAATTGTGAGTAATGTTAGTGGAGTACAGTGTTCTACATACAATTCTTTGATGGGGCTAATTTCAATGTGGGGTAGACTGCCAACGGCTAATTTCAATGTGGGGTAGACTGCCAACGTTTCATGTTTTGGAGATAAAAGTATAGAACATTGTAGGAAATTGCTGTTTGAGTCCCAGATGAAGAACGTACGTTATATGCCCAGTTATAATACGATGTCATTCATCGTCGTGGAAATTTCCGCAGAAAATGTTGTAAACGAGTTAGAAAAATCATAGTATGCCTGTTCATCCCAAATTGCATCCTATTAGTTCATTTATTGACATGCAATCTTTTCAGAGTAAACTCCACCTGTGCAGATTAAAAATGTGTCATATATCACATTCATTCAGTTGAACCAGTGTGCACTGCTACATGGGCCAAAGAATTATGGTACCCGCACAAGATTTTGTGCATTTGCTTGATTTTTTAGAGCAGCTTATTCGTGTGGAATACACTCCAGATGTCTTCTGGTCAAAAATTATAACAATACTTCCATTCCTGGTGGGTGTACACATAACCAAACACGGTAATCTGATCAGATTCCCGAGATCCCGTTTTCGGCTGAAATTTAACAATGGACTAGATTGCCAACTTTCCCAATTTCCGCAATAGAACTCTGAAATTTGCTAGATAATTGCCGCCTGACTCCCATTTGAAATATGCCAAATTATAGAATGAAACCATGCAGCATCGCAGAGATACATGTATCCCCCAAAACGGTGAAAATGGGTTAAAAATCCGAGTATAGGCTTACCAATACACATAGTTTTACTTGCATTACCCTTGCAAAAACGTGTCAAATGCACTGCTAAATAACAAATTATTGTCTAATTATCTCAATTTCGACCTCTATCGCTGAAGTCGTCGAACCAGCTAATGTGAGAAGAAAGTAATCAGTAGTAAACTGGCGTGTATTGAATTTATCGCTCAATATATCCATTTTTCTCCAGCAATGTCAAGGTAAGGAATATTATTGATTTTTTTTTGCTCGAGGATACGGTAACAAACAGCACAAAACATAACCACACATCAATTGTGACCTCGCGAGTGAACGTGGCTCGACCATAAACTGTCAAAACTCAAATCCTCACAATGGAGCATGCTGTTTTGTGACAAATTTGTGCGCGCAGGCCACGCCTTGATCAGAAGATGTGCTGAAAACGATTACATATGATTCATATTGTTCCATATGATCGTGGACATTCACACGCTGACAAAAATTCACAGTGATGCAAGGAAACAGACTTAATATAGTGAGAACAAAATGCAATTTTGCTAATATGACTTTTTTCATGATGTCCAATTGCAAAAAAATTATCCTATCATATATTCACCAACATTTGGCAATATTTTCATATTTTATATCAATATTTATATCATCAACCATCATTGTGCATTATCGGTAATGAATATTCATTGACCATTGTTGTGATGAACACTTCTCTCAATGGCCAGCAATGTCTGTAAATCTGTTGCTATTGATCTTGAGCATCGAAGTTAACTGACATGAAATAAAGATTCACAATCAGTGGGTTTAGTCATTAAAATAGGGGATAATAGTATTCAATCCAAAGCAGTAACGCAACAATATACATTTCTGTTCGTGAGGTTTTTGTTGATAAGGGCATTTGAAATTGACAATCTAATAATCAGATAATATTTGAAGTCAATTCATGTGTTTTGTCACTTGCCCAAAGTTCGTTCAAATTATTGATTCGAAGCAAATATATAGCTCGATTATTGATACTTGACGAGGTTGACGATTGCTCTAGGTGATGAACTCACCAGAATACCCTTATTAACATATTCGATACGAGTACCATGGATTCTCCTGTACACTATATCGACCCAGAGTTTCCTTCTTTGCCTCCAATTTGAAACGTGTCTCCAGCACAATCCAAACAGCCCACTGTAATATCCACCACACTGACATTGCACGACGATTTTCAATCTAGCATGGTGAAGTCATGTACATTGCCATGCTGTGTGATGAATAAATTGAACATCGAATTCTTAAAATTTGCTTTTATTTTTCAAAATTTATACTTACTATAAAATAGGAATTATAAACAACTGTACTTCCCTAACGGAGCTGATCTTGTTAGAGTGGTGTACTTCAAAATGGGAACAAAAACCTTCTTTGGGGATCGGTACGAAATCACTTTATAGATCGCGGCGTCGAGTTTTCTGGGCAGAGTGCTGATATCCATGTCATTTTGGATCCAGATCAGATGAGTAAAAAGTAATGCGGTTTAACTCGTAATGCAGGATTTGACACTGTGTATGTCCAGTGCGTGTATGCCCTTCGCAACTGTTCTAAAATGATATGAATCATCAGGATATTGCAATTACGTTCACGTTGTGAAACATTTGGGTGCTAGAAAGATCACAGAGCCGGTTTTTGGCTGATTCGTGAGAAATCAATTGACAAATCACCAGTGCATCGTTCTGGCTATAGCCATTGTCTCTCTGTCTTGTTTTTGGTGGCATCACTTGGAAATTAGTTATGCATCAAGTAATTTGCCATTGGCTCTTTCATTCAAGAGCGGGTTCACTTCCATTAACATCAAAAGGAACTCAACAGCACAGCAAATCAAGATGAGTACATCATGGCGAAATTTAGAACCATATGGTTCACTGACGGAACTGCATTTGGCTCGCTGATAATTCGACCAGACTGGCAGTCGAACTCGCATCAGGTCAATATCAAAAAGATATTGACCTGATGAAGTTTTGTATTATCGTGGAATAGTTCAACGCCCAATCACTAATAGATCAAAAGGTAGAGATTGGAACGCATAACTTCGATACAAGTACAGTATGACCTATGAAAAGCTGGATCGTACAAGTTAAGCAGACAACAACATCAATCTTGCAGGCGGGGTCTCTCGTACATTACAAATGTCATCACAGCGGGATTCTATGCAGTAGCATCTCCCCTCTCTCACACCTAAAGGGTAGTATAGGATAATTTGGTGAAGAAAAATTACTTTTGACACTTTTGACACGAGTAAATGTTGCAAGTCATTGCAAACGTTGTTCTATTAGAGGAATGTATGTATCGACATCAAGACACCAAGTAAAAACAGAAACAAAGCCCAACCATTGACCGAAATTTGCTTGAATTGAACAAGTGTTTACCCCCATCTCCCAGAATGCTTTAATTGAACATTTACATTCAGAACTTTTGTTTTCTAATATTATTATCTTCTAATAAAAAACGACAGCGACATGTGATCATGTTTGTGGAAGTCATGTCCACAAAAATATTAGTGCACAACGGTTCAACAATACAACTTATAGGAATCGGTTGAGATATCCATGACAAATCCCGCTGAATGAGTATGACAAGTTAGACCAAACCACAACAAAAAAGCTATTGTGTTGCTGGAATATCATATATTATGATAAGTTATACTGGTCAGTACTGATACCAGTGCACTGAATTGAAATGTTTGAATTGAAGTGTTTTCCCCAATTTTGAGCTCTATATATTCAGCATCTTCCTGGAGTTATTTACAGCACAAGGCGCCATATTATGAGAACCTTTATAATATCATGGGTAGTTTATCATGACAATATTATTGTTTTGGGCCATCACAGATTTGAACATCACAGGATATATGCCTAGGGATATTGGACCATGCATTCGGTTACTCTGGAGGTTACTTCTATGGAGACATAATTCTCACACTATGTTTGTTGGCGGAGGTTATATGGCAGAGACAGGAACAAATCATGATCACCATTAAGATAAGATAAAAAAAAATAATGATTTAAAAGTCGACATTTGGATATAAACAAGTAACATTAGCATAGTGGCAGGCACTAGTACATCCACTAAGAATGATGGTGATGAAGGGGGGGGGGGTGAAAAGGATGATGAGGGGGACGGGGAGGGGGTGATGACGGTAACAGAAGGTAAATATAACCTATACAGGATGGATGGACATGTGAGAGACTATTTCGAGCCTAACCATTCGTGAATCAGTTTGAATCTTGTTTTTGGAGTATAAAGTTTTAGCCATGAACAATTCCAGTTATGTATGATTGTCCAGGAATAGCAAGTAGCAGGAATCAAGTCAACTCACTTGGCACGTGATTTGTAGCGGATAGTCGTTCACATCACAGATTAAGACAAAAGCTCAGATTCTTTTCAGTTTCGCGCCACCTCCATTCACACATGCAAAAAATATGCTGCATATTACAGATTGTCAGATTCTCGCTTCAGGATGAGGATTCATGAAATTCCGTCATATCTCCCGAATTTGCCCGACAAAGGACTTCGAGGTTGGAAGAAGGACTCGGTTTCATTGCTCTAAATATAATGTCATCCTTGGTATTTGTGTCATGTTTATTTGATCTGCTCCACCATTGACTCGGATCACTTATGCATAAACACAATTCACAAATAATTACTACAATTATCAAAGACCTCTGTACACTGTAATGTCCCCAGTGTTCCCTTCTGTGTCCCCATTATTCATTCATACACCCCTTTGATACACCCATTACTCTGGAATTGTTAAGGTCATTCAGTCCCAGATGGTCTTTTCATGGACATTGTCCTTTTTCTCTATATCTAATGTAGTACATGTAAGTATAGTATTCTTCTGAGTTCATTCGATTTTTTTATAATCTTCGGAGTTCATTTGAGTTTTGAATAATTGTTATCTACTATATTATTATATCTATATATATCATTATCAATCAGTTAGTGAATTTATTGTGTCTTGTAATTTCTATGTTATATGTTAATACAATCATTAAGGCATTTCAGCAGAAATGCCTTTATGGTTTCTTTTTTTTTTTTTTTTTTCCTTTTTTTTTCCTTTTTTTTTTTTTTTTTTTTGAGGATTTTGAGGCCGATTCGTCAATTGACCTTTGACCTAGGGCTCGAAATAATTTTAGCTGAGTCATCCTTGAGGCTCTCATGCATATCTCGGAAACGGTGCGTCGTAGAGCGAAACGGACGTTATTTTCGGACTCGTCATCCTAGACAAACATGTCTAAGAGGTATTATGGATGACCTTTGACCTTGACCTTAAATTTTTTCGCTGAGTCAGCATTTTTCGTTTTCGTCGGTATTATGGATGACCTTTGACCTTGACCTTCAATTTTTTCGCTGAGTCAGCATTTTTCGTTTTCGTAGTCGA
Source organism: Terebella lapidaria (assembly GCA_949152475.1). Classification (NCBI taxonomy): domain Eukaryota; kingdom Metazoa; phylum Annelida; class Polychaeta; order Terebellida; family Terebellidae; genus Terebella; species Terebella lapidaria. The sequence continues at coordinate 36,224,568 of OX424566.1, forward strand.
TATCGTCGATATCTCCGAAACGGTGCGTCGTAGAGCGAAACGGACGTTATTTTCGGACTCTTCGCCCTAGACTAACATGTCTTAAGGGTATTAGGGATGTCCTTCACACACATGTTATTGCACAAATGTCTTATAGGTCTCATAGGTCTCTCAGCTTATCATGTTTTTGCTGAGTCAGCATTTTGTTTTTTACATGCTTCACCCTGAAATGCCTCCAAGGCCATTAGGCCTTGACGTCTAGTTTTATGGTTTGCTATCTTTGGTTTGTGAGATCAGTATTGACTTTGGTCCATTATTACTTTAAACAAGTGAAACCATTGCACATGGGGAACTATGGGGGTATCTTGGGTAATTGTTTTACTCAATCGTTAGGTAAGTTCCATACGTCTACTTGTATTGCATCTTACCGTGTGGTGATAATCACCATCAGCATTATATGTATTTAGAATCATGAAGACTGGGGATGCATTACATGTATATGGATTTATTGAAGATAATAATATCGTATCATTGTATTCGCTATGAAGCGAAAACCTTTTAGACAATCATAATGTACCACGATGAGGAATGACAATCATAATGCGCCAATGTTTGGCTTTCATACAGTTTTGCTGGTCCTTTGTAACACATTATTTTCTTGCGCGCTCAGTTTGGTCACGGAGACTAGATCAAGAAATAGTCAAATTATTACGAGAAAGAATGAGAAATGATTCTGTCATAAATCAGGTCAGGAGAAATATATCTGCTTATTTTGTTCAAAATAAGTTTGTTTAGTTCAGGAATTTTATATTTTTGGTTTTGCTCCAAGTCTAGTTATTTTCTGGGAGGTATTACTTTTAGAAAGTTTAAATTTGACATTTTAATTCACATTTAGACACCTTAGTTTCTACTTCAGAACCTGCATTTAATAACCCACCCCATGAGCTGTTTGTTGAACAAATAAGAACAAAATAAAACGCTTCATGACATCATTTCATTTAATGCATCAAATGGAGAAAAATGCAGAAAAGGAGTCAATTTCTTAAAGCCTGGCTAACAATTTTTGTCATTATTTGGATACATATTTCATGATAAATACTCCATATACGTACAATACTCAGAAAATGTCAGTTTTTTTTTCATTTTGCTAAACAGACTTATAATACTTACTGTAGTTAAACGTTAATACAATTTCAAACATAATTTTGTGGCAACTTCCAAACATCACAACTAGAACAGCAGTGGAACAGAGTAAATATAATTTTAGACAACATTTATCATGGGACTTTGAACAAACTACGAAGTCCACTGTCCTATCTAGTATGGCCATCCCTTCTACATTACCTCAAGTTCAACGGGATAAGGCAACAAAATGCAGAAATGGCCCTTTTTTTCCCACTGAATATTTCCTACATGAATGGACAATCATTCAGATAAACGAAAACATACACAAAACAAGAGAAAGCACTTTATAAATATAAAACTACTGAGTATTACAATCAAATCATTCAAACACATATCGAACAATTAAGCCGACACATTTTGTCTCTCCACTAAGCATTTCTGGCACTTGTAAGCAGTACATGTAACAAAATGCAAGTCAAAAATAACCAAAAACACTTCCCAAAGCTGTGCATATGATATTTCTATGAATTTATTCCCCACTGATACTGTAAAAGTAAATCTATGGATTAAGACGCCCAATACCAGCTAGCGAATTTGTGAGGTGACAGCATACAATAGAGCTAGTAGGACACTCAATATTCATTACATATGAATAATCACCCTCGGCCATGTTTACAATTCTAAATAGCACAGTCATCATGGTCATGGAACCACACGAGTATTTGATAATCTCAACTAGCATTTCACTGATTTTTCGAACAATACTGCACAGAAGAGTCCCACTACGTGATATACATACACCGGGTAGAATGTATGTATATCAGAATGATTTCTGACAAGAATAGGTACACAGATCACTCACCGATATATAAACATCTGGTATAACTTATCTTATGCGACACATGGCTTAGCTATGCGACCTAACATCCATGATATTCTTTTTAATAATTAATATAGCGACGACTTTCATGAACATCTGGAATATGTCAACACACTGGATTCTTAGCATTTCTAAATCTTCAAAGATATGCGGATTATGACGACACTGTTCAGGAACAATATTCAAATGTGGGTATGTGCATTGAATCCGTTTGCATTACATATACATATTTCTAGTGTAACTCGCTGTTTACTTCCGACAAAATGACACAATTTGAGTTCACTAGTCCCTTTTTACAGCAATGATGACAATACCATCAATACAGAATCTTTAACAAAATAATGTTAAAAACACGCTATGTATATCAAGATACATATGATAAAAATTAAAATCGGCCAAAACTCCATACCACAAACTGCAGCAGACTCAAGCACGCAGTATTCCCCCCACACAAGTACACTCAAACACAGCAATAAACATGCACAAACTACCACACAAGCTAAATGCAATCATAACAAAGTCAGGAAAATAATATTTCCACAGTCCAGCAAAAAAAAAATCAAAAAGATGAACGACACATTGCTAGGCTACGACTACGACGTGATGAGTGCGTCCCGGGACTAGATGTCTACACTAGGGTTGTTGTGTGGTCTCTGATTGGACGACCACGAGAGGTTTAGTCCCTGCCATGTTACCGGCAAGATGCATAGAATACAGTCCTCTCACTTGTGATCCGTCCGCTGTGTAAAATACTGGCACATCTCGTATCCGATGATTGTTTGTTTGAGTAAAATTCCAACATGAAATGCTAAAATTGTACTCAGAGAATCGTTGCTTGATTCTTGCAACATTCATCAAGACTTCCTTTGATCAATATTTTGATACGCAATCATTGCATGGCACATGATAGAGTAGTGAAAACAATAATTGAACACATTTCTTGATGCGACAACTACGATGTTGAACACATGCGTTCAAAATCCAGATCTCCTCCGTGATTGGTCAGTTTTCTGACTGGGTACACACACAGACTGCTGAACGTGATGACTATGCTTGGAGCATGGCAAGTTTTTGTATGGGAGTATAGCCGTAGGAAATGTTGATAGATCCAATACTGTCAATAATGGGTGCTGCCCATTGATGGAACAGCCCACTTGGTCATGTGATCACAACATGAAGCTCTCATTGGTCAGTTCGTTCACATTGTAGAAATCACATGATACGTGACTTTGTGCAGCTTCAGCCACAGAAACAACTTGAGAAGGTCACTTGAGGTCATCGAAGGTCATCAAGTTGTCTGGAGGCTAGAAATGTACAAAAGAAAGTATTTATAATATATGTCAACAAACTCAAATTTAAATTTTCGAACATATACCCCTAGAATGAATGAATTGTATTCTAGACCACTTTTGTACGCATTAACAGGCTAATTCGGGCCGAGAAACTGCATAGGACAATGAGATGAAGGATGATATGGAACACGCCCAGGCCGAGATTGGAAACCAGGAGCTACTGCAGCCCCTGCTCTAAAAGCTAATGCATGGAGTTCAAATAAGACAATAAAAGCATTGTCCGGTTACTAACGGTTCTTGAAAGTCTCACCTTGCTACGATCCAGTTTTGATGCCTTGTCGAGAGCTTGACACCACTCTAGAGCCCTGGTGTGTGTTCCCGCCCGAAACTTGTATGCATTACCTGTAACATAACATACATACAATAGAAGGGCATATTTTAAATATGGTCAGTATGGTCGTCGGTGGATTCCAGGGACTGAAAACCAACTTTGTGCCTCGTAACAACCAATGGTCAGGATATTGGATCTATGCAAAGTAAATCCATTCGAAACTCTGAACAGCCTAGTGCATTATATTCTATGATAACACACCTAAAACAATACAGCAGAGAGAATACGGTAGACTTCAGGTAACTACCCTCACAGAGTCAGACTTACCCGTGGAGGGGTCCGTGATGGTGAAAGTGTCCGGCTGCATCGGGTCGTCGCCCTTGACAACCATCCAGCCAACAATGGAGGTCATCTTACTCGGGTCCCGCTTGAACTGCGATAGTGAGTACACAGAATAATGGTGAGAACTGGTGATACATTATATATACCTGTAGTTGTCTCATTCCTTCAAGGGAATGACTCCAAGTTATACCAACAGGATTGTCCTTCACGTAAGTGAAAGATATTGTAAGTCATTGTTTTCTCCATCTACCAGTATTTCTGTTTTCACTGATGCAACAACATTCTTGGATGTTGATTCTACTGTGGATTCTTATCATATGTGGATTCATATTATTGCTATGGTAGGTAAACACAAGTCAGCGACATACGGACACCCTGAGTGTACTCACATGCTCACGCTCGGAGCCGCGCAGCGACCGCGCCGGGAAGTACACGAGACACGTCTCCCATAGCGACACCCAGTAACGTGTCCATGACGCAACCTGTTGCATGGGGAAACACAGCATAGAACTGTATTGAGCACTTTGAATGATGCACGACGAAAACTGATATCGAATGTGATTCTCGACGATGATGGCAGTTAGGTATCAATTTGTATTTAGCTTTTCTGTCAGCAATACATTCCATATAACTTAATAGAAAACTTTCAGTAACACATAAGACACTCATCAGTCATACAATGATACTCTAAAACAGGTACGACTTGTCATTTTGTCACATTTGAGGAGACTGTTTCTGTACTGACCGTGGGTTTCTTGCCGTTTTTGAGGATGGTTTTACGCCGGAGACAGCCCTGACACTGGTACTGCGCCTGGTAGAAGTCCCTCGGGAGAGACTCAAGCTTCTGTTTGACGCCGCCGGCTGACCAATCAGACTCCACTGCGGAGTCCTCCAGGGGCTCGCCTGTGTGGGGTACAGTGGGGAGAAGTTGGTCAGGGGTTCAGGATGTACTGTAGCACAGTACGTTATACACATTGAGAGGGGATTCATAGTTTCTGAATGGGATATATATGAATTTGATTGTTATGGTGGCATTCTTAGAGCTTATCACATCATCATGAAGGAATGTGTGTGGAAACTGTAATCACACAGAGAAAATCACCCATTGTAGTCATCAATATATTCTTATTGTTATTTATTGGATACTTTTCATTACAATAATTTGGAAGGACTCCCACCATGATATGCAAGCTCAATAAACTACACAACCCTCCTGAAGACCTCATACACCTACCTGATCCAGGAAGCGAGCCTTCGCTTGAAGCACAGCCGGACTCCTCCATCACGCTGTCGTCAAGGAGATGTCGATTGTTGTACGGGTTCAGTCCTCGACTCGGGAACGTCGCACACTTGTCCTGGTAACTGAAACTGAAAGTCCCACAGAGGGTTAACCCATGGTGTTAGTGTGACGCTCTCGGTTTTCTTATTTTTTTTGTGAAGGTCATTGATCAAGTCAAGGATCTGTAGGACCATGAGGAAGTCACGGCCGAACTATATCATTTGACTATATTGAACCATACTACTTGTACGCATAAATATTTTATATCAAAAAGTTTGCCATGTATATTGATCGAAAAGTATCAATATCACTTCTTAATTGTGCAGATAACACTGAATATCAGAACATTTCCTACGAAAGCTCAGTTTAGACTTATAAGGGTCACATCACCCGAAATACTACAAATCCTATACTATGTATATATACGTGGCAGTTCTGACATACGTCACAATCTGACATACCTGGCGGATAAGCTCTTGGTCTTGCGGTGCTGAGGTGCGAAGAATGTGCCGCCCGGGGTTTTCAGACAGACAGAGTCGCTGACTTTCAGTTTGAGTTTGATGGGGGTCGACTCCTCGACGTCCTCCTTGGAGCCGGAGAGGCAGGAGATACGCTCCGGGGAGCTGGTCTGCGGCTCGATCTTCAGAGACAGTCTGGGGAGACGGGCGACAATACATACTGATGACGGGAAGTGAGGCAAATTACTGGATTGATAACCAAAATTGGGAACCAAAATCCAAAGCTGCCAAGCAAAAATGGCGGTGGACAGAAAAGTGAAGCTTCTGCGCAACTGCGCGCGCAACTGCGCGCGCATATGCGCGGCGGTTTTGGCGGCAAAAGGAGCGCTCGAGTCATGCAGGCAGACGATCGTGCCTTGCTTTCAGTACGCGAAATTCTATCCAGAACGATCGAAAAGGAGCATGTAGTAGTTTAGATTGGTGATGTATAAAATAAACTACTGGATTGATAAGTTACTGAAATAAAGATCATTCACTATTATTGATCGACCTGGCGATAATTCTCCTTGTGCTTCACTTAAATTAAAGTTCTATTCCAATCCATAGTATTATTTTTAAAATTTGAATTCATGAGAGAGCTCACCACTATCTATCCATTTTTTGTTGTTGTTATTTCTGACCTCTGATTATTCCGGAAAATGCAATAGAAAATCACAGATACCAGGGTTACTGAAATGAATACTTACTTGTAGTTATCGTCCTCAACAAACTTCTGTAGTTCCTCGATGTATCGGACAGAACGCAGGTAATTCTGGACGTGGTCCAACACAGCATAGTCTGGGGTGAGAAACAGAAATAGGGAAACAATGAATATTGTGCATGCTGTGCATCTACAGGGCTCCCGGTAGGATTTTTTCGAAGGAGTACCGTACCCCATGGGTCGAATTACAAGGGGTAAATTTTGAAATGAAGGGGTAATTTTCAAAAAAGGATGTACATTGATTTTTATTTAATTTTTTTCAGTCAAAGTGACAGCTTCCATTATGTTTACAAATCTCGCATATCCTCTAGGTTTTTTCTCAAAATTTCAGCACAACCCTAATAGTCAATGATAGCCTTTGCCCATAGTAGCTTTCTGAAGGTCTTCTATTGCAGAAAACGCACTTGTTTTGCTCTCGAATAGTTCGTCGATTCATTGTCGAGTCATGTTGAAGAAACGAAAGTGGGGAAATCCTTAAATTTATATTCGCAAGGGGGCGCACACATAGGCTTTCGATGTTGCAGCCATTCGCACGAGGGCGCTGCAGTTTGTTGTGCTCGAATTTTGATGACGTGTCCCACAACTTATTCGCCAGCGAGTGCATTGCGCATGCGTCTCTTTGGCGGAAATTGACATTGTTTGATTATTTTCTAGAACTTCGTTTTTTGAGCTAATAAATCGATGTCCTTGTTTTTAATTAGTTTTCCCAAATCTTTCGAGTGCGTAATCATACGCACTGGCCGTGATAGCACTGCGTAAATTTCAAAAAGTCATGCGTAATTACGCATTATTTTACACTATCGGGAGCCCTGCATCTAGTACCTGTTATTCTAAGATAATATCTCACACATGAAAATCGAATTGAACTCTCTTGCTACACTCAAGTAGGAATTTTATTTTCAAATGGTATCTTTCATCTAAAGTTCAACCGTCCATTATCAACCTTACCGTAGGTTGACTGCTGGAACTCGGAGATGACTCGGAGAATGTTGTTCATCTGCGTGCGTCTGGGTGCGGACTCCAGGCCCCCGGAGTGAGGGTGTGCCACGTCTATGTAGGTCAGGTCCGTCAGGTATAGGCCTGGGGGGAAAGATGATAAATGCATTGAGTGGAAGTATTGAAAGGTACACAGGAGAGGGTATCAATAATTACATGGGAAAACAAACAGGCCTAGCTGTGAGAAATACCGGTAGATGATGATTACTTTGAGTGGAATCACGTTATTATTTATGTTAAAATTTAGATATGCGAAGATTTTTCAAAAATCTTTTTGATTGATTATAAAATCTCGACCATATGATTTTTATTGAATATTTACCAAGGTAAGGTATACAGGGCAGCTTGACTGAACTCATGTACTCCCTCAGCTTGTGTCGATTACTGTCCTCCGAAAACAGGTCCGAGATTTTCTCGTACGACGATCTATCTTTTCTCGACAATGTCTGTTGTGTGAACGAAAAACAGTTTTTTCGTTGTAATGGTAATATCCTAGTCTTTGCCCTCTTCAAAATTGATTCAATTCAGATTGTCTTGAGAATACTGTATATTATTAATATTTGTATCAGTAACTAAGACAACCATACTGACCCCCCAAGTCCGTGAAAGTCGAAAGATTGGAGCACTTTGTAGTGCCGAAATGACAGCCATGACTGAGTGAAGGTTGTTCAGGTCTAGCAAACGCTGTGATGGAAAATATACAACGTAATATAAACATTAATCAAATTGTATGGGAATGATTATGTTTAGTTTGAAACTTGAGCATTGCAGTTTTGGGTCATCCAAACAAGATAAAGTACAATAAATTTTTCCTGTGAATTGCAGGGATTTAAATGTGAGATATTCAACATGATACTTCCATACAAGATGCTGTTCAGGGATGTATTCTGGAACAAACCTTGGCGATTTTGATGAAGTGAGCCATACACTCGGCTCGTGACTTGAGTGTTTTCGCTGACAATATTTCTTTCTGTACCCAGAAGTTGACCTGCAAAGTTGGCAACAAAATTGTAAAATTTAAGCTGAACATTCTTATATCCTCTTCATTTCACATAATTTGGAAGGGAAATGCCGAGCAGGAGTAGGACATGCCTGCAGTTTAACAGGTTAACAAAAATTTTCTTATTAAAACATGTTGAAAAGACATGAAATATTTCATTGCAAGTTCATTGTATGTATGTACATGTATACAAGTCTTGTTGGATCACTTACATGGTTGAATCTTCTAGTGAAAGCGACGACGTTAGGCGCCTTGATTAGTTTGTCTTTGGTCGTCCATTGACACGATGTCAACTCCTGCCAAGTACAATGTCACCATGTATATCAACTTCGTCAACATTGTGCGAACAACTACATGTTTTACATGAAAACATGTGGCAAAACATTGCAAAGCAAATCATTGTTGGCACTTTTCTTTGCATATTAGTATATCCAGCGTGAGTCACATTTATGTCTGTAGAATCAATGAAAAACCTCGACTGTGCTTTGACATAGTGATATATGGCACTCGACCAGAAGCTGATCGTCTATGGTTACCATGGTTACAGTGCAATGCAATACTTACATCTGGTTCTATGAGTTTGAAGACTGGTAAATCTAGCAATGTGATCTGGCGCTGTAAAAACAGAAATAATGTCATGAAAATACATGTACATCTTACATGTACATGTAAAAGTGCATGCATTTAAAAGGAATTTTGTTAACCGTTTATTTTCATCTTGTCATGCATTACTTTCACAGTAGATACAATTTACTCTTTCTGTGATTCTATGAATATGATAGCATGACACAACATTAGTGTAAAGCATGAGTGACAGAAGCAACAAAAATTCCCAGTTAACCAAATTGTTACTTACAGCGAAGTCCTCTGGAGATACGCGGAGAACATCGAAAACGACCGCGTCATAGCTTTTTTTGAGTCGCGGGAGACTGTGGCGCCGCTCTAGGGACTCCTGACTGCTCCAGCCATCCTACGGACATCATAATGGTACAGTGCAGGGTTATGTTGTCATAATGTTATAGTGTATAGTTCAACCATGTTAAGAGACAATAAATTAAAATATTTTGATGCGTTTTCTTTCATCTGTCATGTATATTGGATAGTTTGCACTTCACAATGTAAATGTACATGTAAACGTTGTCAGCGAGTGAATGTTTATAAATACCACGTTTTATGACACCTATTTTTTCAATAAACTCATTTACCAAGTTTACATACAGTACCAATTCAAAGCAATAACAACGACTGATTCGTAAATACAAACATGTTGACAAGTACACATGAAAAGTAAGCTTCTACAAATATTTTGATTTAGTAGGCAAATTTCAACAACATTTAACTACCAATCAATACCATCAATCAATATTACACCACCAAAAATCAATGGTATGAGCAGAGCGTGTATATCTCAAAGCTGCTGGAAATCAATACATATAACTATAGGAGCAGTGAATCACCTTGCCGTTTGGTGTGTACACCATGGTAACGTTCTGCTGATCTGCTAGAATAAACATCTTAAGAGCTTCTGAACCTGAGATCTTCCAATTCGTCCGTCAGAGTTTATTATGCAACGTACACGTGCCTAATCACATGCATTAATATCCATTAAAATGACTGAGATTTCAGCGAGTCAACTGAACATGAGGCAAGGTTCTATCCTGGCAAGTCAAGTGCGGTTTGTATTAGTCACCATAAGAATTTTCTGGTCATGAATGTTCTCGTTTGAAGTCATCACATCATGTTTCATACATTTAACTTCCTTATTCTGTTATTCTTGTGATTTCACAGTTTTCCTTGTTGTTTTCGTCATGGTCGATCTCGGCACAGAGCAGTGGTTATGCTACGAGTATTTTACCACTGGAAATTCCGCAACACCAAAACAGTGTGTAATATCAACGTACTGTGGCCTTTTTTCACAAAACTAGGACTGTTCTTTCACAGAACACCACAGAAAAACATCCACTGTCATTAACAGTCGCCAAACAGTACACGCCACTCAGCACATTTAGTTGGCAGCCCGTGTTACTGTAAATGATATATACAGGAGATATAGTCCATGGAAACGACCTCGCTACATATATTACAGAGCAGCCACAGTTGCTGGACTCAGCTGTCCTCTGTGCAATATCTTTGCATGAAGAAGTAGATCTAGGCAAGAACTGGAAACATGAACCCTTTATACAAAACAGTGACAATGGCGAGGCAGGAATCTGGGCCCACTTTTATCAGGGCCATTCTCAGTGCAGCCAATGATAGCAAAGTCTGGAATCACAGCTGTCCTAGCCTGTAAATACAACCAGATATCAAGATATCATGTCCTTAGAAGTGACTTTTTCATGGAATAAATATACCCCCCCCCCCACCCCCAGCCCTCATTCCCCCAGACAAGGGCCTTGTATAAACTGTTGATAGCTAATCAGGAAAGTTACCCATGTCACATATCATATCTGCTAGATTATGCAAGAATCTGGCAGACTCCTGGGCATCAGAGGTAAATAAAAGGCTGATAAAAGATAAAAGGTGTCAAAAACAGCAGTGGGGTGAGGGGGAGGCTTGAGATTAAAGCCCGTGACCATCCCTACCAGATGATGATATGGAACATTAATCTACCCCCAATCGTGTCCACTGATCTAATCTGTCAGATTATGACCCAGACAATGATTGTAGCCCAGCTGGTAAAACAGGGCATGCCAGGGAATGAAAATCTTCAAAGGGGGAGAAGGAGGAGGGGGGGGGGGGGGGAGAGTGGAGTGGGATTAGATGAAATGATTACATGTATATTACAGGGGAGTTGTTGACTTAATATTTTCCAGGTAATTGCCTCTCTAATCTCAAGACATATACAGTCACTAATCAACCACTGATGTGACTTCCAAGGTATCCCACTGTTGATGTTGTGCTGCTAGCTGTACATGATTGTTATCATTCTAATCAGCACATTCAAGTCTACAGTTCTGCACACATATCAATTGTTTAGCAATGTTCGGCTTCCACGAACAACATCAACATGATCAATTTGTGACCAATCAAATGAACTTATCACTGTATGTTCAACAATGATTAATGCCACTGATTAACAACAATGTAAGCTACATCAGTAAAGAACATTGACAAGCTTCTATATTTTAGTGTCAAATCCATCATTATGACCATTATGATCTGAATTTGACAACTTGCCATGCACTCACACTCACCTGTAATCAGTTAGTACTATAGCATTTTCCCCCGCACCTCCCCCCCCCCCCCTCCCCCACCCCAACCGGGTACATACCGACAGACCCGAGTCCTGGCGACAGACTGGGTTGACTTCGACACTGACACTGCGGCCAGCGGTCTGGTGTTCACTGACCAGGGTCCGGAACTGACCACTCGGACGTCCACCGAGGTCCTTCATCCTTCACGTGTGCTCAGTCCAAGTCAGTCAAAACATAGTGTTCAGGTGTATTATTTAGTGTGCAGGTACGGAATAGTGCTTATCTTGTGAAATCCCTTGTATTGTTCTCAGTTCACAAAGGTGTCAGCAACTGGATGACATGTTTTTTCTAGACTTGTTTAATCCATATGCAATCTTTTAATCCAAGTAGACGGAATATCCGAAATGTATCCAAGTGTCTTAAAATCAAATGTTCATTGATGTATCATGGTGTACTAGGATGCAAGTATCACTGTAATTGTACAAGACTGTCCCAAACTTTGTCTGTTGTCCTCACCAGTCACTTTGAGTTCAATCCACAATGGAAGAAGTTAGTAGTGCGTGATCACACTAACTTGATCGAGTTCACACTGAGCCACCGGCTGGCTCCCGGTAATACCGTGTGCTTTGTGCTGTCAGTTCCTGGCTCAGGAGGAAGAACTGCTCTTGCATAAGTTTTTGTGGGCACGGGAGAAAGTGTGCTTGCTGCCAGGCTGTAGTAGTTCTCTTGGTGATCCAACGGAAAGGTGGGAAAAACTCCGTGAGTTACGGATGGGAAGGTGTGTAGAGCAGCCGACTATGTTACTCTTTCATGTCGTAATTATAATCACCACTCTTGAGCAATGTTCACCTCTTCATCTGTCCGTTCGTTCATCCCACAGTCTGGCAAAGATCGAAGTTTTGTTTCCCTTCTATTTGAATCCGGAAGGTTCTGAAGGAAATTCGCCCTCTGCAGTAGCTATGGATGTGGAGTTATCCTCCTGTCAGGATTCGCTGTCCAGACAGTTTCTGACTGTAACAGAATCATCTGCCACTTTTATCAGTCAGTGGGCGGCGAGAGGTCAAGTTTTGTACATCCCCCTTTTGTTTCTGGTGTTAGATTTCATGTAGTCCATGTAGCAATTATCATGATTGACAAAGTCCAAGCCATAAAACAGAGTTATCACTTGTCACATAATTACTATCATTTGGCATGGTTTGTGGATAATGGTGAGAATCCTTTTAATTTGGCTGATATCACAGCTGTAACATCCTGGTGGCCTGGAGGAGTAAATTAACACTGCTACTGGGAACTGTAGAGCCCACGGGTGGTGTAGATATTGTTTACAGTTTTTTGTTTTGTTTTGAGTGCGGCACACAGTGGGAGGGCAGTGCAGTGAATCTAGCTAGCTAGCTAAGATATAAGTCCTGAGCCTTGAAGGAAGGGGACTGCCAGAATAAATAATTAAACTGGAGCAGAGTCACAATAAATATACAGACAGTGGCAGACAATTACCAGTATATTCTCTGGCGGTAAGTCGATCGATATATTTCCACCATAGGTCAATGGTCCCATGATCCGTACGGTGCTGTAACTCCCCAGGACAAACTCCTGATACATGTATAAGCCAATAAGTGTCTTCTACAGTTGCTAATTGCTCTAGGACGTTACCATAGCAACCAGAAGCTGGGGGTCATCCTCCTGTCAGTGATGTGTACTCATTAAACCCACAGTCATCCTCTTAGCTCAGCATATCCAGTGTTTATATAAAATGATGAATGTTCAAATACTAGTAACCCACGTGTGGTGTCTAGTTCATGAGTTTGATCCTTCTTGATTTTCTTGTGATTCTCCAAGCCAGGAAGGACAACAGAAATTTACATGATTAGTTATAGGTACAAGTTGTAATCACTTTTTAAAATCCACAACTTGCCAGTCGAATCACCACACTGAATGCTTGGAGAATTTGTTGACAGCCTTCAGCATGTTCGACTCAATGATGAGCATGTAGCTGGGTGATTAAGCACATGTAGTGCCGTGTTGACAGCTCCAGTCTATCAGTGGTACACTTCCCTGTCTGTCCCTGTTCTGTCGGTTACAAATCCTTGTATTCCATCACCACTGGGCCGTCCAGTACATGCTCACAGCTTGCCTCTGGGACCGACAGTCACACACAACTAGCCTAGTGTCCACCAACACGACCTGGCCTGGCCGCTGGGTGATTGATTTACGACTGTGCCGATCAGCATAAGTTGTAAGTCACTGCAAGGATGGCCACTTCACTGGGAAAGGATGCGCAACCAATGTTGACCACCAACATCACCGCCGAGAAGAAGTCCTGCAGCTTGCCTGCCTACCGTGCATGAATACATAATGTCCCAAAGTGTCATGTACATCTATGTAACCATGTGCATGGACCGAGTACAAAAGCTATATGATACTGATGATGTGGAGCGACAAATTTATATCAGGTCACCATCAGGCCAAAGCCGGTAACCACTGATATGGTATCTATGCTGCATGATGGAGGCCGTAATTACAGCAACTTGATTAAATGGTCTTTGAAATACCCTGACCTACATCACGTACATGTAAACATCGTAAAACTACAAATATTGTCTGCCATAAAGTTTTGTTGATGTTCATTCAAATGCATGCTACTTTGACAATCCAATTGTTGATGATGGTAATTAGCAGATTCTAGCACAATTTATGACATGGGTCTTGTTGTGGTTGAAATGGCTGTTGCATCTATGAAATAGAAATCAAAATAACATATTCATACAACATGTAGAGCTGAAAATTCCAGGCTTACAATGATATCTGAGGATGGGCAGATAACCATGGATGTAGGCTTGGTAGCCCAAATCTCGACCTCGGATTTCTTTATAAATTCCTACAGCGGTTTTCACTGTAAGATTTCTTTCAGTGTTTTTCAGCATATAACCTATCATAATTTAGCGGTATATGTATTGGTAAATGTCAATGATAAATGTATCTATTGAGTGTTATTGTCACACATCTAGCTCAGATGAGAAATCTGATCATCTTCTTACTGGAACACTTCACGATGTCAAACGTTCTATAAGTTGTTCAAGGATGGCACGTTGACAAACGACTAAGATGATAAATTACTGTTGATATCCGGAAAAAGACAAACTGATTGTCGACAGTGATCTCTTCACCCACGGAAAACAATAGAGACCCTTGAGATACAAACTGTTGCAACACTGGACTCCACCAAAAACAGATAAATATCTAACTGAAGTGGACAAGCAAACTCATTAAGCACAACCCCCCCCCCCCCCTTCCCCTCCCCATCCTAATTCATCCATCCAATCTGATTGTTCAGCTGCTAAAACCACATACAGTCACATGACAGTCATGTGATACCCCACACTGGATACAACAATAGTCCACAAAGATGATTTCATCATGAACAACAGTTCTTCTGACCATCTGATATGTAATATAATAAAGGTAGTATCAGCTTCACCAATGATCATGGGTCTGTTAAAATCCAGATACAATTGTCATATTGGGTTATGAATTACATGTATTGTTAATATTTCATGACATTCTATAACATATAACATCACATATTTTTGTCACTTTTCGTTGGCAACGCCCACAATACAAACACACAATGTACACTGATAATTCACGCCAGACGGGCCTGGAAGGTTTCGTCAATAAATGGATTTATAGCAGATGTATAATTGCTGCTGCAATACATTATTGGTAAATGCGCAAACCCAACTGCAAAACCCTGAATTTTCGAGCATTGTTGACCTTTGTCAAAGTAACACTATTGGTGAACTCAAATATATTTATGATACGTATATTGAATGTAAACACTTTGAAACATGTTTACTCTTATGATTGGCATTTTTTCCAAATTACATTTGATAACGAAAGTCAACAAAATTACGCAGTAAGTTCTTCCGTGTGAATTTGGCTCATTGAATTTCCTTCCTCTTACTGCTTATTGAAACAATGGATGTTTGCTTCTCGGCACCAAAACAAGTTTCTGAGACATTACGCAAACAATGTAGGCTTCCTAGCCAAGGACTTCTGTACTTCGTAAACTCAGAAACTGGAAAATTTTGCTTCCACTCGCTGCAACGAAAGCGGAAATTGACTGAGTTCATACTGATGAGGATGTTTGCTGCCGAGACCTAAAAACTGTTTATTATTGATTCTGCGGTAATTGCAAGTTGCTCTCTGATCATATTTTCAGACCCCAAAAACCACAGACAGCCTCCATCTGGAGAAATGTACTCAGAAAACCCTGCCTTATTGATATATCATACATGTACAGTACACATAATGATGTATTTCTAAAGATACCCAAACATGTAGTGCACACATGTGTTCAAAACATGTTGACCTACACAATAACAGCGATAAACATGATAAATGTATCAGTAAAACTCGAACAAGATTTACATGACCTTGATGTATTCATGTGAGATTGCTCAACATTTTCAAGAAAATTGCATGGATATATACACACACACTAGACAGGTGTGAACGCAGTACGTTGTCAACCGTTCCTAAGAGACTTGCATTCTGCAAGGAAAGTGTTCTTAGTGCAACATTATGATGGGCGACATCATACGACATTATGATTGGCGCATGGATAACTTGCGCTGTTACATGTACAGATACCATGGAATGCCATAGAATGCTTTCTTAACTGAACACACTCAAGTTTGAAGCTGTCATGATGCTCAAATTGTCGACATAAACATCATAAACCAGGACGAAATATACTCATCGAAATGTCACCAGAGGTGCATGCGTTCAGTGAGAGATTCATATTGTATTTTCCATGCGCTGTATGTAGGTGATGGCACGACACTATCTAGACGTTCTCGTTGCTGCACACACCCCGGAGACTGACCACGTGCCCTGTATGTGTGTGGGTTTCATGTACATGTACATACCTTTCCTTGGCTGGAGGTGGAGTGCCTGTCGTAGTCTACAGCAGATGTCTCCATGGTGACCGTCGCTCCTTCGTTAATCATTCCTCTGTCGTGTCACGTCTGACTGAGCCATCTCCCTGTAACATACAACACGGAGCTCTCCACATTAATGTCTTTTTTCTATAATTTAACATTTATGCAGTGTTTATTGTAACACACAGATCTTGCCAAAGAATCATCAGGTTTCTACTGGGATGGATCTTCCTCGCTGCAATACACATGATCAAGTATACAAACTGTCAATATTTCAGCAACCAGCATTTAACTCTGATAACTATTTTTTATATTAATTGATCAATGTGACCTGGCAACGCCCGTATAGCTTCCGATTCTTGATAATCAGATAATATATTAGGATTAAATATTGCCTCTATCATCAACCCACCAGGATCAGAGCCAATGCTGTATACACCATACATGTACATGTGTATTTACCATGGACCAACATTTTATTGATTCAGCGAGGGATTTATCATCGCAAGGCAGTGGTTTTCCCAAATTTCCTGGTAGGCAATTGATAAACCATCTGGAAGGTTCTGGACCCATGGAAAAACCAGCATCGAGGGCACCTCGTGGCAAATTTTTCCACATGCTTTTTTCTGGCAATACATGTATTTGCGCCAGGGTTTTTTCTGGGTGTATTCCCGTCATGGCGTCGGCCACTCTAGCTGTTGTGTCCTTCCCCCGTCCATCCGTCCGTCTGATTGTGGTGGTTGGGGCTGGTGGGAATCGACCCTGCCGTTTCCTTCCTCGATGAGTTATTTTCAGTCAAGATGGCCGTATATATCCACTGCGACCAGGACAGCTCGACAGCTCGGGAGAAAACGACCACCAGGGTGATGTTTTTGGGGACAAAGCAATTATTGCTGACAACGGCGTCATTATTTCGAAGCATGGGTTCTTTCCCGGGAATTATTGTATGCCAGGATAAAGGAGGATAAATTTGCCATCTTTCTGCCTACACAATTCCAGAAGCAATATGAACACGTAACAATGGTTTTAAAACTCCCAAGAAAATCATTATAACATATACCTTTCACAGCACATACTAACTTTTGCCAAATGTTACCATGGTTACAGCTATTGGCATCCTGCACATTTCTCAGATAATCTATATGTACAATGATGTGTAACTTCATCCTATGTTTCACTTGTTAACTCCACGATTATTCACTACGTATTCATCTGAAATTATTTGCAACCATGCATGGAAGCTCGTATTTTCTGTACGACGTGAATGTGTAAAATGTATTAGATGGTTGTATTGACACAACTGACAGAAGCCAGACATCAGAGATGCTCAGCACTGATCAATACCCGGAGCAGACCCATGAAGCCATCTTCTGTCAACAGGACGGGCAGGACGACACTACACGGCACACTAGACACTGGGGGAGGACGGGGGTCGATAGCACCAAGGACACGGGCCGAGGGATGGATGGTGGATGAAGACGAATGAAGAGAAGGGATCATTTGAATGGGACAAGTACACAGTCCAGAATGTGTATTCCATATCATAAGAAACATGGCATTATTCATGTGCAAAGACTGTACATTGTATATGAGAAGTTTGGGTGAATACTGGTACAAGGTTAAGCGGTTCTTTGCAAACTCTAGGAATGTTGTTGATATGAGCTCTGAATTGCATTGAACCCTGGGCTCTGGAATCTTATGAGTGGTTTTATATCTAGGAGCAGCAGGTCTGAGTGTATGACATGGAACTATCAGCACCATGTATGAACTGGTGGGAGAATCCGACCCTGATATATACCAACTTGCAGACATGTCTTCACACCACACTGAGGCATTCAGCCTGCATTATGAAATGAGTACACACAGTACACATGGGGTCAAGATGACACAAAGTGGTGGGACACAACTAATAAATGATAACTACCGAGTACAAGTTCTTGTGGTGAAATGACAAGATGGGGGATTGGCAAGTGACAACCACCCCCCCCCCCCCCCCCCCCGGGAAGGGCAAATTAGCAACAAATGTCCTGCAGCAACTGCATCAGCATTCATGGTGTAAATTGGCATCTCATACTGACCGATCTTGTCGGCACTGAGTCCCAGAGGTATCACACACAGTTACACTATGTACCTGATTAGCTGTGGATTGAGGCATGTGGACTGTGGAGAAAGATGTGTGTGTAGTTGTGTGGTGTACAAATGCAGCCTATTTACCCGTACTGTTCATCATGTTCATCTCCAAACTGATCAATCGATGACAATTAAAGAACTCCATGGAATTAAATGTACGGCCATCATCAGACACTCAGTTATAGTCTTGTACTTCCTGGCAGGCACAAATCACAAGGAAGTGTTCAAAGTCGAGTTTTAACCAATCTCAGCCGAACACAAAATGACAGAAAACCCCAGAATCGTTGTATAACAACAAGCGACCATAAATTGCCTGGCCTGTAATCTACAGTATTGATCCACAATGTATACAAAACATGTACCGCTCGGTACTAACGTCTGATGACTGACACGCTGAAAATAGGCACTTCACGTGTCGGAGAAGGACAACAGATGAGTGGAGACTTCTTATAATTCCGAAAAACGATGACTCACTGTTTTCAAAAAGCCCATCTAGATCAAATCTTGAAATTTACCTTGATCGTGTTAATGTCAAAAATTATGTACATGACGTAAGACTCTTTGAACACTACACGTGCTGAATTGAGGAAAATTTTAGGTCACAAAAGCTTGATTCACAATATGAACGAATGTTGCATGACATTAAACTACTGAAAATCAATACGATCAAATACAAATTAAACATTTAAGTTAAACTATCATGCGTCAAGGAAAATATGTTTCTTTACCATGTTTACTGTCCATGCATGAATTGCCATGTACATCATTGTCTAATGTAGTACTCGAAACATGAGGACATGAGCTAAAATATTCTGCATAACCAGATAAGTTTCACTCAATACTAGTAGACATAAAATACTGGACCTATTAAAGTCTTTGACAAAGTCGTTACAAGTACGAGATCCACCTGTATCAGACCGTTCAAGATTCAACAATGTTTTTCAATGATAATTTCAATGCTCATGGCTCAATACTGCTTCACCGGTGGACATTTCATGAACCCTGTAGTGCCATGTTGTGTGTAAGCAAAATGCAGTAAAGTAGGATAATTGGATGACAGACTAATTGTGATAGGACATCTAAGCATGAGGTGAACAACCACTTAATGGAAGTACATACAAGACAACCAGAACCAGACATCTTCAAAGAGATTCCACTGTCTGTGACACCTTTCCTATCCAGTCCACTTGATCATGTTGATATACTTTATAGTTCTTCTTGGAAAATCTCCACAAAAACCTGTTAAATAATGTATCACAAAATGCTAGAACATCCTTCAGTTCCTCCTTCGAGTTTTATGAATATATCCACCTCAAGAGTCTATCCATGCTGCATGGTTCATGAAATATAGACGTGCCATATACATGTGCACTGTAGGAACCCTACTACCATAACGCGACGTTACGGTAGTCCTAACGATGGCGGAAGGTTATTAGCTTCGAAAAGTTATTTCACGATAAACTAGGTATTAGGCAGGTGTCGCACATAACACCTATACGAGGCGAATTGTCTAGATATGCTTTATAGTGTGGCAATATAATTAAACTTGGAATCTGATCGATTTGCGAGTAAAAACGGTTTGAAATATGCGACGATTACTACCGTAACGTTAGCGGCCCACTACCGTAACGCCAATTTCCAGATTTCAAGTACTACCGTAACGCTTGCAAATTTATAAAATTACCATGATGTACATGTAAAACTTTGATTTTGATCATATTTTAGGATTTTCGTTATGGATAAATAGTACAAATATTGTTGTACACACGTGCTCTCGTTAATCCTCACTAGTTTTGCGAGCGGCAGCTGGCTAAAACTGGCTGAAGCTAGTTGACTGGAGCCGGCCACAATAAACCCGCCTCCAAATTTTACCGAACTCGTTTACGCGAGCGTAAACCCGTTTGCAATTATGTCCGCGCGTTTTTGCTAGCCAACTTTTTCAAAGCTCGTTTTCGCTAGCATGAAATCTGTCGGCGAGCGTAAGTGCGCCGAAGCCAGTTTGCAAAACCACGTCTTCATGATTCAGTCTTTTGACCATCGATAAATAGGATTCTTCATTCTGTTTTAGTCGTATTAGTTTCAACTTTTTTTATTGAGAAAACTTCTTGTGACCAGTCAGTCCATGACATCAAGCAAACTCGAAACCGGAAGTGACGTATTTCACAGCCTAATTGAAGGTCAAGGCCATTTATATGCGCATAAAACAGACTGGTGTCTTGCGGGAAATTCAGAGCCCTAATGCTTTTCTTCGAGTCAAACGCGCTTACAAATGTGTCACTTTATATAAACGGGCCGAAGAGAGTTTTGAAATCACTGGCGAGTTTAAGCTCGCTGGCCTGTGAGTCCGCGGGTTTGTGCGCGTTATGACTTCGCCAAGAAATATCTAGCGAGCGGGAGCGCGCCGACTCCATTGTCAGCCAGCTTTTGCTAGCCGACGAAAAAACGCAAAATTGATTAGCGAGCCGGCTGGTGAGGATTAACGAGAGCACGTGTGTAGATTGATGATCATAATCAATTTTTGGTAATTTGTCATGCATATGTAGCCTATGTGAAAAATATATCAGGATACGTATGTTATTACTGCCCTTTGACCAGCCATTCGCCAAACAGAATTTTAGAGCATGTTATTGAACATCATTCAGAGTCTCATTTAGCATCAGTCTCAGACGTCTAGACGATGAATCTGGTAATGAATCACAGTGTTCCGTTCACTTTGGAATGGAGTTCGAGGCTTTGGGTCCTGGTACGATTTTGACTCCAGACACTTACTCATAAACTGTAATTAAAGAATACCTGGTATCCTGACAGAAGTTCAATAATCGTTACAGCCTTCTGACGATGATTTTTTTGGGGACGGTGTATAAACGTTTTGAGAGCAAAGCCTCTTCCGTGGATACATTGCGGTTGGAGTTCAAAAGTTCATCTTATACCGCACGTTTAAAAGTTTGACTGACACCAAACGGAACATGGTGCATGAATAAAGATTCACTCTTTCATACTATGCATTATCTTTGGATATGATATCATAGATATCGCTGATAAATCAAATGTCAAAAAGGTACCATATCTGATGCCTATCACTGTGCGAATCTATATTCATAATTGATGCCAATTAAATCATTGTTATAAACTTCATTATTTTTTCTTCAGACGAGTGTGTAATGCTGTGCAACGGTTAACGTTTGCATGTACGTGTAAATTATACGGCTCGGGATACACAAATGTATCTTAACATTATATATATCAATACGACAACAATATATGGTATTGAAATAAATCAGAACATTAACCTCATTATCTTAGATAAGATAAAAGTATCTCGTCAATATTATTTTCTCACTCATACCTTATCATAAAATTAGTACAACTAAGTTTTATACGCTTGGATAACATTCGAAAATGTCATCATTCAATGTATAAACATTGCTTATTTGCTCACTTCTTCGACAACCCGTGTGATATGTTCAGTTATAGACGTCCCAAAACACCACATTTCGTCATTTTACATGACATCATATAGTATCAGTAGTATAATATAACAAATAATTGTACCTCGAAATCAATTCCGTATATGCAAGCTCCTTATGGTGTGATTGCACGTAACTTACCGGTGACTGCACCGAGGCACTTTTCCATTGACTTATAATGTGAAAGTAAAGGTAACGAAATCACCAAAACAATACAATCCCCTGACCTAAAACTTGGCTAGCACACACACAAATACGCATGGATGATGAACCCAGACATGGTTTCATAAATGATATCACGAAAGCTGTGCAGTTTGATGATTAGATAAATCATTTTATACGGTTCAACAAAACGAAGATTCGAGTGGTCTGCTTGACAAGCACTGGCTGTTGCATATATTTATTCCTTGTTGTCGTCAAAATAATGAGAATATCTAGGGCTATACTTTCTGTGAGATGAATACAATGAGCTGAACATTCATAATCCCAAACACTCCGGTGCAATCCTTTCGCTCGCATTTTTGTGAGTGTGTTTTGTGTACTGAGAAATAGGTCGGAAAATGACATATGAAAACGATGAATTTAACAAATTTAACATTGCTTAGTAAGAAACAGAGTCTCGGTTAGTAATCCTTGATGGCTAACAATCAGAAAGGCAAAGTTCTCACGTTGGTTGGAAGTGTGTAAATTCATGAATTTGTTATCTTTATATTCACATTATTATATGAATGGACAGCTGGTCACTGCCAGCTTCATGACGATCACATGCAATCAATCCTTAAATTCGAAATTCTTATCTGAAACGATGCAAAAGACATATTACGAAAGACCTAGTGTGAGACCAAGATTAACGTTACGGTAGTACATGCTTGGTGTTACGGTAGTACCCCGCATCTACTGATCTGACGTTACCGTAGTAATCACTTGATTTTCATTTTCCATTTTCTGACTAATTAAGAGCAATATTCCCACAAAACAATACGCTAATAGATGCTAAGCTTCAAGAGGCATCAAAGCACACCATCGGAGAAGAGTGACATGTTTTCTATAAACGATAATCTCAAGAAAACCAATCGAACCACTCGCCTGCCGTCATCGTGCCGTACTACCGTAACGCCGCGTTACGGTAGTGGGGTTCCTACAGTGATGTGCTAACATCATCAAAGATGCTTGCGTATAGATTCACTTGTGGAATAAGCTCCTCTGATTTGTATGTAACAAGTGCAATTTGTACACTGCCAGGCAGAAAGGTCTGATTTCATCATAAAACAATTTACCAGCGTTATTATTTCAATACAGATGAGGAGTATTTTGGCCACAGCTGCCGTGGGCTGTGTTACTGCTCTACATGTACATTGTTCTCTTCCAACAATATAGTCAGTTTCATATTAATTTATACATGTGCTACACAGAAATAATACATGTAGAAAGGTCAATTCAATATCATTTTGGTACATGTAGTGTATATACATGTGTACATACAAACCCACATGGATTTATACATGTGTTTGCTGGCATAATTATATGGAAATTTCCTTTGGTTTTAATTGACTCATGATGACCAAACCAACACACAGTCATATTCTTACCTGGTTCTGGAATGGTAGGTTTCATGTTTTTTTTCCGGAATTTATTATACTCCAATTGCTGTTATGAATCCAAAACACATCAGTTTAGTGTGACGAATTCACCACTTACAAATTAAATCCTGGGTATTCCATTCAAAACAATTATTCACCATGTATCAGAAATCTGTAACTCCTGTCACCATTTACAATGTACGGCTACTGGTAGATCTGATATGCCACCGCATGTAGTACTGTGATAATATCAACAACACACCCATGTTATCAGTGTGTGACAACATGTCCCTCCATATTCATCATTAGCTGGCGATTCCCAACAAATTGGTACAACTTCCATGAACAGGTACTGTACCTAATCATGCTAATGTACCGACCAGGTAAACCTGAATCTATGTCCACACAAAAGCTTCACCTACTTATACCACAAACAAAGCAAGACACTGGCACAAAGAGGTCCTTCATCATTTCATATGGTATTATATATAAGGGTGATTTCAATGCTGCCCTAGGTACAATCCCCCCCCCCCCCCCCATCAAACATGGATGGCTGACTTGTGACACTACTTTCCTTGTGAATGGGGTCACTTAGTACAGTAGCACTGACAAAACATCATCAAAGCCCATCATCAAGGGTCATTATTTATGTGACACCCTGTAGAACCCAGACCGTTGTTTACGTGTTTATGTGGAATCCGTTGAACCATGGCACAGATCAATCACTGTGACGGCAAATCAAAGCAAATCACAAGGGGATTGTTTGCATAATGATGGTCATTTAAATATATATAGTGGATGCCAAAACAGTCAACATGTTACATGTAAAGTGAATGAACTCTTAATTCAGACTAAATTGAAATAACTGTTGATTGAACTGTATGTGTGGAATATGAGGTACACATCATAAAGACTGAAGAAACATCAATGCATCAGCAATTTCAAGTTAAACTGTCATGAAAGACTTCTGTTTGCCCACAAGAAATGGTCATATTGTCTAGAAATATGCCAACTGAATACATTTTATTATACACGTGACGTTATTCATACACGTTTTGCAAGGAATCAAAAAGAAACTGCACATCTGTATGGTCAAGTGCACTTGTGCTAGACAACGAGAGACAAGAGACGGTGTGGTACAATCCGTTAGTCACACAAGGCCATATGTACAAACCACTTGACCAGGTTTGACCTGCCAATGTTGACCAACAAGTCACTAAAGTCTAAACCAGAAGTCCACAACTAGTTGTTTATCATAAGGATGAGTCTGCCACAAGGTGTCAATATTGGTGTTCAAAGTGTGCATGTTTTAACATGTTAAACAATTATCACAATGATCAGCAAGGCTGATTCTATAACGGGAGAAGGATCCTGTTCTTTGTGTTTCGATTTTCAACAGCTACTCATAAATGTGAATTTATTACTGATCATACTGAATATTTTGAAGCAGTTTTTTTTACAACCTGCATACATGTACAGGGATTATCTATCCTCATGTTTAATTTAAGATCATGCATTGTCATGTGTATAGAGTTGAAATTGCAATTTACAACATTTTTAATGACACATTACTAGTAAATAATATCCAAGTAAATCATATATACATGATATACACACTGTACACTGTGCCTGTAGGTACTTTTTGCTGTTACATGATCTGCAAAATCTCTGTAAGACTGCACATTATTGGCATTATGAATTTTGAGTCGTGGTCCACAGAACAACAACCACTTTAAGCAATTCCTATATTTCATAATCTGTACTGATCACTTATATAACCAGGTTGGCACACAATGTTGAGGCAGTGCCCTACCTCATGTACCTCACTGCTCCCACACACTCTAGGTCTTCTACCCCAAGGTAAATCGCATCACAAAAGTATTCACTGCATTCCGGGACGAAGTAGCCCCTAAAATAAATCCATTTCAAAAATATGTTCATCTTGGACCAAACAAAAACCATTTAAAAGCCAAGGTCAATCCTTAATGTTCTCATGCTTGATGGCCAAGGGAACTCAATTGACCTGCTTTTGAAATCTTGTGAATATTTATTGGAATCTGATGAAGTCCTAAAGAATGAACTTGTGTTCAAAGTCATGTGGCTTCCGAATGTTCAATGTTGTCTCTGCTGTAGAGGATAAATTCACTTAGAATAGCACTATACCACAGTTATGCCCCATCCTGTCTTCAATGAAATACTTTGAATATTTTGTTGTCAGTGAAGGCACAACTCGGTACCGTAGTTATACTTTCTGACATGGTGGGTGGGAATGTTTTTATTTTTTACCTGGTTACTGCTACTTTAAAATGAATTTAGATTGAAATTTCACAGCCTTTCATGTAATATTAATGGGTTCCTTGTACTCAGGTGTATTTCCACAGAGCAAAACATTCCGTGAATTGCTTTCAAATTTTTGTCTGTTCAGGTCTCTCAAGGCCAAAAGACCACAAGCTCCGCATAAAATGTGATAAAGTTACTGAACCTTGCTGTGTTTACGGGGACCCTAATTCAGAACGATGATACTGTACATAATTTTCCTTTAAATCAAGTTCGTTGAACTCGTACATACAAGTCATGTAAATGCGCACTGCACAGCCTTACAAATGTTGTAATGTGAACGTGAAAACTTTGTAAGAAGATACTACAGCAGTCGTAGCAATACAAAATTGGTACAAACAAAACAGGAAACTGAACTGTATGTGTGTGTAAAACTTCATAATATTTCTGGTTCTTGTCATGTTAAATGTTGCTCATATGCACTACATGAATTAAACTGTAGCAATATTGTGTAAATTACCTGTAAGTATGCATGAGAAGTAGTTTTCATTACTTGTTGATGGCTACGTGCTTTTAGTTTGACATCATCACATGCATGTATACATGTACATGTATCTGTTCCCAGAATGTTTTCCCAACTGTTTCATCAGTTGGCAATAATCATCAATTGCCAATAACTCAGGGACCAGACCTCAAACATGCACGAGTAAATCAAAGTATCAATTCAATACTCATCATCACAAGACCATCGTGTGACCTCCGCCACGCAGGAGCAGACCCCGCAGCCCACGGCTGTTTGACTGGTATTTGATTGGTTCCCACAAAAAAAAAAGGCCACCATGTACAAATTGTAGGACATGATGAGAGCTGTCTTCTCATGGACAGCCCTCACATCTATATAGTTACCAATACTTGTAAATTTATCATATATTTATCAGAACATAAATGTCAAATGAACACATGCTGTATGCTCCAAAACAACTGTCACATGATGATATCAGAAGTCTTATTTCTGATGGTATACCAGAAGATGTAAAATGAGAGTATCGTTGTTTGATTATTGATAGACAGATCCATACATTCATGATTGACAAATCAAGTTTGAAATGTTTACTAACTTTAACGTTAATTGCTAATATCATCAATAATTGGTTCATCAAGCTAATTAACATGATTAAGTCATAAACATGATGAATATACTTACAGCCTGAGGTACGTTGATGTAGCAATCCAAAACGTACGTAAAAAATTCAAGATGATAACTGTGCAATCATGGGACGAAACTTGTTCCATCAATTCCAACTGATCTGCTTTTATACACACACCGTAATTTCCCAGCTCAGTAACGAATTTCCCATACAAATCACTATTACCAGAAATACATAAGACCATTGGTCTTTGTAAATCACTGTTACCTCAGGCAGCTGGTAAACAGGTTAAACAGGAACACCAACCCATACAATGACTGATCCCTTCACTGGCCAGGGATCCTTCCTTGTTGCAGTAAGTCAATCACAGCTGACACCTCCACAGCATCCAGTCACGGCTAATTAGACGCTATGCACTGATTATTTACGACCAGGGCCAGACAGGGACTCTCCATCACAATCCTATTGTACACTGGGGCTGTTCCCTGTCAGCCTGGCTACACTGCCTATAGAGAGGAGACACTTCCCTGCCAGGGCTAGATCAAACCTTGATTGAATGTCTCCCATCAGGCGAGGGAGCTGATGGCCGTGTCCTTATTGTCTCAGTGCTATATTGATTTACACACACAGACACACCGAGAGACCTGGGGGCTGCCGTACAGGCAATCAGACACATTCAGACACACACTGACACACACATGCAGGCAGCTCTGACAGGGTTATCTCAGAGAAACACTCAGTAGTATTGGCGTGGGTGTCATCAGAAGCCAACATGCTACATGTGTATGTACTTCTAAAGTCTGGTAAGAACAGGAACGCCACATCATCTATTTTCTCTACCTCTCGCCTAATACTAGTATACTGGTATACTGTTTACTATATTATGCATCACAACCTACTCAGACATGATGGGCTTCTTTGCTTTGAACATCGCCACATATGGCATTCCAGTCTCAAGGGTTCTAAAGGGGCTTAGTTAACTCAAGCACAATTTGCTGGGGGAAATACATGTAATACATCTTGTCACTAGAGCTAGCAGGGCCAGATTTGAGACACCACACTAAACAGACAGCTAGATCTAGTTCACTTGACTAACTTCCAGGCTCTTATGCCTGGGTTATATTCCAAACACACTTTATCCAATGATACCAGAAGAATGCCAGACGACCTGGGCATCCTATTACGCATTTTTTAGCCTACATTTGCTGGCACATATATCTAAGTGGACCATGGACATCAAAGCCTTGGATAGACATCAGGCCTGGAATTATTGGGCACCTAGAGTAATGTGGGCCAAGGTCAGAGCCCGCTCCAGCACCTAATCCCGGGATTCAGCCAGCTCCCGCTACTGCAGAGAAGCACGAAGTCACAAAACATTGACTTTGGTCCAGAGACCCTGGAAAGATTAGCACAAGTACCCTGCTGTAAATAGCTGGGTCTCTGATTTTCTGACTTCACTTTTTTAACAAACTTTTTTATACTGAATATTTTGTTTGTAAACATGAACAGTTGGAAGTATTATTCACCAAGGCCATCCCACTTGGCAGTATTCCTGGAGAAATTGCTCTCTCGCACAGGGCATTGCTGAAAATTTCTCAGAAAAATAAATTCAGACTCCAAAGAAAAACTTTCCAATTCTAACAACAGAATCCCATTCAGACTGTGATATTTAGTTTATTTATCCCATTGAAGAACTAAGGATCCTGGAAATGGAACAAAATCCACAGTGAAAATCATAAGACTGGCAACTCTATCTGCACCAGACCCTGCTGCAATAACACACAGACCAAACATCAGCCTCAGGTTTGTTGATTCTCTGTGCTAAGGCTGATCAGATTCTGCAACAAACCTGGATCCAATCCATACCATGGATGATTCCCTTCTCCTGTTGCTGAACCTGAAGATACTCAACTAGCAATTTTGAATGCAGAATGTTTGTGCAGAATGTTTCAAAGAACACAGGTGAAAACATAATGATCAAAGGATCAGAATTGCATTCATAACTGTTTATATAATGGGCTTCAATAAATTTGCAATTGGCGCAGGCACCCCATTAAATCTCATGAAATATAATTCGTGGCCATTTGGAAAATATGTTAGAAAGGTGTTTTAAAATATGATTAAAATATGTTATAAACTTCCATGACAAGTGTCACAGATTTATCTTTGTATCGCTAAAACACCAGGTGAGTCGCATCATTGATTATATATAAATACACCATCATAATACGTGAACAAAGGTCAGTACCGGTACTCAAGAATGACATGTGCGTACACACGCTGTACAGGAGTTTGACCAGACAAAAACAACCGGTAACATTGGTGAATCCATGATCAAGACAAGCTTTTTAGTAAATCACCGATTTTCAAGTCACTCATGACACTGGTGAACAAAATCGAGTTCTCAAAGTATACATAAACACACTTATTATTGCAATACATCTCATCTCGGTGTCACCTACCGTACCATGTATTGCCTTGCTGGTGGCTGGGTCATGCTGAAATGTGTCTAAGTCTGTTCCTCAACATGTTGACATCTCAGGATACTGGTGTACAACGTCCAAATCTAATTTGCTACGGGATCAGGATCTACGATCTCCTGGTGTCTTGTTGCTGCAGCTCTGTAATGTGACAGTATTGGTATGAAATCAAAATATTTCAGAATTTACATCATACATTGTATTGACTGCAAGGTTGATCTTAGTGTGAACCTTCTGCAAACTGACTGGAAAACAAGACCAATCAATGATCATCAATGAGGTTCCTGTTTGCCACCAGGATCGCCACCAAGTAATTCGGGTATAGACAAACCATAGAAACAGTCTACTTGCCAAATTCATACAAAAACGTAATAATGTTACATTAAATTTTTGGTCATGTTTGTTTTTGCATAATACAAACAATGGACATGACGTTTTTCGTACTTCTTGGGCATAATAGACTGTTTTAGAGCCCCAAAAGCACATGGCACCAGCAGGTACCCCATTACATCTAAATGCCAAATGATCAACGTCATAATCATGTAAACATCCCAGGGTACTGTAAAACGACTAATTTTAGCCGACGATTTATTTGACGGATTTGTCGCCAAAATCAACTAGATAATTATATGTTAAGAATTATATGTGGTTTTGCAACCGCCAAATTAAATCTCCACTAAATAACCTGGGGCTCACATCTGCCATATTTAAAAGCCGCCAAAATTAGTCTTTTTACAGTATGTTATGCACAAAAATAGACTAAGTATTGTTATTATGCTACAGGTTCAGACAGTGCTACATATAAATGTACAATTGCACACCGAGCTAGACTACACACATACTAGTGTACTGCATGGACAATATGATGATTAAATTTCCCTGTCCATAACCTGTAACATTATATCTGATCAGTATCAATTGTCATGATCATGCCAATAGCATTGACACGATTTACAGATACTTTTGGTTCACACCACAAGCAACTACACAACCTGTCAGTATACAATGGTATACTAGTACACAACTGGATTCTAGTATTTGTAATTTCCTACATCATTGCCATTTTTCTTCTGATTGTACATGGATATATGAAAAAATCAAATTTCCATTTCAGTGGAATATCTATTACAGCGGTACATGTAGATGTTTGGCAAAGAGCATCAACCATTTGTGGCTTCCTTCTCCCCTGCTGAATGCCTAGCTACAATGTACATGTATCTGACATGTGTATGTAGTAATGTGGGCGTCAACAACAAATTAATATGGGAGTAAAATCTAATTTTGGACAGGCACCAATATATCTCATTTATTATGCACAAACTCTCAGTGTTTCACAGCCAACTTTGTGTTCGTTGCTCTTATTGCATGTATTGTGTAGGCTTTGTTTCAGGGTTGGGTGACATTAATCTGTTGGACACATGCATGACAAAAGATATAAATACCAGTAGCTGTAGATATATTTTTGTACAAGGTTTGGAAAGCTGCATGGTAACACTGTCCATTGACATGGGTGAGATTTGCCATTTTTTAAAACATCAGTTGTTTTATTAAATCAATGACGATATGTACATGTATGATGTACACTGCACAGCTGATTCATGATTACTTCAAATGCAGCATTTCTGCACCAGTATATTTATTTTATGGTGTGCTGTACTGTTGTAGGTGTTCAACATGAACATCAACCAGTGACCAGGCTGTAACCATTGTCCAAGTACATACTGTAAACCCAGAAATATTAGCGTCCATTGAGTTTAGCGATTTTACCAAAGTGGACGTATGAGCGGCCATTTAAGTCAGAGGGCGGATGACAGAAACAGGAAAGCAAACCCGTATTTTATGACTTAACGTCCATAAATATTAGCGATTTTTTTCAAAATGCTAAAAACGCTGAATAAATGGAAGCTAATACTTACTGGGTTTACAGTACATGTATGTAGATGTCTGCTTGAGGTCTGAGGAAGCTCCTACGATTTCAACTTTATGTACTTGCCTAACAGCACTCTGTCAGATGGACCTGGTCCATTGTCAAAGAAATACTTGAAAATAAAATTTACTGTGTTCAGAAAATTTGAAAGCTCAGATCTTTTATGATTGTGACACTTTATGGCACTTATACATTATAAACCTTGAACGGTATACACCGCCACGAAAAAAAAAATAAATATGACCTACGCAGTGTAGAAGAAACAACATTTACATGTATTCTGTATTCATAAAACCCAGACTTAAGTGAGCTTTCACAAAACATTTTGTGTTGTGTCACACTGTGTTACACAAGTACACTACATAATACTCCTCTATGTGACTGTCATAAAGTCTATGCCTAGAAGCTACATAACATGTACATGTAGAGTGCCAACAAATCTCTTGTGATGTCTTGTTCATCACATCTATGACAATGAACTATCAGGGAGGCATGACTGATGCAACATGCCAACAGGACATTTCTGTGAAGATATATGTTACATGTACATACAGTATATATCATAGAATGTACCAATAATAAAACTTGGTTATATGTTATCATAATCAGCAATTATTACAATACAATTATCTGTACTGTATAATACATTCTCTGCACTGTACAATACATTCTCTGCACTGAACATAAAATGGGATCCTTAAAGGTCAAATTACTAACTGCAGTCAATACATGTCGATATCACAGATATCTCCTCCTAAATGTGTTATTGGCAACTCCACTCGCATACAAAACACCAAAAGGTACCAGTATACTACCGTACTATATGTCCTAATAGACGCGCCGGGCGCGTTGCAAAAGCGAAGGGGGTGCGTCTATTATGTTACAATATACCTGAAATTCATACGTCGGCCTTGTGACCATAATCATCTACTGACATCATAGTGCAAACATGCACTGCAAAATCGCTTCCCGCTGGGGTTCTGCCAGGCGATGCACTGGTACATTATGATGCTAGTAGATATATTTAGCGCTGCACAGTGAGCATGCGCGTGCCGGAAATCACGTACAGTGCCATCATGGAGAAACGCAAAATATCTTACGATTTTTCTTTCGAACTAATAGTGGTTAACTATGCAGAAACGCATAGCAAAAACAGCAAAAGAGTTTAAATTGGATAGGTGACGTGTACAAGAATGGTGTAGGGATGATACCGTATATATGTGCAGACTCGAAGCCTTTGTAACGATCGACATTTGTGTGCATTATGATATATTTGCCGACTCAAAGCCTTTGCAATATAGATTGTCTTTATTTATTGATAAATATTGTCTTTGTTTATTGTTTATTTTTATCAGAAAGTAGGGGGGCGAGTTTATTAGGACCGGTGCGTCTATTATACGGGCATATACGGTTTTAGCACTAAGTTTTTTACTACACAGCCAGATCATGATGTACCCAACAAGGCATGCCATGTGGTCACATTCAATAGTACTCATGGTACTAGAGAACACAAATTTATCACTTTCTTCGACATATAAGCTAGGACAAGCAATAAATTGAGGAATGACATTTGGTAGCACACTGTAGGATAGATTGAACAATTTTGATCACCATGTTAAAGCATAGCCAAATCATAATGTACCCAATTAGAAACAACATGCTGCAACATAAAATTACCATTCATTCTACATGTGTAAGCCTATAAAGGGGTCTCATGGAAATCAACAGCAAAACACTGACAGATTACGCGAGTGTATCTAAATATGAACTGCTAAACTGTCATCAATACTGATCAGTCAGCGTGTCTGAATTCCCAGTATTTTAGTCCTACTGTGAATCCCTAAATTATTCGCGTCCTTTTAATTTTTTGCTAATTTTGCTAATTGAACCAAAACGCAAAAAATTGAGGACGCGAATTGAAAAAAAAAAGTGTTATGCCATTACACATGTTACACCGCACCTGTTTTCTAGCAAAAACGCAAGATTAAAAGGGTGCGAATCAGTCCACTTGATTAAAACGCAAAAATTAAAGGACGCAAAATTTTTCTGGATTTACAGTATTCATTATGGTATCACCGTGATTCCCACTGACTCGGGACCAAATTGTGAGCAGTCCTGATATGAACCCAAGCCACTGTGGTTGAAAACTGCTTAAAATTTTCTCTTGAGGCTGATGTTGATTAGAAACAACACAATGCAATAGCCGTGATTTGACAAGCAGCAGAATCATTGTTAGTGAATTTGGGATGCGACAAAATTAGGCCGGATAACTTGTAAGCGTAAGTTGTTTAACCACCATCATTCCTTAGTCACGATATAGCCCCTAGTGGCTCCGCATACCGGTACTCCATGATCATGATGATATAGGAGTTCATAGAGTAGGTGAAGCCTTTATTTGCTGCCAAATTAGATCTATGGTCCAAGCAAGTAGGTACATGTGTATCAGGTATGTAACCATAAAACAATGCCAATGAAGTTACATTGATCTGGATTCACGATACACTTGCAGATAGATTGTGAATAACTATATCTAGAATACTGAATAGATTCTAGATATCCATTGATTGTAGATTCAGATCTAAATCTTTTCCCAATCAGTGCCAGGTACCCAGTTAGTCATGCAGATGGTGGCCATTTCCTCGGAACGGAAATCATTTGGACATCAGACCTATTCTGTTAGAAGTAACACCATTTTAATGTTTTCAGTCAAATTTTGTGTCTTGGAGAATCTTGAAAGGAGGTGGTGGGGATGGACGGAGACACACACTAAAATCATAACGTCTACAATAAGCTGGACTTACGAGCCGTCCGTCCTAAATTCGCAGCATTCTCAAATTCGCCAACAGGGTTTCAGACCTTGTACTGCAAATGAATTGAATCAGTTCTATCATCAATCGAGACTCTGATATTCAACCTTTGTACCAGCAGTTTCTTTTATATATAAAACGAGTTTCTGAGCTCTGATAATATTGAGTTGGCGAATTTTGGGATGCGGCGAATTTAGGACGGACGGTTCGTATTTATGATGGATCGAATTTAGGACGGACGACGCGAAGTCGCTTGGACTGGACCTAGACTAGCCCTAGGGGATCTAGAAATTAAATCACAATATGGCCATGGAAAACTTCAATTTATTCCTAGAAATGTTGTCCAAACGATTTCTGTCTCGAGGGTGAACCCCACTGTTCCGACACCCCATTTTTCCGACACAACAGAGTTTTAATGTGGTTAGATGGCAATGTCGGAATTTTGGTTGTCGGAACAGTGTCGGAACAATGTCATTACCCCGCGCGTCGCTCAGGCTGCCTGAGCCTGAGGCTAGCCTGAGGTTGTGCCAGTGGCAGTGGTGGCCACGGTCATAGTGGTGGCAATGGAATCTTGATCATGAATGTTAAACTGTTTTATCCGTTTGCTCACCCTATTCTCGGCCTGCCTATCACTCAGTAACTCCTTTTATGTCCCGAAATGCGATGTTTTCGAAAAAATTATCAATCCTGATGAGCACAAATATTGATGACGTCACTGTTTGCGCGTATTCCAAAATACGGGTACGAACGAAACGCGGATTTGATTTATTTTGCTCCACATTTATTGTGTATGTAACACGTGAACATGGTGAAAGTGAAAACACCATAGACCTAAAGCAGAGTCTATGAAAACACTCAGGTCTATATCCATTGTGATCCTTTAAAAATAAGTGATAAAATGGTTTATGAGGCCAAGTACAGAATATAAAAATATAGGTGCAAAATATACGTGCAGGATTATATAAAATTAGTCCAAGATAGGTTACGGGAAAATTTTGGTTTGGAAAAAAGCATGTAACAGACCTTGAGATTTACAAATCACGGTTATCAGTGTGAATATATGATTTTTGAGATTTACCTATCAAGGTTATCCATGTGAACTTCAATGCCACCATTAGATTTACGTGTTAGGCATTTGATTTTCTATATGTTCATAGTACAAGGATATATCTGGGTGCAAGCGTACATAGGCCGCTCAGGCCAATTTATACATTCCGAGTAAGACATTTTGGCACTCAAGGTCATTTGAGGTCAAGTACAAGGTTATCATTAGTTGTGCCATATATGTATTCCTATATGTTCATAATGCAAACATAAGCTCTATCTGCAAGCATTTCATCTATAGAGGCAAATCTGGGCAAACTTTGACCCAAAAATGGCTGTTTTGACTGTTCAAGTTCATCGAAGGTCAAGTTCGAAGTCACCACACAAGTCGCCATATATGTTTTCCTATTTGAAAGTGCCAATTTCTAAGCTCTATCTTCAGGTGTTCTATGAGTACAGTTCTGGCAGCTCCCATTATGAAGGAAAAAAAGGGGCGAAAAAAAGTCAAATTTTTTTTTTGTAGGGTGAAAAAAATTGTTTGCCTAGAAATGGCCCAAAATGGATAGTAACGCGATATGGGCCGAAAATTTTTTTTCGTTGACCCTTCAAAAACTCAAAATGGCCGTCACACACTGACCAGCGATTCAAGGGCGACCAAACTTATACACATCACAGAGGTACATAAGGGGAATCTTTTGAAACAAGAATCTCAAAACCGTCGGAACAGTCTTGGAGAAAATGGCCATCAAAGTTCGAAGTTGGGCATTTTTCAACGAAAATGGCCGCCATTCCGAAGAAAATGCGAATATCAAAAAACGGGAAAAAACCTTTCCTGGGAATATATTTTATCTACTTTTGTGCAAAATTTCAGAAAGATTCGACCGGAACTTTGAAGATAAAAATGTGGACGGACGATGAACGGACGGACGGACGCCGGCCTCAACGCTATGCCAAAGGCCATGCCAAAGGTCCGGTAACCTAATAACAGAGAAAGTGGTAAATATATGAAAACGTGGGTGGGCTTATACAACTAAAGAAAAAGTTGGTATACAACAAATACTAAATACAGATACTAAAAGTGAACAAAAATTTTGACGTTTGGCGCCTGACCTAGGAGTTAGTATATAGGTAAAACAGACCGACACAATGGACTCGCCTATAGCCTCCCATGGGGATCGATGGAACACCGGACAACCCGTCGTCACTGTCAGAGCCTGTTCACACTCGCAGCCTCCTTCAAAAGTTGACTGAGCGTGTGCGTAAAAATTGTTTGACCAGTATGACGGACCAAGGTTGTATTTAAAAGTATATTTGTAGGAAATTTATTTTATTTGTCTAGATAGGTTATTTCATTTGACAGGAGGAATAAAAAGGGGTCTGATACACCTTTTGGTTAATAATACTTCCACAGCTCCCCACTGTTTATTTCTTAGCAATTCTCCAGGGTCATGAAAGACAAGTACACAATGGACAAGTACCAAGCAGCTCTGCATCTAGTTCCAGCAAGTACGCCCCAGCTGACATTCCATTTTGGCCTTGTCTTGATTCTTTGGACACAAGCCTGCCTGGAAGTCGCACTGGTTATACGGGGTCAGTCAGGACCCAGACAGGACCCGCACTCCAGGCCCTCACCGCACATTTGCTGTTGCGTCGGTAGCATAGACATTCAGTACTTTCAGTCATAAGGCATCATTGACTTTGTCTCTTCCAGCCTCGGTCGGTTTTGTCAGAGTTGTAGCAGTTAAGAAGGTGATGAGAGGTCGTTCAGCTGCTTGAATTTGAATCGGCCGTGACAAGTTGTCTGTGATATTCGATGTGAAATCTATGAACCAGGATATGGTTGGACAGGTAGTTCACATAGCAGCTGAGAAAAATTTAAGAAGCTGGATATGGGAACTATTCATGTGCAGCTTGTTTTGCAAATCCCCACTAGATCATATAACATTCAGAACAGTAACGTAGAATTCCTTCCAACTGGTAAAATCCTGCTGTAGTTTTCACCCGCAATACCAGACAGTAACATGCAGCTAGGAATGCTGCAATCATGTCTCCACTGATGTCATAACACCAACTCTGCAGCCAGAATGACGATGAGTGCCATCGTAACAACGACTGCAACAGACAACGCCATTCACAGGTGATAACTTCGATCTTATGGTAAAATGACAACAAATGTTAAAACACACAGAGCCACACCGTATACGACCACAGCTGTGTCAGCAGTCCCAGCTAGATAAATTCACAGCTATGTGATCTACTCCGAAGAGCTCCTGGTTGAATAGGACCTCCATTTTATGTACCATTTCCTAGAGAATGTACCATCCGATTATCCTGGAAGGAGATCATATCAGGTGAAGGATGCTACACAGACAGAACCAAGAAGGAAGCTGATCCCATGTCATTGCTAAGATTCCTCAACATCCAGGATTTTACCTCAGGTCGTCTTCATCATGAAGTGAATTGTACTAGCAACCCATGGATGAATATCACCCATACCTATAAAGAGGCGAAGATCCTAGTCGAGAGGTAACACCTCGAGTGGTAATTTCATAAACCTCCATTTCATCAAAATTTCTTATTTTTCAGCTCCCATACAATCAATACAATGGAACTGTCACGTCATTGACAGTTCTGCTTGGTGCTATCAAAGATTTTCTATACCAAGATAGTCCACTCAGGCCAAAACGGAAGCGAACGTTTGAACAGTGTCGATCCTGGCGGTGAGACTGAAAGTTTGACGTATCGCCAATAGTGACGGCGGTTTTCTTTCATGAAAAGACGTTTTGGTCACAGATATTCATTCATAAAAACGGAAATGTAGTAATTCCTCAGTCTGACCGCCAGGAGGATTGTTCGCTTCCGTTTTGGCCTGTGTGGGCTATCTTGCTATAGAAAATCTTTGGTGCTATATTTAAAAGGTAACTAACACTTGGCTCAGATTCGTTATACCAGTTTGGTGTCCAATGTCCATCCCTAATAATTTCCACCCAGGTGAAAACATCCAGAAACATTTGTAATAGCCTTCATCCAGAAAACATTTACACCTGGATGGAAACATTTATATCTGGAAGCAAACCTGCCCATTTGGGTGTGAATCATACACACAAGTGAAAATTTTTATATCTTGGTGAAATCTTCTCACTTTATTTCTACCCTTTTCCGCTGTCTGAGAACATTTACAACCAGATTTATAGTGTACCCGGTTGCTAATTTAAGACTTATCTGAGTGTAAAGGTTTACATCACGGGTTAAAAAGTTTTACCTTGGTGTAAAGGTTTCCATCCGTATGTGAAAATTTCCACCAGGTAGGTCTACACGTATAAAGGTTTCACTCGGGTATAAAAGTTTGCACCCGAATTTAAACTTTTCCACCAGACAGTAGTCTTCATGGTGTAAATTTCGCCTGGTCTCCGTCATGATTGTATCCGTATTTTGGTTTCGCTCCTGTCAAAAAATCATTAAAATATTCTGACGGAATGTATCACTTTATGAATGTGATTATGGTGGGTAGAAATAATAAGATTGATTTTAATCGTACCTTTATTGTCGTGCTATGTAAATGTTTGATATGCATTGGTCGTGAAAGTAACTAAATTTGAGATGGAAGGACAATTTCACCAAAAGTTTCTATTATCGCTCACATTTCTTTTTTTTTAATAAAATTTTTTAGATTCTCAGTAAGGTTACTGAGCATTTGTCATATAGCTCTATCCATTGTCCATCATTGTATGGTAAAATGATATCTATTTTGTTATGTATTCTGTTATATCGATGTACGTACAGAGACTACAGACAAGCCAAGCAGCTATGGCGAACGAGTGCAAGACTTCTGAGGTAGTGTGAGTCATCTCATGATCTGCAGCAATGACTGGGTCCACTGCGGCCAGGGAGCAGCAACATTCCCTCGGTCCAGGTTTTGACGAGAAATGTCAGCGGGAACGAGAGAAACTCTTCTCTGTGCTCACCGGCATTCTACAGGATGATATACAGGAGTATGTATCGCTGCCTATTGATTGCAAATTGATGTTGTGACTTTGTTCCGTTTGTTTAGCCAGCTGTTTGTGTTGGTTGTTGAGTTGTGTTGGTGACCAAGTCATGTGTATTAGTATTCTGTGTATCCACTTCTTGTTAATACCACTTTAACATAAAATATGTATGTTTGGATTAAATGTTGAATTTCACTCCCAGTTAACTACATTTTTGTACCTATTGTAAGATAATCATCCTTCCAAATTATTGATTGTCACATTGGAACAAAAATGCTCACAAAATTCAATAGGGGATCCCAAAGTATTTGATGGTTGATACTATGACAGTTGTGTTGGTAGATCTATCATTTGTCTCATCTTACCTGATGAAACATTAAGTATTAAGTATGAAGAATAAATTCATCAAAAGGGTAGAAGCCTAGATCTAGCCACTGCAGTTTTCATGTTGTGCCCTGCTGATAATCTTGCCTGACTCTGTTTTCACTAGGCTGTTGCAGACAGGCACCGAGGCTGATATCACGATCACTTTTAAGGAGGGAAATGTGTCATTGCATGGCTGCTTTGTCCAAGCAAGGTAAACAGTCATCTTTGGACAGTCATCTTTCCATTTATGTCTGTATATTTACCGTAGCTACTTTCTAGTCATGCTAGTACACTTGGTACGAGATCACTGGTGTATGACACATGTATGTAGTCAAAATGAAATTGGATTAAAGATTAAACAAACTATTTGTACAAAATAATGCAATGGTTGTTCAGATTATTGTTTACAGACTCTATTATGCATACTTCTTATTTTAATAACTATATGCTACTCTTCCAGATATCATAATTTACTCAACATTATCTGATGCTTTTTTGCATCTTGACATGTTTTATTATACATTTTTACTCTCACATAAAACTTCATTTGACCAGACTGCCTGACTTGTGGATAGTTCTCAGAGACTCAGCGAACCGGAACCGTATCCAAGATGTTGTCGAGCTTGCAACCTTTCAGCAAATTGTCAGGTTAGCTGAGTGTTACATGTTGCTGTATAGGTTTATATATATCATGTATATAATAAATTATTATTCTTCTCTTATCATGGTCGGTATCCATGTTCCTGGGTCCAATACCCAGTCCTATGTTCATGCTGTAAGTTGGATAGCTATCCATACTTTTCTCTGTGATGACAAATAATACAAACATCATATACATGTTTTATATTCAAAATTTGTTTCGGAAAACGTATGTTGCAGCAGAGGTGATTGAATGTTGATTGATTTTCCACACATATTTCCCTCCACTGTAGGTACATCTACACTGCAGATGATCTGGGTCCCACCCAACAAAGTGTCAACAACCTCATCTCTTCTCTGGTGAAAACATCGGAGGAGATCCAGACATCCGCACAGACAGAAGTGTCACTTGACAATGAACACTGCGTGAATGGACAGCCATCTGATAAAAAACCAACAACACCGGACGTCTCTGTGTCCAATGGAGTAGATCTCAAAGAATGTTCATCTACAGCCTCTGACAAATCTGTAGATAACTGTAACGAAGAAGCCGGGAGTGATTCACCATCAGGAGACGAAGCGAAGGAAGAGACGTATTGTCGGCTGGGAGCTGATCTGTTATCTCTGTACCACTCCCAGGCTGGCAGCAATGTCAAGGTCAAGGTCAGGGACACCACACTCTTACTGCACAGGTTAGTGCACTGATCAGTGGTTACCACGACAAAAATTTTCATCTCACTTTGAGATGGTTTTGCATGAATAGAAAACGTCCTGACATAGTTTGTGTGTAGTGAAATGTGATTTTCAAGTTGAAAATTGATATGTTATTATGTAAATTCTCGCAAATAAAATACCATACATACATTGATCATAAATTATAGATAGTGTGATTATCAATAGTGTCACTATGTTGCAACATTACTGCCTCCTGATATCTGATATGAATGTTTGGTTCTGATCAGGTGTATGCTGTATGCTCGGTCACCGTACTTCGCCGCTATGCTCGGAGGCCAGTGGAAGGAAAGCGCTGCTAGACAGATAAACTTGGAAGGGTATGTGTCAGGAAGCCGGTTTTTGCATTGTAGTGTTACATATATCATATGTATATGAGTTTATTTTACTGAATAGTGGTGAAAAATGACATCTACCCTGCCATATATTGATGTATTGGATATTTTGGTTTTCATGTTTCTTTTGTATGAACCTAATTTACTTGTAGTACACCTATTTCACATGTATTATTGTATGATTGAGAAAGAATGTTCCGGTGTTTGAATTAAACAAATGTCATATATGTAGTTTCTCAATATACAGCAGTACACTGACATTAACCCCTTGATTCCCACCATACACAATGAGGTTAACCACCTTGACACCCACAAATACACAATGATGTTAACCCCTTGATTTCCACCATACACAATGATGTTAACCTCTTGATTTCCACCATACACAATGATGTTAACCCCTTGATTCCCACCATACACAATGATGTTAACCCCTCGATTTCCACCATACACAATGATGTTAACCTCTTGATTCCCACCATACACAGTGCCGTTACCCCCTTGATTCCTACCCTACACAATTATGTTAACCCCTTGATTCCCACCATACACAATGATGTTAACCCCTTGATTCCCACCATACACAATGATGTTAACCCCTTGATTCCCACCATACACCCCTGGCCAGGATCAATGCGGGAGCTATGCGTCGGGCGCTGGTGTACATGTACGGGGGTCTACCGGACCTGTCCGCTGAGGGCTCTAACCTCACGGAACTCGTGACCATTGCGGACATGTACGGACTCACCGGCCTCAAACACATCATCACCTTCCACTTCAAGAGGACTTGCCACTTTTTCCACAAGGTAGATGTCACACACGCCACAGGGCCGTTCCCCTAAAATCATAACAAGCTCGTCAGCAACTGATTCCTCATCAAGTTGAAAAATTGTTGTTAAATAGCGAGTGTTTTTTCTGATCACTCAAGATTTTCATTCTTGGAAGTGCTCATTATATCCATCCTTCGTTTTCATCATTATAAATGTAACAAGAACATTCTATATAAAAGCACCCTATCTCAGTGAAATAGGAAAAAGGTCTTGGTTCAGATGATTTTCAGCTTTTATTTCATATTAATTGTGATTCCTGGTTGATTGGGAATTTCTAAACTAGATCAAGCCATGGTGAAACTACCAGATTTTTTTTTTTTTTACTTTGGATCGTACATCACTTACAGTGTGACAATTGAGAACATTTTTGCTCCATTCATGTTTTGTCTGTGTATATGTATATAGCATATGGATTACTTCCCTTGACCGCTGAGTGTACCTTGAAACTTTCCATTTACAGCCGTGTGCGGAGTGTGTGCCCGCCGTGCTGGGATGTATGCCGCTGGCTCATATGTTTTGTTTGGAAGAACTATACGAGAAGTCGCTCCGCTGGTGCGTCAAGTACATCTCGCGTGTGTGGACGGCCAAACCGTTTGCCAGTCTTCCTTCTGAGATACAGGACTCGTGCCTGCACAACGCCGTGGCCAACATCGTATGTATAGCGTCAAATCAGATATAACTTACAACATATGATATATGTATTTGACGTGAAAACAAAGGTCGACTAGTCAGCTAAGGTATGTTTTGTGAGACAGATTTGCCTGTCTCTTTGGGAGCTGTCAGAAGCTGAAATGGATGATGTTGTCATGCTTTGTTTATATCCCACCTAGAACAACGACACAGTGGTTGCTATGGTGATGGAGTGTGACAAGCTGGCGGGGAGCCTGACAAACGTGAGGTGGTCCGAGCCGGTCACAGTCATGGCCAGTCAATTGATGGACAGCTGTATCGACCACCTCAGAAACAACTTTGTGTGCTTCACCAAGTCACAGAAGTTCCTCTCTCTCGGAAAGGTCTGTTCATCGAGATGAGGACAGCTGCTGTTATAAATGTACAACTGACTATCTAGAGTGTATCTTGAGTAGATATAAACATGGTATAGGCAAATACTGTTTCGTGAAATGTTTCACAGACAATGGCCCTGGGTCTGGGTTTCTTGGGAGACATATTCAGCCGAGCTATCATCACCATGCCGACCAGCAAAGCGTGCGCGACGTACGCCCGAGTGCACGAGCTCAGGGAGTTGTCAGAAAAGGAGGACTGCGACTGGACAGAGGTCAGTGGGGTCCAGGGCTGATATCGATATATGTATACATGTGCTATATGTATATTTTTGGACTTTTTGATCTGTAAACAAATCATGGTACATGTATCACATTTTACATTTTGTCATTCGCATAAAATACAAAAGATACAATGTATACCGGGTATACATTACAGGAAACTGTATCTCTGATCGACAAATCACCATACTATATGGTTTCGGCCATGTAACCCATGCATCACAGAGTGGTTTCATTATGATGCTACAGATGACAGTGGTTGTTTTTGTTGTTGTTATTTTGCCTCTACACGAGCATTTTTGTTGTTGGCAGGACTTTAAGCAGCTAGTGCGTGACTTGGAGGAGAAGTGTGAACATTTCCTGCGGCTCTACATCAACCAGCTCATCAACACGGAGGAGTGGAATGGTGTGCTCAGCCAACAGCTACAGGACAAAATCAAAGAAGGTACATGTACTCACACAACTACAAACACTCAGCATAATCAGGGAGGAGCTTCTTCAGCCAGTTCGTTGATATTAGGCTATTCTATGAAAAAAGTTATATGATTTCTGCCAATTTCGACCTAGATTCCACAATATATTCAAAACAAAACATGTATTTGATTACCTTACTGTTTTTCGCCAGGGGCATGGTATGTGTGTGTGGGAGACGGCAGAAGAATGCGT
The DNA here is from genome assembly GCA_949152475.1 of Terebella lapidaria. Lineage (NCBI taxonomy): Eukaryota > Metazoa > Annelida > Polychaeta > Terebellida > Terebellidae > Terebella > Terebella lapidaria. The sequence continues at coordinate 36,268,841 of OX424566.1, forward strand.
GGTCCACCCAGAATGGCTGGTTATCAGGTCAGTGTAACAGTGTACAGGTCTGACAGCGTAAAAGCATTTATGCAAGTGTAACATTCAATCGGCAGTTGTTATTTGTTATATAATGGCACAATGACAGTTAGCTTGCTGGTAACCTTTGAGTTGTTTCTGTCCACAGGTTCATCATGATGACGCAAGCAGTGGAATAAATCAGCCACAACAGTCGGCCCGACCAAAAAATCCAATAGCCTCAGGCAGAAAGCCAAGTAAAGAGAAACTGACAGCCAAAAATTCCAAGGAGGGGAAGTCAGATCCAAATGCATCTTTAAGTCAGTTGCCTGGACAGAGTTCTAAGGCAAAAAACTTAAAATCCAAATACTCGTCACTACCAAGACCTGACAGAAAACCTGCAACCAAGAACAAAACCTCCACGACAGGTGTCAAGTCTTCAGGACCTGACTCAAAACTGTTCAAAACAGTCAAACAAGAGGGCGCCAGTCATGACGTATCACACTCAGACTTCCTCCCGCCTTCTCCAACACGTCCCCCAACCATCAAACCCATCGTCCGTAAAACGAGCACGACCAGCACCTCTCCCGACTCTCGATCTCGCATCTCCTCCGCCAGTTCCGCTGGGGGCACCACGAGTCCGCTTGGCTTCGTCATGGCGCAGAACACAGGGCATCTACGCTGCATGCGCCTTGAAACCATGTCCAACTTGTCGTATCCTAGCAACGCGGCCACGATCAGCGAGAACTCCTCGCTCTCGACGCCGACTTCGGACCTCGGGGACCTTGGTGGCGTCCGGGACGGGTCAGTGAGCGTCACGAGTGGCTCTGATGTGTTTATTTCGCCGGAGCGTGAGATCCAGCCTCCCATGGGTGGTCCTATCACCATGGAGATACCCGCTACCATCCACAACATTGTGTCTGAGAGGGAGGGAGTCAGATTCTACGTCACACCTCTTGTCAGTCTGACATGGGTGTTTGTACCTCCTGCGCAGTAATATTTTAGATACTAGGCGAGTAAACAGCTAGACAGATTATTCTAACAGCTAGACAGATATCAAGTCAGGGGTAGCCGTATATAAATTGAGTCCTCCGATTGATACATGTGGGTACTGCTCTGTCAGGATATTGGCAGCTGACCAGCTGTGTACATGAGTCTAGTAGCAAAGTGGTGGTATGTCCATTCAGTTGTCAATGAGTTGATATTATGGCAAGAATTAGGAGATATATGTATTTAATGTTGAAAGTCTTGAAAGTAATGACATAGCATATTGTGTAAAGAAAATGTATGCAATAGTTGTTGCTAAAATATCTCATAGCACTGAATATCTACCTGTATACTGGTTATACTTTTACGTATTGTGTACTGTCAATAATTTCTAGGAAATTTTTGTCTCGTTTCATGTGTGTGCTGTAGGAGAATATGTTGCGAATATTCTGTGGGTGTGTATTTTGTTTTTAGGTTACCGGACCTATGGTCCGATAACCTATTGGCATGGCGTTGCGTCCGTCGTCCGTCCGTCCGTCCGTCTAGCCGGGCAAACGGAACGGAGTTATGGGGATTTCTTAGGGGGAATAAAGCTGAAAACGCCCCACAACCACAGTTTAAGCCAAAAGTGCTGTCTTATGGGGATTTTTTCAGGACTTATGGGGAAAGTTAAGATAGGAAATTTAACATTGGGTCCGCCCGTAACGCCCATCCGTTCACCCGTCCGTCCGTCCGTCCGTCCGTCGTCCGTCCGTTCACATTTTTATCTTTAAAGTATACGGTCCGATCTTTCTGAAATTTTGCACAAAAATACCTAAAAATATTCCCAGGAAAGGTTTTTTTTAGTTTTTTGATTTTCGCATTTTTTTCAAAATGGCGGCCATTTTCGACGAAAAATGCCTGATTTTGGACTTTGGCGGCCATTTTCTCAAAATCTGTTCAGTAACTTTTTTTCTTTTTGATACATAACACTCCTCATATGTACTCCTGTGATGTGTATCAGTTTCGTCGCGCTTGAATCGCTCAAAGTGGGCCATTTTGGCCCAAACTCGGCCCAGATAGGACTTTCCCATGTTAAACTCTCCTATGCTTCATAATGGGACACATTACGCCTAATATCTCACTTAATATTGAGATTAGAGACTAGGAATCAATTGTGGACATATAGGAAATGATATATACTGAATATTCTCGTGACCTTGAATTTGACCCCTGACCTCGGTTTCAAGGTCAGAACGACCATTTTCGTCGAAAAATGGCCCATTTTGGACTTTGACGATCGTTTTCTCAAAATCTGTTCAGTAACTTTTCTTCTTATTGATGCATAACACTCCTCATATGTACCCCTGTGACATGTATAAATTTCATTGCCCTTGAATCATTCGAAGTGGGCCATTTTGGGCCCAAACTCGGCCCAGATGTGACTTTCCCATGTTAAATTTTCCTATGCTTTATAATGGGACACATTAAGCCTAATATCTCACTTAATATTGAGATTAGAGACTAGGAATCAATTGTGGACATATAGGAAATGATATATGCTGAATATTCTCGTGACCTTGAATTTGACCTTTGACCTCATTTTCAAGGTCACAGGACAAAATGGCTAATATATCGCTTATTATCGACTTTACAGCTTAGAAATCAATTGTGAACATATAGGAAATGATATATGCTGAATATTCTCGTGACTTTGAATTTGACCTTTGACCTCATTTTCAAGGTCACAGGACAAAATGGCTAATATCTCGCTTATTATCGACTTTACAGCTTAGGAATCCATTGTGAACATATAGGAAATGATATATGCTGAATATTCTCATGACCTTGAATTTGACCTTTAACCTCATTTCCAAGGTCACAGGACAAAATTGCCAATATCTCGCTTATTCTCGACTTGACGGCTTAGGAATCAATTGTGAACATATAGGAAATGATATATGCTGAATATTCTCGTGACTTTGAATTTGACCTTTGACCTCATTTTCAAGTTCGCAGGACAAAATGGCCAATATCTTGCTTATTAGCGACTTTGCAGCTTAGGAATCAATTGTGAACATATAGGAAATGATATATGCTGAATATTCTAGTGACCTTGAATTTCACCCTTGACCTAAATTTCAAGGTTAGTCTTTTTATTTTCAAGGTCAGAATACAAAATGGCTTATATCTCGCTTATTATCAAATTTACAGCTTAGAGGTCCATAGTGAACATATAGGAAATGATGTATGCTGAATATTTTGGTGATCTAGAATTTGACCTTTGATCTCATTTTCAAGGTCAGAGAACAAAATGGCTAATATGTCGCTTATTATCATCTTAACATCTGCCCCTGATGATGCCAGTGTGTCTTTGGATAAACTATTTGGTCGGGCTTTGTTTCTATTGCAAAATGTTGTATTTTACGTTTCTTATTGGCATCATCAAAATTTGATTGTATTGGTGGTAATAGATTGATACTTACATTTATACCACTGAGTCGGTGTCACTGCTGGCGGACGTTAAATCTGTCCCCGAGGATACCATCAACTCAGTAGCCTTCGGGCTTGTGATTGGGTACTTTTGTACTTGTCATGTATCTATTCCATGGGGTTAGATTCGGATTTCTAAATTATTTTCATAGGTTGTTGGGCAGTTGTATACTAATTCCATCTGGTGTACAGTAGAAACAACTACATTTAACACATTGTCTGCCCCTGAAGACGCCAGTGTGTCTTTGGATAAACTATTTGGTCGGGCTTTGTTTGTTTCTATTGCAAAATGTAGTATTTTACGTTTCTTATTGGCATCATCAAAATCTGATTGTATTGGTGGTAATAGATTGATACTTACATTTACAGCATAGGAATCAATTGCGAATATAGAGGAATGATATATACTGAATATTTTCATGACCTTGAACTTGAACTTTGACCTCATTTTCAAGGTCACATCACAGAATGGCTAATGTCTCACTTATTATCGACTTTACAGCTTAGGAATTTATTGTGGACATACTAGAAGTGATATATTTGTTAAAAATTTCATGGCCTTGAATTTATCAGTGACTTTATTTTCAAAGTCACTGGACAAAAGGCTAATATCTAAAATGTATATTGTCCGGTAACCTTTCTTAGCCCTTGGGCTAATTTTCTTTTGTATGATGATAAATATTCTCACCTTCATATCTACTTGCCATGTTTACACAGTATTTTTAGTGACTACTGAAGTTGAGTTTTTCTTTCATTATATTGATTGTTTTATCAGATGTTCTATATATTTGTTTATAACATAATATCAGACATGCTGATTTTCCCTCCATGTGCCATGCAAACAGTGTGTTACAGAGTTAGGATATAAGAGTTTTCAAGGAAGGACATTAAACCAAAATATTCCAGCAAGTGTACTTAATGTTGAATGTTTTGTAGAAGCCGTATAAATCAGGGATAAAGGATTTTATCAGAAAAATCTCCTCTTCATGGTGTGTAACCTTGGTGACGTGATGTTCAATGTTGTGGTAGGAAGCTTTGTGTGTGTATTTGATCACTCTTTATTACTGAGTTCAAAGATGAGTGAATTATTCTGCTATCAAAGCATGTCTTCCAGCTGCAAAAAAAGTCAAAATTTGTTCAAGACTATCTGTTATTTTGTGTGCTATATATGTACCGGTATTATATTTTTTGTTCAGTTATTGTACACATTTTTTTTGGCCTGGGACATTTTGTGTTCATTCTTCAATGTTTATGAAACCACTGATCATAATATGTTATGACATGTTATTTCCATGCTTTTGTTTGCCATATGTTCAATGTGGTAGGTCATGATTCCTTAAAGATTGAATATAAATGTAGTGAACAAGATTATACAGTAAACGCTACCATTTTCATCACTAATCAGTTTTAATATGACCTTAATACAGTATGTATATGTAGGATTTGCAGTAGAAATTAACATTTATAAATATATGATGACATTACCATTCAACCATTTTATTGGTAATTGTATTTGGATAGGGCAGTGCTTCAGAAGTTGACCAGTATTTGAAATTTGTGTTGGGCATGAATTATTAATGAGGTCCTATTTTCTGAGATGTTTTCATTTGCTGTATGCTGTTTTCGTCAGAATCTTTTTCATATATATGCAATTTTTTGTTTTCTTCATTCCACCTAGTCATGTTGTCCTGTTTCCCATGTAGGACCCGTGATATGTGCTTTCTGCTTGATCTTGTGATATTTTCGATATCTACTTTTATTTATTGTAGTGTCGCCTGTGAGTCTTTGTACATTACTTCATATCTCTGAGATGCTGAATGTGTTTCCATGGATACCATGACAAAACTGTTACTATGTACAAAAATACTAACTGTGCTATCTCATAATTTCGGAACCCCTATTAGCATGATTAGAGACACGACAGTGAATGAAATTTTTTTTTTTTTTGCGATCTTTTTGTATTCGCCCGTGTTCTTGTAGCAAAGCGTTCTCAGAAAAGTATCACATAATCAATAATCAAGGCTAATGCGAGGGAATGCAATTGTCATCCTAGTGTTTTGTTTTCATATGTGGGGGATTTTGATATAGATTCTCATAGCATGCAAGCAACCGTTCTTCAGTGACTCTGTCTTATGCTAAACATCAATTGGAATTCTTCTATGTGTTCTCATGTACAGGTGTCGTAAATTTTCAAAAAGCTTATTATCAGGATGATGAACGAGTGGGGAAAAACGCCTGAAAATATGTATAAAGAGACAAAATACAACAATGACAACATATGATCACAGGTACCAGTAATATATCTAATAATATTCATTTGCATGATCTTGTTATTATGTCGCAGTATTCTGAACTCAGTCTTGTATATATCTTGAGATTATTATAACTGATCTGGTGGTGTGTAGAGGAGAACTAACCCCCGGTGTTGATGGACATATATCAAGGAGTGCTTGCATTAGGTCAAAAGGAGTATACTATTCTGTATTTCTGATGAATTCTGTACAATGCTTTCTGTGACTGTGATGTTTGTCCTAATCTCCACACCTTCATAGCATATTGTGTACTTCGTATCCTGGTATCAATTGTTTTTGTTGTGTTTTGTTATAGTATATAACATGCAGGATAATCGTTTGAGGTATGCATATGGTGAGTGCCCGGTAGGTATGTCATAAAAATACAAACACGTGTTGTCAGGACAATATTGGATAACTACTAGTATAAAGACAACGTATCCATAAAAATTAGATATGAAGTGGGGAAATTTCTCTGAAAAAATCTTTTTTTTTGTGGTGACTTTGAATGTTCATGTGAGAACACCCAAATTTTCCAGGTGAAACAATTTAAGAGTACCATAGTTTCATGGATACAATCTTTCTCACGTCGTGTTTGTAAGATTTGCTTCTCAAGCCTTTCGCTTTAAAGATTATTTATGCAATTATCTAAAATGATCACACATAAATATTATAATGTGGTTTCCTCTTCAATTGAGGAAGATTCTTCTTCGCCCACAGCAGGTTAATGCTGTTGCTGAGTTAGTTGTGCAATGTTATTTGATCGCAATTCGAGTTTGCTGCTAGTATTTGTTGCCCGCTTGTTGAAGACTGTTTTGTAGTTCTTATTGTTTGAGTCTGTCTTGAAGATGTTCGAGGGAAAGGTATAACAAATTATACGTTTGTAGGCGTGAATAAATATCTCTTCCACAGGAATGAAAGCATTGTCTCTTCCTTAAAATGCAATCAATGATGAATTTTCGGGAATAAATAATTAAAATCAGAGCAAAAAAAAATGGCTCTAATTGTGCGAAGACAACATTTACAGTAGAAAATTTGACATAGCAAACGTTCACGCATGTAATAAGTAGTTTATTGCATGAACCAAAATGGAACCGTTCATTAGTGTAAACAATGTTTGCTCTGCGTGACACCTCATTAGATTAGGGAAGCCCTTCTAATGGTCCAGGAAACATTGGTCGACAAGATTCACAATATGTAACTTGAGTGTGATGAAAAGTGTTGGAACGGAGCTGTTACAGGTCTCACTGATCCGGCAGAGAAATAAATCTGCCAACTATCAATTCGATGATGATTTTGAACCACGGTTTCTGAGGAAGTTGCGGAGCAATGAACATCGTCAAGAAGCAGTGATATCAAAACTTGTCCGACTGAGCTGACGAAGTTTAGGAATACACATACATTGTCTCCCACTTGACCGACAATTGGGATTGGGGAAACGTACATCATCTACATTGGAAGCTCATCTGAAAATCCACAGGGACCAGACTCTGAATCTGGCTCTGAGGAATCATCTTTTGGCCAAAACATTTATGTGGCTGGGAATGTGACATGCCCAGGGCGCAATTCGATGCCTTTTGACAATTCAACAGGACTTTTTTGGTCAAAAGGCAAAATGACTTCGTGCCCAGAAGAACCGTGGACCTGCTCTGAGAACTGGCCCGTCCAATGCCATAAAGTCAAGAAGGCCCCCATCATTTCCAGGAAGTTGGGATGTCCCGCACTTGCCCAGAAGTCTATGGTTCTGAGACCTCCAGCAAGTTTCAATGAGCTCCCAACCCTCCTTACTGGCGTCTATAAACAGATGTTTGGAGGAGTGCGACTGCCAGAATGGGAACACGCGAAAAAGATTGACCGGATCCAGCCACCAGTGTAAACCCTAGCACTATTCACGGGCAGGGCCCTATTCAACCACAGGTTAACATTTTCAATCTAAGATTTGGCGCCAAAAGTCACAAAAGGGGATATTTCCCAGATTATGGCATCACACCCATCATCAGCTGATTGCATGATGCTCCCTGATTGGCTAAATCGAGTGGCTGTTTTGTAGCATGATGAAGAAAATGTAAAAAAACAGCTGGCAAGTGATAAAGTATGCAATTAATTGAAATTGAGGTACATAAATCGTTGAAAAGAAACTACTGAGATGGGGAAGAAAATGATACACAGTGTGTATTTCATGCATTCAAAACATGTTTTGTTCTGAAATAAGTTCTCAAATCCTGACCCACTGTGACAGGCAAAAGCCGTTGTCGGCTCAGGAAGGGACTAACACTTAGCTCTGTTATTTGGCTGAACTACGTAAACCGTGTATGACCTCCAGTGACACAGGGACTAATTAGGCCCTGTTACAAAAAGCTTGAGATAGAATGTCACCCAACTGGGGTGCGTGTGAAACCGGCCTAGATTTGGGACTGCCAGCAAAAAGTGGGCTGAGGTTTCGCATATATAGAAAACCTTATTCTTGTCCCAGAGACAAGCCTGAAATATTTTGGTCTATATTGAACCCCACTGACTTGTAAAGGTCGACCAGAGCTTGATGAAGCGAAGCTCGAGGACAATGTGAGCCAAGACCTGTGACTCCCGGACAACGACTGTGAAGATCCAGGGCGCCGTCGACATATCAAACAGCAACACGCGGAAATACCAAATTTCATTCTGGTAAAAGAACTGGATATACATCCTTATCGACCGCCTCGTTGGAATATCGAAGCGGTGATCAAGTCGGCATCTGTGGAGCATCGTCCGAAGTCTTGTGCGAAATTCGTGGTGCTGCCAGCAAATGCAGTGGTTACAAAATTCGAAAACCTTGTAACCAGCACACAAATCTCATCTAAAATAAATCGACTGGAGCTGCTCTGAACTAACATACATGTACGGAGTGCACTAAAGGAGTGAGAAGAAATCCGAGAAAATGATATAATTAACAAAATCAATGAGAAAACTCCAAATTGAAAGCCTTGAAGTTTTAAAGATGTGCATCCCCCCACCCCTCCCCCCCCCCCACCCCCCAAGAGCCGGGACAAACATTCTGGTGGGCTTGTCCGTGCTGTTTCGTCAGGAAATCATCACCACCTGCACAAATTTTCATCACGAAACAGTTTTGAACGACAAAGTATGAGTGGTATTGAACGACCACTGACAAAATAATATTTTGTGTCTCTCCCACTAGTTTCACATCAAATCATCCAACATCAACCCCCCATAACTCATGTTATTCCCCCCTCCCCCAAATTACGGCGTCCTCACATAACGGTTTCCATACAGTGCGAATTATAACTTTGGCAATGATGATTACATGCGATAATTAAAGTGAAACTTTGGGCTAAGCTGTGGCATCAGTACTCGGCCCCAAAGCCAGGACTTTCAAGTCACAGGCCAGCAGTGGCCAAATTATGTTTAGCATCGGGAACCTGTACCAGGGGCGTATCTAGAAATCCCAGAAGGGGGGGGGGGGGGGGCACAAAAATACAATTGAGTGGATGGTCCGAGAAGCGGACACAACATCACGGAATCCAAAAGATAGTTTGACAGTTTGCATGAAGTTCACTATTGTATCCCCCGAACGAAGTTGGGCGGATACTATAGATTTGTCTCCGTCGTGCCGTCGCCGCCGTGTCCACCGTAGATATTTTCTTGTGAACGCTCTACAGATTGCAAATCTTAACCGATTCTAATAATTTCCATACAGACACATCTTATGGTAAGGTCCCGACAACAATCGTTTTTGGTTTTTGGTTTTGGGAAAATTTACATTGATTTATATAGGGCCTTTAAACCCGAGTGTGCAGCCTCAAGACTACACGACCACTAAATGAATGCCATTTAAACCGTCTGTCACCTTATTTTGCCAGTTGAATCTATCATTGACCACATAAAAATAGTCAAGGCGAGAAACATATATTATTGAGCTCAAGAAGTTAAAGCTGCTGCCTTCGAATGTATGCAATATTTTTTTCAAAACCAATCTTTTGTTAATATAAACACATCTAATGCAATATAACAAAAGGTGTGCTCAATGATTTTGACGATTACAGTCCGTCCGAGTTGTCTTTTCATCCGTTTAAGTGCCCATTTTGTACCGGTTTTGTATATAAACAAACGAAGTGTATCCATCAAACCCGAATGTAAACAAATGCTCAAATCGCACTCAAAAGTCCACATCGAGTACATTTTCCAGTTCGTATGTTCATATATAGTGTAGTTGTGAGAAAATAATCAGAGATATACCATGATGTGCGTGGAATTGTCACTCTATCTCGCACTTTTATTCTTTGTTTACATCTGCGTGTGATGGATACAGTTCCTGTATTTACGCGAGAACCGCCTGTTCAAATGAGCAAAATTTCTCTGAGGACTGGTTATTTCCATTACATTTGATGTGAGTATATTTCATTCAGTTAGTTTAGCATATTTAATATGAAGTATAGTTTCCAAAAAAAATATTGCATATATTCGAAGGCAGCAGCTTTAAAGCTTTTTGTCCATTAGAGATTTCATGGGTGTAACCACCTGCACAAATGGTGTTAACATTATTTTTACTAGATAAATCTATTATTAACACATTGGAAATAGTTAAGACAAGAAATATTTATTATTGGCCTCAACAAGGCAAACGTTTTGTCCAATAGAGATTTCATGGCTGTAACCAAATAAGTTAACATTATTTTTTGCTAGTTAAGTCTATTAATGACCATAAATAATCAAGACGAGAAACATTTATTATTGAGCTCAACCACTTAATCTGAACATATTTGGGATGAAAATAGAGCTTTATGTGAGAACAGTGATCTGGCTCAAATTTTGTCATCTTGGATGCATTTTGGTCAACTTTTACTTCGAATTTCAGCTTGAAACTAAGTTTGTAACATATTATGAAATAAAATATAATTTATGGTGAAAAGTTCAATCTAGCTTTAATTTCGTCATCATGAAATGCAGTTTTGGTCAACTTTTACTTTGAGTTTTAATTTCAAACCACATGTGGCACATATTATGAGTTAAAATATACTTATCCTGAAAAGTTCAATCTGGCTCCAATTTCGTAATCCTGAATTGCGGTTTTGGTCAACTCTTACTTTGAATTTCAACTCAATACCACGTGTGGTACATATAATTAGTCAAAAAATAAGTTATGGTGAAAATTCGTCCTGGCTCCGATTTAGTCATCTTGGAATGCAGTTCTCGTCAACTTTTAGTTTGAATTTCAACTTGAAATCCATTTTGGCACATATTATGAGTTAAATATAACTTATGGCGAAAATTTCGAATTGGCTCCAGTTTCGTCATCTTGAAATGCAGTTTTGGTCAACTTTTACATTGAATTTGGCTTCAATTTCTTCATTTTGAAATGTAGTTTGGGGTAATTTTTATTTTGAATTTCAGCTTGAAACCAAGTTTGGCACATATTATGAGTTAATATATAACTTATGGTGAAAAGTTCGATCTGGCTCCAATTTTTTCATCTTGAAATGCAGTTTTGGTCAACTTTTACTTTGAATTTCAACTTGGAACCATGTTTGTCAAATATTCTGAATTGAAAAATAACTTTAGGTGAAACGTTTAACCTGGCTGTAATTTCGTTATTTTATCGAACATGTCGGAATGGAAATTCATATGCAGTGATTTCATTGGTGATTTGGAATTCGACCTTGAATAACCTTGAAAGGTCAATGCAGCAATTTTGGTGGAAAAAAGAAAACAGTTATGGCTCAAGAATTTACATTTCTCTGGTAATCTTTTTTTAGCCCTTGCTCTAGTCATAGAAATAGAGAGGCAATTTTGGTGGAGAAAAGAAAACAGTTGTGGCTTTTCTCTGGTAATCGTTTTTAGCCCTTGCTCTAGTTTATCATACTTATCAGACACCCAAGCGGTCGTAGGCGACCGTAAGCGTCTAGTTAAAATAAAAACCATTAAACATGCAGCTTCTCATCAAACAAAACGTCCAGGTCGTGTGTAAGATGTATATTTGATAATACGATCTGAACTTATACCAATTTTATTTGAGAACATAAAAAATAGAACGTTCACCAATCCGAGAACCTGCTCTGTGGGGTGTGGGCGTTTTTCACATGCCGACACCCCACAGGCGTGTAAACATTGTACAACAGTGTCCTAAAACAACATCCATCCATTCATTCATTGATGTACATTATAAATAAACAGACGCTTTGTGAGCTCATTCCTTGCCTTGGAATTGATAAATCAAAGAAAATAATATTTTCTATTACGGATAGTTTCAATTCATCACTTCACAGGCAAGAATGAGTTCACAAAGCATATGTTTAAATATACATCCCAATCAAAATACTTTCCGGTGCTCATTTACAGTATGCAACGATCAATACAACATATTGATACAGAAGAAAGATATCCTCTGACAGGACTCCTGCGTGATGCATTATTTATTGTTTTTGAAGGAACTCCTAGTATATCCCCCCCCCACACACACACGTTATGGGGAACGGAGGTGTCCTACACTCGTTAATAATGCAACACCATCATTCAACGTAGCCGTGATTGTCTTCTCTCAATTCACATGGAAATAATACTCAGGACCAGCCTACAACTGAATTATTATGAAAAGGTTGAACAATGATAATCTTTTGGAATTTGCTCCTTCTCTGCACTATATGTTCGGCTAAGACACATGCAATACAGCTACAAGATCTCAGGTCATTTCGAGCTAGTTTCAAGAGTGCAGCAGGCAAGCCAGAAGAATCCTGTGTTATTGGTACAACTGAAGGTTGTACGACCATCACACGATGCATGAAGTCGTGTGGTGCTCAGCCAGAGTGTCAGCACACAGTGCTAGATAGGACTGGCCACACGTGCAAGCTGTACGACTGCACTGGGATGGCACATCCTTTACTGACCGGCGAGTCGGCAGTAACGGTGTCCAGCAGATCCAGACTTGTTGTCTCAGGTAAGCACGATTTTAAAATAAGCTGAACCATTTCAGAGTATCCAAAGTATTAAAACTTTTTTTGATGAAACATTCTACCGTCAATATTTTGATATCAGATGATTATGTTTAAGATACGTTTAGGCTGTTGTGGTGTATGGTGTGTTGAATACATAAATAATATATACATATGGAATAATTATCCATTTGTGTTAATATTAAATTTGATATTTTGTATTGCTAATATAATATTATTTCAATAGATTGTTGAAAGATGGTTGGTGTTGAAGAACTGAATATAATACAATGTTTAAAATAGGTCAATCGAAAGTCATGTCATATAGGTCATATCAAAACAAAAGTATTCAAGTTGGCAGCTAGAAGAATTGGGTAAACTCTTGTTTCATCAGACGTTTACAAATGCATAAATTAGCCTGCTATACCTCGAAATGAGACTGAAGTACATCTTAATTACTATGTAATTGACATTTTATGTGATATTCTTCATCAATGTGTCCTAATTGTTGCGTATAAAAAGCAATATTGATTCCTCTGATAGATTTGGATCTCGTTGCCATGGGAACAACATGCGATTCCTCATCACATTACAGCCAGAACTTTGTCTGTGAAAACGCTTTTGATGGTAGCCTGGATGTGGGCACGCACGAGTTTGCAGTCGCTGCAAATACTCTCAATGAATGGATCAGTTTCACGTGGCCGAATCACGTGCAAGTGACGGAGATCATGTTGTATCACCGTTGTTTGATCAGAGATCAGTGCCGTGTGATGGAATTTACCAACGCCGTGGGCTTTGCTGAGAGTGTGAGTATTGTATTAGACGTGGAATTGATTGTTGTAGATGGATCCCAAAGTGCCCAGATGATTATGACATATTATGACATAATATGCAAATACATGTACTTAAACCGGATAGCAGAGTATGAGCAGAGATTGAAATCACAGTTGTGGTGGTAAATTTATTAGCCCACCGTGCATTCATGCTTCGAATAATAATTTTTTTCCACATAGATCGAGCGAATCTGTGACGGCAGCCAAGGCGACAGGTATGATTGTTCCAATCAGCTTGGAGAATCAGTGGGCCTGCACCTGAGTACCACAGAGTTGAGGATTACGTGTACCGGGTACTGTACCAACGGCAACAGTGACTCCTACTGGGGGTTCCGGGAGATAAGCATCAAGGGTCTCGTCCTTGAGTAGTGCTTGTATAGATGAAACCTCGCCACTGATATGACAAAATAAATGGGGGCAACGTTTCTGTGTTTACAGTTTTGAGTGTGTCTCCTACAATCCATAATTTGTTCTTCGCTTCATAATTTCCCTCGCCCCCGTAGAGGGCGAGGGTATTGCATTTGAGTCTGTCTGTTTGTCTGTCTCCCTGTCTGTATGTCTGTCTGTCCGCGCGCATAACTCGGAATTGAATGGTCCGATCGATGTGAAGTAATAGGGATGAAGCGGTACGTCAATGGCTCGGTCCTCCTCAAATTTGTCAAAATCGGATAAAACTGGTTGCTATGGCAACGGAAAATCACATAATTGGCTCTAACTCTCGTTCTACTTGATATTATTTTTTTCCAACTATTTTTGTATTTTTCTTTGGCCAATTCCCGATCGTATGGTGTACAACTGATGTTCGTACGTCGAAAACTATCCATTATCGTGCGATGTTGAAAAATTGGAGGTCATGATTTTGATTATTTTTTGCCAGCGACGTTTCAGTGGATATGTCTGCGCTCATAACTCAAAGGCCAATGGTCCGATCGATCTGAAATTTATAGCACTGGAGTGCCATGGAAGTGGCTCGGTCCCGTTCGAATTTTGTCAAAATCGGATAAAAACGGTTTCCATGGCGACGGAAAAAAGGAAATCACATAATTGGCTATAACTCCGGTTCTAATAAAAATTGAATTTTCAATTTATTTTTGTATTTTTATTACTTTTGACTGTTCTGAGATTCGAGAACATATTGTGAAGCCAGTTATCAATCTGATTAAACCGTTTTCGTTCATGGGATGTGCCTTGATAATAAAAACATTACGGTGAAATTTTAAAGATATTGAACGACAAGGTCAAGGTCACAGAAGAGGTCGAACTCGAAAAGTTGTACTAATTCCGTTCATAGACGTGGAATCAATACCCAGTATCAAGTATTCCGAGCAAACAAAACAGGGTCCGTTATCCAATCTCATAGTCCGGGGACAGAAAGTCATATCAGGCATACGAAGTGAGAGAAAACAAAAATGACAGGGAAACTCATGAACCCCCGTAAATGGCCATCAGGAGGTGAAATCAGGTGTTCCGGAAAGAGTGAGCATTTCCTGCCCCACTAGTGGCACCCGTCATGAATTCCCCAAAATTAACATGAAAATAGATCTAGTTGCATGGCAGACATGGATTTGCTGTATTTATCAATCAGATCATGACGACGTCCATAGAAAGTCTTGGTAAAACATATCCTTGTCGTAGCAGTTTAGAGACTAGCTGAGCACTTCGATAGACAAAGTCCTCATATTTGCAACTAGCTCTGGAATAGCGTATAAGTTGAGAAACAAACACACCATATGCCGGTGACATAGGAATGTTGCTGCTTAGAAAAGGGAAATTGACTATGGAAAAATTGAAATCATCACGTTTGTCATATAATCTAGTTGACAGGTTAGAATCATTATCAATCTCCAACCTCAGGTCTAGATAGTTGGAAAAATTAGCGGATTCTGTAGTATCCTTAATTTCAAGTTCCTTAGGATATATGACATCCAAATAATCACCAAACTTGGGATTATTTAGCGACAATACATCATCTATGTATCGGAAAGTGAAATTAAAATTACATGTTAGTTTCTTAGAACCTCCTCTTTGTAAATGTTGGATAAAATCTGATTCATATGAGTATAAAAACAGGTCTGCCAATAATGGTGCACAGTTTGTACCCATGGGAATACCAATAGTTTGTTGAAATATTCGACCACCAAATTCCACAAAAATATTATCAATCAGAAAATTAACCATATTTACCACATCTATTTCAGTATATTTGTATGGGGCATCAGAGTCGCCTTTAACAAAATAAGCGGTATTATATTTAACTACAATATAGTGGTACCGACGTTGTCCCTTTTTAGAGAAAAATGAATTATTGATTAGTTTTTTAAGCTGAGATTTCAGTTCAGAATGAGGTATAGTTGTGTACAAAGTGGAGAAATCAAATGTTTTGATAGACGTTACTTTTGAAAGTGTGTGCGCATGTAGATATTCCAATAAAGATTTGGAATTTTTTAATATCCACATTTGGTTTATACCACTTCTAGAATAGATGGTTTCAGAGTACTTTTGGAGACCCTGTTTAATTTTAGACAATATAGTAGTTAATATTTTAGAAAGGGCTTTGGTAGAACATGATGCTGAACCTGAAATATATCTTTGTTTGTGTGGATTTTTGTGCAACTTTGGGATCCAATATAAGTTCGGTAGATTAGAATCTTTACATGAGGTAGTAATACCAAACGAATGCAATACAGACAAATGATTTGATAAGATATCCTGTTTGGGCACGGTAATGGCTTGGTATGTACTATTGGGATTAGTATTGTTGGCAATACCCAGTTCGTCAAACAGGCACTGTATATAGTATGCTTTACAAACAAAAACAACATTATTACAAGCTTTATCTGCAGGGACAATGACGAACCTTTCTTGAAGTTTCAACAAACTATTAGTAACCACGGGATCATTGAAGACAGAGCTATATTTAGTACTAACTGACTTTGACAAAACATTGATGCGTTTGTTTACCAATGACCTAATCTGTTTGACCCATTCTGACAGAGAATCAGTTTCTGCCTTTTCTCGCTTTGTCCATTTTCTGGCATGCTCCTCAACTGCATCCATGATTAACTTAAAATTGTATCTCCATTTTATTCTCAATTGTATTCGTAATTATTTTCCCTAATAATTTTGTAACTTTCTGTGGTCAATTGCCCATCATTTGCTATATGACCAATGGTCGTATCAATATTCCCCATTATCGCCCAAGGTCGAAAATGTAAGGGTCAACAGCTGAAATTACCATTTCATAATATTTCAAGCAGTAATAATTCAGAAACCACTAAAGATATTCAATAGAATATTTTACGCAGTATAAATCTGAGTGAGCCTGCAAATTTTGGAAGGCCAGTGTCAAGGATTCAGGCGCTGGTCAAGAATATGGTCAAAATAGAGAAATCGCAGGAACTCTACTTTTAATAATGGTTAAATAATAACCATTAATAAAAGTATTTTTTTTCATGATTATTATTGTTATTATTATTATTATTATTATTATTATTATTATTACAATATGGATGGGGAGACATACCTCATAAATGAGGTATGTCATGCCATCTTAGTAACACCACAAATGTATCAGGATTCATTTCTATAGGACTGGGTGTCATGCCATGGGGTAAGTACGACCAAAGTCGGACATACCAAAATCGATATTATTATTATTATTATTATTATTATTATTATTATATACACCCTATATTTGTGTTGTATCAAGCCAGCTCACCATGTGCGTCGGTGACTGACCTCAATGGACATAAGTGCTCACGGGATTTTTATGCATTCTTGTATTTCTGTAATTTTTTGCATGTTTAGTCAATTAAATGAAATTAAATAGAGAAAGTATTGCCGGTAATTACCCACAATTGACAAAAAAGGAGTGTTGAAAACGACACAGAGATTACGTAATGTGTCCCTGCAGATTGAGGGGGGGGGGGGGGGCATGATCAATTGATTTGCAACGATTAACGGATGGAACTACTCATCGATACTGGAACTTCCCAGTGGTGATAGCCTAACTCATTCTGAGGGGTTACATAGGAATAATAACAAGTGCGAGATGTACAACTGTACAGCAATGTCACGTCCTGGTCTAGCGAGTCGGCAAAGAAAGTATCCAGTTTGCTGTCTCATATGAGCTGAACCATGGAATGAAACGCATTCCGGGAATTTCCATAGAAGTCGTTCAACCAAGATATCAGTAGTGTAGGAGGGGCCAGTGTCCCGCCAACTTACCAGGGTCATGGATTGTTGCTGCTCGATATTGTTAACAAGGTTAGATATTTAGCAGTTACACCTATGAGTCAGGTCCTGTTTCCTTTCGTGAACAACTATGTATCCTCTGATTCTTGAAGATGATGTCGTCCAGGACGATTATATAATTTTTGTAGGTGGGACAAGTCATATATATCTAGATTCATCACTATATCCTGTAGGATCTCCACAAGAGGCAACCTCATAGAACTAATCTTTTGTACAGCCATATAATCTTGGCCGGGTATAGAATATTTGACTAGATACCAAGAGGGATTTTACCAACAGTGTCTTCCCACACTTGGTGGGCTATGACACATTCAAGGTTAAGGGATTTCGTGGGGGGGGGGGGGAGGGAGGGGGGTAGTTGACAAGTCAACGTTCTAAGAGTGGTGGTAGCTACACATACAACTGTACATTAAAGTGATATTGGCAGAAACTTATGGATTTTGACAAATCTTTCTGATCGAACCAAGAAAGCATAATAGTTATATATCTGCACTTGTGTGCGCAAACAGATGTCCCTTTCTAATTGATTTCGTTGCAAGTTTCTGGTGGAGATATTTTGAGTTTGTTTACATTACCGCCATTCTCAGTGTATTCTTTGTATCCCTTGATGCAATGCGATTCCAGCTTACTCGTGTATGTTCGAGTCAATCGAGCGTGACAATTCGTGACAAAACAAAAGGAAAGCGGCTGCCAATACTGTCATATGCTTGATTTCACCACTTGATCGAGCATAGTTTGTTTTGTAACCTATTTTTCTGAGACCATAAGCATATATGTAATTATTTTGGAAAAAATAGTTTCACTGCCAATAAAACTTTAAAGCAACTGACTTTGAAAACAGGCAATATTTTTTTAAAACTATATTCCATATCAAACATGTGAAATTAACTCAATGCGACTTACTCACATCGAATGTTGTGACTGCAACCAGTAATTTTGGGAAATTTTGCTCATTTGAACAGGCCTTCCACACGCAAATACAGGAACTGTATCCATCACGCCCAGATGTAAACAAAGCATAAAAGTGCGAGAAGGACTGACCATTCCACGCACACCACTGTATGTCACTGATTATTTTTCTCATAACTACACTATATATGCAGATACAAATTGGAGAATGTACTCGATCTGGATTTCTAATAGCAATTTAGGCATTTGTTTACATTCGGGTTTGATGGATAAACTTGGTTTGTATATACAAAACAGGCTTGAAATGTGTGATGGAACGGATGAAAAGACAACTCGTACGGACTGTAATCGTCAAAAACAAATTGCACATGTTTTGTTGTCTTATATTAGATCACTCAAATTTAGTTTTCAAAAAAAATATTGCATACATCGAAGGCAGTTGCTTTAAAATCTTCCGGTATTAGTGGTAATAGGCAAGGCTGTGTGTACCCCATAACGTTTATACGAAGATTTCTGTTGGCACCCAAAGTGTGTCCAATTCAAGTTTTGTCATAATTTTGAAGAATACAACTAAACCCATATATTGCACTATTTGACGCATTAGTATGTATTTGAATCGTTTTTCTCACACACACACTTCTTCACTAGATGGCTCATACCACAACCCAAAGTATAAGTTGGATCGGTATGGAAAGTGAGGATGGACGTAAAGTAACAAGTACATTTGAATGGCGGAATCGTTCTCTTTGTTCTCGAGTTTTGTTTGCTAAAACTCGATTCCACGCAGGCCAAGCACACCAAGAAGAGGAGCTTTTCACAGCCATCATGCATCAGAACAATCGGCCTTCATGTGGATCGGTTTTAATTAATTACTTCCAATGATATCTGGTGATTAGAGGCATGTCTCGGGACACATTTAGTGGAACACTCTCGCGAGTCATCATGTGTTTTTCAGCATTCAAGACTCCTCATGAAAATCGAAGGTAATTCGTTGACACATCGCCTGTAGACGTCATGTGTTCGTGCTGCATCCAGCAGTGAGAAATGCATTCGAGACTTTCTCGCCTGCCGTGATGCCTGGCGGCGAATTGTCATCTTCACGCAACAGACTAACGTACCCGACAATGTCATTCTTGTATACAGCTCACGGCTCGTTCTAAAACTTACTGTAAAATATTCCATTGAAAGGATTGGCATGCCTGGTGGAAAGATCTTTGAGAGTTCAGTCGAGAACAATGTGATTATGCAAATTGATCACTTGTGACATTAAACATTGAAACAGCAGGCACGCAATTTTTTTCCGTCTGTGACGGTCCGATATACATGACAAGAAAGGTGACCTACTATTGATCAACTATGGCTTTCCACGTGATCACTTTAACGGAATATCTCGGATTCTGTTTCCAATGCATCCTGTTGGCAGCACAGCAGCCTTCCTTGGAGTCCGGTTCGTGGATGTTCACGGAAAACCCCAAGCAAATTGTCTTACAAATCAGTTGGGGACATATTGGAAGTGATATATGCTTGATATTGTCATGTCCTTGAATTTGACCTCTGACCTCATTTTCAAGGTCAAAGCTCAAAATGGCTAGTATCTAGCTTTATAGCTTAGGAATCAATTGTGCACATATAGGAAATGATATATACTGAATCTTTTCATGACCTTGAACTTGACCTTTGATCCCATTTTCAAGGTCAGAGCATAAAATGGCTAATATCTCGCTGATTATCAACTTTACAGCTTAATTGTGAACATACAGTAAATGATATATGCTAAATAATGTCATGACCTTGAATTTGACCTTTGACCTCATTTTCAAGGTCAAAGCACAAAATCTCACTTATTATCGACCTTACAGCTTTGCAATCAATTGAGCACATGTAGCATGACAAACGCGACATGTGAGAAAACTGAAAATCATGTATGTCGCTTTTCTCACGGTCAAATGCTTATTATCGCCCATGTAGCATTTTTCACGCCTGATGTGATTGGTGGTAAAATATTTTATTCCAGTCTCCTTGCAATATCCACATCATGGATCATTTGACTTCTAAATACGTTTCAATTCAACTATTGTTGCATTAGGGAATGTAAACAGACAGATACTTCATGGCGATTTGTGTGTTTTGGCTATGGAATGCTTTGAACTCGTACTGCACCACCGTGACTTTCCACTCGTGATCACCATTTGCAAGACTTGAATAGATCGCAGCACATAACGCACCCAAAACATCGTTCGATGTATTGGTCAAATATCGCACCATAAAACTCCCAGTTGTGCCAGATACCCCACCCCTACTCGATTTCAGAGTCCTGATTCAATATTGAGTGGAAGTCCATGAATTCATTCAATTGGACGATAATATGGTCACGCATGTCGTGAATTTCACGAACAAAAGCTATTTCAATAGCCCGCAGTTAATATCGGGTATTTCACGGGCATGTTGCTTTTTTCACGGCGGAAATACCAACCGTGAACAAGGCGACATGGTTGGATATTTCACGTGAAAAATGCGACATGGTCAATTTTATCACACGAGAAACCCGACCATGTCGGGGTTTTCACAATAATCGGTTTTATCATGCAGCACACATATAGGAAATGTTATATGCTGAATGTTGTCATGACCTTGAATTTGACCTTTGACTTCACTTTCAAGGTCAGAGCACAAAATGGCTAATATCTCAATTTTTTGTTAAACACATTTAATGCAATGAAAAAAAGGTGTGCTCAATGATTTTGACGATTACAGTCCGTCCGAGTTGTCTTTTGATCCATTTTAGTGCCCTTTTTGTTCCGATTTTGTAAATAAACAAACGAAGTGTATCCATCAAACCCGAATGTAAACAAATGCTCAAATCGCGCTTAAAAGTCCACATCGAGTACATTTTCCAGTTCGTATGTGCATATATATAGTGTAGTTATGAAAAAATAATCAGTGATATACCATGATGGGCGTGAAATTGTCAGTCTATCTCGCATTTCTATGCTTTGTTTACATCTGCATGTGATGGATACAGTTCCTGTATTTACGCGAGAACCGCCTGTTCAAATGAGCAAAATTTCCCTGAGGACTGGTTATTCTCATTACATTTGATGTGAGTATGTTTCATTCAGTTTGTTTAGCATGTTTAATAAAAAATATAGTTCTCAAAAAATATTACATACATTCGAAGGCAGCAGCTTCAAAACTTAGGAATCAAAAATGTAAAATTCAAGTTCATCAAAATATTCCACACACATCATTTCCTATATGTCCAAATTTCATTACCAATCTGTAAATCGATATTAAGCGATATATTAGCCATTTTGTGCACTGACCTTGAAAATAAGGTCAACGGTCAAGTTCAAGGTCATGAGAATATTCACCATATATAATTTCTTATATGTGCACAATTAAATCCTAATTTGAAAAGTCGATAATAAATGAGATTTTACCCTTTTTGTGCTTTCACCTTGAACATGAGGTCCTATGTCAAGTTTAAGGCCATGAGAATATTCAATATATCATTTCCTATATGAGCACAGTTGATTCCTAATCCGAAAAGTCGATAATAGCCAAAATATTACCCATTTTGTGCTTTAATCTTGAAAATGAGGTCGAATTGTCAAATTCAATGTCATCAAAATATTCGGCACACATCATATCCTACATGTTCCCAGTGATTTCTAAGCTCTAAAGTATATAATGAGCGAGAGATTAGCCATTTCGTGCTCTGACCTTGAATATAAGGTCTGAGGTCAAGTTCAGAGAATATTCAGCATATATCATTTGCTATATGTTCACAATTAATTCCTAAGCTGTAAAGTCGATACTAGTAATAAGCGAGATATCAGCCATTTTGTGCTTAACCTTGAAACTGAGGTCAAAGGTTAAACTCAAGGTCATGAGAATATTCGGCATATAACGTTTCCTATATGCCCACAATTAATTCCTAATCTCTATTCTGAATATCAAGTGAGATATTGGGAATAATGTGTCCTATCATAAAGCATAGGTGAATTTAACATAGGAAAGTGCCATTTGGGCCCCATAGAAAAAAATTAGCCCAAGGGCTAGGAGAGGTTACCGGACAACATACATTTCAGATAATAGCATTTTATACAGTTACTTTGAAAATAAAGTCATTAATGAATTCAAGGCTATGAAATATTCAACAAATATATCACTTCTAGTGTGTGCACAATAGATTCCTAAGCTGTAAAGTCGATAATAAGTGAGATATTAGCCATTCTGTTATGTGACCTTGAAAATGAATTCGAAGTTCAAGTTCAAGGCCATGACAATATTCAGCATATATCATTTCCTCTATATTGGGAACTGATTCCCAAGCTGTAATAAGCAAGATATTAGCATTTTTGTTCTCTGACCTTGAAAATGGGTTCAAAGGTCAAATTCTAGATCACCAAAATATTCAGCATACATCATTTCCTATATGTTCACTATGTACTCCTAAGCTGTAAGTTCGATAATAAGCGAGATATAAGCCATTTTGTATTCTGACCTTGAAAATAAGGTGACTGACCTTGAAATTTAGGTCAAAGGTCAAATTCACGGTCACGAAAATATTCAGCATATATCATTTCCTATATGTTCACAATTGATTCCTAAGCTGAAAAGCCGATACTAGGCAAGATATTACCCATTTTGTCCTGTGACCTTCAAAATGAGGTCAAAGGTCAAATTCAAGGTCATGAGAATATTCAGCATATATCATTTCCTATATGTTCACAATTGATTCCTAAGCTGTAAAGTCGATAATAAGTGCGAAATTATTAGGTCAAATTCAAGGTCATGAGAATAATCAGCATATATCATTTCCTATATATCCACAATTGATTATTAGTGTCTAATATCAATATTAAGTGAGATATTAGTCATAATGTGTCCCATTATAAAGCATAGGAGAATTTAACATGGGAAAGTCCCATTTTGGCCGAGTTTGGGCCCAAAGTGGCCCACTTCGAGCGATTCAAGGGCAACTAAACTTATACACGTCACAGGGGTACATATCAGGAGTGTTATGCGTCAATTAGAAAAAAAGCTACTGAACAGATCTTGAGAAAACAACCGTTAAAGTCCAAAATTGGCCGTTTTTCGTCAAAAATGGTCGTCATTTTGGAATAATTGGGAAAATAAAAAAAATAAAAAATACCTCCTTCTTGAAATATTCTTAGGCATTTTTGTGCAAAATTTCAGAAAGATTCGACCGTAAACTTTAAAGATAAAATTGTTTACAGACGACGGACGGACGACGGACGACAGACGACGGACGCAACGCCATGCTAATAGGTTATAGGACCAAAGGTCCGGTAAACGAAAAATTAAAATGGCAGCCACACGCAGACCAGCAATTCAAGTTACATATACACGTAACAAAGGTATATGAGCGGAATTTTTGAAAACAAGAATTTTAAAGCTGAGTGTTGTTGAGAAAACGGCCGACGAAGTTCAAAATCGAGCAACTTTCAACGAAAACGACTGCCATTTTGAGATTTTTTTTAAAAAATCTGCTTCTTGAATTATTTTAAGGTATCTTTTGCCAAATTTTCAGAAAGATATGACTGTGAACGTCAAAGATAAAAATGTGAACACGAACGCAACACCATGGCAATAGGTTACATATGGTCCGATTACCTATTGCCATTGTGTAGCGTCCTAAAAATGGCCGCCAAGTTCCAGATTTGACCGTTTTTCGACAAAAATGGCAGCCATTTTGGCAAAATGCGAAAATCAGAAAAACTAAAAAAATATCTCCCACTTGAAAATTTTTTAGGCATTTTTGTGCAAAAGTTCAGAAAAGTTCGCCCGTAAACTTAAAAGATAAAAATTTAGATGGACGACGACGGACGCAACACCACGGCAATAGGTTATCGGACCAAAGGTGTGTTATTTCCTTCCCATACCTGGATGGTCACGGATGACCCTCCGGCCCTTGGTGGGTGACCCCCGGATGACCGAAACATATTGAACATAATCAATCATTTATTTACAGTTCACCTCTGCCACAGCGCCAGTTTGTGATCAACTGTGATATACAGTACGCCTGGACACAGCAATAATATTTAATGGTACTCAGGACTCTATTCTACGGAGCCCCTGAGGTGACATACCGGATATATTTTTTAATTCGTGCGCACGGTTTACCAATCCGTACGCACAATTTAACAATTCGTGGCTACGAATTAACAATCCGTGGGCACGATTTACTAATTCGTGGGCACGGAATACTAATTCGTGCCCACGAATTGGTAAATCGTGGCCACAGATTAGTTATACCAATCCGTGGCCACGAAATACTAATTCGTGCTCACGAATTGTTAAATCGTGCCCACGAATTATCAAATCGTGCTCACGGATTGTTAAATCATGCCCACAGATTAGTTAAGGTATTCCGTGCGCACAGTTTACCAATTCGTGGCCACGGTTTACTAATTCGTGTGCACAGTTCACTAATTCGTGCGCACGGTTTACCAATTCGTGGCCATGGTTTACTAATTCGTGCGCACGTTTTACTAATTCGTGCGCATGTGTAACCAAGCGAGGAATGCCTCGGCCAGACTGGGATTTGAACCCGGGACCTCTCACACATCAGCCATCCGGGTGAGCTAAAGGGATATCCCACTAGCCAAGCTAGTAGGAGTACAATTTCACACATATCAGTGAGGTCACATCTTTCTCGGGGGTTTGAAACCTCGTCCCGAGGTGAGGAGCTATAACCAGACATCCTACTTCAACCTCAGGACATCCTCAGTCATAACAGGGCCACATCCCGAAAGAATACAAGGCATCCCACCGCTGCCACCAATTGTAACCTGTGTATTTCCCGCCTCAATATCACAAGGTCTATAGCCCGCCAGTAATTAGCCAATTAGCGCATAGGAAACAAATTGCCGCGCATATACGTCAGTTCAACTTCAGATCTCACAGTGAACGGTTCTAAGACTGAATATCATTTATCGTGAAAGCATTGACGGAAACATATACAATCAATACCGTTTATAGATATATTACAAGGATAATCAAGATCTACACCTGTAAGTAATAATATATATATATATAGGTTATGATAAAGTAGAATGTAGTTGGCCCTGCACAATATATAGTAAGACTACTTAAAGGTGGAATACCGTGTTCCGAATCTCTCGATTATTGTTGCAATGGAATTAAAGGGTCCGTGCAATTGTAGGTGTGAGAGAGCCGTCGCTGTTGTGTGGAGTCGAGGGTGCACCAGGCTTGTCGGGGGTAGGTATTCCGTATCTTACTGGTTCAAATACTATATTGTGTTAGGTGTAATAACTGTAATTCTATAATGGTTATTTCGTGTATTCGTGTCTAGAATTATATACCTTCTACTAGTATTATTGCCATGATCTTATTTGAGTGTCTAGTAAATATCATATCATCATCATTTCATTTCTAATTGTATAAATCACAATCGTGTTTATATGTCTGTCATTCCCACTGTTTTTACACTGTATGTATATTTCTCAGGTACCCTTTGGGTTACAATAAACTTTTGAAGCGGCTGATTGAGTTGTTGGGTGAACCTTGCCCCTCGGGCTACATATGGCGCAGTCGGAGTTCTCAACACTCGCAAGCAGACCAGAGTCCACCTAACCAGCGAGCCACGGTACAAGCGTCGTTTTCCTCGCCGATACTCTAACGCAGAGACCGTGAGCTGTCAACCCCCGTAGGCTTGGGCCCAGCGTCACCCCTCGCTCGCTAGCTGTCAACACACGCGCGACGACAACAACACTCCCAGGCTGAGATCACAAGAAACAGCTGATCACGCACAAGGTATTTGGTGAATCTACTCACCTGTGCTATGAACATTTCATAAGTTCGGCATGTGAATTGCCTGTGGACATTCAGATCATCGTTCCTTGAAAGCATGTGATTTGCTAGGATTTGATTCTGAATTTAAATTTTGACAATTATTTAATCAGTCTGTGACTGAAGTTGCAACAACTGAATTATTCTGAAAATATTAGGAAAATATATTCCTGAACTGTGATAATCACTTTTAGAATCTGATTGATTGTTTTATATGTGATTGAATATTTTATATATTTATTGAAATATTGCATGTCTTCATTTATGTGTATGGTGTTGTGTACTTAGATCTATTCAGTACTATCTAGTCTGTCTATCTCTCATAGATTTCTCATCTTTCATCTTTAGTCATTTATTCATTATTTTAATTTCTTTAGATTTTCTTGATATTTAAATAACTTCTGTCTATTCTATATACCGGTAGTACATGTAATTATTTTTCTATCGTAGTTATATTACATTGTATATTTATAATCATTAGAATAACTTAATTTTCTTTCCTTATTTATCCTATATCACATTAAATAATTTTCGTTAGTATAATTTCTAATTCTTATTCAAAATTATTTAGTCACTGTTAGTATCTCTTAAGGTATTTGTTTACTAGCTTTGTTAATTTAGTAACTCTTCCAAATCTCTGTAGTTAGGAATATTCCTTTTACGGGTCTGTTGTTTCTTTGATTCCATACAGCAGCGTCGACTTTCTCTCCTTTTGTACTAACCTGATTTTTTTTCCCTTGCCTCATTTTTCGATTGATTTGGAACCTTATATATGTCATCCTCCTTATATATCTATTGTGTAGGATTAGCAAGTATTTGCTTTATCATTACTTAGTTAATATTCATACTTAGATTTTTTTTTGTCTCTTTGCTTATGTAGTTATATCCCATAGTTGTAGATTTTTCCATTAGTTATTAAAATAGTTATTAACTCTTAACTAATACTACTAATCTACGATAGAGTTATTAAAAACAAATTAAAGGCTATCCACATATTAGCTTATGTAAATTAATAAGTAAATAAACTCCAGTCCATAAATAGTTATATAATAATTTTCACAAAATAAATAAATAAATACCCCAATAATTATCTACCTAATTATATAATAGCAAAATAATTTCTGTAATAGTTATAAATTTTGTTTAACTGTAGTCACACAATACTTGTCGGTCCTTACAATAGACACATAATTACACAACATATAATTATAAATACAATTATAAATTAAAACTTGTCAAACTTTAAACATATACTGGTTAACTGTACTTTTAAAAAAAAAACTGGTTAACTATAACTATTTGAAACTTTAAATATATATATAAATACTTAATTAATATTAACTTAGCACAAATAACAATATAAAATATTTCTAGTACTACACACCTACACTGTTGACCAAACACTACTGATCATTGTACTTCGCACATAGTTTGCCACAACTTGACAAACGTAGTACACTTTATTAGTAGTTGAATTTGCATACAACACTTAAAGATAGTGTCAGTAACGTAGCATTTTACACTCACAATCGTACCTGCTTAACACTCCAGCCATACTTGTATATATTTGCACAACTTATATACAACAAAACAAACAAAAACATTGCACCATGGCTGAAGATGAATTGAAAGCAACGATTGCAACGTTAGAAGAGAAACTTCGAGATGCTACAATTTTGCTTCAACAAAAGCAAGCACCTCCTCAAGTAGTTGTCAACACAGCAACTGAAAAGAAGATGAACAAGTTCTCTGAAAAGGAAGACATTGATGATTGGTGCGAAGCAGTGAAAACTCATCCAACATTCAAGAAAATGAAAACAGAAGAGGAAAAAGTGAACTTCATCATGGACCACTTGACGGAAAATCCAAAACGTGAACTTCGTCTTCAAGTGAACCGTGCTAAAGCAACATCAAGTGAAATCTTTCAACTCTTGCATGAAATATATGGTAACAAAAAGACTTTACTCCAACTTCAAAAAGATCTACTGACACTTGAACAAGGCGACAACACTTTGGACGAGTTCGCACAAGCCATCATGGACAAGTTGATTCTCTTGAACAAGCAAGATCCGAAGTTGTACAAGGACTCTGACAAGGTTCTGAAGGACTGCTTTGCAGATGGACTTCGAGAAGTCAGCCTCAAGAGAGAGATGCGGCGTTTAAACAGAGAACAGCCTGACCTCAAGTTCCATCAACTACGTGATATGGCAAGAACTTGGACAAATGATGTAGATGAGCAGTCAACATCAACTCTGGAGTCAGTTACAGCATTTCAGCAAACCATCGCTAAGCAGCAGGAAGAGATTGAAACCTTGACTCAAAATGTTCGAGAGCTGCATGAAAACAGATCAGGTCAAGACCGACAAGGATACAGAGGCAGCTTCAGAGGAAGACAGCGTGGTGGATACAGAGGCCGAGGCAGAGGTTATCAACAGAACCAACAACCATACTCACCAAATACAGCACCTCAATTCGGAAACACAAACTTCAACTCTAGGCGTCCCATCTACTGCCACTTCTGTCATCAACCAAATCATATAGCTCGAGATTGTCTACTGAAGAAGCAGCAACAACGAAGTCGCAATAGTCCACCACAACAACAAGGTCAACACTCAACACAGGCGTCAAACTTAAACCACTCTTGAATCAGGAGTCGATCTCGAGTGGTACTGCAGGCTCCACAACATGTCAACAAACCGACATGGACAAAATGTCAGGAAAATGCCCATACACCGTAGTCACAATGAACAACATTCCAGTTAACTGTTTAGTTGATTCTGGATCGCAAGTTACAACTATTACAAAGTCATGCTATGATCAACACTTCAACGAAACACCACTACATGAATGTAAATGGATTCACCTTACTGCAGCTAATGGATCAAGAGTTCCCATTGAAGGAGTGATCATTGTCGACATTGTTGTCAAAAGCAAAACATTCGAGAGTATGTATGTCATAGTTGTACAAGACCCAACCGAAGAACGGCTGTTGCACAAGAAAGCAGTTGCACCGGGAATCCTTGGCTGTAATGTCATTCAGCACCTCTATGCACATCAAATGGAAGGGACCTTGGAAACTTTCACCAAAGAAGATGAGTCAGGTCTTCGTGATGAGTTGGATCACTATGCAGTGAAATCTCAGGAGCTCAAGAAACTGCAATCCAAACTCGTGAACAATACTTCAGGAACTCTGGGGTTTGTCAAAACTTTAGGTAAACATGTCTACATTCCCGCAAACTCATCTACAACTATCCAAGGCACAACACGGCAACTTCCAGAAACAATGCTAGTGTTAGTGGAACACACCGAGTCTACACCATATCCAGACCTACTAATCACTCCTACACTGACAACAGTAGATAAGCTAGGACATGTCATGTTTGAAATCTCCAACATGAGTAGCTCAGACATCATCATAGATCGACCATCAAGGATCGCGAAGATCGTCACATGTCATCAAGTGCTTCCAGACACACAACAGGCAAACACTAGTTCAGACACACCACAAAACCTACAAAACTTACCTTTTGAAATCAACATGGGTAACGTAAACCTCAACAACACGGATAATCGACAGTTGGTAGAACTATTCTACAAGTACAAAGATGTCTTCAGCCAACATGATGGTGACTTAGGATGTTCAGACCTAGTAAAGCACAGGATCATCACTGAAGATGACATTCCCATCAAGCAACCAGATAGAAGAATTCCTCCAAACATGAAACCTGAAGTGAAGAAAATTCTTCAAGACTGGCTCGACGCAGGAATCATCCGACAGAGTGATAGCTCTTACGCTTCTCAAATAGTTCTAGTCAGAAAAAAATCTGGAGAAATCAGAATCTGTATAGACTATCGTGCACTGAACAAGAAAACTGTCAAAGATGCCTTTCCACTTCCAAAAATTGAAGAATGCATTGAATCTCTAGGCGGTGCCAAGTACTTCTGTTCACTAGATCTGGCACAAGGCTATCTTCAAGTCAGCCTAAATGAATCAGACGCACACAAAACAGCATTCAGAGCTTTGGGTTCTCTATACGAGTACACAAGATTACCGTTTGGATTATGCAACAGCCCCGCAACATTCTCTAGGTTGATGCACCGAATGTTTGGTAATGACTATCAGGACGGAATTATTTTCTACTTGGATGATATTCTTGTTTACAGTAAAACCATCCCAGAAATGATTCAACATCTACGTCTAGTCTTCCAAAAGCTACAACATCATGGACTTAAACTCAAGCCCAAAAAGTGTCATTTCTTCAAAGATCAAGTTTCATTCCTAGGACACACCATTTCAGCCAAAGGTATTCAAACGGATCCGGATAAAGTTGAAGCTGTACAAGATTTTCCAAGACCTAGTTCTGATAAGACTCTCCGACAATTTCTAGGACTTGTTAGCTACTTTCGTAGGTTCATTCAGAGTTTCGCCCATATCGCATCACCACTTCACAGTCTACTCAGTAAGGACAAGACTAAACCACAGAAAACAAAGACTGACACAACATGGTCTGAAAAGTGGACAGAGGAATGTGAAACAGCATTCAACACCCTCAAGTCAAAACTCACAAATGCACCTCTACTGCAATACCCAGATTTTGCCAAGCCATTCTATGTGGAAACTGATGCAAGCCTGATAGGTTACGGTGCTGTCTTGTACCAGATGGATGGAAAATCTAAAGCTGTCATTGCCTACGCTAGCCGTAAACTTAAACGTCAGGAACAAACCATAAAAGGCTACAGTTCAATGAAAATTGAATTTCTGGCACTCCACTGGGCAATCACCAGGAAATTCAAAGACTACCTGTATGGATCCAAACACCAGTTTGTGATTAAAACTGACAACCACCCTCTCAGTCGCATGATGAATGCAAAACATACTGCAGCAGACATGGGTAAGTTGGCAGAACTTGCTGACTACAACTTCAGGATTGAATACAAATGTGGTAAGCACAATCTAGCAGCCGATGCTCTAAGCAGGAATCCAATCTCTGAAACTGAAAACAAGACAATTGAACAAATTTCAACATACATTGACGAGGAAAATGAAGTAACACGCATCCCGGATGAAGTTATTGTCTGTACAGAACAGGATACTAATCAAGTCTACTTCACAGTTAATGAAGTACACACAACCAGCAAATGCTACAGTGACACAGAACTGAAACAACTTCAACACGATGACCCATACATATCACGAGTACTTCATCACTTAAGTCATGAACAGCCAGAGTACAAGAACTACAAAACCGAACACAGAGATGTAATGAAGTGTCTATCACACAAAAATCAGCTCAAAGTAATCAACGGTTTATTGTACAGAGTCGTCAGAGAAAACCAAGATGTCAAACAACTGCTTGTTGTACCGACTTCACTAAAACGATTTGTCCTTGAACAGATGCACACCATGTCAGGTCACCAAGGCACAGAAAGAACCATGTCACTGATTCGTTCTCGTTACTACTGGCCTACAATCACAATAGACACCACTAATTTTGTGAAACAATGTAACAGATGTACAGTAGCAAAGGAACCAACACCAAAAGCTAAAGCCAAGATGCAGCATTTGATTGCGAACAAACCATTAGACATCATTGCCATTGACTTCACTGTACTGGAAATGTCACAGTCAGGAACGGAAAATGTACTAGTGATGACCGACGTCTTCTCAAAATTCACGTTAACAGTACCAACCAAAGATCAAACAGCACGCACAGTTGCCAAGGTTATAGTCAAAGAATGGATCAATAAACTTGGACTCCCAGCTCGCATCCACAGTGACAGAGGGAAAAGTTTCGAAAACAATGTAATCAAGGAGTTATGTAAACTCTATGGAATCCAAAAATCCAAAACAACACCGTACCATCCAACAGGTAATTCACAGTGTGAAAGATACAACCGTACTCTACACGATCTTCTCAAGACTCTAAACAAAGAAAAAAAGTTGAAATGGCCAGATTATATCCAGGAACTTACAGGAATCTACAATTGTACTCCACATTCAACAACAGGTTATACACCATACCAGCTATTCTTTGGTCGTCATCCCAGACTAGCGATTGACAACTTCATTCCAGCAAACACAGAATCAGCAGCAAACGTTTCAGTCGATGAATGGGTTAAAAGACAACAAGAAAAGATGGAGTTAGCTGTGAAACTAGCTAATGACAGAATCAACAAGAAAGCACAGCAGCGTAAACAGAAACACGACAGGAAAGGGAAATTTGATGAACTTCAGATTGGAGATAAAGTTCTACTTCGTAACAGAAGTAAAGGTCGTTCTAAAATTCAAGACCATTGGAACTCGACACCGTACGTTGTTATTGGTAGAGTGACCGAAGCCAGCAGTGCTTACATAGTACAGAACACATTTGACAGCACTGTAAAAACGGCAAACAGAGTCGATTTGCTTCGATATGTTCAAGAAACTGATTCAGACACAGAACATTCTAGTTCAGGATCACAGAGCAACACCTCAAGCTCCGAGGATGAATTGGTTACAGTTACGACATTGCCGCGAGAACAAACTGCACACAAGGAACCTGTACTGAGGAGGTCTACAAGATCTAACTTTGGCAAACATAGGAATCCACATCACTTACCTGTATCAACACTCAAAGATTACTCACAGTCAGTACTACAGTTAGGTAAAATCATCACACATTCTATGGATACATAAACAACACACATCAACACTGTGTTAGTGTTAACTTGGTGCTTAGGTCTGATACTGACCACCATAATGTAAGTAAAGTTATTTTAGTGCAATTGTAAACTGAATTTTATCTAGTTTGTACATAAACCATATATTCATTAGAGTTTACCAGTGGGTTCGACACATGAGGACATGTGATCCCGCTGCCACCATAATGTAACCTGTGTATTTCCCGCCTCAATATCACAAGGTCTATAGCCCGCCAGTAATTAGCCAATTAGCGCATAGGAAATATCACATGACCACAAATTGCGGCGCATATACGTCAGTTCAACTTCAGATCTCACAGTGAACGGTTCTAAGACTGAATATCATTTATCGTGAAAGCATTGACGGAAACATATACAATCAATACCGTTTATAGATATATTACAAGGATAATCAAGATCTACACCTGTAAGTAATAATATATATATATATAGGTTATGATAAAGTAGAATGTAGTTGGCCCTGCACAATATATAGTAAGACTACTTAAAGGTGGAATACCGTGTTCCGAATCTCTCGATTATTGTTGCAATGGAATTAAAGGGTCCGTGCAATTGTAGGTGTGAGAGAGCCGTCGCTGTTGTGTGGAGTCGAGGGTGCCCCAGGCTTGTCGGGGGTAGGTATTCCGTATCTTACTGGTTCAAATACTATATTGTGTTAGGTGTAATAACTGTAATTCTATAATGGTTATTTCGTGTATTCGTGTCTAGAATTATATACCTTCTACTAGTATTATTGCCATGATCTTATTTGAGTGTCTAGTAAATATCATATCATCATCATTTCATTTCTAATTGTATAAATCACAATCGTGTTTATATGTCTGTCATTCCCACTGTTTTTACACTGTATGTATATTTCTCAGGTACCCTTTGGGTTACAATAAACTTTTGAAGCGGCTGATTGAGTTGTTGGGTGAACCTTGCCCCTCGGGCTACACATGGATTAATAAATATATCTGGTAGGGCCTATGTCACCTCAGGGGCTCCGTACTATTCTGTTCCATGCCCGGATGTTAAGGTATACGAACACATATAGGATTGCCATTTAACTCCATTATAACGTTTTATGAGAGAAATCACTTTCAAAATGTTTCAATTTTCATAAAATTTCAGTATGTTGAAGCAATATATATAACTTACAAAATATTAAAAAATCAGCACATGTTGTTGGAATAGATCAAACGCTACAAGCATTTGACTGTTAGCTGCTGACACCTGGCGAATTCCTCAGAAAGCAAACTCCCAGAAAGGGCCGGTTTGTTTATATGTATTCATGCGCACAGTAACAGCTCCAATCAACATGAAAATTCACATGTACATAGAGGAATACCCATAATACCACTATACAAACCAAAACAGAGACATTTTAAAGTGATACATGTGCATTTGGAAGAGAAACTGGGAGTTTTTAAATAATATAGTACTTTGATGCCTCATTTTGACCATATAAGGAAATCAATACAGGTCTATAACCTAAATAATGGCAATTTTCTTCACATTTTACAATTATAACACCCCACATACAGAGGTGATAATCCCCAATTATTGAGCTCTTATGTGAAAAGGGAAGACTTGTAGAGAAGAAATAAAACAGTGATTTTTGCACTTAAGAAAGGAAATATTTTGAACAAAAAAGTGAGATTTTCTTTGGAAATTTTGATTTGACGCCCGATCAAACATGCTCAAGGACAATTTGGGGTTTGTTTCAGATAAATGTATTATTCACCCATATATTACCATCAGTTTGATTCCCCTTGGACTAAATATGTCAAAATTTTAAAAGAGTTGGTAGTCCTACCCCGCTGCTTAGCACCAAACACTTTCTACCATACTGCTGTCTACACCAATAGTATTCAAATGTCGCAAAATGCTACCACCACACTCTCAATATAGTATATTTCTAAATTAAGCAAAAATTCCAAGGTTTTAATCTTGACAAAACACAAAAACGTAGACAATTTGTTGAAAATATGGTTTCTGTAAGCCAGAGATCACCGACATTAGGTCACATAGGTGCCTTGTACAGGGGACTAATTTATGTGCTGTATGAAATTTATTTATAAAACACATTTATATGATGGACTGCAATCGATCAAACGGCAAGAGACACATATGGGGTCAAAAATGTGGTTCTACGGCAATATCGAAAAAAAAATATGGTAAAAAAATCGGAAAAGTGCGTACTTGACCAGATATGGTGCCAAAATTGCAAATAATATACCAAATGCATTCTGCAATGCCTAACCTAGCTTATTTATGATCGACTATATAGGTTGTGGTGATGAATTTCAGAGACACCTAGTATTATCCACCGTTCAATTTTTGGTGGCCATTTCGACACCTTTTTCGGTTAGGCTGTGTCTGAGTCCAGTAGTCCTCAGTGAAAGTGTATAATATTTTACAGTGATTTGAAATATTGGTTACTATATGAAAATAAAGAAAATAAAAAGGCACTAACTCCATGTCTTTAGCATTCAAGGGGGGGGGGGGGGATAAACACCACCGCTATTAGCATGTAGATATAATCCTACATATGTAATAAAAATCCACGTGAACGAAAACTATGGTTGTAATGGTGAAAAATTCATGAATACCGCACACTATCCACACACAAATTAAAGAAATGCCACAAAACCTGCTAAAAATCTGTAATACACAAAATTCCATGTCCTCGGTTTAGGTATACGAACACATATAGGATTGCCATTTAACTCCATTATAACGTTTTATGAGAGAAATCACTTTCAAAATGTTTCAATTTTCATAAAATTTCAGTATGTTGAAGCAATATATATAACTTACAAAATATTAAAAAATCAGCACATGTTGTTGGAATAGATCAAACGCTACAAGCATTTGACTGTTAGCTGCTGACACCTGGCGAATTCCTCAGAAAGCAAACTCCCAGAAAGGGCCGGTTTGTTTATATGTATTCATGCGCACAGTAACAGCTCCAATCAACATGAAAATTCACATGTACATAGAGGAATACCCATAATACCACTATACAAACCAAAACAGAGACATTTTAAAGTGATACATGTGCATTTGGAAGAGAAACTGGGAGTTTTTAAATAATATAGTACTTTGATGCCTCATTTTGACCATATAAGGAAATCAATACAGGTCTATAACCTTAATGAAATGTTGATCACGTATTCTGAGGCTAGTTCGCTTGTGTTACCCGGACAGCTCTCCAAGCAGCTTTCAAAACATGGTATTTTAATTGACATTTGCTATTTCAGTGCTCCGTAATAACAATTATTTCAACGATACTTAAACGGTTTGACACTCATCATTGCACTTTTAGAGCTAACCGGCGCATTTGGCCGACAATCTATTGTCGTCGTTTTTCGTCCGTCGTCCTGAAGTATTCTGATAGAGCAGTGACTGAATAAAGCACAGTACCAGAATAATACGTATTAGTTAAAGAATGAAACAGAGTGCCATCATGAATATAAACATCTTGATCTTCTTATCTTTATCTGACAAAATTTATATTATCTTTATCTAATATGTTTATTAGCGATGGCACGATGTCGAATTCTTTACCGGACTTAAAATATACTTAAAATACTCTTGATTTCAGGTCATGCAGTGCTTTATTTGCAAAAGAACGTTCTTTCGATGATATAGACAAGTAGACATTGTATTCTATATAAAACAATAACAAAATTATATAGCTTTATATCATTTTAATATCACAGATCACATATATCACGTGTAAATAACAAAAAAAATAATCAGATCTTTATCTGATCACCTGGTAACCTTGACCAATGGTTACCTGGTGAGCTACCCACATCAGACAACTAAAGTATTTACAATAATGGTGAAAAAAGCCTGGTAATCTTAATGCCAACAATGGTGTAAATACCCTGGTCACCGTAATGCCTTACAACAATTGTGAAACCCCAAGTATTCTCAATGCCTTACTACAATGATGAAAACCCTTGGCTATCCTAATCAACGGTGAAAGACCCTGGTAATCATGATGGCTTATAACAATGGTGAAAACTCCGGTAATCCCAATGGATTACAACAATGGTGAAAACCCTGGTAATCTTGATGTCTTATGACAATGGTGGAAACCCTGGTCACTGTAACACCTTAGAACAATGGTGAATGACCCTGGTAATCTTAATACCTTACAACAATGGTGAGAATCCCGGTAATCCTGTTGCCTTACAACAATGGTGAAAGACCCGTGGTAATCCCGATGCCTTACAACAATGGTTAAAACCCTAGTAATCCCGATGCCTTACAACAATGGTGAAAACCCTGGTCACCGTAGCGCCCCACAACAATTGTGAAAAACTTTGATAATCCCGATGCCTTACAATAATGGTGAAAACCCTGGTCACCGTAGCGCCCCACAACAATTGTGAAAAACTTTGATAATCCCGATGCCTTACAATAATGGTGAAAACCCTGGTCACCGTAACGCCCTTGGTAACCCTTGGTTATCTTAATGCTTTATAAAATGGTGAAATAAACCTTAGAATACTAAAGTATTGACACCAACAGCAACCGTGAAATACAACGCAGCACAGCGATATCGAACGACAAAGGTGACTTTCTTATCAATTATAGAAAATCACAGGATTTAATTAGTTTCCAGGGATTCAAATTTAACTGGTTTTAGATTAGAATTACTTTTCTCTGAGAAAGCAGTAAAAAATTTGGCAGAAAGTCGCCCTTTGACTCCTAGTTGAAGTGTGACGAGTAACATGATTATAATTTGCCCATCCTTGAGCTACATGCAAAATGTGTGTAAAACACGATAAAAAATAATGTCCACTCTCGAAAACTGCAAGCTCATATAATAACAGCGACATAAATAACAACCTGACGAATCGAAAGTCTGCCGTTTGCGGAAGAAGCCTCGATCACGTGCTGTGCGCGTTTTCAAAGATGTCATACGCGTAGTCACTCGCGGCTCCTGACACGGGGTCTTGATCGCTCGTTCCACTGTGCACGTCCGTCCGTATGTCTTCCTCCTCAGTACCGCTAAAAATCCCATCAAAGATCACAGGCGCGCCCATTGTGTACCGCATTATCAGCATAAAACAAATCACTGACAACACCTGTATGAAGCACCCCGAACATTGTACATTCGTATTGAAGTTAAATTATCTAGAATACGTAAAGAAGAAACGGTTCGTTAATTTTTTCACAGTAGAACTTTTGAGACATGCATATGTGCACTAGAAGCCGAGAATGAGTTTTTACCAATTGAGTGAGGCAGCGCAACATCTTCAGGAACTTTTTGGTCTTTTATCCAATATTTAAATCCTAAAAAAATCTTGCGTGTATAATATATGTATAATCTAGCTCCTCAGAATACGTGTTATTCTTCACAAAATAGCGATTGCATCGACTGCTTGTATTGGAAGCTCAGACAGTTTTATACACTTCGAACCTATGAAATTATGATGGGAAAAAGCTTGTTTTAACCAAACCAAAATTGACCTGTTCTGTCAACTATACTGAATATTCAATGAAAATCAAATCATTGGTTAACAGAAATCACTGCGATTGCATCAGGTGGGGAAAATCACCCGAACGTACATGGAACAACTCACAGCACCAGAATAACACTCCTCTGTCAATGAACCATCATCGACAGAATCTCTGATATACCTGGTTTTCTTTCTGGTTTGCTTTCATTATCGAGATACGTTCATTTGTATTTGTCCCATGGGGAAAGTTAATCAGTCATTCTAGTCAGTCAGTCACTCAGGCGAAATGATGTATCAGGTATTTCTAGGATTATAATTATCTGCTAGGCACCAGGAAATTTCAATGTGGCCGGCTTAATTGATAGTACGCCGATATCCCACTGACACGGATGTGTATCAAAATTTCACATATCACAAAGTATGACTGTACAAGGATGAGGTTATAGTTACATTACCGATTAGGCCATGTTGTTGTTTTTTCTTTGTTTCTCGTCAACTTTTTTTTTTCGCCAAGTACCAGCTTGCCAGGAAAAAAAACAAACACAGAAAAAACATGTTTATTATCACAAAAACATCTTTATTCACACAGTAACTCATGCCAAAAATGTAAAATATATAGTATTCGATCATTTGCTAGGATTTAGAACTTCATTGATACATAAATAACTAAGGCAGGAAACAGCTAAACAGAGACCACTCACGATCGATATCGATGTTTAGTGTTTTTGGGTGATAAAAAAGGACCAGAAATTGTGTGTTGTTCTCCCAAAATAATTGCTATTTTCACCCGCCCGCTGACGGGATACAATGGAAAACAACAACATGGCCTTACTAGTATAGTGAATCAAGTTATGTTCACGGAACAAACACCGGTGCAGGAGTGTCTGTGTTAGGTCTAAGCTCAGTATATGATTCAGATTCAGCTAGAGCAATCAACCATCGGGGGAAATTCTGTTGTGGACCAGCTGGGGCGTATTCCAATATACGGGTCATTCTCAGAAAACATTTGTGTCCATGGCGTTATTTTAGTGATTTTTGTGGTTTTAGATTATTTTTTTTAATGTACATGTGGACTATTATCGAAATTTATTCAATATGGGTTTATTACCCTCGCCCCGATAGGGGGAGAGGGTATTGTAATTGGGTCTGTCAGTTTGTTTGTTTGTCTGTCCGCGCGCATAACTCAAAACCGATTGGTCCGACCGTCCTGAAATTTATAGGGAAGAAGCGGTATCACCGTGGCTCGGTCCTCCTCAATTTTTGTCAAAATCAGGGAAAAAAAATGCTGCCATGGCAACGAAAGAAGAGAAAATCACATATTTGGCTATAACTCTAGTTCTAATGAATATTAATTTCTTAAACTAATTTTGTATTTTTCTTTGGCCAATTCCCGACCCTATGGTGTACGGCCGATGGTCGTGCGACGAAAACTCTCCATTATCGCCCGATGTCGAAAAAATGCCAGTGACTTTTCAGAGCAAATGCCTGCGCTCAGAACTTCAAGAAAAAACGTTTCCATCGATCTGAAATTTATAAGGCTGAAGTGTAAAGGTACAGGTGGTGGCTTGGTTTCTCTTAATTTTTGTCCAAATCGAATGAAAACGATTGCCACGGCAATGGAAAAAAAAGAAAAACACATAATCGGCTATAACACCAGTTCTACTTGATATTATTTTTTCCAAGTATTTTTCTGTGGCCAATTTCCGATTGTATGGTGTACGGCCGATGGTCGTACGACGGAAACTCTCCATTATCGCCCGATGTCGAAAAATTGCGGGTTCACGACTTCGGTTATTTTTTGTCAGCGACTTTTCTGTGCGAGTGTTTGCGCTTATAACTCGGAGACGAAGGGTCCAATCGATCTGAAATTTATGTGACTGAAGCGCTATGTTAGTGACTCGTTTTCTTTTAAATTTCGTCAAAATCGAATGAAAACGGTTGCCATGGCAATGGAAAAAGTGAAAATCACATAATCAGCTATAACTCTGGTTTTACTTGATATTAATTTTTCCAACTATTTTTTTTATTTATTTTTCTTTGGCCAATTCCCAATCGTATGGTGTACGGCCGATTGTCATACGACGAAAATATTATTTATTATCGCCCGATGTCGAAATATTAGGGGTCACGATTTTATGAATTTTTAGTGTTCTGAGATTCAAGGCCATAATTGTGAGGCTAGTTTTCAATCGTTTTAACCCATTTTCGTTCAGGGGATGTGCCTGGATGACAATACTGTGAAATTTCACAGCTCAATATTGAGTGACAAGGTCAAAGTCAGAGTAAAGATCGAAATCGAAAATTTACAATAACTCTGCTTGTATTGGTGATTAATTTCTACTTTTAATCATATATTTTTCTGTGTTCAATTCCCGTCATTTGCTGTATGGCCGATGGTCCTGTGATCAAAATCCCCTATTATCGCCCAAGGTAGCAAGTGCAAGGGTCATCAGCTGAAATCGCTGATTTGTAGTATTTCAAGTAGTGGTAATTCCCAATCCACTGACGATATTCAATAGAATGTTGAATTTGTGAGAGCTGGCGAAGTTTGCGTTGTCAGTGTCAAGAATTCAGGTCGTGGTCGACATATCGAGAATATGTTCAAGATAGAAAAATCGCAAGAACTCTACTTTTATTGATGAATATTTCTCCCATGATTTTTGTATTTTTTATGGCCAGTTTCCGATCATTTGATATGACCAATGATAGTTCGGCCAAAATCCCTTATTATCGCCCAGATCGAAAATGTAAGGTCATGTGGTGATTTTGCCCAAAGATCGCGGTGACCCTCGGTGAGCGGACTTCCGCGAGGATCTGAGGATAGCGGGTGCGCGTCCGCGATGACCTGTGGTGAGAGGACTGTCCTCGAGGATCCCAGATAGCGGACGACTCAATTATAGGCGGACCGCGGCGGACCGCGGCGAGCCAAGCCTTACAGTTAACACCACGGTGATGATCCTGTATCTGAGTGGTGTCCGCATGTTTGGGCTCGTTGGGCAGGCTGCTACCTGGTTAATGTTCTGATGATAGAGTAATGACTGCGCCTGCAGTGACCCTCGGTGAGCGGACTTCCGCGAGGATCTGAGGATAGCGGGTGCGTGTCCGCGATGACCTGTGGTGAGAGGACTATCCTCGAGGATCCCAGATAGCGGACGACGTTAAAACTTTACAGTCATAAATTCATAATTTTAGTAACTAAATCTGGAAGGGCGAGGGTCTGCAATCTCTGATTGTCTCGTTGTTTTTATGTTTCGAGTGATCTATTCATTGGAAGAAATATTCGTGTTTAATCTATTGTAGGGTTATTTTTTTATTTCGTTTCTTTTCTTATTTTTGATATATATCAGTCACGTGAAGTTATGTTGAACAATGCATGATATCATTACGGGTTGGTTAATATTGGTGTGATTTGAGCTGAGTTGTTTCCTTTATTTCGTTTTATTTCAACTTAATTTCGTCTTCGAAATGTGGCCTATGTACATATATGTTAGTGTGCACTAATATACTACACTGAAAATATTAGCC
This sequence comes from Terebella lapidaria, assembly GCA_949152475.1. Classification (NCBI taxonomy): domain Eukaryota; kingdom Metazoa; phylum Annelida; class Polychaeta; order Terebellida; family Terebellidae; genus Terebella; species Terebella lapidaria. Next base: position 36,311,032 of record OX424566.1, read on the forward strand.
AATCATCGGTTTGTCAAAAGGTCATCATCCTGACGAACTTTGGGTCGTCCACCTGACGATGCTGAAAACAACAAGTTTTGGGTTGTCGAAACTTGGTCATCGTCGAAAGTTAGTCAAACGTTAGTCAATAGTTAGTTGAGTAAATGAACTTTATTTATTATTCATCAAATATTCAAGTTTGTCGCACATTTGTCAAAAGATCGTCGAAACATCATCAAGACTGACTACTCTATTTAATTTCATTTTATTTTCATGACATGATAATACAAGTGCACAACAATAGAAAGGCACATGCCTGTATATACAAGTACACAAGTTATTCCCTTTTTCCAAAACAATTCTGCAAAGCAGTGTGATATATTGATAATGTTTTTGGTCAGTATATATGTCACGGATATCCAATTCAACCGGTCATATCTGATCAAATGCGAAATGACTCCTTTCATCACACAATCCAGTAAGTAGAGGGTGAATCCGCCAATGACTACAGGGAATTTTTCCGATCCCATATCCACCAAATTCTTCAGGAGCTCTATGACCACGAACTTCAACGACTCATTCTCATCCTTGAATAGACAAGACACATTGATGTATGTACATGTATTTAGATTTGCAGCAAAAAAATCATTGGAAAATATAAAAAAAATAGCCCAAGGGCTAGGATAGGTTACCGGACAATTTTGGTCTACCAGGTGCAAATTTAGGCATTTTTCGACCCAAAAATGGCTGTTTTGACCTTTCAAGGTCACCACACAATTCGCCATATATGACTTCCTATTTGAAAGTGCCAATTTTCAAGCTCTATCAGGCGTTCCAGTGTACAGTTCTGGCAGCTCCTATTAGGCCCAAAAAAAACCAAAGTATTATGGTTCTGGTTATTGTGGTCCCCGAAAAAGTGATGCGACAACGCAATTTTCTTTTTTTTAATTTTCTTTTTTTTTGCTAAAATTGGCGGCCGATGACTGATCCGGTCAAATATGGCCCATCTGGCCAACCATTTTCCCCTAAAATTGGCTGTTGATAAGCTACCCGGTTGAATTAGCTCTGTTTGGCCAGCCATACACCAAGTTTTGCAGCGTCGAAGACACTTGGGACCATTTTACTTGATCATTATCTCCCAAAAATCGATGTACGGGTGTCAATTTACTGAAAAAAAAAGAAATTCAGCTCTCAAAAAGTGATGCGCGCGATTTTTTTTTTGGTTTTTAAAAAAAAAACGAGTGATGTGCAGGGTTAAAACTGACACGCGCGCATAACCAGAACCATGATACTTTTTTTTTGGCCTTATGAAGGAAAAAAAGTGCCGAAAATTTTCCAATTCGAGAATTTTTTTCAAAGGGCAACAAAACCTATACACGTCACAGGAATACATATGAGGAGTGTTACGCATCAATAAGAAAAACAGTTACTGAACAGATTTTGAAAAAATGGCCACCAAAATTCAAAATTGGTCGTTTTTTTGACGAAAATGTCCGCTATTTTTTTTAAAAATCGGGAAAATCAAATAACTAAAAAATACCTCCTTCTTTAATTATTTTCAAGCACTTCTGTGGGAAGTTTCAGAAAAATTCGTCCGTAAACAAAAAAGATGAAAATGTGGACGACGACGACAACGACGGACGTAATGCCTTGCCAATAGATTATTGGACCATAGGTCCGGTAACCTAAAAATATCTCCTTCGTAAATATTTTTAGGTAGACCCTCTAGATTTGTGTTTGTTCAAAATTTCATAAAGATTCCACTGTAAATTTTAAAGATGAAAATGTAGACAGACGACGATGACGACGGACGCAACGCCAGGTCAATATATAGGCTAATCGGACCAAGGGTACTACGGTAACCTAAAAACAATTTGGATGTGTAACCGCACCATCTTTGAAAATTACCTGGTCATTCCCTAGTGCGATGGATTCCTCTGCCTTATCTCCGACCTGTACAATGAGCGCCAGAAATGATCCACGAAGCATGAGCTCTGAGACAATGTACAATATTAGCAGTTATATACCCGGCCATAATGCCTATCTAAAATCGCAATCTAGCTCCATCTAATACATTTTAGCTCAATATTCACTCCATCACAATGCCCTATAGTGTTGATATTTGCTAAAACACTATTCTACTTGTACAGATTACCGACCAGTACAGTGATTTTCAACGATATAAAATCAATTCCTTAGACAAAATTACAAACCAGCTGCTTGTCATTTTGTCTCACGTGTTGTCATGGTTGTAATCACTTGTGACATCACTTCCGACTAACCGAATATGAATTTCTGACGAAGGCATGACTAGGTTTTGGCGAAACGATCCAGCCACTGTGATTCGAAAACTAGTCACGTACTCGACGATTGCAAACTTGTCAGAAAAACAAGTTTTTGACTATATTTTGACAAACCGCTGATTGGGTAATATTTTCAGTGTACTTATAGTTATAAGCCTATCGTATTCTCGCGACTTTAGGGTAATGCACCTCCAAGCGAAAGTTCGCCTGATCTGTAATAAAAATATGTGCGCGTGTGCTTATAGCGAGACATTCGAATGAAGATCTATGTTTGTTCTCGATAACATGTCTCGTAATCTTCTGAAGAACTATTATATCCAAACGCCGAAACTCTCACGGAAATTTCCATTATCGGAAGATTGAAATTGGTGTCGTCAGTTTCAATCATAATAATCCTAAGGCTGATGGTTGCGCTTGCTAATTCACCGCGATTTAACATGTTCAGATTCGTGCCATATGGCAAGCGAGAATCTCTGCAGTTCCCAACGAGCTCAGTGACAAAATACGCATCCCACACAGTTCTCTGAAAACGTCCAAAATGGTGGAGCTGTTGGGAATTGACGTTCCCAGAATGCAAAGCGAATTACCGTAATGACGCGTATTTTGGGACACATATTTTCTGTGCAGCATTTCGTGCATGCATACATGTAAGCTAACTTGCGTGTGCTCTGCTTTCGAGTCATGAAGTAAACACAACGATTCGTCTGCGATGCCACGGTGACATTTAATGTAATTTGACTTATTTTATCACATGACAATATGTTTTATGCTTCTTATTTGAAACTGGTTTTCCAATTTGCCCATTAGGCATATGTTATGCAATATCATGATATCAGATGCAGATATTCCTCTTAGTTTGCAATACTCATAGTTAGGATATCTTAATGACGTTCAATAACATTTTAGCAGCCATACCTGTTTCATTGAGTTGAAAATAAATGTTTACTTATTAGCAGGCCTGGGGTAATAGTAATATGTAATTGTAATAGTAATAGTAACGATTACATTTTTCCAAGTAATAGTAATATAATAGTAATCAGCTTTTCCAACAGTTTATGTAAGAGTAATAGTAATATATCTCAATTATAATATGTAATATCCATTACAATTGCTATTACTTCAGATTATTTACTCCATACCCTCGGCAGGATTATTTGGGGCTATTCTTTATTACGGCATTCACTTTGTTCTTGTAGCTGTCAGACAAACACCAACTATTTCTTTGTGATTGAGGCATTTCACCTCCCCCCGCTCCCCATGCATTGATTAACTATTGGAGAGAGTGATTGCGTAATCAGTTTGATGGCAATCGAGGACTAAATAGGCAGCCACTGAGTTTATCACAGTCAAATAAAGAAATCACCACATTAATTTGTTTGATGAACTTGTTCGCAACTTCAGAGGATCAGACTCAAACACGCAAAAGTCCAGCCGACACGATGTGCGAATCTGTGCTATAGAATGATAGACTCATGAGTCTGTTGATCATGATAGTGATTTAATCTTGAAATCGTTCTCCAATGAACGCGATGGCAACTTTGTTTTTTTTAATTGTTGCTGACGTGTGTTGAACATTATTTGTTGTGAACTTTGAATTTGAAAAGTAATAGTAATTGTAATTGATGCAAAAGTAATACTAATATAATAGATTACTTTTCAAAAGTAAAGTAATTGTAATAGTAATAGGTCAAATTCTGAAGTAATAGTATCTTAGGCCTGCTTATTAGGAATATGAATGAAGTAGTTTTTCATTATAGACGTGGAATCAATACCCAGTATTAAGTATTCCGAGCAAACAAAACAGGGTATAATATACGGGAATGAATTGGATTCCAGGGGGGGGGGGGGGGGTAACGTTGTGTAAGATAGCCTCATGGGCATAGATAGAGGTTCGGAAAGGGCGGTTCGAGAAACTATGGTGGCTGATAGCGTCCATCTGACAATCTCGCTCCCTCGTGGCGAGAGAGCGAAGCGAGGTAGCGAAAGAGCGATACGAGCGCACGAGACAGCGATGCGAGGGAGCGAGAGAGCGATGGGAGGATGCGAGGGAGCGATGCGAGGGAGCGAGTGAGCGATAAGATAGTGACATAAATCCACCTCGCTTCCTCGCATCGTTCTCTCGCTCCCTCGCACTCTCGCTATCTCGCATCGCTCTCTCGCTCTATCGCATCGCTATCTCGCTATCTCGCATCGTTCTCTCGTTCTCTCGCATCGCTCTCTCGCTACCTCGCATCGCTCTCTCGTTCCCTCGCATCGCTTCCTCGTTCCCTCGCATCGCTCTTTCGCTGCCTCGCTTCGCTCTCTCGCCGCGAGGGAGCGAGATTGACGAATGGACGCTATCAGCCACCATAAGAAACAGCAATCTGAAGCCCCAAGTCGGTCTGGTGGCACGGGGGGCGCCGTAAGCCGCCCGAGAAAATTTTGTAATTTTGTGAATTCTAGGAGTAGCTGAGATGAATTCTGGAGATGTCTGGTGAAGTCTGAAAGTAAATTTTTGTGTGTCAAATTTTCTAAGGTGGGCTTTTTCCTCTGAGAAAGTATACTAATCGAAAATATGTATTTCATGCCCCTTTTCCTCAATTTTATTTCGAATACTACTTGATTACAAAGTATGACTCAAATTTGAACCATGCGGTCATTGCGACACTTATAGCATATGCGAACTTATGAATGTGACCGAAAATATCACTGCAAGTAACTCTAGTAATTGAAGTGGTATGAATGTATATCATACTAAATAAAGAGAGGGGAAGATACAGGATTTAGAGCCCTTTTCATGTTCCGTGGTAGCTTCTTGGCCTCTCCTGAGTATAAATTTCACACAAACTCACTAAAATCCCAATTTCTACCATTGATACCAAAAAAATACCAATGCCAAATTGATTATATTCCAAAGCATTTAGTGACAAAATACATCAGAACTAATATATATTCCCCAAACATGTGCGCCATATCCCAATCAAGTATTGTGACATTTCTATACCGACACAACACTCCTAAAATTTTGATATTATTTTTTGGGGGGAGGAGGGGGGAAGCGGTGAGGTGGACCTCCTGTATCTGCTTTTGGCATTTATAGTAGCAGAAATACATGTATTTCTCATAGTAGTTACCTTTTTAATCATCAGTAGATACACGAGAAGTAGCACCAATTTAAGTCAAATCCCTGGGCCAAAATTAGAACTCGCATGGAAACGGTCAACCATGCTAGATGAGAGGGGTCCACCGGAAGAAAAAGGACCCACTTCCCCAGATCCGCTCTTGTGGTCGACCATCGACGGGGATAAAATGGGATATTTCATGCATAATACTGACTCTTTTGCTGTTGGATCAGTTGGGTCGCATCCTGGAGTTTCATGTGAAAAGGGGGGTTCGAATCCACCTATCTACGCCCATGAGCCTACATTCAGCTGTCGTGGTACTGATGATGTGTTCGAGCTCTAATGTCGTCTCCCGCAGTTAGCTGCATTTTCTTGTTCTAACTATCATGTTGCCCACTCCAACTGGTTCCTTTTGGACGATGTAATCTTCGAGACCAAGCAAGGTTCTTGTACATCCATCCATTGAACACCAATTGGCGACTCAATGAAAAAAGGTCGTTGTTGTGTATTCCATCGGTAGTCCCAGGAGGTTAGATTCATAATATTTACAACTGACAACTCTATGTTATTACAGACAATATATATTTTAGATATTAGCTTTTTGTCCCGTGACCTTGGTCACAATTGTCCACAATTGATTCTTAAGCTGCAAAGTCGATAATGAGCGAGATATTAGCCATTTTGTCCTTTGACCTTAAAAATGAGGTCAAAGGTCGAATTGAAGGTCAAGCAATTATTCAGCATATATCATTTCCTATAGGTAAATAATTGATTCCTGAGATGTAAAGTTAATAATCAGCGAGATATTAGCCATTTTATCCTGTGACCTTGAAAATGACGTCGAAGGTCAAATTCAACGTCACGACAATTTTCAGAATGTATCATTTCCCATATGTTCATAATTGATTCCTAAGCTGTAAAGTCGATAATAAACGAGATATTAGCCATGTTGTCCCGTGACCTTGAAAATTAGGTCAAAGGTCAAATTCAAGGTCACAACAATATTCAGAATATATCATTTCCTATATGTCCACAATTGATTCCTAAGCTGTAAAGTCGATAATAAGCGAGATATAAGCCATTTTGTGCTCTGACCTTGAAAATAAGGTCAGAGGTCAAATTCCGCATATATCATTTCCTATATGTCCACAATTGATGCCTAATATCTAATCTCAATATTGAGCGAGATATTAGGCAAAATGTGTCCCATTATAGAGCATAGAAGAATTTAACATGGGGAAGTCCCATTTGGGCCGAATTTGGGCCCAAAATGGCCAACTTTGAGCGATTCAAGGATAACGAAACTTATACATGTCACAGGGATATATATGATAAGTGTTAAGCATCAGTAAGAAAAAAAGTTACTGAACAGATTTTGAGAAAACGCCCTTCAAAGTCCCAAATTGGCCGTTTTTCGTAAAAATGGCCGGCATTTCGAAATAAATGCGAAAATAAAAGAAAAACTAAAAAAAATATCTTTTTCGAAATATTTTCAGGCATTTTTGTGCAAAATTTCAGAAAGATTCGATTGTAAACTTTAAAGATAAAAATGTAGACGGACGACGACGCATGACGACGGACGACGTACGGAACGCCACGGCAATAGGCTATCGGACCATGCTTGGAAATGAAACGGAGTTTTACATGCAAACATACACTGTCGGGGATAGCCATTAGCCAGTGTGTAAAATGTAGTTGTATTTACGGTACACTTGATGGAATTAATATTGAACTTCCCAGCAATCGATTGCATGATTAAACCTGTGCAATATTTCTACGTTTTCACATGTGGTGTTTGGATGAAGTTAATCTAATAGAGAAGAATGTAAACTCACACTAATCCACGCAGATGACCAAATTCACAAGGCGTAATGTATACTATTATATGGAAGCCCATAGGTGACATGTGCGGGGGAAAAATTTGGTGTTTTTTTTCTATTAAAAACCTTGCACGTTCGAACGTAGAAAGTTCAAAACTACCACGTTCGCACGTGGAAACATTATATGCTTTCACGTTCGCACGTAGAAAAGTTTTAGGCTTCCACGTTCACACGTAGAAAGTTCACAGCTACCACGTTCACACGTGGAAACATTATATGCTTTCACGTTCGCACGTAGAAACTTTAAAACCTATCACGTTCGAACGTAAAAAGTTTCAAAGCTACCACGTTCACACGTGAAAACATTATATGCTTTCACGTTCGCACGTAGAAACTTTATAACCTTCCACGTTCGAACGTAGAAAGGTGTAGGTTTCCACGTTCACACGAAGAAAGTTTCATTTATACGTTTCCACGTTCGCACATAGAAAGATTTAGGTTTCTACGTTCACACGTAGAAAGATTCACGTTCACACGTGAAAGCATTTGATGGTACCACACCCAAATCTTTGCACGTGCGAACGTGGTAGCTCCTGAAGTTTTCACGTGCAAACGTGGAAGCATTAAATGCTTCCACGAGTGAACGTGGTAACCTCGGACTTTCCACGTGTGAACGCAGTAGCCTTAACTTTTTCCACGTGCGAACGTGATAGTGTTAAATGCTTCCACGTTCGAACGTGCTAGCTTGTTGCTGGAAAAGACATAGAAAATTTTTACGCGCATGTCACCTATGGACTTCCGTTCTATTACCACTAGCACAACCAATACACACAAGTGTGCAGATGTACATTCTAAAACCAGCCGCGTGACAATTGATTGAGTCGCTGGATTGACATCATGTAATGGTCATGTCTTGGTACGTATGTATATATAGGTGTGCTACAACTAAGGGTGAATGGCAAAGTAAATAAATCAATTATCATGATTGATTTGGGTGTATTTATACAGCGACAGTGGGAACATTGAACGGCATTGTTTTAGAAAGTTGCATATAAATAGCATACATATAATGAACTGTACCATAAGCACGACCAGACCAATTTTTTTATATTTAAGAACCCACTGGCGTCAATCGGGCGAGAACTGTGTAAAATGTAGTCCAACTCACCTGTCGAATAAACATAGAACCATTACCCAAGTACAAGGCCGCCTGTAGAATTTAGGCACTCATTGAGAATAAGGGGGAGGTGAGGGTGACTTAATGATTTCCAAGTCCTAGTTCCATTAGAATAACATAGAATAGTTATGTTACTGTACGTTTATTATTTTAACAATCATTTTATCGCATATACTTACTGTTGTGCCAGGCCAGGTCCGTTGATCTGAAGGTGGATAGTCAGCTTATTATTGCTGCTATGCAATGTGTTCGCACGACTCATGTATGTGCAAGGGAAACAAGAATTTCTTGTCTTTAAGCCCTAAGTCAAGTACTCACACCTGTCTATATATATCGACCTGCCAATACCATGGACTAGTGAAGAGACAATAGAATAGCTAAATGTCAACCATCATCAAGGGCAGTCAGTGTTTAATGATGATCATTGACACTATACTATAAACCTGGTGGAAATTATATAAAACAAACCCCATTAGATAGGTATATCTGAAATACACAAATATCAAATACAGAGTGAATGTTCGAGTTATGCATTCGCCCTTGCTACCTGGCTGTTTGTATTTTAACTTCATCAAATTTAAATTTTATGCAAAATTTCATCAAACATTGTCAAGTCAAACTCGTCTGAAATAAACATTCTACATGTTCAAGCTTATGTGCATGACCTACGTGAGTAATATTATGTACCATGTTCACGTAAATGGCTCTAAATTCAGTATGTGTTAGGATTGAAACACGTTTGAGTTCACAAAAAAATGATGAGAATTTCTTTCTATGATTTGTTGTTACAAAAATTTGTTGTTTCTTTGTCTCCCCGAAATTTATATACGTTGAGACTTAAAGTAGTACCTGAAGTATTCGAATCTTCCTCCGAGATGATGTCAGACTCAGACTCAATGCAGTAAGATCATGTGTTCCGTAAAGAAGAAGCATTTCTTGCCCCTCTTCTCCCCCTTCCCCAATGTGGCATCCGTCGGACCGTCATAATTTCTCGAAACCTTAACATTCTAACTGATCATGCTACATACTGGTGACATATTTTGTGTAATATCAACCAGATATTGATGACGTCCGAAAAAAATCTTCACAGCAGCCACTGGCTGGGTAATACCCCCGTCACACTGGAATGGCGGTTCCTCGGCGATTCCGCGTTTGATCGCCGTAGCACCGCGGGAAACTGTCAACACCGTTTTGAACATGTTCAAAATTTCCGCAGTGCCACCGTGAGTGGGCCAAGCCGCAGTAGGATCATCGTGGCACCGCCATAACCGCCATGGAACCGTACAAGGACCTCATTGGCATCTCCATAACCGTCATGCATCCTCAGTAACACCGCCGTGCAACCGCCAGAAAAGTAAACTGGCGACCCTACTGCGATCAAGTGGCGGTGATGGCGGTGCTACTCACGTGCTACCACGGCGGACTCAATGAGGAATTCGAGAAAATTAGGCGATCTTACTGCGATCTAACTGCGTTTTCACGGCGGTGGCGGCGGTGTTATTGAGGTGTCTGTAATCCAATGGCGTTTTCACTGCGGTTGCACGGATGTTGCACTGAGGGTCTTGCACGGTGCTACTGCGGTCAAATTTTTGCATATAAAAGCTTTGGTTTTCTGAATGAATATCAAGTGTTCTGAAAGTTTTGAAACACTTCAGATCAATTCATTGATAAAAAATAATGGCAGATAACAGAAAATCTGATCGTCACGCAAAACTTGCTGCCAGATGAGCAAGCAATCCTCAAGGGAAGACTCCTCACCCGAGGGTGGAGGGGGCGTATGAGGACGTTTCTTGGTAGCTCTTCCCCTCGTTGCATGTGATACGTTCGGCATAATTACTATAGTGTACACGTCTTCAGCAAAAAAGGTAATGAATTTCACCGAAAGCCACCTCCCTTTTATATAGCCGCGTCGTTCCGCGATGCTGCCGAAGTGTCACCGTCGTAACACCTCGGTAGCACCGCCATCCCCGTAGTAGCACCTCAGTGGCCCCTCAATGCTTCCCCCAACACCGTAGTACTGCCGCCAATGATCGCCGTGGAACCGCCAACCAAACCGTAGTGGTAACTCAGTAGGATCGCCATGTCCGCAGTGACGCCGTCGTGCTTCCTCCCTGGATCCTCAGTAGTACCGTGAAGAAAAACTCACGTTTGATGAGAGGGGAAAAACACGAAAACCCTACTGGAGGTGTCACTACGGTGATGGCGGTTTCGACTGAAAACGGTTGTGGTACCGTAGTGGCACCGCCAGTCCAGTGTGACGGGGGTATAAGACATAGCCTTGTCGCAGCAGTCGCTTGGAACTTCGGTGAACAAAGTCCTCATACCTGCAGCTAGCTCTGGAATAGCGTATGAGCAGTAAGACTAACACGCCACATGTTGATGACGCTTTTTGAGAATTGTGTGGCAACGATGTACGAATAGGGGCGTTCACTGCCTTCTACTGTAAACCTATGTCATTCATAATATTGATTATAATGTTACAGTGGAGAAACTTATTTGTGCAGTCAGCAAACATGTTTCATGGAAATGAACTCCACGCCATTTTTTTTTCGCTAATTGCAACAATAATGCACAATGATAATAAATTTACAACGATAATATTATGAGATTCGTAACGATAACATGTTCAGCATTTTTCGTGTGTGCTTCTAGATGTTGGAACTATTGACTCCAGTGAGACACCAGAATGAAGATATCGACCAGAGGATGACTGAAGTTCGAGCAGAGATGGCATGTAATATCTAGCCATCACCATGCAGGATCTGGTTTCATTGGATCAGATTGGTACTTACACTTGAACATCAAAACGCAGACCTTGAACGCATCACTTTGTGGGATTGTCAATCGGACATATTGACGACAGGAACATGTGTCAAGACCAGTACATTATTCACGGACTAAGATGTAGCACAATCAGTGCTGCCAGCCAACACTCTGGAAAAAAGTACTGAAATCCTCCAAAAAAAAGTACACGCCAGTCCAAAAAAAAGTATAAAAAAGTATATATTCTGATCTATATACCTGTTTTGATGCATATATTGGCTAACCAATAAAAAACATTCAGCATTCCATTTTTCATTGTCACACCGCATGGTCAAGGGCCCACTGCGTGTCTTTACACACATGTGCCGTCACCTGAAAGTTGTGAACCATGGCACTGTACACATCAAGGCGTGCATGGGCTCCTGAGCATCGGTGTGGCAATGGATTGGAATCTGTTAAAATATACTAGTACAACAATGTTTAGATATTGTCTTCGCGGGCTTTTTGGCAGTTTCGCCAGAAAAATTTGACATAACCCCCCCAAAAAGTATAAAAACATGAAAAAAAATACCCAAGGCCAAAAAAAGTATAAAAAAAGTATAAAAAGTACCCAAGGCCCAAAAAAAAGTATAATACTTTTAAAAAAGTATACTCTGGCAGCACTGCACAATGAACTGGAACACTGTTGAATGCTGATGTGGATAACCCCAAGAATATGTCAGTACAGTGTACAACATGTACTATGTCAGTCTCAAAACTTGCTTGCATATTTTTTTCTTTAAAATAAGAATGGCGGGTGCCATATTTGGGGCAGAAAATGTCCATTCTTTCCGGACCATCTGATATCAAGTCCTCATGGAGATAGATGGTGGTCCATGAACTTCGCTAAAATGTTCTCGATTTTACCCGACACTGGTGACACTCAACTTTGTTCACTGGTAATACATTATACTTGAGTATTGGTTGCACGTTTGTCTCCATATTATCAGTGGCTAAATGAGCGATATACAATTAGACCACAGAACAAGAAATACATGTAGTATGTACGAACCCCCTGGAAGGTCCGGCTTATTGGATTTTTTTTAGAAAAGGTCTATATGTATGCATCTGTGGCTCACGAGGTTGACCAAGAAGACTCACAAGTATCTTATTGAAACCATAAAGGAGACAAATCAATGAGAAATAATGGGAGAAAGTCGACAGGGTTCTTGATGGAATAAGCGTCTGAACATGCTGCATGGCCTTGATAATACGGTATACAAGAGAATAAACACTATTCCTGCTCGCATTGCATTAAGTGGGTTTGTTTTTTATGAGGACTAAACCACTGTGCGCGAGCATACCCATGCGATAAACGATTTTTTTAGGTCTTTGTGGCTGAATTTTTCAAAATAGATTATTTCCTGTGCCAGAACGCATTGTGGAGTTTATCATGATAAGTAACATCATCACCCATTTGAACTGTAATTCAATAATTTTATATAGACGTATGAAATTAAGGCATATGATGTATACGTAAATATGTAGGCATTAGTGTGAACTGCAAATTCATAATTTAATAATGATTTTGTGTTAAAATAAATCTCATATGAAATGATGACCAAATGATGACCAATTTTGTTCAATCCACGTACATTGTTCTGATGCATTAATATGACAAACTTAGCTAAAGCATTTATGACTAAGGGCATGGAGCCATAAGAAAAATTATTTCAAATGGGTATTGTTTTTTTGGATGTGATTTTGTAAGGTGGGTCCATGATTTTTCAGGATGCTTTGAGTAGGGTCCGTGATTTTTTTTAGGGCGTGGAAATAACGATAATAATAAAACTTAATAGTTGATTTGTTTTTCACATGTGTGTGTTCGTTTGTATAGGATAGGCCTACAATGACTAAGGAGCTGCGGGTCATACGCTATTTTTTTCCGATCTCCCACGCCCTTTCATCGTTATAGATATGATATAAAAGGTAGGGTATGCGTAATACGAATCATCGTAGTAATATGATTCATCATGCTGAGGAGAAAAAAATTAAAAATTAGCTAAGGGTTGAGAAAGGTTACCGGGAAAATGCTTAGTTTTAATCCATAACTTTTTCCATCAAAATTGTCGTTATGACCTTTCAAGGTCAATTAAGTCAATTTAAGGTCATCATTGGAACTGCAAAGTATGATTTCTCGTTTGATATTGCCAATATTCAAGCTCTATATATTCTCGGAATTTACTCCATACAGCTCCCATTTTGGAAGAAAAATGAGCTGAAAGGTCAAATTCAATGTCATAACAATATTCAGCATAATATCATTTCCTATATGTGCTATATCATGTCCTACATCATTTCCTATAATTGGTTCCTAAGCCGTGAAGTCGATGAGTGAGATATTAGCCATTTTGTGCTCTGACTTTGGAAAAGAAGTCAAGGGTAAAATTCAAGGTCATCGAAATATCCGGCAAACATCATTTCCTATATGGCCACAATTTATTCCCAAACTGTAAAGTCGATATTAAGCGAGATATTAACACAATTTAACACCATTTTGTGCTCTGCCTTTTAAAATACGGTCAAAGGTCAAGTTCAAAGTTGGTGAAGTTCAAAGTCATGAGAGTGTTCAGTATATATCATTCTATATGTGCACAGTTGATTCCTAATCTGTAAAGTCGATAATGAGCGAGATGCATTTTGTGCTTTGATTTTGAAAATGATGTCCGAGGTCAAGTTCATGAGAATATTCAGTATATTTCATTTCCTATATGTGGACAATTAATTCCTAATCTCTAATCTCAATATTAAGTATTTGAGGTATAATGTGTCATATTTTATGAAGCATCGGATAATTTAACATGAAAAAGTTCCATTTGGGACCCATCGAAAAACTCGAAATGGACGCCACACGTAGACCGGCGATTCAAGGACAACGAAACTGATACACAGAGGTGACAGAGGTATATGAGGGTAATCGATTGAAACCAAAATCTCAAAACTGATTAGTTTTTGAGAAAATGGCCGCCAAAATTCAACAGTGACTGTGTTTCAACAAAAGTGGCCGTCATTTTGGCATAATTAGGAAAAAAACTGAAAAAATACCTCCCTCTTGAAATATGTTTGTGCAATTTCCGAAAGATTAGCCCGTAAACTGTGGGACCAAAGTTCCGTTAACCTTAAAACCGGCTAGCACTATCAACACACTTTAAATAGTTTGACTGATTCTACAAGCAGTTGATAATTGAAATGTGTATATATTAACGCTTACTGTTAATCATTCAGGAGCAGGATACAGAACTCTAGAAAAGAGGAGGTGCAGTTGGTTCGATTAACCAATCAAGAAGATGTGGAGTCTGTTGTCCGCCTAGGACACTAGAAGCCAACGACCTCTAGATGTGATGAATTCTGAGGATCTCGGAGCTTGAAAAAGTGTTGCTGTCAAACAGATACTCTTTAAAAAAATGTCCATACTCTCAACCCAGCAATATGTAGAATGTTTATTATTTTTAAAAATAACTAACATAATTTTACCTCCGTAAAACTAGACACATTGAAGAGTGTGATGTTTTATATTTCCATATAATACACTATCAGGGGCAGATCCAGGATTTAGTGGAGGAGCGGGCCCCTGAAACCATAGGCATTTTTGTATTCGGGGATAGCGTCGTGGAAAAAATGTGGAAGCAAAACAAACGAGTTTCGGTCAGGGGTTTGGGGCCTGCTTAAGTGCCCCAGAAGCCAGAGCCTTCTTTATGTTCTGTGATAGCTTCCTGCCCTCTCATGGCTACAAATTTTACACAAACCAACTATAATTATCTTACGGAAGCCCAGAACGGCCAGCTAGTATTCTTCTAGAGTTTGAATTTGTCTAGTTATTTTTCTCGAAATCCTGAGAAATATTTTCAAAATTTCAACTTTTTGAATTTTCGTTTTTTCTTAGTTTTCGTGTTTTCGAATTTTCGTTTTTTTCCGAATTTTCATTTTTTCGACCTTTTGACTTTTCGAATTTTCGTTATTTCGACTTTTCGACTATTGCAATCATGTTTATGTGAGTACATGTACTTTCAATAACCACACTTTTTCCAAGAAAATGTGATAGTCTTCAATAGGGTATCCTAGCATGACTAAGAAATGTCTGTGTTATTTGTGATATTTTCTACTAACATTCAATTAATTAATCATTGTCACAATCAGATTATGCTCATAACGATGAACAGATCACCTAAATCCATTAGATTCGAAAAATCGAAAATTCGAAAAAACGAAAATTCGAAAAGTCAAAATGTCGAAATAACGAAAGATCGAAAATTCGCGAGAACGAAAATTTGAAAAATCGAAGAATCAAAAAGTCGAAAAATCAAAAAGTCGAAAATTCAAAAAGTCGAAAATTCGGAAAAACGAAAATTCGAAAAATAAAAAAGTAAAAAAACAAAACAAAAAAAAACAAACGAAAATTAAAAAAAGTCGAAAAAACGAAAACTCGAAAAGTAAAAAAAAAAACGAAAAGTAGAAAAAACGAAGTAAAGAAAGTCAAAAAGTCGAAACAACGAAAATTCGAAGAAACGAAAAGTCAAAAAGTTGAAATAACGAAAAATCGAAAATTCGCAAAAACGAAAATTTGAAAAATCGAAAAATCAAAAAGTCTAAAAATCAAGAAGTCGAAAAAAAGAAAATTTAAAAAGTCGAACATTCGGAAAAACGAAAATTCGAAAAATAAAAAAGTCAAAAAAAAAAAAAAAACGAAAATTCAAAAAGTCAAAAAAACGAAAACTCGAAAAGTAAAAAAAAAAAACGAAAAGTCGAAAAAACGAAGTAAAGAAAACGAAAATTCGAAAAGTCAAAAAGTCGAAAAAACGAAAAGTAAAATAAACGAAACTTCGAAAAGTCAAAAAGTCGAAATTTTAAGAATATTTCTCAGGATTTCGGAAAAAAAATAACTAGGCAAAATCAAACTCTAGAAGAATACTAGCTGGCCGTTCTGGGCTTCCGTATTATCCTGTTCCTCTCATGGGTGTAAATTATGCACAAACTCACCATGATCACCCTGTTCTCAAATATATTTTGACATAATTTTTCGGGAGGAGGGGGCTACCTTAGTTGAGGTATTGCTGAGGACGAGAACATATATTTATATAATCTCAATGATTTGTGCCAATTATTCCATGATATTTCCAAAATTGGCAAGGATAAGTGATCATGTACTGAGGGTTGTCCACTTAAGAATATGTGCTACTAAGTGAACCAAATAAGTGTGCTCAATGAGACAAGAACTAATCATGTATGGTCATATCTCGGTTAAATGTTTAGTATTTAGAAGGGAGTTACTCACGGTAGCTGTTTTTTCTCCAGTGTGGTCATACACACATGACCAGTCACACACCTAAAAATAAGTTTGCACCTTTAAAGCTCTTCTAGAAACACCTGGAAAAATCGTTTATCGCCAGGAAAGCTCCTACCCAGTGACACGATGTCCTCGAAAAATATTTTAACAACTACCACCACTGTAGTGTACTAGCCAACTCCCCATGAACGCCGATTGCAGTCTACGGGTGCATGAGCCCAGCACTGTGTGAGAGGCTGTTTGGTTTCCAATGAAAAGGCAATAACTTGACACACTGTCTGTCCCTGGTCACGTCATTGCAGTATCGAACAAATTCAAATTATCAAGGCCCACCTGTTTGTCAGAAGGCCCTTTAGTCAGAAGGCCCTTTGGTGTGAAGGCCCGTGTGGCGAAAGGCTCGTTAGTCAGAAGGTTTTTTTTTGTCAGAAAGCCCATTAGTCAGAAGGCCCGTATGTCAGAAAATAGTCAACATTTTCTGACTAATGGGCCTTCCGACAAATGGGCTTTCTGACTAAATGGCTAATCTTTTAACTTCATGTTAAAGTCTTCTGACAAAGAGGTGGGCCCTGATATTACGAATGTATTCGTAATCACAATGGCGTTTCTATTAAAACATATATCCATTCCAGGTTCTCTTTTAGCTACGTCTATAAACCTATTGGCAGATTGCCGCCAATATGTTAGTCCAATATGTACTTTGTTAGTCCCAGTATGGTCGATATACAAATTGATCTGAAATAAGAAACAACTCTGTCGACCGCCTGACCCCTTTGCAGGTACGCAGCTTTGACGTACAAAAGTTTTATACATGTATGTATATATATATCTCAAACTGTAGCACATCCGGCACAGTTATATGTAGCACATGTAGGGGATGATTCGATAAAAACGATTGGAAAGGAAAGAAGAAGATTGGCTTCCTCATGAAGTGTCGGTGTCTCAATAGCCTTGCTCAAATAATTGGATGAGACAGTATGTGTGAGGATAATTGTGAGGATAAGACATCCCTCCTACATCCGATGTGATAAGTACTGTTTCTCTTGGAAGCTATTCACGACAACATGAATTAATTACGTTTGTTTCGAGCAATCGTCGAGTATGAGCTGGAGAAACTTTTGCTTGCTCGTTTTGCACAAAGTGTTTTGTTTGGTTTTGGTGATATCGACACGGTGTACACGGAAGGTATTCTACCAGATATCACCACTGTATAGCTCTCCAGGTACAGAGATCGCAGTCTACAGGTCCATGGATCCAGCGCTGTGTGAGAGGACGTGTCGTCAGCACCTGACCTGTACTGGAGTCCTCATCAAGTGGCCCAGTGCTGCCCAGCAGAGAGGCGATTGTCACCTACTGTCCACGATCCTGCAAGGCAACTACACGCCTACTAACGAGGAGACGTTATACGGTAAGAATGACACATGATCACACAAGTGTTTGGTTTTGGTACAGTTATTCGTGATCTAAATATCAGTCTTAAGGATTATAACAATAAGTAGATCCATTCACAGGAACCGAGATCCCGTTGATGTTTTTATTTTTTGCTTTTGAACAATCCTCAATATGACATATTCCAAAGACAGAATGTCTGTGGAATTATGATGTGAAGCCTTTCGGGCTGGGTACCCGAAATTCATGTGTATTACTGAAAGTTTTGTATGTTGATGTACACGTGACTTGAATTAACGATTACCTTACCTTATCTGTATACTATTGCATCTGGTTCAAGGGTTGTGCCCACCAAGACTGAACTACCACCGAGGTCAGTGTTATCTCTTCAATGCTACTGCAGTGAACAGGGCTGACGCCGAGATCTTCTGTCAGGGAGTCTACCCGGGCGTCCATCTTGTCGACATCACATCACAAGAGAAACTGGATGCCATCTTGGAACTCGGTTAATATTCTACTCATGTGAAATGTATTTGAATATAATATTTTATAATATACTCATATGAAATGATCATGAAACGAGTTCAATATTGTTGAAATGACACAGACACATGGTATAAGTGACACATGGTATACTCTGCAGATGACATCAGCGGAAAAGTACATACGTCTGGAAGCAGGGTTCCTGACACAATGATCTACCGGTGGACATCAAATGGCGAATATTTCAATGACTTTTGCAATAGTATCTGGGGACCCAATAATCCGAGTGGTGGATCCGAGTGGATGAGTTGCATGTGGAATTGAACATCAACAGAGTGTTCTTGAATGATATTTCAGCCCAGAGGGCAACGTCCGTTTTGTGTGAATTTTGAAGGGGTCCTTGTTGTGTAGTTCCTCGTTTTTGCAGGAATTGTGGATATATGGGCAATAGTTCAGTATTGGAGTCAGATCTGTTTAAGGAGGTCAAAAATCAAAAGTAACTGTTTTCAAGAGGAATGTCTTGAAAGATAATCATGGGATGGTACTTTTTCCGGAACAAAAGAAATTGGAGCATAAACTGATACCACTTCAAAAAAACAAAACATTGATAGCCATTGTTGCAGTGAACATATTCACAGCCTGCCTGCCTAGAAATATTTTTTGGAACAGACAATCATGCATTATTGGAAAGATTTAACACTGTAGTAATGTTTTCAAACAAATCGTTGTCAAAACATGATGGCTCTCGGCCATGAGCGCGCTGCAAAAGTTCAGACAGTAGCAATGTTGAAACTCCAAATTGGATCCAAACCTTTGACAAAAATGGCCGTTTTGACCTTTCAATTCATCCAAGGTCAAATCCATGGTCACTGCACAGATCATCATATATGACTTCCCAATTGGGAGAGCCAACATCCAAGCTTTATCTTCAAGTAGTCTATTTGTACAGTTGAGGAAGTTCCCATTATGAAGGGAAAAGGTAACAAAATATTTTCGATTTTTTTTTTTGGGGGGGGGGGGGGGGGGGCAGGGGGGGGGGGAGTGGGCCTGGCAATCGCTCAAAACGAATACTGACTCGAATTGGGATATTTTTGCCGACTCGTCGAATAATCAAAATGACACCACACAAAGAACGACGATTCAAGAGCAACAGAACAAAAGAAAAATCGGATTTTTTTTACCCCAAATTGGCTGTTCGAATTCATGGACAGTACACAACTCGCCGAAGTTCCGAAACCTAAAAAGTTGGCTATCTGCCTGAATGTCAATTTCAGCCCCATCGCAGGGCCCCATTGCTCTTGTAGCGGTGTAATCTTTTGAAATCAGAATTCTTGTTTAGAAAGTATCCAAATGTGTCTCATAGTCCAAAATTCCTGTGGAAGTTAATACAACCAAACACGTGTTACCACTCCCAAACACGAGAAAATTCTCAGACTTCTGAGATTCCGTTTTGAGGTGAAATTTAACATTGGGGTAAATTGCCAACTTTTAATATTTTTTGTGACAAAAATCTGAAATTTGGTACAAAATTGCTGTTTGATTCACAGGTGAATTGAACCATGTTGCACTTCTACCGTTTAGTATCGCAATAATATTTCCCAAAACCGTGTAAACGAGCTACGAAAAATCAGAATATAGTATCTGCAATTGGCCACAGCTTGTTAGGGTTGAGTTGTGTGTCCGAGGGGACATTTATTGTTCGACAATATTTGTGAGGGTGTAGGCGTCGCTTCACAGTAAAAAATCGTCTATCATGTTTGTTCGGTTGTATACATTTTATTGTAAAACATCGTTTTGTGTGTCAAATGTCCTGTCTCCGGAATTATTCATAATCTATATGCGAACTAAATCATCAACAGTGTTTTTCTGTTGACATACGTAGCACGCTTATTGCTCTGTCGGAGAGATATCAAGCGTAGCCTAGTTCGAAGAGTAATAAATTATAGTTGGGGAGAGGGGGGGGGGGGGGGAGTTGGCGGTGGGAGTGAACATTATAATATTAGCATTCCAAGCTACCCACACTTCGCACGAACATTATGAACGGCGGTGGTCAACTATGATCACGAATATTGAATGTGGTATGTATGAACGATTGATATTTGTGAGATAATAAGTGATAATGATATCCAGTCCATCTTTATAAAACCCATTGCCGTGTACACCCTCCATACATTCGATTCAGGGGGCGAAATGAGATATCCTAGCACAATGAACACACACCTATGTGTATTTATATATGTACGTTGGCACAATCGAGCTACAACTTATCGATGTGGACGAAATGCAGTGCGTGTGTGTGCGTGTTTTTCCCTTATCTTCCATATTTTCCTTTTTCTGTAACTGCGTGATGGTATATTCAAAGTGGTTTTAGTAATTTGAGGTATTTCAAAGTTTGGGTCTGGGATGCACTGGGTGGGATAGGTCTTGGGGGCCCAACTTCTTCTCCATAAGGAAACTATATTATCAATTGTACACATTATGAAGAATCACAGCCTAAAGGCTATATAGGTACTCCCTGGAATCGAATATGTTGTTTATACAATTTATGTTGTTTGTACAATTTATGTTGAAGTATACGATTCCTAAATTAATAACGATGACGATGACTCGCTGGATACATATTATAAACACGGGTCTTCTAAGTATATCGATATGTTGGTGTGTTACAACATAGTGTAAATAGCGCAAATGAATCAATGATGGTATTGACGCTTTTGTGAGGCGTCAGTGTGTTGTTAATAGGGGGTTATCGAACGATTATTCAAATGGGACAGCATTCTAATATATGTCAGTTTTGGTGCCAAATCACTAACGAATATCGTCTGTAATCAAACACGAGGAAAATTACGGCGGAAAAATTACGTTTGTATTCGATGACGTCATGAGATCCCATAAAACCAGCTAGCGATTGCGGATATTCTTGATAACCACTGCTGAACGACATTGTTTGACGTACCAGGTTTAATATAATACGTATATATTTAATATGGATTATCGTGTACTACTATATAGTTTGTACATCACACGAGGTAGTACTCTTAAAAACTTAAGAAATTCCTCAATTTCTCCCAAAGAGGCATGTATAAATGCATTACCGTCATCACCACAAAACTCCCAAGAGGAGACAATGTCGAAACTGGAAGAAAAAATTAGCCCAAGGGCTAAGATAGGTTACCGAACAATATATAATAGCTAGTTTGTCCCGTGGCCTTGAAAATAAGGTCACTGGTCAAATTCAAAGTCACGAGAGCATTCAGCATATATGATTTCCTATACGTTCACAATTGATTATCAACCTGTAACTTCATTAATAAGAGAGATATTAGTCATTATATTCTGTGACCTTGAAAATGAAAGCAAAAATCAAAGAAAAGGTCATCGGAATATTCAGTATATATCATTTGCTGCATGTCCACAATTGAATCCTAAGTTGTAAAATTCATAATAAACAGGATATTAGCCATTTTATCCTGTGAGAGCTTGAAAATGTGCCCAAAACTCAAATTCAAGGTCATGACAATATTCAGCATATATCATTACCTATATGTCCACAATTGATTCCTAATCTGTGAAGTTGATAATAAGCGAGATATTAGCCAATATGTGCTCTGAAATCTTTTGCTCTGACCTTAGTCAGGGGGCTTAGTCAAATAATTGTTCAAATTGGGCTACAAGCACCATTTTTGGATCAGAGGTAGATATGACCATCACCTTTTGATATTTTGAGGGAGCCAAGCTGGGCTCCCTCTGTGTCGGCCATTTTGGATAAATCAAAGATGGCCGCCACCCGGAGATGATTTTCGGCCCATAACTGCACTAATATTTGTGATAGAGACATGATTTTTGGTTCTAGACCATGGTTTTCTTGGGCGTGGAATCGATTGGCATCCTCAAATTCCAGATTTGATCAGTACTTCATCGATAATGCAATATGGTCACCAGTCACAGACTTCGAAATGACTAGAAATTCCAATGTTGGCTGTAACTTATAAGGTTGGCCGTGTATAATTGTGATAGAAGCATAACTTCTGTTTTCAGACCTTGTGCAGCTGCTGTGTCAAGGTCGTGCAATGAAATGGTGTCAATAAAATCCATATTAAAAAAAAATCAAGATGGCCACCAGGTGCAGGATTAAAATCCACCATCTTTGTAGGAACTTCAAACTGGCACTTGATACATACAAAAAAAACAGTGAGTGCACTACTTTTCTATACAGCCGTGACATTTAGTCAACATGAAACACACTTTGTGTTTTTGCTTAAATCATGCTACTGTCATAACTACTGTTTCAGACCAAGTGAAAAAAGAATGCAACACCTTTCATCTTTCCAAACTTACTGGTTTTCATCGTTGTTTGGACAGCCACATTTACTCTTGCACAGCATTGTGCAAAAAAGGCCTGTCCTGAAATACTTGCAGTTGCCCCCTGCATCTTTTTGTGCAACCACAGTGCAGTAGTAACGCACAGGCCTTACTGGTGTCAGGAAACATGGCCCACAGAGGGAGCCATCTCTGGTTCTTTGCACCCTGTCCCCACCCCCACTGATGAAAGGCAGGGACCATCTGGTGACAGATGGCTGACTGATTTCAGATGAAGCTCGATTGAGCAAGGATCTTTAAACATGTTGAAAGAGAGCTGCCTGGGTAGGAGGAATGTTATCAAGGGAGTGGCAAGGAATAGCCAAAATGTGGTTTGAGTTGAACTTTCTTCCTACCATCAGAAGTGAAAGGCCTCATATTCTCACCGTTTACGGAAACAACTCCCACAATATTGTGGAACCGTTGGAACTGGCAGTATAGAATGAAATAACAATATTATAACTCCCAGCCCACACGTCACATTGGCTGTAACCGTGTGATCGCACAGTGTTCAGACCACTGAAAGCACACTACAGCCAGATCGCTCATATTCTGATGGCTGAGTATCCTGGGGTTATAATTTTCAAATCAAACTCCACTGGACTGTTTGCCAAAGCATGGAGTAAGGCCATGATTGAAGCCAATATCAGGGCCGGGTTCAGAGCTTGTGGGATATTCCTATTCAACCCTGCAGCTCTTCCAGGGGAGGCAGTTCAGCCGGATATGCTGTGCGACTCAACCATTTCAAGTGTCCAAGGACAACACCAGTCCAACGTCAACTGCAACAGCGTTCATGTCAAATTCCAGCAATGTGATCCTCATTACAGACATGGCCACCATGCAGGACCAGTTACCATCCGAAGTGGCCTTGGTGGCCAACGAGCCATCAATGTCTGCTGAGGTGCACTTGGCTTGCACCTAACTGGCCCATCTTACGGGCAGATGCGACATATAAAAGACAAATTGAACGACACTGATGAAAGGTTCATTGCAATCGATTTGCATCCAGCGCCGCAAGCTGTAAATCCAGCACTGTCTGCCAGGGAACCCACACTGCCTACTGTGGATCTTGTGCTGCCAGCTGTGGAAACTTTGCCACCATCAGTTGATCCAGCACTACCTGCTGGGGTTCTCGTTCTGTCAGCTGCAGATCCTGTGCAGCCAGCTGTTGATCCCATGCCGACAGCTGTGGATTCCGTGCTACAAGCTGTGTATTCAGTGCCGTGAGCCGTGGATCCAGCACTGCCTACTGAAGAACCTGCACAACCAGCCATGCCACGTGTTGGAGGTTTTGTTCAACCTGCTGTGGATCTAGCTTTTGCACTACCTGCTTCAAGCGGATCAAATATGAGGATCACTTCATTGTGTACTGATGTCGACAGTGATATTCTACAATATCGCACTTGTTCGAGAAATGTACGCATCAAAAAATCGAAAACCCAAAAGTACTCCTTGCTCACATCCAGTGAAGTGATGGAAATGAAGAAGGTGAAACAATGGGGGAAGGAAGAAAATGAAAGACAGAAACAGGAACGTATGCGACAAAAAATACCCAAGAAGGAGCAGAAATGTTCCACAAAAAGGAAGCAAACGAAGCAAAATGAAGTAGCACCAAAAAGTCAAAAGTATCCAGAATCCAGATCCAGTTCAATGAAGAGGAAGAGGTGTTCGGTATTTATTGTAATGAGCAGTACATCCAACCACCATTCGACGATTGGATTCAGTGTTCTTCGTGCCTCAAATGTTGCCACGAGGCTTGCTCCAACAGCATCCCTAGAAATCGCATCTGCGAAATGTGTAGGAAGTGACATGGTCATGATGCCACTTGTAGAATACAATCTTGCTGAAAATTCATATGTTCACGGCACTACATGAGGTATACAATCGGTGCTGTAGAATCACAGTATTGACTGCAAATTTACGTATGGGCTATACGAATGGAAAATATGTATCTGTCTGTAACCAAGCGTGGAATCCACTCTACCAGATGAGCTAAAGGGATATCCCACTAGCCTATCCAGTATGAGTACAATTTCACACATATCAGAGAGGTCACAAGTCTATGACAGTCAAAATATCGAGTTCAAAATAAATTTTAGCATTCGAGCATGTAATAGTCGAATAATTCATAGACGTAGGTAAATTAGAAGACACTGTTTACACTCTCGACACAACAACAACTACAACAGAATGTACAATACCATTACAAAAAATGCACACCAACAATAATATACAACAATGAGTCGATAGACCTGGGTACATTAAAAAAATGATGTTTGAAGTCTCGTCACAACAAGAACAATATGCAATAACATTATACAACAATATATACAACAATAATATATGAGTTGATCACAGCTAGGGGTATTTTGGTAAGATTATTGCACTGCTGGCAGTATTGCATGCTGATAATTTGCAATTTGAAAGATACAGAAGTATTCAACTATGACGCTACTAGTACTGACTTTGACTGCTTTGAATGGTGGATTAACTATAACCTTACGTTTTATATATAATATACATACAACCTCGAAATATCCAATAATTGTTCATATAATGACCCATAATCCTTTATGTGGGAAAAAACAACAACCAAAATGTATGTTAGGAAATCACTAGCCGCGTAAAGGTGAAATTATACTTATACATGACCAGAAATTGAGGCCGGAATATGGTGAACTTGACATATATCATCAAACCCGGGGTTGATGTGATAATGTTGCCCAATCAGAGTAATTCTTGTGGCCAAATTCGAGTCGACACCACGATGGACATAAATGTAACCATATGACATGCATGTAGTAATTAGAATCCGCATAGAAACGTCATGAACCTATTTGTGGCCGGAATTAGATGAAATTACCCTGAATGTCATTGAAAAATTATAATTCCTTAGTTTGTTGAGAGTGTTTATATTATGGGTAAGCAACAGCCTTGATAAGTTCCTGTAGTCAGGGGGATTAGCCGTCATAAAAAGGGTGTAATATATTCATATTGTAGCAGTATTGTTACAGCAAAATCAAACGGATTGGTTTCAGACAAACCATATTCAAATGAACCTTTACTGAATTCATAATCTGGCACAAATAAAATACTCCTGTCTTCAGTGATCAATCATATCAATGTGATGAGAAACGGCCCATGTAGCGCAGGTTACTCTTTCTTTTAAATTTAATGAAAATTTAAAAATGTGCCAGACGGATTAAGTATGGTATACATTCAGTTGATGAGTAGTAGGCCTATTAGTAGAGTAAGGTGCGCTACATGGGCCCGAGAAACGCATCACTCAATCACATTACTATGTCATATAATCATTAAAACAACACCAGCAATGGATCTATCATACTGAAAAACCTCAATAAAGTGGTGTCATACATTATTCTCCCACCTGTGGTTCTCAAGTTATGGCAATTTGTTATTCCGGAAGGCGGCCATCTTGGATTTACTCAAAATGGCCGACATAGAGGGAGCCCAGCTTGGCTCCCTCGGAAAATTGGCAGATGATGGTCATATCTAACTGCAGTCCAAAAATGGTGCTTGTAGCCCAATTTGAACAATTCGGGGGTTTGGGGAGACTAAGCCCCCTGACTAAAGGTCAAATTCAAGGTCATGACAATATTCAGCATATATCATTTCCTATATGTCCACAATTGATTCTCAAGTTCTAAAGTTGACAATAAGCCAGATATTAGCCATTTTCTTCTCTGACCTTGAAAATGAGGTCAAAGGTCAAATCCAAGGTCATCAGAATATTGGACTATATCATTTCCTATATGTCCACAATCAATTCCTAAGCTGTGAAGTCGATAATAAGCGAGATATTAACCATTTTGTTCTTGGACCTTAAAATGAGGTTTTTTTTCAGCCAAGAGGACACTGATTCAGTATTGGAGGCATTACAATGCACACTGGAGATTAATGCATAAACACTGCTGTGCAATACAGCAAATCTGATGGAATAACATTTCAAGTAGTGTGCATGCATTGCTTGTGAGACGCTGGCCATTGGAAGATAAACTGTATATGTATCTTCCAGCAGTATATGTATCACTTACCGTACAGTGAAGCTTCACGATCGCAGTTTATATTTCATGTCCCATTATACGTCCCATTATCTCAACCGATGACACACCAGCTTCGAAATACTCATCTCCTGTCATAGCTCGACATATAGTGCATGGTGATGTCACGCGGAAGTCGTGATTCACAAGTATGTCAATTTAGCCGTGGCAGTGCGACATCTAAATCCTCAGTCGCATCGGTCACAGTACCACGTTAAGTGATGAACATCAGCCTGGCCATTGAAACCATGGATTCAAGGAGTTGCTCTACCAAACACGTCTGATGAGAGGATCGTCTAAGTCAGCAGCTGATAGTAACAACATGCGAGGAGACACTGGATGGACAGAACAGTACTGATGCTACTACCCTTGTCATGTACAAAAATGGTCCATACGGCGACTACGCCACCACACACACACACATTCGGTTGGCAAACTTAGCTCACTCTGGATTGAGGGGCACAAGCGACGCGACGTACCAGTTGCCAAATACATAGAGGAAATAAACACAGATTGGTTTAAGAACACTCGTAGCAGTTACCATGCACTTTTTTCCATGGACGTCTAAGTTTTGATGCGAATGTGTCCTACAAACAACTAAACGGTTGATCTTATCTCCGATGTCAAGTTTCACCTTGCAATCTATATGAGAGCCAAAGAAGTGCAGTATAAAACATCTAGTATTTATCGTTAAAGTGATTCGAATGGCTGGTTTCCACATTGCTCTTAACTATCTGATCACACATGACCGTACTTGGTGAAAACTGGGGCGGAAAATGGGTGAAACAGAACTGTATCATCATCGAAGATATTGCAGAAATCTTATCTATTATGATTTCTGTATAGTAAAAGAAATACTGCACTGTTGCGCTCCAAGTACATGCAATTACTACCCTCAGCAAAGAACATTATTACACTCGGCTTCGCCTCGTGTGGTAATGTTCAAGCCTCGGGTAGTTATTCCATGTACCTGCAGCGGAACAGGGCAGTATTTGTATGATACCGCAACGTTACTTAGTTTTTGTATTGATGACGTAATTTGCTTGACATCCACAAATTGCCACGTAGAATGTAAGATATGTCGAAAAACAGAAAACAGTTTTCATCATTTAGCTTTTGATTTAACAGATATTGATGAACTTATCCATTATTTATGTATAGTAGTACAAATGCTGCACTGCATGAACATGCAATCACATCCCTCGGAAGCAATATATAACTCGTACATCGAATAAAAATTGTTGTTTTTTGTGCAGATTTTGAAATTCCATCTTGGGACCGAAATTTAACATAGGGTTAGAGATTTCTCTTTTTGAGATAGAACTCTGAAATTTAGTGAAAAATTACGGCATGATGCCCAATTAATACACACGAAATTTCAAGTTGATCCGATTGTTTATAACAAACCTACGGCCAAAAAGCGTGTTTCGCTGATGGATGAACTTGAGTTTACCATTGCAAGTGCTCCTCCAACATGTGACTCCGTGTGATCCGTGTGATGATTGATGTCCCGTAAGCTGCTGAATGTTTCATCAGTACAGCTAGTACGAGGTATGATAAGTACAGGTATTGTCTTGGAGTATTGTGAAAACACACAGCAATAATGACTAGTGGAAAGAAGTAAGAATATATGCACTTAGTTAGTAGTCATAGAAATAGTTGATAGATATGCTTGAACACACGGTCAATATGATGAATGGAAGTATACGTTAATTAGGGAGGAATGGGTTTATTGCTGTGGTGAATAACATACTAATTAGATTTGCTGATGATAAGGGAAGTAATCAAGTAGTTGGGTTACTGTGATGACCACCGTCTGACTATTCTCTTAAGATGAACATTACGGAGAGGAGCAAGTGTCCGTCCCATCCATATCGGGTGTCAGTATCTGAGTGGTAGAGAGGTCGCCTCACAAATCGCGGGTTGGATCCCAGGTCTCGCTCATTGGCGAATTTAGCACCTGTGTGTCGTCCTTCAATCCGGAGAGGACATTAAACTTGATCTGACACTGATATGCATAATTCGTTCATGGATTCGGTCTTGGAATATGAATTTGTCTGTTTGTCGGTATCCAAAAATATACGTTTATTTTTCAGTGTATGAAGTGTAAAAATATTCTGTCAAATTATTTATCTGAGTGCATTTAGGTCCGTAATGATGTTGTATATATGGAGTAATTATATGTTCTACCGTCTTCCTTGTTCATCACGTTATGATTTGAAGTGACTAATAATGATTTGGAGTGACCCCGTGCGGCTGGGAGTAACATGATCATTTTTAGGTTACCGTACCTATGGTCCGTAACCTATTGGCATGGCGATGCGTCCGGCGTCGTCGTCGTCCGTCGTCCGTCGTCGTCCGTCGTCGTCGTCGTCCGTCAACAATTTTATTTTTAAAGTTTACGATCGAATTTTTCTGAATTTTTGCACAAAAATGCCTAAAAATATTTCGAGAGGGAGGTATTTTTTAGTTTTTTGATTTTCGCATTTTTTTCAAAATGGCGGCCGTTTTCGACGAAAAATGCCTGATTTTGGACTTTGGCGGCCATTTTCTCAAAATCTGTTCAGTAACTTTTTTTTTATTGATGCATAACACTCCTCATATGTACCCCTGTGACATGTATAAATTTCGTTGCGCTTGAATCGCTCGAAGTGGGCCATTTTGGGCCCAAACTCGGCCCAAATGGGACTTTCCCATGTTAAATTCTCCTATGCTTTATAATGGGACACATTAAAGCCTAATATCTCACTTAATATTGAGATTAGAGACTAGGAATCAATTGTGGACATATAGGAAATGATATATGCTGAATATTGTCGTGACCTTGAATTTGACCTCTGACCTTGGTTTCAAGGTCAGAGCGGCCGTTTTCGTCGAAAAATGGCCAATTTTGGACTTCGATGGTCGTTTTCTCAAAATCTGTTCAGTAACTTTTTTTTCTTATTGATGAAAAACACTCCTCATATGTACCCCTGTGACATGTATAAATTTCGTTGCGCTTGAATCGCTTGAAGTGGGCCATTTTGGGCCCAAACTCGGCCCAAATGTGACTTTCCCATGTTAAATTTTCCTATGCTTTATAATGGCACACATTAAGCCTAATATCTCACTTAATATTGAAATTAGAGACTAGGAATGAATTGTGGACATATCGGAAATGATATATGCTGAATATTTTCGTGACCTTGAATTTGACCTTTGACCTCATTTCCAAGGTCGCAGGACAAAATTGCTAATATCTCGCTTATTATCGACTTTACAGCTTAGGAATCAATTGTGAACATATAGGAAATGATATATGCTGAATATTCTCGTGGCTTTGAATTTGAGCTTTGACCTCATTTTCAAGGTCACAGGACAAAATGGCCAATATCTTGCTTATTAGCGACTTTACAGCTTAGGAATCGATTGTGAACATATATGAAATGATATATGCTGAAAATTCTCATGACCTTGAATTTGACCTTTGACCTCATTTCCAAGGTCACAGGACAAAACGGCCAATATCTTGCTTATTAGCGACTTTACAGCTTAGGAATCAATTGTGAACATATAGGAAATGATATATGCTGAAAATTCTCATGACCTTGAATTTGACCTTTGACCTCATTTTCAAGGTCACATGACAAAATGGCTAATATCTTGCTTATTATTGACTTGACAGCTTAGTAATCAATTGTGAACATATAGGAAATGATATATGCTGAATATTCTCATGACCTTGAATTTGACCTTTGACCTCATTTCCAAGGTCACAGGACAAATGTGCTAATATCTCGCTTATTATCGACTTTACAGCTTATAAATCAATTGTGAACATATAGGAAATGATATATGTTGAATATTCTAATGACCTTGAATTTGACCTTTGAACTCATTTTCAAGGTCACAGGACAAAATGACCAATATCTTGCTTATTAGCGCCTTTACAGCTTAGAAATCAATTGTGAACATATAGGAAATGATATATGCTGAATATTCTAGTGACCTTGAATTTGACTTTTGACCTCATTTTCAAGGTCAACAGGACAAAATGGCTAATATCTCGCTTATTATCGACTTTACAGCTTAGGAATCAATTGTGAACATATAGGAAATGATATATTCTGAATATTTTAATGATATTGAATTTGACCTTTGACCTAAATTTCAAGGTCAGTCATTTTATTTTCAAAGTCAGATTACAAAATTGGTTGGACTTTGTTTCTATTGCTAAATGTTGTGTTTTGTGTTTGTTATTGGGATCATCAAAATTTGGCTGTATTGGTGGTAATAGATTGATACTTACATTCATACCACTGAGCCGGTGTCACTGCTGGTGGACGTTGAGTCTGTCCCCGAGGATACCATCAACTCAGTAGCCTTTTGGCTTGTGATCAGGTACTTATGTACTTGTCATATATGTATTCCATGGGGTTTGTTTCGGATTTTCTAAATTATGTTCATAGGTTGTCGGGCAGTTGTATACTAATTCCATCAGGTGTACAGTAGAAACAACTACATTTGCCACACTGTCTGCCCCTGATGACGCCAGTGTGTCTTTTGATAAAGTAATTGGTTGGACTTTGTTTCTATTGCTGAATGTTGTGTTTTGTGTTTGTTATTGGGATCATCAAAATTTGGCTGTATTGGTGGTAATAGATTGATACTTACATTCATACCACTGAGCCGGTGTCACTGCTGGTGGACGTTGAGTCTGTCCCCGAGGATACCATCAACTCAGTAGCCTTTTGGCTTGTGATCAGGTACTTATGTACTTGTCATATATGTATTCCATGGGGTTTGTTTCGGATTTTCTAAATTATGTTCATAGGTTGTCGGGCAGTTGTATACTAATTCCATCAGGTGTACAGTAGAAACAACTACATTTGCCACACTGTCTGCCCCTGATGACGCCAGTGTGTCTTTTGATAAAGTAATTGGTTGGACTTTGTTTCTATTGCTGAATGTTGTGTTTTGTGTTTGTTATTGGGATCATCAAAATTTGGCTGTATTGGTGGTAATAGATTGATACTTACATTCATACCACTGAGCCGGTGTCACTGCTGGTGGACGTTGAGTCTGTCCCCGAGGATACCATCAACTCAGTAGCCTTTTGGCTTGTGATCAGGTACTTATGTACTTGTCATATATGTATTCCATGGGGTTTGTTTCGGATTTTCTAAATTATGTTCATAGGTTGTCGGGCAGTTGTATACTAATTCCATCAGGTGTACAGTAGAAACAACTACATTTGCCACACTGTCTGCCCCTGATGACGCCAGTGTGTCTTTTGATAAAGTAATTGGTTGGACTTTGTTTCTATTGCTGAATGTTGTGTTTTGTGTTTGTTATTGGGATCATCAAAATTTGGCTGTATTGGTGGTAATAGATTGATACTTACATTTATATCTCGCTTATTATCAAATTTACAGCTTAGGGGTCCATAGTGAACATATAGGAAATGATGTATGCTGTATAGTTTGGTGATCTAGAATTTAACCTTTGATCCCATTTTCAAGGTTAGAGATATGGCGATTTCAGTGGTCACCTTGAATTTGAGCTTCAACTTTCTCGGCTTAACTCTGTATATTTCTCCGGTAACCTTTCTAGCCCATTGGGCTAATTTTTGTATTGCACTGGTATGTTTTGTACTCTGGTCACTATAAAAATGGTACTTGAGGAATGATTATATATTTGGTGCCATTGTCGCATGATAACGTTCGAGGGCAATAGTCCAGTCGCAAGAACCCACTTTTGTGGGAAAACTTGCAATGTTTGTTTACATTTATTTTTTTTTGTCTTATTTGATGGTCCTTGGCGTCTAGATGATTTTTAGACTGGGAGGCCACTTTTCGTTGGCTTGGCTTTTTCAGAATCCAAGATGGCGGCCAATATGCCTGTCGCACAAGACCAAAACTTAGATTTTACCTTATCTTCTGTTCTAAGTACAGTAAAGTTATAGAATCAGTTCCCATGGGTATGTTTTTTGGGGATGGGGAATGCGTTGCTTACGTTATTTTTGCGTTCAGTAATTATTCTGTTGTCCTACAAACAAAATTATGATCTTGAAATGATTGAAAATACCCCAATTTTGCCCAAAACACGCGGGTCGTCGTTAACATCCCCTCCCCAATAATTATCCATGAGTGGTATTCACATTCAAGCAAACATCGAGGTTAAAAATAATTGACAGATACCGTGACTTCTCAACAAAGATTAGCACAAGGTCTGCTAGAACAACCACTACACGTGTCCATGAACGTATCTCATAACCCAGTTGCCTGCTCGGGATGCTGTGTTGAAGAATTCAGTCTTCGTGACTTCTTCAATGTAAAGGAGAAACGCCACTCTTCCATGACAATGCAATCTCTAATCCAGGATTTACATGAAAGAAACCGTTTACAAACATGCAATCATACCTAAAATACTGGCACTCCATGCCCTAACCGGTTGTGACTCAGTTGCAGCAACATATGGAATTGGCAAGATCACGGCAATTGCCGTGGCTCGAAAAGGCTACAAGTTGGACCAGCTTGGCCAACCAATAGCAGATATCACCAAAGTGCTCAAACAGAATGCAACAGAATTCATGGCTGCCTGCTACGGCATCAAGACATCGTGCTCATCCATGACAGAATATCGTCAGTGGCAATGGACACAAAGGATTGGAAAATCAACTGCAGCGTCAAGGCTCTGTAGCTAGCCTCCAACATCTGAAGCATTTGAGCGGAATGTTCGCAGAGCACAGTATCAACTTGCTCAGTGGTACGGTGCACTGAGTGGGGAACAACTTGCTATGAATGCAGTAGAGTATGGATGGGACTCTGATGACACTAACAGAACCCTACTCCCGCGGAACATGGCAGATGGGGTATCCTATGCTCCTGTACATGTCCTCAAGTTGGTCCGGTGTGGCTAAGCATCAGAGAGAGCATGTACGGGTGGAAACGCTGGCTGTATGAGACACCAACTTCCTTGCACACTGCCCTGTGCCTGCGGTGGTGGTGCTGGCTGTTTTATTAACACAAAATAATCAAAGAATTATGAGCAAACGCGAGTGATAAATGGAGCAAGTACTTATACACAGAGTATTATTGAGTCAACACATGCAGTTCAGTTTGAATGTCACTGCCACACGGGCACAGTCTTACGTGTCTCGGAGTCCGTGACCAGCGGCCCGTCTCCACCCTCATGTGGTATGATCCTAGATACTAGTTTCGTGACACACACACGCTGATGCTTTGGAATATCCGAACTGTACTGGTTGTCCAGATTGAGGATATCGATCGGAACTAGCTCTGGGTTCAACCCGAGGTATGTCTGGCGTCTTGTGCTTTCCGAGTGTTTGATCACTATTTTGGAGTGGGCTAGGAAATTTTTCACATGGTTTGCTGCACCAGCATCTAACACTTGTATCCGCAGGACCATCGGAGACCGCACTTGTATTGCCATGTCCACAAAGACAATGTCATTACGAGTCGACAGACTAATGCCCAGCATCTATCTCAGTGTACTCATATATGGGCTTTCCATGGCAAGTAGAGCTGCTGTAAGCCAGCTCTCACAAGAGTATAGGAGCGCCGCGTCCAGAGCTGAGAGCCAGACTCGCTTATAGATTCACATCAAACGGGCAGTCTGAGTTTTCAATCTGAAAGGAAGTGAACTTTCTGACATGTGGCTGCTTTCTATATATATATGTTGGCTGATTTGTGTTGCCACTTTATTTTTGGAGATCACCGCTCCAAGGTACACATTTGTTTCAGTCATAGTATTATCCAGTTCAAAAGGCTGAGCATCGTCCGAGTATATAACCATAAACTGACATTTCGACGGGTGGAATAACATCCCTATGCCGTCCGCTGTTCGCTCCAACATCTGTAGCTTGCGTTGCTTGCCCTGTCTCGAAGTGGCAAAAACCACTGTGTCATCCATCAGGAGCACATATGGGTGTCATTCAACCACGAGTCTGGGCCAAACTCCTTGACCGCTCGGAAAGTGGGGTCAATGTACGCTGTAAATTGACGGCACCTGGAGCTACCCCCTTGTTTCACACCTGCTGATGTGTTCAATATTTCACGTCCGATAATTCCAGAAGCTGACATGCCATTTCTCAGTGCCATCAAAAACCGGACTCCACAGCCACGGTCTTCTATGTAGTGCAATAATCTTGATCGTATAGCCTTGTCGTAGGCTTTTTGGTAATCTATAAAGGTGAGGTATAATACACGCTTGGTTTTTCGGGCAATATCTATCAATAGTCTGAGCGTTATTTTTTGTTCATCACATCCTCTCTTGGTTTGAGTCCCTGGTTGCTCCCGTTCGTGCACATACCACAGTGAACAACGTTCACTTAACACCATATCGTACAGTTTGGGCAGTGCTGATAGTACATTTCTACCCCGATAGTTTTTGGGTTTGTTCGTGTGCCTTTCTTGAGTATTGCTTTGCACTTTCAATCCATTTCATTGGGTAGCCTGTTGTGAATACTAAATTGAACAGGTGGCTGAGCAGAATAATCCAACTATCAGGTAGCATATACATGTATGATGATCAATCCTGATCATGATATTATGTTGATATAAAAGATTGAATGCATAAAAAGTTGTTTTTATTGTTTCTTCATACCAACGTTTAAGATCCCATGGTTTTTGACATGTTACTGCTGCATCTGCTTAGTTTTCTCTTAATTACGCTACAGGTCAAAGTTCTAAACACATCTATTGCATTGTATTTTTATGGATTATGTATTTGGGCATTTTATTTAAATACAGTACACCAGACCATGGCATAATGCCCTTAATAGTCGTTTTGTCAGATTTGATGACGAGGAGATACAACGTTGTTGTTGGCCACGGTTGTGATAGAACATCTAATTTTGTAATATGCTTGTGTGAACAGTAAGTGCAGATTACATTGAAATGTGCCAGTTAAAATAAAATGGGGTATATTCATCGCTGCTAAACCAATAGGATTCTAGAGTATTTGCAAACGATTATTCGATCATTTTGGCCGAACTGTAGGTATTTTCGGCCATTTAAAGATCAAGTTTTTGGTCACAGGACGTCAGAATGGCTACTAATTGCAAACATGACGTCACCAAAGCATTCTCCACCAAAAAAACAAACCCAGAAAAACTAATTTCATAACTTTTCTGTATTTAGAACAGAAGAGAGGGTAAAATCTAAGTTTTGGTCTTGTGTGGTAGCATATTGGCGGCCATCTTGGATGCTGAAAAAGCCAAGCCAGTGACAAGTGGCCACCCCGGCAAAACTTCATATATATAGTGAGACTCGTCATAAAATGCAGAAAATAGATCGAAAAAAAACATTGCAATATACTATATTTCATACCAGAATTTTTGGAACAGCAAACGATACGTTTCACTAATATAAAATTTGAACAATTTGATTGTATTTGTCAACTTGTTTTCCATTATACTAAATTATACATGTATTAATAATTTATTAATAGATTACATATTACCAGTATCCTACTATGCGATACAGTTCAATCTGAGTCAATATTCAATCTGAGTCATAAAGTACATTGTGATTCCGTGACTATCACTTTCATATATAACAAGTATGAAAAAACTGCAAGTACGTCATCCCAGAAGCATTTTCAAGTTACACATTTGTACGAATCTATACACTGGAGCGTTTATATTTCAATAACGAACCAAGATAATTCAGTTATGTAGAGTAGCCAAATCTCTGGAACAAACTGTCCACAGCTGCATTCATATCAAGTATAAAGCGTCCACTGTGTTTCCAAACGTAACCCTAGAACCCATCTATTCACATGTGCTTATAAACAGAATTGCTGATATAGAAGACAAAGACCCAAAGGAATTTTGGCGATTCGTGAACGACTTAAAAAATGATCAACGGTCAAAAACCAATATCGATATAGCTTCGTGGGAGATGTATTTCAGAAATATGGGGACTAAGGTTGCCGAAAAACAGAGTAGATTTGACGAACGTGTAGAAAGACTAATGGATGATTTACTATTAAATTCCGAATGTCCGTCAGAATTTAATAAACCAATAAGTGAGGGAGAGGTTTGGAAACAAATATCTAAACTAAAATTGGGAAAGTCTAGTGGTGATGACATAATCTCGAATGAGATGATCAAGTATGGCGCCACAGCGTTAATGCCTCTCTATATTAAACTATTTAACAGCATCCTACAACAGGAAATAGTCCCTACGAGATGGGGGTTGGGGTTGATTGTCCCTGTATATAAATCTGGAGACACGCAAGATCCAAATAATTACAGGGGAATAACGCTTTCTAGCTGTTTATCTAAGTTGTTTAATAAGATAATAAATGAAAGGATCTTAACTTTCCTAGAAACTAATGACATCCTCCGAGAAGAACAAATAGGTTTCCGCCCCAAATCACGAACAGCCGACCATTTATTTGTACTCAAAACCTTGGTGGATTTCTACAAGGCAAAAAAGCAAACCCTTTATGGATGTTTTATTGACCTTCGAAAAGCTTTTGATTCTGTATGGAGGGTAGGACTATTCTATAAATTGCTCAAGACGGGAATCAGTCCAAAAATCGTTTCAATAATAAATGATCTCTACTCCAAATCTGCGAACAGAGTTATGGTGGACGGTTATTTATCAAATACATTCGAAACGCATATAGGTACAAGACAAGGTTGCAACCTGAGCCCCACAATTTTCAATTTATACCTAAATGATCTACCGGCATTTCTGGACAGAAAGGGTGCGGCGCCAATTATGCTGGGCTCCAGGCCTTTGCGCATTTTAATGTATGCGGATGATATCTTACTCCTTAGTAGGACAGAGAAAGATATGCAACAGAATTTGGATGTTTGCTTCAAATACTTTGGAAAATGGAAATTAGAAGTTAATATAAAAAAGACCAAAGTTATCATTTTCAATGGCGGTATTAATGCTCATAGGACGTGCACCCTTTATTACGGGAGCGAAATAATTGATGTGGTTACAAACTATAAGTACTTGGGTATCACTGTAAACAACTCAATGTCTTTTAAAGAAGCCGTAGCCGATCTTTTAACTAGAGCAAAGAATGCATATGCAGCACAATATGCCAAAATAAATATATATGAGGGAGCAAACCCAAAGATATTGCTGAAAATGTTTGACGCAACAATCCTCCCCATATTATCATATGTTAGTGAGTTGTGGCCTTGCTACATATATAATGGAACTATTGCCCAAATATTGGCAAATATTAATAATAAAATGGAAAAATTTCATTCTCGGGTTTGTCAGAATATACTCGGCATGAAACGAAATGTTAGTCATATGGCATGCAGGGCGGAATTAGGTAGATATCCCTTGGCCATAACGTTGATGTCACGTACCTATCGATACTATCTAATATTGCAGGGAGTGTCGCCCAAAAAATTACTTGGTCAAGCATATGCCCTCCACAATATTTTCAAATTCTCAGGTAAGAAATCAATCTGTTCATTTATTGAAAATAAATGTGGCAATTTATTACCGCAGTCGCCAGTGCAAGTCAATATGCCTCTCTGTAAGAACCAAATAGGTGAACTAGCAAAAAAGTTAATGAACAATATGAAGGACATCTTCTATGAAATACAATCTGGTCTATTCGAAAAAAGCAGAAAACTTGAAATATTGTCAATTGTAAAAAAAAATAATATTTTGGAAAGATACCTAATCGCCATACCTAACGTGGAATACAGGAAATCTCTTACTAAGCTACGATTATCTGCTCATGCATTTGATATTGAGATGGGTAGAATCTATGGAATCGAAAGAAACAAAAGGGTCTGTAGAGTTTGTAACTCGGGCAAGGTAGGGGATGAATACCATGTTATCATGGAGTGCACAAACGAATATTTACAAACCTTGAGAGATCAATGTAAAGAAGTAATTCAATCAAACATTCCACAATTTCAATTCTTGACCATGAGGGATAAATTTATTTATATTGCATCATGCGCGGATATTGACTGCTGTAAGATAGTTGCTCCTTTTATCAGGAAATGTTTGCTCTATTTTGAATAGTTTGTACATGTATATATTACCAGTAGGCACGTGAACATATATATAAACCTGAACTTTTGTGTGTTAATGCCTGTAAAATACTACTGTGTCAGGTTGCGGATTTCTATTAATTGTCACTATATCTCTATGTTGTTTCATACTTTATTATTTTGTACCTATGTTGTGATTTCCACAATACGGCTTAATAAAGTATTATTATTATAACCTTATAGCTTTGTATTATAGTGTACGTTTGTTCAGTTTTGGAATTTTTATCCATCCTTTGTTGAAGTGCATGATGATTGTTATGTACTCGTGTTTTCGAACAATCAATTCGTGATTACGAATCGTATGTCATACATATATTAATTATTATATATACAATATATAAATATCTACGTACATACAATTCATTCAATTGAATGTCATATGTGTGAAACTATGAAATCTTCATTATTATCATAAGTATTATCCGGGAAATATACTGACAGTTATATCATAATAATAGATCTAATTCATATTGTTGGTGCAGCTAAAATTTGTTTTTTTCAAAAGTATATATTTAAAATTCACATAAGAATGGTCTTGCATTACGTGCCGCGATATCATTCCAGCGCCAACTGACGGTGTACAGTTCGACATATTCCTCATTACCACCACTCGGTTGATGGGGTGCCCAGTTATTCTGAGAAAATTCGTTGAACTCCTCGCCAGTTGACGCCCACTGAAACGTCGATGTGCCAGGAATCTTACGCCCAGATGTGAGCACTGCTACAGAGATTCCGTCTGAGTGATTGCAAACAGAAGCGAGGTTATTGCACCGGGACGAGAATAATCATGGAAATTTGATGAACAAGAAATATATCCCACAGTTCTGAAGCCAGTCAGAATGCAGCCAGTCAGAATACTGACATATTATTCAGTTAGTCACTAAGCTTTTAGGGTCTTTTCATTAAAGACAGGTAGCCGATTCTGGATACATATTCATAGCTACTTTAGAATTGAATCAGAGAGTGTATTATCAACGAGAGGTCGCACTCCCACAAAAATGCGTGCCTGAGCACTTTTAACTCGAGAAACTCTGGGTGACTGCATTGCTGCGAAGGTCTTATTGTTTGCCACTCCCTCGCCTGCGAAGGTGCTATTGTTCTTGCTTGCACATAGGAACATATAGATAGTTCATTAAACTCTTTGATTGAATACACTAACCCAGTGCCTTGATGTCATCCAGTTCCTCTTGTGATGTGATGTCGACAAGATGGACGCCCGGGTAGACTCCCTGGCAGAAGCTCTCGGCGTCCAACCAGGTCATTTCAGTAGTATTGTGGAGGTAACACCGACCCCGGTGATACTGCATCCTTGGTGGGCACAACCCTTGAAATGAGAAGGCCTAATCAACTTCGAGTTGAATGAGTTATCGTTTACAAGTGTGTTAAAATTCAACCCAAGGGCTCGAAACACTGAATATAAAACCACAAAGTAATAAACTATTTTTTGCCGAGTATGGACCTCATTTCGGAATACTTTCAATTAGATAGGAAACAATTGGACATGAAGATAAAAATATGAACGCCGGACGACGATGGATGATGGACGCAAGATGCAACGCCATGCGAATGGGTTATCGTCTAGTCCAGTAATAGTCCTGTTTCAAGGTTAGAACTGATCATATGGACATAATGTAACAGTATTGGTGAACACTATATGAACCGGAGTCATCATAGTCGTCAACATGAAAAGTGCCGACAGTTGGGAAAACCCACGAACATGATAATCATCCGATAGGAATATCTATTCTTGAAATGATGAAACAATCAGAGTTGAGAAGTGTTGTTACCGACCTCATCCGATTAACGGGTGGGTGCAAGGACATATAACACACTGAAATACATTTCCTCAAGAATTTTCTGTCGATTTTGTCTTTGGTTGTTATGGTGCATATCATGTGTATATATATAAAGGTATGTGATGCATGAGCAGAGAATGCATAACAAACATGGAAACAATACCCAAATATATAGTATCCGAGCAAACAAAACCGATTCCATTATCCAATCTCAAAGTCCAGTGTCAGGCAAAATCGAGAAAATTTTGATGTAACTTCATGAGCCCCCATATATGGCCACAAAGGGGTGAAATCAGGAAAGAGTGAGCATTTCCTGCCCCAAATGCGGCACCCGTCATGAATTCCAAAAACATCAACATGCAAACAGGTCGTGTTGCATACTTGTCACGGATTTTGTGTACCTATCAACCAGATTGTAATGACGTCCATAGAATTTCTTGAAAGCAGCTATTAATCTGGTAAAACATCCCTGTCGATACGATACGATACGATACGATACGATAAATTTATTTTAAACTGTCGCAGCAGTTTAGAGGCGAACTCGGAACTTCGGTGAACATAGATAGATAGATAGAGTTTATTGCAAATGTGCAATGTAACAAAAAGATTCGTATTACAATACGATTCATAATAGATCTACATAGGTGATGCACATTGATATGGTTCGCCCAAAGGCCATGTCATATACACGCATGGCATGGCATAATATATGGCATACATTGCCTATACAAATAATTTCTTTATGCAACGAGGGGCAGTAAATATTTGGTGCCAAATCCTTAACGGATATCGTCTGTAATCAGCAATGACGTAAATTATGGCGGAAAAATTATGTTTGTATTGATAACGCCAAGAAAACATAATAATGATGCTGCCAGTGAGCGATTACAGATATTTCCACTGTCGCATTATGAGAAGGATAACTTAAAGACCTAGTAGCATGCCGATGAAAGTGCTTTTCATGAACTTTAGTCTATCATGAATAGTTACCCTCGCCCCGATAGGGGCAGAGGGTATTGTAATTGGGTCTGTCCGTTTGTATGTCTGTCTGTCTGTTTGTCTGTCTGTCCGCGCGCATATCTCGAAGGAGAATGGTCCGATCAACATGAAACTTATAGAGATGAAGCGGTATCTCAGTGGCTCGGTCCTCTTTGAACCTGTTCAAAATCGGACAAAAACTGTTGCCATGGCAACGGAAAATGTAAAAATCAATAATTGACCATAACTTCGGTTCTAATCAAGATAATTTTTTCTAACTAATTTTGTATTTTTCTATGGCCAATTC
Source organism: Terebella lapidaria (assembly GCA_949152475.1). Classification (NCBI taxonomy): domain Eukaryota; kingdom Metazoa; phylum Annelida; class Polychaeta; order Terebellida; family Terebellidae; genus Terebella; species Terebella lapidaria. Next base: position 36,352,914 of record OX424566.1, read on the forward strand.
CTGATCATCTGATATATAGCCCGTGGTCGTACGACCAAAACTCTCCATTATCGCCTGATGTCGAAAAATTAGGGGTCACGATTTCGGTTATTTTTGGCCAGCGACGTTTCAGTGCAAATGTCTGCGCTCATAACTCAAAGGCAAACGGTCTGATCGATTTGAAATTTATAGGGCTGGAGTGCTATGGTAGTGGCTCAGTCCCTTTCAAATTTTGCCAAAATCGGGTGAAAACAGTTGCCATGGCAACGGAAAAAAATAAAATCACATAATTGGCTCTAACTCCGGTTCTACTTCATATTATTTTTTCCATCTTTTTTTGTATTTTTCTTTGGCCAATTCCCGATCGTTTGGTGTACGATTGATGGTCGTACGACGAAAAGTCTCCATTATCGCCCGATGTCGAAAAATTGGGGGTCACGATTTCAGTTATTTTTGGCCAGCGATGTTTCAGTGCAATAATTGGCTATAACTCCGGTTCTAATCAATAGTAAATTTTCAACTTATTTTTGCATTTTTCTTTGGCCAATTCCCAGTCGTATGGCGTACAACCGATGGTCTTAAGACCAAAACTCTCAATTATCGCCTAATTTTAGTTACTAAATCTGAAGGGCGAGGGTTTGCAATCTCTGATTGTCTCGTTTACAATGAATTCGAACGAATTTTACAAACACAATCAATGGGTTTCGAGATATTGAATCAAATAGGCACTCCTTCCGTAAATTGCCGAAGATTTTGATCCTAATTTCAGTGTGAGTGACGTCAGTTGAGGCAGAACTGAAAGTACATGTACCCAGCAAGGTAAACTGCATGTCGCATATTGATTCTCTTGGTGCATGTTTGACCATTCAAATGAACGGGTGAGATGGCGGCATTAAGGCAATTCTTGTCTTGATATTTGGAATCATTACTATTTATTCACCCGGAACGGAGATTTGTTGAACTGCAGGATGTCCAGTATTTGCTGGTTTTAGCTTGTTTTCTTTTTGATCTCATGCATTCTGGAGTGTTTTTCCATTTTTGTGCTTGCCGCCCAAATTACGTATATTACGTTTTTGGCCAGCCATCCAAGCACATTTTGCCTCAACTGACGTCACCATTACGGAAACTGCCGAAGCTATTTTTTCATTGGCATGACAAGGCGATTGTAATACTGGCTCAATATACTCGAAAACATGTCGCTGTCATTAATTTCCAATTAACGCAAACATCTATTTCATTACCAAATGTCCACAATAGCTTTCATCTGAACAGAAATAAAACCATATAATGGTACCTTGCTACTATGAATTTAATAGTATTGGAATGACATATTCTATTCACATGGAACAATGTAGATTTTGTATTTCGATTCATACATACCCAACAATGTCTCTTGATCCGAAGGCATGAAGCTTTCTTGCAGGACCGTGGACAGTATGTGACAGTCGCCTCTCTGCTGGTCAGCACTGGACCACTTGATGAGGACTCCAGTACAGGTCAGGTGCTGACGACACGTCCTCTTACACACCGCCAGATTCATGGAACTGTAGACTGCTGTCTCTGTACCAGGAGAGTGATGTCGTGATGACAATTGGTGAAACTCCTTTCTGATACACCCAGTGCATGCAACCAAACCAATACAAGTCATTTCACAACCCAAGAAAAATGTTAATATGACTTGTTTCATTTTAGAAACTTCCAAAATGAATGTTTGGACTAAAAATATGTTTGGAGCACATGGACCGCCTACTTGCGTGGTCACTCACATATGCAGAACCTACTATGAGAGTTCAGAATTTAATATTTCTCTCGTATTGGTTCATTGATAAGCTATTGTGCCTTCCGTCAATACAATATGTGAGTATGTATGCAGATGCACGATGCGTTGAATATTTAATACCTCAATCGATGTGCTGGCAATGTGTATTGACAACAGGCATTTGTGTGGAAATTTTATTTGCTAGCACTAAAAATTGAGCATTGTGAGAGATGCTTGCTCAGAGTGGGTTTGGTGCATAGTCAATTCAGATCGTCAGATGACTTTGTTTACTAGATCGTCTTCTCTCAGCTGGGTTCGAATTAGGGGGTGGAAAATAGCTGTCAATTAGGGGAGATGAGGGCAAAATGGGTCAAGAATTGTTGGAAACTCCATGCTGACTTCCATGAAGCAAATGACTCTGATGAATGCAATGCGCCTAAAAATTGTTTGGATGAAGGTACGCTGAGTCATCTTAACGCATTAAATAAATACCGGTAATGGAATCACATTATTTCATTCAGGCCCTTTGCCGACAACGAGCAAAATGGTTCAATGATCCATTTGGCCCAACCCATTTTGCGCTGTTTCATTTTTCGACTATTTTAATGTCTTAAGTAACTAAATCTTCAATATAATGAAAATAATTTAAGTTTTAGTAAGAAGAAAGTAAGTTATGGATAATTTTTGTATAACGCTGTGAGAAATACATAGAAAAATTGGCCGATTACTGGGCTATTTTGTGGTCTAAATTGGCAAATGATGTGAAGTCACTGAAACATTCTGAACGCCTACCTTTATCGATGGTGAGTTATGAAAATGACGTCATAATGTCGCATAATGTTATCCAGGAAACTACAAACACCAACCGAAATACAATTTGACCCATTTTGCCCTGATCTATCCTATTAACACCAGTCGAATGTTTGTGTTCGATATGTCATATACGGTCCATATTCACAGATTATGACTGCACTTTTGCAACCATTTTGAACATCATCATCAACATCAGGCGAGTTGGAACTATTAGTTTTTATTCTTGATAAAAAATGCATATATCAACATATACCACGAACACAACAAGCTTGCGATAATGACAATAATAGAACTTCCATCATGATGACTGAAGAGCAGCTCGGGAATTAGTTGGCATATACCGTGGTAAAAATGCTCACATCTGAACTGAAACGGTGTATAGTTTGTGGTGCACATCGCACCATAAGCTGGCGAGGAATATGTCACAACCTCTTCTGGCCTCATGACATTCACTATTCAATCCGACATTATCATATATTGCGTAACACAAATGATCACAAATCGCAAAAATAGGACTGTTGGCGCGAGATTGCTTACACCTCGACCTGGGTATTAGGAGTTTTCGTTTTCCTATACACGTGTTCACCGTTAGTTACGAGTGTTTGGTGTTAACTGTATATTTCAGATTGTTGATAATAAATATATTTTAATGTGACAACACATGTAAATCCCATCTATCACACACATATTATATCAGTTCCGACATGGGAATTTATTGTAACTCTTAATGTTCCAATACTCATCGTTAGCACAGTGCCGAAACCGACTATGGTAATGCGCATTACCATAATCAAAAATGGCGGCATGTATTTGTGGTTCGAATTTGATCGAGCTTAACAACTTGAATGAGAGGCTATTTTGAAGCATTCAGAAGTCTATGATATAAAGTTGATCGTGCTGCACATAATTAATAAGGCGAGTTACAGAAAAATAGGCTTTTTCTACGAGATATCGGCGACTGAAAATCGTGCCTGACTATGGTAACGCCGAAGTCCAAGGATACATTGACTATGGTAACGCATAGTGTCGACTATGGTAATGCATTCACTACTTCACTGCAAATAATATATATAACACAAGAATTGAACTGTAATTTATACGATATTCGTATATTCACTACAGAGAATAGGTCTATTTCAGGTTACAGTACATTTTTTTCTTTAAAACTGCATATACTGGGTGTAGTACCGTGCTGAAACCCATGCTGACATCATGAGATGTAGAACCACTGAGTCGCATGTGATTAGTCCCGATACAAATGTACCGGGTAATTTTATTACAACAGGATCGATGGACTGAACACAGTTTGCGGAAGATGTTCCAATCACAGTCCGTCACTCCGACGTCACTGCCCCGAATACAGGAACAAGGACAAGGGTGCGTCGGACTGGTAAATATTGAAATATTTGAATAAAATGGGACACTTCTTACCCCTCGCACATCAGTTGTAAGACAGTAGCCTCGACGGATAGAATGACATTCACAGTTAGTGGATCATGGAGTAACATAATAGTAGTATAATTGGGGTGCAAATTCCCAGAGGGCCAGAGGCTCAAAGAGCATGGTTCCAAAGTCAGTGCCGACATACCGGTAGTAATATTTACCCAGACAAACATGGTTTGTTCTTGATTGGATAAAAGGCCTAGATAGAAAACAAAATGAACGGTGCCACAGATATGACCCACAGGCCCAAAACACTCCTTTTGTAACCTCTATCTTGCCTTCTCTTTCGTATTTTATATGATTGTTGTCGTGAAAAGGCACCGACATAGCCTACATTAATGATGATCCATGTTCACACGACAAAAACTCCCGTCTGCCTAGTGCCTACAGATTCTCTACAAATCGCACTCAAAATATATCGTCAATTTACATGCGACTCGAACGCACAGTGTGACCAGTGACGGTCGCCGCGACCAGATCGCATGCGATTGGCGTGCAACCAAGTCGCTGCAACTGACTCGCATAGTCTGAGCGCAAGCTTAAGTCAAACCTGCATTGTCTCCCGTTTTTGAAATTCCTCAACATTTCTGACGATTTGATGGGGAAATGTACAGATTCGTCAAAATTCAAATGTGACTTTATGCTAGACCCTGCGTTTAATCAACAACTTGGTGTTTCTCATCATGTGTAGCATAGGTCTGAAATAATAACATTGATGGAGTTGCTGACCTGTGTACAGTAATAAAATCGCAAATGTTCTTTTACATGGATTTGTGATAAAATAACAGATGATTCTAGAGTTTTTAACACATATATTCTACCCCTCAAATCATTGTTATGTTGACAAAGAATTGTGTTTGTGTACGAAAGCCCTATCGCATTACCATAGTCATTAAATTTCCTACAAATCACATTACCATAGTCTGACATTCGCGTTACCCTAGTCAGGACACAACTGTCCACACTCCGTTTCCACTAATATATCACCAAGTGACTCATTGTACATAATCGGGATTAACCTACATGTATCGATTTCGCTATATTTCGAAGATCCCCTCGATTTATACACGTTATATGCATATAAATTCGCGAGCAAATTCGAAACACAATTGCCCGTCGCCATTTTTGACTATGGTTAGGTGTAAGTGTTTGGTAGTAATTCTTTTCATTCATAAAGCACATCCATCCGCCAGGGGTGCCACCAGTTCAAAATACAAAATGGTGCCGGTGGAGGGTGCCGGGTACACGCTACTCTTCATGACATCAGCATACACCAGCCAATCACACTACCCCGTATGCTCAAGGCGGGAAAATTCCCTTCTAGAGACTTCCGTGACGAACGGACGTGATCGTGAAAAAGATCCTCCTAAAAAGTTATAAGAGACTTACTAACTGTGATAAATTTGTGTTCAATTGGACTTGAGTTAGGATAAATTCGACACGAGATTTGATACGACATAGAGAGCGAATCGGCTAGAGTGTGTGCGGCATCGAAGATTATCATCCCAATAAACAGTATTATTGGAAACTGCCGGTGTAAAAGAAATTTATGTCTCACGTAAAATAGGTCCCACAGACAAATAATCCTAGGAAATGTTGTCCTATGGGACAATATTCTCAGTAATATATGTCCGACGGACCTAACTCTCTTGGAAAACATGTCCTGGGACCTAATTCCCTAGGAAAACATGTCCAGGGACATATTTTCCCGGCATTCATGTCCAGGCAGACTTTTTACCAAAGGAATATATGTCCGGGGGACCTAAAATACCCTGGAGGCCCGTGGACTGAGCGGCACTCTCCCCAGGCTAGAGCAGAAGCATACAGGCATCCACCGACGACACACACTCTCGAATTGTCTAGAACTTCGACGCACGTGCTTTTGGATATCTAACTTTGTTCTCGGTTTTCCAAATTAACCGGGAGGGTATTTCGGCTATTAGCGCGGGTAAGGTATTGTTCTTATTTGTATATTCCAAATTGTTTCTCTGTACTGTAAATTCCGCTTTGTGATATTGTAAATTTGGGTCCGTAGTTAATAAACACTCTAAAACTTACAACGGAGTTTGTCTTTGTGTGAACATACGGAATGAATGTGTGACTTCGATCCAGACGAAGTTACTACGTAACAGTTCCAACCAGATAGGTGAGTCCTGGATAGAAGATCATGAAGTAGTCTATTGTATCATAAGAGCATGTATCATGGGATCAGACGTTATATTCATTCCAAGTTAAAATCGTGACCATCTGATCAAGACAGAACAAGTGTGTCCGTATGTTAGATATTGTTTTAGACGTGGTGCTCAAGGCGAAATACATCTTCTACAGTCCGGTAATTCTGTTATAGTGAATTCTGTTAAAATTATGTTAGTGAATATTCTATATTTTTTGGAGATGCAATATTCTAATCGCTGACAATCTACGTAAATGACCACGAACCAATGAATATATTTCATTTATTATATTTTCATCGATTGTGGATGTAGATATATAAACATTCTTTTGCGAGAATCGTGAGAATCTAGGGAGGATATCATGAAACAATTGGCCTCCCACAACCAGATAAATACATGTTGCAGAGCGGAATTCATGGACAAACTTTAAAAAATCGGTACATGTCAAGTATTACTGACGTTGACGGCATGGAATTCACCTTTATATCGCAGCGTGAATCCAGTAAAAGCTTTAATATTCACACAACACGGGTATGGAGTAGCTGCCTGATATATCGTTCCACTTCCACCCATTAGTTCTCAGTTCCACAAACTCCTCAGCTCCACCACTAGGCTCTCCAGCTAACCAGTTACTGCGGCCAAATTCGTTAAAGAATTCGCCTGTTGATGACCACTGGTATGTCGATGTGCCAACGATCTCACGTCCAGATGTATGCATTCTACTGCCCAATCCAACTGTATAAAAAATTTAAAACAGAAACTTAGTACACTAACGTGTTGGGCAACAATGTCCCCCATAAGATGATCGATGTGTTTTTTTCTTAATTTAATATGATATTCAGCATGATCAGGGAGTGTTGGAATAGAGGTATATTCCAACTGAAATAGAGATGTAATGGTAATACAAATGTTTTAAAATTGTGTCTGCAGTGTGCGGTTCTGGATGTAAATCATGGATTTAGGCTAGTTGTATCTTTAAAGGGCCATCGACAATAATATTTGATGTGGTTATTAAATTGTTCTGCATGCAATAGCATTCATATATATATGCATACAAATGGAAATAGAGCCTTTCTAAACACACAGATGAGATCTACAGCGGTCCGAAGACCGATATTCCACGTGGAGAGCGGTCAACATTTTTTTACGTAAAATGACGTTTCTGACGTCACGGGGGAAAAGATTCTCTGTACAGAATCTTTGACCCTGGGGAGCGGTTGCAATTTTGTATGGGGTTAGGGCGGGGTGGGGGGGGGGGGGGGGGTCGGAGGTATTACCAAAGATTGTATTACTTCTTACAATCTTTGGTATTACGAAGATGTGTTTCAGGCTGAAATGGGGGGGGGGGGGGGGCACAAGATACAAGATTTAATCAGGATCTAATTCACACCAGTTGTACAACGTTTCGCTAGATCTGAACATGCACACCAGGTAGGCCTACAAATGAATGACAAAATACAAAGTAGAAATTATAGATATGATACGGTAAACTATCACACATACATCCGATACCTCTACCCCCCCCCCCCCCCCCGCCACAAACACACACACACACCCTTCTCCCCGGGAGGTGAAAAGGCAGACAGGATAAACCGTGATGTGATCTTGCGGGAGGGGTGGGGTGTGGTCGGTGTGGTAAATAGATATATTCAAATGAATGTGTCCGATATCATTTTAACACTGGTATAATTACATTATTTTTTCGATGTGCCAGCGATTAGATAATAGTCCATGGGCCAAAGGGGGTTACCCTGCCCCCCATGAGGGAATTTAGGAGACATATATATTAATGTAGCCTGTTATATTAGCGTTCAGAATCTGCTTGTTTGCAAAAAATATATTGAGGACAACAATGTTTTTTAAGCCTTCGAAGTGTGATACCCCCCTTTAACCAAAAATGCAATTTCGGCATTTTTCTGTCAAAATCAATATCACACGCGATCTCTTTTCGCATGTAAAATTAATAATTTTTGACACAGAACGATGGTATTTGGCAAATCATTGTACTTCAATATCATACACACTATGCAATATTATTTGAATCTCATTTTAAAGTTGCATAGCAACCGTTGCTAGGGAACATTTTTTACTTTGAAAGTTTGGTTAATTACCATAATCAGGTTAAAAATTGTGTAAAACCCATAACAATAAGTTATTGTAACAATTAATTATAATGCAGAACATATATAGACATGTTATTACCAGCCATGTATCCATAGCAACGATCAGGTTACCTTAGCAACCAATGACAATATGAAAATATCATCGCAAATTCGTTACATATTACGAAACACAGCGTTTATAATTAATTTTCTGAACGGATAACATTCATAATGCTCGAGTGATTGATTTTCTGCAAGACATATCAACCCATTTAATCAGCTTCCACATACCGGATATATCAATATCAATTCTCATCAATAGGATGTCAGACTGTCCACAACTATCACAATGCATGCTACAGAATTGGAAATATTTATAAAACGTTTGCGTGCTTGTTTTCGTGTATCATTGTAAAAATTACTCCGCAAAGTAAAAATTCATAAGTAAAAGATCTTAAGATGGAATACATGGTATCACAAGCCATGTTATAGTTAACGGGAATAAACCACTTTGATACATTTGAGTTGTTAAAATACGAATGAGTACAAATGAGAAATGAGAAACGAATGAGTACGAATGAGAAATTTCCAATATTTTAATTGTAAATTTGCCGTTTATTATTATTACTCACCTCTAAACTACTACGTGCTCCTTTTCGATCCTTCGGATCGTTCTGGATAGAAATTTGCGTACTGAAAGCAACGCACGATCGTCTGTCTGCATGACTCGAGCGCTCCTTTTGCGGCCTAAACCGCCGCGCATGCGCGCGCAGCTGCACAGAAGCCTATCTTTTCTGTCCTAAAACCGATCAAAGGAAGCCCCTAGCACAACAGCTGGTGGGGACGGATGGGATGGAGTTTACTGTAGTAGTTTAGAGGTGAGTAATATTAATCGGCAAATTTACATTTAAAATTGGTGAAGTTTATTTTAACATCATCAATCTCAACTACTACATGCTCCTTAGAATCAAGATACTGATTCTGCTCCTTAGAATCAAGGGATAGGCGGTGGAGCAGTTGTGCTAGAGGATCATGAAAACATGAAGACGATAGTATTGATTTCGAGCGAACCACTATGAAATGCTTAATTTTAGGCAATTCTTTATAATAAATAAATATACTTAATAATTTCAGCAACGCGATCGTTTGCCTCGTGTGCACGAATTTCTTCTTCCCCCAATCGGTGGAAGATGAGTCTCAGACCGTAATTCAAAGAATTCATAACAAAACACAAAATGTTGTGTATATACACATGCAAATTAAAACCAAGACTTCTCTGTCCAGGTGGTCAAACAACGCTCTATGCAACAACCAGCGGACACATTCCGAATCTGGAGGACTGGTCCTGAAGTTCAGCAGCATTGGACAGATAGAACCCAATAAATGTCACAGAATTAGTCGGCATTCCGGTCCTTACAATATATTTTTAACGGATTATTCGTCCTGGCCGCCAAAGACATAGAGATGTGTCGGATTTGGTGGGACGATATTCTGTAAGTCACACGATCGTCGGAACCTAACACCACATAAACAGTCCTCACTACAATCTTCACCCTTCTGGATAGTGTAGTGTGTGTGTTGTGGAGATTTCCGTAGCCCTGTTAGGCCGATAGGAAATGAATAATCGCTTAAGATTTTCCTGATAGATCTAGTACGATCTATGTAAATTCTCAGCGCTCTGACTGGACACAAGACTGCATCCAGCTCATTTGTCTTACATAACCGCCTAATGACGGAATTACGATAGGAGACAACGCTTTCTATGATATGATTATTGGTCAAATCGATCACCATAGCACGAAGTACGGGGCCCAAAATCGACCTGTATTCCTCGATCATATGCGTATCAAAGCAATAGCAGAGAAAGCCTAGCATTGCATTCAGAGAGGCAGAGAGCGGATCAATGCGCTTTCCGTTACATCAGCATACAAAAACTCTCCACTTAGCCTCATACGTTTTAGAGAGATGAGGCTAAGTGAGATCTTTCTCGCGAGATGTGGAGACACCTGGTGAGAAAATCCTGCCTCCTGGAAGGATCGCTCGATAGCCTCCACCCGGTACCTTGAGCACGTAGACGGAATCGTTAAATATGTCCCGCCCCGGCTGCTTCAGCTACCGATCCCTGATCGGGAGTACCCGTGGTACATCAATCAGGAGGGATAGTAGCAGCTGAAACCACGCCTGCGTCGACCAGCATGGCGCCACCAACAGTATCACGCACTGAGACCTGGCCACTTTGTGTAGCACTTCCGATGGAAACCAGGTTGGCAGGTACGCATACCCGTACATCCCGTCCCACGACTTGGACATTGCATCCACAGCCAGTGCCTCGCTCTCTGGCAGTGGTGAGAAATACACCGGGAGCTTGTGATTCTGTGAGGTTGCAAACAGGTCTATATTCGGTGTCCCAAACGTATGACAAATGCAATGAAACACCTCCGGATGTGGGCTCTATCCATGCCCATGATCTTGTCAGGTCTCGACAGTGCGTCGGCTAAGATATTCCTGCTGCCCGGCAAATGACGTGCACTGATCTACAGACCGTACTTGAAGGCAAACCTAATCGACTTCCAAACAGAGATCCCTCGACCGAGTCTCCCCCCCCCCCCCAACCCCCCCTGCTTGTTTATATGTGCCACGACCGTGCTGTTGTCCGTGAAGACCAGCCACTTCTACCCTGGCGGACTCTGAGGTTTCGATCTCGAACGCATGTCTCACCACTCGCAGCTACAGGACATTGATATGCCTCGATTACTCGCGCATGTTCCACATGGCCAAGAATTTTTGTTCGTCCATATGAGCTCCCCAAGCTGACACATCTGTGAAGAAGGTCCGATCCGTCAGATACTCCGACGATGGAATTCCTCAAAAGAGATTTCGAGGATCGAGCCAACACTTCATTGCCTTCCCCCCACCCGTACTGAGACCTGGCTACTTTGTGTAGCGCTTCCGTTGGGAACCAGGGTGGCGTGTACATATACCCTTACATCCCGTCCCACGCTTTGGACATCGCATCCACTGTAAGTGCCTCGCTCTCTGGCAGTGGTGAGAAATACACCTCCGGATGTGGGCTCCATCCATGCCCATGATCTTGTCAGGTCTCGACAAAGCCTCGACTAAGATGTTCCTGCTGCTCGGCAAATGATGTGCACTGATCTACAGACCGTACTTGAAGGCAAACCTGGTCGACTTCCAAACAGAGATCCCTCGACCGAGCCCCCACCCCCCTCCCCACCCGCTTGTTTATATGTGCCACGACCGTGCTGTTGTCCATGAAGACCAGCCACTTCGTCCCTGGTGGACTATGAGGTCGCAGATTTCGAACGCTCATCTCTTCGCTCGCAGCTGCAGGACATTGATATGCCATGATTACTTGTGCGTATTCCATATGATCGCAAGTAGTGCTCGTCCATATGAGCTCCTCAAACTTTTTCTGACACATCCATGAAGGAGGTCTGATCCGTCAGATACATACTCCAAAAGTGGCATTCACCAAAAGAAATTTCAGGGGTCGAACAACTACCTCCGAGCCCCCCCCCCCCCCGCTGTCCCCCCGCCCCTTTTTGTTATGTGTGCCACAATCGTGCTGTTGTTCATGAAGACCACTTGTCCCTGGCGACCTCTGAGGTCCCAGATTTCGAATGCATGTCTCACCACTCACAGCTGCCGGACATTGATATGCCACGATTGCTTATGCATGTTCCACATAGCAGAGATTACGTACTCATCCATGTGAGCTCCCTAGCTGTTTCTGACACATCCGTGAATTCCCTGAAAAAGATCTTGAGGGTCCCGCCACCAACTTATTGCCTTCCGAGCACGATTGTTCACCGTCACAACTTCGTCTATTCGATTGGTGAGGATCTGCCACTGCAACACTAGGCAAGAGTGAATGGGCCTTAGAAAGCACCTGCTGAACGGCACCTGTTTTATCCATTGAAGCCAACAGACCAATGATCGCTTGAAATTGACTAGCTGTGATCGATGAATTAAGCCAAAGCATTTTTGCATCGCCACATTCTACCCCTACATACATGTACTTGAATCATTGCGTTGGTGATAGATGAGACTGCACCCAATTGGGAATCCACCTTAGGCTGGTGGCCAATTTGAGGACGAACCCGGATTGTTCGATAGCCTGAGATGTAGAATCGGCTACAATCAGCCAATAGTTGATGTAGTGGTGGAATTAAATTCCAACCGATCGAGACCTAGCCGCTAACGCCCTTACGACACGGATGAACATGTAAGAAGTAGTGGCTACTCAAAAGGGAAGTACCTTGAACTGGTACTTCGAGCCTGGGTGTATGGGCACATGCACATGTAGATACTCGTCCTTGAAGTCAATACTGATGGCCTACTTCCCCTTGACTAGAGCTTTTGGAACGAAAAGCGCCGACTCCGTCTTGAATCTGGTTACGATCAGGAAGTTGTTGAAGGTTGACAGGTTGAAAATGGGACGATGCCCACCTATCTTTTTCGGCACCAGGAAGATAAGAGAATAGAACCCCCTCTCAGCAATTGTTGACCTTGTGATGCAAGAATTGAAGTTTTTCCCGATCGCCAGGCACAGGAAAGAAACTCCCGGTTGGTCTAATTGGAGGTTAGAAAGGAGGTTGGATCTCCCATCGAAAGGGAAATCCATACTTCACCCATGCCATGACTGACTCGTCTGAGGACGCCAGATCGCTCCAGTTCTGGTTGAACTGAGCTAGACGCCTCCGGACTGCACCAGGTTGTGGGAGACTTAGTTCTGATAGACCCGAGCCTTCAACAGAACCTACGTTTCCCTGTAAGGAGTCACTTCATGGCATAAGCTTTCCCTTACATTTAACCTTGAAGCGTTCACCCCCTTTGCCTCCACGCTTGCCATCCCCCTGGAGAGGGGGAGGCTGCGCACCCCAAAAGCTGTTTGAGCGGCTTTCTGGCCCTCAATCTTCTTGCTTGCTCCTGGCCCCGCCACCTTCTCGAGCAAAGCCTTGGCCATAGCCCCATCTCGCAGATGTTCCCACATAACGGATATATCTGATCGAGAGAGGTTGGCGTGGGTGAACCCCGAGAATAACGGCCTCCCACGTAGATCAGCAATGTCTGTGGCAGACACGTCAAGTGTACGGAGATCGGCATCATGCAGAGTGAGATCCAACTGTGCGCACCGTCACACTCAGCAGCATGTACGACTCCAGCCAAAACGCTGAGTGCTGCCTGGATGCTGGCGCGACTCCCCTCCTCCAGATCTGTCTCGTCGACGAACTCCTGGACCAAGGTGGCCAGGTGATCCGCCAACGAAAGCTGTTCCATGATGCGACAGCGTCTGCCACCTCCAAAGTCCAGTGGTTGTCGTTCGACTCAGGCCGAACACGGCTAGTCTGGAAAGTAGACTCCGTACAACCATGTGTTGGCAATCTGTATAAACTGAATTGCTTTTCATATATCAATATTGGAATGCCCATGTATCAAATTTAATTTGATGATTTGTCTTTAGACAGAAGACAACTTGCTGACACATTTTACTGTATTGTGACACGGTAATAATAAATAAAACAATTTGATATCTTAATATGCACTTGTGAGTTGCTAAGATCATACTAACACTAGACATAAAAGCCTATAGGCTTTGTGGCATCCCCCAATTTGTTCTTATCATTTCAAATGGTTATACTGGACTGAGAAAAAAGGATACATAGGCCATTGTATGTGGGTAAGAATGAGACTGAGAGCTCATCAGACAGTTTCTTACAGTTTCTTTCTATCATCTTGACAACTTGGCCCACCAGATATTTGCCACCCAAAATGAATGGACAATTACCCAGCCAATATTGTTCAGAGTACTAGTATATTTAATCAGGATGTTCGTGATATTTTTCAGGTGCTCCTGTCAAATGTAAAATGATAGGTGACTAAAAGAATGCTGTGTCATCTTGGCCAATTTTGTGATTTCAAAACTTGTACAATACAGTGGAATTTTCGCATTCATATTATAAGCAAAGCCAAACATTTCCCAGCTAACTAAAACAATGATGATCTGGTCATTGCATGTGAAATAGAGTTGAATAACAAAACATTCAAACAATACATGTTTGTACAATATAAATGCAGACAGGGCAAATCATTCCCCAAGCATGTTGTGTCATGTGTGTTGGCTTATTAACCAACTATTGTATTCTGTGGGATGGAACTTCATTCTTTTACCATGTACACACACTAGTAAACCAGGCTTTGGAGGGGGGAGTGAGGGATTATGCATGGATATGAGCCTAGGGTCATGTTGGACATGCTAGCTTTACTGCTGTATCACTTGTCAGGCATGACTGTGCAGGGCTGGCTGAGAGGGGCGGAGCCTATTGCTGTGTTGGACATACTGGCTTTATATTGTAAGGCATGGCTGAGAAGGGCTGGCTGAGAGGGGCGGAGCCTATTGCTGTGCTGGACAGAGTGGCTGATCTTGTAAGGCATTACTGAGCAGGGCTAGCTCTCATATACTGCACTGGCTGAGAGGGCAGAGCCTAGCCTCATGCTGGATAGCAGGCTGCAGTCAGCGAATACAGTAGCACGGCTCAGTTACAGTATTACATCTGCATGGGCGCAGGCGAGGGAACAATTCTAAGTCCCAAACTGGCTGATCTTGTAAGGCATTACTGAGCAGGGCTCTCATATACTGCACCGGCTGAGAGGGCAGAGCCTAGCCTCAAGCTGGATATGCAGGCTGCAGTCAGTGAATACAGTAGCATGGCTCAGTTACAGTATTACATATGCATGGGTGCAGGCGAGGGAAAAATTCTAAGTCAAAAAAAAAAAAAAAAATACACCCAAAAAAAATATTTCCCCCTGGAAATTGCCTGAATCAAATTATGACATTGACAGGGATCGCCCGATTTTTTTTTCCAAAATGGCCGCTGGCGGCCATCTTGGATTTCGGATCTCGACGAAAAACAATAGGGGTTAGGTGCAAAGTATTTCGGATGAGCTGTGAAAATTTCGGAAAGATAGATCAAGGCGTTCAAGAGTTATGATCCGGAAACCAAACAACGGAAAAAAAGAAAAAGAAAAAAAAAAAAAAAAAACAGAAAAAAAAAACAGACAAAAACATAAGGCCTCCCGATTTTCAATCGGGATGCCTAAACAGCAATGTCATTTCCACGTGTATGACCAAAATCATGTAAATATTTGACCTGATGATATGGCACATATTTTTGCACCTGAGCAATGTTATGCAAGCATTTGCATTTATTATTCATCTTATCCGTCCATAAAACTAAGTATAAACAAAGTCTTCAATAAAATGTAACGATTTTGCGATGATATTTTCATATTGTCATTGGTTGCTAAGGTAACCTGATCGTTGCTATGGATACATGGCTGGTAATAACATGTCTATATATGTTCTGCATTATAATTAATTGTTATAATAATTTATTGTTATGGGTTTTGACAAATTTTAACCTCATTATGGTAATTAAACAAAATTTTCAAAGAAAAAAAAGTTCCCTAGCAACGGTTGCTAGGCAACTTTAAAATGAGATTCAAATAATATTGCATAGTGTGTATGATAGTAAAGTACAATGATTTGCCAAATACCATCGTTCAGTGTCCAGAATTATTAATTTTACAAGCGAAGAGAAATCACGTGTGATATTGATTTTGACAGAAAAATGCCGAAATTGCATTTTTGGTCAAAAGAGGGTATCACACTTCGAAGGCTCAAAAAACATTGTTGTCCTCAATATATTTTTTGCAAACAAGCAGATTCTGAACACTAATATAACAGGCTACATTAATATATATGTCTGCTAAATTCCCTCATGGGGGGCAGGGTGACCCCCTTTGGCCCATGGACTATAAATGATTGACTTGTTCGTTGGTGGAAATATACATGGAATGCTAGGCCTACTCTGTGATCAGGCATAATGGTTATACTGAAGAATGGTATGCCACACAGTTTCGAGAAATCTCGTTGTGAGGCCTATAAATTAATTATTTGCTTTCTTCTACATTTATATATTGGAAAGCAATACAATATCAATCGATATTTAGTTCATACGCATTACCTATATATAACAGGAACTACCAACCTCCGAATAAGGATATGTGTGTTGTATACAATACACCTATATAGTGGGAATGATAATGGCAATATTTTCACAAAATCACAGTTTCGACCTCTACTGAAACAAACGCTCAAATATCGATTCTTTTGCATATTAAATCGAATTCATGACAGTAAGAACTCTGATATTGTGCGTTTAGGCCAACGCACCCCCTCCTTCCCCTTCTGGTTCGACCCGCTAACCCCTCATTGAGATGTAGGGCCATGTCCGTAGTTTCTGGTGTTCGTTTCGATATACACAATACACGTACGCTACTCATATTGTTGAAATTCTGTCACACCGTTTTTCTACAACATATCAGCCAAAAACTGAAAGCTCAGGGATCGATTCCCGTTTAGAAGCATACTGTGTACTAGAAGCATAAGAAGACGTTGGGTGTAGCTAGCTTTTTCATACAAAAATGCTGCTCTCAAAGGATTGCACTATTTAACCCAAATTAAGCAGAAAATCGAGTGTGGACTCAGGGCCGGTGATTTGGGGCCCGCCCAGGGGCCCCAAAAGCAGCTGAAGCCTCAATCGTTAAATAGACTGGCAGCAAAATTCCGTATCTCCTCTGAATTCTGAGTTCGTTCACCACTTCTTGTTTATACCCACAACCATGTTTCCTGGGTTTAGGGATCCCAAATACATCATTTTATGGTGGTTGTATGATATCAATTATGTGCGGGAAGAAAATATAGCAAGTTTCTTATATCGTGGTAGGGGAACTTTTCGGCCCGCTCAGTTTTATCAGAGAATTGAACTTAACTGAACTGAATTTATTTTCCTTTTCCGAGAGTTACATAAATACACATTTGATAACAATATAGAAGGTCGAGGTGGTTGACAAGAGAAAAGCAGGACATGACTTAGCAAATGCTGTTTTTTAGCCTGCCCTGTAAAACTAGAAAATTATTACGATAATGCTACAGATAAAATGACGAATTGATATGGTGATATTTATAATATGAGATGTTTCGAGAATTTATGAGAATTTAGTGTTACCATACCAAAACTCACCATACAAAGTCAGGGTTGGCATCAGAATTTTCCACAAAAAAACATATTCTATCGAAAAATACTACATTTTTATGTATATCTTTACTCGTTGATGGTAAAAGTACACATTTTTTACCATTTCATGTGCAAAACTCCATAAAACCGATTTGACTGACTATGTAAATAATTCCAACAATCCAAAAATACAGGTAACCTGATCTTATTAAATCCCTGAAACTAAAAAGTGTTCAACCATACCAATTGCTCATAAAATCTTCCATATATAGAATATTTAATACAAATGTTCCATGAAACCAATATTATGTGCTTTGTTATTGTAGATAATTCAACATGAACCAGAAGTTGTGCTTGGTATGTCATCATCATCCATGTTCTCATCTGGTTGTGTCTGATATGGGTTCATGCATCCCTAAACGCATCCACATTCCAGTGAGCTTCGCATGTTGTGTTTGTAGTAGGTTCATCGGGTAGGATGTAAGTATCAATCTATTACCACCAATATAGCCAAATTTTGATGATTCCAGTAACAAACGTAAAATATATTTTGCGATAGAAACAGAGCCCGACGAAACAGTTTATCAAAAGACACACTGGCGTCATCAGGGGCAGACAGTGTATTAAATGTAGTTGTTTCTACTGTACACCTGATGGAATTAGTATACAACTGCCCAACATTTAAAGAAAATACTTTAGAAATCCGAAACAAACCCGATGGAATAGATATATGACAAGTACATGAGTACCTAATCACAAGCCAAAAGACTACTGAGTTGATGGAGATAACATCTCCTGGCCTTTCATCCACAGGGGAGAAGTCTTGACACACAGTGATCAACAATACAACGATATTTATTAATCCTCGCCGGTGTACCAGCCACATTCCACCGGTGCGGCAACGTCGGTTAGGCAATTACATTATTCAGTCAGATACGCATCTGATGCTGACATCTCTTGACGTGTTGTATTAGCAAATCATGTTTTAGAGTGAGCTTCTATATCTTCATTGTCATTTGAATCCTATCCACTCATAGTTCATTCACAGTGCTTATTGTCGGAGTTGGGCATTACAACTTGACAACAAACTATTCTACATCTATTAATGCAGATATGCTTCTGCTAGTGCAGGTATCAGATAATTCTGGTGCTTAATGTACGAGGACCAGGAGCTGCTCTTGCCACTTCTTGCCATACCTACAAAATTGGCTGTTCTTGACACATCCTGTGATGGCATGTTACATGTATGAGACATAGTTGTTCAATACTTAGTGTGGTAGTTTCTGACGCATAACATGAATGGGTATCTACCTTGGCTTCTTCTGTTCACTTGCATCCATAGACATTTCATCTGCCGTTTGGTGGTGTTAGCAGTGCAAAGACATCAGTGTCCCTACAGTAGTCGACAACTTGCCTCACTCCTGTTCGCAACATCTGTCACAGGCATTTGTCTTAGGAGAGGCACAAGGGTGTGGGGTGATCCTTATATCCCAACCCAACCCACGCCCTAGTGCCTCTCCTGAGACAGATGCCTCTACTGTGGTATCTGCAGCATGCAGAATCATACAAGTCTGCCTCTTCGTTTGAAGAATATATGGGATGCAACCTACAAGAAACTCAGGGGGAACTCCAAAAATCGTTTTGGGTTCTTCTTATCATTAACCAGGCTATTAAAATAATTTGAAAATTCTGGGAGCTGGACAGAACATGAGTCAATAATACGTCAAATCTTCCTAGCTTTCGCAATTCTACGAGATCGAGTACAGCCTTTGACACTGTGACCAGGATATCTATTAAAGACGACATCAACTTTTTTACACACTAGTGTGAAATATCTAAACACAGTATTACAAAGGACGCATGTTAGCTAGATCTCCAAATATACATGTACTTGCTGTATGTGGTATCCTTATGCATTGAACGAGTGTCAGCCCATCAATTATCACACACGTCTACCCATCACTAGGGAGTAGCTCTGTTGATATGTATGCATCACGAGTGACGTGTGACAGGGCTGGTTAGTCTCTGACAATGAGCGTCCGTTCAGACTTCACCATTGACAATGGAACATATATTGATTTATTGTCAGCAGGTTGGGGATGTCAATGACAAGCACAATTGGATATATTTTTGACGTCTTTCGTAGTGCTTGGTTTCAGTAATTTACACTAATGTGCAAGACGATTGATGTCTACTTTAATAGATATCCTGTCTAGAGGATCAAAAGTTGTCCCAGAGCTCTTAGAACAACAAAAGCTGTGAAAACATGGCATATCATTGATTCATATGTAGTCCAGCTTCCATGTTGAAGATGCTGCAAACAGTGGAGTGGGCGACTTGTGGTCCGCTGTAGGAACAATTATGTGCCTGTACTAAAAACACACCACCAAACAGCAGATGAAATGTCTATGGATGCAGGTAAACAGAAGAAGCCAAGGTAGATACCCATTTATGTTGTGCATCAATAATTACCACAATAAGTATTGAACAACTACGTCACATACATATACCATGCCATCGCAGAATGTGTCAAGAACAGCGAGTGGCAAGAGCAGCTCCTGGTCCTCGTACATTAAGCACCAGAATTATCTGATACCTGCACTAGCAGCAGCATATCTGCATTAAGTGATGTAGAGTTGTTTGTTTTCAAGATGTAATGCCCAACGCCGACAATAAGTACTGTGAATGAACCATGAGCAGACATGTTTCACATGACAATGAAGACACATGCAGAAGCTCACTCTGACACATGATACGCTAATACAACAAGTTAGGAGATGTCAGCATCAGATGAACATCGGGCTAACTGCTGTTACTGCCCGACCAATGTTAGCAGCACCAATAAAATGTGACAGGTACACGGGTGCGGATGAACAAATATTGCTCTTTTTTCTCACCAAACCAGTCCCAGCAGTGTCTGTCCGACTTCCCACTTGTGAATGCAAGGCCAGGAGATGCTCTTCGGTCCGATGAACTTGCTTCAGGAGTGCTCGAACCCACACAGACACGACAAGACGAGAACATGCATGATAATGATCGACTTTGACTATTTCAGCGCAATTTCTGGTTTATGTTGAATTATTTACAATAATAAAGTACAGAATGTTTGTTTCTGTTAGTCATTGACCATTGTTGACACCACAAATGATCGTCTTGTATCAGTGCAATGAGTTTATGAAGAATGTTGTAAAAGATACTGCAAAATGTTCGATAAGTTCTTAAAGTCGTTGATATGGAACAAGGTTATTAAATATTCAGTATTCACGAGAATGTATGAACTATAGGCATGGTTGAACATTTGTTGCTTCGAGGGAATATATACGATGTTTTTGGAGAAGTTTCATGATTGTCTTTTTTTAATCGAATTTCCTGTATTTTTGCACATGAAATTGTCAAATAATTGTATTTTTGCCATCGAAGAATTGAGGAATACATCAAAATGTGGTATTTCCTGATAGGGTATGGTTTACTGAAAATTTTGATGCCAAGCCTGGCCTTGTATGATGAGTTTTGAGAGCATGACACTGAACTTTCTGAATAAAGGCGGAAGCCAGAATTCGCGAAGGCCAAAATGTACTAAAATCGCCATATTTGTTTCCTGCACACACTTGCAAATCCACAACCACCCTGAAAAGGTGTGTTCAGGTATACTCTTTACTAATAAAATGGTTGTAGGTATAAACAAAAGGTGGTGAACGAAAGTTGTACTACCTTGCTTTGGCTGCTAGTCTAAAATGCGCAGGAGCATTCTGTGACGCTCCCGATTTAAATTTTGAACTTCTCAGACAATGCGTTTTTTTTAATGCAAATTATCTTTATTCAAGATGATGTTCCAGATTTAGACACTGTCAACTTGATTTTTAGATCATTCATTTCAAGGGAATTTTTCTTTAGGTGGCGGGCAGCAGAAGTATATGGGGATTTATGTCTAGATATATTTGCAGTGTTTTTTTAACAGGAAAATCACACTGTTCAATATACTGTAACGTATTGGATATGTTTGTTTTACGGCAACAATTGATATTTTTTCAAGAATAACCCGCGTCTACCCCCACCCCCATTCCCGTACACGCCCACTGCGCCTGGTTGTGGCGGGCTCATTGGCTTTCAATAGGATTCAAGATTTTGGGAGAGAGGTAGGGGGGAATTATTGGCAGAATATCATCGTATGTGTGATCGTATTCCGATTCAACGACAACGATAATCTGCGTCAAAAAGTTCTCTGGAAAATGGCGCCCGCCTAAAATTCCGCGCCCTAGGCCTGGGCCTAGTTGGCCTGTGCGGTAATAGGCCTACGGCTCTGATAATGCTATTTTCTTTTTTTAGCTGAGAGAATTAAATGGCCGTTTGCTTCCCAGGTGAAGTAGGCCCGTCAGAAATATTGGCATACGTTTGTCAAGTTTCATCACGATACGTTTCAGTATATCGCTGAACTACAGACAAAAGTTATTGAGCACATGTAGGCCTGTGTAAACTGGCTATGCCATGGATCATTCGGAAAGTAGAAAAGGCTGACACCTTTCCGATGTGTAGAACCTTTGCCGACCCTACGGTTACCCATGCTGCTTATAATTATAAAATTCCCATACCTATTGATATGATATAAATAGTATAGGAGTGATGAATGGAATCCCTCCGAAAACCCGCAATTATAAAACAACCACCTGCAAACGACGTCGTTCCCCCGTGACGTCACAGATCACAAAGAACGTAAAATGCCAATAATCTCTCGCAACGGCTCCCAGGTCAATTTCTGGACAACCCGAGCCCTAATTGATACCATTTCTGTTGTCTACTTACTCAGTAGATTCTTAACTACATTATTAAAACAAGTCACTTTTTCGTGTCCATGGCCCTTTAATAATGTTTATTTCAACAGCACACATATAATATTTACAGACTATTTTACAAAACACATATATGCTGTTGAGGACAGAACGTAGCCATGGGCTGTCTTCCCGTACTGCCCTTCGGAAAATAATAAAAGCAACAAGAATATAATTCGTGAAGGATAGAAAAAAAAATAAATGAACGATTTGTACTCCATGTGCGTGAGTCACCGAGCGCGAACCCGTGACTGACCCCACGCAGCCCAGCGATACCCGAAGAGACGCGGACGCCAGCTATGGACCGGAGAGGCATGATCAAGGCAGTATTTGGTGAAAACACATGGAGACTTATACCTCTGATATACTTCTATGTATCACGTCTATAATTTACATGTGTGTCCATGTGTTTCCACCCGCAAGACCGGGATGCGGTAGAGTACTCGTTTGTTATAATGACAATGACAATCATGAGAAGATTTACTGTATATGGTATTATATTCAGGATTGACAACAATCTTTACATCTCGGATTTGAGCATTTTACAGAACTATCATATTTGTTCAAAGTGTCCACTTTAAGATCTCGCTTAAATATGTTACGATGCGTATTATTCTTGAACCGATGTGGAAGTTCGTTCCAAATATTGGCGATCTTGTAGTAAGGGGAGTTGATTGAAAAATTAGTTCTGGGCTTTGGTAAATAAAGAGACATTTGTTGCCTGGTTTTAATGTCGTTTGTTTTCGGATTTGGGTAGAATTTTGTGAAAGATGTCGGTAGTCGTCCGTTTACATAATCATAAGCAAATAGGGAAGCTTGAATATGGTAGAGATCGTGTACTTTGAGAATATGGTGTTGTTGGAAAATAGGGTCAGTGTGAGATCGATAATGAACTTTATTTATAATACGTACGCATTGTTTTTGTAGTTTTAGAATTTTGTCTAATGATTTACTGTTACCCCAGGCCAATATCCCGTATAAGATATGGCTCTGCACGAGAGACAAATACAGAGTTTTAATACAATCTTGCGGGAGGCTACGTTTGACTTTGTTCAAGAAATAAATTGTTTTGGAGATTTTGTTTTTTACATAATTTATATGGGAAATCCAAGTTAGGTTGGGATCAAGTATTAATCCTAGGAATTTAACTTCAGGTTTATTGTCGACATTGACGCAGTGAATGGGGGTGTTATCTATGAAAATATTTCTTTCAACCAGTAAGTTCTGATTAGAATTTGAAGAGAAGATCATGTAATTTGTTTTCATAATGTTTAGAGATAATTTATTCAATTTTAGCCAGTTTGAGACCGATGTCAGTTCTTTATTCACGACGGACATTGTGTGTTTTAAATCATTACCACTAATATATAATGTTGTGTCATCAGCATATGAAAGTAAGTTAAGCGACGTGCATTTCGAAAAATCATTTATATAAATTAAAAATAATAGGGGACCAAGGATCGAGCCTTGGGGTACGCCGCAGTGAGTGAAAGTTTCATCGGATTTACAACCGTAGAATTCTGTATATTGTTTTCGTCCTGACAAATAGCTTTCAATCCACTTATTACAAACACCTCGTATGCCACAGTTAAATAATTTACTTAGCAATATTTTATGAGACAACGTATCGAAGGCTTTACTGAGATCGATAAAGATGGCAAGAGTAAAATGTTTTGATGATTTGTTGTTTTCTTCAGTGATTGATTTTAATAGATGTAGCACAGGATGAATAGTGGAGTGTTTCGGTCTGAATCCGTATTGGTGTTCATAAAAATAATCATGTTTTTCAAGAAAAGTAAGGATTTGTTTGTATATGATGCGTTCTAGTAATTTAGAAAAGCTAGGGAGTAGACTGATAGGTCTGTAGTTTTCTATATTGGTTTTATCTCCAGATTTGTAAATTGGCACTACTTTAGCAATTTTCATGTTATCAGGAACAGTTCCATTTTTCATACTAAGATTGAAAATATAGTCCAGTGATTCTTTGACTTCATGAATTGTTGATTTCATTATTTTGCTGGAGATCTCATCGTGACCGTGGCTCGATTTCGATTTTTGATTATTAGCTGCGGTGACCACGTCGCTAGGAAGAATTGCTTTGAGGAATAAACTATTGTTTATTTTATCATCGAAATTTTGCTGTTGTCCGTCTAGGGGTTTGATCGTTTGATTTAGTTTTTGACCGATATTTGTAAAGTAGTTATTGAATGCATTCGATATCTCAGTTTTATCGGAAGTATGTTTATTATTGATTGTGAAAGAAGTCGGTAATGTGTTGGCAGCATTTGAGAAATTTAAAGCTTCTTTCAAAATTTTCCAGGTTTGCTTCATATCATTCTTGTGGCGTATTAGTAAATTACTGTAATACATTTTCTTTTCCAGTTTGCGGAGCTTATTATAAATGGTACAGTAGTTTTTGTATTTACTAGTATTTTCATTAGTGGGATTATTTATTTTAATTTTGTGAAGTTTTGTCTTTCGAATAGATGAGGCTAAGAGTCCCCTGGTGAACCATGGTTGATGTTTAACAAATTTGTTAGAAGCAGATATTGATCTGATTGGAAAACTTTTATCAAAGGCGGTTTTATACAGGCACGTGAAAGTGTCGTAAGCTTCATTTACACAGGTTTTTTATAAAACAGGTTGGAAGTTCAAAGTTTTCAATGTTTCCTGAAAATTAGATATGTTCTTTTCACTAAAGAAACGGACATGTTTGGATTGTTTCGATTTTATTAAAATTGAATTGTTGATAATTGAAAAAGCACCGAAGTGATCAGAGACATCTGTTATAATTATACCTGACTGGATTTCAGTAGTGTCCGACAAAATATTAGTATATAAGTGGTCTATCAGAGTGGCGGAGTGATTCGTTATTCTCGTAGGTTTAGTAATTAAAGGAATAACTCCTCTTGCTATCAAGTCGTCGATAAATTCGTTTGTTTTACGGTGCATGTCATAGTTAAGTAGGTTTATGTTGAAGTCTCCCAGTAAGATCAATGATTTATCAGTAGTATTGATTGTTGAAATTATGTTTATGATATGTTCAGTAAATATGTCAATATCAGCTAGTGGTGGTGTGTTGGGTCTGTAAACTACGCCGACTATAATTGGTTTGTTATAGGTAATTACCTCTATGAAGAGGGTTTCGATGATGTGAGGTATGAATATTGATAAATCACCTCGGACTTCATACTCAATATTATCTTTAATGAAAAAGCCTACCCCGCCCCTGTTGTCGTCATCACTTGGTCTGTTTTTGAATATAAAATTGTCATAACCTTCTAGTTTTAGGTCGTGGCGAATTCTAAAGCTTTCCGTTACTCCAAGTATATCAAAAGAAAAATCTTTGTTACTTAAGTTAGAAATGAGTGTGCAAAATTAGAAATGAGTGTGTATTAGGTCGATATGAACTTCAACACTTTAACACTGGCGAACAAATCATGGAAAATCCGTCGACGTTGAGATTTTGTATATAAAACATTACCATTCAATAGGTGTGCATATACAATAGGTGTACATAACTAGAAAAGCCAGACACATGAGCGTATCAGAATGCAACCTATGAATCGTTACTCAATGCGTTACGCATCATCTACCAACAGCAGATAACCATGCACCAAGATTTTGATGATGACGATGAAAACTCAACATCACATGTCGTCAAAATAAAAATGTACTACAAACCTATTACCACCAATAAATTCAAATTCACAGAATTGTCGGAATAAAAACACAGCCCTACCAATTTGTTTAGACCCAAAACCACACTGGCGTCATCAGGGGCAGACAGTGTGTGACACATAAGTGTTTCTATTGTACACTTGATGGATTTAGTATACAACTGCCTAACAACCTGTTAAAGTATTTTTGAATTTTCTCATGCAAACAAGTACAAAAGCAACCAATGAAAAGCAAGAAAGCTACTGAGTTTATGAAAACAACGCCCGACCAAACCCCAACCAAAGATTCATGTCCGAAGACACATTGGCGTCATTTGTAGCAGACAATTCGTGAATGTATCTGTTACTATTGCACACGGGGTGGAATTAGTGTACAAGTTGAGTGTTCAAGTTCCTTACATTCTAAGGAACTTGAGTGAAAGATACCACAGACTCCTCCAACTATTTAGATATGAGATTGGAAATTTTTAACAATTATAATATTTCAACTCTATGGTCGAATTTCATGCAAGGATATGTCTACAGTCTGACAGACTGCAATCCTTCAAATAAATTATATATGATTTGACATGAGACATTCTCTGCGCCATGTACGGTGAATTATAGTAACGATGCGACGTTCTGCATTAACCATCATTGCATTAACGTTCTGCATTAACGGTACGCATATAAATAATTAAATATAGAACGTAGCACACTCTCCTAGTAGGCTCTTTCACCTACTAACCCAGTGCCTTGATGTCATCCAGTTCCTCTTGTGATGTGATGTCGACTAGATGAACGCCCGGGTAGACACCTTGACAGAAGCTCTCAGCCTCGGTCCTGTTCATTCTAGTGATAATATGAAGAAAACACCGCCCCCGATGATAACCCATCTGTGCTGGACACAGACCTGAAAAACAACATAAACCCACTAGTTACTTGCCAAGGAATATCCACATCATGGACGCAGTTATGGATTATTTTGATATATTGATAAGTGATACCAGTATATTTTAGTGTTTAATGAACTTTGACATGTTTAGAAGGCATGTGAAGATTGCGCATTCGTGACCCTCCGAATTCCTGGACAAATTGATGTATACATGTATGTAGTTGACAACACGCAAGTCAATGTATATAGCTTAATTTGAAAACAAGAACAATATCCTGGAATATTTTTTTACATTCTGTCTGCCCCTGGTGACGCCAGTGTGGCTTCAGATATGAATGTTTGGTCGGGTTTTGTTTCTGTTCTGAAAGTTTTTGATATTAGGTTTTTTATTGACATCATCAAAATTTGGTTATCAGCGGTAATAGGTTGATACATGCATTTGTTCAAGGAAATAAATTGTTTCCACATATCGAAATATGTCTAACATGTGTCTCGCAAGCTATTGCTTCACGGCAGTGGAAACAATCATACATTATTCTTACCATACAAAGTCTCCTGATCGGATGGTGTGTAGCTTCCTTGTAGGACCGTGGACAGTATGTGACAGTCGCCTCTCTGCTGGTCAGCACTGGACCACTTGATGAGGACTCCAGTACAGGTCAAGTGCTGACGACATGTCCTCTCACACAGCGCTAGATTCAAGGACCTGTAGACTGCGATCTCTATACCCGGAGAGCTATACAGGGGCGATAGCTGATGAAAATCCTTCCTTTTACATATTGAAGAAAACGCCGAATAGACACAATAACCTGTGTATAACAAGAAAAATGTGAATGAATTCCACGCCATATTTGGTGTGTTTGTTCAGTAATCGCCCAGTTGTTGTTTTCCACACTGAAGATTGGCCCATGTTCTAATGATACCGTTTCGCCGATCTACAATATACTATTTATTCACGTTACTTGTTTGAGAGCTCTGACTCGTCATATTAGTGGAGAGTGGTAGTTCGATAATTGGTCTCTGTTAAATACATGACATGCACGTTTCGTATCAATATTCGTTATGTCCACAAACACATTGACGCAATCATAGTGTTGCAGGATATCATAATTCCTACACAAGACGTGATCAATGAAAATGTACCTTTGTATGTCCAAAGACCCCAAGGTATTGTAGTTGCAGGTGTGTATATTGGCAAAGTAGGAGGATTAGTTAGGTATAATGTCTTCTAACGGTGATGATATGACAACGCCACAAGATAAAAACGGTGGTAAATTCGGGCCTGTTTCATGCACCAGAATATAATTGAATATATATTTTTATATTCAATTATCATGAAACCGTTTCGAGAGGGGAAATATTGACAATTTGGGTACATGACGCTCCTACGTGATGGTAATTTTGATTGATTCACTATATATTTATTCAACTCAAGAGGTGTAAAGGTAATGATGTCGAAAAAGGCAGGTATTATGGATATATGGAGTGCCGAAGTGTGACGTCATTTTTGGTTCTAAGCAAATGCACAGTCTTTGTTTCGAATGAGCAGTCCCCTTCAATTTGAGTTGTTCAGAAACAGTAGACAGATTAAATTTGTTGTTAGTCAAATACCCTACCCTACGTCATGACTTCGGCTTTCTCTTCATGCTATTGAAGCGGAGATTGGTACTGGATGATTCCACATATATAACCATTGTTCATACGTACCTTCCCATATCGTCTCCTTATCAATATAAACTGGAAGAGTTAAAAGATGTTTCTAAAAACATATTATTTTACACAAATGCCATCTCTGTATTAATCATTTTGTGCCCTATGCACTTCCGTTCTATATGGGTTATAACTGAAATAAACTATTTATGTATTAGGGCTATTATATCGGTTATATCATTGACAATATACCCGCATGAATTCTGATGACTCACTCATGAAAATACAGTACCGTGCTAAAATCATATCTTGCCCGTCGGACGTTTGCAGCTCACAGTGTGTGGTCTTGGCTGGACGGCTTCACTATGAGCAGTGTGGGTAAACAACAGGCAAAGGTAGGCAAATTGATAGTACGGGGTATCAATTTCACAATATTCAAGCATGTAGATACTTACCATAATTTACCTGATATGATATAATTTGAGATTTAATTTGAGATAATCGGATTTTGTTAGCCCTATGGATATTCCAGATATATCTTACGGATGTCATAATAACAAATGCAATAGGTTGTGAGACATACGAATGATATTTGCTTACATCAGTTGAATAATAAATGAGGTATGTAAACTATGGGTTTTTTTTTCGTTCAGAACAACTTTTCAGCAAATTATCTATAACTAGTAGCAATCGAAACGCTCATTTTACTATGTGATAACATTTGAGTAGTCTGTGGTTCATGTTGATATACAATTTAGTACCTACATGACTGGAATGTCTTAAAGCGGTCGTGGATTCTATATCTTGTTATATAGTTTATTGGAAGGAAATATGAAATTCTAATTTTTATTGTATTTAGTTAAGAATGGCCCAGTGACAATAGACAATCTGAATGGCAAAACCGGTATTTATTCACACGCTTCATTTTTTTTATTGGAACCGTGACAAAAACAAAAACAATTACGTTCGTTATTTAATACTTTGATTGGTCAATGGTCATCATAATTTCAATGAATTTTTATTCAAAAAATAATCTAGTTCTATTCGACCTTGAAATAACGTGGATCAGGAAAAAACGCTATGTAAAAATTATTTCCCAGTAGCGTATATTGGTTTCGGTGAAATGGCATGCAAATAGTATGGCTCGAAGACATAGTGAGATGAATGCGTTTCCAGGGATTTATGAATGATATTTTGTCCATTACCACTGCAGGTGGACAAGGCTGCTCTTAACCTCAGCCGGAAGCGAGACCGTGTTCAGGCGACCTCCACCTCGGCCCTCTCTGTGAGCTTGGTCGTCGTGCTGAAGACCATCATAGACAGCGGGCCGGATGGAATCGACTACTATGCATTCAGCCTTCTGCTAGTTGTAGCTGCCATGGGTCTGCAGATCGCCATAGGTGTCGTGCTTGTGTATATGAGTACGGTGTCGTCTAGGCTCAGTGAGATTGCGGAGCGCGCTTCAGTGACAGCTGCCATGACATCTTACGGACCCACCACAGATATATCAACATCTGACAAGGACACAGCTAAGCCTACAACACCAGCGACAACCTATGGTTCAACTGCAGAAACTGACCCAGAACACAGTGGAGTCGATGATGAATCCGCTGAGAAGAAATCGAGTACACTCACCCCACAAGAGATGATGCAAGTTTTGATTAACCGTTTCCGCGACCAGTCTAAAGTCCTATCCGATGCAGAGTTGTACCTGGCCAGTCTAGACCCATCCGACAAAGACGCCATCGCAGCGGCAAAGAAAGACGTCCTCATCAAAACGAACATCGTGCGAGCGACTCTGAGACACATGAAGTTGTTGGATATCGTGGTCGACCTCAGCATGAACATAAATCTAACTAACCAACTCAACCAAGCCCAAGGAGCCGTTACCTATTTGTTGTATGCAACAGTCGTTTTCAACACTTTTCTTGTTGCTTTTGGAACTGTGACATATGAACTGGAACAGTAATACGTGAATCAGACCCGTATCAGTATCCTTCATACGCAGAGGTAATTGCAAAACAACCGAGTTATTGCATAATTTTTATACACAAAACAACCTGTCTTCATTTTTGGTTGCATCTGGAAGTATGATATAATTGAAATTTGATATATGGTGGCACAATAATAGCTAATAATAAAATACTTTTGCTCGCTGACATAAACATCGCCTGAACGGAACTCAGTGGATACTATGGATTATGAATCATCGCGCAGCGGGCGTTCTACTCATCAAATTTTGATATCGTTTTTTTTTGTGTGGACATACATCATATTAAGACCATCTACCGACACACATGTATAGCATTTTGTTCTCATTGTGTATCCGTTGTTGATATCAAAGGTGTTGATATCAAGTCGAGAAAAAAATAAAATTTCTGTTGGATTTGATGGCTTTTAGCATTAAATATTTCTTCTGTATCACTTTACCACTTGAGCAATATCTGTGCAGTCCTTTGGTTGTTATGGAATTCCCATTACGAACCGCGAGCTGCATCCTGCGTACTGCGACCTGCGAGCTAGTATAGAAACGAGAAATGATATCGTATATATATGGCTTAATCCGTCGTAAACCATGTTTAATACAGAAAATGTATATAGACCTACCAAATATTTAAGTTGTATTGTGTTGCACACACGTCGCAGTTGGTAACGTTAGCTCGCAGGTCGCAGTTTATACCTCGCAGGTCGCAGTTTTACCTCGCAGGTCGCAGTTTATACCTCGCAGGTCGCAGTTTTACCTCGCAGGTCGCAGTTATAGCTCGCAGGTCACATGTCTGTATCAGTTTATCGCTCGCAGGTCGCAGCTCACGGTTCGTAATGGGAATTCCATAGGTTGATTCTATTACGTGCGGATGAAAACTGTTAACCAACGCATAGATGATTTTAACAAAACGTATCGTGAAGGGGTTCTATTCTAAAATGATGAGCAGTGGTATTAGTGTTTATCAACCGACAGTACTGTCTCATCAACTGTTCATGAATATTTTACCGCGACCTAATATGTTAACGTATATCGTTGTATCATAATTGCAAACAAGATAAGTGCCCGGGCCGGGCTAGATGCTTACCCCATGAGAGCGGGCATTCAAGTTGGAGTCGAACGGGTTTCAAATGCCGCGAAACTGGAGGTATCTCGTTTGGCGGCTTTGGCGGCAAAGGTTAAGGTCGCCACCAGCTGATGGTGAAACTCTGTGAAAGCCTGATATCACCGGTCGTTATATCAATGCCTGTACAGCATGACATGCGCACACCACATATTATCTGTTTGGCACATCTGGAGCCCAATGGAGCGAAAATCATTGGCCAAAATGCCTCGTTATTATAACAGTGCCACATTTGAAAAGGCCGTTAGTTTGTTGTTTAGTTTTTAGGACAACGATCCGTTTCTTGCGATATGGACGCGTCTGGTAAATCTGATGACGTTCTCAACGAGGAAAAAACTACCAAAAAGAAAGAGGTAAGATACAAATAATTATATTGTTCAAAATGTAATATGATAATGTGCTCCAGCCTGAATCACTGAATCGCGTTTTGCACGAGAAATGTTTTGAGTCCATATACGGTGAATTATTTGGGGGTACAGGTTGAATACTCATGACTGAGTTTGTTCATCAACGTAGTCCGCTACAAACAGTGAGGTAACGAAGAGTCAAAATTTAAAAGTTATTTTTTAAATATAATCTCTTCAAAATAACCTAATTTATAGAGTAACTGATCAGCATTCTAATACTGAAAAGAAAATAGGGGTCACCGTGCTGGTTTCTTCGACATATATTCGATCAAAATCGTAAACATTTACCTAAAATGACATAAATTATGGCATGTTTGCAAATTTTGTGGGCCATAATCACACCTTGCATCGTGTTTTCCATGCGAACGGATACTGTGACCCCCCCCCCCCCCCTATGTTCTTTTCAGTTTTTGGATGCTGATCAGTTACTCTATAGAATATGTCATTTTGAAACTCTATATTATGTTGATACAGTTATTTAATTGAAAAAAAAAACACTTCGACCCCCTGCCCTCACTGTTTGGAACGGACTATCTTAAGTGAATTAGCACCAGAGTACCGTAGAAACAACTACATTTACCACACTGTCTGCCCCTGATGACGTCAGTGTGTATTTTGATAAAGTAATTGGTCGGGCTTTGTTTCTATTGCAAAATGTTGAATGTTTGTTATTGGAATCATCAAAATTTGCTGTATTGGTGGTAGTAGATCGATACTTACATTCTCACCACTATAGAAAATGAAACCATGAAACATTACTTTTTACTAACAATAATAAAGTGTGTTTGGATGAGGTACACCATTCATAACTGTGCTTATCTATAATGTACATGTGTGGATGAATGAAAGTGCACATATTTGACTGTAACATGGAGAGCTACGATAACAGGTATTCATTCAGTTTTATCAACATACATTAATACATATCCCCCGTTAGCATGCAGACTGAAGCTTACTTCAATAATGCTTCTGTTTTTTTTGAGGGCATTTGATTCACCTCCATAAAACACTTTTTGTTGTTGTTAGAATTATACCTCCTAAAGTTAGGTTATCGTTCTTGAACTGTTCAATAATCAAGACCTTAATGCATAAAATATGTTATATATCACCACATGAAATACTTGTTCTGTGTATGTTTTTGTGTACAATGTATGATTAATGCACCACAACTTTCCCTAAATGAAAACATGGTAATGCATCATATTCAACGGTTCAGGCATGGTTGGTAGTTGTAATAGAAGAGGGAATTATATTTAGGGAACAATTCAATTTCAATGATGAATTTAGAACGAAATGATATCCCATCGAGCACAATACACACGAGCTATATATGTCAACGCACAACTGCAGAATATCGATACCCATTGAGGGACCAATTGTGGCTCTTCAGTTCTAATGCCGAGTGATGGGTGATGCGGTACTTTGTACTTATTAAATGCCATACCTGATCGGAATCTGTGATCAAACCTAACATATCTACTTACAATAAATGGGCACAGTTTTACCACGGGACCTTTGTTTCATCACGATATACACTGTATATGCAATGTTTATCTGATACTAGTAGTTCAATTGTTTAGAAAAATGTAAACATATGTACCGATGTTTAAATATTCTACTCATAATATATGATTCTGAAACAGTGAACATTTCATATAAATTCGAATCCATTGTTCTCCGCTAACGAAAATATAGCCCTACGTTGTGAATATTTCATTTTTATGTCCACAGCTGGATAAGCACACGACGAAAGTCTACGATAAGAAGGATCGCGCCCAGGTGACAGCTGCCTCAGCCCAGTCTGTTGGCCTCATAGCCATCCTAAAAAACACGCTCCATGGGCCCAGGAACACACCCTTCTTCGCTATCAATATGACGTTGGTCTGTACCGCAATCGCCATCCAGATCATCATCGGTGTGCTGTGTATCATGATGACGAGGACAAAAAAACAAACTACTGATCTTATTGACAAAATACAGAAGTCCCAAACGACGTATGTATCCAGAACATCAACCCAAACTGCGGAAAAAGATCCTCCAACTTATGGAGCTATGAACACCTCCCAGTCAAAGCAAGAAATCGAGCGATACTCCACATTACCTGAGTATGCCGCTAGTACTGGCTCGGCGGGGAGTAACGAACTCTGTATGTGCTGTCCCACGTGGTGTCGTGACAGCAGCTTGGACGGCGTCGAAGCGATGCACGAGGAACTTTTACGTCAGCTTCATGAGCAGACGAAACGAATGAACGAGGCCGAGGTCAACCTCGTAAACACCGACCATAACAACAAAGAACAGCTAGCTGCCGCGCAGGGCGAAGTGGAGAAGAGGAAAGCGATGGTGCAGCTTACCCTTTCCAAGCTACGTCAGAACAGCTACGCAGAGAAACTGATGGCCAAGAAGGCGGCACTGAACGAGGCCGATCGACTTCAGACGGTCATCACCTACATGCAGTATTGTACTTTTGTCATCAACGGCTTTATTGTGGCGTTTGCGAATACGGAATGAAACATCTCGAACTGTTTTCAAATTACCGGTTGCACAACGGAAATATTTCATGCAGTATTATACTTTTGTCATGAACGGCTTCCCTCGTAGCATTTTGTGAACATGTAAATATAACTGCCATTTTCACATTTCTTTCTACATTCGTCACATTTTGCAACTGGATCACGAGCCATATATTCATTGTGTGAATTTTTTCCATAACTGTTCAATCATCTAGGCCGAATTGCTTCGGTATTTGTAACTAATAAATTCGACTGAACTCCAGTCTATCACTATTTCACAAGCAGAAAACATAGCAAACCTACCAAGATATACACACCTTGCACAGCTAACTAATTATGTTAAGTGTATCAATTTAAAGGTAGAATCACTTTCAGGATTGGCCACATTTATTCAATCTGTAGAAGCTTTTGATGATGACAACAAGAAGCCTAAAGTGAATAATACATAATGCAAAGCCCGGGAGAAGGTTTTCAACCAAAGTCACATTGGCGTCATCAGCTCGATGGACAAGAAATATGAAATCTGTATTTTGAAGGTAATGTAGGCTACATTAGTAGCTAAGATTGATGGATTAAGGAAGCTTGTGAATACCCAATAACCGAGTGAGCATAGGCACTCATAAGTTTTACGTGATCTAGACGATGAAGACCAGTATCGAGAAATAAAATCAGTGGTGGCCACTTGTATAAAAGAACACAGAGCAGAAATGTGACAAATTACTATACATGGTGTATATCATTATGTATGCATATCATAATGTATGCGAATACCCCCAAATAAAAATGGTAAAATATAGGCGTGATGTGCCTGTCGCCAGCTTCGCTGAGGAACTGGCAGTCATTCACCGATATTTTCAATGGTGTTTATATATGGTGATAATGATTATGTTTGAAGACCCAGTCTCACTGGGTCCCCGGCGACGCCCCGGCAGCGCCAAGGCAGAAAAATGATGTGATCCGCCCAACAACATTGCTGACATAGTGCGGTGTTTGCCGCCATAAAAGAGTAGTAAAAAATGGATATCTATCTTTTATATATATATTTCCCTATAATGTTATATTTTCTTGTATTATATTACATGGAAAATTTGAATATGAAAGACTTCCAAATCTTCCAAAAATATTAATCTTCGAAGACTAAGCCGATAAGCTACTGATAAAATAATATGGCCATGTCATTTTGATTAAAATTTATGTCATTACCTTCCTTACGTGGGATGTGCTGCATCATGGGTTTCATTGCGATAAATTTAAGTATCAATCTATTACCACCAATACAGCCAAATTTTGATGATTCCAATAACAAACGTAAAACACAACACTTTATTATTACACGCATATTACAATACTACACGCATAATTTCAGGGCTTGTTTATCTATTTGCAATACCGTAAGGATCACTTTCATTTTAAAATTGATTCGTGTGACAAGATAAGAGCATCAACTCAGACATAAAGCATACGTACATAGTTTCACCTTTAGTTATTTATAGATGTAATGATATGCTTTGAAAATTGTATATATTTGGTACAAATGGTGTGAGTGAAAGATCATGACACACATGACACGTGTGCTGAAATCATCTTGGGTACATATACTAAACCCCGTCCTGGATTCGGGAGCCACATTCATGTCCCGGATGAGATCTGTGACTTCCATGTGATACATGAGTCTTCTGAATTTACCTTTCAGATTCAGATGGTGTGACATGTCTTGAGTTTTATGGCATACTCTTTGCAATTCAGTTACTGAACAGATTTTGAGAACATTACCGTCTGAGTACAAAATTAGCCGATTTTCGTCAGAAATATCCGTCTTCCGTCAGAAAATCATGGAATAAAAAATCTAGAAAAGAACTGTCTCTTGAATCAGTTTTATGCATTTTCGTGCACAACTTTAGAAAAAATCGCTCGTAAATTTTAAAGATAAAATTGTGCACGACGGATGCAATGCCACGGCATTTATATGGAGGCAGTACGATAATGCATTCGGAATATCCTGTTTCTTTTTCGAACAAAACTGTTAGTCGGGCATGTACAGGGGGTCCATTTGCACCCCCCCCCCCTCCATGATCCTCCAAAACCAACTTTTTTCTCAAGGTTTTTCAATACTATTAAACATTACATATGTATCAGGCCCCTACAATAAGCAGCAAAAGGTAACAAAGATTTTATTTTGTAGACCTATGCAGCCTTAAGTTAAGCAATCTCAAAATTCGGGATTTCGCGGGGCGGCCATTTTGAAAAAAGGCCCGAAAACCGATTTTTGCAATATTTTATGTAATGTTTAACAGCATTAAAAAACCTTGAAAAAAAAGTTGGTTTTGGAGGATCATGGGGGGGGGGGGGATGGGTGCAAAGGGACCCCCGTACATGCCGTACTATATGTGTATATTGAACTAATTCCCCAGCTGGTCCACAACAGAACTCCCCCAGCCCCCCCCCCCCGATGGTCGATTGTTAAAGCTGATTCTGAATCATACAGTGAGCTCAGACCCAATATAGACACTCCTTTACCTGCCGTGTCTGCTCCGTAATCATAACTTGACTCACTACGCTAGTAATCGGTGATGTAACTATGGCCTTATCCTTGTACTGTCATACTTTGTGATGTGTGAATTTTTCATGGAAGCAAACAATTGTCATGGATGATACACACCCGCGTCAGTGGGATATCGGCGTACTATCCATTAAGCCGGCCACATTGGCATTTCCTGGTGCCTAGCAGATAATTATAGTCCCAGAAATACCTTCAATACATGATACATCATTTCGCCTGAATGACTGACTGACTAGAATGACTAGTTAACATTTCGCAAAGGGACAAATACAGACAAAGTGAACGTACGTCGATAATGAAAGCAAACCAAAAATTGCCAGGTATATCAGAGTTTTGGCCGATTCTGTCGATGATGGTTCATTGACAGGAGTGTTATTCTGGTGCTCTGGGTTGTTCCATGTACGTTCGGGGTTTTCCCCCACCTGATACAATCACAGTGATTTCTGTCAACCAATGACTTGAGTTTCATGGAATATTCAGTATAACTGATAGAACAGGTAAATTTTGACTTGGTTAAAACAAGCATTTTCCCATTAAATTTCACAGGTTTTGTAATGTATAAATAAAAACGTTTCATGGAATATTCAGTATAACTGATAAAACAGGTAAATTTTGACTTGGTTAAAACAAGCATTTTCCCATCAAATTTCAAAGTTTTGTAATGTATAAATAAAAACGTTCAGGGGTTTGGACCTCCAATACAAACCAGTGGATGCATTCGCTATTTTGTGAAAAATATTCTGAGGAGCTAATTATTATTATTGTCATTACAACGCAAGTTTCATTAGATTCGATTATTGGATAAAAGACATAAAAGTTCCTGAAGATGTTGCGATGCCTCACTCAATTGGTAAAACTCATTCTAGTTTTCTAGTGCACATGAACATGTCTCAAAAGTTATGATGTGGAAAAATCAAGAAACCTTTTCTTCTTTACGTATTCTAGATAATTTAACTTCAATACGAATGTACAATGTTAGGGGTGCTTAATACAGGTGTTGTCAGTGATTTGTTTAATGCTGATGATGCGGTACACAATGGGCGCGCCTGTGATCTTTGATGGGATTTTTAGCGGTACTGAGGAGGAAGACATACGGACGGACGTGCACAGTGGAACGAGCGATCAAGACCCCGTGTCAGGAGCCGCAAGTGACTACGCGTATGACATCTTTGAAAACGCGCACAGCACGTGATCGAGGCTTCTTCCGCAAACGGCAGACTTTTGATTCGTCAGGTTGTTATTTATGTTGCTGTTATTATATGAGCTTGCAGTTTTCGAAAGTGGACATTATTTACTATCGTGTTTTACACACATTTTGCATGTAGCTCAGTGATGGTGCAAATTATAATTATGTTACTCGTCACAATTTAACTAGGAGTCAATGGCAACTTTCTGCCGAATTTCAGATTTGTTTCTCAGATACTAGAGATAAATTAATTCCAGTCCAAAATCAGTTAAAATTTAACCCTGGAATCTGAGTAAATCCTGTGATTTTTCCTGTGAACTTACAAGGGGTTCACCATTGTTGTACGATATCGCTATGTTGCGTTCTATTTCACGATTGCTGTTGGTATCAATACTTTATCAACACTGATGTTTATTTCACCATTTTTGTAAATCATTACCAGGGATTTCGCCATTGTTGTAATACATTGGGATTACCGGAGTTTTCACCATTGTTGTAAGGCATCAAGATTACCATGGTTTCCACCATTGTTGTTAGGCATTTAAGATTACTGAGGGTTTTCACCATTGTTGTGAGGCATAAGGATTACCAGGGTTTTTCACCATTGTTGTGAGGCATCGGGATTACCGGAGTTTTGACCATTGTTGTGAAACATAAGGATTACCAGTTTTTTCACCATTGTTGTGAGGCATAAGGATTACTAGCGGATTTCACCATTGTTGTGAAGCATAAAGATTACCAGGGTTTTTCACCATTATTGTAAGGCATTGGGATTACCAAGGGTTTTCATTACTGTTGAAAGGCATTACGGAGACCAAGGTTTTACACCATTGTTGGCATTAAGATTACCAGGGTTTTTTCACCATTATTGTAAATATTTATTTGTTTGATGTGGGTAGCTCACCAGGCTATCACTGGTCAAGGTTACCAGGTGATCAGATAAAGATCTGATTATTTTTTTTTGTTATTTACACGTGATATCTGTGATCTGTGATACTAAAAAAATATATGAAACTATATCATTGTGTTATTGTTCTATATAGAATACAATGTCTACTTGTTTTGTGTCTGTCGTAATGAGTTCAAATTTCTCAGGCGAACTCATGGCTCATTCACGCATTGTTTTTAAAATACTTCTTGCCGATGTATCTATTGTATTTGCGTTATAGCAACGAAAGAACGTTCATTTGCAAATAAAGCACTGCATAGCCTAAAATAAAGAACAGCTTGATTGTTTAAGTATTTTAAGTCTGTTAAAGAATTCGACATCGTGTCATCGCTAATAATTATGTTAGATAAAGAAATTCATATTGGCACTCTGACTCGTTTTTAACTAATACGTAATAATCGTGTACTGTGCTTTATTCAGTCACTGCTATATCAGAATACTTCAGGACGACGGACGAAAAACTACGACAATAGGTTGTCGGCCAAAATGCGCCAGTTATCTGTGAAAATGTACAACGTGGCCATGATGAATATCAAACCATTTAGATATGGTTGAAGGAAGTGTTATTATCGGAGCACTGAAATGGCAAATGTCAATTAAGATACCATGTTTTGAAAGCTGTTTGGAGAGCTGTCCGGGTAACACAAGCGAACCAGCCTCAGAATACGTGATTAACATTTTATTAACTTCCGGGCATAGAACAGAATAGAGACCTGAGTACCATTAATTATTACTGCTCTGTCCAGAAGTCATGTATTTCACAGTTGATCACAAACAGGCGCTGTGACAGAGTCGAACTGTAAAAAAATGATTTATTATGTTTAATATTTTCGGAACGGACGGCCGGTCACCCACCAAGCGCCGGATGGTCATCGGTGACCATCGGGCAACAATCGCAAAAACGTCAGTGAAGGTATGGGAAGAAAATATTTATTTTTCGTGGCGACTGATAAAAAAATGACATCCGTAGTAAATCTCTAGCTTACCACCCTCGTCGATTATTTTCACGAACTTGTGTTCAAAATTTCACAAAGATGACTTCAAACTCAACAAATCAAAGTGTGGCCGACAATGGAAAATGAAGGATGCAACGCCATGCCAATAGGTCTTCGAACCACGGTAACCTAAAGAATTAAATAGTTCAGCTCCATTCCACACAAAATACACACAATAACCTGAAAATCGTTCGATGAATTTTCTTGCTTCCTGTCCTTGAGAAATAGTCATGATGAAGGGGAAGTATAACCCTAGAACCCTGTACATGTATGTTTTATTTTCGAGGGCATGCTGATGAAACCTTCACTAGTAATCCCGTACAACAAAAAGACCATGAAAGATCACGTTGTGAATTACAAGTTGGGCAAAGAATGGTACGATTATAGAATGATAACGACAAAAAGCGTATAATTAATAATTAAAATCAATATTGTCCATTTGATAATTTATGGAATAATGGTGTGGTTCGGATGGACCATGCGTGGATTACATATCTCCATGTTTCAGCCAGAAAATGAATGAAATGTGCCCGAACGTTATGATTCGCTTATCTACCGCGATATACGTGTATGTCCTATTTGGTGTGGTTACTGTGTACGATGACAACCTAATGCATTGTGATGGCTCCGTGCATATCGTGAGAAAAAACAATACAGGAGCATGATGTATATTTTATATTTTTAAAACAAATGCTCACACCATGGAATATCGTCCGAGAGACTATTGTCAATATTGAATCAGGTTGATATTACGAAGAGTCACAATCACAATGCCATATTACGCGAGGTATACAACGACAAAATCTAAGATTAAATGACGCCTGTCAATTACATACTTCGAAAAAAAAAACACATCGAAGATCATGAATAGCATATGATCCCATTATTACAACATTATTGATTGACATGATTTCCAGACTGTCAGCCAGAACACTGATGATCTGGCTAACCCTGGGAAACGATTTTGATTTGGATCTCGCGGAATCCCCAGAAGCCCAGAGCATTTTCGCAGTAGACAGAACAGGCGATGTTGAGAGAGGAGGTGACCATCTCCAGCGTGTAGGTCTCACCGTCCTGTCCAGTACAGGCGGACAGATCAAGCTGGCCATTGCACGCTCGCTCGATCTGTGTATGACAAACAGCGAACGCTAGCACATACAGATCAAGTCATCTGGTATCAAGCAAACATGGCTGTCACGTATCTTCACTATTTTATTTAAATGACCGTTGGCAAATTTATGTCATGGACCACTCACATGGTGTTCTGAAGCAAAGTAGACCTTAAAGAACCAAATTCAAGTTAAATTTGTTTGTTAGTTCCATGAAATCCTACAAAAATTAATGAGCCCCTGTGAGGAGTTGAAATCAGTTGTTCCATAAAAGAGTGAATAATATTCTGTGCCACACGTGTTATCTCGTTATGGATTCCCAATGGATTATAAATCAAAACACATGTCGATCTTGGATAATTACAACGTTTTGCATCTTAACCAGCTATAATAAAAGACGTCAACAGACGACATATCGAGAAGATATACCTCTCAAAGTCTCCTGGTAAACACTACGCAGGGCATCCAGCTAGACTTGTGTATTATATGTTGTTTCGATTCCCATCCCCAATTCAGGCTTACTTACCGTCACAGTAGCGCCCCCATCCCCAGTGAGCTCCATCCTGCTACATTGATCATTGTTCTTGCATCGGTTGTGTAAAGTAACCTCCGTTATGTGTATCACTTCCTGCCAGATGAGTTTGATCCATTCATTCTCATCTATGTATTCCGTGGCGAACTCGTTGGGTGAAGAAGGCAGTATAACACCGTTATAGGCTTTATCACACTCGTAGCCCACATACTGAGAAGATGCCGTACACGTGGTTCCCTTGGCAACAAAGTCCAAATCTGTCCAAAAGTGCAACAACAAAAAATCACAAACATATGTTACTATCATTGTTGATAATCTTGGTCATGTTTTTGCATTTCGTAGAAATGTATGTACCGGCTGCTACTAATGCAACTAGATTGGCTGCTACTAATGCAACTAGATTTTGATGATGCCAATAGCGAATATAACATTTTGCAGTACAAACAAAGCCCGACCAAATAATTCATCAAAAGACACACCGGTCTATCTTGAAGTATTCTAGTAAATACTTCAAGATTTCAAAAGTTACCGAACATATTTCGAGAAAATGGCTCCGAAAAAAAGACGTTTTGACCTTTCAATGCCATTATTTATACCGTTATGACCTTTCAATGCCATTATTTATACCGTTATGATGAAACATTAGCCCAAGGGCTAGGATAGGTTGCCGGACAATTTTGACATATGACCTTGAGATTTAATAACCAAGGTCATCTCTGTGGACTTCAATATCACCATACGGTGTGCTGCATAGAATTTTCTTTATGTTCCTAATACAAATATATAATTCCTATTAACAAGTATTTCGTCAGTGGAGGCCAATCTACACATTTCAAGTCAGGCGAGATATTGAGATTTAGCCTTCAAGGTCCTCGAAGGTCAAGTTCAAGGTCACCAGTAGATGTGCATTATATATATATGACTTCTTATAAGCTTATAATATAATCCAAACCCTAGGTGCAACATTTTAAACCTCAGCGGCCAAGTTACACATTTCATGTGCACATTTAGCAGTCAATGTCATCCACGGTCAAGTTCAAGGTCATCATTAGCTTATGTTCGCCCAAAATGCGAACATAAGCTCTATCTACAATAATTTCATCTGTAGAAGCAAACTTGGGCAATTTTTACCCCAAAATGACTGTTTTAACCTTTCAAGGTCATTGAAGGTCAAATTCAAGGTCACCACACAAATCGTCATACTAGTATATGACTTCCTATTTGAAAGTGCCAATATCTAAGCTCTATCATCAGGCTTTCTATGAGTACAGTTCTGGCAGCTTTTTTTATGAAGGAAAAAAGTGCCGAAAATTTTGGTGAAAAAGGGTGAAAAAAATTTTCTGCCCAGAAATGGCCCAAAATGGATAATGCGATTTGAGGCAAAACATTTTTTTTTTCGCCCACCCGTCAGAAATTCAAAATGGCCACCACACGCAGACCGGCGATTCAAGGGTAACCAAACTTATACATATCACAGAGGTACATAAGGGAGTATTTTGAAACCAAAAACTCAAACTGATCAGACAGTTTTTGAGAAAATGGCCGTCAAAGTTCAAAATTGAGCGTTTTTCATCAAAATCGGCCGCCATTTTGAGAAAAATGCGAAATCAAAAACCAAAAAAAAACCTCTCCTGGAAATATTTTTTGGTATTTTTGCGCAAAATTTCAGAAAGATTCGACCGTAAACTTTGAAAAAAAAAAAGTGAACGGACGGACGGAGGACGGACGCAACGCCAGGACAACAGGTCATCGGACCATAGGTCCGGTATTCTGAAAAAATATACGACATTTTCAGTCCGAAATATTTGCTGGAAATTACTCGAAAAAGATAGTCACTTAATTTCGGACATAACGTCTTTTCTGGACCCATCAAGAAATCATAATAGCCGCTATCTGCAGACCAGTGGTTCGAAAACAACAAACGAAACAGAGGTACATAATTATGGAAAGTCTTAATATTCGATTAGATAAAAAAAAGTTACCGAACATATTTCGAGAAAATGGCTCCGAAAAAAGACGTTTTGACCTTTCAATGCCATTAAGAGTATAATTCAAGATCATCACGCAATTGATGATTTTCTTTCCCATTTGAATGTGCCAATGTTTAAGATCTACCTGGAAGTGCTCTACGAATTTACTCCATACTGTTTCCTTTATGAAGGAAAAAGTGGATGAAAATTCCAATTCTTTTCAACTTTACAATATTTGGATGAAACTATTGTAAACCTAACATCGAACCCAAAGACATGTGTCGTTATTTGATATATTTTTTAAAAAAAACATTATACGAAACAATTCGAAATAGACCATATATTAGAAAAGGAAAGAAAGTTGGAGGAAATATTGTATCAACAACATTTCTGCCATTTCTGTCATTTATAATTTTTTTTCCCAATTGGCCTGAATTACGATATTGCTACATCCGATTGCATTGTATGACAATTTACGTAAGGATACTTGCCTGTTATCACACGTCTGGTTTCCCCAGTTACCACAACTGATTGCTCTGTATTTCCCAGTGTCAGAGAATTTCCCGCACATCTGTACAAGCTACAGATGTCACCAGCTCGGTCGAATACTGCTTGCTGGCACACTGCCTCTCTGGAACACATCCTCATACAGCTCTG
Source organism: Terebella lapidaria (assembly GCA_949152475.1). Lineage (NCBI taxonomy): Eukaryota > Metazoa > Annelida > Polychaeta > Terebellida > Terebellidae > Terebella > Terebella lapidaria. The sequence goes on from OX424566.1 coordinate 36,397,297, forward strand.
TAGGTTCGTCGATCCGCCTAAAGAATGCATGAGACAATTTGCTTGGGGTTTTCCGTGAGCATCCACAAACCGGATCCGGTATGACCGCAAGGAAGGCTGCTGTGCTGCCAACAGTAATACATGGAAACAGAATCCGAGATATAATGTTAAAGTTATCACGCGGACAGCCATAGTTCGTAAATCTTATATCACAGTTCCTGTCATATGTCAGGATTCTTCATTCCTGGAAGGGAAGGTCCGATTGCAAGATTTTCCCCCACATACGTCAAATTACATACAGTGAGAATCGTTTCCCCGGGCGTATGTTCATTGTCACAAGTGATTTTTTTGCTTAAATTACAACGTCCTCGACTGAACTTCCGGAGCCATCTCCACCAGACATAAGAATCCATTTAATGCACTATATTCCAGTATGCTGCAATACGAGCAGCTCGCTGCATACATGCATGATATTGCTGGATACATCCGTCTGCTTCATGAAGATGACTAAATTGACGGAAATCATGACAATTCACCGCCATACACACAGCAGGCGAGAAAGTCTCGAATGCGTTCTTTCACTGCTGGATGCATTGAAGACACATGACGTCAATACAACAGTCATGTGTCCAGATTGATCGCCGAAAGAGCTTCGATTTTCATGAAGAGTCTTGAATGCCCAGTGGCATATAATGACTCGCGAGTGTGTTCAACTGAATGTGTGCCAGGGCATACCTCTAATCACCAGATTGCTTTGAAATGAATTAATTATTGAACAGGGCCCACACTTTTACAGGTCCGATTGTTCTGATGCTCATGTCCCTCTTTTTGATGTGTTTGATCGAATTTTAGCACAATAGGCATTCACCCTTTCTGGACTTTCATAGAGAGCTGGCAATCCTTTTATTTCAAGCCACTGAATGGGAGTCAGGACTAATAAAGAGAACAATTTCGCAATTCAGATCTATATGTTCTTGTTACTTTGACCAAAAGACCGTGAACTTCCCACTTTGCATACCAATCCAACTCATATTGTGTGGCGTGGAATGCGCCATCTAATCAAGTTGTATGTGCGAAAAAGGAATTAAATGCAAAAGTCACAAGGGCTAAATGTATGGGTTTATTTGTAATCTTCAAAATGAAAATCTTGTTTCCTTGTATTTATCTTGTACCATCTGAATCATGAGAATAAACGTGCTGGGGAACACGAAGCTAAACCCCACTACAGGTAATGTTCAATATCCAACGTCACTGTTCACGGCATTGAATTAAAATTCAACTTCTGAACAATCGATGAAATCATTTCAAAATCAGAAACACATCCTCCGTGAAATTGATGCACGACAAGGCCATTAGAACTGATAACTGTCCAAATGGCCAAGGAGTTGAAAACTTGAAATCAACAATTTATACCTAGGGCATACTGGCGTTACCAGAATATACGAGTAGAATGTTTGTAATGTACATCTAGTGGGACCATGATACAGCTGCCTAATATAAATTAAAACAATTACGAAATGCAAAGCAAACACAATGGAATAGGTCTATCACAAGTACATAAGTACCCAATCACAACTTCAGTGGATAATCACCACTAATGGCATTGGTTAAATGACAAAAATGTATGTATTCACAGCGTGCCAAAATGAGAGTTTGCCTATATAAACCTGTGCTAAGGCTTTCGTGGTCATCAATCGAGTTATCCCACTTCCGAATACATGTACATCACACCAAAATACCATCATTGTATGTTTCAATAATGTTGAAACTAACCATGCATAATTTGGCTTACCTCAAGTGAAAACTAAAACCATCAAACTTCAATATGATTAAATTCGAGGAATGCCCCTTGAAAAAAAGTCATAATGGGCCTACATCAGCCTAGTTATTTGGTTTATATCAAAACGCAGTGTTAATCTGATTTCCAAATGGCATGTTCTATACCATCCGCAGTGAAAAACTATGATCTGTATGATCAACAACTTTATGTTCATTTTGGCAGATGGAACCTACACATCACTTTTCAGCGATTTTCTTCCATTCCTGAGTTGCAGACTTGTATACCAAGTGAAGTATGCTAGTAATCAACTACACGTTTTTGAAAGGCGATCTTCGAAAATACATAGCGACTCGATTATGGACCAAAAATATTTTTAGCTTGAACATCCCAACTGGATGTCAATCGCATACCGGCAATTAACATGGTTGAAGGGCAACGAAAGTTGAATATGTCACATGGACACATATAGGGTGTCCTATGCATCAATCATCCGTCGTGCATACAGTATTTTAAAAATGGTTCGAGACATTTCATTCCATATTCGCAAACGCTACAATGAAGCCATTGATGACAAAAGTACAATACTGCATGTAGGTGATGACCGTCTGAAGTCGATCGGCCTCGTGCAGCGCAGCCTTCTTGGCCACCAGTTGCTCGGCGTAGCTATTCTGGCGTAGCTTTGAAAGAGTCAGCCGCACCATCGCTTTCCTCCTCTCCACTTCGTCCTCTGCGGCAGTTAGCTGTTCTTTGTTGCTGTGGTCGGTGTTTACGAGGTTAGCCTCGGCATTGTTCAGCTGTTTTGTCTGCTCGTGCAGCTGATGAAGAAATTCATCGTGCATTGCTTCCACGGAGTCCAAGCTGTTGTCACGACACCACGAGGGACAACAGACACAAATTGCGTGGCTTCTCGACGAACTAGCGCCTACAGCGTAGTCAGGGATGTTAGGATACCCACCGGTTCCTGGAGTCGAAGCAGAGGCAGCCATAGCTCCATATTTTGGAGGCTGATCTTCGTCGGTTGACGTTTTGGTCTTGTATGTTGTTTGGGATTTTTGTATTTTGTCAATAAGATCAGTAGTTTGTTTTTTCGTCCTAGTCATCATAATACACAGTACACCGATGATGATCTGGATGGCGATTGCGGTACAGACCAGTACGGTGTTTATGGCGAAGAATGGCGTATTTTTGGGCCCGTGAAGCATGTTTTTGAGGATGGCTATGAGGCCAACAGACTGGGCTGAGGCAGCGGTCACCTGTGCGCGATCCTTCTTATCGTAGACTTTCGTCGTGTGCTTGTCCAGCTATGGACATAGAATATATATAATTATTCATTATTACAACTATACTATACGGGCATCATTTGTGTACAAATATTTACCCCAGCCAAGCATCACCCCCTCCATGTTGCCTAAAACCTCAATGGAACTGGGTGTGATTGGAAGGTAATCCAAAAAAATGTGATTTGTGCAATTGGGACTCTGATGTTACGCGGTTGGAATGTGAGTATCAACCTATTCCCACCAATACAACGAGACTTCGATTATGCAATGGCAAACCTGAGATACAACATTTTGTGTGTGGAATGTGGTTGTTTGTAGTGTACACTTGATGGAATTAGTATAAAAGTGCCCAACAACATATCAAAACAATATAGAAATCCGAAACAAAGGTTTTATGGAATAGGTGTGTGTCACATAAATAAGCATGCAATCACAAGCCAAAATGCTACGGAGTTTATGGTAGCCAGCTACCATGCCATTGGGCATGCTCCTGGGCCAACAACGGATTTTTTTTTTACGATTTCATCATGGCGTTTCATTGTCGAATCACTATCATGTCAAACTTCACGTGTCTGAACTAAAAAAAAGAGTTACCCCGTATCATCAGGGTCAAGTTGTTTATCAGTTGAATTCAAATAAACAACAGGTATGTGTATATCACAATTCCCCTTGTGTGCAGCTGGCCAGGCGTAAACAAGTGAATATCGTGTTTGTTTTAATCCGGTCATTGTCAAGCATTGACCGTGGATCGATGTGTTGAAGTGTGTTACGCTAATTTCACAGCAGACCCTCATGAATAACATGTCAAAATAGACTACCACAGGCACAGTTCTATTCACAATATTATGAGTATTAATCCACATCGATTTGTGTGATGATAAAAGAAACGCATGCGTGCATCCTATTAGTTTGATCACAAGTTACGATCAGCCATGACATTAAAAAGTACAAAGCACTAGATCACCCTTTGCTAATACTGGAATGTGGCAACGTTTGCTTTCAATAGGTATTTGAATGTTCAATGTTTGTTTTTTTGGAATATGATGAAATGATGTCCACCGGATCTTATAATGTTTGGTCAGAGATTACTTTCTTAGGTGTTGATGTCTATCAAAAAAAATATTTAAATATCATATGTGAATCAACCACCTGAAACCGAAATTCAGCAATTGTGACTCATTGTCAAATCTGTCAGTTTAACGAACTATTTACCCACCAGCGTTATGACACTGGCAGTACGGATCCCATTACATTTTCTATCTTTCTTACATCGGAGCAACCCAAACAGTTGTTACTGTATGATTCAAATATAAACATCCAATAGTCATTCGCTATCTGGTACAGAAGTTGTACTTTTAGCTAGTATTATTGAAGAGTCGATATCTGACAAGCTTGTCTGGTGTTTGATGGATCAAGTTCCTATGCTTACCACGGAAATATTGTCCAGAAAGTGAATGAATTTTTAAAATTAGAAATGATGAGATATAACATAATCGTTTTGCATATTTAACACTCCAAATATTTTGCACGGTCGTGTGGTTCAGAATGTTCACAAACATATGCGTCACAATCACACACCGTGAATATATAAATAGTATTTTTTGAGGTGATGAACAACAACGAACCACCACCAAGCCCCGGGCGATATCCATTAATCACATCCCATGTCAAGTGAATCGATGTGACCAAATCTCCATCGAGTGAATTTTCATTGTGACAAATGTAATACACTGGATGATACTATGATATTCATGTCACGTGAAAAATAAATTCTATGCTCAAAGACGTTTTCATGATCTGGTTGACAAGTAAATCAAATCTATAATGAATATGCAGCGAGGCTTGTTCATGTATTAAGTTTTTTTCGGAATTATTGACGAGTGCTGCATATGGGGCAGGAAATGCTGATTATATTAATAGTACATGATCTCACCTCCTTTTGGGGATGTTAGGGGGATTTTGAGGTTTTAAATTATTTGACATATTGGATACTTCTCAGATTGGTTTCATGCTTATTAGGTTAAAATTTTATGAACAATAAATTGTGCTACATGTACGTGATAACAATAGTTTTGTTTTCCATTCCATTGAGTATGTTTCCAGGTTCAAAGTTGGTCCTGTTTTCATAGGGCTTTCGTCAAGTTATCTGTCTTTTCAAACATGAATTACCATTTCTCATCATACGGACACAAGCTTATAAGACATTTAACCCATAACAAAGCTGCAGTATTACGAGCGATTATATACAGTTAAATGTCAGTGCTCGACAGATAATGAAACTCCATTTATGGCCACAAGGAGACCATAATCATATGAGTGAGCTGTAATGAGCACTTAATCTTGTTCACGGAAAGTTGTAAAATGAACAATTGAAAAATACAGAATAAACAATTCTAGGATTCACGTGTGGCCTGAAATATCTTACCTCTTTCTTTTTCACGACTTTTTCCTCAGTAAGAACGTCGTCATTTTTACCGGAAGCTTCCATTTTGAAAACAATAGTTCGTCCTAAAACCTAGTAGATAATATTTGTCAACGGTGTTTTAACATCGGTGGTTGCTCCAGTGCCCTTTGCAGCAGCAGGCACCATATGATTTGAACAGGTGGTATTTCACAGCAACCAGTGATCGAATTACTGATGGTGACATACTTTCAGATAACTTACCAAACCAACAAAAATCGGCATGTATGATTTTGGTGCCCCAAATGTATAATAATATTGACTAATCACCGATTACATACTAGTATGGTGATGCTTGAACACACCGGGGAGGCGAACTGACTATATTAATGAAATGAATGACAAAACAATGGACGTTTTGAATGCCAACGATTGTACCTCAAGCCACACTGGTTTTTCTTTGATTTGTTGGCTACAGAGACAGGCAGCAACACAGAACAGAAAATACCATCCTCTCGACTAATATTCTAGGCCTATGTGTGAAATAATGCAATGATACAACGGAAGTGATATCAGTTTTTGTTCGAGGCGTTTGTTTCGAACTGATATATTCATCAGTATAGATTGCCAACTTTCACACTTTTTGCGCTAGAAGTCTAGAATTTGGTAGCCGCTTCTCGGTACAAGCAGATAATAATAATAATATTAATATTAATATATCTTTACCTCAATATTGATCGCCTAATCTGATCTCACCACTAATTTAAAACCAATGTCAACCTTATATCAGATTTCTTCAATATACAAACTTCAAATGTTTCTACAACCATTTGAGCTGCACAATCGACATAGTACACATATAAATTCCTGAACGAGTAGTTTACCAGGATTATATTAGATAGTTATCACTGAATACTAACTTTCAAAACTTTCTATGCAGTGGTCTCGAATGGGAAGAGAATGGATAACTCAAGGCCTGTAGTACACGATAAGCAACTGTTATTTAGAGTATCCCTCTGAACTCCAACATTCTTGCCACCGATGCCATACAAAAGACATAAAATCTAGAATTCATTTCTATTATAACTGCTAGTGCAATGATGAACACATATGTGTGTCATGAATCCCTAACTCCAAAAATAAAGACATAATATGACAAATTAGTACATAATGACCATTATCCTATTGTCATAACGCACTCATGAGCAACGTTCCGCTCGGGCTCTCATGAATAAAGACGCACCAAATAAGGTGCAATCGTATTCAAGAGGATATGACACATTTTCTTCATGAAACTCCATTAACAGGATCAACAGCAACACTTTTCGCCCTGTCCCCAGGTCTGCCCAAGTCCACCAATTCGAATCACCAAAGCGGACAGTCTGCTCACTGGCGCCATCGGGATCGGCAGCTGACAGTATGTATATCAAATCGTTATGATTGCTGTCAGGCATGCATTCACTCTCAGGACAGTGTTCATGAAACATACCCATACATAAGTGTGCATCATGTAGGCGAGTGTTGCGATAGTGTCACAGGAAGTACATGTGAATTCGATGATAAATAGGTCTTCCTCTTCGCTGATTCATTTTGAAACGGCGACCAATGGCTATTGACCCATATTAGGAAACACTCGGGTGTTTCCGCCGCTTCTCGGCACAAGCCGAGGCAGAATGTCTGATGACATCAGTGGGAGATCCCTTCCTCCATCAAATAAATCAACACTGCACGAAAAACTATTACGTATGGCGCCCCGTTCGTGCCACCAAAAAGGGAAGTTATTTTTTTATTTATCTCATACGTATGATATAAAAAGTCATACGTAGGAGATACTAACACATACGTATGAGATAACAAGTCATACGTAGGAGATACTAACACATACGTATGAAATACTAAGTCATACGTATGAGATACTAAGTCATACGTAGGAGATACTATGTCATACGTAGGAGATACTATGTCATACGTAGGAGTTACTATGTCATACGTAGGAGTTACTATGTCATACGTAGGAGATACTATGACATACTCATACGTATGAGATACTATCTCATACGTATGAATTAGTATCTCATATGTATGACATAGTATCTCATACGTATGAGATAGTATTTCATACGTATGACTTATTATCTCATACGTATGACTTAGTATCTCAAACGTATGACTTTTTATCTCATACGTATGACTTTTTATTTCATACGTATGACTTAGTAACTCATACGTATGAGTTAGAAAAGAAAAAAAAATTCTCTTTTTTGTGGCACGAACGGGGCGCCATAATAACGTGTATATGGCACGTTGCCGTATTGTAGGTAACTTCATGAGCCCCCCCCCCCCCCAGTATTGGCGGGGGGGGGGGGGGGTCGGATGGGCGGTGTTGGCCTGAAATCAGTTGCTTCAGAAAGAGTGAGCATTTCCTGCATTTGGCATCCTTGAAGATATTCGACGAATTTGTATGCAAAACGAGTATTGCTGCATATGTGCCATACATTTGGAGTGCTGATCTCCTAAATCAGGATGATGTCCAAAATACCCGGATTTCATATTAAACCTCCATATATACTTTTGAACTAAAAAAAATCCACAGTTTGCCCAGGCATTTTTATAATGAATCCATCAACAATACAGTAGAATCACTTATATTTTACAAACTGTTTGCCCTTGATGACGGCAGTATGGCTTTTGCTATAAATATACCATTGATTGTGGACATAGAAATATTGCTAATTAACATGATTAAGGAATGAAAATTGACCATGGACAATTTAAAAACATCCCATTTGTCATATATTCAAGTGCTAGAAAAGAATTCAACCTTACATCTGAATCTTCTAAAACAATTGAGGGGTGTGTAGAATGCAACCTCTGATCTAAATTATCGGAATACATTGAGGAGTATAGTATTCGTATTTCCATGTTCCTTAGAATATAAGACATTAAAGTAATCACCATACTTTGTTTCACTCGTAGGCGATACATCATCTACGTAACAGAAACCGAAATGAAATTTCAATTAAAAATTTTACAAACTCATATTTGGAAAACCTAAAACCCCCACCTTTTTTTTCTCTGAGAATCCTGATTTGTGTATAAAACAGGTCTGCAAACAATGAAGCACATCTTGTAAAGAAGAGGAATAACATTATTTGAAAAAAAATATACATATTGGACCACCAATTTCCACGAAGAAAAATCAAGAAGATTGACCTTAATCGCAACATAAGAAGAATAGAGGTAAAGTCTGTCAGTTGTATTGGTGTTATTGCACCGTGACGTAACCACTACTTGAAATCGCCCAACAAAGTTGTGAAACAAACATACATATCAAAAGTCTTCACTAGTTCCTTTGTCTTGGTATATAATAAAATTGCACCGTGACGCACTGATTTGAAATCTCACTCGAGGCCACGAAACACACTGCCATCAGCCAATACCATCATGATGATCGTGTGCAGAAAAACACCCGCACCTATGACACACACAGAGATTCCCAATCAGAAACGTGTCGTGTATGATTAGAAACATCACCATATTAAAATAATCCACAGTGAGCGACCTCCATATACACGTTGTTTGTTGTTAGATGTGGGCTTCCTGTCACATGCGGTCGGATTTGATGTAAAGTTTAATGCCGGGTCACCAGCATTAGAATACACAGACACGCTGGGGAACCAGTCCCGCTAAACATGTGTTTGGTCGGCGCATCCTGGCGGGCCCACGAACGCAACAATTGCGACTCGCACCATACCAAAATCACTGAACGCAATATTGACAAGGATGTTTGTATGTAGTTGACAGCAGACAATATATAGCGTGTGATAATACAAGAAATTGCGGAAAGCACAGTTTTAAGGTAAACACGTTGTTGCAACGCTGAACCTGTAGGCAACGCTAAACCTTGAGTAGATGGTGATCATGTTTTGAATTATGTACACTATGGCAGGCCACTCATGAGTACATGTGATGTATACGCAATAATAAGCTTAAACACTGTTGTAAGCTCTAAAATATTTATCCGATCATTTCGTTAGAATGTAGGTCTAAGTGTTTTGAAACATTTTGCCATACATGTAGTGTTTTGTGTTGTATTTCTGGTTGCAGTTGTCTCGAAGGGCGCCTAGATACACATCGGATAGACATTCAAGTACGTTTCACTAGCTGGATTATAACCGATTATCGTATATTCAGGTTACGGGTGCAAATATCGATACTAGTTGAGCCGGATACATTGTCATGAGTGTACTTGGTTCTGCCAGCGTTAAAGCAGCTGACTTCGAAACCAGTCAATATTTTTTTTTGAAAAATATATTTCATATTAAACATGCTAAACCAACTGAATGAAACATACTACACATCAAATGTAATGAAAATAACCAGTCCTCAGGGAAATATTGCTCATTTGAACAGGCGGTTCTCGCGTAAATACAGGAACTGTATCCATCAAACGCAGATGTAAGCAAAGCATAGAAGTGCGAGATAGACTGACAATTCCACGCAAATCATGGAATATCACTGATTATTTTCTCACAACTACACAATATATGCAGATACGAACTGGAAAATGTACTCAATGTGGACTTTCAAGCGCGATTTGAGCATTTGTATACATTCGGGTTTGATGGATACACTTCGTTCGTTTATTTACAAAACCGGTACAAAATGGGCACTAAAACGGATGAAAAGACAACTCGGACGAACTGTAATCGTCAAAATCATTGAGCACACCTTTTGTTATATTGCATTAGATGTGTTTAACAAAAAAATAGTTTTGAAAAAATATTGCTTACATTCGAAGGCAGCAGCTTTAATAAACTAGCGTGCAACTTCTAACAACAACACCAACGCAATGTTTTTCATGGAAAAAATTCGCAGTGTCATAAAATTCTCACAATATTTGTAGGCATTTAAACGAGCCATCACCTTAGGCATCAGACACGACACTTGCTCAGATGCCATACCCAAGACGTAATCGTGTGCAGTTACAAAACGATTCCATCCCACTCTCTGTGTTCGTTGCCTTTTTGTAATTGATGGAATATTTTCTTATGTTCATGTTGCATGTTTTATCTTTTTTAATTTCTTGCTCTTCTCAATCGGACTTGAAAGCCATAGATAATATTCCGTGGATTAGCGTTGCAATCCCAGGTTAAGCGTTGCAAATTCGCAATCGGGTGATTCTACTTTCATCATAGATACACTCACAGGTTATATACACTCCAAGTTATCTTCGATTCAATGCTGTCACCTTAGACCCAGGATGCGCATACAATACACTGATGTTCGTTGTATAACCCAGGATGCGCCGACCAAACTCAGGTTTAGCGGACTGGTTTCCCAGCGTGGTAGAACCCAGCATGCAACATGTAATCGATTCATTTACACATATAAGGTGGCTGATAAGTGACATTGTAAAAAGAAGAACTTATTCCTTTGTCAAAGTAATCTCAAGTTATTCATGAATGGCATAATTTACACGGAGATAACAACATTAACGCGGAAATTATATTACTTGTGCTTGCATCTTCATGATTACTTTGAGAAAAGAATAACATTAGCAATTCAACAATGTCACTTGTCGACCACCGCGGTTATTTATTAAAATGCTTTCATTTTGGGATCAATGTGTCATCATTAAACGTCAGTGACGCGTTTCGCCATGGCAGAACATACCAGTAAATCTGGTGCAATATCTTCGGTGCAAAGGGCAGCAACGACTTTTCAAAGCACCACCGAAAGTGCCGAGAAAGATGCCAGTAACCAGGTAATAATTATTCACATATTGTGTCGTTGTGAGCCAGTTTTCGAATAGAAACTAGAGTTATTTCAATGTCCAGTTTCGGACAGAGAGAGAGAGAGAGAGAGAGAGAGAGCGCTTATACAATACTATCAACATTTTAATACACATCATTTTAATTGTGTACTGTATGTACAATTACACGATTTGCCACAGATTGAGAGATCCTTGACCCAGTTGGGACAGTCCAAGGACCATGGGCAGACCGTCTGCACATCTTCCCTGACGATAAGCCTGGTGGTGATACTGAAAGAGCTGGTTGACCAGGGATATGTCAAGCATCAGTACCACGTTGTTAACCTCGTGTTGGTGTCTGTTAGCATCGCCCTGCAGATATTTAGTGGCTTTCTCGTTCTGACCATGTTGTTGTATCAGAGAACGATATCTGGCTTAAAAAAGGATCCAAAAGAAAAATCTGGGAATCAAGCGACTCGGAACCAGACGGATAGCAATGATACGGGTGACATAGCCACTACCACATCCACAGCACCCAAAACGACAGCGAGCGATAATGCAGCTTTCCACGAGGAAGCCCAGAGTGCTATTGGTTCACCAGATAACACAGGTGGCGCCACTCCGTACGATATGGAGCTACGTCAGGTGCCACCTAGTACGTCAAGTGTAAATAATCAGGGTCATCCGCCTAATGGCGCCACTGTACTCTGTACAAATTGTTGTAGACGTAGCACTCGAGAAACTCCCGAAACATCGTCCAACTTCAAGAATGACAGCCTGGACCAACTGGAGGAGTTTCTTGAGGGGAAGTGCGCTTCACTGATGTTGGAGATACAACAGGCACAAGCCGCTCTTTATGGTGGAAATCCTGACGACGCAGAACTTCAAACCACTATTGGCAATAAAGCTGAACACGTGAGCGTCATTCAAAACCAACTGCAGAGTTTCATGAAGAGAACCAGACTGCGTCAGAAGATCGCACTTTTGAAAAAAATGGCTCGCTTACAAACTATGTTAGTGTACGTACAATATGCCACGTTGATACTGCATGTGTTCATTGCATGTTTTGGTATAGGTTCCTAAAATAGTAGATATCCTGGACCTTTTTTAATGTTCTTATGTAAATTTTATTTGATTATAACTTCGAGTCAGTTGAGTCGTTTAACATATTTCAATGTATTAATGTAGCAGTACAACCCTTTTTCTCCAGTGCGGTGCCTCACGCATGTTACCAAAATCATGTTGTTTGTCAAAACTGAACATCAAGAATTAAACATGTAGCAAACTATGTGTGCTGCAGTTGTCTCTGTTCATTCCATTTGGGGTAAGTCGAGTTCCATGCATCCTCGCTATTGTTGAGCATGTCTTGTAATAAACAACGTCACTCTCACTGTGGCTCCAGAGCACACAGACTAGTCTTGTTAAAGCGGCCGGTGAGCCAAACATAAAGTATTGTGGAGACACCGAATAACGTTCGCAATGATGATCTAGTATGGGACGCCTTGATGGAGAAAACCAATTTAATGCGCAGTATCTCATGCCAGCTATATTTCACACAACCTGACAGAAGATGTGGAGTTGGATGTCTGCACCCCTTTCAATGCCTATACTCCAGCTGACGTTCAAGCAAGGAGACCCAAGGAGCTGAGGACTTGGAGACAACGGTGGGAAGACGCTGATGACAAGCCGAGTACTATTGTGGACACACTGCAAGTCGTTCACTGGGAAACGTACTCAAATATTGTTACAGCCCTCCTAATTCTTCTCACGATGCCGGTGAGCTCAGCCACTGCTGAGCGTTCATTCAGCTGCTTACGGCGAATTAAAACAAACCTCCAATCCACAATGACAGAGGACCGTCTCAGCGCCCTGGCAATCATAAACGTGTACCACAAGGGGACATAGAACTTCGACATTGATGACATTGTCAATAAATGCCAAAAGTAATCGACAGCTAAAGTTTCTTTTTCAATGGACACTGAACGTCCGGTACTCTTATTGTCATGTTGTTACAGATCTACATGTACAGTTAGGGCACATAAGCGAGATTAAAACGTCTCAATATGTTTTGATTATTTCGTCATTTTGGGGACAATAGACCAATGGATGTCTTTTTGCATGTATATTTCTTGCTGATTGGAGGGTTTGAATCAGCTATGTTCCTGTGCATTCAGGTCATGCCCTTGACGGGAAAGAGAGTGGCAATATTTTTAAATGACGAAAACATTTTTCCTTCCCGCATTTTGAGGAACTACATAAGACGAGACACACTTTTGGTCACATTGCAAGTGTAACATCAGAAAAATAATTTTGTTATAAACGAATATAAGCCTCAGAAATGCACTCACTTTCAATATGAAGAATGCTCTATTGCCGGACATTTTGGCAAACACTTTAATTACACTCCTGAACGAACTGAAAAAAAAATCAAATACTCAAATCAGCAAAAGTGACCACGTGGTAAGGTTAGTCCCCGGAAGTACAAATTTATGTCTTAAAAACGTTATATTTTGACATACCAAATATAACGTTGGGTATGTGGAACGAGACTTCGCTGTCCTATAAACGTTGTCAATTCCTGTATGGTCGTGGCTAGTTTCAAACAATTAGTTGAGTGCAAAAAACAGGTCGAAATATTTCCGCAATCAAATATTACTTCACCAAAGTTAATATACGTCAGAATGATTCCAGGAAAACACATCCTCGCAAATTTTTTATTCAAAAATTTTGGTGGGATGGGGGGTGGGGGGTGGCAAACCCACCGCTGGACAAGGCTTTGCTTGCTGTCATTCGCGTCTGAGCCAGGGGATGCACGCCTGGTAGCCAGGCTTACGTGGTAGCTGTGGCTGGAAGATCCAGATCAGAGTCGAATGAAGAATCATGCTGGAACGGGGTCATCCATGCACCTAGATCTGGATTTTTGCACTTAAGGCAACGGGACAAGCCATCCGCGTTACCATGTGCTTGCCAGTTCGGTGCTCAATCTTCATGTTATACTCCTGGAGCTTGACAAGTCACCGCACCACCAAGCCATTGGCTTTGCTGTAGTTCAGCAACCACCGGAGTGAATTATGGTCAGTCTGCAACTGGAAATGCCGCCCTCGCAGGTAATGCTGGAAGCACTTGGTAACCTTTACCACCTGTCCGTCTACGATCTGTGAGAGGACACCGCTGTGGTGTGGCAACGTCTGTTTTGCCAACCACACCGTCTGGACTCATGAACAATGAATACTGGCGGAGCCGTTTGCACAGTGTAAGCTGTTGCTTGTCATCCAGCCGTTCCTTCGGAACGCGAGATTCCAAATTGTCCGGTAGGGTAATAGAGTCCCTGGCGGGTGTAGGAGGCACGACAGACTGGGTCGTCGGGGAAAGTCCTACATGATGCTGTTAACGTGTAGGTGGCCGGAAATAGCCCGGGGCATAGTACAACAGGAGTATATGTGGGGTTCACCACAAGAAGTGGGATCACACCAGGATCAGACTTGAACAGAGTCGCACCCAGCATGAGTGCCGCTTCCTGTGCGAATTTACTCACTGGTTGTACTAGGGATGACGTTAAGAGGCATTCGGGCACGACACGATTTTGCCTTCACGATCGTCTCACTGTAGTGTTGCACAACTGTAGCATGTGCCAGCCAGAGTTGGAAAGAATGGGACGGACCCATTCGGAACAGGAAATGAACTTCGTTTCCCATCTGGAGGAAGTTCATCTCTATTATCCCAGTTTCACCAATATCAGCAACGATTGCAATACACCTTATCCCAAGTGCAATTGGCTGAACAATCAATCTTTTGATATAGAAGCAGTTGTTACCAGCCCCAAAGAGCAAATAACTTCCAGGGCCACAAAGCTCAGTGCTGCGGAGGGCAGGATGTCACCTATATGTGCCCGTGGCTTTGAGAGTGACTTTCAACCCGGAATCAATTAAGAAGCACACCGGCTCGCCGCCAAAGATCAGGTGCAAGTGCCAGCATGCATCGGGGCCTGCTCAGACACAGAATGAATCTGTTGAGAGTCATCCAGGGTGCAGGGTTCCGTGTTTGAATCCTTGTTGTTTGCCTGGGCGGAGGAGGAACTAGACTGATCCTCGGTGACCACACCTGAAGGAGTTACCTACTCAAGAACCGTCCTGCTCATCCGAGGAGGTCTGTCCCTGGATGCAGTGTTGGTCGCCACTATGTTTGAAGTCAGTTTCCCTTAGACGGAGGTTGGCGCTGTGGTCCCAGAGGACCTGGTTGGAAAGAAGGGCGTTTCCGGCATGGCTCGGGCATGTTTCCCCGATATCCACTGGTTCGCAACCGCTCTAACAGGTCCGGACACTGAAGCCAGAAATGGCCTTGCTTACTGCAATATTAGCAAGACCGGTTGGCATTCGGGCTGAGTGTGAAGGTGCAGCAATCAAGGTGAAGGTGCAGCAAACCGGAAATTCAATCCCAGTGCAATATGCAACCATCTGCGGAGCACTGAGATCATATTCTTTTTCCTCGCACTCGTCCCAGGTTGATTACAGCACAGAAGCCGGAGCCACTTGCACCACCATTGGGACTGGGGCCCACGGCAGGTTCCAGGGGTGCAGGAGATTGCCATTGGCCGACCTTGGCAGTGAATGTGGGACGGCTCGCGCCGGTACTGTGGCTGATGTGGACGCCTCTATTGCGAGCGCTGCATTAATGGCTTCCTGCATTGACCCTTATTCATGGGCTGGGCGGCCAACGCATACTCATCGTACGACTGCCCATCGATGAACTGGTCGACCAGAATCAGTTCCAACGATTACAGCATAGAAGCCAGAGCCACTTGCACCACCATCGGAGCTTGATCCCATGGCAGGTTCCAGGGGAGCTGGAGATTGCCATTGGCCAACCTTGGCAATGATTACAGCAAGAGGCTGTGGGACGGCTCGCGCCGGTACTGTGGCGGGTGTGGACGCCTCCACTGGTCGACCAGAATCAGTTCCAACTGCTTCAGAGTTATCTAAAGGAAGGCCTTGTGACCTAGTAGATGGAGTTCGAAAGCTTACTCCATGACTGTCTTGGCCGGAAGACGGAAGCAAACCTTAAACTCCTCGTATGCAAGAGTATTGGCCATGGGCATGAACATAAGCCTGTCAAAAATTGGTTGGCTCGAGCAATGTTTATGCTGTGTACTGAAGATAAATCATGTAATCGTATACATACCAACCTATGTAATACATACACATCAAGTAGGGATACATTTCCAACATTTCTCCGAATTTCCCCAATTATTTCCAAGTTTTTTCGATTTCCTTTCCCCTGCTGAATTTTCAAGGAATGATGCGGGGTCTCGAGAATATTCAGCATATACCATTTGTGTATGACCACAATTGATTCCTAAGCTGTGAAGTCGATGATAAGCGAGATGTTAGCCATTTTGTTCTCTGACCTTGAAAATGAGGTCAAAGGTCAAATTCAAGGTCACCAAAATATTCAGCATATATCATTTCTAGTATGTCCACAATTGTTCAAGAATAACTTGTCAGACAGCCCACCTTGCTCATGTGGCGAGCCTATAGAATCTACCCTTCACTATATCTTGAAATGCTCATCTGCCCGTGAAAAATTAATGGAATCCGTAAAACGCATTCTCTCAGCAAATCAAAATTATCAGCCTTTTGCAGACATACCGGATAACACTTTTTTCGAAACAGTTCTCTATGGCAAAAGTGATCTTGACAACGACATCAATGCATCAATTATGCGTGCCACGCAAAACTAAAAAATATCATCTGGCCGGTTTTCCCGATGAATTTCCAATCCGCCGAGTTTTTCTGGAACGATGTGCATATATATGAACCTTATTAGAAACTTGAATCAACTGTCTGATGTTAATTACTAGGTTACATTGATATCTACTTGTATATTGTACATTTCCCACGCATATGATTATGTTGTTCGATGCTTGTGTTCCATGATTCGTGTCGATTTTCACAGTTTATACTTTTTTCTGTTCTATTAATTTTTCCATGCATATGATTATGTTGTCTGATGCCTTGTGTTCCATGATTTGTGTCGATTTGCACAGTTTATACTTTTTTCTGTACTATTAATTTATGGTTATGTAAGAATCAATCTATTACCACCAACATAGCCAAATTTTGATGATTCCAACATCAAACATAAAATACAACATTTTGCAATAGAAACAAAGCCCGACCAAAACTTTATCAAAAGACACACTGGCGTCGTCAGGGGCAGAAAGTTTGGTAAATGTAGTTGTTTCTACTGTACACCTGATGGAATTAATATACAACTGCCCAACAACCTATGAAAATAATTTAGAAATCCGAAACAGACCCCATGGAATAGATATATGATAAGTACCTAATCTTAAGCCAAAATGCCACTGAGTTGATGGTATCTCTGCGTCCGTGTGTTGTTGTTGTGTGTGGTTTTCCTTTTTTTTTCTTCTTCTTTTCTATTATTTTCATTTTATTATTTGTATGTTTTTCTCATTAGAGAGTTCCGTGATTAGCTTCTGGCTATCGAATTATCCAATTCAAATAAATATTTTAAAGCTAAACTAAAGTCGATAATAAGTGAGATATTAACAATTTTGTGATCTGACCTTGAAAATTAAATCGAAGGTAAAGTTCAATGTCATGAGAAAATTAAGCATATCATTTCCATTATGTTCACTACGGATTCCTAAGCTGTAAAGTCGATAAACCATTTTGCGCTCTGACCTTGGAAATAAGGTCAAGGTCAAATTCAAGATCATCAAAATATTCAGTGTATATCATTTTCTATATGTCCACAACTGGTTCCCAAGCTATCAAGTCAATAGAGAAGCAAGATATTAGCCATTTGTCTTTTGACCATGAAAATGAGGTCAAAGGTCGAATTCAAGGTCATGGCAATATTCCGATATATCATTTTCTATATATTCAAAATTGATTCCTCAGCTGTAAAGTCGATAATGAGCGAAATTATAGTCATTTTGTTCTGTGACCTTGAAAATTAGGTCGAAGGTCAAATTCGTGATCACGAAAATATTTAGAATAGTCGATAATTAGAATAGTCGGTAAACAATATTTAGAATAGTCGGTAAAGTCGATAATAAGCCAGATATTAGCCATTTTGTCCTGTGACCTTGAAAATCAGGTCAAAGGTCAAATTCAATGTCATGAAAATATTCAGCATATATCATTTCCTATGTGTCCACAATTGATCCCTAATCTCTAGTTTCAATATTGAGTGAGATTATAAAGCATAGGAGAATTTACCATCGGAAAGTCCCTTTTGGGCCGAGTTTGGGCCGAAAATGGCTCACTTCGAGCGATTCAAGGGCCACGAAATTTATACATGTCACAGGGGTTCATATGAGTGTTGTTATGCATCGATAAGGAAAAAAGGTAATGAGCAGTTTTTGAGAAAATGGCCGCCAAAGTCCCAAATTGGCCGGTTTTCGACGAAAACGGCCACAATTCTGAAAAAGAAATGCGAAAATAAAAAAACTAAAAAAATACATCCCTCTTGAAATATTTTCAGGCATTTTTGTGCAAAATTTCAGGAAAATCCGATCGTAAACTTTAAAGATAAAATTGTTGACGGACGATTGATGGACGACGGACGCAACGCCATGGCATTAGGTCATCGAACCATAGCTCCGGGAAATAAAAAAAAAAAACAGCTAAAAAATACCTCCCTCTTGACATTTTTAAGGCATTTTTGCCCAAATTTTCAGAAAAATCCGATCGTAAACTTTAAAGATGAAATTGTTGACGGACGGCGGACGCAACGCCATGGCAATAGGTTATCGGCCATATGTCCGGTATCCTAAAAATATGTCTCCCGGACATATTCTCACGCTCTCGATTCCTTATATCCTGTAGCTTGTTTAGTTATTACACAGTGATAGGCGCTTATATATTAGTGGCCAATACCGTAATAGTCGAACTATTATGCGTGTATGTACAATAAACAACAGCCCGGGGAACTTTCCAGAGATCGGGTGCAGTGCTGTGTAGTATACTAGTATGTTTCGCATCACCGACAACACTCTGCTCTTGGCCGGTACTCCTGCCACGCACGGCCGTGGGTGCAACTAGAAACACACCATGATGCATGATGCGATACCATGAAAAGCAACGAGTATGGTCAAATTTCATCGATGGTAAGGCTTGGTGCAGGATGTGCACATCGGCCTACGATCACGATGTCGCTGTGGGCACACTATGATCAGCTCACGGCCAATCTAGGACTCCAAGTAGAGTCCACGGCTACACCCGGAAGCTTACAATCTTGACATACGAGGAGCAGGATCGGCGGGGTATGTATTGAAAGTTTTCACTTGTGCATGTATATAACATCTTATTGTGACCTTAGTGCAAGATGGAGACGTACATTCGCAGATAACCTAGGTCTGAGCTCGGTTTTGTAGCCATGGATACTCGGTATGTGCTGGAGTGTCAGTGAAGTGACGGAGCGTGTAAAGTGTAAACACGACGCGTTAGGGTTTTTTTGTTGATACCCGCTACGCCGTCCAAGCAGCTAGACTTGACTAGAGCCAAGAACGGGATCGATGATACAGTGGGAATAACCTTGACTCGGTTTCTCACTGCTGCGGAGTATATTTACTACGGAAGCGTAGAAGGGACAGCCAGAAAACTTTTTCCAAATTCCCGACTTAATAACTCGATATTATCGAGTTAATATCTTAATAATATCGACTTATAACTTTATAATATCGACTTACTATAATGATAATATCGAATTATCGATAATATCGGCCTACTATCTCGATATAATATCGACTTTTTAACTTAATTCTTTCGACTTAGTATCTCGATAATATCGACTTACTATTTCGATAATATATCTCGATCCTGTATCAATAACATGATTCAAGAGGGCGTTATACTTCTAGAGTGGCCCGACGTCGATGATTAGCGGCCCAACATAGCCATGTTAGATGGCAGTGAAGGGCCGCTAATCATTGCCAATCTAAAAGTATAAGGATGTGTAGATGAAATATACTACTTATATTCAAGAATAAACCATGGTAGTTTGCCCTAATTTTTCAAATTATTCTTGACATTTTGAAAATGCTGTTTTGAACACACCAGTATTGATACACGAACAATTCACAAAGATATGTGTCCGCATTATCACGTCATCGATTTCGTGCACCAAGCATGCGTCCAAGTATACGTCGATATTATTAAACGGGGGTTTGCGTTATAAGCTTTAAGCTTCCAGCCTTCCCCTTTTCACCATTTGTATTTTGCCATTCTACCTAAATTGTTACATGTACTTTGATTGGTGGTGAAATAAACGATTTGAACAAGTAGCGGGCCGTGAATGAGTTTGCATTGTCATTATCGGCCCGCTACTGTCTGTTGTCAGTTTCCATGAATAATACAGCTTTTCACGACCCATATAATTGAGGCATATTCTACTGGTAACGCCTTCATAGTTGATAATAATATCGAATTAGTAACTCGATAATATTGTAACGGTTTTGGGGCGTACCCAAAGGTTTCCCCTAGGTATTTATGTTAGTGTTTTGTGATATTATGGTTAAATAACCGTTTATTAGGGTGTATATGTGTTTAAAGGTTCATACGGTTCCGTATTGTTAATGTTTTAAAGGTTTTCCGTCTCGGAACTTAGTAATTTATGATGTTGGTAAACCCGGAGACGGAGCCGGAACCGGAGACGGTACCGGACACGGAGCCGGAACAATGGAGTACAAAAACGTAATGACGTTATTTCCGGAAGGTCATGTGATCAGCCTCATTTTCGGTTTAAAAGGTGACGTGTCAGCCACTGATTGGTTCTAGAGTGTTTTTAGAAATCCGGAAAATATCAGTGTTTTGGCGGACTATGACGTCACAATAGGTTGGTCACGTGACGTGGGTCTCAGGTCTATAAAAGCCCCCGCTTCACAGCGGACGGCGGAGTTGGTGTCCTGACGTCGACCTGTGCAGACCCCTTCTCCCATAGCAGAGTACTCCCTTGTTCCGGATAGAGTCATCCAGATGATAGCAGTTAAGTCTTCCGACTGTGAACTTGAAAAATAAACATGAAAACTTCAACCGAGTTGTTTTTCCGTGTTCGTTAGGGAACTGGAAGTTATAATAAAGTTAGTTTCCCGGAAAAGACAGTTATACGGAGTAAAGGGAGATAAGACTACAGTCGGTTAAGACCAAGTTGTAATGACGTCTTAGGGTGATCTAAGAACCCAGATCACCGAGGAAGGAGTCGGAGACGGAGACGGAGGTGGAAATCAACGGAGCAACTACGGAGGCGGTATCGGACGGAGCAGTTGCAGAGACGGGAACGACGAAGCAGTTGCAGAGGCGGTACCGGACGACGGAGTTGCAGAGGCAGTACCTGACGGAGCGGTTGCGGTAACCGGAAGTGGGAACACTTCCGAGATACTCCATTTCAGGTGCAGTCGCAGGTTGCGGTGAGGCGGAGCCAACCGGAGCAGATTGCAGTGCGGCGGAACCTGGCAGAGCGGTTGCAGTATTCGGGAACGGCAACGTTCCCGGATTCTTTATTCCAGGCGCAGTCGCAGTTTGCAGTAAGACGGAAAACGACGGAGCTGTTGCAGTAAAGCGGTTTCCCGACGGAGCAGTTGCAGTACCCGGAGACGGAAACGCCTCCGGATCCTTACTTTACAGGTGCAGTTGCAGATTAGCAGTCGGGCAACGGTTAAGAGGTCCATTCCAGACCACGCTACCAACCTTAGAGACTTCTAGCCGGAGTTCAACCGTACAACAGTAGCAGTTTCCCGGAGTTTTACCGTTTCAGCTCCGGTTAAACAACAACTCACCCACCTCCCTAGAAAACCGGTTCATCAAGACGTCACAGAAGGGTTCAAACCCGTTACAACTTTTTGGTGGCAGCGGTGGGATCATCTGCAGTATGACTACTAGACGGGGCAAATTGGCGGAACAGCAGCTGAAGGCAGCCGTGTCGGACACGGAGCAGCCTGTAGGAGCAGTAGGAGTTGAGCCGTTGCAGATGCCGGTTGCGGAAAAAGAAGCGGTTCGTCCTGCCGAGCGGAAGCTGTTGCAGCCGGAAATGCAGAAAGCAGTTGCAGACGAGCCCCTCCGGGTTCCTCAAGGAGAACAGCCTGCAGAGCAGTTAGCAGAGGCGGAAATTAACTTTCCGGACCAGGCTGGCGATCGGGAACCGGATGCGGACCCGGAAGGCGGAGAGAACTTAGTCGACAACCTGACCAGATTATTGGCGACCCAAATGGAGGTGTTTCAGCAGCACCTGGCAGTAACCGGAAAGCAGCAGCAGGCAGAAGCAGTACAACAGCCAGCACCAAGGGCAGGAGTAGCCAGATTAATGACATACGACGGAACTGATCCGTGGCCGGAATATGAGGCTCACCTCCTTGAATACGCTCGGTACTACCGTTGGACAGCAGAGGAAAAGGCGCTGAACTTATGTGTCAGTTTGAGGGGTAACGCCCGCAGCATACTACTGGATCTGTCCGCGGAGCAGAGACGCAGCTTTGATACGGTTGTGGCGGCATTAAAACAGCAGTTTTGTCCGGGGGAGAAAACATTTGTTTTCCAGGCAGAATTGCAGACACGGAAATTGCAGCCGGAGGAGGAGCTGTCCGAGCTGGCCAGAGACATACGGAGCAAGACGCGGCTAGCTTACCCAAAAGCAGATCCGGCAACAACAGAAGTGCTCATGAAGATGCATTTCTGCAACAGCCTGACTAACCGAGATATGCGGTTGTCGGTATTGAAAAGCCACCCGGAAACGCTGTCGCAGGCCCTGGCTTTCGCTACCGAGTATGAGAGTATCATGAAAACGGACAACAGCAGACCAGCGGAGCGACACCGGACGAGGCAGCTGAACACGGAGCCGGAGTGGAGCCAGCAGGTGAACGAATTGCGGAAGCAAGCCGAGCAGACTCAGCAGCAGATGGCGGATCTGATGACTCAGGTCAAGGAAGCGGTTAGCCGGCAGCAGCAGCAGCGCAGTTCCCGAGCGGATTTAGAATGTTTCAACTGTGGCAGGAAAGGGCATTTTGCCCGAGACTGTAGGCAGCCGAAGCAGCAGCAGCAGCGGCGTCAACCACAACAGCAGCAGTCGCCGCGACAACAGCAGCAGCAGCAGCAGCCGCAGCAGCAGCAGCAGCAGCAACAATTGCAGCAGCCACGACAGCAGCAGCAGCAGCCGGAAAACTAGAGCGGGTCGCGGAAAAGGGGAAATCCGGGACCCGGAAGAGAGGACACCCCCATAACCGGCAGGTGGTTCACGGACCCGGTCCCAGGGGCGAGGTGGGCATGTGTGTGACAGCCAGAGTATGCGGAGAGCCAGTAACGCTGATAATCGACACCGGCAGCACTGTCACAATGCTCAACCTACAAACCTGGGAACGGATCCGGAAACCCGGAATGAAGCTGAAGCGGTCGCCGATTCGTCTTTCAATGGTTGACGGAAGTAACATACGGACACATGGCCGGAAAGAACTCCCACTCAACATCGCAGGAGTAGCTGAGACCGTGACGTTCGAGATTGCAGACTGTGAAGACGAAGGAATACTGGGGATGGATTTCATCCGTTCCCGAGTATCCGGCATAAACTTCGACCGGATGACCATGCAGATGGGCAGCCAGGAGGTGTTCCTCACCATGTTCGAGCAGACCAGGGAGCCGTTTCCGATCAACGCTGTAGCAGATTACCAAATTCCGCCGGAAACGGAACAGCTGATTATAGGACAAGCAGAGAGTGTCCGTGAAGCAGAAGGAGTACTAGAAATGCCGCAGGAGCCTACGGAGAAAAGACCTTGGCTGATCGGGAGAACTTTATCCCGGATAAAGCAAGGAACAGTCCCGGTTCGAGTGATCAACGTGATGGCAGAGCCGGTAATCATCAAGAAAGGAGCGCAGTTGGCGACGATGACCACCTTAGCAGCCGGTTGCAGTGTTGTGCCGTTGGCGGAGCGGAGCCGGAAGGTGCAGATTTCCACGGAGTCGGAGTCCGGGCGGAATTGGAGCGGGTACGAGAAGCTGCGGCAGTTAGCAGAGCAGACCCAGGATGCAGTGCCGAGCCATTTCCGCGAGAGAGTAACCGACCTCCTATTTCGGAATAAGCTGACCTTCAGTAATGATGCCGGAGAACTGGGGCAGACCAACGAGGTACAACATCAGATAAACACGGGCAGTCACCGGCCGATTAAGCAGCCAACCAGACGAATTCCGCCAGACAAGAGAGAGCTGGTGAGCAGTCTGATTCAGGAGATGAAAGATAAGAACGTCATTGAAGAAAGTAGCAGTCCGTGGGCTTCACCGATTGTCCTTGTGAAGAAAAAGGATGGGACCACCCGGTTCTGCGTCGATTACCGGCGGTTAAATGCAGTCACGGAGAAAGATGCTTATCCGTTGCCGAGAATAGACGACACCATAGCAGCCTGTGCAGACGCTAAATGGTTCTCCACTCTCGACCTGACCAGTGGCTACTGGCAGGTCGGGATGGATGAAGACGCCCGGAAAAAGTCGGCCTTCTGTGTTCCTGGCGGCCTTTACCAGTTCAAAGTGATGAGTTTCGGCTTGTGCAATGCTCCGGGTACGTTCGAGCGGTTGATGGAGAAGGTGCTAGGCGGTTTGTCCTGGAAGACCTGCCTCATATATCTGGACGACATCATAGTCTACAGCAAGACCCTGGAGGATCACATCCGTGATCTTCAGGAGGTGTTCAGCAAGCTGAGAGAGGCAGACCTAAAAGTCAAACCGTCAAAATGCAAGTTCTTCCAGCCGGAGGTGTCTTTCCTAGGTCACATAGTCGGCAGAGACGGTATCCGCACCGACCCGGCAAAAACGGAGGCAGTACGGAAGTGGCGGACACCCACCAACCTGACGGAGCTGCGCAGTTTTCTGGGACTTTGCTCCTATTACCGGAAGTTCGTGCCGAAGTTCTCCGAGATTGCAGCGCCGCTGAATCACTTGACGGAAAAAGGGGTGCCGTTCCGGTGGCAGACGGAGCAAGAACAGGCATTTGCAGAGCTGAAGAACCGCCTAGTATCGGCACCGATACTCGGGTACCCAAGGGAGCAAGGCCGATATATCCTGGACACGGACGCCAGTGACACCGGGCTGGGAGCAGTACTGTCACAGAAGCAGGGCAACCAGGAGCGGGTGATAACCTACTTGAGCCGCAGCCTAACCAAAGAAGAACGGAGATACTGTGTCACCCGGAAGGAGCTCCTGGCGGTTGTGTTTGCGGTACAGAAGAATAAGCAGTACTTGCTGGGACGACACTTCCTTCTTCGCACGGATCATGGCAGTCTGACCTGGCTTATGAATTTCAAGGAGCCCCAGGGGCAGGTAGCCCGGTGGATTGAGCTCCTGAGTGAGTTTCATTTCGACATCGAACATCGTCCGGGGCGTATCCATAATAATGCGGACGCCTTGTCCAGATCCCCATGCAGCCAATGCGGAAAAATCGACTGGAAACAAGCCAAGATAGATGCCTGGAACTACGGAGAAAGAATCCGGCAGACACGAAGTGAAGAAACTCCTCAGCCCAAGCCAAAGAAGGGGGGACGCCGGAAGCCGGTTGCGGTTGCGGTGACAGAGGAAACAGTCCCAAGGAAGGCGGTTGCAGTAGCGGAGAAAGCAGCGTCCCGGAAGCCGGTTGCGGTTGCGGTGACGGAGGAAGCAGTCCCAAGGAAGGCGGTTGCAGTAGCGGAGAAAGCAGCGTCCCGGAAGCCGGTTGCGGTTGCGGTGACGGAGAAAGCAGTGTCCCGGAAGCCGGTTGCGGTTGCGGTGACGGAGAAGGCAGTTCCAGGAAAAGCGGATGCGGTTGCAGAGCAGATTAGGCTGGCGGAAAATGCGGACCAGGATACTGTGCTGGGGCAGAAATATCGACCAGATGATTTGCGGAGAATGCAGCAAGCAGAACCTTGGTACTCACTGGTGACGTCGCTGATCGACGGGAGCGGTTCAGCTGGCAGTGCAGACTTTTCCAGCATGAGCAGCGAGGAGAAAGTGCTGTACGGGATGCGGAAGACCTTGCTGAAAGTCGACGGAGTAGTCTACCGGAAATGGAGAACGGCAGAAGGAACCAGCCGAATGCAGTTAATAACCCCGAAGGAGCTGAGACAGGAGATTTTCCGTCTGGCCCACCAGAGCCGGACGGGAGGACACCTCGGAAGCAGAAGGATGGCGGCTAGCATTCGGAGGCGGTATTTCTGGCCGGCTATGATGCGGGACATAAAGCAGTGGGTGCTGAGCTGTGACGAATGTGCGTCAAGAAGTATGCAGAACTTGAAACGATCTCCGATGCAGAAATACCGGGTTGGAGCGCCCATGGAGAGGGTGGCAATGGACGTGATGGGTCCGTTACCTAAATCCACCCGGGGGAACCGGTACATCTTAGTAATCGGCGATTACTTCACCAAGTGGGTAGAGGCTTACCCGATGCCGAATCAGGAAGCGGTGACGGTTGCGGACATATTCGTCAACCAGTTTGCAGCGCGGTACGGTATCCCGATGGAGATACACACCGACCAAGGCAGAAATTTCGAGTCCGACTTGCTGAGAAATGTTTGCAGAATCCTGGGGATTCACAAGACACGGACAACCGCTTTCCGACCTCAGTCGGACGGTTTCATCGAGCGATTCAACCGGACGCTGCAGCAGATCTTGAGCCTGTACGTAAGCGAGCGGCAGACCAACTGGGATCAGCTAGTTCCGTTGGCGATGGCAGCTTACCGGAGTACCCCGCAGGAGACAACCGGGCAGAGTCCCAACTTGCTGATGCTGGGCAGAGAAGTCAACACTCCGGTAGAGTTACTGATTGGCAGACCGCCGGGAGAATCAACGGCAGAAGTAACAGAGTACGGCAGTCAGCTCCGGGAGCGACTAGAGGCGGTATACAAGGCGGTTCGAGCGAAATCTGGCAGAGAAATGGAACGGCAGAAGAAGCTGTACGACCGGAGGAAGGTCAACAATCAGTTCCAGCCAGGAGACCGAGTGTGGATGGCGGTCAAAACACGGAAGAAGGGCAAAGCTCCCAAGTTGCAGAGGAAGTGGAGCGGTCCAAAGCTAGTGCTGAGCAGATTTACCGACGTGACCTACGAGATTGCAGAGAGTGAAACTCGACAGAAGGTGGTTCACTTCGATTTGCTGAAACCGTATAATGGCGTCAAGCATCCGAGATGGATGAAGCGGAGAATGGCGGATTCCTGGAGGCAGACGGAGCCGCCGAAGCAGAGTAGTGTTCCGGAGACGGAACCGACGGTCTCTGAGTCGGATACGGACTCGGAGTAAAGCCGCAGAGGACGCAGAAATATTAGAAGACGGAGTGAGCTGTAGAGCAGGAGAAGGAGATAGCTGAGACCCTGGTAAAACGTTGAGTTCCGGCAGAGAGCGACCGCAAGAAGTCGAAGCAGCGAGCAAGTGCTGGTTCCGGAAACAGGGCGGAGAAAGGAAGCAGAGCGGAAAGCGGTGCAGAGACCGGATAGAGACATCCTAGAGGTTCTGACTGGGTTGAGCACATAGTCAACCAGTCCAGGGTAGCGGCCAGGGGTCCAGAAGAACCTGGGTTAGCGGTCTAGTATCTCCAGAGAAGCAGCTACACGTCTTCCGTATTCAGAGAATTAAGACGGAAAAGTTTTCCGGCTGTAGACATCCAACCGGAGTTTCCACTTAGCAGAGACAGCAAACCGGCTGCAGATCGACAGAAGCGGTGAAACATCATTCCAGATAGGAAGGGCCCTCCTTCTGGACAAGAATGTATGCAGTTTCCAGTGTCGACAAGCAGTAATACCAGTGAGCAGATATGCAGTTGACGAAGCAGTACAGATGGCGGAAACGCCCAACTTGCAGTCTAGATGTTCGTCTGAGAGGCAGATTCAACTGGCTGAGACTCTATTCAACCCTCCTGATGGCAGAGATACTTCAAAATTGCAGATACTTCGCTCGGAGAAGCAGTTGAAAGGGAGCCGGAAAAACCCGGAGAAGCCGGTTGAGCCGGAGACGGACACCTCTCGGTTAACGGTTGAGTTTTTGCATAATTGTGACGTCACTCCTGAGGCAGCCAATCAGCATGGAGCTTTTCAAATCACGTGAGCAGAAAGGGTATATAAGGGCCTTGAAATCGGGCTCTGACAGCAGTTGGAGAGCAGACCTCGAGCTGTGCACATCGCAGACAAAGTTTGGCGGAATCGAATCAAGTCCAGCATTTTCCGGTAGCAACAGATTTTGCAGTAAAAAACGACTAAGTGTTTCCCGGAAGACCACCAGTCCGGAGAAGCGGTGCAGAGGCGGCGCAGAAGCGGTGCAGTAAAAGCGGTGCAGTAGATCGACAATTTCAGTTTTCCGGCCTTCCGGAATGGCCTACTCGGCGTTCCTTGATAGACAAGATCGCAACCGGAGCAGAGATTGGGCAACCCCGCAGCCACCGGATTATAGCCGGCTGCCACTGGATTATAGCCGGCTGTGTAAGCGGTGTGACCGGATGTTTGAGAGTGCGAGGGACCGGAGACGGCATGTGTGCCCAGCCCAGAGATTTCATTGCTGTTTGTGTGCCTTCTATGCCAACCGGGCGAACGACCTTAGGAGGCATCTCCGGGAGATGCACGGGTGGAAGTACCCTTCCGGGAACCGTCCTCCTCAGGACGAGGCCACCCTCAACCATGTGGGAACCTTTGATTCGGCCTGGCGGGGAACAGCAACGCAGTCCCGGCATAAGCGTTTCCGGCGATACTGCACCCGGTCACCAAGGGAGAATACCGTTCCAGGAACTTATGCGGACCAGCTTCCGTTTGGCCCTGACTGGGATGCCGGAGCAGCCGCCCCCATCGGACAACCGGAGCAGTTAGATCTCCCGGAATGGGTTCCGGATCCACAAGGCTGTCTCCGGGCCGCCGACGACGCCCCTCCGGAAAGCTGGGATCAGGAGATGGAGCTGATAGCAGAGGCGGTCAGAGCAGTTATGCCGGATCAAGCAGAGAAACCCGAAGAAGAAGATCAGCCGGTGGAAGACTGGGAGGCAGAGATCCGGGTGTGGGAATATCGACCACCTTCTCCCACTTCGGAGCCGGAGACGGATGAGTCGGAGTATGAGACGGCAGAGGAGGACTCCTGGACGGAAGCGAAGGCAGTGTGAAAAGTAGACGGAGGCGGTTGGCAGTATAGCGGTTGACGGAGGCGGTTGGCAGTTTGGCGGAGACGGAAGAAGCGGTGGCAGTTAGCAGCAACAACACGGAAAAAAAAAAAAAAAAAAAAAAAAAAAAAAAAAAAAAAAAATTATTTATCCAAGAAGACCACCAGGAGGAGTTGCAGTTTGCTGAGCAGCCAATCATCAAGCAGATAAGCCGGTCACGTGACTTCCAGAGACTATAAAAGGGGCAGTTAGCTGTTACCGGATGCAGAAGGCAGTTTGCTGTAGCTGAGTCAACATCGACACAAAGCAGAGAATCAGAATGCCGAAAGTAAAGACAACACCCCGCAAGCCCCGCCCTCACCGGTGTGGAGACTGCAACCTAGAGTTCAAGAGCAAGCACACGTTGCTCCGGCATGTCACGGAGCAGCACACAAGTGAAGTCACCGTCTTCGCCTGTCCGCAGTGTGACCATTGGAGCAGGCGGAAAGAAGGAACACAGAAGCATCTGCAGTCCCGGCACGCAATGGACGCAAACCCGATTCGACTGAGGGTGGGCAGAGAGCAGTTTGAGGAGAAAAGCCTCCGGTCCAAGATGACCCCACGGAAAAGCAAGAAGCCGGTAACACGGCATGACCAGTTGTCGGATACGGAGTCGGAGTCGGGAGGTTCGGTTTCGTCCCGGACCCGGTACCGTTCCGGTACCCAGTCGGTGGCCGCACTAGCAGCCGACGTTTCGTCCACGGAGGCGGAGAGCAGTTCGGAAGAGGAAGCGGAGCTGAAAATCATGGCAAGTGAAGACGAGTTGCAGGAACCAGGAGACCCGAAGCCGGTTAAGCCGCCTGTGACCCGGAGTTCTTCCCGGAACACCTCCCGGAAAAACAGCCCTGACTCATCTCGAGGTACCGGAGCAGATCGAGACCGCGGAAAGAAGCGGAGTCGCAGCCGTTCGCCGGATAATTCCGGACGCCATCAACGCCGAGAATATAGGAAGGAGAGCCCGGAGCGAGCCAAGGACCGAGGCGGAGAACGTGGTCGAGAGGAGAAACGACACACCCCACCCAAGTCTTCCGGAGGCAGCGTCAAAGGAAAAGGCAAGGGGGTGTATGACTACAAGTTCCGGCTGTTGGAGGAAGGTTCCGGCGGAGCAACGGCAGAAGTGGGAGTGGCAGACATTGCGGAAATGCAGAGCCGAGACGATGAGGAAGACCTTTTCCGGAGTCCACCTCCGAGAACAACTAGCAGTGGCAGAGCAGTGAGCAGTGTGATTGTCCGGCCCGGAGGCGGAGCAGAAATCAGATCCAGCGGCCGAGCCGATAGCAGAGCAGATAGCCGAGTCGATAGCAGAGCAGATAGAGCAGATAGCAGAGCAGATAGCCGAGCGGACAGCAGACCCATTGGCAGATCGGGAGGCAGACCGGAGACCAAAACGGAAGGCGGAAACCGGAGCAGAGCTGGCAGTGAGACGGAGACCCGAGGATCCACGGAGCGAACTTTGCCGGCAACCATTCAAGCAGTAGCAGGAAGCAGAACCAGTTCAGCGGCTAGAGATGACGGAATGGAGTCTTCCGCGTCCGAACGAAGCCATGCGGACGTGCAGAGAGCCCGGAGGAGTATCCTGGTAGACCAAGCCAGAGCTACACCCGGAATCCTGTCTCCGGTGGAAACCCGACCTCGACAGTCTTCCAGTGAGCGGTCCGGAAGGAGCCAAGTCCGAGCACCAACCCAGAGTCCACCCTACACCTTCTACCCGTTTGGCGGTCCTTCAACTCAACCGTGTCCGTCCCATTGTTTCCCGGTGAATATTGGGGGACGGAGCGCTTCCGTCTTTGCACCCGCAGTCCCGGAGCACGCCAGATACTATGCAGTACGTTGGGGACCGGAGCAGTGGGGGCCAGCCGAGATGAGAGACTCCGGCGTCTACGTGGAGATCATGGAGCAGAGAGAGTCACCGTTTGGTCTCGTCCCGACCCGTCAGATCGTCCGGATTCCAGATTGGTCCATCCGGGACGAACGCCTCAGGAATGGATTCTACGTCCCGCCCCAGTGGAGCCTCCATGATCCGGATCTTCTCCCGGTTGATGCCAGAGGGACAAGCTTCGGACGACCGTTGGTACCACAGACCTTTCCACCGCGTCCGCCGTCGGGGAGCAGTTCGCGCCGTGATACTGGTGGGCAGTAGTCGTCGCAAGTCGTCGCAAGTCGTCGCAAGTCAAGTCGGCGCAAGGAGAAGAAAGAAGAACCGTTTCCCGGATTCTAGTATAATTAAGAGTTAAAAAGTGGGAAACGGAACAAGCAAGATATCCGGGTACAGTGACGGTAAACTAGTTAAGAGATACCAGTACCCGGATCACGGAGACAAGTTGTGTTTGATTTTACGGACAGTTTAACGGTTGACAATTTGTATATATGTGATATTGTTCTGTTCGGGACGAACAGAGTCTAAGGAAGGGGGAGTGTAACGGTTTTGGGGCGTACCCAAAGGTTTCCCCTAGGTATTTATGTTAGTGTTTTGTGATATTATGGTTAAATAACCGTTTATTAGGGTGTATATGTGTTTAAAGGTTCATACGGTTCCGTATTGTTAATGTTTTAAAGGTTTTCCGTCTCGGAACTTAGTAATTTATGATGTTGGTAAACCCGGAGACGGAGCCGGAACCGGAGACGGTACCGGACACGGAGCCGGAACAATGGAGTACAAAAACGTAATGACGTTATTTCCGGAAGGTCATGTGATCAGCCTCATTTTCGGTTTAAAAGGTGACGTGTCAGCCACTGATTGGTTCTAGAGTGTTTTTAGAAATCCGGAAAATATCAGTGTTTTGGCGGACTATGACGTCACAATAGGTTGGTCACGTGACGTGGGTCTCAGGTCTATAAAAGCCCCCGCTTCACAGCGGACGGCGGAGTTGGTGTCCTGACGTCGACCTGTGCAGACCCCTTCTCCCATAGCAGAGTACTCCCTTGTTCCGGATAGAGTCATCCAGATGATAGCAGTTAAGTCTTCCGACTGTGAACTTGAAAAATAAACATGAAAACTTCAACCGAGTTGTTTTTCCGTGTTCGTTAGGGAACTGGAAGTTATAATAAAGTTAGTTTCCCGGAAAAGACAGTTATACGGAGTAAAGGGAGATAAGACTACAGTCGGTTAAGACCAAGTTGTAATGACGTCTTAGGGTGATCTAAGAACCCAGATCACCGAGGAAGGAGTCGGAGACGGAGACGGAGGTGGAAATCAACGGAGCAACTACGGAGGCGGTATCGGACGGAGCAGTTGCAGAGACGGGAACGACGAAGCAGTTGCAGAGGCGGTACCGGACGACGGAGTTGCAGAGGCAGTACCTGACGGAGCGGTTGCGGTAACCGGAAGTGGGAACACTTCCGAGATACTCCATTTCAGGTGCAGTCGCAGGTTGCGGTGAGGCGGAGCCAACCGGAGCAGATTGCAGTGCGGCGGAACCTGGCAGAGCGGTTGCAGTATTCGGGAACGGCAACGTTCCCGGATTCTTTATTCCAGGCGCAGTCGCAGTTTGCAGTAAGACGGAAAACGACGGAGCTGTTGCAGTAAAGCGGTTTCCCGACGGAGCAGTTGCAGTACCCGGAGACGGAAACGCCTCCGGATCCTTACTTTACAGGTGCAGTTGCAGATTAGCAGTCGGGCAACGGTTAAGAGGTCCATTCCAGACCACGCTACCAACCTTAGAGACTTCTAGCCGGAGTTCAACCGTACAACAGTAGCAGTTTCCCGGAGTTTTACCGTTTCAGCTCCGGTTAAACAACAACTCACCCACCTCCCTAGAAAACCGGTTCATCAAGACGTCACAGAAGGGTTCAAACCCGTTACAATATGAACTTGATTGCACCACAGGATGTGTACTCTGCATGTGCATTAATATTAGAATGTGTATTATATATGAAAATGTATGTCACATTGCCATGTAGGCCTACATGTGCCAAAATTACAAGTTTGTGTGTAGCCTAAATGTTTATTTTTGTGAAGTATCAATACAAGAACGTAATAAAGCATCTAGCTGGCTATAAAAAATGGAGGGTCAAAATACGAATAGAAAACTGAATATTTATGTTTAGTCAGATGGGAAAATTTCGATGTCGTTTCTTCCCCTGGTCACACGTGTACACATATTACGCCAATTGACAAAGTCGTTATTTATTACATACATACATTGTACATGTATGTTATATGGGCTGAAAAGTGAGATACTGAACCTGAATGTTTATGTCCGTGAAGTACCAATAGCATAACGAGATAAAGCATTGAAATGGTTATATATAATTTAGGATCAAATTAGGACACTGAATATTGATATTTGAAACAGAGGGGAAATTTTTTATTTCGATATTGACACAGTCGTTATTGGTTTCCCACGTTCATTGTAGACGTACACTAGGGCTGAACGGTAAAATACTTCTCGGATATTAATACGATATTATCGGGTTATTAGGTCGATAGTATCGAGATACTAAGGCGATATTATCGAGTTATTGAGTCGATATCATCGAGATAATAAGTCGATAATATCCAGTTAATAAGTCGATATTATCGAGATACTAAGTCGATAATATCGATATAATATGTCGGAAATTAGGAAAATATGAATTCGCGCATGTGCCTGTTCCACGTTTCGAGTTGATATTATCGAGATACTAAGTCGATATTATTGAGTTAGTAAGTCAGAACCATCACCGTTCTACGCTTCCGTATTTGATTCGTTTCCGTTCGATAACTCGAGAATGTCTCAACGGATCGATTTGAAATTTCACCACGGCTCAGAAATTTTAGGTAGAAGTGTTGTATAGTTTCGAAGCCGGAACCGGGTTCAGTGAGGATGAAATAGATGCCGATTTTTATGGGCCGGTAAGCTATTGTCGTGGTTTTGATTTGGTGGCCATTTTTGCCGAAAAATGGCCAATTTTGGACTTTGATGAACATTTTCTCAAAAACTGTCTGATCAGTTTTGAGATTTTTGTTTTAAAACATTCCTCTCATGTACCTCCATGATGTGTATAGGTTTCGTTGCCCTTGAATCGCCGGTCTGCGTGTGGCGTCCGTCGTCCGTCGTCGTCGTCGTCCGTCGTCCACATTTTTATCTTTTTTGTTTACGGTCGAATCTTTCTGAAATTTTGCACAAAAATGCTTAAAAATAATTCAAGAAGGAGGTATTTTTTATTTTTTTGATTTTCGCAATATTTTCAAAATGGCGGCCGTTTTCGTTGAAAATCGGCCAATTTTGGACTTTGGCGGCCATTTTCTCAAAATCTGTTCAGTAACTTTTTTTTTTTTTTGCACAAGGATGCCTTATTATGTCCTTCATAATGTGTATAAGTTTCGTTGCCCTTGCATTGCTCGAAGTGGGCCATTTTGGCCCCAAACTCGGCCCAAATGGGACTTTCCCATGTTAAATTCTCCTATGCTTTATAATGGGACACATTAAAGCCCAATATATCACTTAATATTGAGATTAGAGACTAGGAATCAATTGTGGACATATAGGAAATGATATATGCTGAATATTGTCGTGACCTTGAATTTGACCTCTGATCTTGGTTTCAAGGTCATAGCGGCCGTTTTCGTCGAAAAATGGCCAATTTTGGACTTTGACGGTCGTTTTCTTAAAATCTGTTCAGTAACTTTTTTATCTTATTGATGAAAAACACTCCTCATATGTACCCCTGTGACATGTATAAATTTCGTTGCCCTTGAATCGCTTGAAGTGGGCCATTTTGGGCCCAAACTCGGCCCAAATGTGACTTTCCCATGTTAAATTTTCCTATGGTTTATAATGGGACACATTAAGCCTATCTCACTTAATATTGACATTAGAGACTAGGATTGAATTGTGGACATATAGGAAATGATATACGCTGAATATTTTCGTGACCTTGAATTTGACCTTTGACCTCATTTTCAAGGTCACAGGACAAAATGGCTATCTCGCTTATTATCGACTTTACAGCTTAGGAATCAATTGTGAACATATAGGAAATGATATATGCTGAATATTCTCGTGACCTTGAATTTGACCTTTGACCTCATTTTCAAGGTCACATGACAAAATGGCCAATATCTCGCTTATCATCGACTTTACAGTTTAGGAATCAATTGTGAACATATAGGAAAGGATATATGCTGAATATTTTCGTGATCTTGAATTTGACCTTTGACCTCATTTCCAAGGTCACAGGACAAAATTGCTAATATCTCGCTTATTATCGACTTTACAGCTTAGGAATCAATTGTGAACATATCGGAAATGATATATGCTGAATATTCTCGTGACCTTGAATTTGACCTTTGACCTCATTTTCAGGGTCACAGGACAAAATGGCCAACATCTTGCTTATTAGCGACTTTACAGCTTAGGAATCAATTGTGAACATATAGGAAATGATATATGCTGAAAATTCTCATGACCTTGAATTTGACCTTTGACCTCATTTTCAAGGTCACAGGACAAAATTGCCAATATCTTGCTTATTAGCTACTTTACAGCTTAGGAATCAATTGTGAACATATAGGAAATGATATATGCTGAAAATTCTCATGACCTTGAATTTGACTTTTGACCTCATTTTCAAGGTCAACAGGACAAAATGGCCAATATCTTGCTTATTAGCGACTTTACAGCTTAGGAATCAATTGTGAACATATAGGAAATGATATATGCTGAAAATTCTCATGACCTTGAATTTGACCTTTGACCTCATTTTCAAGGTCACATGACAAAATGGCTAATATCTCGCTTATTATCGACTTTACAGCTTAGGAATCAATTGTGAACATATAGGAAATGATATATGCTGAATATTCTCATGACCTTGAATTTGACCTTTGACCTCATTTCCAAGGTCACAGGACAAAATTGCTAATATTTCGCTTATTATCGACTTTACAGCTTAGGAATCAATTGTGAACATATAGGAAATGATATATGCTGAATATTCTCGTGACCTTGAATTTGACCTTTGACCTCATTTCCAGGGTCACAGGACAAAATTGCTTATATCTCGCTTATTATCAAATTTACAGCTTAGGGGTCCATAGTGAACATATAGGAAATGATGTATGCTGAATAGTTTGGTGATCTAGAATTTAACCTTTGATCCCATTTTCAAGGTTAGAGATATGGCGATTTCAGTGGTCACCTTGAATTTGACTTTCAACTTTCTCGGCTTAACTCTGTATATTTCTCCGGTAACCTTACTAGCCCATTGGGCTAATTTTTTGACGGGTCGGTGAAAAAAAAAAGTGTTTGTCCCAAATCAAGTCACTATTCGTTTTGAGCCATTTCCAGCAAGAAAAAAAATTTGGCCATTGAAAATTTCACCCAATTTTTCCTTCGTAATGGGAACTGTGCGGAGTTAACTCATAGAACACTTCAAGATAGAGCCTAAGTATTGGCACAATACTTATTTTCGCCGATATCTCGGAACGGTGTGTCGTAGAGCAGACTGGATTTCATTATCAGACTGGTCCTAAACAAGCATGTCTTCAGGCAATGAGGATGATTTTTGTGTGTGTATCTAATATATTTTTAAAATTTGTGTCAAATTATGCATTACACCGAAATGCCTCCAAGGCATCCAAATGCCTTGACATCTAGTTTCAATATGTATACACAATGACACCGCTATTATTTACCACACACTCCCGGCAGCATTCATTGATTATCATGCAATGTTGATCGCAGGTGCCAGAAATGACAATTCAACCATTCGTTCTGTGATTATTATAATACCGTTCAGCTTTGCTAGTAAGCATCTTCGAATCTACTGTCGGGCCAATTTGAACTCCAGGCACAAAACACGTATTGGTCAATAACCAAACCAATACTAAATTCAACCCTGCCAGTTCGAATGTGTCTGCTTTCACTAATACCGATGTTGTTCTCCTTAGGTCGAACTCGGCTTGGAAGCGTCCAAGGATGTCGCGAGGTTGGATATTGCTGTGGACGGTCACAACACTCGCATGTACCAGCCATATACTGGCAGACCAGAACGGTGAACATGCCTCGCTTTGGCTAACACTGTACCAGTTGCGGAAAATTCTGTATATGTAGTTTATTATTAAACAAGCTATTCAGGCTCCGGTTAACCGCTTCGTTAAATGTATATGAAATAGTGTGCTCAAAGAATGGTGCGACCCATTACAATCCATAGTCATATCCTACATTAATCATGCATGAACTCGGTTAAAAGTATTATGGAACCCGGCCAAATAGTTAGATTAGATGAACCCCATTCTATGATTTCGCAATGGCCATTTGCAAGAAAAAGCGTCGTGATTGTATCATTTATGAATTTACATGTATTTGAATGGTGACGACTGTTGTTCATGATGACTTTTCCCCCTCAGCGTGTGCACAAAAGCGGCGACAGTTGGAGAATACCAGTCTCACCTTCAATAACACTTATGAGGCTAGGTCAGGGATATGTCGGATCAGTCATTTCTTGATTGAACCGACCACTGTGTGCGCGGGTTCAGCTCCGCCTTTTGACCGGTACGGACTGAAAGGGAAGACAGGGTGCTCCGAGAACGTGTGTCCTCCAACCTTCAGCTTCACTATGACAAACGTAACGAAAATGACACACGCAGGAACTTACAGCCTCATAGTGAATAACACAGCTGTTGACTGCTTCCAGCTGTCCATTTATCGTAGTAAGTTAGCTTCCGGCTCCATACACGCAAACAATAGTACAATAGTGAGCAAATGTAATGTATGTCGTTGCCAGATATCATAAGCATGCATCCTAGAAGTTTCGCGATCCTGAGCGATTTCCTGATAGTGGTATCATACCACAATCAGTTCGACATCCTGTGATTATTTTATGATTCCATTTCGCTGTTTCGCCACCACGATTTTGTAGGAGACGACCTGGTTCTGACGTTGCAATACTCGGACTTAGCTCCCGTGAATGTCACCCCAGAGGATTGGAGTCGACCCTTCACCACTAACACGACCAGCACCGACGGCACGGGTCACGTCCGGGTCACACTAGGCAAGGCTGCCCCTAGCACTGTATCCCTGTACATCAACCGGTCAGACAGCTCCAATCTCTCGCCCGCCGGCTCTTGTCACGACCGATTATGCCCCATCAACTTCAAACATACCTCCGCTACTACCACCATATTCGTGGATTTTGAAATCAACGGACTCGAGGATGGGTTAATTCCTATCCTCCAAATCGAGAGTTCTATTTCCGGCGGTGAGTGTATTTAAGCCGCACATATCATTTGATTGATGTGTTACATTCTATGGATGAATTATTGCAAATATTCGGTCAGTATACATGTATGTTCTATACTTACCTGTGAGGTATTTATTTAAAATAGCTGGCCATGGATGGTATTGATGGAAAATATGGAAAATAAACCAATACTGGGTGGACTCAGACACAGGTTACCGGACCTATCGGCATGACATTGTGTCCGTCCGTCCATCTAGCCGGGCAAACTCCCAGGGTTAGGGGCTTGGAAAAAGCTGAAAATAGCCCCTAAACCCATGACAAAAAAGTGGTTTTATTTTCATACTTTTTATATTTTCATATTTTCCATGACGAAAATGGTGTTAAGGGCTTAACTTGGGGTTAAGGGCTTTAACATTTAGCACGGGGTGAGCCAGGAAGTCAGTTTCGTCCACCTAGTCGTCCTTCTGTCGGGGTAAACTTCCAGGATTTAGGGGCTTTGAAATATCCCCTAAACTTTTTTTTATGAAGAAAATGGGATAAGGGGCTTACATGTATATTGGGGTTGAGGGGCGTACCGGAGATAGGAAATTCAGCAAAGGAAAAGCTCTTTAAGCTAAAATGTCCGGGCATCCGTCGGGCCGTCCTTCCGTCCGTCATCTCTCCGATCAATCGATTCTTCCTGAAATTTTGCACAAAAAATACCTAAAAATAGTTTAAGAAGTGTGTTTTCTATTTGTGCAATCTTTTCAAAATGGCGGCAGTTTTCGACGAAAAACAGCCAATTTTTGCCTTTGACGGTCGTTTTCTCAAAACTCTTGAGACAGATTTAGGATTTTGTTTCAAGAGATTTCCCTTATGTACCTTGGCCATGTGTATAAGTTACGTTGCTCTTGAAATCACCAGTCTGCGTGTGGCGGCCATTTTGATTTTTTGACGGGTAGGTAAAAACGCTTTGAAGAACGCTTGAAGATAGAGCTTAGAAATTGGCACTTTCAAATGAGTAGTCATATATATATGGCGACTTGTGTGGTGACCTTGAATTTGACCTTCGATGACATCGGAAGGTCGAAACGGCCATTTGGGTGAAAAATGCCCAAATTTATTATATATCATCCGATCGGTTCCAAGATTTTCTTATTCAGAATATGCCATATGGGATACTCGATGTTTCATTCAAGAGATGGAGAGCCTTGAATTCCTCATAAGGGCCGAGACATAGGCCAGAAAGGCTCTTAATGGCATGTTATGCGAAAATTGACCCCTGGGTCCAACACGTTTGAATAAAATCAGGTTTGTAATATAAACATATAGGAAGTCTTGTATGGAGCATTTGGTGCTTGTATTTGGTGACCTTGAACTAATATTACCTTGATGGTTATTGTCGATGTAATATTCGACGTGAATATAAATTGACCGATACAGTCAGATTGCTTGTGGATGAGGCCTAAACTGTATTGTGAACATATAGGCAGTCACATCATGTGGTTCTTTTGGTGATATTGAATTCGACCTTCAGTGAATTTGGTATGTCAAAGCAGCAATTTTACTGAGTGAAGTTTTATGTCTTTTAAAGCCGTCTCTCTGGTAACCTTTCTTAGCCCTTGAGTCAATTTTCCTAATGCCAGGCATTTACATGACAATTATACATGTATGATACTTTTCCGGCAAACTCTTGCCTGCTGTTTTCGTTTCGTCTCAGGTGTGTCGGAAGACCCAATCTTGGCTGTCTGGAATTGGATATTGATAGCAATAGTAGTTGCAGGTGTAGTATGCGCTATCATAGTTATTTTGGTAATAAGAAAAATGCCACCGAGCGATATTTCGGACAATGCAGCAGAAGAATTTAGAAAGGCTATAGACAAACTTAGAAATGCTGATGGCAAAGACGCCGATGTGCAAGTTTTCTGCAAGAAGATGGCAAACTTAATCCGGAATCCTGGAAATGGACAAGATAATACGGAAAGTCTGGTCACCGCGACAACGCGTACACTCGAGAAAATCAAGTTTGTATTATCTAATAAGCTATTCATGGGCTATATCGCATGCATATTACCACATACATACATGTACATACATTTTGACTGGGCCAATAATGTTCCTATGTGTCAAAATATATCAGGAAATACTACATGTATCTCGCGGCTGAGCAGCAGACTGTCCTATATCGGCCCACAGAGCCAGAGGAGGCGACACTGGTCGACAACCTGGCACAGACATATACTGAAACAGTGGTCGACATCCTCACTAAACGGACTGATGAGGTAGTGTTGAAACAATAGATACCGGGGTGAATAAATAGTGACAGAATTTTGTGAATTATGTACGATTTGTTCCCAATTTGTCGAAATTTCCCTGAAACTATTCTTTCATCCCAAGATGAATCTTTCCAATATAGTCGAAACAATATATATATTATTTGTTATTATCCAAATGAAACGAGTATTACATTTTCAGATTGAGGAGTTGATCCTGGATATGGATGTACCGGAGAAAGAAGCGGAATTGGTCCTGGCTGAATTATCTTCATCCGAACAAAAGTTAGCCATTCAACATACATTACACCAGCTGCATTTCGAAGCAATATTGACATTGAGAATAGCTACGAATGTTTTGGAATTACAAGACATGAATAAGTGTTGCTGTTTAGGTTACCATACCTTTGTCTAATAACCTATTGGCATGGCATTGCGTCCGTCGTCTGTCGTCGTCCACATTTTTATCTTTAAAGTAACGAGTCAGATTTTTCTGAAATATCTTTCTGCACAAAAATCCTAAAAATATTTCCAGAGGCAGGTATTTTTTAGTATATGATTTTCGCGTTTTCCTCAAAATGGCCAATTTCTGACTTTGACGGCCATTTTCTCAAACCTGTTCAGGTAGTTTCAGAGATTTTTGTTTCAAAAGATTCCCCTTATGTACTTTTGTGACGTTTATAGTTTCGTTGCACATGAATCGCTCGAAGTGGACCATTTTGGCCCGAATGAGAATTTCCCATGCTAAGTTGCTCATATGCTTTATAATGGGACATATCATTCTTATATCTCACTTAAAACTGAGATTAAAATCAATTGTGGACATATAGGGAATGATATATGCTGAATATTCTCGTCAGCGGTACCAGAAGCATACTTGAAGGGTGGGTGCAGCTTTGATAAGAAAGACATACATGAAATAAACCTACATGGTATGTGATAGCCACCTCCACGCCCGTGTTCACGGACGTGTGTTCTTAGGAGAGTGAACACCAGCTGAATTTTCAATGAATAACGATATCCAAATCAGGTCACATGTTCATTACATACCATTCATTATCCAAGATACTGGTATCTTACATCATGTTTTAGTTATCTACTAGACTACTCATCTGTTGTATTATAGCCAGATTTTTTTTCACTAAAATCGATGTTATCAAAAAACCTAAGGTCTAATTCAAGGTCACCAAACCCCTGCTCTAATCTCTATCCACAAACGTTTTATTTACAGCAGCCAATTTACGCCTTTCGGGTCAGAAGTGACCTCGAAAATTACCACTCAATGGAAGAAGTTTCATAATGACTCACTATTTGTTTATAATAATACCCAAGCTGTGGCCACAAGCGTTTTGTCTCCAGGGAACAATCTGTGCACTTGGGCCATTTGAACTTGTACTCTGGGCATTTTGAGCAATTCGAGGCATTCCATCTTTATACACAAGAATGTTTAGAGAAAACAACCATTGACTACCTGTTTTGAAAAACTGTTTTTTTTAATTGAATTTAGAGCTCAGCCAATTGACCTATCGCCAAAGCTCCCAAAAGTCGGCAAACTTCTCTATGGCCAATGATAACGTTTCGCAGAATGCGTCGTAAATGGCGTAAAAAGACTCGGACAAATGGGTTCGGCGATAGGTCAATTGTGGAAATATAGGAAATGATATATGCCGAATATTCTTGTGACATTGAATTTGACCAGTGACATCATTTTCAAGGTCACGAGACAAAATGGCTAATATCTAAAACATAAAACATATATTGTCCGGTAATCTTTCTTGGCCTTTGGTCTAATATTTTTGACGATGTATAGGTACCGTACTGCCGTGATAGAGAGACCCCCAGCAGATGTGGAGAGATGTCTGGCACGCTATGAAGAAGTACTACTGGAATTACAGGTATTTATTGATATCTTTGAGTCTAGCTTGGGTTCACGCTTGGAAGTTGTGTTGCTCACCAGCCCGTAAATGATGACAATTCAGTCCAATGCAATCTTCTGTACTGGCGTGATCGTTAATCAGCACCATAACCGCTGAGGACTATAATTCGATAAAGCTAGGTGTATGTGCTCGTACTATCACGACAGGACCTGATGGCTTTCGCTGGCTTGGTGGAGGACAATCAACTACTAGAATTGTTCACAAAAGACCTGCCCTCCAGGGCTGACCTCAAGCAGCAATTAGCTGTGGACGCGCTGGACGGACCGGTCGACCCAACTACTGGTGAGGACATCGGGATACGAACTGTGTGGCTCAAACGGCATCCTCGAGGGGAAAACATTGACTTCCACGCCGCATGTCGCTTCGCACTTGCTTATCAGGCCGTAACTAGTAGAGCGAAAAGTGTTTCAATTGAGGATTTTCGACTGCTACACATATTCGCGGATTATGAGCGTCGCGACGCCTTGTCCATCACCCAGTCGTTACCTGACGCAGAAATCCAACGGCTGTGCAAGTACTTGATCCATACAATAAGAGTACTATGGAATACGGAAGCATACATTGATCATCCACACAACCTGTTTTTCCATCACGAATTGTTGGTGTTAATTCTCAACACAAAAAGGTGTTAACGTGGACTTATCACGTCAAGTTTCTTAACATGTTAACAAACCGTCCTAACGTGAAAATTTGTAGTGATTAGATGCCATAATAATTATGTGAAAATATCACAACAAGGCGTAGCAACAACAATAACAAAGACGCCTTGTGGTGATACCTTAACACATCATGATATTTGATCATTTTGTCGTGATAAATTTCACGTTAAGATGACTTGTTGTGATATTGTAAGACATCTTGCTGACTTTATTATGTTGAAACAACGTGGTGCTTTTCATAGCAATACATCTTGTTGTGAAAGTTAACACAAGTCGTGAAGGAATAACATGTTATGTTGATGACCAATGTATGCTTCCATAGAGTTCCAACTAAGCGAGAGTCAATATCCGTCCTACATTCTCATTGTAACTCGAAATAACTGGTATTATTTCAGACTTATGAAGCGCTACCTGGTGAGGAAGGGTGATCAACAGTGTTCAGAAAAGTTGGCTTATGTCACCAAGCGGTTTTCAGTGCTAGATTTGGACAACATCGGTACCACTGACCAATTCTCACTCAATGCAGACACAGCCAAGTACGAAGCATTAGATTTTGTAAGTATTTTAATGGTTTCATACGCGTGTATGACGATTTGTAAGCTTCAGTTAAAAGATACATCAGAGCACATACTGGGTGCTCATGCAGACCATTCGTTTCAAATGTCGCGTAAAGTACGCCTACTGGTGAAAGTGCTATTCACCCTACCAAATGGCATAGAGCGTTGACCGACCTAGTTCTTTTGTTTAGGGGTCAGGTCATGTTGTTGTCAACGCTGTAGGGCTAACTTTTTGCGACACAGAGTGAGTAAAATATTTTTTCTGTCAAATATTGACCATATTA
The DNA here is from genome assembly GCA_949152475.1 of Terebella lapidaria. Taxonomy (NCBI): domain Eukaryota; kingdom Metazoa; phylum Annelida; class Polychaeta; order Terebellida; family Terebellidae; genus Terebella; species Terebella lapidaria. The sequence goes on from OX424566.1 coordinate 36,441,490, forward strand.
CCTGAGAGTGGGGATTCGATGCAGTGTCCGAGATACCAATGAACAAGCGCGTGCTCTCCAATAATCCATATGAGTCTGATTTGTTCAGAAATAGGCCCTGGCCCACGGATTTTGCCCACAAATATGTAGTGTCCAAACATTGATCACAATTTGTCGATACTTATGACCAATGTACAACAAACCTGTTTGAACTGGTGGTTTCAAATACTTCAAACTTCATTCCTGATCAATATAAAGGCGCAACGTCAGCTAATTAGGGCTCTAATAATTTATTATTGTATCGCTTGTGGCGTGTCAACGCTCTAAAGACATGGTCTACGCTCTAAAGCTGCCTGATTAAATTTACAAGTCTCGATTTGCCTGCAGTAATGTGTAGTCTTTTGGTGGAATATCCACGACAGATTCATGGAAACCTAACATATAAGGCTTCGGAGAATCGTTCGCATGCATCAAAACAACCACAAGACATCCTCAATGATTGTCCATCCTTCCCGGAGAAGGTATATGTGACTTTAACCAGGCAGCCTTAGAGCGTAGACCATGTCTTTAGAGCGTTGACACGCCACAAGTGATACAATAAATAATTATTAGAGCCCTAAATAGATGGTGTTGCGCCTTTATATCGCTCACGAATGAAGTCTGAAATACTTGAAACCTCCAGTTCAAACAGTGTTGCTGTACATCGGTCATAAGTATCGAAAAAAATGTGATCACTGTTTGGAACCTACATATTTGTGGCCATATCTGTGGGCCAGGGCCTATTTGTGAACAAATCAGACTCATATGGTTAATTGGAGAGCACGAGCTTGTTCATTGGGATCTCGGACACTGCATCGAATCCCCATTCTAAGGTAATATAGTCAATATTTGACAGAAAAATTATTTTACTCACCCTGTGTCGCAAAAAGTTAGCCCTACAGCGTTGACAACAACATGACCTGACCCGTAAACAAAAGAACTAGGTCGGTCAACGCTCTATGCCATTTGGTAGGGTGTATTGGTTTGATAAAGATGTCCATTTGATCGGTTGTTCATCAGGTCTTGTGGTTCAATATTTTCTGATCACCGATACAAATTACAGAGCGACGACTCACGACTGCGAGACACGCTGAAGAACCTTTTCAGAGACAGTGAAACACCGGAAGATGTACAGCACTGGATAGAAAATAACGTGATGCTGTTCCGCACTCGAGACCCCGTGTTCATTCGTGCCCTGACTGAGGCCGTGTTAGAGAGTGCAGTGAATGATGACAGTTTGGGAAGGAAATGCGAGGAATACATCCGCCACTGGGGCGAGAAACTTCTATGTCCCCTGACCAGGGATCATAGCAACGAAGTTGAAGTGCTCTGCAAAGTTGAAGTGCTGTTTGCAGTCCAAGACTTCGCTAGAGAGAATAATAAACGAAATATCCTCGACCAATTCCTCGCTATTTGTGGAGACGTGTGTATCAGCAAAGACCCAATATTGGAGTGGGTAGTGGATCCGAGGAACAGGGATACAGACACGTGCGTCCAGGCTGCTAAAAATATCAAGGGCATCAAGTGGAACCAAGAGGAAACCGAGGTGAATAGATCTATGATTGATTGATTGATTGATTGATTGACTGTGGTAAGTGTGTTCCAGTGTGTTCATGTTAGGATCACCATTCATATTTTACAGAAGATCGCCGACTTGGATGGAACAGGAGGAGGGTCTGACCTCAATGCGGTATCTTGCTTCAGTTATTAGCTTACCGGACCTATTGCTCGATAACCTATTGCCGTGGCGTTGCGTCCGTTGTCGTCGTCGGCGTCGTCGTCCGTCCACATTTATATCTTTAAAGTTTACGATCCAATCTTTCTGAAAATTTGGGAAAAGATACCTTAAAATATTCGAGAAGGGAGAATTTTTTAGTTTTTTGATGTTTTAATTTTTTCAAAATGGCGGGCGTTTTCGTTGAAAAACGGTCAATTTTGAACTTCGGCGGCCATTTTCTCGAAAACTGATCAGATTTGGGATTTTATTTTCAAAAGATTCTCGTTATGTACCTCTTTGATGTGTATAAGTTTGGTTGCCCTTGAAAACAAAATTTTCCGCCCAAATCGCATTACTATCCATTTTGAGCCATTTCTAGACAAAAAACAAAATTTCACCCTTTGAAAAAAATTTTTGGCGCTTTTTTCCTTCATAATGGGAGCTGCCAGGACTGTACTCATGGACGCTTGAAGATAGAGCTTAGAAATTGGCACTTTCAAATGGGAAGTCATATATGGCGATTTGTGTGATGACCTTGAATTTGACCTTTGATGACCTTGAAAGGTCAAAACAGCCATTTTGGGATTAAAAAATGCCCATATTTGCCCTACAGATGAAATGCTTGTAGATAGAGCTCAAGTTTGCATTATGAGAATATAGGAAGTCATATATAGAACAACTGATGATGACCTTGACCTTGACCTCCGATGACCTTGAATACTAAATGTCCGATGTGAAATGTGTAAATTAGCCACCGAGGCTTAAACACTTGCACATACAGGTTAGGATTGTGCAAAAGCTTACAAGAAGTCATGTATTTATACTTCTGGAGACCTTGAATTTGACCTTATATATGACCTTGAAATCCAAATCTCACAACCTTGCCTGACCTGACATGTTTAAATTGGCCTCTACAGACAAAATACTTGTTGATAGAGCTTATATGTTTGTATTATGAACATATATGAAGTCATATGCAGCATACCTAATGATGATACTGCAGTCCACAAAGATGACCTTGATTGGTAAATCTCAAAGTCATATGTCACTTGCAATGCTTAATGCCAAAATTGTCCGGTAACCTATCTTAGCCCTTGGGCTAATTTTTTTGTTCTCAATGGCACACGTACATCTCTATAAAACGAGCTTGCTTTTGCTGATAGGTATGCGTAAGCCTTATCCACCGATAGAAAATTTTCTGCTCAAACGCAATGAGTAATATACCCCCTCTCGTTCAAACAGGAGGTGCGTTATGAACTGCTGAACGAGATACCAAACAAAACGTGTTATACCGAAGCCGATATTCAACCACTTCAAGCGTGGCTCGCTGTCAAGTTTGAAACAGGCGATAAGGGGTTGATACGCCAATTAGTTGTTGAAGTAGGCAAGAAAGTAAAGGCCGGTGAATTCCGTTTGACATTGCTCGCAAATCTGCTGCCAGAGCGACTAAAAACCGTGGAAAGTCTGGAGATTTTGGATGGCTTGTTGGTGCTAGCTAAAGATGATCCGGGTTCAGCGGCTGTTACCACATTGATTACAGAAGTGGCTACCCTGGTAGACTGGAGTATCGTAGTTCGATGGCTCAACCAGGATCGGCGTACTCACGGTGACCCGAGCCGGGTGAGAAAGATCCTGAAAGGATTACCGGTAAGGACAGGTGTGAGTTACTTACATGTTCTGTTCTGTGGACTTCCCACGTGGTATGATATATGCATTTTCATTGACGGACAAACTGTTTCATGCAATGTTTTTTTTAAACATTTGAATAGAAGGCACACGAAGCTCAGTTAAGGATATGGAATTTAGCAGCCGGAGACAGTGAGAGTGCCCTCATAATTAAGGAGATGCACAAAAGCATTCCACTGGAATGGCTGGGGGAGTTCGGAAAGAAGTTGGTCCTGCGAGTCGTCAAGGGCGCGCGTCTTGACACGGACTCCGACCAAGAGCGATTCGACCTGATGAAACTCTACAACAGGATACCACTCCTCTGGAGCGTGCACAGACACCGGAAGGAGTCGGAGCTGGACATGATCGAGTCCATCATGACGGAGGGTTCACCACAATCCCCACTACTCAGCAGCCCCTGGTACCCTTACATAGTAAAAGTTCTGCTGTTTGGTGGAGCATTCTCTGCGCGTGCAATGTTGGACAGCCACCGCGACAGCAGGATTATCGAAATATGCGAGAAATGTGTACCTAAACAACCATAATTGGAACTCAACAGAGTAGGCTTTAATATTTGTAGGTTTTATATTTTCCATATATACAGGCTACAGACACTATCTAGACAATGTCATTCTTCACATGGGTCAACTTCCCGGTCTCCTCGTGTAATTCGAGCTTAATATATATTCTTTTTATTCGCATTGCCAGATTGATAAATGATGATTTCATCATAAGACGAACGTGGAGTTCTTTTCCTTACTTGGTTAATTTCATTTTGGAAAAGTGATTTCCCGGTGAAGTTCATTTCCCGATAGCTTGACTGTAAACAGTCAATTTTGTGTGGAACCAATAATTTTGATTGTACGATTGGCAGTAACGTGTAGATGCTTTCAGTCATGTCGACATTCATATGAAGGAAATCGAAATGTTTCTTTCTACAGTATTTCAGAGCAACATTTCTGGTGTGTGAAATGTTATAAAATAAGCCACAATGTGTTCAAGTAAACAGAAGCAACTGAAATATTTCGTATTGCATGTACATATGTAAAGTTATTGACTACCGTCCGATCTTCGGGATCCTCGAGGATAGTCCTCTCTCATCCGAGTCCTTGCGGACGCGCATCCGCTATTCCGGATCCTTGCGGCGGGGCCGCTCACCGGAGGTCGCGGCGGACACGGTAACTACTTCAGCATTAACGGTAACCAGGTAACAGCCCACCCGACACTCCCAGGCCTACGGACACCGTTCAGAAACCGGTTCATCACCACGGTGTTAACTGGCGGGGCCTGGCGAGCCGCGGTCTGCCTCGGGGACGGAACCCCGTACAGCCCGACATGCTGGCCAGAGCCTCTGTCACACGTCCCGGGAAGGGAGAGAGCTGGCGATCCACAGGGCCGAAGGCCCCCGAGTCAGCAACTCGTCTCTCCCAGCCCGGGCCTCCCCATGGAAATCGTCCCCAGGGCTCTAGGAGCCCACTACTCGCAAACAGGGAACACAAAGCTCATGGCGAGCCTTGCGTGCGTCCTGTCTCTCGATCTTGGACAATCTCCTCGAACGAGTCACTTCCAGTGTATATATAATACACCAGAAACTGTAGGGCGCACGCGAGGTTTAATCGATCCATTGTTATAGTTTACTGGAACGTAAATTACAATACGTCGCCGTGGCAACGCACGCTCGAACGGAGCATGTCAAAACAAGGCCAAGTACAAAAAGGCCACATAAATGGCATTTATGTTTACAATCACCTGCCGCGTGCTTAGGGCAAAATCGCCACATTACCCCCTTCTTACAATGTTGGTCCCCAACATGTTCCGCCTGCGCCCAAAACTGCAAAACACGACGAAGGCATCGCATGGCGGACCGAAGGAAGCAAGGTGAACGGTACCCAGAAGTCACGGCGCAACACACTAGGACTTTAAGAGTCCCTTTTGGAAGAATGGGGAACTACCCCCGGGCTTACGGAGTAAACTATAACGCGCTTTGCAATTTTGAATAAACCCTCATAAACAAGCTAAAATTTTGACCGAGGTGGTCCAAAACCGTGTGATGACCTTGGAAGGTCATCCGTTATAAAAGGACGGTGTGTCGAGTCTTTGGAATATCTTTAAGGTTAGACTTTAAATTTAGAAATTTTGTAAAACGACACACCGAGTGATCAAAAGTGATAGTACCTCTAAAACGTTGCCGACCGCCCTGCCGGCCGGCTCCTCAGATCCGCAGAACGGGTCTGAGGCAGGGCGGAGCCGCGGGAGCGACTCCGGCACGCCGCCGCACACGTGCAGCGACGAGGCTAGTGCCCTAGCCTTCCTCCGTGGTCATCGGCTCCTCATCCGTGCCGCCTGTCTTGGGGTCTGGCGGCGGTGACGGGTCCCTACGCCGCGGAAGCAGCGGAGCCGGCATAGTGAAAGCCGGCTGCACGGGCGGATGAGGCAGGCCCGGTGGAGCTTGCATGGGCTTCTGTGGTGAGCCCTGCAATCCGGGTCCTGACGGAGCCATCACGACGGAGGCCGGTAGAGAGGTCGCGCCAAGATCGGCAATGGCGCGGAACATCTCCACCGTATCGCGGGTGCGCTGTGGACCAGCCGTCCGTTCTCCCCACACCTGGACTAGGTATGGGTAGATGGCCAGCTCCAAAGCGGCATCCGCGCGCCGGAGAGCCGCCTGGTTCAGGGCGGACGACGCGGGATCATCGACGCCCTGGAGTAGGCGAGTCCGAGCGGCCTCGGCTTCGTCAAGACGACGCCGTAGCTGCTCATTCTCAGCCTCCAGGTGCTCCATCCGTGCGGCCACCTCTGGGGCGGGGGCGGACGCCCTGGACTGCTCGGCAAGAGCGGCGGTCCGACCCTGGTCGAACGCGCGCCGCTCAATGACGGCCGACAAAGTCCGGTAGCTCTCTAGGCTCCGCCGGGTGCCTTCCATGAGGCCCTGGTCGTATGCGAGATCGCATGCGACACGAGAGGCCTCGGCGCGGCACCGGCTGAACCGATCCAGAGAGCTGTCCATCTCCGCCACAAGGTACTCCGCCGCTCGGGTGAGTCGACCACGCTGGGGGTGATCCCAGGGGTGCTCCTCCCGAGCGCGGACCAACGCGGCTACACCTGCGGACCCCAAGTCACGAATGGCTCGGGGCACCGGCAGGTTCACCAACGCCGGGTCACCGGGGATCCGGTCCATACCATCGCGACGATGGCCGACCGCCTGGCCTACAGACTCGCGGAAAGTCTCGTAGACGCTGGCGGTCGTGGGACCGAGCCTCCGGCGTACGTCCGCCGTGGCGTCGAGGGGGTCCAAGTCCAGGGAGGCGGTGCTTTGCCACCCTGCGGACGTCCCCTCAACTACCAACGAGGACGCGGACGCCGACCTCGAGAGAGGTGCCGCACGTCCGCTACTGCTCGCAACCGAGGGAGTCACGCGTGGAGTCCTTGGCGGGACCACCGACGCGGTACTCGAGGAGGCGGAGGTGTCTGCCACCACCCGTCCCTCAGACGGACCCGCGGGTACCGTCACCTCGAGCAAGCCCGGGTAGTCCTCCTGAGTCAGCGCACCCGGAGACTGCAGGGGCGTCGTCCCGGCCGGAGCCTTTCCGGCGGACGAGCTCTTCCCCTGAGTCTTCGGCTGGGGGCGCGGCTTAGGAGTAGCCACTCGTGTCTTGGCCGCGATCTGCGGCATCTCCGACACGATCATGGTCACCCGGTGCCTTTCTTCACCGGCCTGGATCACCGGCGGTTCACGGACAGCCTCTGCTGCTGTCCGGGCGGCTTCCGCCGCCTGGAACTCCGCCGGGGTCTAGCCCATTGTCGCCGTCAGGCGAGCGGTGTAGCTCGAGCCCGCGGACACAACGCCAGACTCGTTCCAGGCATCGTCCATGATGCGCTGTGCAAAGCGCCATGGACCCCAGTGAAAGAATCGGTGATTCGCCGTCCCTGACGTAGTCATGAACGACGCCACCCTCGGTGGTATGTATCCATAATTGAATACAGGCCCCACTTCATTTCCAACGATATGAAGTCCCTCACCGCGGTGTGCACCCGAGCGGTGATCATTCAGGGCCTCTAAACTGGCGAAATATCGTTGCTGAGGGGTGCCGGAGTAGCACCTCTTGCAAACGAACATTTGCATCCAGGGGTAGTGGTACCCCGCAATATGTCGACTCAAGTGGTCGTAGGTAGGATACCTACGATCCCGATTGAGCGCACGGTGCGGGTCCTCATACCCGTCCAGGGATTCCGGACAGAGTTGGCATATTACACCCTCCCCTGTCTCGGGCGGCAACCCGACACGCTCCTCGTCCGTGAGTGGACGAGGCCGTGTGAAAGGCGTGTCGGCCGCCGCGCCGGCCGCCGCTGTGCGGCGTCCCTGCGGATCCCTGCCATAGCGCGGGAGGAACATGTGTCCCTGACGGACTCCAGGGAGTTCGGGGTCCATTTCGGCCCGCAGCCTCTGGATAGAGGGCTGCTCCGAGGACGACCGTTTCTTCTTTTTGGCCGCCCCCGAACGATTCTCCGACCTGGTTTGTCGGGGCACACTCTTCTCGCGCGGGGGCGCGGCCCTCTGTTGCTGTGCAACAAAGGACCGCCGTCCCGCTTCCAGTGCGGCGTCAGACAGGTGGACCCCGTCTTGCTCCGCGCGCTTCCGGAGGAGTTCTAAACGAAGATCTCCCTCCGTCGGCACGGGACGCCCTCTGTCCACTGGACTTGACCCCACCTCCGCAGCTCCGGTAGTTTTCTTAGTACCGGAGGAAGAGGAAGAGGAGGTTCCTTTCGGTGCCTGGATAGGCACCCGCTTACAGGAACCTCCCGCGCCTGGGCCGGATCCCGCGGAGGCGCCGCCCGCACCAGATCCCGAGGGATTAGGCGTCTTGGCGACTCCGGGTTTGGCGGAGGACCCTTTCTGGCCGCCCGGCTTAGGCGCCAGTGGCTTAGGTCCTCCGGACTTCGATCCGGCTTGAGGCGAGGGGCCGCCGGACATCTTTTTCCGGTGCGGCCGCTTCTTCTTCTTCTTCTTCGGAGGCGAGGAGGCCGGGTCCGGGTCGGATCCGGCCTCAGATTGCCCGCGCTCAGCGGCTTCCAGCTCTTGCTGGGCTCTCCACTGCTTTTGGGCAATCTCCCGGGCTCGACGGCGAGTACGCCTAGAGACGGGCGATGTAAACCCGTCATCTCGGTTCTCGGTCTCCTTCGAGCCAGACTCCTGTCCCTGAGGCGGCGCTTGGGATGCGGCTTCCTCAGCCGCGTCAACCTGCTCCGCCCAAGTCCCAGGGGCCTTCTGGTCGTGCGGACCAGACTCCGCAGGTGCGGACACCGAGGAGTTCTCGGCAGAACCGGTGTCCGGACGGCTACGGCCATCCGGACGGGTTTCCGCACGAGTACTCTCATCCGGACCCAAAGACGCAAGCATCTCCGGGTGCGGATGCAACTCAATGTCCACATCCACGAGTCCCGCACCGCCGCAGTCCATCACCTCTTCCATACGAGAAAAAGGCGACGGATCTAAGAGTTGCTCGGCGCCTGGCGTGGCCGAGTCACTCTCTGCGGGGCGGTCCTCCGCGACCTCGCTCTCAGACTCGGTTCCTGTGTAAGAACCGGAGCTGGAGCTGGATTCCTCAGAACCCACATAGGCTCCCCGAGGGATGTCCTCGCGGTCATCCTCCTCGGGCCTAGACTGGGGTCTCGAGTACGAATTACCGCGCTCAAGAGACCCCTCTTCCCTCCCTTCACCTTCCCAACCATCGCTACTTTCCGACATGTCAAGCGCTCTAAACGCCGTAAACACTGGGAGTCAGATCCGCAGATCCGTCTCCACCAGTGCCGAGCGCTTGAATGACGAGAAGGTGTCGAGTTACATCGATTATAGGCATCAAGTGTTGGCAGTTATACTGCACACGCATCGTATGACGCGTTCCCGTGGAAACGTCTATTCACTGCATCTACCCGATCGACAGACAAAAGGACGTTTTACATTCCCGCATTCCCATACACGCATCTCCCCCCGGTGACTCCTTTCGTGCCATGTATACGGGTGGCTTGTGTACACAAGCCATCCCGGGGGAACCCGCTAAAATACTACAGTAATTAACAGCAGTCATTAGCAATAGCTTTCGCACTGGCGATCAATGACGTGAAGTTAATCACCCTCGCAGGTTAAAGATTGTATACAATGTATCAAAAAGCCAAACTACTTGTGGGTGTTACGATTATGTCACCCTGTCAGCAGCGATAAATAAAAATTTAACACCGCTCAAGCAGCAATGAAAATAAATCCACCACCGCTTGCATGCTTTTCATAGATCACGGCATACAGCCTTCGATACAATGTACACAATCTCCTACACCCCTCTTGCGAAAGCAGAAATCTCCCGATTTCTTACTCTCTATTGCACCAGGGAAAAGATATATCACTAAACTTTCTCATATATGGGATAAATGAGTAAGAATAGCATTTCCACGGGAAACACGCACACACTTGTGGCTTATAATCCTCCCATAAATAATAAATGAGATGGAAAATAAACAAAATCACTCCCCATAGCCGCTGGCACGCTTACAGGGCGATCGGACATACCCATGACGTCCGGACAGACAATCGGGCGCCCTATGGGCGTTTGCAAAGCGCCCACTAGCATCCCCGACGTACTGCCCGGCCGCGGAGCGGTGCCCGGTCCAGCCCAGAGCCTCCTCAAACGACTACCGGAGCGCGGAGCCAATAGATTTAGACGCGGAGCCGGCATGGTCCATAACCGCACTGGTTAGGGGGCGAACCCTTCATACCGGCGCCCAATCTAGAGGCGCCCAAAGATGGTGAGAGCAATAGCCGGCGGACGTCCGGAGCTGCCTGCGGACGGAGTCCAGGCCGGACGTCTACCATTGTACGGCGTATTGCCCTTATCCAATGAAGATGAAATTGGAATTAGAAGCCACCACAAGTGTTGCGCATGTAATATACGACCCCCTTCTTAGAAGGAGGCCGGGGTTCCGGTCATTCCGGGCGGACCGCATATTGTAAGGTACGATCCGGACGAGAACGAGCGTCACCCGCTGCCGCGGCTGGTCCGCACACGCGGACTTAACAACCGCTCCATTATCATAATGGATAGTCGGTTTCCTGCCGTAAGAAACCTTACGGAGCGGAGCCAATAGATTTAGACGCGGAGCCGGCATGGTCCATAACCGCACTGGTTAGGGGGCGAACCCTTCATACCGGCGCCCAATCTAGAGGCGCCCAAAGATGGTGAGAGCAATAGCCGGCGGACGTCCGGAGCTGCCCGCGGACGGAGTCCAGGCCGGACGTCTACCATTGTACGGCGTATTGCCCTTATCCAATGAAGATGAAATTGGAATTAGAAGCCACCACAAGTGTTGCGCATGTAATATACGACCCCCTTCTTAGAAGGAGGCCGGGGTTCCGGTCATTCCGGGCGGACCGCATATTGTAAGGTACGATCCGGACGAGAACGAGCGTCACCCGCTGCCGCGGCTGGTCCGCACATGCGGACTTAACAACCGCTCCATTATCATAATGGATAGTCGGTTTCCTGCCGTAAGAAACCTTAATTACTATAACCGTAATTATAGTAATGGCTCACGGGGGATAACTACACCGAAGTGCGTCATCTTAAAGCGCCGCGGACGCCGGACGAGTCACGCGGACGAACCGCGGACATCAGTCCTCATCTGCGGACACTATCCCCGCGTCCAGAGCCAGTTCCCCAAATCCGTGGGAAGACGCTTCTCCCGTAGCGGACGTAAATCCCAACCTCAGTCTGGCCATATAAGAGGTTGTCCCGGGACCAGGGGCGTCCGGCCGAATCAGTAAATTCGTCCGGCCAGCGTAACCGTTGTGCGGATTACGCCGGACAGCCGTCCACAAGGTGCGGACAGGCCATCCGCACGTCCCTGGCGCTAGAAACTACAGGAGGGCGGATGCGGAGCGGCGGCGTTACGACATGAAAGTCTCCGCGGACCTCAACTCCGAAGATGGCCACAAAGTAGCCACCCGCGGAGGTAAGTCGTGCGGACTCTCACGGAACGACCTAAAACCCATCCATAGTATGACAGACGGGTACCGCAGACGCATCCGCATGGGCGGAAGGTTATTCCCACCCATACCGGGCTGGCGCACGTGGTTTCCGGCGTGGCCGCCCGTCATCCGCAGGTACTGGAGGGAGTGGGGGTACCTGCGGATCGCCGTCATCTGGCTGATAGCCACCCAGTCCATCATCTGACGGGTCAGAGAGGTCCGGGAGGCCCACCATACGGCGCACACGCTCGTCCGGAGTCCGCGGATGCTGACCGGACGGATCCCATACGGGAGCATCATCCGGTTCCGCATCTTGAATTAGCGGATCCATGACAAGCGGGCCCTCGTACTTCTTCAGATTATCGATATGGACAACCAGAACCCTGTCCGGATCGGAATCCCTCCGGATCCGGTAGTCCACATCTGTCACCTGTTTCAGTACGGTAAACGGGCCTATCCACGGCCTAGCAAATTTATTGCCTTGCTTAAGCGGCGGATAATAGTAGCGCACCTTGTCGCCTTCCGCAAAAGCTGGCCTACCCTTAGCATGGGCATCATAGCCTCGCTTCTGCCGGAGGGCAGACTTGTCCAGGCGCGCGCGCGCGAAATCATGGGCGTTCGCCAGGGCGCGGCGAATCCACTCCACGTATTCCGGACCGCACTGGGGTACCGCGCCGGTCTCTGCCGCAGTTGGATACATAATATCCACGGGCAAATTTAGCTCCCGGCCGTACAACATCGCGTGCGGAGTAACTCCGGTCGAAGAGTGGACCGACGACCTGTACGCCATTAAGACATACGGGAGGTGGTCATCCCAATCATTCGCACAATCATTCACAAAGGCCGCCAGCATGTTGAGGACCGATCGATTAAAGCGTTCGACCTGGCCATCAGACTGGGGCCTGTAGGGGGTGGTCCGCACCTTGGTACTCCCTAGCATCTGTGCTAGGTTTCGGAACAGGTTGCTCTCAAATTGCGTGCCCTGATCCGAATGTACCTGTTTAGGTACCCCATGGTACACCACCCATCTATTCACCAATAACCGAGCTACCTCGTCCGCAGTCTGGCGGCGCAGTGGGTAGGCGTCGGTATACTTGGTAAAATAGTCGGAAATCACTAGGATGTACCGGAAACCACGCGGGGTAACCCGGTGGGTATCCAGTATATCCAAAGCTATCCGATCAAACGGCGCGCCCGCCTTAACCGTGGTTAAGGGGTGGCGGCCAGGAGTCGGAACTCCTTTGCGAGCTTGACACCGAGGGCAGGCTGCGCACCACCGTTGCACGTCCAGGCTGCTACCAGGCCAATGAAAGCGCTGTTGCAGCCTATGGACGGTCCTCCGGATTCCCAAGTGACCGGTCACCCGGAGGTCATGCAACTGGTGGAGTACTTCTTTCCGCAGCTCCGCCGGAAGCACCAACTGCCATATTGGAGGCAGTGGGGTCGGTGGCTCATAGCGCCGGTACAGGAGGCCATCCCTCAAGGAGAGTCGTTCCCACTGAGATACTAGAGACAAGGTCTCCTCCCTGTAGGTCTTTCGCTCCGCCTTCGAGGGCTTCTGGCCGGCCTCAAGGGCTGTAATTACCGGTGCCAGAGCTCTGTCAGCTCTCTGCGCCGCAGCTATCTGCGCCGGAGAGTAGCCACCCAAGTAATTAGGCTCCTCATCCGTCGCGTCCGGCTGCGCCGCAGCGGCCATCACCACAGGGGGCAAGGACCGCTCATACTCAGACTCTCCAGAGGACGAGGGTACCCACGAGGAGTACACCGCCGGACTCGAGGAGGACTCACTGGAGCTGAGCCGCACCTCCGCTTCGTATGCGGGACGCCCTCTCCGATAACGGCGGGTCCGCGCGCGGAGATTAGCCCTAGACGCTCCGGCCGCCGTGTTGTTAGAGGGGGCGGCGGCCTGCGGTCTCCCCGGAACGTCCAATTCCGAGTCTGAGGAAGAATCCGCGGCTTGCTGGAATGGCGCCATTCCTGCACAACCCGGATTCTTGCACTTATGACAACGGGACAGGCCGTCCGCGTTGCCGTGCAACTTACCAGCGCGATGCTCTATCTGCATGTCATACTCTTGGAGTTTGACGAGCCACCGCGCCACCAAGCCATCAGCCTCACTATAGTTGAGGAGCCATCTCAGCGAACTATGATCAGTCCGCAAGCGGAAATGGCGTCCCAACAAATAGTGCCGGAAGCGCTTGGTCATCGTAACCACCGCGAGCAACTCGCGATGAGTGGTACAGTAGTTCATTTGAGAGCGGCTCAAGGCCACACTCGCATAAGCTACTACCCGCTCTTGCCCATCCACGATCTGCGAGAGGACACCGCCGAGCGCGAAGTTACTCGCGTCGGTGTCCAGGATGAACTCGCAGTCCGGACGAGGGTGCCGCAGCACCGAGGCCGCTACCAAGGCCTGCCGGAGTCCCGAGAAGGCGTTAGCCTGCTCGGCGGACCAGACAAAATCGGCGCCCTTTTCCGTGAGAATAGTAAGGGGACGCGCGATCTCCGCAAAGCCGCGAATAAACCTGCGGTGGTAGCTCGCGAAGCCCAAGAAGGACCTCACGTCCGCCACGTTACATGGCGGAGGCCATTTCTGCACGGCCGCCACCTTTGCGGGGTCTGGTCTCACTCCGGTGCCCGTTACCATGAAGCCCAAGTACAGGATTTCCTGCGCGAATAGCTCGCACTTACTTGGCTTCAATTTAAGCCCTGCTCCGCGGATGCGATGGAGCACCATCTGGAGGTTGGTGAGGGTTTCCTCGAACGACCGGCCATACACGACGACATCGTCGATGTAGACCATACATCGCTTCCAGAGGAACCCTTTAAGTACCATCTCCATGAGGCGCTCGAACGTCGCTGGTGCGTTACAGAGCCCGAACGGCATTACCTTGAATTGGTAGAGCCCGTTCTTGGTAACGAAGGCAGTCTTCGCCCGATCACTCTCCTCCATCTCCACCTGCCAATACCCGGAGGCCAGATCCAGAGCACAGAAATAGTGCGAGCCGGCCAGGGCATTGAAGGTATCCTCAATGTGCGGGAGAGGATATGAGTCCTTCCGCGTGGCATCGTTGAGTTTCCGATAGTCCACGCAGAACCTCCACGAGCCGTCCTTCTTCTTCACCATAACCACCGGACTGGCCCAAGGGCTGTCACTGGGTTCGATGATGTCCAAGTCGAGCATCTTTTGCACCTCCTGGTCTATGACCTCTTGGTGCACTATTGCTGCCCGACGAAGACGCTGCTTGAGAGGACGCTCGTCCACGAGGTCGATGCGGTGCTTGGCGACGTCAGTCTTGCCAACCGCACCATCAGGACCCATGAACACATCCGCATACTGCCGCAGCAGTCTGCGGAGCGCTTGGCGCTGCTCTTCATCCAACCGGTCCTTCGGAACCCGAGATTCCAAATGGTCCGGCAGGGTGAACGGGTCATCTCCGGCGGCCGCCGCCGCGCACGCAGCGCGGCAGACAGGATCGTCGGGGAGGACACGACTCGAAGCCGCGGGAATAGCAGTAGCTGCTATGCATCCGCGCTTCAGTACAATCGGAGCATCCGTAGGATTCACCACGAGGATGGGCATCGCGCGGGGGTTGGACATGACCAGGGCCCCACCCAGCACGAGCCCAGTTCCTGCGGCGAAACTGCTCACGGGTTGCACTATACACGGTCGACCATCGAGGGGCATGCGGGGACGACGCGGCCTCGTCTCGATGATCATCTCACTCATCGGCGGCACTACTACAGTGCGCGATGTCCGCATCTGGAATGAATGCATCGGGCCCGAGCGGAAGAGGAAGTGTGTGTCCTCTCCCATCCGGAACTCGCCAGCGCTAAAGTTGGCAATCACCCGGTGGACCCGTAGGAAATTCATCCCAATTATCCCGGCCGCTCCGATATCCGCCACGATCGCCTCTGTCAGATACACCTTGTCCCCAAGGGTAATAGGCAGATCGATGATGCCATGGATACGGATGCGGTTGTCTCCCGCTCCGTAGAGCTTGTACGGTCCGGGATCTTGCAACTCGAGGTTGCGGAGCGCGGGCTCCTTCCTAAACGTTCCGGCGGCCACGAGGGTCACCTCCGAGCCTGAGTCTATGAGGAACCGGACCGGCTCCCGTCCGAAGGACAGGGGCAGGTACCAGCAGGGGTCCCTCACCAGCGCGCAGGTCGGGCGATACCTTTCGCACGCGCTGGGCTCATCTACGGAGTCCTCGCCATCCGCCTCAGCCGCGGAGGAGCCAGACTGGTCTCCAAGGACTACTTCCGGAGAAGTCATATCTACTTGGGGTCCGTCCTGCTCATCAGCGGGTGGGGCGGCATCGTTTGCCACCGAACAACTATCCCCGGACGCAGTGTTGGTCGCCACCACGTCCGGATCTAGTTTCCCTGTCGCGGGTTCCGATTCTGCTGTCCCGGAGGACCAGACCGGAAGGAATTCCTCCGTTGCGGGCCAGGGAGAGCTCCCTGGTATCCGCGCGACCGCAGGCGTTCCAACAACTCCGGACACTTCAGCCAAAAGTGTCCCTGCTTTCCGCAGAAGTAGCAGGGACGGTTCTGAGCTGGTCCGGAAGTGAACGCGCAACATTCTGCGGGTCCCGGAGCCTCGAGCCCGGCGCAGTGCGCAATCATCTGCGCGGCGCCGAGGTCGTATTCCTCCATGTCGCACTCGTCCGAAGGCGAGCGCGGCGCGGCGACCGGTGCCGCATGTGCGGGCGCCCCTGTAGAGGGTGCCGGCGCACTAACCCACTGCTGGGTAGGTTCCCTGGCGGGTTCCCGGACGACCGGGTCCTGCCACGGGGTTACCTGCGATGCCTTGACCGGAGGAGGAATCGCCGCCTGCGCGGGTACAGCCGAGGCCGGAGCCGGGGCTGGAGGCAACTGTCTAGGACGGACAGCCATCTCAAGCGCAAGCGCGGAGTCTATTGCCTCCTCCATCGATCGCTTTTCATGGGTGGCCAGCCCGTACGCTAGGTGGTAAGGCTGGCCATCGATGAACTGATCGATCAGCATCGTCTCAAACCGTCTGGAGTCCATGTCCGGAAAAGCTCTCCGGCCGAGTATGCGTAAGCTGTACGCATAGTCTGTCACGGACTCAGTCGGCTGGCGGATACGCGCCTTGAACTCTCGTTCAGACTGCCGCCGATTGGTCGTCAGCGGGAACAGCAGGCGAAGTTGACGAGCAACCTCGCCGAACGTCACTGTTCCCACCGGCAGACACGGCATCACGCGGAGAGCTTTCCCTTCCAGGCTCCCCGCGAGGACGTGTCCAGCTTCATGCTGGGACCATCCTTCGTACACGGCGGTACGCCATACCTGGAGCAAGTAGTCCTCCAAGTCGGCGTTATCCCCGTTGAACCGTTTCCGCCACGAAGAGTGGTCGGGCCCGTCATCGCGTTTGCTACGCGCCCGACGTGCGGTCCCGGCTCCGGGGTCGTCCGTGTACTGCGGCAAGTTCCGTGCGCTTCCTGCGCCTGCGGCGGAGTCTGCCGGAGCAAACATCGACGCCGCGGACGGAGGAGCAGGTAAGCTCACGTTTGCCGCCGGGGTCATTCCCGCTAAAAACCCACTCTGGCTAGGTGCGGGCGGGGCTCCCATCGAACCTACTGGGTAGGCTCCAGAAGGGGCGGCAAAGCTTGGGGCCGAAGCCACCTGTTGCCACTGCCCGTCCGACACACTATACGTGCCAGGGTAAGTCGACCACGCGGCTTGCGCTCCAACCGTCGGAACGGTCGACGCGGTCGCCAACGTGGTGCCTCCGAGCCGCGGGGCAGGCGCGGGTCCCATTGCGGGGGCCACTGGCGCCTGCGGACTCGGCAGGACTTGGGGAGGGGCTACTGGCCCAGACATCCCCGGACTTAGGGTGGCCGACGGGTCAACGCTCGAATGCAGCTGATTCCGCTTGAACAGTACAAGCGCCTCGGATATCAGCCACCTCTCCCTCTCCGTCAAAGGCCCCGAGTTGCCTTGTGACAGCGGAGAAGGGGAGCGGTTCCGCCGGTCTGATCGTCCCTGATGGGGCGACCGGGCGCGGTCATAGCGCCCGAGGGGGGCCAGCTCGCCAAGTGCGTCGGTGAGCTGATCCACCACACTGCCCGGTGCGGACCGACCAGAACCCATGCCGGAGGCTCGCGAGGGAGTCCACCCGGCCGGGTGTGGCATCTGGTACGACTGGTCCGCTTGTCCAGAAGGACCCGCATGCATTGGCGCTCGATTCCGGACGCTCGAAGGCGTCTTATGGAAGGGTGCCATTTGCCACGGATCTGTTCTGGGCACGGGCGGGCGCGGCGTAGAGCCGTTGCCAGCTCCACCCACCGCGCCTAACACGTCAAGGTCAGGCCTTGACGGCAACTCCTGCTGCGGCCCCGCGGGGCTCGACTCTACGTCCGAAGACGGAGCCAGGGACGCCGGAGTCGTCTCCGCGGACGGGGTCTTGTCCACGGAGGTTTCCGCGCGTTCCTTCCGGCCGCCGGAGTCACCCGAAGATGTCTCACGGCGGCTGTCGCGCGACCGGGTGTGGTCCGCGACATTACCTCCCGTTTCCCCCCCCTTGGGTTCATTAGCCTTATCTTTGGCTTTGTCTCTTTCCTTTGTCATCCTTTGAGATGTCCTTGAGGAGCGGGCGATCCCCAGGGACTAAGGAGGCTACAACGTTGTGACGGTAGGCTGCGATGGAACACTGTCGGACTGATCCTGGTCACGGCACCAATGTAAAGTTATTGACTACCGTCCGCTCTTCGGGATCCTCGAGGATAGTCCTCTCTCATCCGAGTCCTTGCGGACGCGCATCCGCTATTCCGGATCCTTGCGGCGGGGCCGCTCACCGGAGGTCGCGGCGGACACGGTAACTACTTCAGCATTAACGGTAACCAGGTAACAGCCCACCTGACACTCCCAGGCCTACGGACACCGTTCAGAAACCGGTTCATCACCACGGTGTTAACTGGCGGGGCCTGGCGAGCCGCGGTCTGCCTCGGGGACGGAACCCCGTACAGCCCGACATGCTGGCCAGAGCCTCTGTCACACGTCCCGGGAAGGGAGAGAGCTGGCGATCCACAGGGCCGAAGGCCCCCGAGTCAGCAACTCGTCTCTCCCAGCCCGGGCCTCCCCATGGAAATCGTCCCCAGGGCTCTAGGAGCCCACTACTCGCAAACAGGGAACACAAAGCTCATGGCGAGCCTTGCGTGCGTCCTGTCTCTCGATCTTGGACAATCTCCTCGAACGAGTCACTTCCAGTGTATATATAATACACCAGAAACTGTAGGGCGCACGCGAGGTTTAATCGATCCATTGTTATAGTTTACTGGAACGTAAATTACAATACGTCGCCGTGGCAACGCACGCTCGAACGGAGCATGTCAAAACAAGGCCAAGTACAAAAAGGCCACATAAATGGCATTTATGTTTACAATCACCTGCCGCGTGCTTAGGGCAAAATCGCCAACATATATTATATTATTAATTTGAAAGCATTTCCGGTGAACAAAAACAAACTCGATCTTGATGATGTCATTAACAAACGTAAAATACAAAATTTCCAGAAAAGATCTCTACGTTCACAAATCATGCGCGTTTCATATCGAGCGAAAACATTTTCATCATTTTCAACCGAATTTTTGGGAAATCCCAATTTTAGATAATTTAATACCTATTGTTTTGTTATCATTTGCCACGACATCATGAACATTGAACGTAACAACCTACCAAACAACTTGAATCCGGTTTCAGTGTAAGTTATTTGATAAAATAACTCATACATAAGATAGTTTGTTGCTGATACATGATATAATTGG
The DNA here is from genome assembly GCA_949152475.1 of Terebella lapidaria. Taxonomy (NCBI): domain Eukaryota; kingdom Metazoa; phylum Annelida; class Polychaeta; order Terebellida; family Terebellidae; genus Terebella; species Terebella lapidaria. Next base: position 36,460,700 of record OX424566.1, read on the forward strand.
TGTCATAATGTTTACAAACCTATTCCTATTTCATTTGGGAATATATGAATACCATATTTTTGAAAATGGATATAAATTGTTTATATATTAGATACCAGTACACCTGTATATTTATAATGAATACACAGAGTAAAATCTCATAAACGAATTCATTCATTTGTGTGACATTATCAAACTGAAGTATCTCTTGTTGTTCTCACCCACGGTGTCTGGACACGGGAAAGAGACCTATCCGTTGGATTTTAAATCATTATGTAAATACATACCAGACATGGTGACATTCATAACATGATCCAAGTCGGTTGCGTCCGAGGGATACATGAGTCTTCTTTCAGAAGCCCATAAGCTCTTGTGGTTGAAGTGCTTCTTGGTATGTGATTCTTTCAATGCATGAACCCTGTACGGGATAATGCACCTTAGGCATTGCACGGGTAGGCATTGTCACCACGGAGGAATATATAATCAGGAAAATTGTCTTACAAGAGAACTAAGGTGATTGCCTTCATGGACGGATCCAGGTTAAAGCAGCTGCCTTCGAAACTAGTCAATATTTTTTGAAAACTGTATTTCATATTAAACATGCTAAACGAACTGAATGAAACATACACGAAATGTAATGAAAATAACCAGTCCTCAAGGAAATTTTGCTCATTTGAACAGGCGGTTCTAGCATAAATACAAGAACTGTATCCATTACACGCAGATGTAAACAAAGAATAGAAGTGCGAGATAGACTGATAATTCCACGCACATCATGGTATATCACTGATTATTTTCTCACAACTACACTATATATGAACATACGAACTGAAAAAATGTACTCGATGTGGACTTTTAAGCGCGATTTGAGCATTTGTTTTACATTCGGGCTTGGTGGAGACACTTCGTTTGTTTATTTACAAAACCGGTACAAAAAGGGCTCTAAACGGATGAAAAGACGGAGTGTAATCGTCAAAATCATTGAGCACACCTTTTGTTTTATTGCATTAGATGTGTTTAACGAAAAATTGGTTTTGAAAAAAATATTGCATACAATCGGAGGCAGCAGCTTAGCCATCGTATGTATCCGTGAAGACCATTCTGTCACACAATGCCTGCAATACGACAGAGGGTTGTCCTTGAAATGATACGCTTGAAATATTCATCCGAGTTGTTGTACGGTTCTCAGTCGTCTGTCTATAATCGCTACATCATCCTTATATTGAAACCAAATTGAATGTGCATCTAGTTTGCTATAGCAATCTATTATGCTCCCAGTGTCAACACGAAGCAGTATATTTTTCAGTATATTGATGAGTTGATGTGCACGATTTGTTGAGTGTAGGGACTTTATATAAATGTTACCTTTTGACTGGTGTGATTATATAGTGATAAAATGAATATATAAAACAGTGTAGCCAGAGTAGCAGCGCAAAGTTATACATGACTTGATAATAATACCGTTTCAATCGACTTTGAACTGGTGAACGAAAGTGTATTGATGAGAAAAGCTTGTGAATGATCACTGTGGTGAGACTGGATGCACTAACGATCGTTAGTGCATCCCGCAGTGGCGAACCCACTCGCGGTTCGTTTGAATTTTCTTCATTTTCCCGATAATCACGATTGTGATCGATACACACATACATCTGCTGATTCTTATGCGCACGAAACAACCGTTCGTAGCAAATACATGGCGATTTATGTTGGTTTGAGCATGAACAACTCGTCTGAAAAAAAAGCCGGAAGATTCCCTAACGATTGTTTTTGTAAAATCGAAGATTCACTAACGAACATGTGAAGATTCCCTAACGATCTTTTCTTTATTAATTCAAATCTACGTTATTTAAATGTTAAACGTGAAATAAGGTACCAATTGACATGTATTGATGTGTACAAATCTACTAGTACAGATTTCCTATTTTTAATGTGACATTCGCTAAATTATGTCGCATAAATCAACGAAGTCACAATGGTGTATGATATGGACCTATTACAATATACACGGATTTGGCCTATATCGTTAGAGAATCTCACTTTTGTCGTTGGTGAATCTTATCGCTAATTCTTTTCCTCAACATATCTAAAAAAAAAAGCGTGATCTGCTTGAAATAACTACGCATGTCTTTGACCAGAGCTACCTTCCGAGTATCCATTTATCACAAATGGACCTATCATTTGATAAAATATGGTTAGAAACCAAACTGACCGTGTTTACTGTCCGCCATTGCGGGGTGCACTAACGATCGTTAGTGCATCCAGTATCACCACAGTGAATGATGGAACAAGATATAACGCAAATATTACTCAAAGATTTGAGGAATCCAGTTCATTGACAATGAACACATGTCCACCCTATATTTCCACACACACACACACACACACACACACACACACACATACACACACACACACACACACACAAAACGGACCCTGCCCGTAACAATTTAAATTTAATATCAGAACATGAATATATGGACATTATCGACACAATCCTGACCAGTAGGGAACCGATATATGGCGCATATCTTTCATCACTGCTTCAATCCATATGTCACGGTTCCGAAAGCAACTAGAAAAGTATTGAAAATGACGGTTGCATACAGCAAGTACGAGACGATTGCCTGAGCGTGGTTGAGTCTGTCAATTAGCTTCATGTTGAGGCTGATTTCGACCACGACGTCCAGTAGCTTAATGTGTCTCAACGTTGCCCGCAAGATGTTCGTTTTGATGAAGACGTCTTTCTTTGCCACTGCGATGGCGTCTTTGTCAGACGGATCCAGACCGGCCAGGTACAACTCTGCTTCGGAGAGGGCTTTAGACTGGTCGCGGAAACGGTTGATCAAATCTTGCATCACATCTTGAGGAGTTTCTCCTTCCACTTTCGCGGCTTCAACGGAATCTGCTGTTGAACCATAGGACGTGGCTGGTGTTGTAGGCTTGACCGCGGCCGTTCCACCTAGCGATGTTGTATCAAAAGTGTAACCGTAGGACGGCTTTGGCATATTGGCCATTACTGACGCATCTGTCTGCATCTGATGAAGCCTAGACGTCACCGTACTCATATATACAAGCATGGCACCTATGGCGATCTGCAGACCCATAGCGGCTACAACTAGCAGCAAGCTGAATGCATAGTGGTCGACTCCATCCGGCCCGCTGTCTATGATGGTCTTCAGCACAACGACCAAGCTCACGGAGAGGGCCGAGGTGGAGGTCGCCTGGACACGGTCTCGCTTCCGGCTGAGGTTAACAGCAGCCTTATTCACCTGCAGTAGTAATAGTGAATGTAAGTATCAATCTATTACCACCAATACAGCCAAATTTTGATGATTCATCACTTAATGATGAGTTATTATGTAATTATGATGAGTTAATAACTATGATGAGTTAATTATGATTAAATAACTCATCACATAATGATGAGCTATTATGTGTTTTCGTTCAGTTTATATTGGTACGATTGGTTAAACAAGTGTGAGTCAGGGCATCGCTTATTCATTGAATCGTCATTTTTAATTTTTTGAGGATTATCACACACAAATAACCACAAGGTAATTCTCCTCGTCCATCAACGAATGAAATACCAAAAATACTTACATAAATCAAATTCGTGAATAATTTCAAATAACTCTCTGTTACATCCTAACAGAATAAGTATGGACTAAGTTAACCCTATACCCGTCAGGTGGCGTCATAACCTTAACCCTATGCTCGCCAGAGGGTGTATTGAAGTACTTACTACTCAAACTTGGCCCAAATGAGAAGTTCCCATTCTTCTATGATTTATGATTGGACACATTATACCTAACATCTCACTTGATATTGATATCAGAGATTATGAATCAATTATGGTCATATAGAAAGTGATATATGCTGAATATTCTCGTGATCTTGAATTTGACCTTTGCCCTAATTTTCAAGGTCGTGGGAAAAGTGGCTAATATCTCGCTTCTTATTCCCTTAATAGCTTGAAAATCAATTGTGGATGAATAGGAAACAATACACGCCGAATATTCTGATGACCTTGACTTTGACCTTTTGCTTTGGGCAATAACATGCCTTGCGATGGTTTTGGTTGTCTATGTACCTCTTTAGGGTACTGGAGTATCCAGTGGTGTCATTGCTGATATTGTGACTGTTCGTTGCTTCAATCAGGATTCGAAATTCACATGCTGCGACTGGTATGTGTAGAAATCCTGGAAGGAGGGGGGGGGGGGAGCATATTGATGGTAGATGCAGTCCTATTCCCACATATCAAGATCAAATCATGAGAAATAATTCACAAAAAAGTGCCAAGATGGATTCTATTTAATTTCTGGATATCTAACTTGATGATGAATGCGACGCTCGCTTATGGTCGGTGGAAAGTATTGCATGTAGGTATCAATCTATTACCACAAATACAGCCAAATCTTGATTATTCCAATAACAAACGTCGAATACATATCCATATACTTACTTTCTGACTTTATCGCCCGAAGCAATCAAACTGTTCTGTGTTGATTGAAAGCTGTACTTTCGCGGGAACATTTAAATGGCGAATGCTGATAAACACCGATACATATTTATTGAAATAGATTGACCATATTATACCATATTATGCCACCTCTTTTATATATCTATCATTCACAATTTCCATTTAAATTCATAAAAAAATACTGCTCAGTATATAATATGACAACCAATGTATCTTTGCTGTGTGTATAAAAGGTGGAATTATGGTTACATTACTAAGTAAGTATATTGATGTTATTGCCAATATTAATTTTTATTTGTAACTCCATCGTATAACATTATGTCGAATTCCTGCTCTGTATCATGTATGAAAATTATTGTACATGTATTTTTGCTGTATGTTTACATGGTTGAATATATGGTGACATTATTAAGTAATCATAGATTTGTATCTCTTTCATATGATGTTATGTCTAATAACTGCTCTGTATCAAGCATGAAAACTATCATATCTTCGATGTGTGTGTACATGGTGGAACATATGGTGGAATCATTTAATAATTATTCTGATGTTACTACCCCTATATGTGTTGTAGAAATAGGTACATGCAAAAACAATCCAAATGTGAAAGATTTGTTTATTATGACGAATAGTCCTGAGAAATGTTCATGTACATTACTATAGGCGTATTATATTGTATGTTTTAAACTTTGTAATTAACCAGTCTTTATCATACATCTACTGAGATATTGAATGTACGCTCACACATGTTCGCAAGCATGCGTTGCCGAGTTAAAACAGGAGTAAAGTTTTGTTCTTTAATTGTTTGCTGCCTCGGGATCACTGCTTTCGCAGGTACTGTATTTACACGTGATTTATGGAAAAAATACTCTAAACCTCGATTTCCGGCTTGTTCTATCTTAATGATTTATATATTAGGAATTGTATACACGCTTTGCATCGACGATCTGATATTATTAATCATGTGTAGCACAAATGATCGTGGAACATGATATACTTTTTTCGAGCTCTGATGTTGAAACTACACCACTGTTTGACTGTGTGAGTGATAGCAGAATGAATGTGGTCGATACCGACAGTATGTATTGTGATATCGACGATATAAAACATATATCAGACGCATTTGGGGCTTCCAAATATTGTGCGCTACATATGAATATACATAGCCTTCCTAGCAAGCACACAGAACTTTGCAATCTGCTTGGTAACATTAAAGAGAGCGGAATCACTGTACACTTTGTTTTGCTTTGTGAAACTTTTTTAAATGATTATAACGCACATCTGTTCCCCATAGACGGGTACAACTTTGTTCACAAGAGCCGCACAACCTTATCGAGAGGGGGTGTGGCTATGTATATACTGAACGGCTATAATTATAGAGAAAGGTATGATTTGTGTCTGAACATTGAGGGTGAGTTTGAAAGCATAGCAGTAGAAGTTGAGCCCATTTGCGGCTATCAGAAACTTATATTAGCTGAGATTTATAGGATACCGAACACGAATGAACGACACTCTGTTGAAAAATATGATACTATGGTCACAATGATATGCGACACAAAATATGATGTTATTATCGGAACAGATCAGAATTTTGATTATATGAAAGTGAATTCGCATGGGAACACATCCGATCTTCTGAATATCTTCTTTCAAACAGGCATATTACCAACCATCAAACGTCCCACGCGAAACACTCATACTTCTTCTACTCTGATAGATAATATATACCTGAAATGTTGCGGATATGAAAATGTAAATTCTGTCATATTGTCGGTCGATATATCCGACCACATGCCAGTAATGACATGTATGGGCAAACGACACGGTGTGCTATCAAACACCCACTGATATTCACGCATAGGCCCATCACCTCGAGGAAAATAGACCGACTCAAAATCGAGCTTGAACGCGTGAATTGGCCAAATTTATTTAGAAATAAAGATGTATGTGAGAGTTATCACGTATTTATTGACATTTTTACTTCACTTCTGGATGAAATTATCCCTGAAAAAACAACTGTTATTCCACACAAATCAGTATTCAGAGAACCGTGGATAACACCCGGTCTCATCAAGTCCTCTCGAAAACGAAATCGACTTTACAAAAAGGCTCTGGGCGCGCAAAAGGACAGCCCAAAGTACGCTAAGTTCGTGAAATATAGAAATCTTTATAATATTACGAAAAGGCGTGCAAGGGAAATATACTTTGAGAATCTGTTGAAAAAATATCAGGACGATATACGAAAAACCTGGAAGGTACTGAATAACATAACTGGGAGGAAGAAATGTAATAAAGGGGCTATTTCAGAAACTTTTATGGTAGATGGGATAAAAATAAGTGACAAACTAGTTATTGCGAATGAGTTCTGCTCATATTTCACTGATATCGGGAAAACTTTCGCGGATTCTATACCCAGGGCAAATAATAGCCCGGCTTCGTACCTTGACAATTCTCCATGCAAATCATCAATATTTCTTTCACCAACAGGGCCTGTCGAAATATGCAAACTGATTAAATCATGTAAAGCTAAAAAGAGCACTGGTGATGATGGTATTAGCATGGAATTAATAAAATATCTAAACGAAGCCATAAGTCTACCTGTTGCTATTCTCATAAATAAATCTCTCGAGCAAGGTAAGGTACCCGACGCAATGAAACTAGCGAAAATTGTACCTATTTATAAATCTAAATCCCAAGAATCATTCACTAATTATAGACCAATTTCGCTTTTGTCGAACATATCCAAAATAATGGAGAAAGTCGTTCACTCGAGGTTGTCAGGGGCGGATCCAGGAATTTGAAAAGAGGGGGTCCAACATCATACGGCGTGGGGTCTGGGGCCCGCTGAAGGGCCCCAGAAACCAGAGCCTTTTTTATGTCCTGTGGTAGCTTCCTGGCATCTCCTGGGTATAAATCCCACTTCATGGCCCTGGTATATAAAAAATTATGGAGTGAAGCGAGCCTGTCGCGGTGAGGGTCTGTGGCCGCTCAAGAGACCTCGAAGCAAGAGTCTTTTTCATGATCAGTGTTAAGTTGATGGCATCTCCTTGGTATGACTTCCACTTGGAAACCATGGATCGCCCTACTTTCATATTTAATGCTGAAAATAGAAACGAAGCGAGCTCGTCTCAGCTGGGGGTGCAATTTGGCTCTGACTTCTGGGCCCTTCAGCAGGCCCCAGAAGTCAGAGTCTTTTTTATGCTCTGTATTATTTTGTGGCCTTTCCTGGGAATAAATTACACTTGAAAATTCATCAATGAACATGTTCTGAAAAGTTTGTAAAAAATGTAGAAGGAAAGCTACACATTCGGGCCAGGGTGCTGGGGCCCGTTGAAGATCCCCAGAAGTCATAGCCTTTTTATGTTCTGCATTAATTTTGTGGCCTTTCCAGGGAATAACGTGCACTCAAAAGTTATTGATTTTCATGTACTGAAAAGTTTGTGTCAAAAAAATGTAAAAAAGGAGCTGCATATTTGGGCCTGGGGTCTGGGTCCGCTGAAGGGCCACAGAAGTCAGAGCCTTTTTATGTTCGGAATTATCTTAGTGGCCTTTCTTGAGAATAAATTGCGCTAACAATTTATTTATTACCATTTTCTGAAAAAAGTTGTAAGAAAAACAAATGTAGAAGAGGAGTTGCACATTCGGGCTGGGGGTCTGGGGCCCGCTGAAGGGCTTAATATGTTCTGAATCAATTTCGTACCCTTTCCTGGGAATAAATTGCACTTAATTATTATTGATTACCATGTTCTGAATAGTTTGTAAAATGTAGAAGAGAAGCTGCACATTTGGGCCGGGGGTCTGGGGCCCTCTGAAGGGCCCCATAAGCTAGAACTATTTTTATGTTCTGTGGTAGCTGAGCATACTGGTCTCTCCTGAGTATACATTTCAAACAAACTCACTATGATCAACCTGAACTCAAACATGATATTTCGACATAATTTTTTCGGGCGGGAGGCCTGAATCCGCCTATCGAAACTCTGATATATAAGGGGTATTTTTTCGAAAAGGGGGGGTCCTGACCCCAGTAACCCCCCCCCCCTCTAAATCCGCTACTGGTTGTATTCCTTCTTGGCTAAAAATGAAATATTATAAGAGAGACAATATGGCTTTCGACCGAAACGGTCAACCATAGATGCCATCACCGAATTTATGTCTGACGTGCTGCCTTCCTTGGATGCTAAAGAGAACTGTTTAGCTGTTTACCTTGATCTCTCTAAGGCCTTCGACACTATAAATCATGACATATTGTTGTCAAAGCTAAATTACTATGGAATACGTGGGAAGGCCTTGGAGTGGTTCAGCAGCTATCTCAACCAGAGGAGGCAGTATGTAAGTTATAGTGGTACTAACTCAAGAATTATGAGTTGTACGTATGGGGTCCCACAGGGATCGGTGCTGGGGCCTTTGTTGTTCATTATATATTCTAATGACATTCCGAACTCATTGAAATATTGCAAATCTCTGCTTTTCTCTGATGATACCACTGTATATATCAGCGGCCTTGATATACAGGCGCTATTTAATAAAGTAAATCAGGGTCTCTCTGTTCTTAGTGACTGGTTACGGGCCAATCAACTATCCGCTAACCCTTCCAAAACCAAATATATCTTGTTCTCAAAACAAAAGGGGGTTACACCTAATCAACACTTAATTATGGACAATGTTGTATTGGAGAATGTCCAGTTTACTAAATTCCTTGGTAAAATAATTGATCAACATTTGACATGGGAACATCACATTGAATATTGCAAGAAACGTATTTCTAGCGGGCTCTATGCCATCAATATCTCGAAACACATTTTAACAGGGACTCATCGTAGGATATTATACTACAGTTTGATTCATCCACACCTGCACTATGGGGTGAGGATATGGGGTAATGCTTGCAAGAAATATACACATAAATTGGAAATTATTCAGAAAAAGGCGATCAGAGCAGTTACGGGGGCCAGATATAATGATACTTCATCCCCTCTATTCAAAAAAGTAAATATTATAAAATTTAGGGACTTGTATAACCTGCAAATTATGTTACTAACTTATGATTTTGTGAATGGGCATTTGCCCAATTCATTATCTGGTATATTCGGTTACCATGGTGATATACATGAGCATCATACAAGGATCAGCACCGATCCCAAACTGCCCAAAGTGAACACAGACATTATGCGAAAAAGTTTTTTATACAATGCACCTTCTGAATGGATGAAGTTGGATGTAGACATCAGAAGCTCGAAAACCAAATTTATTTTCAAACGAAAAATGATGCATAAATTTATATCAAGTTACTAATAATTAAGCGGATGAAATTTGTTGGTGATAGCTGGATTATATAAATACTTTGATTGTATATACAGTGCCTGCGGTGTGGCTGTGTTCCCGAGGTGGCACTTTGAGCAAATTTCGGTGACAACATGCCTAGAAGGTTACAGACTTTTGTCTTTTGTTGTCACCATGATAAAGTGTACATTTTAATTTACTGAAAAATATTACTCTGATATAATTAATGTGTATTATTTAAAAATTGCTAATTATGATGTATATTTTTTCAAAAATAAAATACCTACCTACCTATAATCAAGGCCGTAATTCCCTTTTCGTATTTTATCAGGTATTTTGACTGTCAGAATGTCAGGGATAGATTGCCAATTTCGGCGATAAATGTCTGGAATTTGGTAGAAAATTGCCGTTTGCAGTGGCGGATCTAGCATCAGGCGCATCGGGCGTCCCCCCCCCCCCCCGTTCGTGAAGATTGATTGTGAATGCGGTGGTCTAAAAATTAGTTTTTACTCAAATAGTCACTGTGTCAATGAACACAAATTGATAATGGTACATTTGTCTCTATACGCCTGTGTCGTTGTCTATATCATTTAGTGATACACAACGAGCAATCAGTGTGACCCCCAGTAATTGAAAATCTGGTAAATATATTTTGTGTAAGACATGTAAATGTAGATTTATTTTGGGTAAGACATCCTAGGAGAGTGTTGTTGTTGAATCCATTTCACACGCATTCATCCGTTTCGCCATAAACTGTTGCAATGGAACCAGGCCAATGTTACGACCCAGGACATTGTTGTTCTTTTTGCCGATGTCGAGACAAATTCCGGAATTTCTTCATATATTCGAGTATATTTTCACTGAATATCGTTATTGATCATCGAAACAGATATAAATGTATGATATTTGAATGAAAGTTATATCAGAAAGTTATAATAAATTACAGTCATTCATATAATTTTATCTCTGAAAAGTACCTAGATTGGAGAAATACCAGGTATTCACTTTTTGCATGTCCCAGGAATAAATTAGTGTCGTGTCTTTGCATATAGTTTTAAAACCAGTCCTAGCTGTTATTTGTCATCGAGATAAGTCGCGTCGTGTGTAGGTTAATGGAAAAATTAATACTTTCTGAACGGCATATGTTAGCCCTGGAACCAGTGGTCTAAAGTGGGGATACCCCTGGATCCAGTCCATGATACCGCCGGAGCCAGGACACTACAAGGAAGCACAGGCCACCATACTCTGATTTTAACACCTGTCGACATAGGTTTCCTGTCCGTAGTTAAACGACGGTGAAATGTATCAAAATGTGTAATTTACAAGGGAGTCAAACAATATTTTTCACCACATTTTACACTCCGACCTCAATAATTATGATAGGGCTAGATGGGTTTTCGAAGATATGTAGGTGCTTGACTATAATAACCACAGTCATAGATTGTTAGTGTTTAAAACTGAAATGACCATTTTGAATTTCAGGGTCATTGAAGTCAAGTTCGAGGTCGCCACTCGAGTCGCCATACGTGACGTCCCATTTGAATGTGCTATGTATTAGTTATATTTTGAACTATTCCAGTTTACTCTATACATCTTGTGGTATTCCGTCGTGATTTGTTTTGGTACGTTTTCGTCCAAAACTGTAAACAGGTTGGACCGTCGACTACAGAGAAAAAAAGTCAAAGAAGCGGACGCAACGCCACGCTAGTAGGTTGGCAATCTTCCTTATAATTTTATATAATTTTATATAATTTTATACATGTATCTGCCCAAAATTCTTGATGTGTACATCTCAAAAGGAATAGTGATATTAAAGCAAATGCCTTCGAACACAGACAATATTATTTGAGAAATATATTTCGTATCAAGCATGTGAAATTAACTGAATGAGACGTACTCCTCAAATGTTGTGACTGCAACCACCCCTCTGGGAAATTTTGCTCATTTGAACAGGCGGTTCACATGTACACATCACATGTATGCAGATGTAAACAAAGCATAAAAGTGCAAAATAGACTGACCATTCCAGGCAAGCCATGGTATATCACTGATTATTTTCTAATAACTACACTATAAATGCTTGTATGTGTTGAATATAATGAGTTTATATGAGTCCCCGTCGTGAAATGAGGCTGATGGTACACAATACAATGAATACAGGTGCATGAATAATATTGTCGCAATGAACACCCCCAAACTTACCAATTGTATTTTCTCTGGAGAACTATAAATTATTCTCAACGCCAGTAGGCCTACTCAGATTCCCATTGATTCCCATTGTCGAAAGATTGAAGTTGTCACGGACCTGAAACTGACCTACTCTTAGATAATCTGCCTTCGAATGTATGCAATATTTTCGAAAGTAAAATTCAATGAAAACATCTAATACAGTATAACAAAACATGAGTTTTCTTTCCATCCGTTTTATCCCTAAAATAATCTGTTTCGAGATACAATACAATAGATCATCCATGGTCAAATTGAAACATGCTCATTGATGTTATTAGACAATGGTGTTCTGATATAGCCTGGTTCCAGGGATAGCATTTCTAAATAGTAGCCCGGTTCCATTTGGGAATCCTGGCCTGGTTCCTGGAGTATCGACCATAAATGTTCGTTTTGCGAATTTTGGTGAACCAGAGCAACAAACTTAGGTGAGTACACAAGAAACGCTGCCAGGAACCTATGTTTTGATTGATAGATATTCATGTCACTTACACATCGGGAGTGCGAACATTATCCTATAATACCTTACTGATCCTGGGGATTTATTCCAATATATGTTATTATATATATATTGTTTGATGTGATAGTTGTTTATTTGATACAATTGGTCGTCGTTTACAACAAAATATCACTCACATTTTTCATATTAACAACCGGTGCTCAAAATATACTGGTTCCAGGCGTAACATTGGCCTGCTTCCAGTCATTTGTGGCGAAACGGAAGGATGCGTGTGTTGAACCCACAAATGTTAAAACGCCCACAAATGTGAAAACCCACAAATGTGAAAACAAATTTTGTAAATCACCCACAAATGTAAAAAAATCAACCACAAATGTGAAAACGTTTTTTGTCAACTACCCACAAATGTGAAAATCTTCACCCACAAATGTGAAAAAAACTTCACCCACAAATGTGAAAAAAAAATCAACCACAAATGTGAAAACGATTTTTGTCAATTGCCCACAAATGTGAAAATCTGACACAACATTAGCTTCAACATGAGGAATGTTTTTAGCTTACCGACCTTTGTTCTGAAAACCTATTGCACAATTAATACTTTCCCCTATTATCATCATTTTTCCATAAAAACTTTCATATCTCAGTAAATATTGATCGTAGAGCAAAAAGGACATTATTTTCGAACCCATAGGGCTAATTGGCAATATACTAGGCGTGGTTTGGTATCAAATTACACCTGTGATGTCAAATTACAGCAAACCGGAAGTAGAAATATTTTTCAAGGAAATGGGCTCAGGATGCCCAAGGATCAGTTATTAGGCCGTTTTGGTGTGTTTGAAGGCCAAAAATTGATACTTTCCCCTATTATCACCCACTTTTCCATAAAAACCTCCATATCTCAGTAAATATTGATCGTAGAGCAAAAAGGACATTATTTTCGAACCCATAAGGGCTGATTGGCAATATACTAGGTGTGGTTTGGTATCAGATTACACCTGTGGTGTCAAATGACACCAAACCGGAAGTAGAATTATTTTTCGAAGAAATGGGCTCAGGATGCCCAAGGATCAACAAGGCCGGACGAACAACACTCCCAAACGTTGTGGTTCCGGGGACCCCTCCCATGGTTTTCGGGCCTCACGTAACGGCAACATTACTATTATTATTCATTATATGATGTGTGATATGTGATGTGATGTTTGTCTACTAACCATGCTATGACGGTACTAACCTGGTTGCTACTTAACGAAGTCACATTCGTTACAAAAATTTAAAGATAAAATTGTTTACGGACGACGGACGACGGATGGACGGACGATGGACGCAACGCGATGCCAATAGGTTATCGGACCAAAGGTCCGGTAGCCCAAAAAATCTTTCAGAAAAGTGCTTCCCTGTATTCTTAAGGCATTTTAGCGCAAATTTCGAAAAGATTCGACCGTAAATTCGAGATAAAAATAAAAATGTAAGACGTATGTCGGACGACGACGGATGAAGGACGCAATGCCATGCAATGGGTTATCAGAACAAGGTTCCGTAAAAAGACATAACAATAAAAGACATTCCTCATGTGGAACCTAATTCGTCGTTTCAAAGGTTAAAACTAGTATTATTTACTATACTTACCTCCATAATACTACACGGGTAACTCCTAACAGCCTACTTAAATTAGGCTCCCCCATAGAGAAACCTCTCATATGGGGAAGAATAAAGAATGACCCCTCCCTTGCTGCCACCAGGGGCAGCACCGTAGCCACTTCCTCCATTTCCAATTCCTTGTCTCAGGGACGAGTACAAAGGAAACGGGGTAGGTTGGGTGGGCACTTTGGTAGTATTATGGAGGTAAGTATAGTAACTAATACTAGTTTTAACCTTTAAAACGACGAATTATTGTCCTATACATTACCTCCATAATACTACACGGGTAAAATTCAGAATAGACATTGGAGGTGGGATTTGAACCCGTCCCTAGAAATCTACCCGGATAGTATCATTCTTTCATTATATATATATATATATAAATATATAAATATTAGTGCAACATACCTTGTGAAGAAAGCTTCAGTTCTGAATCCTCTTCACTTCCACCAGACTTGAATTTCCATTCCATGTTATCCACTCACTCACGCCGTGCGTGTAAGAGTCAAATCAATCCAAGTCCAAGGTAACAATGGTACTTAAATTAGGGGAATGTGGGAATCTTCCCTGAACAATATAACCAACTGAGTATATACAGTTCATAATCCTTTGCACTAATATCCACAGAACTAAGGAATCCATCCGGATCAACTGAAGCGACACATAGTCCGAACAATCCTTGATGTTTTTGTGTGGTTTTCATTTGGGTTTTTGTTTTTTTATATAGTTTTTCAGTTTTTGCCAGCATAACGGAAAAACAAAAGCTCACAGTGAAGCAAAATGGAAACCAAAATCCTCAATTAGCTTGATGTGCGACCGAGGATGACGTGCTGGCTGGCGACGATCGAACCCAGGTGCAACCCGTCCTCAGACGTCCAGGCTATGTCTCTGAGATAATGAGAAGTAAACGTGTTATGGCAAGACCAAGAACATGCACTCATAACCTGAGATAGTGGTGTATTACCAATATAAGCCAATGACGCAGCCATGGCCCGTACGTCATGCGCCCGTACCCGAAAAGAACAATCAGTCGGCTGATCGCCGAGATCGTAACAGAGTCGAATGCATTTCTTAATCCAAGAAGAGATAGTCGGGGAGCGAATATCGTTCTGGAAGCTTTTCAGATAAGAGACGAAAAGAAGCTTTTTGCCTTGTCGAAAACCCTTGGTCTTGTCAAGGTAAAAGCGCAAAGCACGTACGGGACAGAGCTTCGCGTCACTCTCCAAGTCCACGCCAAGAGAGGCATCGAGAGCAGGGATCACAATAGCCAATGGAGGGGCCGTAGAGAGCTGGGTTTTCGAGAGAAAAGACGGGAGAATGCCCAGTCTGACCTGAGCATAGTTCTCCTTCCAGCTAATCTTAGACGCATCCAAAGCATGGATCTCACCTCGACGCCTGCCAGAGGCTAGGGCAAGGAGAAAAACCGTTTTCCAAGTGACTAACTTGAGGGGCGCCGAAGCCAGGGGCTCGAACGGGGCTGATGCCAGACGGTTCAAGACCAACGACAAGTCCCACGCAGGAGTGGGGTTTCGCGCCACGGGACGATCTACCTCGAAGTTCTTGAGCAATAAAGTCAAGGCATGATCGGTCCCGTAGTCCACACCTTGTCGCGGCAAAAGCGTCTTAGCAATAGCCGTTCTGTAGCCTGCAAGGGTAGACGGCGCCCGACCTTCAGAGAATTTTAACATCAGAAATTCAGCTATTAAAGGGGCATTGGCCGATCGCTGGACAACATCCACGCGTGAAGGGCCAGCTGGCGTGTGTTCTGGTGAAACACCGGAGACCGTGGCTGCCTCAGTAGATCTCCTCGCAGAGGCAACGGCCTCGGAACATCGACAAGGAGATCTAGAAGCTCTGAGAACCACGACTTCTCGGGTTGTAGAGGCGCAATAAGCAGGATCCGACATTGTTGTGCTCGAACCTTGGCAATCACTTGCGGAATCAGAATGGCTGGGGGTAAGCATATGCATACAGGCCCTCCCAGTCCATAGACAGAGCATCCACACCCCAAGCCAGGGGGTCTGAGATTGGCGACACAAAGGTGGGGAGCCTGTTGTTCCAACGAGTGGCAAACAGGTCCACATGAGGTCGATCCCAAAGGGTACATAACTGTCGAAAGACCGCTGGAGACAAGGTTCATTCGGTAGGCTGTACCTGACCCCGCCGAGACAGCATGTCCGCCAAGACATTGAGACGGCCGGGAATGTGACGGGCACGGAGCATAATCGATCGGGCATTGCATCACCGTAGCAAGGCCGACACCTGATGACTGAGTGTCAAGGAACGAGTGCCTCCTTGCTTGTTGATGTAGGCCACGACCGTTGAGTTGTCCGTGGCAACCAAAACTGAGTGTCCTGCTAACTCGGATACCCAATTGGCCAGGGCCCTAGATACAGTTTCCAACTCGAGAGCATTGATGTGCCAAGACAAATAATGGTCGCTCCACAAGTCCGAAATCTCTTGGAAGTCCAAGTGGGCGCCCCAGCCCTCCATGCTGGCATCCGTAAACAGATGCTTGGATGGCAGCGGCAGACAGAAGGGAGAACCTTGTGACAGGTTTCTGATTTGAATCCACCACTGCACGCACTCGCGAGCCGCTGGAGACAACATTACCATCGTAGAGTTGGGGTCTGTAGCCAACCCAAACTCAGGCAATGCTGCAGTTCTCGCATATGTAAGCGGCCCAAAGGCACCAGCTTCTCCGTTGCCGCCAACAGGCCTAGCAGAGACTGCCAGGTGGCTGCCGACTGACACGGATGAGCCAGGAAGGAGGCTAGGATAGGGCGCAATTTGGAAATTCTGTCCTGAGGTGGGAAGACCATGCCTGACGTGGTCACAAACCTGTAGCCCAGGAACACGAAATCTCGAGATGGAACGAGCTCTGATTTCTCGAAATTGATCACTAGGCCCATTGTCTGACACGTATTGATCAACCAATCGCGGTGCTCCAACAACGTGTCTCGAGACTGACTGCGTAGGAGCCAGTCGTCGAGGTATTGATGAAGGAACAATCCCCGCTGGTGGGCCAGGCTCTGGACCTCCCTCACCACCATGGTGAATATCCAAGGAGAAGGTGACAGGCCGAATGGTAGAGCACGGAACTGCCACACACGAGCCCGGTAAGCGAACCTCAGATACTTTCGCGAGGCTGAGTGTATCGGAATGTGGAAGAAGGCATCCTTCAGATCCAGCGAGATCGCCCATGCATTCTCTGGAAGCGCTAACCGAATGAACTCGGGCGTCTCCATAACGAACTTTGGAGTCTGCACGAACGGATTCAGAGGCAACAAGTCTATAACTGGGCGCCAACCGCCGGAACTCTTTGGAACCACGAACACGATACTGTAGAAACCCACAGTCCGCGGATCTGCAGGTTCTACTGCCCCTTTCGCGATCAATTTTTTTATCTCTACATCCAAGGCTGCTCGTTTCGCCGGAGCCGACGGCAGAGTGAATGACTTGGGGATGGGGGATAATGCAGGTTGAGTTATGAACTGAATCTGGAATCCCTTCCGGAGTACCCCCACAATCCAAGGGCTGGCACCCATCTCTTGCCAAATGGGCCAAAAGAGATTTAAGCGCCCGCCGACTGGCGGTTCTACGTGACCAAAATGAGCGGGAGTCGCCATTGGTGACGCGTGGTACTCAGAAAGTTCCCTGGCACTGGTACTCACTGTCGTGACTGGGCCTGGACGCCCCTGCTCCGCCCTTAGACTTGCCGCGGCGGCTGGACCTGGAGTGGCGACCACCACGCTTGGTTGTAGAGGCAGGGGCTCCTGAAAAGGGCTGCTTCTTCCTCTGTTTCTTGGGCTTTGAAGAAGAAGCGGTCTGTGGCTGTGGCCGTGGCTTCCAAGCCTTCTGCTTGGCAAGCAGTTCGGAGAACAGCTGGGCATTGGCCGACTGGACGCGGTCCGACACTTGCCGTTTTTCGGCTGAAAGAGAACCGTCCTCTCCATGAAACAGGGAGTTGGCGGCCTGGTCCGTGAGCGTCTCCTGTGCGCAGGACAGCAGCATGGGGGCGGAACGTAGTTGGGATTTCAAATCCAGGGACGGCCACTGCTCCATGGTGAACGCGCCGTAAGAGAGCTGGTGTAGGTGGTCCCGGATAGACAAGCCCGCGCTGGACAGAAATCCGATAGTGGTGGAGATCTGATCCTGAAGGGCAGCTTGGGGGACGGGTCCAGCAGAGGCTTGCTGGGTCAGGTTCTCGAGGAGATCCCGCGCGGCGGCTAAAAGCCAGTCCTGGGTGGAGTCGATGAGAACAGCTCAACGAATCGACTGTTGAACATCTGCTACCTGGGCAGGGGTCACCGAGATCTTCGAGGGGGCCGACATATACTGAAGAGTCTTCTTGGAAGGCTCCGACGGCTTCTCCGTGAAGTCCATGTGGGAAGGCAAGTATGAAGAGGAGAGCTTGGGTTTCTTTATCTTGTCTCCCTTGGCCTTGATGGAGGCTTGGCGACGAACCTCGAACGCCTGGTGTACGCTACGGCTGAGAGGCAGTTGCTGGCGTGAACTTGATGGCGGTACTGGCTGGCCACAAGAAACTGGTTCCACTGACGAGGAGGTTTCCGTCGGAGGCTCTGGCGGAGACTGGGAACCGAGACACGTACACGTGAGAACCAACTTCTCTCGGAACTGGAGATCCTGAGAGGAGCCACGTTCGTCTACCAGGGAAGGATGTATGGACGCGGAGTCCATATCCTCTTCTTCGTCCTCTTCTTCCGAGTCGGACTCCGGGTCGGGACAGCGACGCCTCCGTGAAGCCGAGGGAACGAAGCCGGAAGAGGGCAGCACCTGGAGCACCTGAGCCGGGGTGACTCCACGGGAAGATCCTGGAGTAGGGCCGACAACCTGAGCCGGAGTGGCTAAGAGCTGGTCCGGGGGTAAGAGGCCTGGTGACTGTAGGGACTGGGTCCGCTGCAGAGGCGTGGATAGTCCACAGGTGGCCTCGCTCGCACGGCCTGCGAGAGGCAAGAATCCAGGAGGAGGAGCAGTCGGGGGACGACACTGGAGGAGGCTGTGCTGCACCTGAGTCGAGAGCTGCGAGAACAACGCTTGCATTTGTGCCGACATGCGAGAGGAGATGTCTAGTTCCAACTGCCGAAAATCCTGAGGCGCGGAGGAGGCAGGTGAAGGTAACATAACGGACTCCGCTGAAGAGCGGCCCGACACACGCACTGCCGAAGGGTGGCCTGAAGGCCCGGACTCCGCTGAAGAGCGGCCCGCGAAGACAGTCATGAGAGGTTGGCCCGAAGGCCCGGACGTCGCTAAAGAGCAACCCGCAGTCTGGCCCGAAGGCCCAGACGTCGCTAAAGAGCGACCCACTGTGGCAGGGTCCGTAGAGGGCATCCCGAGGGAGCTGTCTGGTGGCGAGGCTATCCGCTGGATCGGCGGCGGGGAAGGCCTACTGCGCTGGGACATCGACTGGAAGAGAGAGTGAGAATTAGACATATCGTCCTAACCTCCCCCCCCCCCCACCACTCTATCACCGAAACATCGCGCCCTGAGGCAGTCAGATGCGGTGGAAGATGAGGCGAGCAATCACTGCTAGCATTGAAGCCGTTAGTCAGAATAGAAAACGGAGGCTGGTCGGATCCTGGGATCCGATGGGAACCTGGGTCCCGGGCCCTGACAGGGGCCAGGAGCCGAACTAGCGCTGTTTCTAACTCGACCAAACCACTAGCGTCAGTTACTAATGCCCGAGGTGGGCATAGAAGCAACGCCGTGGTATCGAGGGACAAGCCTGAGCTGGTAGCGGAATGCCGAGGAAGATGCAAGTATGGTCTATCAGCATCCGATACCTTAACGAGAGTCGTGTTCCTGTCGGAACCCGGGTTCCCATCGGAACCCGGGCCCCGAGCGGGGCCCGGGACCCGAGCGCCAACGTGTAGCTGTATAGCTGACAGTGACTCGGAACCCGGAGCCGTAATCCCACCGGGACCCGACCGGGACCCGGGAGCCGAGCACCGTCATCTGACATGAGCGTGACAGATGAGAGCGCGGGAACGGACGGAGTGTTCCTACCGGGTCCCGGGCCCCGATCGGGACCCGGGCTCCGGGCTCCGAGCGCCCACGCAAGGCATGGACTCGGAAACACGACGCTCGGAGTGAACGGAGAGAAAACGATTAACCAGGCTAGCTGGAAAATCTAACAGACTCCGAACACTCAAAAGCTGAGGGCGCAATGCCGAAAGCAGAGAGCGGCCCACCACATCACCCACCACACCTGACGGGGCCAGAGCCGCACACACAGGTGGGGGAGAGGGAGGGACAAACATGACATTACAATCAAAATTATGACAAAATTCCTGTGAGTCAGGGCGTCTACACTCACTGGGGATTGTAAAGCTAAATTAAGCCGAGCTGACTCAGTGTCGAAGCGACGGATGGCGGCGAGACAACGCACCCGGGTGGACCGAGAGCAGTCAACATCAGGTGGGGAGGGACGTGAACGGAGGTGAAGTAAATCCCTCAACGCCCCATACACGGTTGACCAGTCTTCTGGTGAACGAGATTCGCACTTGTCGCAAGGAAAATCGTCGATGCAGAATGAATCCACACACCGCCAACAGAAGTCGTGTACCTCCCACGCTGGTAAGAACACGTGGCACCGGCCACACACACGCGTGGGCATGGTCAGCTCAGCTCACTCAAACAGGAAAACCTGGGCGTGGACTACCGTCAACGTGTTAAAAAGGACACCCCTAACGACTAAGAGTCCTTTCCTGCCGAGTTTCCACAGAGGTGGAACGATCCGAGCAATAAAATTAAACAGAAATATAGAGTAGGCATAAGTAGGTCTGCTTCCTTCAATAGGAGAATTGGGAATGGAGGAAGTGGCTACGGTGCTGCCCCTGGTGGCAGCAAGGGAGGGGTCATTCTTTATTCTTCCCCATATGAGAGGTTTCTCTATGGGGGAGCCTAATTTAAGTAGGCTGTTAGGAGTTACCCGTGTAGTATTATGGAGGTAATGTATAGGACAATAATGTTGTGTTTGATTTTCACATTTGTGGGCAAATGACAAAAACCGTTTTCACATTTGTGGTTAAATTTTTTTTTCACATTTGTGGGTGGATTTTTTTTCACATTTGTGGGTAATGATATTTTCACATTTGTGGGTGATTTACAAAATTTGTTTTCACATTTGTGGGTTTTCACATTTGTGGGCGTTTTAACATTTGTGGGTTCAACATGCGTGTGCATTTGGGGAATGAATATTGTTATAGAATGAACTTGTGGCACTAATACATGTAAAGTCTTTCTAGACATTTTTTTGTGTGAGTTTACTTTTGTCAACATGTGTGTGAAACTAAACATACATGCATGTATACTGAGCCATAGTACACATGTACATACATGTACTATTATATGTTCATGCAAAGCCAGTGGGTGATGATTCCGCCTCTGATAACCACACAAAATATACATAACACTCCTATTAATGTCTCCTGAAAACTCCCAGATGCTCTCAGAAGACGCCAAAACCATTTTTTTCTCGGGGGGGCTTACGGCGCCATTCCAACCCCCACCCCCCCCCCACCCGAAACCCCAGACCGATAGCTTTACGCCCCCCCCCCCCCCCCGTTTCCAAATTCCTTGATCCGCCCCTGGTTTGTCTCCCGGTTGTAGTATGCCAAGTTATACTACAATACCATTCAGCATCGCACAAATATCCGGGGAAAAAATGGTGTAAACGAGTTGAACAAATCATGCAGAGTGTATGTGCTCTACAGCTTACATACCTTTTGTTGTTGTTTACTAACACTGCTCATTCTGGATTGTCGATACAAGACTGAGAAGAACTGTCAACTGTGAAGTATCAGCGCTCACGCTATGGCATCAAAGATGGGTGTTTTCAGTGAATCAATGATTCACATTCATGCGGGCTTGAATATGTTGTAATACTCGCACTGTAGCAAGTGTAGATGAAAATCACGATAGATGTTTCTCTCAGATTACCTGGATTTTGGGGGGTGGAAAAATGTCGTGCCAAACATGTTCTCATTACCCGGTAAACTGTTATTATCATGCAAGTTGATACCCCCACTTAACACCAGGTTTTAGCGATTTGTATGGTGGTTAACTGTTGTTCAAACTTCATGAACCCAAAGTCAACGCGTCTGTTCCATATACAAAATTTAATAACATGTATCAATGAATACCCTTTAACCAGTAGTATTCATATAAGTAATTTAATTACATGCACTTAGTTCTTTATGCAATTTTTCTACATTTATTTTTTACCAGCAATATCAGTAGGCTTTATATCAGTAGGTCATGCGCCAGATTAGCCGCTGTGTATAGCGCTGTAGTGTAGATGGAGAACAAATGTTGCCTCTCAGTATGTCACTTTTGTGCAGTGTGTATAAAGAAGGCTGAAACCATAACGTACTGGGAAGCAACTGTCGAACGCGATGACAAAGGTGATCTTCATTCTCACATACATGTTGAAAGATTTTTCTCGATACGTTCATCCGTTCATCGGCAATTCCAATATCACAAAAAGAGGCAATACGTTATTAACCTATTCCTGGACGTTATCACAATGTTTCAGCAATAAACATGCCATCCCGTGGATCAAAGAGTCGGGAGCTTCTGGCACAACGCATGGGTAAAATATCATGAACGTAATCGAAATATTCAGCGGTTATCAGACAAACGTTTTATCAAAACTCTTACAAACAATAATTTATGAAATGTTTTTTTGTCAGAACAAATAAATGTAAACACAAGCTATGTCGCAAGATGATAGGACAGCTACTTGAATACTCAGTATGCCGACAACCAAATCGACGTAGGTCACTTCACTGGCAACCACACAATGAGTTGCCTCCCAATCGAAGACTGGAACCGTTCCTGTAAAAAACCCCGAAGTGTCTTTGTTCTCAACACTAATGAAAAACTTTCATAGTAATCCATACGACGTATTTTATTATAGTTTTATTGGTATACGATAAACCAATTTTATTGGTTTTCAGTACAAGCTGGGTGATGTATGTTAAGAATTACTAATACAATAATACATTATGTATGTTACAGTAGGCGGCCATTATGGATTACATTGAAATATGCACCTATTATAGACATGACCAGGTATGAAATATGCCGAACTGTCACAAGACAATGCGTAACTCAGTGTAGCATATACGCAGTTCGAGTTGTATATAACGAGATATACTTGAAAAAAATATGGGTTTCGTGAATTTTATTACATATGTTTTTTTCTCTCTTTTGTAATACCTATCAGATGACAATAAAATCGAGATAAAGCAACTAACATGTGTCGAAAATTCATCGTTTAAACAAATTCTGTGATAGAACTGCAATATCGAGTATCGGTCATTGTCTTACACGAAGAGACATGATTATTTTTTTCGTAAACTACTTGGATCCTCTATTTAGAACTAACACTTCAAAATCAATTTCTGCCGTGAAGGGACCGAAGTCGTCCATTGCTCCGGACTCTGTTTTCATCGTAATTATGGATGTCGCTTCTTGATGGAGGCGAAATAATGTATATCTCTTATTGTAGGGGAACTATTGTTTTGGGCCTTGTGTCATGGAACCAAAACCGACTAGAAAAGTATTGAAAATAACGGTCGCATACAAGAGGTAGGTGATGACTGCCTGGGCGTGGTTGAGTCTGTTAGTACGCTTCAAGTTGTCGTTGATGCCGACCACCAGATCTATCAGCTTCAAGTGCCTCAAAGTCGTTCGAACGATGTTCGTTTTGATATGGACGTCCTTTTTCGCCCTAGCAATTGCCTTTTTGTTCGATGGATCCAGGCCGGCCAAATAGAGTTCAGCGTTGGAGAGGGATTTGGACTGTTCGCGGAAACTCGTGATCAAATGTTGCATCATATCTTGTGGAGAAAGAGCTTCAGATTTTACCCCGTGCTTTTCTAGGTCAGTTATTGCAGTTGTTCCATAGGTTGTGGCTGGTGTGGTCGAGTTATTCACCGAAGTGTGATCTAAAGATTCGGTGTCATAGGTGCAACCGTATGACGGCTTCGGCATGGCAGCCATTATGGATGCGGACTTGTCCATTTCACTGAGCCTAGACGACACCGTGCTCATATAAACAAGCACGATACCAATGGCGATCTGCAGGCCCATAGCGGCTACAACTAGCAGAAGGCTGAATGCATAGTAGTCGACCCCATCCGGCCCGCTGTCTATGATGGTCTTCAGCACAACGACCAAGCTCACGGAGAGGGCAGACGTGGAGCTGGCCTGGACACGGTCTCGCTTGTGACTAAGGTTGACGGCTGCCTTGTCCACCTACGATGGGATTAGTGAACTACATCATCCACACTCACAATTTTCGTTTGCATTCAGTAAATATGCCGTGTGCTACATATGGGGTAGGAAATGCCAACTCTTTTTGTAACACCCTGTTTCATTTCTGTATGATGCTTGATAATTGTTATTATACGAATTACCGGTTATTCACGGTACCAGTGATAGGTTTTCAAAATGTTACGCACTGCTACAAAGGTTCTCGTCTTTTGGAAAGAACTTTCTCGTCTTTTGGAAAATCAAAAGCTAGGAGGGAGGGCTGGAAAAACAAATGGACCCTCAAAAAAAAAAACCGATATCACTTCCAATGATGTCGAGGTAGGGGGCCTATGCCTTTTATCATCCAATAATATACCATAGATTCACATTAAATTTTAGAACTTTATTTATGGGAACAATTGATAATTTGATAATTTAAAACGTTACTTAAACAAGCAAAACTCTGGATACATTCTGTATACAAGCTCACTATTTAGTCGAATGAGTTGTACTGCGAGACCACTTGGGTAAGTTTTACAAGTATTGGCTGAATTTCGTGTGTCAAAATCGCATTTATTACCACGATATTACATATTTAACTTGTTTGTTTTATCTCAAAACTTTATCTCAAAGGTAGGTACGCGAGGACGAGAAACACATATGGAACAGGAATTTCCTAAATAAAATCCCAGTACCAAGGACTACTAGCGAATCAATTGCCAGTATCCGAATTGACGTTGGCCCTCCCTGTTTCGCCGCATTTGATTCTTTTTACTGAATCATGTATATTAGTTGGTCGCTGAAGGATTGTAAATGTCAGAATATGGATTGTATTTCAGAATAAATCAACTATACACAATTGAATCAATACGGATGCTGAATGGATAACCAGTCCCAAGTTATTGCTATTGTGAATGTAAAATATGCTGTTTGGGACAACCATATTAAATGCGATTAGGTAGGCTACACATACCTTCTCCTGCTGTTTGCCGACACTGCTCATCCTGAAGGTTTTTTTCCCTGGAAGAGCGTACTATGCGGACTGAAAAAATCCACAGTTTGTACACAATTTATGATCGCTTGTTCTCATTAACTTTTCATATTCATGTGGGTATGTTGATATTTATTATCATTGAAACTAATTTGTACTAGATGTTTTCAGTAACCGTCGCGTTGGGAAACAAAAGGACGGAAATTCAACACAAAAAGTCCCGCATGAACTCACTCACTGGTTGTGTTCATAATTAATTAAATATTCTTTTGTTCAGTGTTCAATGGACTTTCACGTGCATGTATCGAAGTCTGTGTTTCATAGCATTCATCCACTCAGGGTAGATTTTCTCCAGCACATTACCATGTATGATTAGATGTCATAATGTGTAAAATATCCCAACGAGGCGTCTTATCCTAATATTTTCCACGTTAATGTGTTAATATTGTTTTACAATAGGGCGTCTTGTTGTGATATTTTTACACATTATGACATCTAATCATCATGAAGTTTCACGTTAGGACGTTTTTTTTGTGAATGAATGAATGAATGAATGAATGAATGAAGTTTATTTAACATCGCATGCAATCAATTATGTACAAATTTGTATATAATATAAGCTCACGAGTTTCTGTGCGATGCTTACATAAAAACAAGTTTCACACATATTGTGAGATACAACATACATATAATGAACAATTTGCATAAAACAGACAGTTGATGATGGTTATTAAAAATACATAGATCTTATTTGTGATACATCCATTCTTTTAATCCAGATATTCATATTTTTCTTGAATTGTGACAAAGATGTAGTATTTTTATCCGAAAAATTTAACATGTTCCAAAGTTTGCTTGCAATATATTTAAGTGAGTGATAACGTATCTATTAGTGTTATATTTTGGCAGATTATAGGTACTTTGATCACGAAGATTGTATGGGGATACATTTTCCTCCAGTAAAGTACGCAAAAAAGAGGGGGACAAAAAGTTGCGAATTTTAAAAACTTGCGAATTTTAAAGACAATAGCATTATACACCTTTTATAGACATCTAACAAATTATCCTTGAGTAGTAGATCCTCGTATGAGTGCTCTTTTGTTCAACTTATCTAGCCGCTCTAAATTGGATTTGCTGGAAAACATCCATACATTTGAACAATAGTTAAGATTAGAGACAATAAAAGCATTGTATATCGATTTCCTACTTTTGACATCTAGAATATTGTTAATCCTTGACAGGGCATTGATTTGTTTAGCTGTTTTTGAACAGATATTGTCAGTATGGATATTGAAGTTTAGATCTTGATTCAGTTCCATACCTAGAATATTCATTGTTTTATTTCCCTTCAGTGTACAGTTTCCGATACATTCAATAGCGATAGAGGCATCCCGTTTGAGTAAATATTTAACAGAGTCTATATCATGGCTAATGACTGACAAAGTGTTATCATCCGCATAATTATATATAGTGCATTTCAAGTCAGAGTACAATAAGTCGTTGATGAAAATATTAAAGAGTAATGGCCCGAGAATAGAGCCCTGTGGCACACCTTTATTGGTAGTGACCCACTCGCTGGTGATGTTTTCGATTTTAAACCTCTGAGATCGGTCAGATAAATATGATTTCAGTAATCCACAAGAATTTAGATGGAACCCATATTTATGTAGTTTGACAAGTAGAATTTCATGCGGCATACAGTCAAATGCCTTGGATAAATCGATAGCGATCGATCCCACATATAATTTATTGTCAAGGGCAGTGCGCCAGTTTTCGACCATCAGAGACAATACGTCTTTACATCCGTGTTTATCCCCAAATCCTGATAATAATGGATGAAAAATGGCGTCTGTGAACACTGCAAATTGTTCGCTTACAACACGCTCAAATATTTTCGATAGAACTGGAATTAAATTAATAGAGCGGTAGTTGTTTTTATCCAATTTATCTTTCTTTTTGTATACGGGAGTATAATATTGGCCCGTTTGAGAGATATTGGGAATATGTTATTGCTTAGGCAATCATTGATGAGTGCGGACAAAGGTCCAGCCAATTCACTTTTAATTGTTCTGATAAAAGCAGATGGCATACAATCATAACCTGAAGCCTTGCCTTCTTTGAGGGCATTTATGATACGCTCAATTCCCATTTGTTGCATTGATTTTCAATTGTTGTAATACTGAGATGATCGCTATATTTTTCAATAATGCACTGGAGCGGCGTTGATGGGTCATCTCCCGAGTCATTATCGTTGCCTATGGAAGCGAAAAAATCATTGAATATCGTACAAATTTTGGCATTGTCAGTTACTATATGATCTTGTTCGCGAAGCATAAAATCATCACCTAAATTAGAAGATTTCGTAAAGAAGGGTTTTACAGTTTTCCAGAAATGTGCGTTAGACGTGTCAGTGCGACACCGCTTGAGAAAATAATTCCTGGTGCTGGTGCGCTTGATAGAAATAACTTTGTTCCGTTTAGATTTATAAAGTGAATGATAAAATTTCGATCTATATTTGTGGAATTTATTGCGAGCCATATTCCGCGCATATATTGCCGACTTCAGTTCGCGGGTCATAAATGGATAATTTCTTTTCTTGTGCTTTCGCGTACGGATTGGCGCATGGTCGTCAAATAACGTTGTTAATATATTATGAAAATCAGTAAAAGCTTGGTCTGGATCAGGATCTAAGCTAGACAGGTCAATGGAGGTCAAAGATTGTTTAACACTATCATAATCGATGTCCTTCATTCTCCTGTATTTGATATATTTACATTCTGATTTTGGCATGTGTTTCCTCATAACAGCTCCAATCATATTATGAACATCAGAAATCCCCACGTCTATAGAGAAACATTTCATAAAACGATTTTTTCTATTAGTAATAAATACATCAATAAGCGTAGGGGAGTTTGATTTGAAACATGTTGGTGACGTTATGATATTTGACAGACCGTACACAGGCAAGATGTCTAGACATGTAGAAGTAAGCACGAATTCAGAACATTGAAATTCAAAACCCCAACTAGAAATACATTTTCATATATTCTCAATACATCATTAAGCAAATTATCAAACGATTCTTCAAAGACTGTATTATGAACAAATGGGTTCTTATATGAATGGACAAAAACCCATTTATCACACTTGTCAAATATTACTTCTAGACACATTATTTCGAAATCGATATTCGCATCATGACCGTTATCCACCAGTATTTCTCTGTGAGGTAAATTAATTGAAACATAGACAATTAGACCTCCACTATTTTTTCTTTTATCCTTTCTGAACATTGAATACCCGTCGACACTGAAAAGTGCACTATTATCAGATCTGTCGGGTTTGCATTCGCTAAGAGCAAGCACATCTACAAAGCATTGATTGAGGATATATTTGATTTCATCAAATTTGTGGCGCAATCCGTTTACGTTCAGGTTGCATATTTCAAATTTTTCGGATATTGAGACCACATGTGTTTTGTCTGGTATTTACATCATGTACATCTTTGGTTCCAATAAAATGATAAATTTCACGTTAAGATGACTTGCTGTGATATATATGAAATTGTAAAAGACATCTTGCTGAGTTTATCATGTTGAGAAAACTGAAGGTGATATATTCATGTTAAAGGAGGACTTCCTATCAAATTCAAACGCAATTTGGTAACAAATTAGTTTAACACACATTAAGTATTCATTCAAATGACTTCAAAATCGAAGAAATCATTTTTTTTTTTTAAAAACTACTATTGAATGTAAAACTGAAAAGAAACTAAACTAGCGTGCCGCGCTCTCCAACTGAGGAGAATGAATGTGTCAAAACGATGACGTCATTGTTTTGATGATGCTTCGGGCAACGGAGCACTTCCAGCATCTTTGGTTCCAGTGAAATGAGCTGCCTGTCGAGTCTTCTATCAAAACAATGACGTCACAGAAATTTTCGTCATGTTTGACGTTTCTGTCAGCCATGGACTGCCGTGTGGCACAAATAGGAAAAAAACAGATTTTCAGTTTTATCTTCCGTACGATTTGTTTGTACTGAACAAATATATATTACATAATGTGAAATATATATTTCATATGTGAACGAAGCTTAAGAGTCTTCTCCATTCAAATGCATTGAAATATATTTGCTATATTGAAGTATTAACCGTAAAATCATGGATCGAAGCCAATAAACATTGATAGGAAGTCCTCGTTTAACACGTATTAACCTGGCAGTTGAAACGACAAGCCGTGTTGTCCATAGACATGCGAGGAGATAAATAACTGTAAACATGGTTAAGAGAAGCTACGTGTAGTGAAAAACTCCTTGAGTGTAAATGTATATGTCGATTCAATACAATAGTTTTTATTTATCAAGTAGATCTATATATAATCAAAAATAAATGTACACAAAAGTCATTCCTTTTAGTTACCAACCAACCCGGAAAATAAGTCCACTGGATACTCATAACGGCCATGGTTACATGTAAACATGTAATAAAGTCAACACAGACCCTAATACAAGCCACCTAACTGTAAACATGTTAACACAGACCCCCAATACAAGCCATATAACTGGAAACATTCAAACACAGACCCCAAAACAAGCTAGTAGCCTGTAGGCTTTTCCCGCTGCACTAGCACCCGTCAACACGAAAACTAACATCTGAACTATGAAAAACAGACCCTGCAACCAACCGTGTCACTGCTACGCCTTGCTCAGATAGGCTCTGTATGTCTCGTTCGTCTCAGGTCGTCAAATAACGTAATTGGGTACGTATCTAGTACTGCCGGGTCCAAACAATGCCACGTGGTCATTTTTGCCGGATTTCCGTGAGTTCAGAAGCACCGCAGAAAAAGGTGATTTGGAATAGAATAATAAACCTTCTTTATGTTCCACAAAATGGCGCTCCGTTACTTATTTGTGTTGAATATAGCACGATAGATATGATTTGAAGGACTCAAATTGCCTCTTGTTTACATAGTGTATCAGAGTGTGATTTTCGCCCCTTAAATTTCTGATGATTGAATTTTATTGGTGATGTTGTGATATAAATGGTGCCAAAAATACACGACAACACGTGCGGCCCACGAAACTGTTGATGAGTAGTATACTACTACAGTTTGTCACAATTACCGTAATATATATTTTTTTCTTTAAAAGAAACTGTGTATAAAATATGCAAACATAGTATATTCACCTAAATGAGTAGGAAATATTCGATGGAACTCTAAATAGACCAGTTCATACCAACTAGTATCTGTTGGAATTTATGAAGTGGGTTTCTTGTATATTTCCGATAAATTCCTTATATATAGTGTAATACGGCGTGTATTCAACTTACATGATTGTAAGTTGATAGTCAATTTCCCTTTTCTAAGCAGCAACATTCCTATGTCACCGGCAAATGGTGTGTTTGTTTCTCAACTTATACGCTATTCCAGAGCTAGTTGCAAATATGAGGACTTTGTCTATCGAAGTGCCCAGCTAGTCTCTAAACTGCTGCGACAAGGATATGTTATATCAAGACTAATAGCTGCGTTTAAGAAATTCTATGGACGTCATCATGATCTGGTTGATAAATACACCAAATCCATGTCTGCCATGCAACTAGATCTATTTTCATGTTAATTTTGGGGAATTCATGACGGGTGCCACTAGTGGGGCAGGAAATGTTACCTCTTTCCGGAACACCTGATTTCACCTCCTAATGGCCATTTTTTGGGTTCATGTGTTTCCCTGTCATTTTTGTATTCTCTCACTTCTCACTATAACTTTCTGTCCCCGAACTATGAGATTGGATAACGGACCCTGTTTTATTTGCTCAGAATACTTAATACTGGGTAGGAAAGTAGCACTTTCACATGTCCTAACAGGTCAATTGTCCATAGCAACCCACCCAACAACTGGTTGCTAAGGGGCGCTAGCTCTGATTGTGTAGCCTTGACAACATGCTGGCATAACAAAGACTGACTATGCATTACCACAAAACATATCAGTCTCTATAGGAACCTTTATCTACATTATAACCCTTGCATAAATGAGGTTTAGATAGCTAATTATAGTACCTGACTCATATGACGTCATGAATATCTAATTATAATAATTAATGAGGTCCTGCAAATTGCTGATATATTGGAAAAAAGTAATTCACGAAAATAGAAATATCTCAGGTTGTGATTGAGATTTTCAAGTTTTGTAAAAACCAAAATGATCAGGGGAACCATCTCCACGGTATGAGAACATAAAAATGATACACTCTAGTTAGACTTTAAATATCGCTTACAGACCCTATTGTGATGACGCCCAAACACTTCTTTCATGTTCGATACCAGTAGCGATGTCCCGGTATATCGATTCCGTTATAAAGCACACATTAAATCAAGGAATGAATAGTTGAAAATATCGTTTGCAATAAAATTTGTGACGTAACTGCCTGCATCAGCTTTTTGTCAGACTCATCTAGTTAATGCGCTGAATATAAGGAGACGAATTTTTATTTTGGAGTTTATCTGAACGTGATTATCTTAATTTGATTCAGAAAAACGCAGACATTCAATTAAAATTTGTCATTTGAATTACCAAATCATAATGATAATACCTTTCTTCCAGTATTGACTTCGGTGGTGTCTAGATGTGAAACATTTCAGGGCGTCAATAAGTATTTGATATAAGCTTTTTATTCACAATTTATTCGCAATGACAAGAATGACAACAGACATGTTAGATACAAGATACTATATGGTTATTGCACAATATGGGGTTTTACGCCCGAGGGCCAAGATTTGGCCCGAGGGCATGAAACCCCATATTGTGCAATAACACGTCTATCATAGCCAGTTGATGGTAGGGAGATTCACATTCACAGAGTTACAGATAAACAAGTTGAAAGTTGAAATGTCTATAAAACTACCAGAAGCAAGGATCAGTCTCGTGGCAAGTGGGTTGGTGCCATACTCGGTGGGTACAAATAGCTTTCGAGAGTTCCAAAGCCGATCAGAAACGTGTTGAATATAAAGGTAGCATAGAGGATGTAGGTGATTGAGTTTTGGAAGAGGGTCATTCTAGCGATGTACATCATCTTTTTTTCCACATGTTCCACTATCAGAGCAAGTCTCAACTGATGGACTGTTAGATCGATCATCCTCTTATACTTGTTGACTTGTTTCTTCACCTTCTTGATTTCATCAGTCTTATCTGCATCCATGGCGGAGAGCTGATACTGGGCCTTGCTCAGCTGGTCAAACTGTTTCCTAATTTTCTTCGTCAGAAGTTCTATTAAATATTTCTGGTCGACCCGCTCCAAATCGGCTGCATTGTCGTCCTCCTTCTTGGAAAGCAAGCCACTAACGCCCATGGGATAATCCCCAGTATCCATGGAACCGTATTTGTAAGTAGCCGCTATGACCTTCAATGCATCATGAGTTTCTGGAGGGTTCAGACGGCTGATCTTGGCCGAGGTTAGGTTCATAACGAGTAGGAGGATACCGGTAACGACTTGCAGGACCATGGACCCCAACACTAGGGTCAAGTTGAAAGCGTAGTACTGGAATCCATCTGGTCCACTGTCTATGATGGTCTTGAGAATGACGACGAGGCTGACGGAGAGAGCCGAGCAAGAGGTCGCCTGTACTCTGTCTTTCTTCCTACTCAGGTTCTCAGTAGCCGTAGCAACCTTTTTGGAGCAAAAATGTTTCTTAAATTCACATTGTGTGTGTCTACATTCTATCACTGCGTATTATGGAGGGTGATTTGTGTTGTTTTTCATTTAGATCACAATACACTATATCGTAATCACTCATCGAAACTATAAATACACGTTCAACAGGAATAAATATTACTCCATTTTACGAAATTGGCAAACGGTTAGTGTGTCATATTGAATTGTATGGTTGTGAGTGGACATGTGCACGTCGCAAGCTTGTTTCACACACCGTAAGCATGTATTTATGTTCCTCGCACCTCGAAGATATTCCTTACCTGTGATTTCACTGTGACATAAGTCGCCGTTTTCCCGGACATTGTTACAGATGTAGACGTTAACTAATATTCCATCTTTCAGACTACATGAAATGGAGAAACCGTTCATGTTATTCATCATTTACAATTTTATTTAGCCATATTATTCAATGTATGTTACGTTTCAATATACCCATATGTTCATTTTGAAGGGATGCTGGTTTATTGTTTCGCGAATTTACTTTGTTAGTATGAAAAAGGAGGTTTAAATAAATTAATTATACATATGCGTCATTTTATTAGATAAAGTTCACTTGTATGACCTAACTTGGCTAGTGCCTTACACGAATTAAAGAATGAATAAAAAAGCTATTTGGCGACAGGACACTAGTGATCACTTACACTGTTTCTGATCCCTCAAGTGCAATGCGACTGCATTCACAACTTGAATGTTTTACTGTAAAGCGTATGTATATGTGTGGCGATTGTATGTATAGTATACACTATATTTTCCGTAATGACATGCTGTGTCATGGCGGTTGAAAGAACCTACTCAATCAACTCATCTTTGGATTGCAACTCAGAAAATATAATTCATCTATACACTTGTAAACTTTGCGAAAAACAATAATGTAGGTGAAACCGGTAAATCACTCAAATTCCGAAACAATCCTCACCGTGCTACAATAACTAGCTGCAATGGAGAAAATGCATTATACAGTCATCAATCTAAATTTCACAGCAAAACTGAATTTTCCATCGAATGTTTTTCTCTTTTACCAATTGAACAGGTTTCCGATCTTGGTGATGAACTTTTAAACAAACAATGGCTACTTGAAAGGGAATTATTGTTAGATTGATACTCTAGGCACTTTCGAAGCTCATGGTCTCAACGTTCAGAAATTTACAAAGTAAGACCTTTGGAACAAAAGTGATAATAAATTCGACCTGGTGTATATAGTACCCTTCTCAAAAACAGGTGCTCTTTCGGCCCAAATTGTTAAAACGCATATGAAACAACTCAACAAAAATACTGATGGTGATATTAAAATAGCAACAGCTTACAAGAAGTATCAAAATCTTAAAGAACTTTTAGTCAGAAGCAAACTTAAATAATCCAACGAAATTTGTTCAATGTCGCTCATTGAATTTTTATCGCTTTTACTGTTTTCTGTTATGTGTTACTCTTACAGTTATCTTGTGCCAGTGCATTTTTATACTCTCCAAAACATACGTACGTACATACCTACGTATGTACATGCATACATACACACACGGTATAACCCACATTCTAGGAAATATATATTTTATGACTTGGAAATTGATACATTATATATAACATATTATTCATTGATGTTATTGTACACCTTTTTGTTTACATTCATTTCTATGCATACAAACACCTGCTAGTGGATTATGTATGGAAGAGATACATAGTTCTACAACATCTTGGAAACAGTGTATCAATAGAGTGTATACCAGGAGACATTTTGTTCCAATATACGAAATAAATCAAGTATGTGTTGTCTGGCTTTGTTGTCATGGCAAATATTTTTCAGGTGGGCCCATTCAAGGAATTTTTCACTTGATAAACCGTTCACAAATTAAACAGAATGTGCTCAAAAATATCCTATCAAACGTTTGATGTTTTTTCCCAAACTATTCGTCTTATATTATGTGGCCAAAGTGTGGCAATTCCAATCACATCCTGAATTAACGTTCACAATTCATACTCATTTATTGTAATTTGACCATACTCATTTATTTGTAATTTTGACCACAAATTAAAAGAAAATGACAATAGAAAATGAGTGAACACCACTTTCTTGGAAATATATGTCGTAGCATAAATCATTATAAAACATTTCACTGCTTTTACATGTGGACTTTATTCAAATGCTATATGAATAATTATTTCAGAACAATATTTTTTTCTAGGAGAAACATATTGATGACATCAAAGAAAAAACTCAATAGAAATTAGCAGCTGAACATAGCTATAGTTACCATGGTTACTTGTAACTGAATATTTTCAATCATTCTGATTCTGCTGATGGGTTCCAAGGCATAATCACTGTTAGTCAGGAGGAATATTGAGCATATGGCACTCAGGGTGGAAATGTAGTACAGACATTTTCTATCGATTGATATGGCTTCATAATGGTCTAAGACAACCTTTTTCAGAGGGTGTGTAAAATTTTCTCCCGGGCTAACTTTTTTATGGCCTTTTTCAAAATGGCCGACATCGAAAATTAGGTATTTTAGGAAAAAAAAGGTTATCCTCCCGGCATGATGCTTTTGGTCTATTAAGGTGACATTTAGTTATATGGAGATATATTCTTCATAACAATACTAATAATACCGATTCAAACGTCCCGAAAATGGAAAAAATCCAAGATGGCCACCAAATTCTCGCCATTTTTACATGAATGCTCATAACTTCCTGCCAAATTGAGATAGGAAGCCAATTTTGGTGTCTAACCCTGGGTTTTGGGGTATGAGGATTCCAAATAAATAACCAGTTTCATGATTGGATGGTTCAAAGATGCTCAGAATCCAAGATGGCTGCCAGACGATAGCTCGATTTCGCAAATAAGCGCCAATAACCGTCACATATTCAAAATAAGAAGGCAATTTTGGTGGCCATTCCTGGGGTTTGGGGTATGAGAGTGCTACCTGAAGAAATAATTTTGTGTGTAGATGGTGATTGGCCAGTTTAAAGCTATCCAACTGTCCAAAAGCCAAGATAAGGACTAACAATTTTTCGCATTATTTACACTCTCAGAAATCCGCACATCCGTCCTCGATCTTCCTTTCCCCCACAGACCATAATGAAATAGCGAAAATACTTCAGAAATGTAAGGCGAAAACCAGTACTGGGCCTGATGGAATCAGCACAAACCTCTTGAAATTACTTACGTCTTCAGTCTCGTATCCATTAAGCATATTAATCAACAAGTCAATAGAAAGCGGTATCGTTCCAAATTCCTTAAAGGAAGCCAAAGTTGTTGCTATTCATAAGTCCAAATGCAGAGATCAGTTTTGTAATTACCGACCAATATCGTTACTACCTTCAATATCGAAAATCATGGAAAAAGTAATTCATAAACGTCTCCTGCACTTTCTTGAAAACAATGATCTACTTTATGACAATCAATTTGGCTTTCGTCCGAATCGTAGTACCGTGGATGCTGTCACGAAATTTATATCAGATCTGGTTCAATCTGATGATGATAACCACCACACCCTGTCAGTTTTTTTAGATTTATCTAAAGCGTTTGACACCATTGACCATAATATATTATTGCGTAAACTTGACTTTTATGGGGTTAGGGGCAAGGCACTAGATTGGTTTCACAGTTATTTAGGCAACAGAACTCAATATGTACAATATATGGGAGTATGTTCAGGGTTGCAGAATATCTCTTGTGGCGTTCCCCAAGGATCAGTTTTAGGGCCACTTCTCTTCATATTATATACCAATGATCTACCAAGTGTCCTTAAGTACTCAAATTCAATATTATTTGCTGATGACACAACCCTTTATGCATCGTCCACAAACCTGTCCTCACTATAATATCAAATGAATATCGAACTAGATTCTTTAACTGATTGGTTCAAAGCCAACAAACTGTCTCTTAATGTTCTAAAAACAAACTACATGTTATTCGGTAATTCTTCACGTCAACAACAACTTAACCTCCCCCAGCTGAACCTATCGGACAAGGCAATAACACAATGCAAACATACAAAGTTTTTGGGAATTTACATCGACGACAAATTGAAATGGACTGAACATATAAATAATCTATCTAAAAAACTTTCTAAAGCAATGTTCGCAATTAATAAAGCCAAACAGGTACTGACATCACAACTTTTGACATCCTTATATTATACTCTAGCGTACTCACATTTACTCTATGGAATAACACTGTGGGGAGCAGCCCACTCTACCTACCTGAACAAACTTGTCGTGCAACAGAAAAAGATAATCCGCTCCGTGGCGGGGGTACCATTCAACTCACACACCGAACCGATTTTCAAACGCCTCTTTATTTTAAAACTAACAGACATATATCACATGCAGGTCCTAAAGTATGTATACGCATTTCTTAATGGCCAGTTACCTCTGACGCTGAGTAATCTTTTTTCATTATCTCAAGAAACGCATGCCTATGAAACTCGTCACAGCAAATCATTAAAACTAGTTCAGCCCAAAGCGCGTCGCACAGCCGTGTGCCAGAGCATTGTCAAAAAAGGCCCTGAGTTATGGAACGATATTCACAGCGACTTGTACATGAGACCCGACCAGACGTTATACAGCAAAAAAACGTTTTCTGCGCGCTTCAAGCGGAGTGTTTTGCGCGGGTACAGTGATCACTAGGCTCTGATGTCTCGGTTGAGACTGGGCCCAAGCGGCAGCAGTGGTGGCTCATCGGGCGGCTGACATAACAATGACCTTCATCATCATCATCATCCGCATCCGCATCATCATCATCATCAACATCATCCCCCCCTCATCATCACCCTCATCATCATCATCATCTCCATCATCATCTGCATTAACCGCAAACCGCATCATTAAAATTCCTTCACCCACAACACAATCCCTTCTTCATCATCATCATCCCCCTCCCCCTCATCCTCATCTGCATCATCATCCCTCTCATCGTCCGCATCCCCCTCATCATCATCCGCATCCGCATCATCATCATCTCTCTTCCCACTTTTCTCCCCACGATCACTTAGCTTGCACAAATCGACACATTTACTTCTATGCTACCAAAGTTAATTATCGTTAATTTGTTTAATGTATCTATGTTATGCGTGTACATACGTTTCAACTCAATTATCCATACCTACCCTGGGCTTTTAGGTTGTGTGGTATTTTTGTTTTTTGTTTTTCTCTCACCATGAGTTGTTGGGCACCTGAGTGCTGCATCATTATTCATTGTTTTTTCAATTCATTCTCCATTATTTACCAGGTATACAGCCAAGATGGCTCAAGCCCTTCATCTCGCCATTGGTTGTATATTTCCTTATGTACTAATGTGAATTATTGATTATGTACCAGTGCGAAATAAATTCTATTCTATTCTATTAATAAAACACATGCAAACAAACCTGTTAATTAGCACTCACTCGCACTTCAAAATAAACAGTACCACTACCAGGCATAATTTTTTTCCGAGCAATCAAACCCAAGTATATTATATCAGGCATATCAATACCAAGTATATTATATTAGGCAATTAAAACCATATAACAGCTGCCAGGATGTTTGATCAGATAGTAAAAGAAATTGATGACCACTTCACCATCAAATCAAATTGGCAAAATCTGTGACTACTTTGTTTCAATTGAGTTTCTACGAGGAGATTGGCCTCACATTGGTACTTACATTCACTGCCTATTCTGAGTATAAAATCCTTCTAAGCTGGACAAATAACTTGATGAGGAAGTTGTTGACGTTATTAACAAATATATCAACACAGAGGACGTTGATTAGACGAGATACAGCAAGTTACATGACATTATAAATGATGTTCAGCTTCATTTCAAGAATTATACAATGTCCTGCAAGAAGGGTAACAGGACCCACAGGTTCAGGTTATCCCGTCCACCTTCTTGTCAGCCCAGCAGACACTGATCCGGATGAGTGAAAAAACGCTGCTGAAGAACAAGCCTGGAACATTATAGCCTCCACGAAAATGGTTGTACATAAACATAAACACAAAGACTGATGGGTAAGTCAGTGCAAATCAAAACCCTTTGAAAGCCTGGAATCCTAATTTTGACTCACAATATGTTGTTGATGCATACGCCTGCATTCGATATATTGTGTCATATTATTGCAACAAGAAGCAGAGTGAAGATGGTCCGCTCCTTCATGAAGAACCATGCAGAGCACAATATGCTGGGATAAGACAGACGATAAGCTACAATGACTAGGCAAAACATACCTGACCAACAGGGAGATGAGTGTCATGGAGGCTATTTACAAGGCCACAGGCACACCTCTCAAAAACTGTAGTCGGCATGTTGTTTGGATACTTGCAGATCCGACAAGTACCAGACTGACACTTCCATTCTTACTGCTGGGCCACTGAGATTCAGGCATTGATTACGTGTGGCTACACTGTATATCTGTACTAGACAGGTACATGTACATGTACTATGCACGCCCTCCTATAGATATTCTCAAAGACCCGTCTGGTTGAAATTGTATCCCTCTTCAATGTTGATAGTAAACCAGGTAGAGATTATGAACCATCTGAAGAAAATTCTACCCATAACAACGACAACCGGTCCTATGTTCCATATGCTTCATCGAAGTTGGCTGGGAATAAATGATAGATCTGAAGACGGAAATCTTTCAGTAAAGCTTGCACATCTGTAGGGACAGTGAGAAACATTATCAGAATCTCATGGTTCTTTATCTTAACCACTTTGAAATGGATTTAAATGAGTGGGAGCATTTCCTACTATGGCAAAAGGACAAGCATCAGTGAATATTGATAATGGTTATGACATGTATTATTTCCTTCTATGTGTGTGTTCCTTTATTCATGTTTTTTTTCTTTTTTTCTCACCATCACTTGTTAATGTTGCACCGAGGAAACCCCCTAGTGGCACTTTTTGCTGTGGGCAATCCTCGTAAAATAAATAAAGTTTACATACATCAGCAACATTACTAGAGAAAAGCAAGCGCTATTTGGAAATAATATCAAAGAGGTCGAAGTAGCCATGAAGAGATCCGAGAAAATCATCTTGCAGAAGATGCCTTGGCACACATTGCCCCAGCAAGTGGCGGCTGGACGCTTGGAAACAAAAGCCAACCTAGATGACGCTTACCTCGAGGACATCAGTTTGGAAGACCTGCCAGATTGAGTGGCCTGCCTCGGAGCTCCAACACCAAGATGGGCTCAGTTGTCAGTAGAGCACAGCATCTTGGCAATCCCATAGAATCAGGCTCAAGTTCTCATGCAGTGCATGAACAATATGCAAGGGAAAGTCTTCATTCATACTCGCTAGTGGTGCATCGATAAGATGAATGGAAAATGTCTGGGGACTTTCAATATATTGGTAAAGGAAAGTTTTATATCATCAAAGCTCTGACGTGTGGCTGCAACTGGCAAAGAAGCATTTACCATCAGTGGCGGAACCATGCTTCCATGCAAAGGGGTGTGGGACAAAAGTATATACCACTTGCTGAAGAGCTCATCACTGCCCCCAAAGGTTAGGTTTCAAAACCTCGAGCTGAAAATCATTGATGACATCTCAGCAGAGGCTTGCTGAATTTCATCAGAGGTCGTCTGGATCAACTCATGAGAAACAAAAGTTCTTCATGATTCTGGCAGTCAGTGATTTTATCCACTGCCGCATGTAAGAGGACAAATACTGAGACCCAGTTGCCCTTGCAGAGCCTTGGGACGACTTCAAGGTTACTACTTTGACCGACATAATGAGACAAAAAAATGACAAATCGTTTTCGGAGATGTTGAATCATAGAGCTCTGAAAATTAGGAGATGCTTAAGGATCACAGATCCAAGCAGATGTACTTCATGTGTTTTCTTTCCAGAAAGTTGCTGCTGCAGACTGATTCTTTGAACAGACAGAAATCGAAGATTGTGGCTGTGAATGTTATCGAGAATATATCTGGCTTGAAGAAGAATACAACACCTGTACCCATTGAATGCAACCTTTCTGCTAATGTTACACTCTGTAAGGGCTCCATGGTGACTATGATGAGCAATCCCAATGTAGAGGATGGTCTGGTGAGGATGGTCTGGTGAGAATCTGGTCAGACCTCCCGAGGAGTTGGCTCAGAAATATTTTTTTTCTGTCTGATAGTGGTTGATTCTGTTGATTTTGTGCGAGTGGGTGCTATTAGACGGGTTCGTTTACATGTTTCACATTAATTAATGGTTATCTTCGCCTTTGAACACCTATAAATTGGCCAGTTACCATCTACACACAAGAGTATTTCTTCAAGTAGCACCCTCATACTCCAAAGCCCAGGACTGGCCACCAGAGTTGGCTTGTTATCTTCAGACGGTCATTGGTGCTTATTTGCGAAATTGGGCTAAAATTTGGCAGCCATCTTGGATTCTGAGCAGCTTCAAACCATCCAAACACAAAACTGGTTATATATTTGAAATCCTCATACCCCAAAACCCAGGGTCAAACACCAAAATTGGCTTCCCATCTCAATTTGGCAGGAAGTTATGAACATTTGTGTAAAAATGGTAAGAATTTGGCGGCCATCTTGGATTTTTTCCATTTTCGGGGCGTTTGAATCGGTATTATTAGTATTGTTATGAAGAATATATCTCCATGTAACTAAATGTCACCTTAATAGACCAAAAGCATCATGTCAGGAGGATAATTTTGTTTTTTTTCCTAAAATACAAAATTTTCAATGTCGGCCATTTTGAAAAAGGCCATAAAAAAGTTAGCCCGGGAGAAAATTTTACACACCCTCTGAAAAAGGTTGTCTTAGACCATTATGAAGCCATATCAATCGACAGAAAAAGTCTGTACTACGTTTCCACCCTGTGTGAAATTTCCTCCTGACTATGTATTTTTAAAAACCAAACATGGAAACATGCCTCCTTCACATAGATGTTGTGTGGATTATAGATGCCTGAATGGGTTTCCCAGAACTCCAGAATTGATGGAGCTGCATAAGTTCAAACCGCTGTACATAACAAACAATCTTCCCAATCACTGTGTTTGCGGGTATCTCATGGACGGCTCTATTAGACTTCGGCAATTCAAGGAGTGTCCGATGTCACGATATACTTCGTAAATAGAGTAAAGTTCAAATTTATTGTAAACCTGGAACTATTGAGAAAAGCGATGACGAATGTGTGCTACATAATCGTGAATATTAGTCGTCATAACTTGATGTACAAACATCACTACACCTACAATAATTATCAAAAATATCATGTATTTGATCAAGTAACTGAATATTTCCATTCGATTATGTGAAATAAACACCATATATTTTTTTTTATAGATGTAACGGACTTTTATTTATAAATTTTGTACAACTGATTCAGGCTTGCTCCTCATGGCATTCCTACATATCTCCTTCCTGTCGAGACGAATATGAAATCAGGTGCGGGTTCGCAAACTATAAGAAATCGACAAGACCAAAGACACCATCGGCTTGTATGAACACGTTTATATGACTGCAGGGATCTGGCTGTTCCCCCATATCCGCCTCATTAGATAATTAAGTTTCAATAACGACTAAAAATAATCCGACATATCCTGATGTTTTTTTTTAATTTGATTTAATGATGAACTTTTTTTATGAACTTCAATACGTCATTATATGTACTACACTTGTATTGTTGATGACAAATGATGTCTATTTTCTTCATGTCGCATTCTCTACATTTTTCGTGGACAATTGGAAATGTCCTAATAAGCTGCTACAAATGGAAGCATAACAAAGTTTATTTCATATAGAAAAGAGGCATTTGATTGTAAAAGGTATGTAGCATATTCAGTTTGGAACCTTCCTAATATGATAATGTATATATCTTTAGGTATTGTATATAAGAAAAATATAGGGGACCAAACTGCATTGGGATCGGACATATTTCTGGTCAAGTTCACTAAAGTATCGCTTCCTATATGATACGACCATTAGAGAAAATGGTGTTGTTGAGAAGTGACTACATTGACTTGTAATAAATACATATAACGAATCAATCTGAGGTATTTTATCCAAGTATTAGTACATACACATTCTATCACGTGCGTCTGAGCTGATAAAGGACGTGCGCATCAGCAACATCAAAAGCATTCACAAGTCGGCAAACAGCGGGTCCACCCTCGATATATTATAAAATAGTTATACGAGTCTAACACATAAAGACTAGACATTGTGGAAGTGTCAATGATTTTGGAAATCTGTACGAATTATTTCATCGGATCATTTGTATCCGGATGGTATGTATTACAGAACTCCCTCCATACCGTTTTCATCAATGCAGAAATCGTCACAATAAATGAAACACACACAAGTTTATACGGACCACTGTAGCACCAAAATATTCTAACTAAAACAGTTTTTTGTGTACTATTTCTTTTGCTGCTTATCGATAGGTTATCGAAAAGTATAACAATCAACTATCATATGAAATTATTGAATACATATAACAATAGTACATGGTCATAAACAGTGAAAGCTTTGCTTCTTTTTAGAATACACATAGAATTTGAATGAAAAAAAAATTGAATTTAGGTTTTATGATAAGCTAAGCAGATTTGACTGTGCCGAAGCCGACCAGGAAGGCGTTGATGATGAAAGTAGCGTACAGCAGAAACTCGATTATGGTTTGATAGCGCTGTAGCTTAGCCAGTCTCTTCCTTTCCCAGATCAGACCCTGCAGAGTCGTCGTGGTCTTAATCTCCTTCAGAATCGTCTCCAGGATGTTCAAGTTTCGCTGAACCTGGTATATAGAGGGGCTGAGATTATATCAGAAAAAGAAAGTACATTGATAGGTAAATTCTAGCATACTGATAACGTTCTGTTCACGACATATCATTAGATTAAACCTATAGGGAGTCCTCGACCCGCCCACGAGGACCTTATAATTATGGTAACTTAGATGTTGTGGAAGTGTTGTTTCACTATTTGATTACATAACACATGCACATATCATGTTGCTGATCGGTTCTCACGACTGCTTTTCGCTGTGCTTCTATCTCACTTGCAATGGGGGAAGGCTTGACACTCAGAGATGAATGACAAGTTCTTAACATACTTCTTTCTGAGCTTTCTCCACCGCTTTCCTATCCGTGGGGTCTGTGGCCGCCAAATCGTCTTGTGCGTGTACCGTAGCCAGAAGCTGTAATCGAAAACCACATACTAGAAAATGTCAAATCATTTTGACTGAGGGTCTTAGTCAGACTGGAATGTTGACAAAATGTATCTATCACGAGTTTACCAAAGGAGCAATAACATGATAGAGCGCGATAGGCATCATGATAGATAAAAACAGTGTGTCGCTACAGATCGAGGTTTTATGAAGCCCCACAACTGACATGATGACATAATTGGGACCTTTCGATTTCACTGATGTGTAACGTGTACCGTGAAGGATTTCTTATTATGACGTCAAATTACGTAAA
Organism: Terebella lapidaria; assembly: GCA_949152475.1. Taxonomy (NCBI): domain Eukaryota; kingdom Metazoa; phylum Annelida; class Polychaeta; order Terebellida; family Terebellidae; genus Terebella; species Terebella lapidaria. The sequence continues at coordinate 36,505,134 of OX424566.1, forward strand.
AGTTACAGGGTTTTAAATATAGAACCACGTAGGCAAGTAAATTTGTCAAAGGAGGAGAAAGACACCAAACTATCATGACGTCCGCAATAAGGTTCAGTGCAGGGGATGACATAGCCCTATTACGTGAGGTGTTGGCCTCTCATCAGCAGGAGGGTGTACCGGTAAATTACGAATCAGTAGCGGAAAATGTTAGTGCGGCTGTAAGAAAAAATGTATCGAAAAGAACGGCAAAGGAGCGGACAGAAAGACTGCTAAAACAATTCCGAACGAACGATAAGGAAGCTCTGAAAAGGTATGCCTACATGTAGTACTTTTCCATGACATAGCTCAACATCTGTATTCATTATAGTATAGGACATAAACAGTATGTATATGTATCATTGTATGGTATAAGTTGTCAGTTTAACCATTGTCACTTTAACCTAACGTAGGTTATGTACTGTACCGAGCCAAAAAATGTACAGTATCTGACCACTCTCCAAAGCGATCACTGCACTAGTAACCCTATCAGTATAGTTAGTATATATGAAGTAAATCTATTATCCATATATTATTTATAAGGTCCGGTACGGAAGAAGAGTACGCGGAAAAGGACACTCTCCTGGGAGAAATCGCACAGTTGGTGGATGATAAAGAAAGTTGTCCATCTTCTTCCGTCTCCACAAAATCCACGGACGATCCATCAACGAAAAATCAGCCAAAAGCAGCAGTTGACGCCGAAAAAATCGTGAGGGGCAAAATAATGAGAGAAGAAGCCATGAAGACGTACAAAAAAGATTCTCCAACGGTATGACTAGCCTACAAAATAATTGACTTTGGTTGGAAACAGTTTGTAAATTTGCGTCCATATATAAAGAATCAACAATAGTTTTCAAAAATGGCAGTATTGAAATGTAAATTAAGCCTGTAGTTATGCAATTTAGGTTCCAATTATCCTGATTCAGCTGGTGGCGATACCCCAAGACCAAAGAAAGGCAGGCAAATGGAGATGGCATCGTTTATGAGCGACATGAAAGAACTGAAACAGAAGGAGATCGAGAATGAAAAACGGAGGTTGGAAATAGATGCGCAACGACTGGAACTCGAAAAAAAGGAACGCATGGCTATGATTGAGTTGATTACGAAATTGTCGTCAAAATAGATGTTAATCCGCGATGTACTTGAATTACAATGTAAATACGGTAACTTATGTAGTGAATGACAGTAGTTGTTGTGAATATTTAAAAACGACGTGTTAAACAAAAATAAAATATTTGACTTCATAGGCCTACATGGTTTTAATATTTGCTTTTATTATTTCAATCATGTAGACTGCATGTAGATTTCAGTCTGCAATATTTTGTGATAAATCAATCATTATACATATCATAAACATGGGTACATTATATATAATACATGTATTCGTAAACCCGCACAGAAACATGAAGAAACACAATCGGCTTTCAACGAGACTGCACGCCTGTAGCTTATAATACATTATTGAGATACGATTCCAAAGATGGTGGGGAAATACCGAAATATTCCGATGTCTGATTGCCATATATACATGCTCTGCAGTTGATCAAAAGAGCTGCCACCTTGTAGAATTTCCCAACAGGTTGTAAAAGTACTTTTTGGGTTTTTTTGAAGTCAACGTACGCAAAATTGCTTGTAATATCACCGAAGCACCACTCCACACACTGCCGACACTGGCTCATGGCATGGTTGAATCTTGTCTGATCTTGTGTCAGCACTGCTCCTCGGAAAGGACACTGGAGGTGAGCTCTAATTGGGTAGGCAGGGTCACCATAGAGTGCATAGGGCATTCCTGCAGGATCATTCATCCGGTTTTCCAGAATGGGTAGTAGTCCTGATTCACGAAGCATTCCAGCGTCATGTCTGCTGCCAGCTAGTGGACCGTACAGATTCGCGATCAATCCATTGGGAGTTACGATGCTCTGATACTTCAGACAGTGCGTGCGTTTATGGCCACTGAACATCACTCGCTGGTACATTACTGGACGACAAACTGCTCTGGCGGTACCATCGATGAATCCCCAGACGTTTGGCAGTGCAGCACCTTTCCTGTATATAACTGCAGCAAACTGGTTGAGCGAATCCGGACTTAACCATACGAGTTCATCAACCCTTGTCAGCAAGAAGTCAAAGTTGGTGTAGATATGCTCCAACACTTGATAGAAAATCAGGCATAACGATGTCTCACACCGACCGAATAGTTCGCACAGGTCACTCCAACGGTTAGGGTAGGACAGACGCCGCAGTAGAATGCATATGGCAGTCTCTCCGGATTCTCTGATACCGTTTGTGCATTTTATCACATCAGGAATTCTTAGCAAAGTAACCAGTCTTCTTATGTCACACTTCCGGAATCGAAAGTCCTCCCATGCCTTTTCCTCACGCACGTTGTCCAAACTGAACCTTCCGTTCGGATACAGTTCATCCGCTCTGTGTTGCGATGTTGCAACAGAAACACCAGCAGCAAAATCATAAATCGTGATAAATTTCAAATGCATTAATAAAAATAACATTTCTATGAAATCAGTGGTATCCATCTTTAACTGCAATAAGCCACGTTTATCACACCTTACACGTTACACACGAGTGCTTTCGAAAGGTCTCAGCTTCACGGTTGATACGTTATTACGTTCCTGACGTCATAAAAAGAAATCCTTCACGTCTCACGTCACACGTCAGTGATTTCGAAAGGTCTCTATTGTTGTAGAGTGTTCAATCATGTCACTTCAAATTCATAATCCGATTTTGTCATCATTGTGGTGCCTGTAATTCAGGCCTACTCAAATATTGTTCCAAAATGGACAAAATGTCAAACCATGGTATCACTTAGATCAACGTGAACGAATCAGCCAGATGGAGTTTTGAAAGTCTGACGCCGAGTCTCTTATCAAACAGCAATTATAGGCTACGGCGAACCATTTCCATTCCATAATTTATCATTATTCCGGTAATCATACGACCCATTCGGGCTACCACCAAATACAACCAGATTTGGATGATAACGGTATCAAAATAAATGTATAACATTTGGGGATAAAAGTAGATCTAAAGCCCGACGAAATATATAATTCAAAGACATCCATCCTAGTTGTAGGCCTAGTTGTAATTTTTGTTCTCGTCCCAGGTGGTTAGGCTTATATTTTCTATTCCAAAATGTTGTACCGGTATGTTACGTTTGCTTTTGTCATCGTCGAAATCTAGTTGTATTGATACATTCGGTTTTTTTCCCTTCATCAACAAACCAATCGTATCAAAGTAATTTCAAAGACCTGTTTCATGAACTTGGCAGTCAGTTGCGCCAACTGTTGATCCACCGTCTCCTCCATTGTCATGTCGTCGTCGTCATCATCGTCGTCACGGCAACACGTGCATGGAACACAGGGAGAACAACAGCTACAGCAGACCGATTCGCTCTCTACCAACGGCTCCGTCTCACCCGCATCATCGGGAGGTAGTGCTGGTGCAGCTGTCAAAGATATTGAGTGGGCTAGTACCTAACCAGAACGAGTAGGCCTAATGTAGCCTGTATCTCGTGATTGAGGATGTCTAGGTAAAGCGAATGTAAGAAGACATTAGACCTATACTATGTCAAATGATTTCCAAATTAGACCTGAATATTGATGTCAAATGATTTCCAGATTAGACCTGAATATTGTGTGAATAATAGATTTACCACTCTATAGGCCTACTAGATGACCATGACTGAATCTAGCTACCTTGATCTTACGATACTGTGTGGTTTGAGTTGTTTGTCGGACAGGATTGTTTGTTAGACAATATTTGTCGGAGGTCACTTTGAGTCAATAAACTACTTGGATTATAGGATTAACAAGACATTCTACTTCAACTATACTTCATGCTAACTATACCTCAGGCTAGCTAAGACGGCCCAAGTATCATACGCTGCGGCTTGGCTAGCTAAAACGGCCCAGGTATCTTACGCTGCGGCTTGAATAAGGCATACTGTAAATCACCCACTACTAGTAGGCCTACATACATGAAGGTCGTTTAATCCGTATGTCACCTTTTTTATCCTTACTGAATATAGTGGAGAGTGCAGGATAAGATACTTACGCGCTCCGGGAGTGACGATGCATTTGTTCATCGTCGGAGCATCAGGCAGCATGCTCAGAGCGTCCTTTGGTTCGTTCTCGGACTTATACACACGGTGCATGACCAGCAACAGCGCGCCAATCACAATCTGTCAGGATACCAGCTACGTGGATATGGTAGGCTACAAATACTGATTCTTTATTCCTTGACAAAATGAACATTTGGACGCCTGTCTCGTCTGATGTTTACACGAATTATGTTTGAAACATTTTGAACATATAGCGCTTGAATATATGACTTGTGTTACAAAATAACGTCTCGTAACAAAAATCAGCAGCATGCAGCAATGGGAATAGGGCCTAGCACCGGCCTCAGGAACAACAAACAAACATCACCCAGCAAGCGCGCACCTGCAGTGTAATACAGCAGACGACGAGGAACATGTTGAATGAGTAGTATTCGATCCCGTCTGGTCCAGCATCAACGACGGTTTTCAGGATGACGACGGTGCTCACGGAGAGGGCAGAGGACGAACTGGCTTGCGCGCGGTCTTTCTTCGAGCTCAGCTGCAGGGCGGACATGTTCAACTGGCGGGTGGAGATGGAATAGAGGTAAAGTTCATTTTGTGGATATTTAAATATACATACTAGTATTTCGAATTCACCTTATATTTCGAGGTGTGGTTTGATATGTTCACTTTTCAGATACATATTTCGAGTTCTTCTTCCATTTCGAGATGTCGTGTGACGTGTTATATGAATTTCTGGAGGGTGTAATGATTATGAGGTATATCAGCATCAGTTCTGGTCATTCCTCAAGACTGAAGACTAGTCTGAATTTGGGAGTAATTCAGAGACACAAAGCCACACAATTAAAAAAGCCTTTACAGTGAGTACCGTGGGCGGTGGGCGAAATACCCGCGAACGACAGTCCGAGACAATAGTTCGCCTTCTGTGGTGGACAACTCGGGATATATATGTAGTTCGAAAATATCACGACCCTTTCCGTCAGGATGTGCAATGCCTTACCTTGGTCCGTAAACTATCTGTATATTCGTCAATATCTTCAAACATGTTGAGCGATGGATCCGGATCATCCCCATCATCGGTACTCGCAACTGTTGGTTTCTCTGTTCCCGATGTGTCATCGGGATCCGTGGCTGTGTTCCCGCCTGTTGTTCCACCTGATATCCCAGGATTGTCGGCCATTTTGATCGGATTCGAAGAAAACCGTGTTGCTTCTGATGTAAATACTAGATATCCAACTACTAATATTATGTTCACAATAAAACACACCCGCACAAATCGCGTGTCCTTAAGTACATGGACGGCCTACATTACATGTTAATCCATTAGAGTTAACATTGAATAACATTGTTGGTTATATATGAGGGTATTAATTATAAGCTTTCAGTGGAGTCAAGTGTATTTCAGTTATGCTGGTAGGCCTATACATGTGCTGTGTATCTACAGCCATTGGGACTTTCTCTGAAAAAGACAATTGGGAGAACCCATAATTGAACCAAACTTTTAGGTTCATACATGTATTACACTTTTTTTGTTATTTTTTTTCATGAACTCGTCAGCTCTCAAATGCTTGAGTACGACCTATCAATAGGTATTTTTGTACGTGAATTCGTTGTATTTTATGGAATTTATAATAACCAAACAATAAAACACACCCCAATCTGGTTGGGTTGGTGGTGGTGATATGTTGATTTTTACATTGACAATCTCAAATCGACGATTTCAGCCGATGACTTACATTTTCGACCATGGTTGATAATAGGGAATTTTTGTTGTATGATCATCGGTCAAAATAGCAAATAATAGAAAATTGGCCTTAGAGAAAAAAAAATAAATGTGAAGATTAATCATGATGAAACCTGATTTCAACTCTATGCAATAGATAAAATTCAGCATCTTCGAAATCTTGTGGAATTATTGGTAATGGATTGATAAATATATACATCCTCATATTTATTGCAACCCAACTACAGCCGAGACGGCGGGGCGTCATGTGGACTATACACCCTTCCGGGCCAGCCAACCGAGTCAGAACTCCAGTCTGCAGATGGGTGCTGATGCTAATCCTGAGGACTGTGTGACGTTTGGCATTGGGACAAGGCCCCCATGTCAGACCGACTTGTTTGTGAATGTCACTGATCTCGACGCCAGTAACCTGACTGTAACAATTGTTGGTGAGAACCTCTATTGCAACGAGTCTGACATCGATGGCAGGCTGTACGTAATCCCCGTTGAGATTAAATAGGTCGGTGAACTGCTGGGTCGTAGCACAACCTGCAACCATATCGGCAGTACACCATTGGATCATGTCTCGGTTATCAAGAGTGTGTGTACCTACGAATGTCAAATCGAGGAAACCATTGGACACATCCGCCTCCTGTACAGACAATTCAACCTTCCTTGCAAAGCGTAGACACTGTGCTTCAAACTGCTGCACCAGTGTTTTAATGTATGTTCGGCTATTTGACGCATAGAACATCAACTCAAGTGGAAAATAATGAATTCCCTGGCATATCAATGTGTGGTTTGTGGTAGTAGTAGTTTATTTCCAAACTATACATTCATAACATGCATGTTTGATAACTTTCAGATGTGGACGTGACGCCAAGAATCACTTCATGTGAAGAGAGCAATACATTTGCCCCAGACAGGGGATGTCAATACGCTCACGATGGCACAGAGGCTGTTACAATGTACCAGTATGAATGGATTGTGTCGAAAGGACTAGGTGTCGGAGAGTGGATGAGGGTCGATCTGGATGGCACATTCGTGCAGCAGGTAGGGCTGGTGACCAGGTGTCATGGCCCAGGCCAGATTTCGTCATGCGACATAGAGCTTGAAACCGGTGACGTGGTAAATGTGAGTATCAATGTGATCTGTGTGCTTTACCATTTGTTGACAAGATGTCGACGTGAGTTTTATTCGGGTTCAATCATAAGATGTTTGAGAGCATGCGAGATATTTGTATGTTGGGATTTTCGATAATGTGCCAGGGCCCATTCGGGGTTCGGGGTTGGTAGTCAGCATTCCTACTAGCTCGGCTAGTGGGATATCCCTTTAGCTCACTTGGTAGAGTGTTCACTACTGTTCGTCGGGTCCTGGGTTGGAATCCCCTCTCGGGCAAGCAGATTGTTCCGAACCCTAGAACAATAATGATATGTTTTTGCAAAGTATCTGCAAGACCATTACCTGCCGTCTTCCAACACTACATGCGCATTTCTCTGACCCTGATAACACCAGTGCATTGGATTATGTGTTAGGGACGGATTTTTTTTAATGCAAAGCTAGTTAACTAATATAGGCAGATGATATCCAAACTGACTATTTTTGTCATACATCCTGATCTCCAGATTACACGGTCTTGTGGAGGATCAGATGACTACCAGGGCTGCAGTAATCCGGGGAATGAGTGGGTCTACATCTCTTTACCTGCCGGCAGTTGGACTTCCTGGGTCAACTTCACCATCACCGGCGTGTGTGGAACGGTAACAGTTGGCATCAGAGAAATCAAACTTCACGGTTATGAGCTGTGAAAACCTCTACTTGGAGACCAACAAAAGATGTCTTCGGGACTCCTCTTCGGACAAGGAATCAGAAAGGATGCTTTACAAGATATTGTCACTGGTTTTATTTCAATTTTGCTCAAATGAGTCCACGTGAATAGTAAATCAAATTTCGCATTGGATATTCCGATGGCAGGCAGCTGAAATACATTCAAGTGTTTACGTTAACTCAGTACATACAATCCAACTCCTGTCTTATTCGATTTCATGATCGATCGTCGTTTGTCAAAGTAATGCATGAGACTTTTCAATCCAGTTAAGGCGTCTACTATGGCAATAAGATCTCGGTATATATAATTGAATGCTTTCTTGTAGTCATTTTTCCTGCAAAATGGTCAGCTCTCATTGTGTATGTATTATGTAATGTATGTAATTGTATGTCATTTTACCTGTTTACATGAATATAGTATATTCAATTCAAACACATGTTAGTATATTTTGTGTGTAGTTCCTGTCGAATTATTATAATTGCGGATGCAATGCCAACGAGAAATTATAACCAATTATTATTTAATCAAATGCATGTCAAATAACTATGAGTAGAATTGATTGTGACAAGGAACCATTATCCCTCATCATGCCAGATAATTTATAAGGTGGACGTTTAGTATGGAATCGTTGTTTTTCAATTTCACCACATATTTTTCATCTGCCAAAAATTTGTTTTGTTTAGTGTTCGTGAGCATCTCTATGACTTGGTGCATTCTTGATCTTTTTTTATCAATATGGCAAACGTGTCAACAATAGGGGATGGCTGGAGTACACGAACAATAATGAGATGCATTGTTTTAATAACAGATAACAATGATAGTGATGGGTACGGCAAATGGCGATGTAACTCAGCAAGATGTACAGTTTGTTTGTGTTACGGTGACACACGTGTAACGTTATTCACTCAGAAATTGGTTTGAAACTTTGTATTATTTGTTTGAAATGGGCTACCAAAACCAAGATTTAAACTCAGACCAATCAATCTCTTATCCATTCTGTCTTCAGAACGATTTCTACACACAGTTTCCGTTAATGATATGGCAACCGGAAATGTCAGAAAACCAATCATATCTAACCAGTGTTTCCATACGGAGCTTTGTTTCTGCCAAGTTAATTTTTTTCTTGGACTGGAGTCGAAAAAGGGAATCTAGACAGGAAAATCAGTTTGATATGCACATTACAAACTCGTGACGTGTATTGCAAATTCTTAAACAATTTGCGACGTACATTGCAAAATGAAAATCAGTTTGATATGAGCATGTGCGTATATTTCTATGCCTATATTTCAACCGACGCTGCCGACCGGTGGCCGACGTATAACCGAAATTTTAGCGAAAGTTTCTACACACTAATGAATTGTTATTTTTCTAAACGATATAAAGACTCAATTCATTAAACATATATTTTACACAAGCCGACACAAATTTCTGCTAAAACCGTTACAATATTTGTCATTATTCTCTGATGGTTAGGCCTGCCTTTAAAAAAAATAATATAATCCTGCGAATAATTAGGCCTGCCTTTAAAAAAATAACTTCTGAGGATATTTATTCAGTTGCTCATCTTTTGATAGTCATCGGCTGATACAATTGTACGCACGAAAATATCATATTTATTTGACATAGAAGTTCTGACTTGTTCGACTTGTGTGCTTATGGATTCTGCGCTAATATCAACTACAAACTTGCCACCAAGTTGCATACACGGTATGTGCCAACCGAATGTAACAAAAAAATATACACACACACAAAACAACGAAAGGCAAGTACAATACAAGCACATAATTACAGTATTTGCTTAGTTGCCAGATAACGCTGAAGTCAATTGTCAACCGCATCCGCGAGTATATATATGAAGCTGTTTTGTCAAATTGCTTTTACAGCGCATACGGCCAGATGGCAGTTAGATTTATATCTGCTGTTTTATGCGCATTTGCAAAATCGTAATACGTGCATATATATCAGTAGCTTGGTTTACATATTTCCACATGCAGTGATATAAAAGTAACATAGGATTGTTGTAAGAGGAATAACGGCGTCATGGATGACTCGCTGAACGAAAACCACGACAGGAAAAGGGAAACTGTTCGTATTTTATGTGTGTGTGTGTGTGTGTGTGTGTGTGTGTGTGTGTGTGTGTGTGTGTGTGTGTGTGTGTGTGTGTGTGTGTGTGTGTGTGTGTGTGTGTGTGTGTGTGTGTGTGTGTGTGTGTGTGTGTGTGTGTGTGTGTGTGTGTGTGTGTGTAGTTCTCGAACTAAATAGAGATATTTATTGCATTGTATTAGTCTAGTTTAATTCTATGACGTGGGCAATATCATTTCGGTATATTATTGAAAGTTACAGGATTTATTATTATTATTATTATTATTATTATTATTATTATTATTATTAGCTGGAGCGCTACTCGGCAGCGATCAGTGACAAGAAGGACCGAGCCCAGGTATCATCAACCTCTGCCCTGTCTGTGGGTCTGATTGCGTTGTTGAAGAACATGTTGTACAGCCCGTCAGACTCCCCATTCTACATCGTAAGTTTGCTCCTCGTCTCGACTGCCATAGCTCTCCAAATTGTCGTGGGTTTCCTGGCCATAGCGATGATGAAATGCAAAAGCGAAGTCACTGACACCATCGACAAGCTATCCGACAGGAGCTGGAGTACAATTGTGGATACCATCACCCAAAGTGGCGCGGATAAAAACGACGGTGATGATGAAACTATGGCCGTTGTAGGAGAGGACGAAACATGTTGTTGTAGCGGAACACAGCCAGAGGCAGCTGTGGATTTAGTAGATTCTATCGAGGGAATCCACCAGTCACTGAAACAACAACTGCGCCAGAACATTCTGGACGTGATCGCTGCTGAAGTGAAACTCGTAAACACCGACCATAAGAACAAAGAGCTCGTGGACGCTGCACGTGAAGAACTCGGCCGACAGAAGGCGCTGCTGAAGCTGACTCTTTCACAGTTGCATGTTCATTACCAGGCGGAACAGCTGGTTGTCAAGTCGAGATACCTCAGGCGTGTGGACAGATACCAGACGGTCATCAGCTATCTTCTCTATATCACATTCGTCCTAAACGCTTTTCTGGTCGGCTTTGGCAACGTAGAAGCTTGAGAACGAAAGCTCGCCAAGCCTCATGAGCTTCATGGATGGCCAGATCCGGAAAAGATATTTGAAGTCATATGTCACATGAAAACCCACCAAGTCGTTATATCAGAACTGGGCTAGTTTACTTGCCGACACCTTTTCTCTTCCAGAAATTCATGATAATTCTGTTTCAATTTATTTGACTGTTTTCACGAGTGAGCTTTGTTATCGCTCAATTTAGCTCGTGCACCTCACATTTTATCGATGCACATGAGCTGCTCTGGTGAAAGTTTCTTTTCTTGTCATTTTCAATGATATGATAGAATGACATTTTCTACATTAACGATGCGATGTATGCAAATGGATATATTGTGAATACATGTACTTAGTGACCCAATATATTTGCCAGCTCGGTCTATGTAAATGTAGGCCTACGTTTATTATTCACCCAGCGCTTGTAGATATGAACATAATGACTAGCGCTTCACATGAAGTATACCGATCCTTTCCTGAAAGAATCTAGAAGCCAGACAAGGATAGCAACATATTTTATTACTATATAGCCGTGAAGAAGAACATGTACAACTATATCTCAACAGTGTCTAGCAGAATGCGCGGATTCCGTGTTTGTTTGGGGGGGATTCTAATGACGAACATATATTCTCCTCTTGTTTGCGATTCAAGTGGACAATGAAATATGTTCAATAACTAAACACCTTTCCAGATGTGGTTCTCCGACACGAGGAGTTTTCCAGTCTTATGCTGGTATTACATGTGAACAACTGGGTAATAAATACGACATTTTTTGATAATCTAAATGCATACGTTACAGATTCATACCCTATCCGCTATGTTGATATGCTATGCTAGGAATCAAATTTAATGACCCTTTTTGATTGCACCAAATGATTATTAGGAAAATGAAGTGGTACGTATTTCGAGTATAAATACATAAAATTGTATAGGAATAGATATGATGTCTATGTAACAATAAATACTTGAATAGACTACAGCAATGAGAATTTGCTGATTACAATATCAGATGAATTGAACAGTTTAATAAACAAACATGACATGACAATACAAAATCGTACCTGAGTCACTATCATGTATCGCAGACCATACCACCGCAACCTAACATTCATAATCAATGCGCAATTCTATTGGACTATATTCAAGATAATCAGGTAATCAAAATAGATTGAGACTAATATCTATCAAAGCATTGTTAGATCGCAGCAAGAAGCGGTACCGACCACTATACTAAGATATACATAACAAAGCCTGGTGACAGGAATGTGAGCCAGAACCAAAGAAGGATATTTTCTTATGTATTGATCAGAATAGACTGCTTGATATTACTTTGTCGAACTAGAATATCCATAAAACACCGATCATATCAACTTTGACAATCAAAACTTTCTTTTTCGTTTTCTGCCGTTTTGAATGAACTTCAAGGTCATTGCATGTCAAATTCTCCAATGTTTGACACCACTTTAATCGACAAGAATGATCTGCCATTTCAATGTGTCGGTTTTTAAACTCCATCTTGGAATATTATACGAGATTTCTCTATACAGGTCCAATCACGAAGGAAGAAGTAGATATCACTAAACTTGAGTGAAAAAAAACCAAAATTGTTATTGGACCATATTTCTGGTGACCTTAACGGGCTTCAACACCACATGAAATGTAACATCCAGCTCAGTTTAATAATCATGATAATGCAAGGTTTAGTGTTCTCTCGTATATCCAAGATAGTATGTCGAGAAAGCTTAGCGTGATCCTGTAGAGTCAGTTCTTCTGCGCCTTAGCTCGGTCCGGAGCAGTCTTTTCTCGACGTCCGCGGTGGGCAGACCGCTTCTGTTCTCCACTAGACGGCGCGACAGGTAGGCCACACACTCTTCCACCTCGCCATAGTGAATCAGCTTAGCAACCAGCACGCCTTGGTTACCTGAGGGTGAGGCGGGAAAAAAGCAAGTTGTCAGTCAGTCCGTTGACGTATCAAAACTTGAAAGATGTTGAGAATTATGACAGGTCAACGTTAGTTGTTATAGCTAATAATGGATCCATGATATATACATGTACGGCATACCACCTAGTAATTAATGTTTAAAAGTTTGTTGTTCCGAGTAATCCCTTTCCCGAGGGAATCGCAAACAGAGAAGCGTGTGTATTCTAAGCTGTTTAAATTGTCTCATTCACCAATATATACATACATGACAGGTTGTAGAATAGGATATGAGTGCAACATGATATGTAAATCTAGTTGGCTAATTCACTACAGAAAAGAACGACAAAGCAGTCATTAAGTCTGCGTTCAATCAAACACTTTATTCATTGACCAATTAATCGTGAGCCTCTAAAGACGTTATGATATCAGATTGGTGTACGTCATGATGTAATCGAGAATGCTCGTACAACATTATACACATGATACATGAGCCACATTTACACAGGAATGTTCATTGTTTTTGGGAGACTAGTTCGACACTGATTACCTCCTGAAATAGGTTGTATTTTAGGTTTGCTTATACAGTAGCATCACTGAAATCTGATTGTATCAGCAAAAGGTTGATCTATGAATTGATACATACCACATACGATTGCAAACTCAAACATAGAAAAATCGAAATTACAATTATAAGCTGAAACAAAAAAAACAACAACAACAAAAACAGCGATACATGCAACTCAGTTCTGCGAAAATCCAAGGTGATTATCACAACATGATGTATATGTATAATACGTGGGCCCCCACCTATGATCCTCCAAAACCAACATCTTAGTTAGTTTTGATAATATGATCGTATAGCAGATATGTTTCTGGAGGCCTATCCCTCACAAAAATGGTTCTCTATGCCTTTTTCAAAATGGCTGTCCTCGAAAATTCCAAAATCATGTTTTTCACGATACCTTATAGATTAGTGCCCTCTACCCGAGGTTTGAAAAAAAAACACCCTACATCATCTTCTTCAGAATTGTATCAGCTTTCAAGAAAATATGGGTGTGGTGAAAAAAAAACTTTTTCTATGGTGAAAAATACCCGTTCTCACGATACCTTTAAATACATTTTTCGCATACATAAAATAGAGGGATATACTTGGTAAATACCCTGCTGTGTCAGTTTTATGCACTGATCACTACATGGTACACACCATTGGAAAGGTAATTGAATACCTATGCAGTGGTGTCTTCAGGTCGATATCTGTTATGTAATAATTTTTTTGTCTAGGGCCAGTGAAACAAACTTCACATCAACAACTCTGAACAAACTAGTGCAGCCATTTTGAAAAAGTACCAGAAAACCATTTTTGCAAGGGATACGGTAGGCCTCTGGAGACATATCTAATATTCAATTATAATACCCGACTCTATACATTCTCAAATGGTTTGTCCAGAATTTGAAATATAAAAAAAATATAGCCTAAGGGCTAAGATAGATTACCGGACTATTTTGGTTTTCAGCTGATATTTGACCTTTACCTATTAAAGGCATCTTCGTGAACTTCAATGTAACCATTATATGTGCTGTGTATTACTTTCTGTATGCTCATGATACAAAATATAAGCTCTATCAACAATATTTTGTCTGTACAGGCCAATTTATACATTTCAGGTCAATTGAAAATTTGAGATTACAACAAATAAAATACAGCAAATAAAATACAGAAAAAATACAGCAAATCGATGTCTGCCATGCAACTAGATCTGTTTTCATGTTAATTTTGGGGAATTCATGACGGGTGCCACTAGTGGGGCAGGAAATGCTCACTCTTTCCGGAACACCTGATTTCACCTCCTGATGGCCATTTACGGGGGTTCATAAGTTTCCCTGTCATTTTTGTTTTCTCTCACTTCGTATGCCTGATATGACTTTCTGTCCCCGGACTATGAGATTGGATAACGGACCCTGTTTTGTTTGCTCGGAATACTTGATACTGGGTATTGATTCCACGTCTATTCAGCTTCCAAAGTTCTATGTTCAAGTCCAAGGTCAACAAAACATGTGCCAGGTCCAAAATATTTTTCAAAGGGGGGAATTTTTTGTCCTAGAAATGGCCCAAAATGGATAGTGATGCGATATTTGTCAGCTGGTGAAAAATTCAAAATGGCCACCACACGGAGACCGATCGCTCATGTGCAACAAAACTATACACGTCACACGGGTAAGAAGATGAATCTTTTCAAACAGAAATCTCAAAATTAATCGGTTTTTGAGAATATGGCCGCCGAAATTCAAATATGACCGGTTTTTTTTAGACAAAAACGGCCACCATTTTGAGAAATATAATAAAAAGATTCCCAAATTCTCAGAAAGTTTGGACTGAAAAGATACAAATATATATGGCCGTCAACGACGGACGGACACCACGCTCGGCATTAGGTTATCGGATCATAGGATAGGTAACCTAAAAATTAGCGCAAGGGTAAGATAGGTTAGCGGACAATTTGGGTTTTAGGCATTTCAGGAGATTTGCCAATTCAGGTCATCTTTGTGAACTTCAATGTCACCATTATGTATGTTGCATATGACTTCATATATGTTCATAATACAAACATATACGTTCTATCAACAACTGTTTTGTCTGAAGAGGCTAATTTACATGTTATCATGCCAGGTCAGGCAAGGTTTTGAGATTTGGCCTTCAAGATCGTTTACGTTCAAGGTCTCCAAAAGATGTGCCATATATGCATGACTTCTTTCAAGCTTATACGCAACCCTTTCCTGTATGTGCAAGCGTTTAAGCCTCGTCAAGTTCAAGGTCACCAAAAATTGTGCAATATATGCATGACTTCTCTTAAGCTTATACACAATCTTAACCTGTATGTGCAAGTGTTTTGGCCTCAGAGGCCATTTACACATTTCACGTTAGACATTTAACACTCAAGGTCATCCGAGGTCAAGGTCAACATTAGTTGTGCAATATATGACCTCCTATATGCTTATGATGCAAAAATAACCCTTACATACAAGCGTTTCGTCTGATAAAGCAAATTTGGGCCATTTTCGACCCAAAAAGGCTGTTTTGACCTTTCAAGGTCATCGAAGGTCAAATCTGAGGTCACCACACAAATCGCCCTATATGACTTCACATTTGAAAGTGCCAATAACTACAATGTAAGCTCGATCTTCAAGCGTTCTATGAGTACAGTTGGAGCAGCTCCCACTATGAAGGAAAAAAGTGCCGAAAATTTCAAAAGTCCAAAAAAATTAGCCCAAGGGCTAAGATAGGTTACCGGACAATTTTGGTTTCAAGCATTGTAGGTGACATGTGATTTTGAGATTTACCAGTCAAGGTCATCTTTGTGAATCTCAATGTCACCATCAGGTATGCTGCATATGACTTCGTATGTTCATAATACAGAAGGCCGGAATTGAGCTCCGTTTCGCTCTACGACTCACCGTTTCCGAGATACGGCCAAACAGGAAGTGGCGAGTCGGCAAAAAAAAAAGTTTTATCAACAAGTATTTCGTGTGCCAATTTCAGATTTTGAGATTCGCCCTTCAAGGTCTTTAAGGTCAAGTTCAAGGTCACCAAAAAATGTGCCATTTATACATGACTCTTTTACAGGCTTATACACAATCCTAACCTGTATGTGCAAAAGTTTATGCTTCAGAGGCCACTTTCAAGATTTCAAGTCAGACATTTAGCACTCAAGGTCATCCAAGGTCAAAATCAAGGTCATCATCAGTTGTTTCATATATGACTTCCTATATGTTCATAATGCAAACTGAAGCTCTATCTACATGCATTTCATCTGTAGAGGCAAATTTGGGCATTTTTTCACCCAAAAATGGCTGTTTTGACCTTTCAAGGCCATCAAAGGTCAAATTCAAGGTCACATCCCAACTCGCTATATATGACTTCCTATTTGAAAGTGCCAATATCTAAGCTCTATCTTCAAGCGTACTATGAGTACAGTCCTGGCAGCTCCCATTATGAAGGAAAAAAGTGCCGAAAATTTTCTAAGTCCAAAATTTTTTTCAAAGGGTGAAAAATTTTTTTTTGTCTAGAAATGACCCAAAATGAATAGTAACGCGATTTGGGGCAAACAAAATTTTTTTCGCCGACCCGTCAAAAATTCAAAATGGCCGCCACACGGAGACTGGCGATTCAAGGGCAACAAAACTCATACACATCATGAAGGTACATAAGGGGAATCTTTTGAAACAAAAATCTCAAAACTGATCAGACAGTTTTTGAGAAAATGGCCGCCAAAGTCCAAAATTGACCATTTTTCGTCAAAAATGGCCGCCATTTTGAGAAAAATGCGAAAATCAAAAAACTAAAAAATAACCCCCTCTTGAAATATTTTTAGGCAACTTTGTGCAAAATTTCAGGAAAATCCGCCTGTAAACTTTAAAGATAAAAATGTGGACGGACGACGGACGACGGACGGACGACGGACGCAACGTGACGGCAATAGGTTATCGTACCATAGGTCCGGTAACCTAAAATAAAAGGCCCAAAATGGATAGTAGACTCTAATGCGATTTGGGGCAAAAAAATTTTTTTCGCCGACCCGTCAAAAATTCAAAATGGCCGCCACACGGAGACCGGCAATTCGAGGGCAATGAAACCTATACACGTCACAAAGGTACATAAGAGGAATCTTTTTAAACAAAAATCTCAAAACTGATTAGACAGTTGTTAAGAAAATGGCCGCCAAAGTTCAAAATTTAGCATCTTTTTCGACAAAAAACGGCCACCATTTTAAGAAAAAATTGAAAAAATGAAATAACTAAAACAATACCTCCTTCTTGGATTATTTTAAGGTATCTTTTCCCAAATTTTCAGAAAGAATGGACCGTAGACTTTGAAGATAAAACTGTGAACGGACGGACGACGGACGCAACGCGACGGCAATAGGTCCAGTAGCCTAAAAATCTTCCTTTAGGAAGAGTATGATGTTTGCTACTATAATGCCACTATCAACTACCGGTAACTCTGAACGTGCTCCATACATCCGCGGCATGTGCTGGCATTCGTTGTCGGCCGATGCTATGACGACGACCTGCCGAGGACACGTCGTTGTAGTTCGCGCCGCACGTGGTGACGTTCGATGTCGGCCGTTGCCATGCCGCTCCTGTTCTCCGTCACGCGCCGAGAAAGCCACGTGACACCTTCTTCTATGATTCCATACGAGATGAGTTTGGAGGCCGGCAGCCCACTCTGACCTGTTTGAGGGAGCGGTAAAGAATCCCAGACACACAACCTCACGGGATCTACACTACAGCTGTACTGGCGTCGGAGGGCTACCGGTTACGTCACGTGAAAATCGCGTGTAGACATATATTAGGCCCTACTGTCACATATCTATTTCACGTTATAGATCAATTTGTTCTGCGAATTCATGTGGAGATACTGTGTAAAAATGTGCATTACCGGACAACAGCCATGTTCAACTTACGATAATGAATTATGATTGATCAGCCAAATATGCATTTAATAAACGTATGTATCAAGTTCGTGTTGTGTTTGTATACATGTATGACGATTAGAGTTCCATTTCGTTAAAATTGTGAATATTGTTATTGAATGTGGAGGAGGATTAGGCTATGTAGATTATCGGTCGTGAAAGTTAGGGTCAACTACATAGGAATAATTCATTCCTAGGCATAATCATACCAAAGAGAAAGTATCAAGATAAGTCAGTTTTGTAGAAAAGAGTGAATCAAGGTTGATCTCACCGTCAATCATTACAAATATTTCAATAAAACTTTGAATCAGTCGAATTGAATCAAACCGAATCAAACCCCCATGTCAAAAATGTTCGCTTTGTAAAATGGATATCATTCTAGGTACGATTTGATTCTATGTACTATTAGTTGTAGGCCTACTGTACTCACTTAGAGCTAAGGAGATGTGGTCCCTCATACCCAGGAGCTGAGCGAAAGAGACATTCTTCCTCTCCACTGGGGTTTGCTTCTCAATCATGCTGGTTCAGAAATAAACATTTACTTATTATTACTGCATGTGCCGCTACCTGAATCACAATGGTCGTACTTACTAGTATCTATATGAAGGGCTGATAATGGGCGAAATATATTGTTAGCCTTGTGGAGGTTTTAAAAAAAAAATAGATCATCTGTATTACATGAATGTTTTTCTATTTTGAGTCTAACTATCAGGTAAAGTTAGTGGTTTTCATAAAACCCCACGACTGTGTGGCTAATACTACTCAATATTGAACAATTTGTTATTAAAATGATTGACAGCTCACATTTTTGTGATTATAGATATGCACATATATATATATATATCATCTCGTAATTTATACTCTCAGCAAATAACCTACTTCTCTATGACAAATTTGACAGTGTCGTCGTTATGAGTAGCAAATGTCACGTGGTAGTTTGACGCGCATGCGCTCTGTTTGACGGTCTCCAAGAGATGCTCCGCTACTTTCTCGTACATCCGCGTGGTGGCGCTGTAGGTCGGATTAACCGGGTCCTCATAGTTCATGTCGCCCGCCCGCCGTCGCTCCTGGAAACGTGTTTGTACACGTATATATAATCAACAAAAACAGAATGTTCTCACAGACCGGATTATTCTTTTTACAAGATTATCTACCCCTAAAACGAATAGCTTCCAATGGGCTACATCTACATCAATGCACTCCCCCCCCCCCCCATATGATATAAATGGCATGAAATAATTGACTGTCAGGACGACATAGGTAGGCCAGGTACACGGCGCTAATGTTCAGATGATGCACCATACCTCATCCATGTACGCCCCGCGCACGACTTTGAACCCGACTTTGAAGCCCTCTCGCCGGCCCATATCAATGTCCCGCACCACAATGTCATACGTCCTCTGTAACCATGGTAATAGTATTGAAATATCGAGTGGTGAGCGATACCAGACTTTCCGATAGACACCGCGTGGAATTGAGGTAATCACTCAGGTAATGGTTGAACAACCAATCAGCTATCCAAATATTTGTATGATAATTAATCACATATATAATGGAGTTTTATGTGAATTATGTAAGGAAATTGAAATGTAACATGTTAGTCTACCTTTAGATAGCATTGGTAGGTGTTGTGAATCACTGGTCTATCTTTGTTGTACTTCCTCATGTTGTCCAGGGTCATACAGTCGATGGCGTTCTGAAGGTAGGTCTGCTCGGCGTCCCAGATCAGAGTGACGCCATGCTTGTGTGTGTGCTGCAGAGTGAGGAGGTAGATCTACGTACATATAATGTATTTTATATTTCTAAAACATATGAAACGAAGCAAAATTGATTATGAAATCCGATCATTTATGAGCGGTATTTTGTTTTCTTCCCCTTTAATTGGAGCAGTTACGAAGAAGCCCATGCTGTGAACATCACACTAATGTGTAATGTAAATGAATATGAGACTAGTATTCGATTTCAAATACTCATCCCAGACCTGTCCCAGTTGGTCCATGTAGTTCCAGGCATCCCGGATTTTCTGTACCTGCTCAGGCGTCAGAGTTACCATGGTTACGGGCGTCTGTGGGGGTATCAGAAAAATTTGAACGAAAGCGTACCTACTAATTGTAATTATCGCGTAACTATACATAATATAGACGGCAAAACCACCCAATATATATGATATATACAAAATGATATTTGGTATGTTAAATTTTGAAATTTCGACCACAATATGAAGGATTTTGCTTTCTATTGTGACGGTCTAAAATTGTTTCAAAAGTAGGATAATATAAAAGAGTATTAGAAAGCATGATATGTAGTACGATGTATAATCACTTTTAGGAAGGTCTGTAGATCTGTCTGGCAAGAGTTGAGGGCGAGTGTGAACGGCAGGTTGGTAGCGAGAGACGGCAAGTGGACGGAGTTTCTGGAAATATACCGCAACATACTGAATCAAGCTATTTGAAAACAAATTGATACATTTTCATAGCCTGTTGAGAGCTACAGTATTAGGTCATGGCAGGTAGCATGTGCATTAAAAGCAGAACCCAATATGTGTATTCACAAAGGGTCACACGGGGTCGGTTACACCATTCGCACCCATCTCTCGTAGACATGCACACCAGATCTACATGCCTGTCCCTTGACAAACTCAGGTCAGATAAGGATACTACACGATATTATCCAAATCATCTATTTACTAAATGTGCTTGGTAAGGAAAGCTAAGGCTGCGTTTTTGCTTTCCCCATCTTTTAGTATATGACACTGTCTGTTAATTTCTATGCTGCACCTTTTCAATTTCTACAGGATTTTTTACTGGGATTTTGCGTCACTATTAACGTCAGTAATGTTGTGAAAATGGCGCTCAGTATTTATCTATACCATAGAATAACACGATCTTATAATTTATTACCCCTTGGAAGATTGAAGTATTGCCATGCCAGTGTCTGCATATTCCTTTGCACTTTTAGCGATGACGTCATGAGCAAAGTCCACAAATTCCTTTTGTTTGGCGACGTCAACATCTCCAAGTATCGTGGACATACACTGATATTGCTGGTTTAGCACTTCATTCAGTACGAACTACAAGAAAATGCTTGCGTGTTTGAATATTATCCATTATCTTTAGTGCGAACAAATCACGCATGAACAGACGTACAATTATTGTTTTTTTATGTATACATGTACATGTCGAAAATGAATAAACGAATCAAGGTATGTATTATGTACAGATGTACCATTAGTGGGTTTTTCTTATGTATACATATACATGTCGAAAATGAATAATCTAGTCAGGGTACGCTTCATGTATAAGCAGACAGATGTAAAGTTACCAGTGTGTCCGATGATGTGAAATAAGTTAACTTAGTGGCCAGTTGAGGAGTCATGGAAGAATAATCTGAAACAAACAATTCGAGATATACCTTCCATATACACAAATGATTGGATACACAAATACTGAATAAAAACATGGCATTCAGAAATCCTCTCTCTTATAGGTTCTGATGACAGTCTAGTGCTATTGTATAGATATATGTATAGGTTACTAAACTATACTCAGCTAGTCTGAAAGCAATTTCACCTTTGCACGACGCGGCGATTTCGATACATTGGAACACAGAGGACAGGTTTTTGCTGAAGATGTCCTTCTGCAGCTCAGCAAACTCCTCAGTGCCTCTGATACAGCAATGCCAAAACATGATGTACTGTATGCATTATTTTAGAAAATTCGTAGAATTGAGCAAGTTAACATAATAATTGCCATCGAGTTTCGAAATCCAGGCCTAGAGGTCCTACATGCGTAAGTAAATGGATAAATTGGCAGGGAGACTGAATAATATTGAGTGGGATATATAGTGAAATGTCTGGGAAATAAATCGTCAAATATGTGCGCACGGATCATTCATTCAGTCATTCATATTCTAAACTATAAATCACATACTTGGCGGCTCCATGTGACTCAGACGCAGTGTAGGACAACATGGTGAAGAGCCCCGCCTCGGAGTTCCTCTTAGCAACCGCCTTGACCTCCTCAGGTGTCTCCCCCGCCATGAACTGGCCGTATATCGTACTCCGCATCAGGCGCCGGAACAATCCTCGACCCAGCAACCGGCGGCTCCATGACAACAGCTACAGGGGAGTTAGGTCAGCATGGTTACAAAGAGACATTGGCGGGTCATCTAATACCGGCGGCTCCATGGCAACAGCTACAGGGGAATTAGGTCACCATGGTTACGAAGAGACCGGCGGCTCCGTGACAACAGCTACAGGAGAATTAGGTCACCGTGGTTACAAAGAGATCGGTGTCTCCATGGCAACAGCTACAGGGGAATTAGGTCACCATGGTTACGAAGAGACCGACGGCTCAGTGACAACAGCTACAGGAGAATTAGGTCATCATGGTTACAGAGATACATTGGCGGGTCATCTAATACCGGCGGCTCCATGACAACAGCTACAGGGGAAATGGGTCACCATGGAATTAGGTCACCATGGTTACAGAGAGACATTGGCGGGTCATCTGATACCAGCGGCTCCATGACAACAGCTACAGGAGAATTAGGTCACCATGGTTACAAAGAGACCGGCGTCTCCATGACAACAGCTACAGGGGAATTAGGTCACCATGGTTACAGAGAGACATTGGCGGGTCATCTGATTCCGGCGGCTCCATGACAACAGCTACCGGTGAATTAGGTCACCATGGTTACAAAGAGACCGGCGGCTCCATGACCACAGCTACAGGGGAATTAGGTCACCATAGTTACAGAGAGACATTGGTAGGTCTGTGTAATGCCAGCGTGTCCATGACAACAACTAGATCTACAGGTAGATTTACCATGGTATAGACCTATACTTCAACCACAATCCATGCCAATATATGGAACCGGATCTTATCATAAAATTCAATACTAGTAGTATTTCTAAAAAATTGAAGTATGTAATTTACCTTGAGAGCCCGCTCACCTTTATCTGCCGATCGACCAAAAAGTCAATGGAACAAAGAGAAAACACAAAGTAAGCCCGCCACAGTTCCCTCGAAGTTTTCGATTTATAAATCGACTTCGTATCCGTGAAGTCAGGCGGGCGCAAATTAGCCACCGTATATTTGGTATCATCCTGACGCTTTGCCGACGTATACAGAGCCCGCAAACCAGGCACAGAGCACTGTTTTGTCTGATAATGCTGGGATAAATGCAAACATCCCCTGGACACTATCCTGTACATTTTGCTATAATGTCCCGAGTAATGTTCGTTGAAATATGTCAAAGCGATATCACAGCTCGTAACCTAGATTTGCATCGCCCCCAGACGGCCGCCCTACTTGACCCCGTAAGAACTACGGAAGGTTGTAGGATAATTATTTTATATATATATATATAATCATTATGCACACAATATGTAGCTTTAAATCATGAAATATGATACTCAGTACAAAGTAAAAGCCAATTCTTATCGATGTTCATTTCACAAACAGTCTGTCACTTGTCGTGAGTAGGTATTAACCTGATGTCATAAAAGCATTCTAGTTATATTTAAATATTTTTTGATGTTATTATACTGTGTTCTGATGTTATTATACTGTGTTGGACTTGGATATGTTATTCTCTTAAGTTCATACTGAATCATACCTGCGATAGGGACTTACCCAAGTCATCCGGGAACTCCTATACAAGTATTATGCTCGACGGTTACATCATCTCCTTTGGAAATCAATCAAAACTATAGTTTAATTGAACTACCGCAGTGTAAAGCTTATCTGTGCAAAAAAAATTTAAAAATCCGAATTATGAGCTTGCATTTGAATATAGAAACTCAACTATGAATAAATATTTTTTTTTTCATACAACCTATACAATGACTTTAATAATTGCTCTATATGTGCAGATTCTGGAGTAGCATCATTTATCGAGCGTTATGATTTGAAAATTTCTCAATATCTCCCCCGGGGTCTTCAGACTGTCATAACGTGTCCGATACAGTTGGTTCAATCAAACACCAAACGCCATATATTCGGACTCCCGGTAAAATTCATCATTATATTCAGATGATGGTGTTCAATCATTCTATATCTGTGTTTGGCCCAACATGTGCTCCCTTGGAGTCGCATATAGAGACAATAGAAACCTTATTCGTTTGTATTTTTGTCATCGCGTCCATCTCACAACATGTATAATGTATATAATATTCCAGTATTCAATTTTGGCTTGTGTGGCAATGGAATCAAAATCAATTAGACCAAAATTGCGTTTTTCTTGTCGGGATAAAAAATCCAAAAATGTACAAATGCACAAGTAGATATGTATTTGAGGGGGGGGGGGGGGGGGGCGGCAATTGTACCTAATGAATTGCTGTTTAACGACAGAGTCTCATGAAATTTTTTATTGGTGGAATCAAGTAAGCCATTGCACAAACGATCAATATCTATCCCCAAGTCACATTTATAATTCAATAAATTACTGATGGTAACGACACCGCTCATTGCACAGATCAAAACATTGTATTGTACTGCAAAAATTGTCATGAATAACTGTTTTGAATCTAGACAAAATGAACACCAATGTTCAGTGATTGATATGAGTTTATTCGATGAATAAATAAATCAAGTTAATTTGTGACTACAAAGGATCATCACTCTCCTAAGATGCCAAACCATCCGACATGGCATCATCACAGGGATCTAAGTCTATCATAGCACTGAACTCACGCCCACAGCCTCTTCATACAATAGTTTATCACATGCCTTTTTCATGTACAACACCAAACAAATACATGGACTTGTCCATATAGCCGTTTCTTTAGAGGCCTATCTCACTCGTATGTATAAAATGTTCAGTAAAAAAAGTCGTACTAAAAAGATTTGTGCGAAATCGCTTTCAAAACGAAACAACACAAAGAGCAGACATCAACAACACAAACTCATGCACAGCTACTCGTATACCGAGATAAGATTCTACTCACAGACCACAAGCACTTGTAAAACCACAGTCAGGCGTCAAACACATCACACATGCGTTTAAAAGGACTTTGTATAATACAATTCAAGCACACAAATGTCTGTGCATCTGTCATTCTGAACAAGAGTCAGGATGAACAATCACATTCTGAACGAGAGACACTGAATATTCTTGTCATGAATCATTCCTTCGACAGATGGTGAAATCTGCATACACTGCGCTAAAACTTCCCGGCGGTCCAGACGCGACAAGCTGAATCCAGAGTTCCAGACAGTTGTTGATCCGTGCTATTTCAGTTTTTGTATGTACACAATAAAACATGCTATAAAATATCACGTGTCGTTTAGATGAGTTGAGCTACCGGTGAAGAGGACGGGTGACCTAAATATTGTGGTGATGAACGCGAGTTCTGCGCATGCGTCTGATCATGCGCACTGTCGCCTCCGCCGCCGGAAGTTCCAGGACTTGTGACTGCCGCGGCGTTTGCCTCCCCTGGGTTATTTATACATTCATACCGGGCCTGTTGGCGTAACCATGGTCGCTCGAGAGAGTTAAAATGGTGTTGGGCCTGGCTAGGATCGTTCAAGTATACCAACAGTATCACCAGACCTAAAACCAGCGCCAAAGAAGGCCACAACATACAGTGGATTATCGTAGTTTTTGACACTATATCCACAATTGCGTAAGTCGTGTTAGCCGGATCATAGTAGCACTTGAATGTCGTGCCAGTATTTCCATAAGTCCGTGAAAACCACTCAACCGCTTTGACATTTTCATTCTCGTCTCTGTTGCACTTGTGGTATGAACACTGAAATAATAAAATACATTATCAATATAAAACAGTAACGATATAATAAACATGTACAGTGCTAGTAGATGGCACGTACAATACACGTGATATTGAACTTTGTTATACTTGAAGTACTAGCTGCAAAGTGGTGGCTCATTGAAAATCGGTCGTTAACGAATAACCATTCATATCATTTTTCTCTATCATTGATTGTCTGAGCGGCTAATGTTCATGATGTTATTTCAGCACTCGTTTGACCCGAATGACTCCTACATACATTGTAACTGTGTATTTGTATTACTCGCTCTTCTACTGCAAATGTAGAAAAAAAACTCAACGAGATAATCGTCATTTTATCGATGTTTCTCAGTTCAGTTTTATGTGTCCAAATGGGATCAACATAGATAAGGAGTTGTATGGTCATTATATCGTGTAGAGCTGCACGATCACATTTCGCTAAAGACATCATAATCATATCACATGTTCAGCCAGTGTTGTTTTCATGGGTTTCACTGCATGATACACTGATATAGCATGATGTGGTTATGGGGTAAATTTGCCTGATTGCACCATTCGGACATAAAGAAAAAAGAATGATCAGCCTGATCAAAAGTTCAATACCAATATATCATGTATATACGGTAACGCTGATGGTGATGTGTGAATAAAAAACACGATTGTATTCAATGATAATTGCCCATGCCTCACTATTAAGCTGATGCAATTAGGTACTGTACCAACATGATCAAGCAGTTATAATCATTGTAAAATACACCAGGTTCGCTAGACTGTTAACACACAAATATTTTGGTATACGTGTATATAATGAAATTGGTTATTCACACACTGTGATTGATTACATTACTTGATACAAATGTTAATCAAGAATAATATTTCAAAATTGTTGATTCGTATTCACAACTAATATTAAAAAATTGATGATTAGATTTATATTAATATTAGCGCCCCTAGAGTCCGTACCTGAAGCTTAGCGGCCTGTAATTGGAAGGTGTCGTGAGAGTCGTACAGACTGACGTTTCTATAGCGGACCCCGGACTCCGTCGTGAAGTTGACGTACACCTTGAGGCAAGGGTAGCGGGATAGACACGAGGTCCCCCCATCGATAGCACAGCGGCACCGGGCCACCTGGGGGGGGGGGGGGGGGTTGTATTGTGAAGCGAGTTACAAGTACATTTGTGTATAATTATAGTCTGTCGAACTAACTAAAGTCTATAACTATAGTCTATAACTATAGTCTATCGACACATTGAACTTGATTTTTATTGCACTGATTGAGATTAAGTTCACAATGAAATGTACGTTATTTATGCAAGCGTATTCATGTAGGAATATTTCTTTTCAAATTCAGTGTTTATTCATAAATTAATCCAATTCAAGGAGTTCCAACCTAATCGATCAATTCATAAATTTTATCAATTGAATGACTGACTAGAATGACTTAATAGACTTTCATTAAAAACATGTATGGCACAGTTTTTAGCAGAATGTACAGAACATATGTCGTCATACCTCTCCGTCTGAGACCTGCTCATCCGTGACGCAGGAGGCGGGACCCATGTGTCGGACGTCCATATAAGGTTTGACGTAGAGAACGCCAAACGCCGCCAGAAACGTGCCGCCCACGACTCCGAGAACAATACCCAAACCTAGCACCCACTTCACCTTCATCTCCACTGTGTGGTGGTGCGGTTTGTCTGCAGGGTTTTCTTTGCGAAGGTAGTATATATTGCGAGAGAAATGATCACGTTGTTTTCTTCTCCCGGTGTCGTTAGATTATAGCGATGATCATGCGAGATGATGATCTAGCTGATATTGATGACAATGATGGTGATGATGATGACATGTGTGCTGGCAATTCCACTTGGTTTTCCAGAAATAGATATCACTTTTTTTTTTTTTTTTTATCTATATGCACGTATAATCCAACACCAACACGGACAGCTCAACGCGTTCACTGTTCGAGGTTATCTGTCCTGTACATACAACCCGTCAGCGACACTGTTATTATTTCAATATGATATCAGAGAATGTCACAGGCCTTACAGAAGGGAGGTGACCCGGTTGTCGGTCACATTCCGCCGTCGAGGATGTGATATTATTGACTGCCCGCCAGTCTATATCTAGAGCGTAGGGACGAATCCAAGAGGACAGCACCCGGTTAATACGTCACACGTATTGCCCGCTTGGTCGTTAGCGTAACGTGATTATGTAAACCTGCGGCGACCTGCGAATTGTAGAAGGAGGACCGCGTGGAGATCGTCCAGACGAAAGACTGTAAATTTGCCAATTTCCACAAGACAAGACACCGGATTTTTGTTACATTAGTAGATTTTCTGCAGGATTTTTATCCACTGTAAGGACACTATCCATTGTATGCAGCAGCCGTTGTATTATTGTGGTAGTAGCAAGTGTGTTACACAGTGAATGGTCGTGAGTGGTGAGTCATTACATAACGAATGTCCCCTCTCCTTTGGGGGAGAAGTCTGGCTCTCGGCCTTAATCATTCACAGAAACCAGAAGCCGCACACTTTCTGCATCAGGATGAGTCACGACTCTTGTTAGTACAATTGGTGGTCGAGGGTAGAATGTTCAGAGACGGAGCCCGGACCACAATGATTCCGTAAAAAATCAACGACACGCCATCCATGTGGCTACGTCTTCAATGAAATCTTCTACTACTACGCTGGAACTGAACTCTTCATCAGGCAGAGGAAAACATTCCTCTGTCAATACTTCCTGTCCCTATTTCCCGGCCAGAGCACACGTTGGAACCCAGAAAGGCGAGGTTTTTTGCCTTTTGGGGTCGGAACAGTGTCAATAAAAACCGACAACACTTTTTAAAAGAGTGCTTCTCTCGTAAAATTGGATCCGCGAATGTGACAGCCTTCCCGGTGAATATTTATTTTCCCCGCTGTGTGTCGTCAAACTGACGTCCTCCTCTCGAGGGGACCTCTTGAGAACAGACTTTGTTGTGCTAGAGTCAGTAAAAAATGAAATAAAATACGTCTGGGGGGAATATCGTCCCCTTATCCCGCTGCCGAAGAAACTTATGTCACGTGCATGTCTGAGCAAAGACGTAAACAATAGTGCTGTATAGCCCACACACAATGATATTTCACCAAACTTTCGGCTGAACTCTGGATTGGACTAGTTCAGTTGTCCCACAAAGTATCACAGATTACAACGATCGATCGGACTACAAAAACTGTATCTGTGCTCACTTGATCTATCAGTCTGGCAATTTTTCTCCGTTTTCCAGCTGGATTGAAGAGATTTGGTCTGCCCATGTATCCTTGTAGTCCAACTATCGACATTGTTCAACCGAAGTTATCCACCAGCCGGCCCAAATAACGTCCGATTCACAGTGCATTATTTGTCCATTGTTTATCCCCGACTGATGGAGAATATATCGGGGGTTCTCCACAGAGTAATGAATAGACTGGTCCACTATATAGTCCTTTATTCCCGCCAATATCCAGTCCACGAGCCAACAAAAGCCGGCAGCAAACCCACCGCGCCACCAACAAAAGTAAACAACTCCCACTTTTTTTCAGGAGGCCATTAGCCTCTCGCCATGTAACATAATCCTGTCAGTCCCTGCTCATATGTTACCCTACATGTTTTTATCGAGAGCGAAGCCACCGTTCTACGCATCCAGGATGCCAACTGATATGTGTGTTATTGCTGGCACAAGTAAAGCACGAAGATCCACCAGCACTGGCTATCGGATTTCAACAAATCACCGACCGCGATGACATACCACTATCTATCCGGGTTCAATATTTTCCAGTTCATCACCTCCGTGTCCTGAAGATTGACAACATTGGGACTGTGGTGTCAGCCTCGTGAGGGAGGTGATAATATATGTCCGCACTTAGCCGTGAACACGATCACTATAGTGTCCAGCTCTCACAGTCGACCAGCGCGGAAGTGTCCATTCTTAGCAGATGTGGGCAATAACCGTGTGTTATCACACGGCTGAGATGAGATCAGGAAATTAGCGGCGGCAATACAATTCATCAATATTACATTGGTTAGGTGAGGTCCGGTACTATATATACGTCAGTGAAACACGTCGGAGTTTTCAAGGCTCCCTCACACGATTTAACACTGGGAAACAAGGATCCCCTGGAAAACAGCACGGGAGTCCCTTAGGGTTCACATTGACGTCAGTGTATCGTGTCCGTCTCTGGCGGTGATTCCTGTCTAAGATATCGACACTTATGATTAACTTCCAGAGGAGACCTTGAACAATAGTCTCGCAGTGGGAGATATAGGCGTGCCAATATCTTCCCTGGTAGCGGCTACTACCGATCTTCGAGTATTTCCTGCGTACCCACGGGTGAGATATGAAAAGAATCTGGCCTACATTCGGCGGAAACAGGCAGCTCAATATCTTCGATTTGCGAATAGTCTACACCCCGGCTTTCTCCGGATGAAAACCAGTGATTCTTTGTCGTTCACTTGAAGTTACAAGGATCCGTTTGATAGGCCGCCGGGGAGCTCGTTAGAAGCCGCAAAATATCCAAGTTTGGATTTCTGATGTCAGTCTTCAGCCGTTGTTGACGAAGATGAAACTAATAAAGGACTTCTCCATTTGCTTCAGAAGATCAATCTATAGTCCCAATTTGTTCATACATGTACTGGTGTTCCCCAAAAAGCCACGATCAATCTTTCTCGAGATGACAAGTATATCTTTGAGGTAGTTCCTTCC
This sequence comes from Terebella lapidaria, assembly GCA_949152475.1. NCBI lineage: Eukaryota > Metazoa > Annelida > Polychaeta > Terebellida > Terebellidae > Terebella > Terebella lapidaria. The sequence goes on from OX424566.1 coordinate 36,535,764, forward strand.
CAGTCACCGGCTGAGCTGGTAAAATCCCTGACGTTTCTGAATGATTGTTTAGATCGATGGCCGAACTCTAGGCGCGTGTCTGGTCCACGACGCTCCAACAATTACTGAACATGGGGGTCAGCTCAGCTCCTACAAAACAAAATAGACAAATATTCAAATATATTTGTAATTGCATTAAAAACTAGACGTCAACTAGACTAGTTAAGATGCCTTTTTTTTAATTTGCTGAAACTAAAATAATAATCTTATACATGCGTCTAAGCATGCTTGTGTGAAGGATGGTCACAGTTTTTTTCCATTCAGGCGCTGATACATGTAAACATGTTCGGACTTGACTGATTGTGGTCCATACGAAAATCGGTTAGTTTTTTTTTATTTTGTCCGAACCACACAGGACCCGGATAACAAACATATATCGTCCCATATCTAGTGTATGCAGGGGTCTATTTTGGTTGTAAAATCGATACATTTCCATACACACGTTTGTTTGTCATCGGTGAAGTGTCCCATTCGATACTGTTGGCCTTCACACAAGCATTTCCATAATTTATGCCGTACATCTTTTACACTTGTAGTTCCCCCATCGTGTCATTCCAGTGCGAAATGGAATAGTGATCATTCCGGAACAATATTTACATAGAAACACAGCGATATAGAAAGAAAGAGACACTTATATATGCGAGAAAGAATCGGGGAGCAGTTTGGACAACTAAAAACCCTCTTCTGGGGTCTAGAAGCGTGTGTCAGAAACAAATAATAACGCAGAGACTGTTCCGTCATAATTCATATTTCAGGGTCTCTTTGTGTTGATAATTAAAAACAACATAATTTATTGTCCTCACAACAATCAACAAACCGATGACATATTATCTCTCAGTGACCAACATCTATTATCAATAACCACAACAATGATATGTCAGAAATCATTAGCAACCTAACTACCGATCCGACTGACTGCACATGCCATACGAGGTACACAATCGAACACTTGTTGTGATGACAGGCCTTATTCACAAATATCGTAAACTTCCAAGCTATTTTCAGAATTTTCCTTATTGTTTTACAACTATTGATCATTCTGGATATCAGAACCGTTCCCATGCTGTAAACTTGAAGTGCAATTTTATAGACAATCCGTGATTTCATTGAATCTCACCACTTGAATCTGGCTATACATGGGAATTTTACGACTACGAATGGATCTGTTTGCATACTCTCAAAGCCTGCATGTCTGATCAGACATATATGTACAAGTACGCATACTCTCGAACAGAAAACATTGACTGTTTTTGACGTAACTAGCGTACAAATACAATAAACATGTAACAGCAGTTCCGGCGCAGACCTCGCGGTGACAGTAGGAACAATAAATGTCACACGATCAATTTTACACGCGTGTGCACTCTGAACATCATACAAAAGAACATCATCTTACACACAACATCACAGCCATCGAAGGTAAAGCAAACAAACAACATTCATAAAAGTGATTTATACTGCTGAGACATGTTCATTTGATGTAAGTCTTACGTATGTTACAGGTACACTCTATCTTCTTGTGGTGTTTAACACGAATTAGTTCGTTCACATTATTTGATTCGATGGGTCCAGGGTGGGTCCAGATCATAATAAAGCCCAGATCATATAATCCAGATCATTAAAAACAGTCACAAACTATTCAAGCAGGTGATAAGTCGAACGCGATGCCGACGAAATTCCCATTGAATCAACAAAAGTTTAATATAAAAGTCGAACAGGTCTTTCATGATAAATCAGGCAATATATACATGATATACATTCAAGCAAGTCCATATAAACCGAAACTGGTCACTCTCGTCTCAAGTGTGATATCGCAATAAATCCGTACATTGATAGTTCTGCATGCCACACAATAAGCGTATCGTGAAAGAGATATACGAATTTCATACAACGTTCTCGGTATCTGCACATCCACGGACTGTGTGCACTCCCGCGGTGCCTCCTGTCCGGGAATGATCCACTCAAACACCTGTCACTTCATACCCCCATCCATTGCCCCTCAGCATACCACGTGAGCTCGTAATTAGTAACTCCTGGAGTTAGAGCCTGAGTTTCCGTTGTAATGCACATACAGGGGGTTGATTGACTGTATTAATTGACAGGATATAAATCAACAGATTCCCCGCTGTTTGTTTTCATCGTTCATCCCCAAGTCAGTCCGAAAGTCACGTACCTTTTTACGGACGGGGTAATACATGTAGATGTAAAATAGTAAACAGTATTCATACCAGAATACAGTGTATTTATGATTCATGCATTAGGATTTAAATTCATTACAATGCATTCAAAATCTGGTATCAGTGCAGGCCTGCAGTCCATACATGTGTTTTCAAATGTCAAATTGTATTTCATAGTTCATAAATGTACACGTCCTTACTTTTCCCTACATGTCCTAAGGTCGATGTTCAATGTTTTTTTGCATATATATTACGATCAAAATCTATGCAATTTGGTTGGATGAATAATGTTCACATACACAAGTGTCATGGATTACATGTAGGCGTGGTTTTAAAAAAAAATTTTCTCACAAATACATATGGTAGGCTAGCATTATGCACATATATGCACGTATACACTTGAAACGTGGCTGTCAACTTTTCTCATGTTTATAAATTTGAAGATGAACGTGCATGCCCAGAAACCAAACAACAGGTTTTCAGATTGACATGTAGGATTCAAATGTACTCGGGTACAAGCCGGATTTAACGGCGGGCGTGATGCGTATAATGTTTCACTGACTAATGGACAGTGTATACTAAGGCATATGATTATGAAGAAATTATGATTAGTTGCGTCTACAATCATTTACACATCTACAGTGAGTGACCTGGTTTAAAAAATCGTTAATTACACGCGCTTCTGACTGGGCATAGTGCAATATAATGAATCAACGTGTTCGTGTTGGATATTTAGTTATTATTTGGAAAAATGCTGAGGCTGGTGGATGATCCGACTTAAATGTTCACCATGAATCCACGATGAGAGGATTAAACTCACTAGTATGTGATGTACACGTGACATCAGAAAGCTGACACTTTCATTCCACGTGACTTGTGTTTGACATTGATAAATGATATCGAATTGCATATGTACCGATATCATATAAACCAGCATTCTTTAGTAATATAATATGATACTAATGAATAATTTACTTGTGATTATTATGGTTTAATCGCCCGCGCAGTGAACAAGTGCAACAAACTGTACAATGAATGCATGCAGGCCTTATACATTGTATCCATTCTTAAAATCTCGTATCGACTTTTTCTTCAGTAGTAGAATATCATCAACTTGCATGTACCAGTTACTCGAGTACATGTACGTATCCTCACACAGAACACAGTAATAAATATCCGTGATTTAACACGATATCCGGTTGCCAGAATAAACGGAATGTCACACGTGTGTTCAATGTTGCTTACATAAATCTAACCCAATTGTGATTGCTGACATCCATACGATCTTATTGTTTGCTGATAACAAAACGTAGCCTATATGCTATAGTCTAATTTATACCTGTGCCCTATAGTCTGATAGTAGTAGACTATTATCACACAAACACACACCATAACTACCAAGTACATGTACATGTATATACTGGGCCTAGGTTTGTGCAAATACAACCGGAATATATGCTGTTTATGGTGATTAATCTATAAAACGCGGTGCGTTATCGCATCTAGTCATATCAATAAACCGATAGCAGAGTGATAAACTTTGAAACTGTTACTTCAGTTGCTAGTTTATTCAACCATAACTAATAACAGAAGATGCAGTTTATTTAACATATTTCATTAATTTCACACAGCCGATCGCTGCCATACACGAATCAAGTGACATACTTACATAAACGGTGTTTAATTTAAATGAACTCAGGGCTCCATAAAAAAACACACAAGAAGCCTTCAGGCGTAGGCTACCTGAATAAACAACAACACTGCAGTCATTATGGAAAATAATTTCTTGGAATTGACGACAGCCGATGCGGACAATGATGATATCCATATGATATTTGTTAGGTATGATTATTCCTGGTAAATGTATAATAACTAAGTACAGGTAGCCTTCACCGACTCCAGCAGAGTAGCCTCCAGGTAATAACGGGGTAACTGCGGGTTCAGTGTAGGCGGGTATCATTTATGCGGGTTCACTGAATCGAAATGACCGGCCTGACCTTACACTCACATAACGTTTATGAATCACACGTGGTCAATTACAGAGTACTAAGTCTACATGAATGCCAGTTACAGACAATATCCTATATACCGGTAGTATGTACTGTGTAGGCGTATTACTGACGAGTTACTTAATAGTCTATAACACGAACAATAAATGTGTCATAACAGTTCATTACCAGTGAAAATGATATATACATGTGTAGAGAATTTTGCCTACACAACACACTGCAATTTGCTTTAAAGTCTTCATTAAATGTCAACCGTCATATGTAACGATATTAACGTTACCGAGCCTCGACTTTATTTAGCCCTGCGCGCAGTGATTGACATTTATTTCTGTGTATTCCTATGGACATGCATCCATACATGTACATGGCCTCAGTCCATAAAACCATTGTTTGTGTACGCCATAAGTTCATCAGTAATGAGAGATTTGACGACTGTATAGATGGTAGACATAAGAACTAAGAAGCCAGGCATACTCACCCATATATCCGTCACTACACATGTGTATTGCGTTGTTTACTTCCGACGTTCTTTTGTCCGTGTTTCAAGAAAACAACCAGCGATTCACACCGGCCAGTAACTCCTCTGCTGTGGGATTTCTCTGCCTATATACCGGACTTTCTATTATCTCATATCCAGTACATGTGCACTAAGTGCTAAACATGGCAAGGTGCCCGTTAGATTGTCGACAGAAGCGTGTATTCACTGGAAGAATATCAATATTCCGAGCACTCTGAGCGGTTGTTTACATTCGGACTGCCATACCTGAGCCGCTATGGTGCGCCGTAGTGCACATGTGTGCTACTTCCGGTTGTGTGTCATCGAGCGGAACATCAGCCGAGTGAGGCACAGTGCGGGGCCTGGGCACACGCATGGCGCGATTGGGCAATGTGTTTGCCTTAAAATATATGCATCGGTATTCGTCAACTTGAAAATTCCCTGACATAAGCTAATTCGAATATAGTGGAAATATATTCGGAAAAAACGAACAATACAATCGATCAATAACTGTTCTCTGTCACGCAACGCAGACGGCAAATCAAAATTAATACGTTAATGATATAGGCCTATGAGTTTAATTCAAAATATCAAAATCTATTTGAAAGGAGAATTTAAAAAGAAAATTATTGCGCGCTGTATTAGTTCAATTAAAGGCTACGACTGCACCGAGTTGACTCCTAAAATCCAAATTCTGAAAGTTAGATATAAAACAAACTACCATTACAGAATCGTGGATATTGTAGGAAAACAATGGTCTGTTTCCAGCTCGTAACACTAAATATGATAAAATCGCCATCGGCAATATCTAGCCTAGGTATTCCCAGACTTGCAATTGGAGATCGCCATTCTGTTTTCGTGTAAGCCAGTTCTATATGTAATACTCTGCCTTGAATGCGGGTCGAAGGGTGTGGATAGATTTGAGCCGTTGATAAGAGAGATACGTTGGTAGTCTAGTGAGGTATGGCACATATCACTTGTATAGAATGGACTTGAACCATTTGCTGAGCTGTTTATATGTAGCCTTTGTCTGGTTCGATGTAGATTTCTCATCTAACCCAAACAGACACAACGGACAACGGAAATTAACGATATTTTTCCCCCAGTTGAATATCCCATAATCTAAATGTTTTTTTTTTTGTTCTTATAAAAAAACCCCGAACATTTCCAACGAAATTTGTTTTTCATGGCGATATAATGTTTCAGTCATTGATTTGTAATGTTATTTTTTAATTGTAATGACGTTAGTATTTATGAAGGTGGGAAGCATAAATATATTATATCAATGACATATTCTTCAGGAATTAAACGTGTGTTGTATATTGATATGCCCCAAGAATAAGAATAATTCGGGGAAAAATCATTCACCGAAGCACGTGACTTTCAGAATAAAATCTATCCAATATTACAAACTTATAGGTATATAGGTTCGAAAGATCGAAAAATGTGTATGAACAATATACTCTATTGTATGCAGTCAGAAACAAAACACAAAACTGAAGAAATATGTCCTTCTCAAGAACGTCGACAAGAACATTGCCTACTTAGCGGCGCTGATTGAGTTGGAGCACATGTTCCGAGGATTGTGGGTTGTTGAATTGTCGATCTCTGTAGCAAGATGGGAGAGGCGGATGTATCAATCAGACACAGAGGGCTAATGATCAATAACAGGGAAAAGGTTCTCTGTAACAGTATTGCATGCATGCTGGCGAGTGTGGTAATAATTGGGGTACACTATCAAAGTGACCAAAAACGCCTGCTGATTACACCACATTGTTTCCCGTTTTCACCTTCTAGTATATACGTTCCTTCTACCATTCTCTGCTGAATGCAAAAGCTCTAAAAGTTTATGACCAGTCATTCATTATGACCGCTATATATAACGCAAGACTCGCGGAAGCTTTATGTTTATATCGAGGACACTATGGATTTCATTGTTCAATTAAAGACCTAGTAGCATACTGGTGAAAGTGCTTTTCATTTAGTCAATTATGAATAGTCTTCAGTGAATTCGAACGAATTTTACAAATACGATCAATGGGTTTCGAGATTGAATAAAAAAGGCACTCCTCCCGTAAATGGGCGAAAATTTTCATCCCGATTTTAGTATGGGTCACGTAATGGGTGACGTCAGTTGAGGCAGAACTGAAGGTACATGTAGCCAGCAAGGTAAACTGAATGTCACATATTGATTCTCCTGGTGCATGTTTGACAATTCAAATGAACGGGTGAGATGGCGGCATTGTGGCATTTTTTGTCTTGATATTTAGAATCAGTAATATTTTGTCACCCGGAACGGAGGTTTGTTGAACTGCAAGATGTTCAGTATTCGCTGGTTTTAGCGTGTTTTCTTTTGAATCTCATTCATTTTGGTGTGGTTTCCATCTTTGAGCTAGCCGCCCAAATTACGTATTTTACGTTTTTGACCAGCCGTCAAAGCACATTCTGCCTCAACTGACGTCACGACTACGGAAACTGCCGAAGCTTTTTTTTCATCGTCATGAGAAGGCGATTGTAATACTGGCTCAATATACTCCATTACATATCGCTGTTATCAATTACCAATTAACGCGAACATCTATTTTATCACCAAATGTCCACAATTGCTTTATCTGAACAGAAATAAAACCATATAATGGTATCTTGCTACTAGGTCTTTAAACTATATCGTTTGAATCCAGTCGGTACTCCACCAGGCAACTAAATTGGATGAATTAAAAAACGAAAGAAAATGTCCATTTTTATCACAACATTTAAAACGTTTCTGGAAGTTTTCCCACTCAGTGTCCCGTAAGTACGTCCTGAGTGATGAATATGTCCCCACATAAATCCAGATACATTGATTTGTCGTGATTCTCTGCGGAATACTGAAGGAAATTCACTGAAATATTCAAAATTTGATCAAATTTCAGTCGCATACATACTAAATGTACTCACCATGCAGTTTTGTTTATTTTGTGACCTATGGCACCACAACTATTTTTTTTCAAGTTTATACCAAAATCAAATTTCTGTTTATCAGTGTACAACTGTTCATCATATGATGAAGGCGCTAGGTCTTTGTCGTTATGCTACAAATGAATACGGATGTCCGTGTCATCATAACGTCGTCCATATTCCTCACGACCAATGCATTTAAAAGTGTGGTTTCTCTGATCAGAGTCCGTTACAGGTTCTCTATAAACCAAATCAGCCCAGACTGGCAGTTCGCCTCACACCACAATTAGCTTCTACATATGAAGTGGTTGCCTTTTGATATTTTCCCGTTCTTCCCTATCATCACTGGGCACAACCGGTATCGTGATTCTGGGGACATTCTATGACTTTGGGGGCAGGCCCAGTGATCCTGGAGGCAATGTTTCGTGATGCTGGGGGAAATCGTGCCAACACAGTGAGGTGTCCCTGAATATTGAGCAAATATTACATGGATTCTCCAAGAATAAAACAAAATGTTCTATTATCTCAATTGTTGCAGAGTGCACGCAAGAGGCGATTTCATTGAGGGATAACAGAATGCCCTTAGAATCACCGTACCAGTTGCGCCAAGTGATCATTACCGCATTTTAAAAAGATGTTTACCTATATTGCGAAGGACACTAGAATACATTTATAATATAATGACTATTTATTATCTGATATTTGTCATCATGCAATCAAATACCTATATGCGGATTTAGAACAATGTACCGCAATTGTGGTGTTACACCAGTATTGGTGACGAAGTTTGTAGCTCTTTCAGGAGGGCGAGTTGTTCAATTCCATAAGGAAGCATATGATGCGTATGTGGGTTTTTTAGTATGCAGAATTCGATTCCAATGGGGTTAACGCTGGCAAACTAAGGGCCCCCATTTAAAATCAAGAAATCCGAAATGGCAACCATCTGCACGCTGGGAAAGGCGATCTCCAGAATCTGAGGTTGAACGCCGGAATTGGAGGTTGAACGCCCGAATCTGAGGAAATGGCGCAAAGAAAGCAAAACATTGTGAGTAGCTCCTATGATTTTGGGTGAATACAGTATTTCATAACGATTATTGGCATAAAGGAATGTGTCCATAGAGCATGCGAACATATATGGATTTCAGGAATAAGCAAGATTGGTTTGAGAATGCACAGACCAGGCCGTAAACTGGGACACAAAATAGCGGGTCAATATCCGTACGCAAACGGAGTGCGAAGTTGCAACCAAATTTGACATTTCGAAGGGATATGTGGCAAAATACACAAGTTTCACGCACAGGAATAATTGCCAGTTAACTTATTACTACAACAGAGACATCAGTATGTACACATCATCTGATAAAACACGATTTATGAGCACATTTCGATTTGACAGCTGCAACTCCATGTGTATTGAGGACGGCAACTCCATGATTTCCAATAACGAGGTAGAATTGGGTGGCAATGAAAGAGCAATATGTTTGCTAGTTTGTATAAAACACTTGGAAAAATGTTGATTGTAGGTTTGCCTTCCGCAAGAGTTTGATAGATCTAGGGACCTACTCTTGTATTATTTGGTTGAACGCATGTGTTTATTCAGAATTTACTGCGCATATCATGGACACCATTACTATTACCTGATTACCTTATGTCATCATCATTTTGTTGGTTGTATTGATAGAGTGTGAGACAAATATGTTCATCAATTAATCGTATCTGCCTACTAGTATACTTTTCTTGACACCTGCATACCCCCCCCCCCCTCCCCCATGCAGGTTTACTTGGATGAGGACAGACTTGGGGATTGACAAAATACAGGTGTATATGAATCCATTCTTATGGTCCAATTTGAGCGCTAATCGGCCGGGTTAAATACTTGATTTAGGAATGAAAACTTGTAGCAGACGTGGGAAATTCACTCAGGTAAAAAAAGTAAATGTTTCGGTTTGCGTCCCAGTTATGCTTCGTAACTGGTTGTATGGAGCTTGGTTTTCTTTTCTGAGTACCTGTTTTGTGTATCGGTTTTTCGGTTTCATTCCCATAAGACGTTTGTTTGTAACATAGACATATATTTTATCTGAAACAGTAAACATACAAAATATTTAAAAATCTAATTATTGGATCAAAAAAGAAGTTGAACACATGATTTGAAAATAACAATATAACCCAAAACAAATGCAACAATCAAAAATAAATATGAAAGAAATCTTTACAAAAACACTTTGGCAGCTTCCAAATATATCAACTATATAAACACATATTTTTCCAAACAAGAGGGCCTATATCGCACGCATGGAACTATATATAGAAAACAAGTTTTCCACTATGCGGTTCTGTGAGGATGATCTGCCGTTAATCAATGAAATAAGGCCGACTTATTGAGAAATCGAGTGTCCTTTCTTCCGCCGCAAGAGAGAAGCCATCGTTGGAAATTACAAAATCGTATACTGGACGACTCCCTTGTTATCAACCAGTGTTACTGTATTATCATGAACAATAATCTTAAAAGAATAAATTTGTAAAGGATTTTTTGCTAATTGATTGCTTCGTAGTTCTTACAATCCATTGCCTGATCGGTTTCTGCAAGCAATCATTGCCCATAGTGACTAATACAGCCATTTTGGGACACTAATTAACCGACACAAAATGAAATGTAGCCGCTGATTGTAGAATACCATCAAAGTAAAAAAAGTCTGACACTCGACGTTTGAGACGACGCACAAGGGGACACAAACGAAATAAGTATTTATTTTGGCCTTGTTCGTCTGCGTACATTGTACATGTGAAGACAATGGCAAACGCTACACGTAGCAGTATAGAAAGAATACATGTAGATAGGTATGATACAGTTTTGTCCTTGCATGTATATTATGTTATGTTTGCAGATTTCTTTGACACTAATCTAACGGATCTTGAATTTGGGTGCATGTGCGAAGAATAAGACCACATGGCTGTATATTTCGTATGTCATGAACCCCAAATCACCTAAGCAGAGACGTCATCAAACCCTGATAGCAATGTGTTCTTGGTAGCACTCGTCACTCTGTTCCGTAAATTCCGGTGTTGCCGTTTTTATGAGCCCTCATACTCGTGGAGTTGCAGCCTAGTTTCATTTCACGTTGAATACTCAATAATTTCGCCAAGCATTCAGGAAATCTGGTCAGATATAAAGTCTTTTGCACCTAAACAACCATTCTGTACAATCTCAAGTACTATATTTGGTTATTTAGTGAATTAAACTGGTTTATTCATTCGATGCGTTTTTTCGCCTAGATCCTGTTTCAGTACCTAAAATTGTGCCGCGATTTATCAGATAACTGTGTGATATACTAAGGAGTTTTTGTTCTACCGAGGGACAATGATCATTCGCATAACTTATGCACACTGTTATACCGATGACACGGACGATTTTACGTACCTTTTGAGGGCTTTTCCCTAACAATGTTTTGTTTCTTTTCGTGATTTCCTCTGATTCGGGCGTTCAACCTCCAATTCCGGCGTTCAACCTCAGATTCTGGAGATCGCCTTTCCCAGCGTGATCTGTGATATACTTTTCGACATAGGGACATGACATTCATGAACTGGTATGGGTCTTCATGTTCAAGGTATATAATGGAATACATTTGGGTTGACAGCAAAAACAGACAAGCCTATGCCTGTGTCAAGCATGAATTGTACGATTCTCCCAGAACTCCTGTACTACTATTGTAGCATTTTTAGTGACAGTAAACGCCCGTCCCCTCCCGCACACATCTCCATGACAACTCGCCCACGCATATTCTACACACCACGCTAAATATAACCACTACACGATCACTGCCTGGACAAAACATACAAAACCACGAATAACCACGCGGCCCCCAAACAAGGCAAACACAGGTCAAACAGCTCACACCCTCGGCCCCGTCCAATCAAATAATTCGACCCCAGTACACCGGCCTTGACCTTCACATGCACATACTCATTTACATAGACATCACATGCACAGCATTCAGACCCAAACATGTCTCGCCACATACCGGGGAAACCCACTTTCCCGGTGAGATCAGCACACATCAGCACATACATAGCCAATGACACAACTCCGCTCACACTTGGCGGGAAAATACATGTACTCTGTCCCACGGCCCCGCAAATCTGCGCAGTAGAGAAGAGGCAGCCCAAGTGAACGGACGTATTCTTGCAATGGCTGCAATAGTGTTATAAAGAAGATATATAAAGACAATACAGAAGTGGATATATTTGTGAACTGTATAAACTGGAATATAAACTGTGAGACATATAAGAAGGACTATAATATAGCATATATAAGGATATAATTCGACCGGGAATATCACTGGACTTTAGGAGTGATTGTCGGCCCTGATTGTGTGTGATTGAACATTGGATATTTATCATCACAATAAACAGTTGAAATATAACTGCCGGCTTGCTATTAGCACAACGACCCAGTTTAAGTCGGCTTGATATCGGCCGTGAACGATATTCTTCACATTGGCGCCGTTCGACCAGGATCTGAGCTAGTCTCGGATTATCGACCCCGATTCGACCGGCAGAAATGGCGATGGCTCCGCCGCTCGACCCTACGGATGACGAGGTAACGTTCAATCCGAACCCGGCCTTCCGACCTTCCGGCCCCCGCTCAGTTGCCATGAGCGACACAGTCCCGTTGTCACAGGAGCGACAACCGACCGGCCTGTTCGACTCTTTCGGTGACCAATCGTCCCTGACTTCGTCCTCGCCACCTGAAGACCGCATCGGAGCGTACCTCGACGAAGACCCGCTCGCGCCCTTACACACAGTGAGTGACATTATAAGTGCACACGCTAGGGCGTACTCGGCCACGCCGGCCAGAACGACCCAGAAATTACGAAGTAACTTTACCGGCAGAGACTATACACGCTCACGTCAAAGAGCGAGTGTATGTGATCGTATCGTACATTCTACAATGAACATTCGGCCTGTAACCATGGATACATCAATGGTTACACACCCGCCAAGCGACCCTCGGATACGGCAGTGGGTCTGTGACAATGATAATGTTACGGAACTGGTACCGCCGAGTGCTTATTCGGCAACCCGACCCCGGGCGCCATCAATGACGCCAATGCAGTACGACCCAGTACCAGCGGTGTACTCTCGTCTACCGACCGAGCCGACCGTGGTAGAGTACATTCGACCCAGCCAGGAGAGAGCGACTACAGGGAGCATGCCAGTGACGACTACTGTCCAGATCGCGACATCTCCAAGTCCGCAACGACCCAGCGACGCGACAACAGAATATCGCGCCTCCACACGACCAGCGCGACCTCGGCAACCACCATCTACGTCAAGTCGCCGACCCTGCGACCCCGGCACGCCGACTTCCGACACACGCGCTCCCGCGCCGACCACGCACCGACCATCGCCGACTACCGGAGAACAACTGCGCTTCGATCCGTCACAAGATCAAGTTGTGTCTGCTCCGGCAGAGAGTGTTGTGCCAATGATCGGACCTCCGATCTCACAATCAGTCGGAAACACCAACGGATATGGTGTACCGCCAGTCGGATACCCTGGCGCAACAAGCGGTGTTCCAAATGGAGTAGCTGTCGGATACTATTCACCGCATGTCGGCTACGCGAACCCACCGCCTGGATATGGTGGCGTTCCCAGCGTGATAGCTGACACCGGCTATCATGGTGCACAACCCGGATTAGTGTACCATGGTGTATGCCCAGATGGATCGGTATACCGATATCCACCACCGGCTGTATTCCCACCCTCAGTCGGGATACCATGGGTGACGCCTCCATACAGTCAACCGGCCCCTGCTGCACAAGCACCACACGACCCCAGTCACACGACGGCACCACCCGCCGCATCGCTCGCCGTCTCCGCGACGACAGCACCGACCGCCCCCGCTAACGCGACCCCGATCGGCCCAGATACGACGGCTCCGGCGACTTCGGCTGTTCCGACTCCGACGGCCACTGCAGCGACTACACCAGTTGCGGTGAGTGTTGACACGCCCACGCCACAGAGACTCACGTCTGAGCCCCAAACGTTGGCTACGGCTAAAATGGCTCAATGGCGTGCGACCTTCAAGGAGGGCAATCTCACTCAATACGTTCGGAGTTTCGAACAGTTTACTGCGGCTTTCACTTACTCCGACCTCAACAAGACGACGACCTTCCGGAGCACGCTACGCGGCCGCGCTGAAGCGCTAGCTCTAAATATCCCGGTCACGACTCCCTGGGGGGAGTTCCGTCGCCAACTCCTAGAGGGCTGGGAACCCGAGCCCCGTCGACAGTCCAAACGGGACGATTTCCCGTTCCTCAAGCGGGAACGAAAAGAGGACGCGGAACACTACATGGAGCGACTCCAAGCCCTGGCGGAGCAAGTGTTCGATGACGTTACGCCAACGTCGCGGCAACGAACTGTAATTGCACAATTCGTGAACGGCCAACCCGACCCCATTGCCGATAAACTGTGTGCCCTCACTTTTAACAGTTGCAGTGAGGCACTTACGGCCGTTCTCAAGGTAGAGAGTCGTCAACAGAGGACAGCCAGAGATCGACATCGAGGCACACGACGTGCTGACATTTCCGCAAGCGGATACGCGGAACACGACCCTGTCAATGAAGAACTGTCCTGTGCCATGGGACAAGTCACTCAGGGGGAAACACTAACCCCAGAGCAAATTGCGGCCTACTACGACCCCGCGGACAGTGACGCTACCGGCCTACAAGGTTGCGACGAACACTCAGTGCCGACCAGCTCACGCGAGTGGGTGGCTGAAGCTTTCCAGTGCGTCCTTAGTGACGAGAATGGACTATGCGAGGAAACGGCTATCTTTTCTGTCCTGCGAACAACGGCCCCGATGAAAGGTGATCGACCCCCGCAACCCGGACGACCCATGGTTTGCTTCTTCTGCAAGAAACCCGGCCATCGCTGGATGCGGTGCTTTCGGCTTAAGGATGTGCTAGTACGTAACGGCATGAAACCGCTAGCATTTCGGCCTAACGGTCCCGGTACTGACAGAAGGACAGCTCAAGTGTTGTCAGTACCTAACCAAACCGGTAACCAAACTAAACCGGCCCCACCAACACCTCCGACCCCGTCGTCAAACCAGTAGGGGAAGGTGCTGAGGAGCAAGGACCTTCCAGACAACAGGACAACGTTCCCCGCTCCACATCTGCGGTTGTCACGACTACTGTACCGGTAACGACACCAATAACGACCCCGCAGCCGGCCCAGCCCACGCCTCAGCTCCTTGAAGGGGTGTGTACAAAATGTCAAGCTCCGACCCCGAAATCGGCCTCTTTTCATGAAGGGGTGTCCGCACCGCGGCCACAGCGACCACCACGTGGAAACCGTCGTCCTGAAGGGGTGTCGCCCCCGACCGCCAACGGCACCGGAACGGACAGCATGTCCGAGATTGAGTGGATCTCCGACGACGGAGGATTCTACGCCTTTCCGAGTGGACCGGAATCCAAACTGCCGCCTCTTCACACACTCTTCCGGCCACCGCTAGACGACCCCGAAATTCCGGCTGTCATCAACAACTCCAGCGCCACCAATCACAAATGCTGGAAGTTGCCGGTACACGTCGGAAACAAGACGATAAAGGCTGTACTCGACTCCGGAGCGCAGATCTCCCTGCTCCGACGCGATCAGCTACGTCACGTCCCCGCTGACCAGCGACATTTGCGGTCTACTTCGGCTATTATTCGTGACGTCACCGGACAGTCAAGCCCGATCGATGGACTGATCGACCTCTCAATACAGGTCGGAACCAACCATATGGTCGTAACCTTTTGTGTGGCTGACATACATGACGACATGATTCTCGGCATGAACTTTTTTCGGCAAGCTCACGCTGTAGTGAATTACGGTGAAGGGACGATACAGGTGCACAAAGAAATCCTGTTCGCACATAAAGACATTGAGGCCAATGTTGTCAGAATGGCCGTGCGACGAGCTGTCACCGTCCCCGCACGCAGCGAAGCAATAGTGGAGCTGGTCCCGACTTCCCGAGTTCGAGTTCGACAACACCCGAGGATAGTCCAGCCACTTACGACCTTTCCCGAGGAAACCGACCTCATCATGGGGAGAACACTTACGACCCTGAATCGGCAGTGCGTAAAGGTGTCGGTAGTCAATCCAGCAGATACCGGCATTACGCTCACCCGTTCCGACCCTGTCGCCATAGCAAGCCCTGTCGAAAGTGTCGTCGGAGCTCTGCCACGACCCGGAGAGGAGCCCGACCCGGCCACGGTAGACGCCAGTCATTACCGCGACCTACCGCCACATCTACAAGAAATGGTGGATCGCGCCGGACTAGCGCCGGAACAACATCGGCGTTGCGCCAACCTGGTTCACCAATACCAGGACACATTCATGCACCCAGACGGCCAACTGGGACGGACCCAAGTCGTCCAGCATAGAATCGACACTGGCAACTCGGCCCCGATTCGACAACGACAGCGACGCGTCCCTCAGGCGCAGCAAAGCATCATCGACGAGGAGATCGACAAGATGCTCCGCTTGGGGTGTATTGAGCCGTCAGATTCGCCCTGGAGCGCACAGGTAGTGCTCGTGCGGAAGAAGAACGGACAAGTACGCTTCTGTGTCGACTATCGGCTCCTGAATGACGTCACCCGCAAGGACTCGTATCCCTTGCCCAACATTCAGGACACTCATGACGCCCTGGCAGGCGCCAACTACTTCTCGGCCCTAGACCTGGCCTCCGGCTACTGGCAGGTCGAAGTCGACCCCAGCGATAGACCCAAGACTGCCTTCGCCACAAGGAAGGGACTCTATCAGTTTAAGGTCATGCCATTCGGCCTTAGCAACGCCCCGGCAACCTTCGAACGGCTTATGGAGACCATACTCCGTGGTTACTTGTGGACCCGGTGTATGTGCTATCTCGACGACGTGATAGCTTACGGCAGAACATTCGACCAGGCACTCGCAAACCTGGAAGCGGTCCTGGATCGAATCAGATCGGCAGGCCTGAAACTACAGCCCAAGAAGTGCGAGTTGTTCCAACGGGAAATCTTGTACTTAGGGTTCATAGTGAGCGGCCAAGGAATCCGAGTCGACCCCAACAAAGTCAAAGCCATCAGAGAATGGCCGACCCCGTGCGAGATCACCGACGTCAGGGCTTTCCTTGGTTTCGCCAACTACCACAGGCGATTCATCAAGGACTACGCTGAGATCGCTGAACCTCTCGTAGCGCTTACCCGAGGTGAATGCCACTTCACTTGGGGACCGGCCCAGCGACGAGCTTTTCAGCGACTCCGCGACGCCCTCATCAAGGCGCCCAAGCTCGCTCATCCGACCCAGAATCCGGACGACTACTTCATCCTCGACACGGATGCAAGCGGCTTTGCTGTGGGAGGTGCCCTCTCACAAAGGGTTAACGGGAAGGAGATCCCCATCGGGTTCGCCAGCAAAACCCTTTCCCGGACCCAGCGGAATTATTGCACCACCTATCGGGAACTACTGGCAGTAGTTGAGATGGTGCAACACTATCGGCACTACCTCTGGGGTAGGAAATTCCTCCTCCGGACCGACCATAGCTCGCTGAGGTGGCTGAAAAATTACAGCGACGCCGACGGCATGCTCGCTAGGTGGCTCGCCAAGCTACAGCAGTATGACTTTCGGATAGAGCATCGACCCGGTAAACTACACGGTAACGCCGACGGCCTGTCACGGTGCCACAGTTGTAAACACCAAGACTGTCCCGGACGACTCGTCACACCTCCGACCGACCCAGAAACAAGTTCCGGAGAACTTCCAGTTCGTCGGATAACTGTTGTTCCGACCCAGACAAGGGCAGACCTCCTGGACAGTGATTCGATAACATCACCGGTCTTGCCCCAGCTAGTTTCGGCACGCCAAGTTGTTCGAGTCCGTGCTTTGGACGCCACACTTGATGGGCAAAAGTGGCTTTCGGACTATTCGACCCAGGACATTGTCGCGGCACAGCAAGCCGACCCCAGCGTCGGAAAAGTGCGGCAATGGATACTAGCCGGCACCAAGCCTGACTCGCGAGAAGTCGCCCGCCAAGGAGAGGAGGTAAAGACACTTGTTTCTCGCTGGAACCTCCTGGCGCTACAAGACGGAGTGCTGGTTCGACATATAAAACCCGACCCTGCTGGACGGCCCGTGGTGCAAACCGTGCTCCCCGTAGCACTCAGGACACAAGTTCTGCACCAACTACACGACCTCAAGATTGTCGGACATCTCGGCATACAGCGTACCATCGAGAGAGTCAGGCGCCGATTCTACTGGCCCGGCTTGGCGCTGGACGTCGCCCGCTGGTGTGCCCGCTGCCCGCAATGTGTGACCCGCAAGGGTAAACCGGCCCCAAAAAGATCGCCCCTGACACAGCTACCGACAGGAGCGCCGTTCGACAGAATAGCGATGGACATCCTCGACACCCACAAGATCACGGGAAGAGGCCATCGGTATGTACTAGTCGTGTCGGACTACTTTACGAAGTACACGGACGCCTTTCCGCTACGGCGACATACGGCCAAAAATGTTGCCGACATCCTGGTGAACAGATGGATAGTTTACCACGGTGTTCCCAAGGTGATCCATAGCGATCAAGGTACCGAGTTCGAGTCCTCTCTGTTCCGCAATGTCGTGCGTCTGCTAGGCGCTAAGAAGATTCGTACGACCCCATATCGACCCCAAAGTGACGGCCAAGTTGAGCGTTTCAATAGGACATTGCTCAACATGCTGAGTGCATTTGTCAGCGATCGTGCTAAGGACTGGGACTTGCACCTGCCATATGTGTTAATGGCCTATCGAACCTCAGTACACTCGTCCACGGGATGCACCCCGCATCTAATGGTGTATGGACATGAGTGTAACTTGCCAGTCGACCTCATGTTTCCGACCTACGACCCTGAGCCTCTACCTCCGTGTGGTCCGGAGTATGTGGAGTATTTGCGGCAAGCCATCAGGACGGCCCACGGTTTCGCCCAAGACCATCTCGAAAAAGCGGCAATTCGGCAAAAGATGGGTTATGACGCCCACGCAAAACCACGACCCCAGTTTCAACCAGGCGAACTGGTCCGGTATTATTATCTGCCACTCACGCAGAATAATAAGTTCGCTCGGCCCTGGACTGGTCCCTGGAGGATCATCGACCGTGTAACCGAGGTGGATTACCGAATCGCCCTGGTTTCCAACCCTCGGAACACTCGTGTTGTTCATCTGGATGTGCTCAAGCCATACGAAGGTGACAACCAAGCGGCCCACATCTACTCCGACCCTGTACGACCCACGTCGTCGTCAAGCAAGTCCGACCCAGAACAGTCACCCGACCCCATGGGACTTCTCAAGGAGTTCTATTACCCTTGGGAGGTAACAGTCCAAGATCGACATACCGATTCAGACCAAACAGCTGAGTCTGATTCGCCAACGACCCAGAATCGCCAACCGCGATCTCCGACCTCATCCGGCTCAAGTCGACATCGGCAACGGAAAAGATCACGTAGATCAAGTTCCGACACTCCAAAACCGGCACGCAAGACACGCAGGCAAAAGCCTGTGGTATCTTCCGACCCTGAGACGAGCGAGGCTACGCCCCCGCCTGCACGACCAAGTCGACCCAAACGCAACGCACGCAGACCGGCCCGATATAGATAACCCCGGCCTGGTTATCTGATTGATACCATTGATGATGAATTATGCATGTCTAATGGACTATGATATCATGTCATTCACAATAATAATATATTATATTACAATAACAATATATGCATTTAACATGTACAAGATGTCAGTGAGGCAAATTCGATATATATACACTTGATATGATTTCATAATTATGATGCTGGTGAATAATTGGTTTCGACCCCGTATAGCATGTACCATTGTTCCGCGTGTGTTACGCACTAACTAAAATATCATGCAAAATTTCTATCCATGTGTCAGCCGAAGAGGATAATACCAGTCACACCGTGAGTAAGGCCACTTAGTTGTCGAAGAGGTGATAGTGTGATTCGTTCCGGAGTATGCGTCGACAGAGCCTCTACTCACTCCATGTAATATTCGGAGGAACGGCCCAGTGGTACGGGAACCAGTCACGGAAAAGCTATCATGCCAAGATGCGGCCTGTCACCAAATTCATCACCCAAAATATTCAAAGCGCCGCGGTGTGACCGACCCAGATCATTGCAACTTCGACCCCAACAATATAGCGGCCCCGTCGTCCTGTGAACTGGCTGATAATGAACGGAACGATGTCCGCCCCTGTGAGTGATTGATATTAATATCTCAGCCTTTAATCACTGTGTGTCGTCTGCTAAACCGCAATTCGACCCCGTTAGTCTACTGTGCGCTAAACTTGGAAAGAAAAGGAACGATAAACTGTGCAGGTCACAAGGGTCGCACGAGCGCAGGTAGACCCTGTAGCTGTTCACAGCACCTCCATGAACTCCCCTTAATAATTTCAATAGTGAGTCGTCGGGCAAAAAGAGCCCAGTAATTTGAACAGTCGATAAGTACATTTAGGATATGTTTTGGAACGTGTAATCCAGGGGACGGCAGATGAACATTCGGAAAACTGGACAGTGTGTGGACCCCCCTGCTGTCGTAACGGACCGGCCTGGTAGGTCGGAGAAGGATCGTACCCGCGTTTCCCTGACGACGGCCCCGCCTCGCGGCACACACCCGGAACAACAACACGCTGCATGAGGATCGGATCCGAACAAGTATAAGGCCATACTTCACAAAACATGGCAGAATTCGACCCTGAACAAACCCGAACTATTTCTACAATCGACCCAGTGAACTTGTCGGCCTCACATCACAGCGGCCCCGCCGTCCCCCGCCAGCAAACGTGGTCAGGAGTAGTAACGAACTTCGGCCTTGAACTGCCGGCCCTGTTGTGTCGGCCCCACAGGATAGTGACTTGGAAATCCTGGTCACGCTGATCTGCTCGACCCTGAACTGTCGGCCCAGCATCGTGTCGGCCCTATAGTGACACGGGAGAAGTAATCCTGGTCACAGTAATCACCTGGGTCGTGTAATTTGCCCATTCTACTAGAGAATGTCGAGGAGTTTTGTTTAATCATATCATATCATCTCATACTCGTTGTTGTGCATGTATTTGTAAATGTATCATCGTAGTGACTGCTGACGGACTGACTGCTGACGTTTATTTTGACGGTTAGGAATTTTTATTGTATGAAGTGTTTTCACATTGTCGCGCGGCGAGTGTGTGTGAGTGTTGGGGTTTGACCTTTTAGGACTTCTTAGCTTTTTATTGTTTAGTTTTTGCGACGGTAGGGTCCGGGGAGGGTAATCTCCGAGGGCGTAGATTAATGAAGGGGTGTAATGTAGCATTTTTAGTGACAGTAAACGCCCGTCCCCTCCCGCACACATCTCCATGACAACTCGCCCACGCATATTCTACACACCACGCTAAATATAACCACTACACGATCACTGCCTGGACAAAACATACAAAACCACGAATAACCACGCGGCCCCCAAACAAGGCAAACACAGGTCAAACAGCTCACACCCTCGGCCCCGTCCAATCAAATAATTCGACCCCAGTACACCGGCCTTGACCTTCACATGCACATACTCATTTACATAGACATCACATGCACAGCATTCAGACCCAAACATGTCTCGCCACATACCGGGGAAACCCACTTTCCCGGTGAGATCAGCACACATCAGCACATACATAGCCAATGACACAACTCCGCTCACACTTGGCGGGAAAATACATGTACTCTGTCCCACGGCCCCGCAAATCTGCGCAGTAGAGAAGAGGCAGCCCAAGTGAACGGACGTATTCTTGCAATGGCTGCAATAGTGTTATAAAGAAGATATATAAAGACAATACAGAAGTGGATATATTTGTGAACTGTATAAACTGGAATATAAACTGTGAGACATATAAGAAGGACTATAATATAGCATATATAAGGATATAATTCGACCGGGAATATCACTGGACTTTAGGAGTGATTGTCGGCCCTGATTGTGTGTGATTGAACATTGGATATTTATCATCACAATAAACAGTTGAAATATAACTGCCGGCTTGCTATTAGCACAACGACCCAGTTTAAGTCGGCTTGATATCGGCCGTGAACGATATTCTTCACACTATAAAAATAATATTTGATAATATTTGAACATGGATTGATTGCCTATGTGGGACAATATGTCGCCAGAACTACACACAAAAGATCTCATGAATCCACAGGTACATGACACAAGACTGAAAAGCATTTATTTAACACCAACATGTGCGTCCAGGACACCACAAATGATTGTCGTAAACCTCTTTGTTCGTTGGGTGTTTTATACTCCTTTCTGAGCCTACAACTGTCACTGTCTGCACAATGTGTATTGAACCCAATGTGGCTTAGTTTGTAATCGCATATTATATGTTGCTCGTTGCATTTGGGCGGATCAAAGTTACTGATATCAGGAATACCTCTGGAGAGCAATCTGTTTATAGGTTTCATTCCAGTTGACCGGCCAGATCATGGAGAATGAAACTGAAACATTTCAAGAAAAGGAAATCCCTCCTGTGTATATTCCTCAGGCTGAAAAATGGAAGAGAGAGAAATGGACGAATAAGATGGACTTTCTGATGGCTACTGTTGGTTACTCTGTGGGACTTGGCAACGTTTGGAGATTTCCATTCCTGTGTTACAAAAATGGTGGCGGTGAGTCGATGTTATGAGGGTAAATTATGTTGTTGTTTCCCTCACATGTGGTACAATTATTGGAGCACATATAGGATCTGGTGCTGGTAGAGGTAAATAGGTCAATATACTAGTATTCAACACTGGCTGAACACGTTACATTCACACTTCGTTGGGCAAGATTGGACACGATGTTTACATGATACTTTGGGCATCATGTGTCTTTTTGTACCATACCAAACTTTTTTTTGCAAAAAAAAACAAGTACACGGATACGGTATCAATTTTTTTTTACGAAATTCTAAATATTGAGCTCAAAATGTTTATTTTGGTTTATACAATACAATATCTCCAGTATCTAAGTATTTGAAAATCATCTCGTTATTGGAGAAGCATTCAGGAGAATCTTAACACTTATCAAAGTAATCCAGAGTAACCCATCCAATTCCGATATTTACACGTATTGGATCGATAACGAGATTCATCGGAAATAAACAAATAAACAATAGAGTGACGTCACATGTGCAATATTCATGAATGAAAGCATTATGTTATATGCACAAATTCTTGCCCACTCTCATGTTATACAATGGTAGATTTTCACTCAGGTGCTTTTCTGGTGTCGTACGTCATTTCGTCCATCGTTGTTGGTGTGCCGATGTTATTCTTAGAGATTTCCATGAGCCAATTCATGTCATCGGCAACCATCACGGTTTGGGACATCTGCCCATTGTTTAAAGGTAGCTCGCAGCATTTATACTGTTTTTGGCAATACATGGGATGCATATCACACATATTAGTAATAACAGTGTATAATAACTGTAACATCCTCGTTAATAGTAGCATCCTCGATTATATTTACAGGGATAGGATATGCGCTTGTCATTGTTCCGTTCCTTTGCCATATATCTTACATTATCCTTCTGGCCTGGGCGGCATTCTACATATACCACTCATTTCACTCCATTCTACCCTGGTCGAACTGTAATAACACCTGGAATACAGTCAATTGTCATCTGCTCGGATCGAGAAACGACAGTGGTGCCTCAGAGCGAGTGCAATTTGACAATTTTACTGGAGGTGACAATTCATCTAGAGTCACTGATGCTGCAACTGAGTTTTGGGAGTGAGTATCCAAATGTGTGTCCAAATATTCAATGTGTCTCGGTCTATGTCCAGCTAGTGGCCATAATACACGAATGGTTGTTAAAATCACTCCCGATGTTAAACCTAAATACGTTGAGGACTATATCACATTCCCGAGTACATATGTGATATTACCTGTACATAACAATTTGAATGTGAATTTGTAAACTCATCTTCATTTAAAAATGAAATTCCCTTCTTAGCCGTAGTTTTGTTTTGGATTATCTAATCAAATTTTGTATGTTCTAATTAAGTGCCAAGCCGCATTTTTGTTACAAAGTTTTAGACTTCTACATTCAAAACTTAAAAATTCAGGCATTTCGTCATGCCCCTACGGAATGCAGCTATTGTGAAGATTTTTATTCCAAAAATGTTGTATTTAGCTTTGTTATTTACATCATCAAAATCTGGCTGTGTTGGTGGTTGATATTAACATTCACACCAAGAACGTGTCCCAGCCCAAAGGTTATATATCATTGGTGAGAGCTGTTTTGGTTTTTCACAGTTTCCATTCGAAATAATACCTGATTTAACAAAAAATACCTGATGTGACAAAAAAGGTGATTTTGGACAGTAGAACTGTTCAGTGGCATTTTCCTCTAAAGGTACAACCAATCGACAAAATATATCGATTTTGCAGTAGCTTTATATTTTCTACAGAATGACAATCCGCGCCGAGAATTGGTTTCAATCATGTACTACATGTATATGCTTAAAATGAGTTGCAAAATAGAAGATTCAAACTCGGCTCTCATCCATTGTTTCCTCATCACGACCCGCGTTATTGGCGAATATGCACACAGTGTCGTGACGTCATCGGTATGTGTCTTGATACCATGGCAACCGGAAATGTCCGCAGACCTACTATTCTCTATCCGAGTAACTTTCATCGAATTATATCTAGTTTCTTTATATTCCTGACATTCTAGAAATGTACTTTCAAGTTTAACAAACAAGAATGTTAAGAATGGTTGAATTTCAAATTGATTTTTATTTCAACTTTGCCGTTTTGCGGCATTTGTGATGCGTATGAAGAACGTTCAATCGCTCGAAATACCAAAATTTTGGGCTCGGAATGATCTGAAACACCCAGTTACGACTCCGATGACTAAAGGCATGTAGAAGAGCTCATGTCAATAATTTGAGCGTATCGGAACTCATATTTTGCAACTTTCATAGAACCTGCATGTAGCATCATTTTCTCAGAATTTGTCTGTTAAATTTATCCAATCTGTAGGTCCGGTGTCATATGTTATCGTGAGCATAATAATTTGAATTTGACTCCTTAATAACTTGACTTAAGTCTGAATAAAATGTATCGTTTTCACAGCTAGCTCGTTGGAATAATGTTCTGTGCACTTCTTTCGGTGAATTGTTCAGCCCATTTGGCGATTTATGCTGTCATTCTGACTTCAGGAGGAAGGTACTGCAGATTTCCTCTGGGATTGACGTAGTTGGAGACATGCGATGGGAGTTGGTGCTGTGTTTGATTATCATATGGATCGTAGTGTACTTCTGTATTTGGAAGGGTATAAAGATATCTGGAAAGGTAATTCCCAAAAATTTTAGTTAATGGACTTTTTTCAGCACATCAGCTGGGATGATAACCCAACAAATATTCGGACAAAACACTACTTTTGTTTTCGTTTTTATTCCATCATTTTGCCGACTTGTCAGCCATACAGTTGTTTAAAAATTGGCGATTTTGCCGATTTGCCAGCTTTGAACATAACTTTCTCAAAATTTGTCTCAAAACTGTTCCTCTAGTTTTGTATAAAAGTTGTATATCATTCTCTATTTTTCATGTATAAAGGTGATTGGTTTTGAATCGATATAAAGGCTGATAGAAATGTAACCAATACCAACCCCTTGAAGACACAGGTTTTGGTCAATTAAGCCTAGTGAATCGAAAAATATTAACGAATTAGCAGCAAGCCAACCCTTGGTTCTAGGTTTTTCCTATCGTAAAAGTTACCAGCGTACACTTTGTGCCAAAAGATAAGAAAACCATCCTATCGAGATCGACATGTTTCTTATGTAAAATTTATTTTCCGATTCTTACACACGCAAAAGTGTATATCAATGGGTTTCAATAAAACAAAAAAAAAGCTGTACAAACAAAGGAATCACATACGAGGTAGTATCAAATTAGGATCGACATTTGATAAGCTGGACTAATTCCTATCCTACTCACCAGGTGATGTACTTCACTGCCACGTTTCCCTATGTACTCCTACTGGTTTTGCTGGTACGAGGACTGACTCTTCCTGGGTCTGTGGATGGTATCAAACACTACTTGATCCCGGACCTACACAAACTCGGCTCTATGGAGGTATATTGCTGATGCTAAAATAACACCTCATTGAAATCTTACCGACTATAGACTTGAATAGCTGTGTTTGTGGTATCCTTCCATAATTTTTCACTCTTTCGATATATTATGAAACATTTTGTAGTTAATTGCCACCCACACGATTAGTTACTTTGCCGACATATTATTGATAATCAGTGACATTGATGAACCGGAATCCTTGACATCTGCTGCTGTTCATTGCTAAATGAAATACATATTTGTTGAGAACAAATACTCTCACTCATACAAACGTTCGTAATATATATACGCATGGACAATTTAACTTTCGTCACACAGGTGTGGGTGGACGCTTGCACGCAGGTGATCTATTCGTACGCTATATCGTTCGGAATGTTGTATACACTTGGCAGTTACAACGAATGGCATCATAACTGCTGGAGGTGATATGTGACAATATTGAGCTAATGGATGACATTAGCTGTTAGGAGACCAGCTGATAGTTTAATCGGGAAATAAACCTGGAGCTTTTGATCTGCCATGCTGTCGTGTTAGATTAGCCCTGAAAACAAGGCAAGGGGGTCTGTTTCCCTTCGGTGACCACCCTCACTGAAAGGAAGCGGACCCCACTTGTTTTTGGGGCTAGTCTTAAATGTCCGGACCATTTGACCGATGTAAGATTTCTACCCCACAGAGACTGTATACTAGTGGCTGTTATTAACGGACTCACGAGCTTCATGGCGGGTTTTGTAATCTATTCCTTCCTCGGATACATGACACAACAACAAGGAGTTCATATATCCGAAGTGGCTGAATCAGGTACACTATCAGTAACGAAAGCAGCTCCATGTACGTGATTCTATTTTGTTCGCCTGTAAATAAGAATCGTGTAAGGTCTCAATACTCGGAGACACTTCCATCTCACTTCTGATTGAAATTATTCTGAACTACTTTATCACGTAGCAATAAAATACTGAATAGTAAATAGTCAGAACAAATATAAGTATGCCACCCTTCGTCTACCACTGTTCTCTTGATAGGCCCAGGTCTGGCGTTCATCGTTTATCCAACGGCCATATCTACGATACCATTTGACCAAGTGTGGTCTGTGCTCTTCTTCTTGATGTTGATTTTTCTGGGCCTTGACAGTCAGGTGAACGATTCACACCATCAACAATCAACGAAAACCCTTCATACGCCTACATTTGTTGGCCAGCGCGTAGCGCTGGTCTTCTATTTCTAAGTTTGGGTAAAAACAGACCCACGGAGGGTAGATATGAGTGGGCCCGGTCCTGCTATCATTTGTTTTAAATATAGTAATCTCAACAAAAGGATCATATTTCTGATTGTTTCCATGAGGTTTTACATTTTAATCTTGTGAATTACGCAAATACTGTGAGAGCTTTGCGATATTTGTTGATTTACCGTAATACATACGCATACAGTAGCGCAACAAAAATATTGAGCTAAATTTCTGTTAGCAGAACAATTACGAAAGGTGTTGGCAGAACAATTACGAAAGGTTGCCAACTTTTATAGTTTACGATATAAAAGTGATAAAATGTGATGACAAATATTTTTTTACACCAAAAATAGACGCATAAACTATCAATTTGATCCAAACATTGGGCAACATTAAAACCATTGAATGTCTGTGCTCGGATACACATCTATAGATATGTTCTTCTTTATTGATTATATGGAGAATACTGAGCAATTTAATCCAATAAATTAAGATTATTAATCACATAAACTTTCTCATCCTAACATATTTCCGCTGGCCACAAAAATAATTTTCTCCACTGTAGGTTACTTGTAATATTATGTTATATTATGTTGTTGTGGTGCGTTGTTCGTACTGTATGTTTTACTGTAATTTCGACCCCCTCATGGTCACTAGGTAGGAGAATATCCATGAGTAGACCGATTGTTACCGAGTTAAGCTCATGATGACATTACCCATATCATATCACAAATTCACAAAACTAGCTAGAGTGTGTTTTCCTACGGCGACCCAATGCTGCCATTATTCATGCCTGAGTTAAGAGTACTTTTGAAATCAGTTTCATAGTTAGTAAACAGTTATTTTCAGTTATGAAATTAGTTTCTAGCAAGGCACAAACCCTTTACAACCGGCACCGTGTTAAAAAGGATTGTGCCACGTTATAAAGTTTCTGCCCTGCTATAAAGGTTTGTGCCATGATATAAAGGTTTATGCCCTGTGATAAAGGTTTTTGCCGTGTTAAAAAGGTTTGTGTCCTTTTTACAAAGGTTTGTGCCGTGTTAAAAAGATTTGTGCCCTGTTATAAAGGTTTGCGCCCTGCTATAAAGGTTTGTGCCGTATTATAAAGGTTTATGCCCTGCTGAAAAGGTTTGCGCCCTGCTATAAAGGTTTGCGCCTTGCTATAAAGGTTTGTTCCCTGCTATTAAGGGTTGTGCCGTGTTATAAAGGTTTGTGCCATGCTAGAAGGTTGGTGCCTTGCTAGAAAGGTTTGCGCCATGTTAAAAAGGTTTGTGCCGTGTTAAAAAGGTTTATGCCCTGCTGTAAAGGTTTGTGCCCTGTTTAAAGGTTTGCGCCATGTTAAAAAGGTTTGTGCGGTGTTATAAAGGTTTATGCCCTGTTATGCAGGTTTATGCCGTGCTAGAAAGGTTTGCACCATGCTAGAAAGGTTTGCACCCTGCTAAAAACGTGTGTGCCCTGCTAGAAAGGTTTGTGCCGCGTGTAAAGGGTTTGTTCCTTGATAGTAACTAGTTTCATACCTGAAAATAACTGTTTACTAACTATGAAACTGATTTCAAAACTACTCTTAACTCAGACATGAATAATGGCAGCATTGGGCCGCCGTAGTTTTTCCAGCAAGCGGGAAAGATCGAGTTTGAACTGGCGGAAGAATACAAGAAGAATTCTGATGTTTTTCCGCCAGTTGAAACGAGATTTTTCCCACGTGCCAGAAAATACACGAAACAGGTTTTGTTTTTATCACATGCTATGAATTTATGATTTTGAAATATTTGAAAAAGCAACACCGGTAAATTAAAGTGAAATCTTTTATTGTACCAAGGGACTCCTTCTACTGAGTAGAAAACCCTCGTGAACATGTGCGTTGCAAGGAAACAGTATAAACAATGCAAATCACCCGGTCGTCAAGTACTTTGTATTATGACGTCACAGCGGTTGTACGTTTTTCGCATGGTCATACGTTTCCAGGGCTGAATCGCGCGATGTGTCATTGTGACGTCATAAAACACTCGTGTTTCCATTGTTATTTCACACCAGGACAAGTAATGTGAATGTGTGACATGTGAAGCAACAATGTGGAGACAAAATAGTGCAAACATGATGTTTCCGGCAAAGGTTATCACACTGTCGGATATCACCATGTTTTACTAATGTTTGTAGTTCAAGATAATGACAAAACTGGGTGAGTGTGCGAAACAGGTTTTGTTTTTATCACATGCTATGAATTTATGATTCTGAAATATTTGGAAACCCAACCCCTGTAAAATAAAGTAAACTTGTACCAAAGATTGCAAGAACTTCTTACAATCTTTGATTGTACTCAAGGACCCTGTGTAGAAGACCCGTAAACATGTGCCTTGCTAGGAAACAATATAAACGAGACAATCAGAGATTGCAGACCCTCGCCATTCAGATTTAGTAACTGAAATTAGGCGATAATTGAGAGTTTTGGTCTTAAGACCATCGGTTGTACGCCATACGATTGGGAATTGGCCAAAGAAAAATACAAAAATAAATTGAAAATTTAATATTGATTAGAACCGGAGTTATAGCCAACTATGTGATTTTCTTTTTTCCGTTGCCATGCCAACAAAATTTGAAAGGGACTGAGCCACTCCCATAGCACTCCAGCCCTATAAATTTCAAATCGATCGGACCGTTTGCCTTCGAGTTATGAGCGCAGACATTTGCACGGAAACGTCGCTGGCCAAAAATAACCGAAATCGTGACCCCTAATTTTTCGACACCTGGCGATAATGGAGAATTTTCGTCGTACGACCATCGGTCGTACACCAAACGATTGGGAAATGGCCACAGAAAAATACAAAAATGAGTTGAAAATTTATTATTGATTAGAACCGGAGTAATAGCCAATTATGTGATTTTCTTTTTTCCGTTGCCATGGCAACCGTTTTCACCCGATTTTGGCAAAATTTGAAAGGGACTGAGCCACTAACATAGCACTCCAGCCCTATAAATTTCAAATCGATCAGACCGTTTGCCTTTGAGTTATGAGCGCAGACATTTGCACTGAAACGTCGCTGGCCAAAAATAACCGAAATCGTGACCCCCAATTTTTCGACATCGGGCGATAATGGAGAGTTTTGGTCGTACGACCACGGGCTATATATCAGATGATCAGGAATTGGCCATAGAAAAATGCAAAATTAGTTAGAAAAAATTATCTTGATTAGAACCGAAGTTATGGTCAATTATTGATTTTTACATTTTCCGTTGCCATGGCAACAGTCCGATTTTGACCAGATTCGAGGAGGACCGAGCCACTGAGATACCGCTTCATCTCTATAAGTTTCATGTTGATCGGACCATTCTCCTTTGAGAAATGCGCGCGGACAGACTGACAAACAGACAGACAAACGGACAGACCCAATTACAATACCCTCTGCCCCTATCGGGGCGAGGGTAACAATGCAGATCAACGGGTCGTCAAATACTTTGTATTATGACGTCACAGTGGTTGTACGTTTTCTAAATAGTGGTTGTACGTTATATGTTACTAAGGCTGAATCACATAATATTTCATTGTGACATCATAGAACACTCGTGCTTTAATTGTTTTTAAAAAAAAACGCATTCAGACAAGTGCATGTGAATATGTGAAATGTGAAGCAAAAATGTGAAAAAAAATAGTGCAAACATGATGTTTCCGGCAAAGGTTATCACACTGTCGGAAATCACTGTGTGTTCTCACTGTTTGTAGTTTAAGATAAATTCATAGCATGTGATAAAAATACATAATATGTGATGAAACGAAGTAGTAAATATTGATCAATGGAAACATTCACCGTGGTCCTTTATGGAAAGTGAAATGAAGTCACATGTTGCCAAACATAATAATGGGCAACTCGACAAAAATAGATGAAAATTGACATTCGTGCACAGATCATATTTCTTGAGGCTTCATTCGGCACCAATATCAATGACTGTGGTATTTGTGTTCACTCTTATAGCGCTATTCTCGTTCTTCCCCCGTGATCGCACACCTAACATTTAATTATAATGTGAAGCTTGTTTCGGTTTCAGTTTGTAGCCATTGAGAGTGTGGTGACTTCAATATCTGACGTATTTCCAGTCCTTAGACGTGGCAAATACCGCAAGTTGGTTCTGGCCGCTGTCTGTGTCACCAGTATAATGTTGGCCCTTCCCATGCTGACCAATGTATGTATTATGTTCTGATTACTAGTAATACAATCATATTTGTACGATTACACTCGATGCTCATGAACACTCTCATATCAAATTGTTTTAGCACAAAAAGCATTGTTTTTAAGGGGCTATTACCGTTCATATTTGCACTTAGTGCCTATTTCATTCGTGAGTACTGTGAAACACTTCACTGTTGAATGAGTATTGCAGATGAAAATGACAGGACAATCAGTTCAAATAAACTATTAAACATATGAGTAGGCCTAATATCCACCAAAACCCCGACAGTATATGATACATAGTGCGTGATAATTATTACGAATCTCACCAAGATGATAGGTAAGTTCTTGAAGGACAAGAGAGTTATAACGTGGCTTCGTGATCCTGACAAAAGCAAGCAAGGATGAGTAACGACCACAATCTGAAACGAAGTAGGAACTGAGCACATTTTCCATGTTTATCATTTCGGGAAATAATCTAACTGCAATATACAATAAGTAATACTTATGTCGTCTCCAATATTGTGAATGCGAATGGACTTCACAATATCGTCAATACATATTTATAGAACACATATATGTAGTCCATTTTTTCACAAAATGCTATTCGCTTTGATTACAGGGTGGCGTGTACATATTTCAATTACTGGACTACTATGCTGGCAACAAACTCATACTGCTACTATCCATCCTTGAATGTTTCATAATGACGCAGATATATGGTAAGACTGTATTTTTTATCCATTATCACATATATACTAAAATTTGGAGACACATGCGTGTTTTGACAAGTAATACGCCTTTTAACATTGGTGATGTTCAAAGGTAAAACTTGAATATCTTTCTCAAACTATATTAACCCACTGTATGGCCCTTTTGGTGATATATGAACATATTATGTTTGTATCCCGAAAATATTTCACTATTAAGTTTTGTATTGCTATAATCCAAATAAAGCAACATGTTAATACTTGCATTTCAGGCAAACTGAATATCGGACATGTTACGAACGTAAAACCCACCTAGTGTATCAAATATATTGATCACTCTTGATCTCGAGAAATGGTTCATTTTAAACCTGAACTTGTCGGATAACTGCCTCTGTCCTGATATTTGGTGCCCAGGGTCCATGCTACGTCGATCTGTGTATAAATATGCCCATGTGAAACTTGCCCCAATGTTAGACTTTGTCTCGATTCACTTCGAAATTGCCCTCACAAACACACGGTTTATAGTAATCAGTTGTCTGTTATAAGCACGGAAGTCAGGGGTTTCAAACTTTATTGAATGAAATATGTGTTTGACCTCCGTAAGGTGTCGACCCGAACTTTAATGTACTGGGAACAGACTCCAATAGTATCGTAATGGGACAAACCAAATTAGATGGAGGCAGAATATGTAGTTACTGATTACATTTTCTAATTATCCCCATTTTCCACAATTTACCAGGTGTAAACAGATTTTACGACAACCTGGAGATGATGATGGGTTTTAGGCTCAGCCCATACTGTAAGATCTGCTGGATGGGACCCACACCAATCTTCCTCTTGGTAAGTGTCTTCGACAATGGTTGAAAATATTGACAGTTTCACAAGATTATAATAAAGAGCAGAAATATTTATCCTGACTATTAGAACCATAGTTCTTAGTGTGTAGAATGTGATCAATTGCTTACAACTAATACCCTTATACCTTATATATTTAAAATACACTTAATTATCATGGATAATTACAAGTCCACGTGACTAAGAATTAATTACAACTAACAGCAAGACGTTGTACCATCTCAGGTGATATTCTGCTTGAGTCTGGTCAGTTACTCTGAGGTCGTGTATAACAGGACGTATATCTACCCTCAGTGGGCCGTAGGACTTGGCTGGATGATTGCCAGCTGTTCTGTGGTATTGGTTCCAATTACAATGGGGATACTAATGTACCGCACAGAAGGCACGGCGATGCAGGTGGGGTTCGATGCTGCTGCCCATAACACGTATACTGAGTACACTATGTTGAGAGTAAGGTACCATTGCGTGTGTCGTGGATATACTGTTTCTTGGATATTTACAGCGTTTCAAGAAGTTGACACGGCCAAGACTCCAGCCCCATCAAATGCGGCCTTGTGACGACCCACTTGACCTGATGCATGCTGGGAATGTTGATGAACTTCTGGCGATGAGGAGAAAAGAAGTTCTGCAATCTGATTGCTGATTGTATGGAATATTAGGAATCATGGCAGGCACAAAGTATAATTTGTCGTATGTTGAGCACGTGTCATGTATCACCACCCAGAAAGAAAGCACATTATGAACCGAACACGATCAGCAAATTATTATTTGCTATAAGCAAGCAATCAGTTGAAATAACTAATTGTGTCTTTGTGAACACATAATGTTCACGTACATCGATTTGCTTCTGCAGTATTGTATCTCGAATTGGATTGCAATCGATTAATTTCCATTACGTTTGAGTTTCTGGTTTGACCATTTTTACGTTTGACCATTTCCGCTAAACTATATCTTATATCACATTTTCCACATAGATTCCAGTCGAATTCAGGTACTTTTGAAAAGAAAATTACTGTATTTTCTAAGGTCTGAAAATGGTGAATCTGTGAACATACTTTATATGTCAGATTTCAGGCGTCCCAAGTCAACGACTCAATGTCTACCGGTTTTTGTGTCACAGCTCAAAGTTTGTCCTTGTCTAGATTAATTAACACATTAGTTCTTGATTTCTGTGAAAAGTCGTGTTGTATGAAACAAATACTACTAGTCTCAAAATCTTGTCGAATGGTCAGAAACCTAGTATCAATATTCCTAGAATCAATATTGTTGAGGACATATCAAGCAAAGTGTACACTTGCAGACAAAAAAAGGCATTTACAGTGACTTGCAGCATCCACTAGTTCAGGAAAATGGCTTCATGTTTTCGGGCTGGCTTATATGAAAGCTCAAATGGACATCTATTTTGTCGATGTATCGCCTAGGATGTCGGCCACTGCTGCGTGATGACAGTCAGCTCCTAGACTTACAGTCGGTACCTGAAGTTGACCCCTCATTCTCCGTTGAGGTTGGCTCCTTGGCTGGGATCGGCTCCTTGACTTCACTTGCAATCAGATCATCGGCCTTGGTTGAGGTCCGCATTTCGGATTCGGTAGAGGTCGGCTATTCGACTGGGATTGGCTCCTTGACTTCGGCTGAAGTTGACTCCTCAGCCTGGGTTGAGGTCAACTCTTTGGCTTAGACCGAAGTCGGCTCCATGACTGGGAACGGCTCCTCAGTTATCCGCAGGCTGTCTCGGTTGGTAGCATGTACAGACCTCCATTCTCCATACTCATTCATAATCTTTGAACATAAATTGAATGGTTATGTGGGAAACTATGTCGTCTGAACTACACGCAAAAGTAACAGCATGAATCCACATGTACATAGCACTGGACTGAAATGCATTTTATCAAGATTGACACGTGCTTAGGAAATAAATGACTGTTGTCTGCAAACGGTTGTTGGGTTTTTCATTCTCCTTTCTGAGTCTACAACTGTTACTGCCTACAAGAAGTGTGTTGAATGCATTCGAATCTGATTATTCAAACTAAGATATACCACATGAGGATATTTAGATGGCTTAGTACCGTGATCTCATATGTTGCTGGTTAATTTTGTGCGAATTGACGATATTGATGTCATTAAATAATTCTGGAGAATAACAATCCACAGGCCTAATCATGGCGAATGAAACGCGATATTATGTAATATGGCCTCTCCGGCTACAACTCTTGCCGAAAAAGCTCAGGTTCTAATAATAAGCATATAGGAAGTTATTGAATAATTATTATTGAACTTTTTTTTAAATTCCACCCTATCCGGACCAACTTTTGCTGTAGATTGTGGTGTACTGTAAATGCACCTTTGTATTGGTCTTTAGCAATACTAAAAAAACCTCTACGTTTCGCTTCTCGGTTTTTATAATTGCTTAAGGCCTACGCCTCGTACACTATCCAATATTCAATTTTGTTTAAGAGTGCAGAATGCTCGTGCATGAAGCTACCTAACCTAGTCCTTCACGCGATATAGGAGATAATCATGATGTTATATGCTGAAAATAACTTTCATTGAACATAGATGAACAAGTGCCAATATTTGATCATGGTGAGATTAAATCCTAGATGTGCTCCAAAATTATTAATCGTTTTGTCAAATATGAATTATAATATTTTCAGGTACATTTTCCATATACAATCACGAAATGTCTATCACAAAATCTATCACAAAATTGATCACATTGCAAAACGGTTATCCCGTCATGCAATACTGTAAACTTTTCTGAATCGATTAGCCCTTTTGCTAATGTAAGTGTGAAACAAGTAAAATCGCAGATGCTAGAAATCAAGAGCAATAACCGGTGCCCAGGGTTCATATTCGCAGTTGAAAAGCGTACGTGACTAATTCGATTCAATGCTATTGAGAACAGTAGGCCTAGATCTATTCTGCGCGCTCTATTACGCTAGCCCATGTATATAATCTACACCAAATAAATATTGATATTGACAAAAAAGTGGAATGAATTGGCATCAATGAAACAATTACCTTAGTCAACTCTATATAGACTAGATTATTATAAACCAAATCGATCTATAACAAATTAATCTTCCAACTTTTCAATATGAGTAAATTGATGCCTTGAAAATGGATGTATTTAACGTTAGGCATTAACCTGAATAAGCATATATATAAAATTATTGGTGTAGTGTCCCAATACGAATTTTGGTTACAGTGCCATATCAAATATTAAGCCAGTGATCACCGTACAGTGTCCTGTGGGCCAGATTTCACAAAACGTGAAATGAAGCAAATCGTAAAGTGATGACGCCAATCATAAAGTGGAGTCTCTAAACGTACAGTAAAATTAGCCCAAGGGCTAAGAAAGGCTACCGGACAAAACATATTTTAGATATTAGTATTTTGTCCCGTGACCTTGAAAAAAAGGTCATTGGTCAATTCAAGAACATGATAATATTTGGCATATGTCATTTCTAGTATGTCCACAATTGATTCTTAAGCTGTAAAGTCAATAACAAGCGAGATATTAGCCATTATGTCCTGTGACCTTGAAAATGAGGTCAAAGGTCGAATTCAAGGTCATAGCAATATTCAGCGTATATCATTTCCTATATGTTCATAATTGATTCCTAAGCTGTGAAGTCGATAATAAGCTAGCTATTAGCCATTTTGTCCTGTGGCCTTGAAAATTAGGTCAAATGTGAAGTTCAAGGTCATGACAATGTTCAGAATATATCATTTTCTATATGTTCACAATTGAAGCTGTAAAGTCGATAAAAAGCGAGATATTAACCATTTTGTCCTGTGATCCTGAACATGAGGTCAAAGGTCAAATTCAATATCATGGCAATAATCTGCATATATCATTTCCTATATGCCCACAATTGATTCCCAAGCTGTAAAGTCAATAATAAGCGAGATATTAGCCATTTTGTGCTCTGACCTTGAAACTGAGGTCAGAGGTCAAATTCAAGGTCACGATAATATTCAGCATATATCATTTCCCATATGTCCACAACTGATCCCTAAGCTGTGAAATCGATAATAAGTGAGATATTAGCCATTTTGTCCTGTGACCTTGAAAATAAGGTCAAAGGTCAAATTCAAGGTTATCAGAATATTCCTATATGTCCACAATCGATTTCTAAGCTGTAAAGTCGATAATACGCGCGATATTTAATTTTGTGCTCTGACATTGAAACCAAGGTCAGAGATCAAATTCAAGGTCACGAGAATATTCAGCATATATCATTTCCTTTATGTCCACAATTGATCCCTAAGCTGTAAAATCGATTATAAGTGAGATATTAGCCTTTTTTTTTCTGTGACCTTGAAAATGAGGTCAAAGGTCAAATTCAAGGTCATCAGAATATTCGGCATATATCATTTCCTATATGTCCACAATTGATTCCTAAGCTATAAAGTCAATAATAAGCGAGATATTAGCCATTTTGTGCTCTGACCTTGAAACTGAAGTCAGAGGTCAAATTCAAGGTCACGGGAATATTCAGCATATATTATTTCCTTTTTGTCCACAATTGATCCCTAAGCTGTAAATCGATAACAAATGAGATATCAGCCATTTTGTCCTGTGAT
Source organism: Terebella lapidaria (assembly GCA_949152475.1). Taxonomy (NCBI): domain Eukaryota; kingdom Metazoa; phylum Annelida; class Polychaeta; order Terebellida; family Terebellidae; genus Terebella; species Terebella lapidaria. The sequence continues at coordinate 36,573,118 of OX424566.1, forward strand.
CTTGAAAATGAGATCAAAGGTCAAATTCAAGGTCATCAGAATATTCGGCATATATGATTTACTATATGTCCACAATTGATTCCTAAGCTGTAAAGTTGAAAATAAGCGAGATATTGCCTTGAAACCGAGGTCAGAGGTCAACTTCAAGGTCACAAGAATATTCGGCATATATCATTTGTACCGCCTCTGTGGCCGAGTTGTACCGCCTCTGTGGCCGAGTGGATGGGACCGGTGGCTCTTGAAGCAACGAAGCTCAGAGGCTGTAGGTGACGCGGGTTCGATCCCCGTCACCGGCACAAAGTAGGTGGAGTTTTCATCCTGGCAATGCAAAGGTTTCTCCATTCGAATGTGCTTTCCAAATTCTAAATTGTCACCCGACGGGGGATGGGGAAGACAGGCAGAATTGCCTATCACCATGGACCGTCGTTAAACAAATCTGATTATTATTATTTTTATTATTATTATTTCCTATATGTCCACAATTGATTCCTAGTCTCTAATCTCAATATTAAATGAGATATTAGGCTTAATGTGTCCCATTATAAAGCATAGGAGAATTTAACATGGGAAAGTCCGATTTGGGCCGTGTTTGGGCCCAAAATGGGCCACTTCGAGCGATTTAGGGCAACGAAATTTATACATATCACAGGGGTACATATGAGGAGTGTTATGCATCAATAAGAAAAAAAAGTTACTGAACAGATTTTGAGAAAACGACCGTCAAAGTCCAAAACCGGCCACTTTTTGGCCAAAATGGCCGCTCTGACCTTGAATCCGAGGTCAGCGGCCAAATTCAAGGTCACGAGAATATTCAGCATATATCATTTCCTATATGTCCACAATTGATTCCTAGTCTCTAATCTCACTATTAAGTGAGATATTAGGCTTAATGTGTCCCATTATAAAGCATGGGAGACTTTAACATGGGAAAGTCTCATTTGGGCCGAGTTTGGGCCCAAAATGACCCACTTCGAGCGATTCAAGGGCAACAAAATTTATACATGTCACAGGGGTACATAAGAGGAATGTTGTGCATCAATAAGAAAAAAAGTTACTGATAAGATTTTGAGAAAACGACCGTCAAAGTCCAAAATTGGCCATTTTTCGACGAAAACGGCCGCCATTTTGAAAAAAATGCGAAAATTAAAAAACTAAAAAATACCTCCCTCTCGAAATATTTTTAGGCATTTTTATGCAAAATTTCAGAAAAATCCGACTGTAAACTTTAAAGATAAAATTGTTGACGGACGACGGACGACGGACGCCGGACGACGGACGCAACGCCACGCCAATAGGTTATCGGACCAAAGGTCCGGTAACCTAAAAACGGAGTGAAATTGGGATCCCAAACAAATCATAAAGTGAATAGTTGTCTAACTTGTCTGAGATTAACACTGTCACGTGAACGATAACGAATAAGAACATTAGCGAACAGAGAGGTTACCAGACAGACTCTGTAAGTGGTACCTATATCCTGGACCTATATAAGGACATGCACCTAGACACGCGGGTTTAGATCATTGGACTCCTATAGGCCTACAGCTTTGTCTGGAGCAGTCCAAAATTACTCAAGAATATATTTTTTATTATTCATCAAAAATTCATCTTGCTCTGGTCGAGTTATTCCCGATACATGGTCACACGGAAGCCTATTAGGGCCACATGGGTTTTTTAAACATTCAATTCGTCGACTTATTATCTCGATAAATCGACTCAATACCTCGATAATTTGAGTTTTATCCCGATAAATTGAGTTATTATCCCGATAAATCGAGATATTATCTCGGTAAATCGAGTTAATTATCTCTATAAATCGAGATAGTATCTCGATGAATCGACTTATAAGACTGAGACATTCAAACTACAAGCAAAATGATTATGCATGGACCATAATATAGGCGAGCCATACCATTTCATTGGTCAATGGTTACCTTGGCAACAATCGGACAAAGAAAATATACTGATCACTCATATTGAAAACCATATGGAGTATATATATGATTAACAGTCATTACATTAATCTCTGAAATAATACCAAACTATCCAACTGAAGAAGCCGTACAGATTTATAACTTTACGAATATACCTCATTCCATGTTTAATAGCTAAATAATTAAAAAAAACAAAAAAACAATTATACCATTTTCATTCATGAACATGTTGCATCTTTCTAAGAGATATATAGTTCACTATAGTTTTTGGTTCGGTAGTTAGGTCTGTATTATTCAATATTTAACATTATAATGGTCCATCACATAAGCCTATTCAACATAGTGTTCATTATGAATAATGTGACTCAAAATATATTTCCATTTTACTTGAACTTTAAATGCCCAAGCAAAAGTCGATTTACCGAGATAATTAACTCGATTTATCGAGATAATATCTCGATTTATCGAGATAATAAGTCGATTTATCAAGATAATAAGTCGATAAATCGAGATAATTGAGTCGATTTATCGAGATAACTAAATCGATTTATCGAGATAATATCTCGATTTATCGAGAAAATAAGTCGATTTATCGAGATATCTCGATTTATCGACATAATTAAGGCGATTTATCAAGATAATATCTCAATTTATCGAGATAATATTTCGATTTATCGAGATAATATCTCGATTTATCGAAATAACAAGTCGACAAATTGAATTGAAAAAAAAACTCATGTGGCCCTAATACGCTTCCGTACATCGATAACTACATATCCTTCAAATGTAAGTATCAATCTATTATCACATGCTATGAATTTATCTTAAACTACAAACCGTAGGAACACACAGTGATTTCCGACAGTGTGATAACCTTTGCCGGAAACATCATGTTTGCACTATTTTTTTCTTCACATTTTGCTTCACATTCCACATATTCACATGATTTGAAAGAACAATGAAATCACGAGTGTTCTATGACGTGACAATGAAACAACGCGATTCAACCTTAGCAACATATAACCATGCAGAAAACGTACAACCACCGTGACGTCATAATACAAAGTATTTGACGACCAGATTATCTGCATTGTTTATACTGTTTCTTAGCAACGCACATGTTTACGGGTCTTCGATCTACTCAGTACAAGGGTCCTTGGGTACAATCAAGGATTGTAAGAAGTTCTTGCAATCTTTGGTACAATTTCACTCTAATGTACATGGTTTGGGTTTTTCAAATATTTCAGAATCATAAATTCATAGCATGTGATAAAAACAAAACCTGTTTCGTGTGTTTTCCAGCACACGGGAAAGATCTCGTTTGAACTGGCGGAAGAACATCAGAAAGCACTCGACCTTCGGTCTCGTGCTCTCTTATATTCTTCCGCCAGTTCAAACTCGATCTTTCCCGTGTGCTGGAAAACACACTCACCTAGTTTTGTCATTTTTTACCACATATGCAACTAGATTTTGATGATCCCAATAGCAAACGTAAAATGCAACATTTTGCAATAGAAACAAAGCCCAACCAATTAGTTGATCAAGACACACTGGCGTCATCAGGGCAGACAGTGTGTGAAATGTAATTGTTTCAACTGTATATTTGATGGAATTAATATACCACTCCCTTTTCTTTCCTTTTTCTAATATTAGCAAGTCTTCAAAACACCAACCACTCTCTAACGGCACTGAAGCTCCGTATCTTATTGAATACGGGCCTAAGGGCCCAGTCTGGCCATTGGTTGCCATGGTAACCACGAACTTCATGAAATCACTGACTGACTAAAACACCCTAAATAGTAGGATTCAGTGAATATACATGAATACAAGTGGTCTCATTATACCTTTTTATAATGCCTAAATTTAAAAAAACAGTCTGTCAATGACGTCAGACAACTTTTTCGCATGTCAATTAGCTGTCACATTATGTCGTCTGATTCTGCAGTGTGATAGCAATGCACGACATATGCCGTATGTAGGTTAGTATGACATTTGTCGTATGTCGCTTCCCGGCTTCCATAGAAAGTGTGTGTGGCCAGATCGTGGTCTAATTCACGTGGACACACCGTGTATTCCTCCTACCCTACGGCTGTTCGTTGTCTATTCTACATGTTCTATACGTACCACGGGGTTCACTCAAGCGTGTTCCTATATCCCACGGTGAGCAGTGGTGCATGTTGAATAGACCACAGCATGGACTTAGTATCTAAAAAAGTATCTACCCTGGACACAACGGTAGTATTTCAATCCCATAGGTTGTTGTTCGAGTTGACCGTGCCAGTAAAACTCGTGTTTTTATTGTCAAAAGTGTACGTCTTACAGAAAGTGTGGTCAACCGTGAACTGCACAGTATTGTCATATGGTCAATTTGAGCAAGTCGAAGACATTGATACCAAGGATATTGGTTTCATAACATGTGACAGGCCTAATCATGGAGAGTGAAAAAGAAAAACTTGAAGAAGGGGAAATCCCTCCTGCGGTTTTCCCCCAGGTCAAGCAATGGGAGAGAGAGAAATGGGCGAATAAGGTGGACTTTCTGATGGCTACTGTTGGTTACTCTGTGGGACTTGGCAACGTTTGGAGATTTCCGTACCTGTGCTACAAAAATGGTGGCGGTGAGTCGATATTATGAGGTTAATGTTCTTGTTTCCCTCATATGTGATACAAATATTGGAGCAGGTGTATGATCTGGTGCAGTTGTAGGCATATAGGTCGTGAAATCAAAGGTCGTGAATCGTGAAATATGATACCGAAAAGATGTTGTGAATAGTTCATATACAGAACTAACATGCAGTTGTAACGTTGATTTTGATAAAATTAAGATATTTTAGGAATACATAAAATGAGAACACAAATATGACCACTTATTTAGGGGCCGGTCATTATTAGTCGTGTGGGGGGCTGGATGGATTTTCCAAGAATTGAGTTCTCAAAGTTTGACCCAAACCACCGATATCGAAAAACAATGTACGACCCCCCCCCCCCCCTCACACCAAGACCAAAAATAAAAGTGTGACCCCCATGTACATATACTAGGCCATAGTACACAATTGATGACAATTATAAGGAGCCAATATCATAATATATATGATACCTAAATGTTGTTTTTACACTTCATTCACATTAACGATTTTGTCGCAAATTTTTTATATAATAACGTCAGTGGATATTGTGAATTTGTGGTCTTTGCGTGTCCACCCTGTCCATTGCTTCAAGTGTGAATGCCATTACAATTGATTCAATTATTTTTTGTGGGCATATTATATTGGTATGGAATGGACAGTCTCTGATTGGATGTTGAGGGCAAGAAACAAAACATCTATGTCTAGGATCACGTTCCGCAAAATACTGGAATCTTTTTTTCACTCCAAACCTCATCTTTTTCCTCAAGCCGTCTTGAAACACTCGAAACCTGGGTTGAAGGTCATTCAGTTCATTCATTGACTCTGAACTATGTTGACTGAACGAAAAAAGTCCATGAATCTTATTTCTTCCTTACGGACTAGCTGAACCCAAGAGCGAACTCGGAAAAATTATGACTCTTCCACATATCATAGATGAATCAGGAATGGTACTATTCCGGCCTTGAATCAAATTTGTGTTGGCTCCATGGTGTGTTCATAATGTTCCGTGATGATCCGTAATTGTCTATCAATATCATGGCCACCAAGAAAGTCAGGTGTATCAGATTCACTATAGCGTCATTCGGGACGATCCAGGACTAATTTTGCAATCCTGGTAGGAAAGGTCCCTGTTTTGTTCATGGCGGTCCAGGACAACCCCAGAGTCCTGAGCTCATCGAGGATTATCCTCAGTGGCCGGGGTTCCTGTGTTGATAACGTGTTGATTGGAAGATCGGTCTGTAGTTTTGGTCTGTGGATGTTATGACATGGTCAGCATGGTATGGGCCTGGTGATCCATGGTTATTCTACGGCAGTTCTCTGCATGTTGATAATCCTGGCTGGCACCGTATTCAACTGCAGTGCTTCTGTGTTCTATTAAAGGTCCATAGTTGATCCTTGGTGACAATATTTCAGTCTGAGGGTGGTGAGCGGTTGTCGATTCACATGTATCACGACATCGCCTGATTTTGCGTGTTCCTGGCTGGTCCTTTCTAGGATCAAATTTTGGCGGAACTATAGCTTCACTGATAATTTGACAAAAGGATGGATTCCACATGTTGTACACTCCAATGAACCATCAGTCCATGTTGAATGGATTTTTCTCACCTAATATATTGTTTCGACATACAGATTTTGTCAAATTAACTAAAATTCAAACTCCGACACCCCCTCCCCCCAAAAAATGTTGAAAATGAAAGTGTGACTCCCCCCCCCCCCCCACCAGTTTTTAATCTCCCCCCGCCCACCTGTCAGTGATGACTAATGACCGATCCCTTATTCAACGAGCGTATTTTTATAAATTGCCATCGATATGAAAGATAGGCTGACAAGAGCATGTATCCAATAAAATAATGTACATGTAATAAAGGATACACTGAAGAGCGCAAAATACAGTGAACTTGATGTAAACTAGATGTATAGTATAGGAGATTTATTAATATCTGTGGTAGGTCCCTATAAAAAATACATTCATGGCAGAATTATTTGATCAAAGTTACGTTAGTCTTTTTATTTGATCAAAGTTACTTTAAGCTGTGTCAAACAACTCGAAGTTGGAAAATCAAAGATTCCACCTGAAAATCTTTGGTATGCTAGTAATTGGCTCAATTGGACGAAATATACCATGATGATTGGGGTAGGTCACAACCTACTGATGGGAATGTGCTAAACTTGGTCATTTAATAGGTCTTACTCCAAAATTAATTAGAATATATTAATCATATAATGAAATATAATAAATAGTTTATTCTGTGACATGATTTGAATTCTTCTTCAATACAATGGCATGGGAATTATGGTGTATTTCACAACATTATCTATGTGCTTTACTTTCATTGTACGTATCTTTCACAGTGGGAAACAGATGTGTAATTATGGGGTTTATACTTGATCGAGTTTGGACTGGCGTAAGAATACAAGCTTTCAAAAGTTTGTTACAACATCAAATGAACCAAATACACAAACATACTGTATGATTCATACTCTATTAATGACACCAAATGAAAGAGGGGCATAGAAAAGTTATTTTTGTTTGATGTATCGTCAACCAAGTTATCAGAGAATCGACGCCTTATTTATTTTCTGATATTAACGTTAGATGATCCATCACAGAAGCATACATATCAAATTATTACATAAAAACCTCTCAAGTTTGATAATTACACAAAGCCCAATATAAACTATTATATACATATGTCGTTACTTAGGACCTTTCCTGGACAATCTTGCAAAACATTTTTGAGCTCATCTTTTGAGGCCAGTGGCCCTTGTTAGTATTTTACAACCATGTAAGACCATAAGATCACAAGGAAACCCTATAATAACGAAATATGATATAATTCACGTGAAACAAGTTTCACAGTGACACAAACACATGAGGACTAAATGTATTTTCACTACATAGCCAATAATTACTAAACTGATTCACGGAGTAATTGTTATGAAAAAATTGTGCATGTAATGATATCAAATACTAATTCATACATACCTAACTAAAACACTCACCCCAGAATGAATGTATGAATACGTATGAATGTTTGAGGGTAAAGGCTGACCAATCATTACTTTATGTCAATCGACTTCGATGTATTTTACTTGAAATATACAAAGCAATAAGATTTCATCTATGTATATCCAGGAACTCTTTACTTTGTATAATAGTAATCATAAAACATGTAGTGCTTTAGAACCTAATCTCAGGAAATTCAATTGTGTGAAATATGGGTATAACAGTATTGTCTATCAGAGGAGTAAACTTTGAAACTCATTAAGTAATGAATTAACACCCTGCAACATATCTTAAAGCGGTGACTGACCACAAAATCTGAGCACAAGTCGGTGACAATAACATGACCTGACCCCTAGACAAAAGAACTAGGTCAGTCACCGCCTTAAGATATGTTGCAGGGTGTTAAAGCTATCAGGGTCAATCCAGATATTTAAAAGTAAACTCAATGCCTGACAGCCCATAAAATGTACTTATTGCTTATTGTGTAAATTGAATGATTTGTAAGCATACATAGGATAATATTGATAGCATGTCCTCATCTCATTTGTATATTCTCTCATATCATTGTATATAACCATTTTTGCTATTTCATTGTCGGTGAATAGCCATATGGCCAATGTTACTGTTGAACTTTTTATATCGACGTTAAATAAAATTTCATCTTGTCTTATAATAATATGGGGGCTTGTTTACCCTGCTGCAGTCTGATAGGCTCTAGACCGTAAATATAATGTACACGATAGTAAAAATTGTATTCCAAAATGACAAATATGTTGTCTACTATAGCACAAGGCAAGTTGAAGTAACTTCTCAAAGATCTAAGACAAAATGTTTGACAATATGCAATAATTATTTAACCATACACAATATAGATACCTTACGTATGAATAAGTGCAAGTCCAGTGAACAATAATAAAAGCTAGTCAATAAGTCCAAAGTTGAATATGTAAGGAAGGATTTTTCCAAAGTTCATGGTCTGATGGCGAGATGGCTGAGTGCATGAAAATGTTTGAATTTGTCTATAAATACTTGTTCACTTAGTAACCAGTCTCACTGTCATACACACAACAAACATTCAGGTGAACATGCACAACACTGACACTTGATGAACAAGCATCACAACAGCAGAACTTGAGGTTACGTGTGCGGCCACAGGGACAAAGGAGAGTAGAACCAGTACTCGAGGCTGAGTGAACACAAAAAAAATCAAGGATAAGTAGACACGAAACACATTTCTTGGTTAAACAACCAAACAAAATATTGTGGGTCTTGTTTCCATGTGATATAAAAATTCTAATTGTGAACCTGAACGTTATGACAACCTGTCGAATATTTTGATGTCCATGGGTAAATTGATTCTCACCTGCTCTTTTGTTGAGTTGCCCATTATTCTTGCCCAAATGTGTTCTGGTTGAACTTTCCACAAAGGACTATGGTGTGTGTTTTCACTCACACAATATTTGCAAATCAACTTAAAGCCTATTGATTAGTTTGATAACAATATGAAACAATGAACTCGAATCGTATTGTAACTCGAACTCGTATTGTAATAACTCTCTACTTCCCTCTCACAGAGAACAATTCTCGTAGATGGTCTTACACTACCATAATACCTCCAATACTGGTGCAGAGCTTGTCCATGCGAAAATTGATTATTACTCGCATTTGTTTGTCGATTCGTCCATTATTCTTGCCAAAATGGGTTTTAGTTGCACTTTCCACAAATGACAAAGGTGTATGTTTTCCTTGTTCAATATTTGCTACTTAACTTTGTTGTAATCTGAGATTGTGACATGAAATATGGATAATGTCATCGCTGACTTAATTCGGTAGCAATAAGTCCACGCATGGACAAGTTCCTCACCAGTAGTACCATGGGGTCAAAATTACACTAACAGATATAGTACGGCTAGCGCCGCACAATGACATGAAGGAAAATATGGTGAAAACATGATGCCGTTATGATTGAACTGAATGGGTCATAATGCAATCGTGGATGGTATGAATGTAATAAATGTAACTATCAATTTATTACCACCAGTACAACTACATCTTGATGATACAAATAGCAAACGTAAAATATAATATTTTGGTTTATCCAAATACACACTGGCGTCACCAGGGGCAGACAGTCTGTAAAATGTAGTTGTTTCTACACCTGATGGAATTAGTATACAACTGCCCAACAACATATGAACAATATTTCAGAAATCCGAAACAAACCCCATGGAATAGATGTATGACAAGTACATAAGTATCTTATCACAAGCCAAAAGGCTACTGAGTTGTTGGTATGGTATCCTCGGGGACAGGTTTAACGTCCACTGGCGCCACCAGGTGAAGACTGTGTAGGTAGTTGTTCTTACTGTACACCTGGTGGAATTAGAATACAACTGCCCAACATCCTATGAAACAAATTTAGAAGTCCGAAACAAACCCCATGGACTGGATGTGTGACCAGGACATAAGTACCTAACCACAAGACAAAAGGCTACTGATTTTATGGAATTATTTCTGTTACAATACAATATTGTGACATCTCCAGTACCCAAGTATTGGAAACTCACTTCGTCATTGAAGACTCATTCAGGATCATCTCAATACTTATGAAAGGAGTTCAGAGTAACCCATCCAATTCCGATATTTATCATACCGATACCGTGATTCGTCGGAGCAAAAAACAATAGGGTGTCATAATTAGTCGTACGTACGACTTATATCTCGTACGTACGAGATAACATTTTTTACACCCTTGATAGCAATACGCTTCCGTACAATACGCTTCCGTACTATGTAATGTAATGTAATGTCACCCAGGTGCGTTCCTCATGTCTTATGCCATATCATCCATCCTCGCTGGAGTGCCGATGTTATTCCTGGAGATTTCCATGAGCCAATTCATGTCGTCGGCAACCATCACGGTTTGGGACATCTGCCCGTTATTTAAAGGTAGCTATCAACATTTACCGAACCATACTGGTGTGGCAATATATGTGGTATGCGTATCAGAAATCTCAACACAATGAAGAATAATGTTCGTTTTTCTTTACAGGGATAGGATATGCGCTTGTCATTGTTCCATTCCTTTGTCACATATCTTACATTATCCTTCTGGCCTGGGCGGCATTCTACATGTACCACTCATTTCACTCCGTTCTACCCTGGTCGAACTGTAATAACACCTGGAACACCGTCAATTGTCATCTGCTCGGATCGAGAAACGACAGTGGCGCCTCAGAGCGAGTGCAATTTGACAATTTTACTGGAGGTCACAATTCATCTAGAGTCACTGATGCTGCTACGGAGTTTTGGGAGTAAGTATTGCCAGTTTTTAACTGGAAGATATAGTTCGATTTTCTCTAGCTACACCATTAAACCGATATATTCATGTTTCAATTTTATGATAGATTCTTTCGCGATGAATTTGATACAACCACTTTGCCATCAATGATAGTCTAGGATATATGCCACGGCAAAAATAAACATGAGCATGAAAAAGACGTTTAATATCAAGATACGAACTATCGCATATATCCTATGACCACTGCTATTTTCTTCATAAGTGACCATGCTGAAAATCTACGGAAGCGTAGAAGGGCCACCCAAGAAACTTTTTTTTTAAATTGCCGACTTAGTAACTCGATAATATCGACTTAGTATCTCGATAATATCGACTTAAGAGTGGATCAGGCACAGGAAGAAGATTTATTTCTTTTCAAATTTCCGAGTTAGTAACTCGATAATATTGACTTAGTATATCTTTAATATCGAGTTAGTATCTCGATAATATCTAGTTAGTAACTCGATAATATCGACTTAGTAACTCGATAATATCGACTTATAGCTCGATAATATCGACTTAGTAACTCGATGATATCGACTTATAACTCGATAATATCGAGTTAGTATCTCGATAATATCGACTTAAACGTGGAATAGGCACAGGAAGGAGATTTATTTTTTTAAATTCCCGAGTTAGTACCTCGATAATATCGACTTATAACTCGATAATAAATAATTCGATTTAAAAATATTTTTTTGGGGTGACCCTTCTACGCTTCCGTACATATACGCCAATTGACAGTCGTTATTGGTTACCCACGTACATTATACATACATGTACACATGGGCTGTACAACCCTGATATATAAAGTCGATATTACGAGTTACTAAGTCGATATTATCGAGTTACTAACTCGATATTATCGAGATACTAACTCAATATTATCGAATATTAAGTCGATATTATCGAGTTACTAACTCGGGAATTTAAAGAAAAATCTCCTTCCTGTGCCGGTCCACGTCTAAGTCAATATTATCGAGATACCAACTCGACATTATCGAGATACTAAGTCGATATTATCGAGTTACGACCTCGATATTATCGAGTTACGACCTCGATATTATCGAGATACTAAGTCGATGTTATCGAGTTACCAAGTCGGGAATTAAGAAAAAAAATTCCTGGGTGACCATTCTACGTTTCCGTAGCAAATCCACCAATCATCGGATTACTGGCATGACATTGTGTCCGTCATGGGCAGATGATTTCATTTCCTCTTTGGACATCGGTGTCTTCCTGAAACTATGCATGTCACGCCATTTCGTAAATCCATTTCGTAATTCAATGCTACTGTGCAAGAATTAGCAATTACAAACCTGTTTGAATAAGTTATGTACAAACAATCGACCTGCACTGTGTGCAATCAGATACACCCAAAAGTAAACAGCAACAAGAGATTATGTCTCTCGTAATTTCCTGTCGAAACTATGTACCTGAATTTCCAGCTTGCAACATCATTTCCTCGAAATTTGCCGCATGACTGCTTTTGTCACGGTGGCTAGGCGTTACGACTTGGTCACGCCAAGTGACTATTAACTGTGAAGGTTTTTATGGTTTACGCGTATCAGCCTGAGGGAGAAAATCTGCACACGCGTTACAGCATGAGGAAACATGTGAGCGTTGTCGGGGATAGTAGAGCTGGTAATGCATACATATAGATTTTTGAAGTATGATTTGAGGCTGCACAATGTCCAGTACTGACGATACTTCTCACTTATCATTATACTCCATATGTTCCTCCCAATCTTCATAAATCTGAATTTGGCAATACTAAGAGTTTTTCGTGTCTTTTACACAGAAGCTCCCCAAGTGAAAAGATTATCTTTTGAACTTGAATTTATTCCATCAATTGAGCAGTAAACCTGGAGAAAAATTCGCATTAAAAAACAAAAATATCTCAACCTCAAAAAAATATTTACTCATGCAAATACGCGTAATGCCCTCACGCAAATCGCGTAAAGTATAGCAACTAAACAAATGATACATTCAACCTAGATTCGTGCCGCTTGCGACCATTGTGAAACATTTTGAAGATAGGCACATGTGAAGCCCATACTTTCAATATCATAGACCTGTCATTCTATCTACATTAATGCCGATACATAACATTTTCAACCCCAAAACCAAGGAGAGCGGCTGTCGAAGCAACATTGGCAGATATTGTGCAGCCGAAGGTCTCGCTACACTGGCCTATTTCTTTGATTTAAATTCCCAACAACACTCATGATTATGTGTAATGTTCCGTGCAAACCCAAATCCGCCATTTCAAAACGGTATAGTTAGCGAAATTGTATGTTTTTCCTGCTAGGGATCAACCACAGGCTGCCATTTCCTCACGAATAACGCGTAATACTCACGATTTTACGCGGCACTCCCTGAATAACGCGTAACACCTATCCACCGTGTTGGTCCTATGGTGAATGTGATCGTCAATATAGCTTGAACTTGAATTTCAATCTATATATAAAATTAAAACGTTTCCACATTCTTTGGAAAATCTTCTGTACCTTTTTAGACTAGCACTTCTTCCAGTAAACTGTTCAGCCCTTCGGATTATATATTTCAGTAATCTGACTTCAGGAGGAAGGTACTGCAGATTTCCTCTGGGATTGACGAGGCTGGAGACATCCGATGGGAGTTGGTGCTGTGTCTGATTATCATATGGGTCGTGGTGTACTTCTGCATTTGGAAGGGTATAAAAACATCTGGAAAGGTAATTTTTAGGTTACCGGACCTATGGGCCGAAAACGTATTGTCTTGGCATTGCGTCTGTCGTCCGTCCATCCTTCCATCATCATCTATGCACATTTTTATCTTTAAAGTTTACGGCCCGATTTTCCTGAAATTTTGGGGAAAAATACCTTAAATTAATTCAAGAAGGAGCTATTTTTTTCACTTTTTTATCTTTTAATTTTTCAAAAAATGGCAGCCGCTTTCGTCGAAAAACGCTCAATTTTGAACTTTGGCGGCCATTGCCTCGAAAACTGCCTCATCAGTTTTTAATTTTTTGTTTTAGAAGATTCCTCTCATATACCTTTGTGAGGTGTATATGTTTCTTTGCCATTGAATCACCGGTCTCTGTGTGGTGGCCATTTTGAATTTTTGACGGATAGGTGAAAATAAATGTTTGGGCCCAAATCGCATTACCATCCATTTTGGGCCATTTCTAGGAGAAAAAAATGTCACCCTTTCAAAAAAATTTTGGACTTGGAAATTTTTTGCCATTGTGTTCGTTCATAATCATGATAATAGGAGCTGCCACAAGTGTACGCATAGAACGCATGAAGATACAGCTTATATATTGGTATTTTCAATTTGAAATTCATATTTGTCGATTTGTGTGGTGACCTTGAATTCGACCTTCGTTGACCTTGAAAGGTCAAAACAGCCATTTCTGGGTAAAAATTGCCCAAATTTGCTTTTACAGACGAAATGCTCGGTGTAAGGTTGTAAGTATCAATCTATTACCACCAATACAGCCAAATTTTGATGATTCCAATAACAAACATACAATACAACATTTTGCAATACAAACAAAGCCCGACCAACTACTTCATCGAAAGACACACTGGCGTCATGTAGTTGTTTCTACTGTACACCTGATGGAATTAGGATACAACTGCCCAACAACCTATGAAAATAATTTAGAAATCCGAAACAAATCCCATGGAATAGATTTATAACAAGTACATAAGTACCTACTCACAAGCCAAAGGCTACTGAGTGGATGGTATCCTCGAGGACAGACTTAACGTCCACCAGTAGTGACACCACTAAGACTTATGTTTGCATTATGAGCATATACGAAGTCATATATATGGCACGACTTATTTTGACCTTAACTTGACCTCGAATGAATTGAGTGCTAAATGTCTGACGTGGAATATTGAGGCTTAAACGTTTGCAGCAGGGGGTTAGGATTGAGTTATGAGGTTATAAGATATACCGGATATATGGTCATATATATATATATATATGGCACATATTGAACTTGACCTTAGACGACCTTGAAGGCTGAATTCCAAAGTCTCGCCTGACCTGAAATGTGTAAATTGGCCCCTACGGACGAAATACTTGTTGAAAGAGCCTATATGTTTGTATTATGAATATATAGAGAGTCATATGCAGCTACTTAATGGTGACATTGAAGTTCACAAAGATGATATTGATTGGTGAATCTGACGATCATACGTCACCTGCAATTCTTAAAACTAAAATTGTCTGTCGTGTCCGGTAACCTATCTTAGCCCTTGGGCTATTTTTTACGATATTACCTTAATAGATATGTCATAGTTCACCAATTGGGACGAAATAAAAAAATCATATACTAGTATCAGAAACCCATAAGAGACATGCTAGTATTTATTCAATACACACCTTTGTTTCGTTTTTATTAAATCATGTTTCTTACTTGTCGGGCATGTGATTGTTCAAAATTTCGATAAAAATGCCTAATAACAGTTTGTTCATCTAATGTCATATAAAGTTTGCATGTAATGCTCCCTAATTTACGTTTAAAGATTGTTGGAATACCATGTATAACGCATCCCGGGCAAACAAGTTATCATAATCAAAAGTGTCAGGCAAAATCTGGAAAGTTTGAAGAACTTCAAAGATATTATGAATAACCATAAGGAGGTGAAATCAGTTGTTTCAGAGAGCATGAACATTTCTTGCCCTACTCGTGGCACTGTCATGAACTCGAGACTCTGTACAAAATGAAAATAATAATAAATCATGTATTCTGCGTGTTTCGGCAACATCGAACCTCAGATGACCTTGAGTTTTCACGTGTACCGCCAATATTTGTAAATCAGCCATTGCATACTAACCTCTTGAAGACAGAGGTTATTACGTACGGTGGCTGATAAACGATATGGTTAAATTGTTTTTGGGTATTAAATCCACCCTGGTAGAAGTGGAGCTAACTACCTGTAGAAAATGTCTACATCAGCGGAGGAAAGTTTAAATCCGGGAAGGAAAGTATAAATCCAGGGAGGAAAGTTTAAATCCATGGAGGAAAGGTTAAATCCATGGAGGAAAGGTTAAATCCGCGGAGGAAAGGTTGAATCTGCGAATGAAAGGTTAAATCTACGAAGGAAATGTGAAATCCGCAGAGGAAACTTTAAATCCGCGGAGAAAAGGTTGGAAGAACTTCACAGTAAGTTTAAATCTGCAGAGGAAAGGTTAAATCCACGAAGGAAATGTTAAATCCGCGGAGGAAAGGTTATATTCGGTCTACAGCTACATGTGAGGTACTATAACTCGAAAGCCACCACGAAACACTTGCTCTCTTGAATCTAGTGGGGTGATGACAAACAAGTGTAGGCCTACAACGCAGCAGCAATGGATGCGCATGTCGTGAAAAGTGTAAGAGAGGTAAGTGACAGACTGTATCGATTGCGACTGTATCCTCCGCGGATTTAACCTTCCCTCCGCGGATTTAAACTTTCCTCTGTGGATTTAAACTTTCCTCCGGAGATTTAACCTTTCCTCCGCGGATTTAACATTTCTTTTGTGGATTTAACCTTTCCCCCGCAGATTTAATCTTTCCTCCGCGGATTTAAACTTTCCTTCGCGGCTTTAACCTTTCCTCCGCGGATTTAATGATTTAACCTTTCCGCCACGGATTTAACCTTTCCTCCGCGCATTTAACCTTTCCTCCGCAGATTTAATCTTTCCTCCGTGGATTTAACCTTTCCTCCGCTGATATAGACATTTTCTCCAGGTAGATAGCTCCGTTTCTACCAGGGTGGATTTAATTCCCTAAAACAATTTAACCATGTCGTTTATCAGCCACCGTAGGTTATGGTCGATTAAGCTATGAAAACCGAAAATGTCAATGAATCAGCAGCAAGCTAGAACACCCTTGGTTCTAGGTTTTTCGGATCGCAATAGTTAACAGCATACGGTTAAGCTTTGCATTTTCAAACATTGAAATAAAAGATAAGAAAATCATATTACCGAGATCGATAAGTTGCACTAATTCCTATTTGACACATCAGGTGATGTACTTCACTGCCACGTTTCCCTATGTACTCCTACTGGTCTTGTTGGTCCGAGGATTGACTCTTCCTGGGTCTGTGGATGGTATCAAACACTACTTGATCCCGGACCTACACAAACTCGGCTCTATGGAGGTATATTGCTGATGCTAAAGTAACACCTCATTGAAATCTTTCCGACTGTAGACTGAAATAGTTGTATAACTCAAGTATAGTTTTTGATATCCTTCCACGAATTCTACTGTTTCTCTTTATTATGAAACATGTGACATTATTTCAAACTCTCTCACCCATACAAATGTTTGTTTGTTACATGGGCAGACGATTTCCCTTTCGCCACACAGGTGTGGGTGGACGCTTGCACGCAGGTGTACTATTCGTACGCTATATCGTTTGGAGTACTGTATGCACTGGGCAGTTACAACAAGTGGAATCACAACTGCTGGAGGTTATCTGTGATAATATTTAATATAACGTACAACGCCATAATGTCGAATCAACTACCGTACACGTAATTCATAAATCCGACGGCATCGCAACAGGCCACGCCCCCTTGGCAACCCGGGGAAAAGTCCCACAAAATATGTTTTTGTTTAAGAAAGCGGAAATCAGCATCTTCTGTTTTTTTTATGAACACATGTATTCGTTTGTTAAATACTATAGAACATATATCATAGATAGTATGTTTAGTAGGAATACCGTTAGAAAAACACAACTGAACACAAGAATGATGAAATTAAATATTGTTTACACAGCACAAATATGAATATCGGGACAAGGAGTATAGTGTTTTAGGTTGTGCACGCAGCACAACTGTTGATATTCATAATGATTGTGTGCGGTTTCCGCATTGTGAGTGTTGTTACGTGTCGTGACCACGATCCGGTAAACGTCCTCACGACCGGGAGATAGTACCAAAGATGACTGATCGTGATCTGACAAAATAGACAAATATATCACTTGATCACGTGATGGGTTTGAAACAATCGTGGTCCTTAAATTTTACCCAGTATATAATAAAACATGATATATCAGATAGCTACACTCATAAAGGATGTATACTGTGAGACTAAATATTTAGTTTATTCGATTTAACTTCGCCAGGCGTGTGTCAAAAGTACACTAAGATCGTCCCGCTTTATTTAAGAGACTCTGCTGTTGAATATGCTGCAGCTGGTTTTGTTTCTGGGACTTTTACATTTATGTGCGTCTTGGACGTGTTTTGATTGGTTATTTAACGTGGGAGTAGGCGAAGCTTGCGTATCATCGGAACTATGACTTGTTGAAATTAGCTGGGAAGAGGATGGCTGATAGTTTATTTTTAAGAGTAAACCTGTAGATCAATCCTCCTATCGTATGAGGTGTGCCACACATTTGACACATTAAAATTTTCTACCCCACAGAGACTCTATACTAGTGGCTGTTATTAACGGACTCACGAGCTTCATGTCGGGTTTTGTAATTTATTCCTTCCTCGGATTCATGACACAACAGCAAGGAGTCCATATATCCGAAGTGGCTGAATCAGGTACAACTCACTGACGAGAGCAACTCCATGTACTAGTATAGGATTTCATAAATTTCGATAGTAACCTGAAACATGTAAGTTCTCAATATTCGTGTCACTTCTGATTAAAATCATTCTGAACAACTCGATCACGTAGCCCTAAATAACTGAATAGTAACTAGTCAAAACAAATATGAGTGTGAAACTTCGTTGCAAAAACTATCTCTACCCCATTTTCTCTTGATAGGCCCAGGTCTGGCGTTCATCGTTTATCCAACGGCCATATCTACGATACCATTTGCCCAAGTGTGGTCTGTGCTCTTCTTCTTGATGTTGATTTTTCTGGGCCTGGACAGTCAGGTGAAACATTTAACTCTTCATACGCCTTTGTTTGTATATGTCATTATGTTGATGTGCAGCGTCGATCGTACGCCTTGTCCGTACTACATTTGTGTTTTACTGCAATTTTGATCCCCATCGTCACAGGGGAGGAAAATGCCCATGCATAGAATGATTGTTACTAAGTTAAAGCCCTGATGATATCCCTCATAGTATATATCACAAATTCAGAATACAGTACAACGAAGTAGCAAATCACCATGGTCCTTTATGGCAAGTGCAACAAAAGTCACAAATTGGCAAAAATAATGTGCAACTCGACAAAAATCACGGATAGGAATCGGTATATGCATGGGCAAGCCTAAATTCGAATTTCTTTGTGGTTGTTATTAGCAAACTGTCCAATATGCTTGGTAAATCTTATGTGGTGGAACATTATTATTTGATTTGTGTATACTGTATATCCTTCAAGCAGAGATCATATATTTTATGTTTCATTCAGCATCAATATCAATGACCGTTATTTTTGTGTTCATTCATCCTTGAGTATTAGTTTCAATTTCCTCCGCCCTCGTGGCCGCAAACCCTTGTGTTCATTCATCCTTGAGTATTAGTTTCAATTTCCTCCGCCCTCGTGGCCGCAAACCTAACCCCTAATTATGATATCGTGATGTTTGTTTTGTTTCAGTTCGTAGCCATTGAGAGTGTGGTGACTTCAATTTCTGACGTATTTCCAGTCCTGAGACGTGGCAAATACCGCAAGTTGGTTCTGGCCGCTGTCTGCATCACCAGTATAATGTTGGCCCTTCCCATGCTGACCAATGTATGTATTATGTTTTGAATAATACAATTATGTTTGTACGATTACACTCGATGCTCATCAACACTCTCATATCAAAATTGTTTTAGCACACAAAGCGTTTTTTTTAGGGGGGGGGGGTTGGGGTTGGGGGGTTGGGGGTATTCGTAGGCCTAATACCCCCCCCCCCCCCCAAACCCGACAGTATGAAATATGATACTTAGAGTTCTTGGGGAAATATAACGAACCACACCATGGTGATATATATAATAATAGTACATTTTTCCTAATTATTTTGATGTTCTTAGAGAGGAAATCGATTTAAAATTCGTGATTCTGACAATAACAAGCAATGTTGAATAACGAGCACCATCTGCTACCGAGTAGGATCTAAAATACAATACATTCCAGTACACACTCCAAACACAATATAAATACTTAGTAGCATATCATCTCAGATAGTGAAAATGCGTCAATATATAATGATAGAACACCTATGTGTAAACCTTTTTCACAAATTGCTATTCGCTTCCATTAATACAGGGTGGGGTATATATATTTCAATTACTGGACTACTATGCGGGCAACAAACTCATACTGCTGCTCTCCATCCTCGAATGTTTCATCATCACGCAGATATATGGTAAGATTTTGCATTTTTGTCCAACATCACACATGTTGACACATGCGTGTTTTGACAACCACTACGCTTTTTAACAGTGGTGAATTTCAAGGTAAAATGGAATAACTGTCATTCGTAAACAACATGTATGTTAACTCACTGTATGACTCTGGTGGCGCCAGTGTTTTTTTGGAGATATATGAACGGGTTTCGTTTGTATCCCGAAAATACTTCACTGAATTTTATATTGGTATCATCCAGATTAAAGAAATAGGGTTGTATGTGTATTTCAAACAAGCTGAATGTCGGATATATTAGCATCGAACATCCACCTAGTCTCTAACTTAGTCTCTAACACTTTCAATCTTGATCTTTACGTGCTCAGCTCGATGAATGCGGAATATGCCAGATAATAACTGACGCCTGGAGAGGGAATACTGTGCCTGTGAACATACTCAAATATTTTCGTAATGGGACAAACCAAATTGAATGGAGACAGAATATCTAGTTAGTAATTACATCATCTAATTAGCCCCATTCTCCACAATTTGTCAGGTGTTAACAGATTCTACGACAACCTGGAGATGATGATGGGTTTTAGGCTCAGCCCATACTCTAAAATCTGCTGGATGGGACTTACACCAATCTTCCTCTTGGTAAGTGTCTACGACAATGGTTGAAAATATTGACAATTTCACATTAATATTATAACATACAACATAAATACAGGGCCGCAGCCAGCTTTAGGCAAGCCTCGGTGGCCTCGGTCAGATTTATCATCTTTTTAACTCTTGTTTAATTGAAGAAGTTTTCCCAACCGAGCACGATCTATCTGCTACATCCACCACCCACTCCTTCGCACTTCACACACCCACAGACAGACATGTTAGGCCGACTGCAGATACACATACAATGTATGATACACCATTCCACAACCTCAAACTATATGTAGGCCTACTGTTGTGCTGGTAGTCCGGAACACTGAGGTCAGAAACACTTCTCCCACCGCTTGTCTGATAAATTTCACTAGCGTTGGGACTCCGGTGACCAGCCGCTTTGGATCACTCAGGCTTTCAGTTGAATAAATGAAATAACTTAAAGCTATAATCACTTTTAGAATTGACAAAATTTATTCATTCTGAGATAGCTTTATTTTGTCTATAGATGGAGAAATCGTACAAATTGGGGTCTGAAAATGTGTATTACGTGCCTAAATTGAGCTTCCAAATCAAGATTTGCATCACATTTTTCCTAAAAGCGGCCCGCCTTTTGGGCGAGTTCTATACACAGTCTGATGACGTCATTGGTATTTGTCTAGATACGGTGGCAACCGGCAATGTAGGCAGGCCGATCATTCACTATCCACTGTTTTCATGCACGATTAACGGTAATTTTCTGAGTATCCGTTGTCGAACTGTGCATATTTCCTATATGTCCCCGACTATCTCGAGATGTACTTTTAAGTTCGCGTGACAAACAAGAATGCTAAATTTGGCTGATTTCAAAATTGATTCCAACTTTAATAGAACTGGGAACAAGAGTTGGCGGGTCTGATTGACTTACCAGACAGACCAGGCTCTGTGTTTACATATAGTGTTGCGTGTATGATTCATGGTAGTCTATTATAAATCACTTGCCATATTATTATTATTAAATATTATTCATATTAATTGAAAACACTAATCCATGGTGTGGTCTTTGTTAATCGTATCCTTGTCTGGCGAATGAAGAATCATGGAAATCTTCCAGTGCAACACCTCTTGTGCATGTGAAGTATTTTGTCCCTCAAGTTGCCCATATGCAAGTACAAACATGATATTTATGTAAATACAAGTATATGATTTAATTTTAATTTTAAAATCTTTCAAATAATGCATGTGATGTAATTACTCTGCATTAAAACGTCCACAAATGTACATTGTGTTTGCCACTGTAGTGTCGACATAGGCCTCAAATGGCATCTTAAAAACAAGAAAGCCCCAAATTTTCTTGGAGCGTTTACGGCGCCCCCAGACCCTCAGACCACTCAGTGCTGGGATTCTCACCTCGGTTGCATCAAAATTCTGGCTACGGCCCTGAAATAACTGTGCTAAATGTTACACCATGGTTCTCGATGTCTAGAATGATAACCTTATATCTTATATATTCAGAATACATAGATTTATCATTGATAGTTATACATTTGATATGATTGAGCTGTAATTACAACTAACAGCAAAACGTTGTACCATCACAGGTGATATTCTGCTTGAGTCTGGTCAGTTACTCTGAGGTCGTGTATAACAGGACGTATATCTACCCTCAGTGGGCTGTAGGACTTGGCTGGACGATTGCCAGCTGTTCTGTGGTATTGGTTCCAATTACAATGGGGATACTAATGTACCGCACGGAAGGCACGGTGATACAGGTGAGGTATATTGCCAACACTCGTAGTACTAGTGGTATACATGTACTATGGACGTCATGATGATAATAATGCCCATTGCAACATTGATGATAATGATGCACCATTCCACTGTGTTATGGATATATTTTTTCTTGGTTATTTACAGCGTTTAAAGACGCTGATACGGCCAAGACTCCAGCCCCATCAAATGCGACCTTGTGACGACCCACTTGACCTCATGTATGCTCGGAATGCTGATGAACTCCTGGCGATGGGGAGAAGCGAAGTTCTGTAATCTGTTTGCTGATTGGATGGAACATTAGGAATCATGTCAGGCACAAACAATACTTTGTTGTACACGTATATATAGAGCACATGCCATGCATCACCACCCTGAAAGAAAACTCATTGTAAAGCAAAAAGGATCAGTTAAAATATTTGAAGAAAAAAGAATTATGTATGAGCTGTTGAAGCTGGGAATTCAGTTCTAAATGAGGAATTGTGGTGTAAAGAGTAGGAAACACAAATGTTTTGATAGACGTAACTTTTGAAACTGTGTGAGCATGTAGATACTCCAACAAAGATTTGGAATTTTTTAGTATCCACATTTGGTTGATACCACTCCTAGAGTAGATAGTTTCACAGTATTTTTGGAGACCATTTATATTGTATTTAAATTGCACCTAATATTTCCTTCATATATTCTCCTTCAACTCCTAGACCACTTCAAGATAGAGCCTAAGCATTGGCACATTCAACTGGGAAACCATATATTGCACCTTTGTGATGTGTGTAAGTTTTTTTAAAATTTTGATTCAACATGTATGTTCGGCAACATTTACGAACATGTTTTGACAATAGAGTTGAAGATCAGTGTAACAATTTATATTTTGGAAATTCAATACTCTGTGCATTTCTCAAGATCTGCCGATAAGCCACAGCACCTTTGGTGCTATGTTCATGTTAATTTTGGGGAATTCATGACGGGTGCCACTAGTGGGGCAGGAAATGCTCACTATTTCCGGAACACCTGATTTCACCTCCTAATGGCAATTTTGGGGGGTTCATGAATTTCCCTGTCACTTTTGTTTTCTCTCACTTCGTATGCCTGGTATGACTTTCTGTCCCCGGACTATGAGATTGGATTAGGGACCCTGTTTTGTTCACTCGGAATACTTAATACTGGGTATTGATTCCACGTCTATAATGTACATGTAAACATCATGAACTTGTGTCGCCGGAGATCGGCTGTCGCTGTTCTTGCATACTACTTTTTAGTGCCCGTTTTGTTTCACCTACGTATGTTTTCTGGCAACTGGGTTCCAAGCAGTTGATCTCATACACCAAGTGGGAAAGCTTGTCTTTGCGGGTTTTGTCCTTGACCTGGGCGAGATTTTTCCGCAATCTCTGATACTTACATTCTAAATGGACGGAAGGAGGTAGACACTCCGAAATGTAGCAGTGTTTTTCTTTTTAGATTACTGAAACTATGGCCCAATTGTAGCCATTTTAGATAAAAAAAATAAATGCGCATCTGCACATGGATTTTGGCGGCCATTTTCACAAAAGCTGTTCATTAATTTTGTTTTTAATTCATGCAAAAGACTCCCCATGATGATTAAGAAAATAAAATTCAAAAACACAATTGTTGGTCTTCATGGCGGCCAATCTGTTTGGCTGACGGGTTGGTAAGAGCCTTTGATATATTTTCACCTTAGAAAAATTTCCTGTTGGACTTATAAAGTTTCCATTTTTTGTTTTAATTCAACCCGTTTGTATCATTACTCCTAGGAACCTTCATAACAAAGCTGATATTGGCACATTCAAATCAGACGTCATATATGACGTATTGAATGGTGACTGTCACATTGAATTAGACCTGAAATGTGATCGAATTGTCAAAACGTCAAATTCAATTGAAAATCTACTTTTTTTGGAATTCGTGGCTCAACAATTAACAGTCTTCTGGTAATCTTTCTTAGCCCTCGGCTAATTTTGAAACAATACAGGTTACTGAGGCGAGATACCCGGTATCACGACGAGCGTCAATACAGTTGTATGTGGCAATACATGAAGTAGAGTTGCCTTCTTACTAAAAATAAATAAATAATAGTTTACAACACACTTCATATACTTTCTTTGATTTTTCATGTTTACTTTTTGTTGTAGCCTTGATATTGATAACTTTCCATTCCACAATTATGAACTTGGCATTAGTATATTATTATTTAATTGAAACTCTGCATGCAGTTTACGATTTACATTGCATGTACTTACTTGAAATATATCCGGCGCATTCCAAAATTACTCAAGAATAATTGTCAAAAATTCATCTTCTTCCTTTGGTCAAGTTATTCTCTGAACAACGACACATCTTCGATAACTCCCTGCCATTTAAATATCAGCAAGTCTCCAAAACGCCTACCACTTTGAAACTGAACGGGTTATGATTAGTCTATCACATGAGAGCCAGAAGAGGCCTAAAATAGGTTTCCGTGGTGTCCCCCTGTTTAGCTCACTTTCTTGGTACCAAAATTTAGGAAAATATGCCTAGTTTCCATTTCTGTTTGTTGACAAGCTGAGTTTTACCCTGAACACATCCTGAATTTTGAGCTTGAACACACCTACCCAAAATAGGTCAAAAAGCTAATGGCGCAAAACCAATTTTAACATACAATGTTCAAAGTGGCTAAAACTGTTATATTCTTTTTCCAATGTGCAATATACTTCTCACTTATGTTATACATGCCTCTTGATAAGTTTATAATGCATTTGAACCACATTAAAATAATTATGACGTCAGCCTCAATAGGGGTTGATCGTTCATACGTTCAAATTTGGCGACCAAAACAAGACAATTTTTTTCGTGTTTTTCTTTTATTTGCCATATAAATTGTATGATCTTGATTTATAATCACAATTTAATATCACAATTCCAGGTTGTTATAAAATGTCTCAGATATTCAATACAGGCAAAGATAAAGCTGATCTACATACGCTCTTGTCAATAAGGTTTGGAGAATCGTAGTATGCAAGAATGCGTTTGCGGTTTTCGTCAATTAAATTAAGGGCATAAGCCCGAGATGCAGGGCACTATGGCATCGTTATTAGTTTAAGTATTACATGATGGAGTTGTTTTAGTTATGCATGAGAATTAGTATTCATTGTTGTTGATCATTTATTCAGTTTACTTTGCATGAGTATCTTCAGAGCAGCGTTCACATGACATGGTCTGTTTACAAAAGACAGTAATACTTCAACAGCAAAACTACATTCACACAGAAAGTACAAATAACACAATTAGTGCCATGCTAAAACATAGTGTAATAGGTCAGGAAATATTTAATTATTACACAGCAGTGCATTTTTCCGGGCATAATACAAGTACTTTAAATAGACACTGACAGACAGTTCTAAGGCTTCTCGACTTGATTCATTCACTACATGTATGCATTTCTTTACATTTGAATGAATGTTTATTTTCTGTATTATGTACAATACAAGTACGCATAAGAAATTAGTAACACATGCACTAAAAGTATACAGGTATTACATAATTAAACAGAATAAAATGCTCAACCTAAATCAATGATAAATCTCGAGAAAAAAACTTTACGCGTGCCTAAACATAACCATGAAATACACAACACAAAGACACAAAGTGAAGTCTATAGACTGTAGGGCTTCATGAAATATATTAACCAGGTCTTAAAAAATATTTGAAGTGAAGCTACTTTGTGACTTCACATGTAGGGGAATTAAATTAAGGAAAGAATTTTGAAAAGAACAGAAAGCTCAAGGGCTATGAAAAGTTACCAGAAAAAAGTGCAGTATTAGCCTCTTATGGTGCGAAACGTTCATTTGTTTTAAGAAGATAACTATTATAAGGTTTCCACTAAAATCATTATATTTGACTTCCTATTCAATGTGCATAGGAAATTCAAGTCCGAAATTGAGCATCTTTGGAAGAAAAAAATGACCCCCATTTGGGAAAAAAATCAAAAAGTGAAAAAGAAAATAACAATTCATTTTTTATTTTCAGTATTTCAGTATATAGGTGATGAACGGAAACACCACGCAATATGTGATTGGTTATGAAGTTCTGGTAACACAAAACATGCGAGTAGACTACCAGTGTAGTCGCGTGTGCATGTCCATGCACCCAGGCCCCAAGACAGACGAACCGACCCGCAACACACGGACCCAAAGCGGCCCCCACCACGGGAGTCACCCGTAACCAGCAACGATCTGGGATTTGTACCTTTTAGAAAATGATGCAATGGATACCAATCGTTCATTATGTTGATACACTGTTGCCGAGATGCCATTCCACATTTTTGGATCCATATTCATGATACCTTGTGTAGCCGTCAATGTCATGGGTTTGGATACTTTAAGTTTATAATTTGTGCTTCGTCTGGTGGTGTGCGTGTGGTAGTCCTGTGTCAACTGAAAAATATGCGAGATCGACTGAGGTAATAATCCTCGTATAAATTTATAGATATATTTGCATACTTCAAGCCGATATATGTCTTCCAGTTTTAGCAAATTCATTGTTTTTAATAGCGGTGCGTTATGCTTATTGTAGTTTGCGCCATGAACTAATCTAACTATCTTCTTGTGTATTATATCAATTTGGGAAAGATGAATTTTCGATGCTGCCCCCCAGAGAGTAATTCCGTAGGTAAGGTATGGATAAACAAGGGAATAATATAATGTTGTAAGATGCTTCCGGTTAACGCAATGTTGGCTTTTTTAATTGCAAAATGTGCTTTGGACATATTTTTCTTTACCGTCTGTATATGTTCATCCCATTTCAATTTGTCATCAATATATATACCCAAAAATTTTGCACATGTCGTTTTTGACAATGATGTATTGGCTAATGTTAATGCGTATGAATCAGTGTCCCAGTTTTGATTCGAAAAAAGCATATAATTGGTTTTCAGTGCATTCAGAGAGAGCTTATTAGCGCGAAACCAGTCTGTTAAAGAAGAAAGATCGTCATTCATTAAATTGTACAGATTTCTTTGGTTATCGGAGGATAAATATAAGGTTGTGTCATCAGCAAATAGTATAGATTTGGCGTGTTTAAGACATGATGGAAGGTCATTTGTGTAGATAATAAATGAAACGGTCCGAGTACGGAACCTTGTGGCACACCACATGAAACTGAGCGTACATTTGAATTATGACTATTATATGAAACATATTGTTTTCGGTCTCGTAAATAACTAGTAAACCAGTTCAATGCCAAACCCCTTATACCATAAAATTCTAGTTTTTGAAGTGGTATTGAGTTATCTATCGTATCGAACGCCTTTGATAAATCACAATAAACAGCTAGCGTAGATAACTTAGCGTCAATTGATTTTAGTACATCGGTAGTAAAGGTCGTGATCGCATCAACTGTGCTGTGGTGTTCCCTGAATCCAAATTGGTTATTATAAAACAATTTTTTCGATTGGAAAAATGAATAGAGTCTTCTATGAATAACTTTTCGGGTATTTTCGATAATGAAGATAAAAGAGATATGGGACGATGATTCGAGATATTACATTTATCTTTATTTTTATAGATTGGGATGAATTTTGCTAATTTCAGGGTGTCTGGATTTTCTCCAGATACTATCGACATGTTCACTAGTTTAGTGATTGGTAAAAAAACAGACTGGTTCAGCGCTTTGAGCAGTTAATTGATATTTCATCATGGCCAGTACTCTTTTTAGGTTTAAGACTACTCTAAATATCTGCTGGGGCAAGAACAGTTGTTCAAGCGTTGGGAGATTTGTTAAGATTAAGGTAAGAATTGGAGTTGTGTCTAGATGATGGTATATCTGCTGCAAGTCTTGGGCCAACGTTAGTGAAACAAATCACAGAGATCTTCAGATATATCTTGAGGCTCCGATGTTGTTTTATCGTTAATGGTGAAAACGTTAGTGGTGCTAGTTTTATCACGTGGCTTGCCGATGATAGATTTTAGTGTTTTCCATGTGTTTTTAGGTTACCGAACTTATGGTCCGATAACCTATTGCCGTGGCGTTGGGTCCGTCGTCCGTCCGTCGTCGGCGTCGTCGTTCGTCCACATTTTTATCTTCAAATTTTACTGTCCAATCTTTCTGAAAATTTGCGAAAAGATACCTTAAAATAATTTGAGAAGGGTGTATTTTTTAGTTTTTTAAATTTTTTTCAAAATGGCGGCCGTTTTCGTCGAAAGCGGTCAAATTTGAACTTTGGCGGTCATTTTCTCAAAAACTGTCTGATCAGATTTGAGATTTTTGTTTCAAAAGATTCTCTTTATGTACCTCTGTGATGTGTATAAGTTTGGTTGCCCTTGAATCGCCAATCTGTGTATGGCGGCCATTTAGAGTTTTCGACGGGTCAACGAAAAAAAAAAATTCGGCCCAATTCGCACTACTATCCATTTGGGGCCATTTCTAGACAAAACAAAATTGTTCACCCTTTGAAAAAAAATTTTCGGCACTTTTTTCCTTCATGATGGGAGCTGTCAGGACTGTACTCATAGAACGCCTGAAGATAGAGCTTAGGAATTGGCACTTTCAAATGGGAAGTCATATGTCATAGGTTGACATGAATCGAATACGCACTGAGCCTACTTTGGCAAGAACGAAATCTACGGTCTTGA
Organism: Terebella lapidaria; assembly: GCA_949152475.1. Lineage (NCBI taxonomy): Eukaryota > Metazoa > Annelida > Polychaeta > Terebellida > Terebellidae > Terebella > Terebella lapidaria. Next base: position 36,602,326 of record OX424566.1, read on the forward strand.
CTGCATATCGTTTTAGGATACGTTGTGACTTTGACTTTGACGGCAGGTCGCCATATCTGTTGAGCGGAGTATTCAACATACGGCTCTTGATTCGATGTTCAGTCCATCATCATGACTATTCGTAGTATTTTCTTGGCACCCATTCGTTCATCATCATCTTGATCACCATCACGCACCATCCCGGATTTATCAACCTAAACCTCCATTAATTGGGGGTTATTTGGTTGATGCGTCAATAAAGATTAGACTCGAACTACCGTTGTTGACTGTGGTTGACCGAGGGCCTTGCCCTCACCCCTATTACATTGGAGCCTCCAGGATGCTGACCTTGGTGCGTGACCTTCACCCCGAGTAGTGCACTACGTCATTTCGAAATCATCCTTCGTTCGGGCGCGCCCTCATCGCTTCGTACACGCGCGCACGGTGTCGACACCACTTCGCTCTTCATGGGACGCCAGAAAATTTTGTGTCATGAACATTTCGTGTTTCACCTAATGCTTATATGATGTGATTACCAATCTGAACACTGTGTTTTAGAGTGATATGTGTGACATTTTTCTGCCATATGTAGCAGAATACTGAATATATTTCATACGATTAAATTTCCTGAATATATTCCACTGTTGAGTTAGTGGTAACATTTAAATACCTAATTGAGATTGTGTAATTTAATCTTGGTTATAACACATTCAATGAAATTCATGGTATTGACTGCCATATTTTGACACTGTGTAAAACTTGTGACAAGGTTGGAATATACAACTTGTGTAGATGTGCGAGGTCACATTGCAGAACTTTTGATATACATTTGTGGGTAAATTGATCAAAGTTTGTTGGTCAAAGAATACATTTATTCTGCTGGTTATTTTGCTGATGATACAATAGTGTGACAGTATGGTATTGGTGCTTTGAATATATTGGTGGTAATAATTGTTGAAATACTTGGTGATATGTGATTCATACTGAAGTGTTTGAAAGTGTGTATATCTCTTGAACACATTGGTATAAACTGTGTTTGTCCTTACATGTGTTGCACTTGTTCTTGACTTAACAATTAATATTGCCTAACAATAACAACAAATCAACTTTGCACAAATTGAGTGACACAAAGTTATGACATATATCATCAGTGCCATCTATCACTTCATCAATCTGCTGGTATCCAATCAACATATTCATATTGATTTTCTGATACTTGGTTTGCTTGTTTGATATTTTGGGAACTTCTGGTTTGACAGTTCTTGACACTTTGACACTTGACTGTGTGTTTATATAACTTTATTGTTCTCTGGTTTAAATTCCAATAATATATATTTTCCTTTTTTCTTTTTCTATACAGGTGCTGTTACACATTTTCAAGATTTTGTGCAGTGCATTTCACTATGACTGATTTTGACTGTTCAGTTTGGGTGTCTGGATTGCCAGCCCCAGTGCCAGCCCCCTCTGATGTACACAAGTTCTTTTCAAGAGTGGGTGACATTGCAAATGTCTTTGTACCAGATTCAAAACAGGGCGAGTCACTCATCATGTTTTGTGCTAAGCACTTGGCGAGTAAGGCTTTGTCTTATGATGGGAAATCATTCCGTGACAATGCAATATCTGTGGCTTGTCCTACTGGTGAGCAATATCGTAATGCGGTTGAGTCTTCAATGAAGTCTGATAGTTTTCGGCACACACCGCCCATGTTTCCACAGCTTTTGTCGGAAAAGTTGAAGGAGTCTGTGGATGAACTCAGCATTTCTGAGATTGCGTCACTGATGTGGATGTTAGCTTCTGCCGCTAAATCCATGAAGCAGGATTCTCTTGCTCGGGATTCCTTCAGTCACGGTGTTGCTTCAGCTGTAACTGCCCACACTTGGGATAATTCTGTTCCAGTTGACATGGAATGTGACGAGGAATTGAGTGGAAACATACATGTAACTGATGTTAAAATGTCTTCGACTCCGTCTGCTACTAGAGGTCATATGCAGTCGCCTTTGATTCAGTCGATGCAATATCCTCGCATATCCAACTTTTCTGGAGACGGGGAAAAAGGTGATGTTTCGTTTAGACAGTGGCGGAATGTCTCAGCTCGAAGATGCATCCACATACTCATATACTGCATTCTATTCGACGATCCGTAAGAGGAACTGCAGCCGAGGTCTTGTTGAATTTGGGACAAGGTGTGAATCCAGATGAGATACTCGACAAGTTTCGAGTTATTTTTGGAACTCCCTTGGAGTCGGAGAACTTGCTGGAGGACTTCTACAGTTTGCATCAGAAACAGGATGAAGGAGTTGTTCAGTGGGGTTGTCGTATGGAATCTCATCTGAATGTTGTGTGTGAACAAGGTTTCCTTTCGGGTGATGTCGAGGCCTGGTCGAGGTTCTGGTCTGGCATGAACAACTCTGGCATAAAGAATGCCACTAGACACCGCTATGATGCAGGAGCAAATTACCAGACCTTGTTGGCTGCGGCTAGGGCTGTAGAACACGAGCTTAGTGGTCCAAGTTTTACGTCAGTACAGATGACGAAGAAGTCTGAGAAACAGGCGAAGCAACATGTTCAAGGTTCTTCTGGTTCATATCTGGAAACCAAGTTGGATGACCTCCTGAAGATGTTCAAGGACATGTCCACGCGCTTGGACCGGGTCGAACGTTCGAAGCCGAAGCAGCAACAAACACGTCGAGATCACGACGGGCCCGGCGACCAACGAAATGATCAGTTGCGAGTGTTTCAGGAAAACAGACGTTGTTTTTACTGTCATGAACGTGGGCATCTAATTGCCGACTGTCCAAGACGTCTCAAGAAGTCGGGAAACGCCTAAGATCCAATGCTGCGGGGCATGCATCCGGATCTCACATCAATCGCCCCTCTTTGATAGAGAGAGAAGTCGGAAGTGTTAATGTTACTGAAGTTGTAGTGGAGGGACAGGAGTGTAGGGCGCTCATAGATACGGGAAGTCAGGTATCTACAGTATCTACTGAGTTTGTTCGCTCTCATTTATCACATCTGGTTGTCCATCCCCCTCAAGAACTTCTCACCGTTACTGGTGCTGGTGGTCACAAAATACCATACCAGGGTTTTGTTGAGCTTGACGTCAGGTCCGATCTCGATCAAGATGAGAATCCCCAAGTTGTGGTTGCGCTGGTGGTACCTGGTGAGGCATACAGCATGGATGTTCCCATCGTGTTAGGCACAAATTACATTCGGCCGTACCTTGCTTCTTGTGATTCGTCGAGGGAACTGAATCCCGCCTGGAAATCTGTCGCCCAGGTGATGCAACAGGAAGCTGACTGGAATGGTGTCTTATGCCTACTTCGGTCGACCAAGAATGAGACTGTTCCAGCAATGGGAGGAGTCACGATCAAGGGGATACTTCGACCTAGCCATGACCACTCAAGCCATTGGATTTTGCCAGAACCCATGATGGAGCATGCGCTTCCGGGTGGACTTGTCACCACGCCATCTTCAATGGAATGGACACCAAATCATGCTTCCACTTGCCAAATCAGCGTAGAGATTCAGAATCTAACGAGCCGGACCATCCAGTTACCCAAACATTCTGTAGTGTGTGCAATACATGCTGTTGACGTAGACGATGGATGTTCAAACCCGGAGCTCGACTTAGCGGCCACAGAGGAGAATGTTGGAGGCAAAGACGACTTTAGGATATGCTTCGAGAGGTAGTCGAAGTCCAGAAGTGGAAACATGTGTTTAGCCAGCACGATATGGACTACGGACACACTGATCGTGTTAAGCATGAAATTAATCTTCACTGTATCAAGAGGTCAAGACTCACCTGAAGGATATGCTAGATTGAGGACACATCCGACCATCGCACAGCCCCTGGGCATTCCCAATCGTACTGGTTCAGAAGAAGGACAACACATTACTATTTTGTGTCGATTACAGGGAATTAAATAAGCGGACAAAACGAGATGCCTTCGCTCTTCCCCGTATAGAGGAAACCATGGACCACTTAGCAGGTGCCAAATATTTCTCTTGTTTAGATCTCAAAGCAGGCTATTGGCAGGTCGAGGTGGAGGAGGCAAACAAAGAGCGGACAGCTTTTACGGTTGGTCCTCTGGGGCTCTTTGAGTTCAATGCCATGCCTTTCGGCCTGACTAATAGTCCTGCTACGTTTCAACGGCTTATGGAGAGATGTTTGTCTGATCTTTCACCCTGCGAGTGTCTTGTTTATCTCGACGATATTGTCATTCATTCTGTGACCCTCGAAGAGCACTTGGACCGGCTACAGGCAGTTTTTCGGAAGTTGACGAGTTTGGACTGAAGTTGAAGCTGTCTAAATGCCACTTCATACAACCAGATGTTCGATACCTGTGACACATAGTCTCAAAGGACGGCACCAGAACAGATCCCGCCAAGGTGGAAGTTGTGAGGTCCTGGCCTGTCCCCACATCCGTCAAGGAGCTGCAGAAGTTTCTTGGCTTCGTCGGATTTTATAGGCGGTTTATGAAGAAATTCAGTGCCATCGCCAAACCCCTGCACAAGCTGCTGAAAGGTCATACCAATGATTCTCCTCTCAAGACCCGGAAAAAACCCAGACCCATTCCAGTGGGGTACAGAGCAGCAGATTTCTTTTGAGCACCTCAAGGAGCTGTTGACCCAGGCACTGATTTTGGCGTTCGCTGACTACAAGATGTCTTTTGAACTGCACATCGATGCTAGCAGCCATGGTCTTAGAGCAGTCTTGTATCAAAACCAGGAAGGACAGCCTCGCGTCATTGCTTATGCAAGCAGGAGTCTGAAGCCATCCGAATCCAAGTACCCAGCTCATAAGCTCGAGTTTTTGGCGCTGTTGTGGACAAATTGTGGACAAATTCAGCATTTATCTCTACGGCAACAAGTTCCTGGTCCTGACCGACAGCAACCCGCTTACGTACGTTCTTAGCACCGCGAAACTGGACGCGACAGGGCATCTCTGGTTGGCTGCATTATCCAGTTACGAATTTGATATCAAGTATAAAACCGGACGCACCAATCAAGACGCTGATGCTCTTTCCCGCTTGCCGGAAATACAGCACCAAATGGTGAAGGCTGTGTGTGAAGGTCCCAAACACCACGATGGGTATGTCTTCTGTCTCCCGATGTCAGCTGAAGGTCTGGCAGATGCGGACTTTTACGGTTCCATTGATGTTTTGCCAAGGATTGACATCCGTGAAGAACAGCTCCAAGATCTGGACATCGCTTGGATCCTCCGATGTAAGGATCGCGATCAGAAACCAAGTCAGAAGGGAATCCAGTATCGCAGCATCTGAGATAAGTTGCTACGGGAGTGGGAAAGGTTAATTTGTCAAAAACACCATTTGTCGGGAAAAACAGATGGACCAGGGAATCCTTCGACAATTGGTTTTACCGCCATCTCTACTGGACCATGCCTTCATGGAGCTGCACGACAAGATGGGTCATCCTGGAAACCGTGCTTTAATTCAGGAATAGATTTTTCTGGCCAAGATTGTCTGCTCTAGTGACCGCAAGATTTGCCGACTGCTGTAGATGCGTGTGTCACAAGTCCCGACCAGATTAGGCAGAGATGGTACCGATAGTGACGACCGAACCGTTGGAGCTCTTGTGTATGGATTTTTTTGCTAGTTGACGACCGAACCGTTGGAGCTATTGTGTATGGATTTTTTGCTAGTTGAGCCGTCCCAGGGATTTGAACACCTGCTCGTGATCACAGATCACTTTACAAAATTTGCGCGGGTGGTTCCTACCAAAAATGAGTCAGCGCGGACAACGGCAAAGGCCCTCTACGACCACTTCTTTACTGTTTACGGCGCACCAAAGCGACTTCACTCTGATCAGGGACGTGGATTTGAATCCAAAGTCATCAAGGAGCTTTGTGCGCTTTCTGGTTCCTCCAAGTCCCGAACAACACCCTATCACCCTATGGGAAACGGGGCTTCAGAGCACTTTAACCAGACATTACTCAAGATGCTCGGCACGCTACAGGATAAAAAGCAACGATGGAAAGAGTACCTCCCAACGCTCGTGCATGCTTATAACTGCACGCCACATGAAGTCACCCGATATTCACCATATCACTTGATGTTTGGTCGAGCTCCTCAATTGCCCATCCACAATCAGATTGGACTTGTTCCCGATGCTGAAAATCCCCCATCATATTCGTCTTATGTCTCTGACTTGAAGGACAAGATCAAGTTTTGTCAGGAACTGGTCAAGTCGAAGATGGATGAGGTAGCCAGCAAGGTTAAGGTCAAACCTGCTCGATGCGCCAGTTTGGACCCTGGAGATTATGTGCTCATCCGGAAATTAGGCATGAAGGGGAGATATAAGCTTCAAGACAAATGGGAGAGTGAGGTGTACAGAGTCCTGCAACAACCTGACACGGATATTCCTGTGTATGAAGTTTAGCCATCCGAAAGGGGGAGGAAGAGGACCCTCCATAGGAATTTACTTCTCCCGGTCGCGGGCCCTGTGGCAGACACTGTTCAAGCGGAAACCTTACGCAACATTCCCTGACGCATCACTCGCAGGTCCCGAGAGAACAATCCCACGGATACAGAAAGTTTGGAAAGTAGTGAGGATGAGTTGCCTGATGTTGTTCCGATTACCTCGATCGACAATCCAACTGCACCCATGGTCGGATCAACTCCAGAACTCCAGTCTCGGGGATGATTTCACGGGTTCAACTGACAAGAAGGATGATATAGCGTCAGTGGTGGAACCTAACCCAGTGGAGATTACTCTGGAACAACCAGAGACGACTATTGCTGGCGTCGACGAGCCCATTCCGACTGCAACTCTAGAATCCAACTCATTGGACCTAGCTCAAGCCCCAGTCACACAGGAGGTGAAAACACCGACTCAGACAGATGTCATTGACGAGCTTGAATCAGAAGTTGAAGTAGAAGATCCCAGTCCCGAACCGCCTAGGAGATCAAGAAGGGAGTGGCGAGCTCCAGCAAGGTATTCACCATCTCAGTTTAGCCAGTCATTGGACAAGGATCTCCTTCAGACTAAGACCGACTTCATACTACAACTCGTTTCAAGGATTTTTGACAAATAAAATGTGACTTACCATACAATTTGTTTGGTATTTACTCTTTGCAGTTGGCAACACTCAATTGCGCTTTCGGTTAGAACTTCTAGCCGAGTTTAGTTCGAAAATCACATATGTACGGGTTTACTAATGTTTCCATTTCATTTTCATTTCAGATGCTTAAGCAAATGTCGGGACAACATTTCTTGTCACACGGGTGTATGTCATAGGTTGACATAAATCGAATACGCACTGAGCCTACGTTGGCAAGAACGAAATCTACGGTCTTGACTGCATATCGTTTTAGGATACGTTGTGACTTTGACTTTGACGGCAGGTCGCCATATCTGTTGAGCGGAATATTCAACATATGGCTCTTGATTTGATTTTCAGTCCATCATCATGACTATTCGTAGTATTTTCGTGGCACCCATTCGTTCATCATCATCTTGATCATCATCACGCACCATCCCGGATTTATCAATCTAAACCTCCATTAACTGGGGGTTATTTGGTTGATGCGTCAATAAAAATTAGACTCGAACTACCGTTGTTGACTGTGGTTGACAGAGATTTTGCCTCCATAGATGAAATGCCTGTAGATAGAGCTTAAGTTTGCATTATGAGCATGTAGGAAGTCATATATGGAACAACTGATGATGACCTTGACCTTGATCCAGATGACCTTCAGTACCAAATGTCCAATGTGAAATGTGTAAATTAGCCACCAAGGCTTAAACACTTGCACATACAGGTTAGGATTGTGTAGAAGCTTATAAGAAGTCATGTATTTATAGCACATCTCTTGGAGACCTTGAATTTGACCTTATATATGACCTTGAAATCCAAATCTTACAACCTTGCCTGACCTGACATGTGTAAATTGGCCTCTACAGACACAATACTTGTTGATAGAGCTTATATGTTTGTATTATGAACATATATGAAGTCATATGCAGCATACCTAATGGTGATATTGCAGTTCACAAAGATGACCTTGATTGGTAAATCTCAAAGTCATATCACTTGCAATGCTTAAAGCCAAAATTGTCCTGTAACCTATCTTAGCCCTTGGGCTAATTTTTTAAATCGTGTTTGTATTTGTCAAATAAGTTAGCATAATATGACTGCTTAGCAATACGTTTAAGTTGATTAAATTTATTGTGGTATTTTACAAAACGTTTATATGCCGGATGACTTTTTTGTTTATCTATACATTTTGTATACAGTTTTGTACATGTTTTGGACGATTTAAATAAATCTTTGGTATACCACGGTTCCCTAATTAAGTATTTCGATGAAATTTGCATTTTTTCCTCAGGTCACAGGTGTGAATCTGTCCAAATAGGATCTAATTGTTTGTGTGAAAAATTCATAGGCTCCATTAACTGTCATATTTTCTAACAACGCCCAATCAGTCTGTTCCACGGCTGCAGCAATTTGAGATATAGCAGGATGGTTCAGTTTTCTATGGGTAAAAGTACACAATTTGTTTGTCTTACACACTTTCTGACACGACACCAGACAAAGCAAAGCCAAAAGATCAAGTAAACTAACACCCATCAATCAATGCTCATTCGTTAATAAACTAAAAGAGGCTTATAGATTTTAATTGTCCCTTGTATGTATTTCCTTCATCAATCATCGTCAATTGTTGACAATTCACAACTGCACTTAATATAAGTTTCATAAGATATAATACATGTATATGTCACGAAATTAACTAAATAAGCATTAATCCAATTAACACAACTACTATGTCCTCCCAATAAAAAAAATGATGCCACAATTTTTGTTTATAATTCTGCCACTGATGTAATAATGAGTATCCACTGTTCATAACTGGTAATCACTCTGTTCATACATCGACGGGCCTCTTTATATGCATTGGCGAAGTCCTCGAGGCGCCCGCCAAAAAGGATGTGGATCCTTGTCATATAGGCGTTCACATGGTATTCTTGGTCGTATTCCGTAGAGCAAATGGTGTGGGGAGAATCCTGTGGTTGATCTAACAGCAGTCCGGTAGGCTGATAGCACACTTCTGACTTCATCTGACCATTGTTTTGGTTGATTTCTCACTGCCTTTGCTAAAAGCTCTTTAAATGTCCTGTTGAAACGCTCAGTCTTCCCAATCGACTGTGGGTGTACTGGCGTTGTATGTCTGCACTCAATACCAAGTCCCTTACAAAATTAAGCAAAAGCACGACTACTCAGGCCTTGGCCATTATCACAGATAATAGCTTGGGGCAGCCAAATCATGCAATCACATCGTCATGAAGGACTCGGCAAATTTCACTGGCAGATTGATCTTTAGTTTTCAATGCTTCAGCCCATCCTGTTAAATGATCAACTACTGTCAAAATGTACTTGTATCCATCTATATCAGCGGGATATGGTCCGATTAAATCTATTCCAAGTACTTCCATTGGATTTTGCGGGACATCAAGCACTTGGTGACGAGCACGATGACGTCGGCGATGATAAGCCGTACACACAGCACAGGCCTTCACACATCGTCGAATATCTTCCCTCAAGCCAGGCCAAACGTAACTTTCTGTGACACGCTTCTGTGTTTTTGAAGCTGCCATATGACCTTGGGCTTCATGCACGACGTATGGCTTATTCACGAAATGCTGATGGAAGTAGAATCCGGGGATATAACTCCGCGCCTGGGTGAGGAAGTCGCTCACTGAAGAGGACCCCATCCTCCAGCACAAAATCATCATCCCCTTCTTCATCTTGCACCTCAGCTATTTCATCAGGAAATTCAGCTGCCTGTGCTGCTTTGAGTTCATCAAGTGAAATACGGTCATTTTCAAGGATTGAGAGTTTTCCCTCATCCACCACGTAAAACGCAGGTTCAGCATTGACTTCGGCAACATTTGCAGGGTGGATTCGCGAGAGCATGTCCACCCTAATGTTATTACGCGACCCTCTCTATACTCAATATGGGCACCGTACTCTGCCAGCATGACCGGCCAACGCTGGTTTTAGTGTTTTCCATGTCTTTTGTGGATAAGGATTTCAGCGGTTTATGGTCGATCAACACTACAAAATCAGCTCCGTAGAGATATGGTCGAAATTTTCGAAGGGCGAATACCACTGCAAATGCCGCTTTTTCTATCGTTGCCCAGCGTTTCTGGACGTCTCTGTGATATATATTGGATTACTCTCTCCACTCCATTGTTATCCACCAGGACAAGGATCGCCCGAACGGCATAGTCGCACGCATCAGTGTAGAGACGGTACGGCCTACGGACATCGGGGTGAGCCATCACAGCATTAGAAGTGAGAAGACCTTTCAGCTCCTCGAATGCCTGTTGTCACTGTGGTGTCCTGTGATAAACCACACCCTTTCTTGTCAGTTCAAACAGTGGCTCAGCAAACTGGGCATATGCAGGCATGCACTGCCGGTAGTAGTTGGCGATTCCGAGAAGGAACGGAGTGATTTGAGGTCACTTGGTGGTTGAAGATTGGTGATGGCAGCAATTTTCTCTGGGTCAGGTGATATCCCTTCTCCCAGACACTATATATCCTAGGATAATATTGAATTTTTGCTGGCCAAAACAGCACTTGCTGGCTTTCAAGGTCACACCAGCATCTGCCAGGAGCTTGAAGATAGTGTCCAAGTGTTCTATGTGCTGCTCTGGTGACCTACTGAATATTGTGACGTCATCGATGTAGGCGAGTGCAAAGCGTTCGATGGCTGGACTAAAAATTTTCTCCATCGTCCTCTGAAAGATAGACGGAGCGTTCGCCAGCCCAAACGGAGACGATTGAACTCAAACTGTCCCTGATGACACACAAATGCTGTCTTTTCTCGATCGCCCTCGGCGATGGACATCTGCCAATATCCAGATTTAAGGTCGAGTGTTGAAAATATCCTGCTCCCCCCGATTGAATCAAAAATGTCCTGTATCCTGGGGAGTGGATACCTGTCCTTGACAATCACGCTATTAGGCCTCCGATAGTCTACACAAAACCGTGTTTCTCCAGACGTTTTAGGCACCAAAAGTACTGGAGACGCCCACGGACTATTTGAGGGGCGAATCACTCCGCTCTCAAACATACTGTCTATTTTATCGTCAATAACTTGCCGTTTCGAATGTGGCGATCTGAAGGGACGCTGTGCTATTGGTGATCCTTCAGTTTTTATATCCATTGGTTTGTAGTCCCCATGTAATCCATGCTTAATTGCGTCAGTGTCAAACAGTACTCCATATTTACGAATGAGGGTGTCAAATCCGAGTATTCCTACACTTAGCAAAGCCTGTCCTATCGCTGGGTTGCTGGCATGATTGTTTAGAAATGAAAAACATTGACCTCTGATGAAAAGTTGGCGCTTGTCATAATCCAAGGTTGCTGAATACCGCTCCAGGCTGTCGTTGCTGATCAGCAGTGGGGGATCGTTCAATCCTTGTACTACGATAGCGTCCAACTTAAGGTTAATGTCAGTTTCTAGTTCAATTTTTCCTTGTACTCCCAACTAGTTACCGGTTATTGATGTTAAAATCTCGTTGCAAAGCCGCAGGAGAGTCGGTCTCCCTCTACGTAGGCACACATCTCAAAAGAATGCCGCCCCACAGAGGGACCACGATGCGCCCATGTCAACGAGCGCAACCATCTCCTGGCCTGCAATATTTATTGCCACGTGGGGGCGGCAGTCGCGCCCTGCCAACCCCCATACTGGTTTCCCTGCTCTCCTGGATAGTCGCAATGTTGCGGAGAGGAAAATTCCTGGGGTGGCACCCACTGTTGGTAGCCACCGCGACCACGGCCTCGTCACGGAATCCTCCACATCGGCCTTGTCCGTGGGCGCAGTGGTTCCCACGGGAGGACGGCAACCAGCACTCTCGCGAAAAGTGGCCAGGCTTGCCACAGTTGAAACACTCACCCTTATGGTTCGAGTGGCGCTGCTACTGGTGCTGTGAATTCTTGTTGGTGATTTGGCTTTTTGGTGCCAACTGCCAACTCCCCAATGCATGAGGATGAAGGACATTGATCCGGTTATTCAAGACATCCTCCTTCGACGCTTCCTTTTTTGTCGTTTCCTGCTTGCTGGGTGTCGCCGTGGTCCGCGAGTCCTCCTTGGGGATGAGTATCTCCTTATCCTCGGCTACAGTGACTGCCTCGATTGCTGTGGGGCCATTGAGCCGTTCCAGTTCTGCTTGGGCGTTCTCAAACGTTCTGATATGCTCGATAGCATTATCCAGATTTGCAGGCGGGTCTCGTAGCAGCAGTTCTTCCCTCATTCTAGGCTCCCGCAAGCCTTTCATGTGAGTCCGTAGGAGTAGCCGTTGGACCTCCTGATTGTGAGGCGCTGGGTAAGCCTCATATGCGAGGGTGCGGAACCTCCAGCTGTACTCCACAGCGTCTTCTAGCGGCTGCTGCTCGGCCTGCTCCACGCTTGTCTTGCGGCGCTCCACCTCCCCGACACCAAGGAAGATGGTCCGTAAATGATTACGGAGATCACCCCAGGTGACGTGGTCCCGGGGAACAGGTGGCCGGCGTGCTGCTTGCTTGGTGATGAAGTCTTCTAATTCATTGTGGAGTGCCCCACGAGCACTCCCGGCCACTACGTCCACTGTTGCCTCGTCTGCACCGAGAGCTTGATGGGCAAGCTCAATGTCTTTAATTCATTGGCGGACTTCCTCCAGCACAGTGCCGTCAGCCTGGGTCGCCTGGTGTGTCAGATCTTTCTTCCGCTCCCTGAGCTGTGCTGCCTGTCTTCTTTCCTGTGCCGCTGTGGCTTCTGCTCCCCGAGCAGCTTGCTGTTCTTGGGTTTGCTGGGTGAGGCCCTCCCCTTGTGCAACGATAGCTCTTGTCAGCGCTCTTCTTAACTCTTCCATGTTTCTTTTGTTTTCTCTCTGAGTTGCTCTCTGGTCTCTTGTCGCCAGTTTTCTTCTGTTATTTCTTCTTCTGTTTCTTCTTATCTTTCTTATGAAGCCGTCCTGGCACGCTCGCCGATGAAAAACGTTGTGCTCTTTCAAATAATTAATAAATTAGATTATAATCTATTAAGTATTGGAGTGATTCACCATGCCAGCGTCAGAGCGATTATGAGTCGCTCATTTTATTTTTTTTTATTTAAACGTAATTTATTTTACGAGGATTACTACACGCAATTTAGCACAAAGTAATTCTCCTCGTCCAGAACGAGCGAGAAACCAAACATAATCTGCTACCGTATTTTCAAATATTTACAAAAATCGATTCGTCTTTAGTATGAATTCATGAACTTGGTCAAATAACTCTCCGTTCCAATTGGCATCACATAAATTGTGTCCAAACAGAAAAAATGTAAGAGATGCGTTTCTTTTCAGCGTTTGACATCGAGTTAATAGTTAATTCAGGCCATATGCTTGAGAGGAGGGGGGCAGTACTGACAAGCAACTTTGTGCGGGCAGCTACATAAGCAGGACAATCAATCATATAATGTACCGAATCTTCATTTCGAAACCCACAGGATGCTCAAACAGAACCAGCTATGAAATTATACTTTTTCCTGTGGGAGTTGAGACCACTAAGTTATCTTTCTTATGACGCCGTCCTGGCACGCTCGCCAACGAAAGACGTTGTGCTCTCTCAATAATTAATGAATTAAATTATTATTTAAGTATTGGAATAATTCACCAGGCCGGCGTCAGAGCGATTATGAGTCGCTCGTTTTATTCACATTACAACTGGCAAGCACAGTGTCACTCACACACTGGCTGCCGGGGCATGCAATGCAACATATATGGCAATTGTGTATCTCTAATGTGAGAGCAAAAAAATATGAAATATTCATTAATGGTCCCCCGCTCACCCTCGGCGAAAGAGGATACAAAAATGCCTCATCTACAGTCACGTTCATACATGATATTTAGCATGCATAAACTGTACCATAGTCGCGGACAGCCAAGACTTGTTTACTGCACGCGCGGTTCATCATGTAAATCAATATTGTATTGTTCATCATTGCACTGTCAGAGATTTGGAATAAAAAGAATTTTGTTGGGGTAAGTGGTGGGTTCCTACAAGCCGTGTTAGACATAGATGGAAAAGAAGAACTGGGTTCTATTGCAGAGGAGGCCATGGCTACAAGGTAGGTTTTAGACGTTCAAAGGCATGAAATAGTCTACAAGGTTCTATGGATAGGGTTCCGAATCACCATGCCATCCCCATGAGCTCCATGTAGGTACCTGGATGAACAAAGTCTTTTTAATTTTACACATAACATTTTTTTTTATCCAAGTGTAATTGAAAAGTAATACATACATATAACTAGCTTAGGACACAGTATTTGCAGTTCGCTTGAGATAGCCAGAATGGCCTACATCTCAAACTCATCCCCTCAAATTAGTTATCGAAAACTGTAAAATGCGTCTTTGGGTGCAGTGATTCTCAACACCTTATGGTCTATAAAATCATGTAGATTAGTTTCAAGTTTGCTCGTTTTGAATATCTGAGATAATATAAAACAACCTGGAACTAAAAATTGCGATATTAAATCATGATGCTTAAAATTTCATGGCAATCAGAAGAAAACCACGAGAAAATATTGTCTAATTTTGGTCACCCGATTTGAACGTATGGACGATCAACCGCTATTGTGGTTAACATCACATTATATTATTTTGCTGTGGATTAAATGTATTATGAACTTGCGAAGAGGCATACATCAACTGATTTAGAAGTATATTACACATTGGAAATAGAATGACACAGCTATAGCCACTTTGAACATTGTATGTCAAAACAGCTGCCTTCGTAACCAGTCAATATTTTTTGAAAACTATATTTCATATCAAACATGCTGAACTAATTGCTCTCTGGTCTCTTGTCGCCAGTTTTCTTCTGTTATTTCTTCTTCTGTTTCTTCTTATCTTTCTTATACCCAGTATTAAGTATTCCGAGCAAACAAAACAGGGTCCGTTATCCAATCTCACAGTCCGGGGACAGAAAGTCATATCAGGCATACGAAGTGAGAGAAAACAAAAATGACAAGGAAACTCATGAACCCCCGTAAATGGCCATTAGGAGGTGAAATCAGGTGTTCCGGAAAGAGTGAGCATTTCCTGCCCCACTAGTGGCACCCGTCATGAATTCCCCAAAATTAACATGAAAATAGATCTAGTTGTATGGCAGACATGGATTTGCTGTATTTATCAACCAGATCATGATGACGTCCATAGAATTTCTTAAACGCAGCTATAAGTCTTGGTAAAACATATCCTTGTCGTAGCAGTTTAGAGACTAGCTGGGCACTGTAAACATCAAATGTAATGAGAATAATCAGTCCTCAGGGAAATTTTGCTCATTTGAACAGGCGGTTCTCGCGTAAATACAGGAACTGTATCCATCACACGCAGATGTAAACAAAGCATAGAAATGCGAGATAGACTGACAATTCCACGCACATCATGGTATATTGCTCATAACTACACTATATATGCACATACGAATTGGAAAATGTACTCGATGTGGACTTTTAAGCGCGATTTGACAACTCGGACGCCTTGTAATCGTCAAAATCATTGAGTACACCTTTTATATGGCACTAGATGTGTTCAACACAAAATTGGTTTTGGAAAAAATATTGCATACATTCGAAGGCAGCTGCTTTATAATTGGTTTTGCTCTTTAGCGTTTTGACATATTTTGGGTAGGTGTGTTCAAGCTCAAAATTCAGGGTGTTCACGGTAAAAATCAGCTTGTCAACAAACAGAAATGGAAACTAGACATAATTTCTTAAATATTGGTACCCAAAAAGTGAGCTAAATAGGGGGGCACCACGGAAAGTCACATTTTGACCCATCATGTGATAGACTAGACTGAATAGGGGTCTAAAAACCCAGTCCGGCCATTGGTTGCCGTGGTAAATACGGAATTCATGAAATTACTGACTATTCCAACTGGCTTTTGGTGAACAGATATGAATAGGCTTACAAACGGTCGCATTACCCATTTCAAAATGGCTAATTAAAACGTAGTTTGTCAATGACGTCAAACATCTTATTTACATGTTAATTACCTGTCAATTAATGTTGTCAGAATCTGCAATGTGATACAAGTGGTGTGTGACGTCTGTCGTCTACAGTAGGCTACTTTGTCTATGACATATGTCGCTTCTCAGCTTCCGTAGCTTGCCGAGTGCTCTGAGCCATGTATCACGGGTTCACCCAAGCATTTTTTATGTTCCGTGGCAAGCGGTGGTTTATGCTCAATGCACCACAGTACGAGATATTGTTGAAACTATCACCGGTGGCACAAGATTGTTGGGTGTTTTATATACTTTCTGGGCCTACGAGTGTCATCGCCTACACGGAATGTGTTGTAATGTATTCGAATCTGATTTTTCCAACTATGATAAACCAAACGAAGACATGTCTATGGCTTACCCACTATGATAAACCAAACGAAGACATGTATATGGCTTACCGGCAGTATTGCGATCTCATATGTCGCTGTTTGATTTGAACGAACGAACGAGCAAAAAGATGGTCAACCGTGAACTGCACAGCATTGTCATATGGTCAATTTGAGCAAGTTTAAGACATTGATACCAGAGAAATATCCGTCTGTTGGTTCATAACAGTTGAGAGGCCTAATCATGGAGAGTGCAGATGAACATTTTGAAGAAATGGACATTCCTCCTGTGGATATTCCCCAGGCCAAACAATGGAAAAGAGAGAAATGGGCGAATAAGATGGACTTTCTGATGGCTACTGTTGGTTACTCCATTGGCCTTGGCAACGTTTGGAGATTTCCGTACCTGTGCTACAAAAATGGTGGCGGTGAGTTGATGTTATGAGGGTAACGTTGTTGTTTCCCTCACATGTGGTACAAATATTGGAGGACGTGGAGTACCCGGTGTCGATATAGGCAAATAGGTCAATAGCCCAGCAGATATGTCAAAAAGATGTTCACTTCCGGAAGAAAGCATGAAAACTTGTAAATAGGGGTTTTTGAGTATGCATAATCCGATTTTAATGGGATCCACGCTGGCAAATCAAAGGTTCCCACTCAAGATCGAGAAATCCAAGATGGCCACCACTTGTATTACCGATTTCATTATTTGTCCATATCTTTGGAACTATTTGACATAGAAACACGATCTTCTAGCACTTTATATGTTTTCAGAGTCAAGGAATGTAATAAAATAGTTCAAAACAGTGTATAGTGCTCCCAGAGCAAAATACAAGATGGCGCCATCTGATGTATGAAAATTTATACGTCGTCATATCTTTGGATCTATTTGACTTAGAAACATGATCTTGGTGGCATATTATAGGTTTTCAGGGGCAAGGAATATTATGAAATAGCGTGATATACTGTAAAATGCAACCAGAACAGATTACAAGATTGGCTATCATCCGTTCTTCGAAATTCAATATTTACATATCTTTGGATCTATTCGACAAAGAAATATAACCTTTGTGGGGAATCCTGGGTTTTTGGTGTCAATGACATACTGTAATTCATATGGCCTATTTACTGTGAAGTGCACCCAAAATAAAATACAATAACCACCGGCCATTTTACAAAATTGCATATCTCTCAATACCACTGTAGTTAGGATCCCTACCAGAATTCAGAGTGAAAATAGGAGGTGTTGAAGCATGAGAAGTGCAATGCAAAGGGTTCCACCATTATATAACCTATATTCTGTTATATTTCTTTTTGTTTTGTCATCAGCACATTCTAACAAACCTTCCACACAAACGTTCTCTTTTTATATCTGCAAGAGATCCCTCAGTTGATGTCCCCTGTTGAACACTGTCTACCACAGAAGCAAAGCTGTGTGCAAAAAATGCAAAGACTGACTTTGAAACATTGGCAGCTTCCTGTGCACCGTTCTTTGCAAGCACACTTGATTAGTTCTATGCATCCCTCCGATGCTTCAGGGCGAGTACTCCATCAACAGCTGTTCCCTGAGCAAAAGTACCAATGCGCACACAAACTTGTCTAATAGACGTGGAATCAATACCCAGTATTAAGTATTCCGAGCAAACAGAACAGGGTCCGTTATCCAATCTCATAGTCCGGAGACTGAAAATCGGATTTTAAAAATAGTTTCCATGCAGTGATGCAAAATTATATTGCTGAAATTATAGCAATCTCTCAGAGTAACCCTTCGAAGCTTAAATATGTTGTGCAATCGGACAATTTTTGTCTTTTACATTAGTTTTTGTATATCTTCATCGTGTATGGATACTATAATACACTAAAGACACCGCTTATATATTTGAAATCCACCCCCATGTTAAAAGATAGGGAGGCGTCAGGTGCTTATCCCCAGTCCGAATAAATTCATTGGAATTTCTCATCGATGAGTACTCCCGCTTTCCAGCCCTATTGACCTATCGCCAAAGCCCCCAAAAGTTGTCCGAGTTTCACAAATTACGTCGACAAACTTCTCTTTGACGTTTTGCAGAATGCGTCGTAAATGGCGTAAAAAGACTGGGACAAATGGGTTTGGCGATAGGTCAATATGAGGTTATCAAACATCATTCAACAGAGGGCAGCATTGTACTATCAGTCCTTTTTGGCGCCAAAATCATAAACGGATATCGTCTGTAATCATTAATGACGTACATTTTGGCGGAAAAGTTACGTTTATATTGATAACGCCAGCAAAAACAGTAAAATGACGTCATAAGACTGATAAAGCAGTGCTGCCAGCTGGTGATTGCAGATATTTCTGATTACCTCTCACTAGTATACATGGTATACAACTGCCCAACAACCTATGAAAATAGTTTAGAAATCCGAAACAAACCTCATAGAACAGATATATGACAAGTACATAAGTACCTAATAGGTACTTATGTACTTGTCATAATCACAAGCCAGAAGGCTACTGATTTGATGGTATCCTCGGGGACAGATTTAACGTCCGCCAGCAGTGACACCGACTCAGTCACGGGGGACTATCCGTTCTGTATAGATTGGTTTACGGCGGTTTGGTTCCGATTTACGTGTGCTTGTTCGTTTCGTCATGTGAGAGAAATTGTGGGCTAAATACAGCTAAACAGATGGTATGTGAGACCCGTGTGCCTATTTATATAATGTAACGCCTAGGAGTATATAAAATGTCATTTGCGTGGGGAAATTGCTAGTTTCTGTGTTGTATGGGATATAATGGATATGTTCCGATTTACCGAAATGAGTGCAGGTCACAGTTCCGATTTACGTGGTTGTATGTTCCGATTTACCAGACTTGTAAAAACATTCGAATGGACAACACTATGCAATGTCTCTAAATTTACTTTGGCATAACTTCTTAATATTGAACTACCATCTGACCGAACGACGTTTGATGGCTGATGGAGCCTCAGATAGAAGGGAATATGACCCGTTCTGCTCTATTCTAATATACATGATATACGTGCTTTACACCATTATAAATGTTATCCATTTATATTCTGCCATGGTTCATTTCATATCTTCAATTTCACCTCAAACAAAATATTTGCGAGTTTGAATATATATAACTTGGCAAGTTATCCACTGTTTGAATCACACATTGCTTTGGAAAGAGATTATTTGATCAAAATATATGTCTTGAAACTAAAAAAATATATCACTTGGTAAATTGCTCATGGTCACAAACATTAAGAAATTGCTCAATTTGCTCAATTCACGTGATCTCATTCCGGGCTGAAATTTAACATTGGGGTAGATTGTCAACTTTTTCAATTTTGAAGACCTGAAAATTGGTGAAAAATACGTTTCATGCCAGATGAGAAGATTTCAACATGATGGTCCAAAACCATCGCTCCATAACCTTACGGTCCAAAACAAAATTACGGCCAAATCATGTGCGGACACAAAGTATGAAGGTAAGAAAGTTGCCATGTAAGCATTCATATTTGTTTTCATTGCAACAAATGATATATCTAGACATATGAGTGTAGGTAAATCGGAACATCAAAACATATAAGCCAACGTA
The DNA here is from genome assembly GCA_949152475.1 of Terebella lapidaria. Classification (NCBI taxonomy): domain Eukaryota; kingdom Metazoa; phylum Annelida; class Polychaeta; order Terebellida; family Terebellidae; genus Terebella; species Terebella lapidaria. The sequence continues at coordinate 36,622,269 of OX424566.1, forward strand.
AATCGGAATCACCATGACGGTAAATCGGAACTTGTGATGCGACATAAAGACTTGTAGTTTTCCAGCAAAATTGTGCCTGTTGCGATGGAAGTAGTTGCTTATATCAAAAATATGCCTGAAAGGCATATTATGTATACATTTGGTGTTAAATGGATAAATATTGAGGAAGTAATCAAGGAAGATCGTACAGGTCGCTGTTGTTTTGATTGTCGGCAAATACGCGTAAATCGGAACCAAACTGCCGTAAACCATTCTATACGGAACGGATAGTCCCCGGTGTCAGTGGTATGAATGTAAAATCAATCTATTTCCACCGATACAGTCAGATTTTGATGGTGCCAATAACAAACGTAAACTACAACATTTTGCAATAGAAACACCAAATAGATTATCCAAAGACACACTGGCGTCACCAGGGACAGACAGTGTGTTGAATGTAGTTTCTACTGTACACCTGATGGGATTCATGGCAAAACATTCATGAATGATACCACTTTGTTATATACACAAATTCCCCCTCACTGTTTTGTTTTACAATGCTGGACTAGCAGGTGTTTTCCTTGTGCCATACGCCATATCTTCCATCCTCGCTGGAGTGCCGATGTTATTCCTGGAGATTTCCATGAGCCAATTCATGTCGTCGGCAACCATCACGGTTTGGAATATCTGCCCGTTATTTAAAGGTAGCTACCAGCATTTACCAAATCATACTGGTGTGGCAATATATGTGGTATGCGTATCAGAAATCTCAATATTAATAGTGCACAATAAATAATAACAGTGACATCCTCTTTTTGTTTGCAGGGATAGGATATGCGCTTGTCATTGTTCCGTTCATCGGCCATATATCTTACATTATCCTTCTGGCCTGGGCGGCATTCTACATGTACCACTCATTTCACTCCGTTCTACCCTGGTCGAACTGTAATAACACCTGGAACACCGTCAATTGTCATCTGCTCGGATCGAGAAACGACAGTGGCGGCTCAGAGCGAGTGCAATTTGACAATTTTACTGGAGGTGACAATTCATCCACGGTTACTGATGCTGCAACGGAGTTTTGGGAGTAAGTATTACCAGTTGGTTATAATTCGATTTTTAGGTCACCCGACCTTTGGTCCGAAAACCTATTGACCTGGAGTTGCGTCCGTTGTCCGTCCGTCCGGGCATACCAGAAGGGTTTACGGGGATTTCTTAGGGGGAATAAAGCTGAAAACGCCCCACAACCACAGTTTAAGCCAAAAGTGCGGTCTTACGGGGATTTTTTTCAGGACTTACGGGGAAAGTTAAGATAGGAAATTTAACATTGGGTCCCCCGTAACGCCCGTCCGTTCGCACGTCCGTCTAGTCGTCCGTCCGTCCATCCACATTTTTATCTTTAAAGTTTACAGTCGAATCTTTCTGAAATTTTGCACAAAAATACCTAACAATATTTCCAGGAAAGGTTTTTTTTAATTTTCCGATTTTCGCATTTTTTCCAAACTGGCGGCCGTTTTCGACGAAAATTGCCTGATTTTGGACTTTGGCAACCATTTACTCAAAATCTGTTGAGTATTTTTTTTTCTTTTTGATACATAACACTCCTCATATGTACTCATGTGATGTGTATAAGTTTCGTTGTGCTTGAATCGCTCGAAGTGGGTCATTTTGGCCCAAACTCGACCCAAATGGGACTTTCCCATGTTAAACTCTCCAATGCTTTATAATGGGACACATTATGCCTAATATCTCACTTAATATTGAGATTAGAGAATAGAAATCAATTGTGGACACATAGGAAATGATATATGCTGAATATTCTCGTGACCTTGACTTTGACCTCTGACCTCAGTTTCAAGGTCAGAGCACAAAATGGCTAATATCTCGCTTATTATCGATTTTACAACTTATGTATCATTTGTGGACATATAGGAAATGATATATGCCGAATATTCTGATGACCTTGAATTTGACCTTAATTTGACCTCATTTTCAAGGGACAGACAGTGTGTTGAATGTAGTCGTTTCTACTGTACACCTCATGGGATTCATGGCAAAACATTCATGAATGATACCACTTTGTATGTAAAACTACATTTAACACACTGTCTGCCCCTGATGACGCCAGTGTGTCTTTGGATAAACTATTTGGTCGGGCTTTGTTTCTATTGCAAAATGTTGAATTATACGTTTGTTAGTGGCATCATCAAAATCTGACTGTATTGGTGGTAACAGATTGATACTTACATTCATACCACTGAGTCGGTGTCACTGCTGGCGGACGTTAAATCTGTCCCCGAGGATACCATCAATTCAGTAGCCTTCGGGCTTGTGATTAGGTACTTATGTACTTGTCATATATCTGTTTCGTGGGGTTTGTTTCGGATTTCTAAATTATTTTCATAGGTTGTTGGGCAGTTGTATACTAATTCCATCAGGTGTACAGTAGAAACAACTACATTTAACACACTGTCTGCCCCTGATGACGCCAGTGTGTCTTTGGATAAACTATTTGGTCGGGCTTTGTTTCTATTGCAAAATGTTGAATTATACGTTTGTTATTGGCATCATCAAAATCTGACTGTATTGGTGGTAACAGATTTATATTTACATTCATTCCACTGAGTCGGTGTCACTGCTGGCGGACGTTAAATCTGTCCCCGAGGATACCATCAACTCAGTAGCCTTCGGGCTTGTGATTAGGTACTTATGTACTTGTCATATATCTGTTTCGTGGGGTTTGATTCGGATTTCTAAATTATTTTCATAGGTTGTTGGGCAGTTGTATACTAATTCCATCAGGTGTACAGTAGAAACAACTACATTTAACACACTGTCTGCCCCTGATGACGCCAGTGTGTCTTTGGATAAACTATTTGGTCGGGCTTTGTTTCTATTGCAAAATGTTGAATTATACGTTTGTTATTGGCATCATCAAAATCTGACTGTATTGGTGGTAACAGATTGATACTTACATTCATACCACTGAGTCGGTGTCACGGCTGGCGGACGTTAAATCTGTCCCCGAGGATACCATCAACTCAGTAGCCTTCGGGCTTGTGATTAGGTACTTATGTACTTGTCATATATCTGTTTCGTGGGGTTTGTTTCGGATTTCTAAATTATTTTCATAGGTTGTTGGGCAGTTGTATACTAATTCCATCAGGTGTACAGTAGAAACAACTACATTTAACACACAGTCTGCCCCTGATGACGCCAGTGTGTCTTTGGATAAACTATTTGGTCGGGCTTCGTTTCTATTGCAAAATGTTGAATTATACGTTTATTAATGTCATCATCAAAATCTGACTGTATTGGTGGTAACAGATTGATACTTACATTCACAGAACAAATTGGCCAATATCTCGCTTCTTATTGACTTCAGAGCTCAGGAATCAATTATGAACATATAGGAAATGATATATGCAGATTTTATTTGGGGTTTGTTTCGGATTTCTAAATTATTTTCATAGGTTGTTGGGCAGTTGTATACTAATTCCATCAGGTGTACAGTAGAAACAACTACATTCAACACACAGTCTGCCCCTGATGACGCCAGTGTGTCTTTGGATAAACTATTTGGTCGGGCTTCGTTTCTATTGCAAAATGTTGAATTATACGTTTATTAATGTCATCATCAAAATCTGACTGTATTGGTGGTAACAGATTGATACTTACATTCACAGAACAAATTGGCCAATATCTCGCTTCTTATTGACTTCAGAGCTCAGGAATCAATTATGAACATATAGGAAATGATATATGCAGATTTTATTGTCATGACCTTGAATTTGACCTTTGACCTCATTTTCAAGGTCACAGGACAAAATGGCTAATATCTCACTTATTATCGATTTTACAGCCTAGGGATCAATTGTGGACATATAGGAAATGATATATGCTGAATATTTTCGTGACCTAGAATTTGACCTCTGACCTCATTTTCAAGACCAAGAGCACAAAATTGCTAATATCTCGCTTATTATCGAGGTTACGGCTTACGAATCAGTTGTGGACATATAGGAAATGATATACGCCGAATATTCTGATGATTTTGAATTTGACCTTTGACTTAATTTTCAAGGTCACAGGAAAAATGGCTGAAATCTCGCTTGTTATCGACTTTACAGCTTACAAATCAGTTGGGGCCATATAGGAAATGATATATGCTGAATATTGTCATGAACTTGACCTTTGACCTCATTTTCAAGGTCAGAGCTTTAAATGGCTAATATCTCGCTTATTATCGACTTATCATCTTAGCAAGCATTTTTGGACACATAGGAAATGATATATACTAAATCTTGTCATGACCTTGAACTTGACCTTCGACTTCATTTTCAAGGTCAGAGCATAACATGCCTAATATCTCGCTTATTATCAATTTTACAATTGAGGAAGTTATTGTCAACAAATAGTAAAAGAGATATGCCGAATATTGTCATGACCTTGAATTTGACATTTGACCTCATTTTCAAGGTCAAAGCACAAAATGGTTAATATCCCGTTTATTATTGACCTTACTGCTTTGCAATCATTTGAGCACATATAGGAAATGATATATACTGAATTTTGTCATTACCTTGAACTTGACCTCTGATATAGTTTTCAAGGTCAGAGCATAAAATGCCTAATATCTTGCTTATTATCAATTTCACAGCTTGATAACTAATTGTGAACATATAGTAAACGATATGTGCTGAATATTGTCATGGCTTTGAATTTGACCCTGGACCTCATTTTCAAGGTCCAAGAACAAAATGGCTAATATAACGCTTATTATCGACCTTACAGCTTTGCAATCAATTGAGCACATATGAGAAATGATACATGCTCAATATTCTCGTGACCTTGAATTGGATCTCATCTCCAAGGTCAGAGCACAAAATGGTTAATATCTTGCTCATTGTCGATTTTGCAGCTTAGGAATGAATTGTGGACATGAAATGATATATGCTGAATATTCTTGTGACCTTGAATTTGACCTTTGACCTTGTTTTCAAGGTCACGGGACAAAATGGCAAATATTTATGATGTGAAACATTGTCTGGTAATCTTTCTTAGCCCTTGGGCTATTTTTTTCCTAGCTACACGATGAGACCGATATATTCGTGGGTCAATTTTGTGAAAAAATCCTTCACGATGAATTCGATTCAAACACTTTGCCACCTATGATAATCTCGTATATATACAATGACAAAAATAAACATAAACAAGACAAAGCCGTTTAATAATGTGATATGAAATATCGCATAACGGTATATCCTATAACGCTTGAAAATGTTATTTAGTTCATGAATGACCATGATGAACACACCCACCATTGGATTAGTGACATAATATTTTGTCCATCATGCATAAATTATACTTCCTCTTTGGACGGCGGAATCTTTCTGAAACTATCCATGTCATGCCGTGTCAGATTTCGAGAAGAACTGTTATGTATCCCATAATCACCTTTATCCATTTCAAAATTCACAGCCACGGTACAAGAATTAGCATTACAGACCTGTTTTAGAAGTTTTAATGCAGATAAGTTATGCCTAAAAAGACAACCTCACACTGTGTGCAATCAATTTTACAACAACAGTTTATTTATGTCTTTTTGCAGTTTCCTTACGAAATAATAACCATGTATACTCTGATTTTTCTAACTCGTTTACACTGTTTTTCTCTGATAACTTTACGATGCTACATGTTATCTTTCTATAACTTCGCATACTTCACTCAGGAGTCAAACGTCAATTTTCTACCAAATTTCAGACTTCTATCGCAAAAATTGAAGAATTTGGCAATCAAACCCAATGTTAAATTTTAGGTGAAAACGGGATCTTGAAAATATGAACATTTTCGAGGATTTAGTCTTGTTTATATCCACTAGGATTCGAAGTATTCTTGTAATTTGGGACGAGAAGACACATTGGGATGTATTCTACACAAACATGTTCATTTTAAAAGATTGCACCGCTACAAAACCGAACAAATGCACAAAATTGTGTGCGGACTCAGAAAATAAATGACAGGGCTAAATTTAACATTGAGGTAGATTGCCAACTTTTCCAATTTTCGCGATAGAAGTCTGAAATTTGATGCATAATTGCCGTTTGACTCCCAAGTGAAGTATGCCAAATTATAGAATGATACCATTTAGCATCGCAAAAATATCAGAGAAAAACAGTGTAAACGAGTTAGAAAAATCAGAGTATACATCAAATTCCAGCTTTCAACATCATTTCTCTAAATTTATAGCATGACTTTTTTCTACTCCCTTACGTTGTATCAGAAGTACATAAGATGTACTTCAGGTTTTATGTAATCGTCAACATAACTTGAATTTGACTCCCTAGCAACTCGACTTTCAATCTATATAAAATTATCGTGTTCACAGCTCGTCGGAAAATATACTGTAGCCCAGTCAGTTATTTATTCTGGTATTCTGATTTCAGGAGGAAGGTACTGCAGATTTCCTCTGGGATTGACGAGGTTGGAGACATCCGATGGGAGTTGGTGCTGTGTCTGATTATCATATGGGTCGTGGTGTACTTCTGCATTTGGAAGGGTATAAAAATATCTGGAAAGGTAATTTCATATAATGTTAGGTTAACAGATTTATTTTAGGTTAACATATTTATATTTGGTCAATACACAGCAAAACACAGCCTTTTTAACCCCCTCTTTTAGGTTACCGGACCTACGATCTGATAACCTATTGCCGTGGCGTTGTGTCCATCATCCGCCGTGGTCCACATTTTTAACTTTAAAGTTTACAGTCAAATCTTTCTGGAATTTTGCACAAACATGTCTGAAACTAATTGAAAAGGAAGTTTTTCATTATTTTGCCTTTTTTTCAAAATAGCGGCCATTTTTCTCAAAAACTACATGATCACTTTTGAGATTTTTGTTTCGAAATATTCCCCTTATGAAGCTTTGTGATGTGTTTAGTTTCGTTGGCCTTGAATCGTCGATTTTCTATGAGTCAGCAAAAAAAAAGTTTTTTTGCCCCCAAATCATGTTAATATTCATTTTTAACCAATTCCAGCCCAAACATATTTCTCACTTTGGTATAAATATTTTGGGACTTTGCTCCTTCAAAATCGGAACTGGTACAACTATACTCGTAGTATGCTTGAAGATAGAGCTCCGGCATTGGTGCTTTATCATATGTGATAGGAAGTCATATGTGATGATTTGTGTGGTGACCTTGAATTTGACCTGCGATGACGGCCATTTTGGGGTCGAAAAAAAAAAACAAATTTTGGACCTTCTCAGTCATTTTCGCAATATCTGTTCAATAACTTTTAAAAACTTTTTAAAGTGTTATACTCCTATTATCAGATTATGTACCTTTGTGATATGTATAAGTTTCTTTGCTCTTGAATCAGCGAGTTGCATGTGGTGGTCAATTTGATTGTTGGAATGGTTGGTAAAAATGTTTAATCATTTCATTTCTAGGGGAAAAATTCACCCCTTCAACAATTTTTTTTAGCCACCTGTTTCCTTCATAACGGGAACTGTACTACTAGAACACTTGAAGATAGATCTTAGATATTGACATTTTCAAAGGGCAAGTCATATATCGGGATGTCTGTGGTGACCTTGAATTTGACCTTTGTATATGGAGATCTTTTGGTGACCTCAAACATAACCTCAGCTGACCTTGAGTGGTGATTGTTGTGGTTACATTCGACGTGAATAATTTAGATTGACCGAAGCCGATAGAATGCTTGTACATGTATATATAGCTTAGATTTGGTTTATGACATGTATAAGCATAAAAATGCAGAGAGTTACATCGGGTGGGTTCTTTTGGTGACATTGAATTTGACCTTAAGTGGATTCGATATGTCATAGCAGCAATTTCACTGGGAAAAATTGATGTTTTTGGCACTGTACATTTCTCCGGTAACTTTTCTTAGACCTTGGGCTAACTTTTCATTTTTATTCCATCATGTTTACGACTTGTTCGCAATAATTGTTTAAAGATGGCGAATAACGTTTTAAAAAAATGCCTAATAACGCATTTCTCTAAATTCGTGTAAAGTTTGCATAGAATGTCCTCAATTTCACTTATAAAGATTGGTGGCGATGAAACCATATATAACCCATCCCGAGCAAACAAATTATTACAGCAAAGTCTGGATATTTTGAAGAATTCCAAAGACCCCATGAATAACCACGAGGAAGTGAAATCAGTTGTTCCAGAAAGATTGAGCATATTCTGCCCCATTTTGGAATTTTGACATGTATTGCAAAACAATAGAATGCAAACAAGTCTTGCTGCATCTTTGTCAAAGAATTGATGGACTTCTCAACTAGGTTATGGTGATATTTCAAACATAGCTCATTCTTGATGATACCAAGACTATTAAAGTTATGGAAGCTGAAATTTAAACAACAAAACCTTTGGAGATATAGCTTAGGTTTGTGCTCTCTGCACACCGGACAATATAGTAAGTCATGTATTCTGCGTTTTTCGGAAACATGGAACTTCAAATGACCTTAAGTTTTCATGTGTACCCCCCCCCCCCCCCCCCCAATATTAGTAAATCAGCCCTTGCATACCAACATCCTGTAGACAGAGGTTATGCTCAATTAAGCCCAGAGAATCGAAACTGTCAACGAATTAGCATCAATCTAAACAACTTTGATTTTAGGTTTGTCGGATCGCAAAAGTTAACAGCATACGAATAAGCTTTGCATGTTCAAACAATGCCCAAAAGATAGGAAAATCGCCCTATCGAGATGGACATTCGATAAGTTGGACTAATTCCTATCCCACTCACCAGGTGATGTACTTCACTGCCACGTTTCCCTATGTACTCCTACTGGTTTTGTTGGTACGAGGACTGACTCTTCCTGGGTCTGTGGATGGTATCAAACACTACTTGATCCCGGACCTACACAAACTCGGCTGTATGGAGGTATATTGCCGCTAATTGTATTGGAGACTGCTGATGCTAAAGTAACATCTCATTGAAATCTTACCGATTGTAGACTTGCCTCTCATAAAATTTTTACTTTGCCGAACATCAGTGATGATCAATGACGGAGGAGAATCCTTGAGATCTGCTGTTTTAGGCATTATGGCTTTTGTTTATGGTTTTGTCAGAATTCTTTTTCTTCTTTCCTTGTATTTGTTTTTTCTTCCCCCGTTTTCGAGAACGCCTTGACGAATCGACTTGAAATTTTCACTACTTCAGCACCAAATGTGCTGTGTAGTGTTGGAGCCGGATCCGAGCTACGGGATCATGAAATCGAGGTCATTTTTTTGGACTTCGTTTCCACGCGATGACTAAAAAATTAATCAGGCAATTGAAACTCTGCATGGAGGTTCATATATCACCAGGTAAAACCTATAGATTTCCGGGTCATATGGTAAAACGACCTTAGATCTAGAGGTCGAAAGTTCTCGCTGAGTCATCCTTGAGGTTTCCTGCTTATCTTGGAAACTGTGCGTCATAGAGCAAAACAATGTTATTTTTTAGACTCGTCGCCCCAAACAAACATGTGTTAAGGTTATCAGGGATGAACTTTGCCTTGATCTCAAATTTTTCAGTCTGCATTTTTCATCTTACACTGTGCATCGCACAGTGAATCGGACGTTATTTTCAAACTCTTCCCCCTAGACAATCATGTCTAAGGAGTGTCATGAATGAACTTTGACCTTGACCTAATTTTTTGTGAGTCAGCATTTTTTGTTTTTGTCGTAGAGTGAAAAGGACGTTATTTTCGGACTCGTCACCCTATACAAACATGTCTGAGGGGTATTAGGGGTGAACATTGACCTCCGAGACGGCATTTTTCGTTTTTGCCGATATTTAAGAAACGGTGGGTCCTAGGGCGAAACAGACGTTTTTTCAAGAGTCGACTAAATTTTTTTGTCGAGTCGACATTTTTCATTTTCGTCGATATCTTGGAAACGGTGCGTCGTAGACCCGGGGCAAACATGTTATAAATCTTATGACTTAGTCTTATCATCGAAATGCCTCCAAGGCATAGGCCTTGACGTCTAGTTTATACATGAAATAATATCTCTCGAGAACAAATTATCTCTCCCATTCAAATGTGTGTTTGTCATAAGCGCAGACAATTTCACTTTCGCCGTACAGGTGTGGGTGGACTCCTGTACGCAGGTGATCTATTCGTACGCAGTATCGTATGGAACGTTATATGCACTGGGCAGTTACAACGAGTGGAATCACAATTGCTGGAGGTTAGATGTGACAATATTGAACATAAAGTGCAATTCCATAGTGACGAATCAAATAACTCGTGACATCAGCTGGGAAGAAAATAGCTGATAGTTTAATTAAAACGAGTAAACATGGAGATCAACCCTCTTATATGGAAGCCCATAGGTGACATGCGCAAAAAAAGTTGTCTTTTTTATTAGAAACATATCACGTTCGCACGTATAAAGTCCAGTTACCATGTCCACACGTGGAAGCATCTAACGCTATCACGTTCGCATGTGGAAGCTTTGAAACCTATCACGTTCGCACGTAGAAAAATTATAGGCTTTCACGTTCACACGTAGAAAGCCTCAAAGCTACCACTTCACATGTGGAAACAATAAATGCTTTCACTTCAGCACGTGGAACTTTAAAACCTATCACGTTCGCACGTTCACACATGTAATCATTAGAGGTTACCACACCCAAGTCTTTGGAAAGCATTATATACTACCATGTTTGGACGTGGTAACTTTGGATCTTTCTAGGTGTGAAATGTTTCCATGTGTGAACGTAGAAATCTAAAATGTTTCTACATGTGAAGGTGGAAAAACCGGAGTTTCTACATGCGAACCTTAAATGCTTCCACGTGTGAACGTAGTAGCCTTGGATTTCCTGCGTGCGAACGTGGTAGCTTTGAATGCTTTCACATGTGAACGTAATATTAAGTTACACTTGAACGCGTGAACGCAGTAACATTAACTATTTCCACGTGTGAACGTGATAGTGTTGATTGCTTCCACGTTCCACTTTTCCAGAATGAACATCAAAAACTTTCCGCGCATGTCACCTATGTGCTTCCGTACTTATATATAACTATATATAACTCTTATCATATGAGGTATCAAATGTAAGATTTCTACCACACAGAGACTGTATACTAGTGGCTGTTATTAATGGACTCACGAGCTTCATGTCGGGTTTTGTAATCTATTCCTTCCTCGGATACATGACACAACAACAAGGAGTTCATATATCCGAAGTGGCTGAATCAGGTACAACTCACTGACGGATGTATCTCTATACTTATATAACACGTTCACACTGTTTTTGTCCTAATATTTTCGCGATGCGAAATGCTGTCGTATTATGCGATGCTAAACTTGGCATAACTAGCCGGGAAACCAAACGGCGATTTCCTACAAAATTTCAGACTTCTATCAGAAGAATTGAAGAAGTTGGCAATCTTTATATATATTGGGGTGTGATGTTTCGACATCATCATGTTTGTGTTGGAAACACTCATTGTGTCTTCTGGTTCAAAATTACAGTAATAATTCTTTTTCTGGATGATGTAAACACGACCAAACACCAGAAAATGTCCAGATTGCTGATGCTATTTTGACTGAAATTCCAAAAGTTGGGATAGATTGCCAAACTTTTCAATTTTTCCGTGGTGAAATATGCCAATTTATCACATGCAATGCTGTTTTCCAGTGGCATAAACCCATTGCATAAATTTCATATTCAACACGTGTAATATTGCGTAACGTAACCATGGTAAAATAACGTAAATACATGGCCTTGCACGGAGCCAAATCGAGTGCAAAACGACTGCAAAATCCGATGTAAATTCGGTAAAAATGCAGTTAAATGGCCAATGGACGTTTCATGTGATAAATAGAATCTCAAATTCGTGCCCATTTGATATCAAATTTATTAAACTCGCCAAGAACTTTTATTTTTGCTCGCCAAGGCTCGCAAAAAGCAAAAGTTCTTTGGCTCGTTTAATAAATTTGATATCAAATGGGCACTCATTTAAGATCCTCTATTTATAATATGAAACCATTGAGCACCACAAAAGTATCAGCAAAAAAACAGTGTAAACGAGTTTTTAAAAATCAGAGTATATGATTTCATTACATTCAGAAGGTTCTCTAGCAATAGAAGCATGTAAGGTATCAATATTCTTGGCACTTCTGAGTAAAATTCTTCTAAACAATTAGATCACGTTGCAGTAAGTAACTGAATAGTAACTAGTCAAAACAATATAAGTGTGAGACTTCGTTGCATCCCTTACGTCTACCACTGTTTCTCTTGATAGGCCCAGGTCTGGCGTTCATCGTTTATCCAACGGCCATATCTACGATACCATTTGCCCAAGTGTGGTCTGTCCTCTTCTTCTTGATGTTGATTTTTCTGGGCCTGGACAGTCAGGTGAAACATTCACAGCATCATCAATCAACGAAAACTCTTCATAGCCTTTATTTGTATATGTCATTATGTTGCTGTGAGGCGTCGATCGTACGGCGTTGTCCGTACTACATTTGTATATGTTTTACTGTAATTTTGATCCCCCATGGTGACAGGGGAGGAGAATGCCCATGCGTAGTCCGATTGTTACTGAGTTAAGTCCCTGGTGGTATCCCTCATAGGATATGTCACAAACTGACAATACAACAAAACGAAGTAGCAAATACTGACCATGGAAAACAATCACCTTTATGAAAAGTGCAACTATTTTGCCAAATATTGCCAAAAAATGTTGCCAAAAAATAATGGGCAGTAGGCTTGGTAAATCTTATGTGGTGAAACACTATTATTTGGTTTGTGTATATCCTTCATGCAGAGATCATTTTCTTTTAGGTTTCATTCGGCATCAATATCAATGACCGTTATTTTTGAGTTCACTCATCTTTGAGTATTAGTACCCAAACCTAACCTTTAGTTATGTTGTTGTGATATTTGTTTCGGTTTCAGTTTGTAGCCATCGAGAGTTTGGTGACTTCAATTTCTGACGTATTTCCAGTACTCAGACGTGCCAATTACCGCAAGTTGGTCCTGGCGGCTGTCTGTGTCACCAGTATAATGCTGGCTCTACCCATCCTGACCAATGTATGTATTACACACTAATAGAGAAACTGTTTTTCAAGGACACAAAGCGTTGTTATTTAGGGGTCTATTACTAAGTGCCCTTTCCATTCGCGATCGCTGTGAACCACTTTTCTATTGAATAACTGTATCGCAGATACAACGGAGGGCGAGAGAAAAATCAATTCAAAACAAACCAATTAACTTTACATGAAAGTAGACCTAACATCCTCCCATAACCGGACATTATGGAATATGATACACAGAGTTCGTGGGGGAAAATATAACGAATTTGAGGTTCTTGAAAGGCAACCGAGTTCTAATTCGTAATTCTGACAATAACAAGCCATGTTGAATAACGAACACCATCTGATACGGAGTAGGAACTACATTCCGGAAAAACACCCTAATCACAATATAAATACTTATGTCGTCTCAGATAGTGTAAATGCGTCAAAATATAATTATAGAACACCTATGTGTAAACATTTTTCACAAATTGCTATCGTTTCCATTACAGGGTGGGGTATATTTATTTCAAATACTGGACTACTATGCGGGCAACAAACTCATTCTGCTACTATCCATCCTTGAATGTTTCATAATCACGCAGCTATATGGTAAGACTTTGTATATCCATGATCACATATTTTATACTAAAATTTGGACTACGTCCTTTAAATTGTTGTGAATTTCGAAGGTAAACTGGAATACCTTTCTTTTTCAAACTATGTTAATGTTGGACCCTTTCGGGGGTATGAACAGGCTATGCTTGTATCCTGAAAATATTTCACTGTAGGTTTTGCACTGTTGTCATCCAAATTAAGGAAATAGGTTACTTGCATTTCAGGTAAACTGAATATCGGATATGTTACCAACTATACCCTTACCTAATACCTAACATTTGTCAAGTCAAGTCAAGTCATCTTGATTTCGACAGTGCGTGTAGTTTGTAAAACACTTTCACTTCCAATCTTGATCTTGAACTGTTTAAGTCCATGATAGTATCCACTGCAAAATGTGCTGGGTAATAATTGACTCCTGGAGAGGTGACACTGTGCCAGAGATCCCCGAAGATTACACCAACCCCGTAGCATGTCTTGTGATTGGGTACTTAAGTATTTGTGATATCCTTAGTTTTGTGGGCTACGTATTGGATTCATAAATCGTTGAATCGTTTGCTGAGCAGCTATATATTGATTGGCAATATGTCAGGGCCATCGTAACCCGCATACTGTTCCCAGCATCCTCTGCTTTAAAGCAAGCAGTCAAAGCTGTCATTCTTGCCCTATATCATTAACAAATTTAATATTGTATCCTTACGCTACCGGTTTACGCAGGTTAGTCCGCGATATATAGACCCTGATGTTATCAACTACTAATGCAAATACAGTACGTGAGATGTGAACTAGAAAAAGGAAAACTAGAGAAAAAAACATGACGAGAAAACCATATTGATTTTGCCGGTTCCTTGCACTGTGTAACCCTGTGAACCGTTTGCCACAACTCGGCAACACACGTGAGCTGTTTGTCCACCCGAAAGTAGCTCCCTATATTTCCCAGAGTCCTATGCGTGTTGTAGCAGAGATGAAATTCTGCGTGAATCTCGAGTGATGCAGTGTGTCGTATACCGCTCCTCTCAATAAATTGAACAAAATACTGATTTGTTTCTGTCGATTTCGATTGACCTCAAGAGATGTTAATTTTATACCCGAACTCGTCGATTGACAGCACCTATCCTGAGATGTGGTGTCCTCGGGCCCTGCCTTGTTGTCTCATGTTTGAATGTGCCCATACTCAACTTTCCCCATTGCTTGGCTATGTCGAGATTCACTTGGGACTGGCCTTCAAAAACACGATAATAGGGCTCAGTTATCTGTCATAAGCACGGGAGTCAGCGGCCTCGAACATAATTCAATGGAATATGTGTTAGAACGCTATGAGGTGTCGACCAGAACTGTGAACAGACTCAAATAGTTTCGTACTGAGAAAAACCAAACTACATAGAGGCAGAACATCTGGGTAGTAATTAAATCATCTAATTATCCCCATTCCCCACAATATGTCAGGTGTAAACAGATTCTACGACAACCTGGAGATGATGATGGGTTTTAGGCTCAGCCCATACTGTAAAATCTGCTGGATGGGACTTACACCAATCTTCCTCTTGGTAAGTGTCTTCGACAATGGTAGAAAATATTGACAGTTTCACATGATTATAACATACAACAACAAAGAATGTCCAAGCTGTTAGCACCATGGCTCTTGTGTCTAGCATGTGATCCATTGCTTCCAATGAGTAACCCTACATCTTATATATTCGAAATACATTGAGTTATCAATCGATATGACTAAGATTTACTTACAAGTAACAGCAACACGTTGTACCATGACAGGTGATTTTCTGCATGAGCCTGGTCAGTTACTCTGAGGTCGTGTATAACAGGACGTACATCTACCCTAAGTGGGCCGTAGGACTTGGCTGGATGATGGCCAGCTGTTCTGTGGTTTGGGTTCCTATTGCGATGGGAATATTAATGTACCGCACGGAAGGCACGGTGATACAGGTGGGGTTTGCTGCTGCTGCCCATAATATATGTATACTGTGGACACTATGATGAGAGTAAGGTACCATTGCGTGTGTCGTGGATATATTGATTCTTGGTAATTTACAGCGTTTCAAGAAGTTGATACGGCCAAGACTCCAGCCCCATCAAATGCGACCTTGTGACGACCCACTTGACCTGATGCATGCTGGGAATGCTGATGAGCTTTTGGCGATGAGGAGAAAAGAAGTTCTGCAATCTGATTGCTGATTGGATGGAACATTAGGAATCATGTCAACGACTCACCATTGTTTGTTGGCTCACCAGTGTCACCATGCTCTGCACGTGTCATGCATCATCAGCCACAACTAAAAACACGTCGTAAAACGAAAACGATAAATTAACATTATTACTACTATGATACAGACAATAATGAAGTGGAAATAACACTCGAATGTCACATCCAAAGACGTAGAAACAAAAAAGGAGTTTATTATGACGCAGTTCACAGCTGGATTATGTCTTACCTGAACAACAGATCCCAGTTTGTCAAGATCGCTGACACCTGCTCAAGTAGGAGGCCTCTTCCTTATGGAACACCCCAGGGCTCCGTGATAGGCCCATTATTGTTCTCATTGCACCACTCGGCAAGCTGCTCCGCTCCATGGATATCAAGCTCCATTTATATGCAGACAATTGTCAGCTATATATTGCGTTTGACCCCAAAACAAAAGACAGTCTTGGAGTAGCTAGGTCAAAGTTGGAGGATGTGGTATCTGCTGTGAAAACTTGAATGTCCACTAACTTCTTCAAACTAAACGCACAGAAAAACGAGTATCTGATCATCACCAGATCTCTTGCATCTCAGGACAAGTTGTCAAAATCCATTACGCTGGACAGTGTTTACATCACCAGTAGCTGTCATGTCCGAAATCTTGGCGTCATCGTGGATAGTGTTCTGAACATGGATCGACACATACGTAACGTGCGTAGAAAAGCTTTCTATTTTCTGAGCAACATCAGGTAGATCAGGCTGCTTCTAACTGCAGAATCGGCAAAACGGTTTATTCATGCTTTTGTCACAACACAGTTGGACTACTGCAACTGTCTCTCTGTGGGATTACCTGCCTGCCTTCTTAAGAGGCTGCTGGTGATCCAAAATCAAGCTGCACGGATTGTATCTCTGAAGACAAAATACGATCACGTCAAACCAATCTTAGAGATGCTACATTGGCTACTAGTTCAGCAACGAGTTGCCTTCAAAACTTGTGTGCTCACTTTCAAAGCAGTCAAAAATGCAGGTCCCCATTACCTGAAGGAACTCCACAATCCATACCAGCCAGATCGCATAGTACTTACTTCAGGTCCGAAAAGTTCGCCTGGCGAAGTTTGGTGCCAGAGCCTTCGCATATGCGGCTCCTCACCAGTGGATTTCTCTTCCACTAGAGTTACGGCAGTACACATTTGGGCACTTTTAAGTCATTGTTCGAAACACATCTTTCCAAATGTTCTTTCTCCAACTAATGTTTTAGCTTCTTTGTTGTTTATCAAATTGTGTACAGTGTATAGTGAACATGTTTTATATACACTATAATCAATAAATGTTAAATGTTGAATCCATCAATCAGATCGTGGTGGCGTTCATATAATTTCCAAAACATATCTTGAAGTCCTGGTAAAACATAACCGTATCCTAGCAGTTTAGGGACTAGCTGGGCACTTCGGTGAGCAAAGTCCTCATATTTGCAACGAGCTCTGGAATAGCGTAGAAGTTGTAAAGCAAACACACCATATGCTGGCGCCATAGGAATGGTGCTGTTTAAAATTCAACCAATGTTACTATCAAATCGACCGCCTTTCCATATACATTTCGCCGTCCGTCAAATACCCATAACGTAAGTACTTGATTTTGAGTCACTCAGGCAGAAAGAATATCAGTGTGGGAGTAAAACGGTAACATGAACGAACTTGTAAGAAAGATTTGAAGCTTATCTAATGAACATAGCAATGGGTAGCTACTATACAAATTATAATTCTACTGAGCACACCAACCAGTGTATAAGATTTTAGCGAAGTCATATGAGAATTGAAGAGGCACATTGAATTTCACTTGGTTGTGGTCACCAGGACTGCTCTTTATGGTCAATACATTGATGGCAATATTCGTCGTATACGAGCACAGTTTATAATTGAATAAAAATAACTTGAGGTCAATATATTTTATAGTGGACAGTATCCGCTCTGAAATAGTTATGACTTTCCGTTAAAATGCCGTATTGAGTTCAATTGTAACATATCGCGAGTTAATTTTAGGAGCAGACATGAGTTTGTTGTCCTGATATTTTCAGGGACATTTTAACTGAATCAGTATAATTTAAAGTATCACTTTTAAAATGAACTTAATCGAAGTATTTAGTCTTTTAGATCATGTTTAAAAATGAACTTAATCGAAGCACTTAGTGCAGTTTTTATGCTGACAGTTCATCGAAGTACGTTTCTTAAACTAGAGTTTAGTCTCAGCTACATCTTCCAAACACTAACAATGTCACTGTTACCAGTCTGTTACCAGTATTCCATCTATCATAAGCCTGTGGTCTGCTATGTCAAGATCATATGTATCCTTCGTCAAAGACATGTCCAACTAGTTTGACATCAGCTTTTCCAGGAAATGGGCATGGAAACGTTATGCATATCCCACGAGTATGAATATCCAGCATTTCTCTCTTTGTCACAACCCGGTCCATTTGTGATTATATAGACGCCTGAATATATGAATAGCTGGTTCTCGGATTCTTTCATGAGATATGAATTCCTCGTTCTTGTGTCATGATTCCGAGGAGGTAATCTACATTAGTAAGCATTCTTATATATGCTGAGATGTATATATCAACCTATTACCGGCAATACCCCCAAGATTTTGATGACAACAATAACAAGAGTAGTTAAGAAAAAAAATTAGCCCAATGGGCTAGAAAGGTTACCGGAGAAATATACAGAGTTAAGCCGAGAAAGTTGAAGGTCAAATTCAAGGTGACCACTGAAATCGCCATATCTCTAACCTTGAAAATGGGATCAAAGGTTAAATTCTAGATCACCAAACTATTCAGCATACATCATTTCCTATATGTTCACTATGGACCCCTAAGCTGTAAATTTGATAATAAGCGAGATATAAGCCATTTTGTAATCTGACTTTGAAAATAAAATGACTGACCTTGAAATTTAGGTCAAATGTCAAATTCAACATCATTAAAATATTCAGAATATATCATTTCCTATATGTTCACAATTGATTCCTAAGCTGTAAAGTCGATAATAAGCGAGATATTAGCCATTTTGTCCTGTTGACCTTGAAAATGAGGTCGAAAGTCAAATTCAAGGTCACTAGAATATTCAGCATATATCATTTCCTATATGTTCACAATTGATTTCTAAGCTGTAAAGGCGCTAATAAGCAAGATATTGGCCATTTTGTCATGTGACCTTGAAAATGAGGTCAAAGGTCAAATTCAAGGTCATGAGAATATTCAACATATATCATTTCCTATATGTTCACAATTGATTCCTAAGCTGTAAAGTCGATAATAAGCGAGATATTAGCAATTTTGTCCTGTGACCTTGGAAATGAGGTCAAAGGTCAAATTCAAGGTCATAAGAATATTCAGCATATATCATTTCCTATATGTTCACAATTGATTCCTAAGCTGTAAAGTCGATAATAAGCGAGATATTAGCCATTTTGTCATGTGACCTTGAAAATGAGGTCAAATGTCAAATTCAAGGTCATGAGAATTTTCAGCATATATCATTTCCTATATGTTCACAATTGATTCCTAAGCTGTAAAGTCGCTAATAAGCAAGATATTGGCCGTTTTGTCCTGTGACCTTGAAAATGAGGTCAAAGGTCAAATTCAAGGTCACGAGAATTTTCAGCATATATCATTTCCTATATGTTCACAATCGATTCCTAAGCTGTAAAGTCGCTAATAAGCAAGATATTGGCCATTTTGTCCTGTGACCTTGAAAATGAGGTGAAAGCTCAAATTCAAGGCCACGAGAATATACAGCATATATCATTTTCTATATGTTCACAATTGATTCCTAAGCTGTAAAGTCGATAATAAGCGAGATATTAGCAATTTTGTCCTGCGACCTTGGAAATGAGGTCAAAGGTCAAATTCAAGGTCACGAAAATATTCAGCATATATCATTTCCTATATGTTCACAATTGATTCCTAAACTGTAAAGTCGATAATAAGCGAGATATTAGCCATTTTGTCATGTGCCCTTGAAAATGAGGTCAAAGGTCAAATTCAAGGTCACAAGAATATTCAGCATATATCATTTCCTATATGTTCACAACTGATTCCTAAGCTGTAAAGTCGATAATAAGCGAGATATTAGCCATTTTGTCATGTGACCTTGAAAATGAGGTCAAATGTCAAATTCAAGGTCATGAGAATTTTCAGCATATATCATTTCCTATATGTTCACAATTGATTCCTAAGCTGTAAAGTCGCTAATAAGCAAGATATTGGCCGTTTTGTCCTGTGACCTTGAAAATGAGGTCAAAGGTCAAATTCAAGGTCACGAGAATTTTCAGCATATATCATTTCCTATATGTTCACAATCGATTCCTAAGCTGTAAAGTCGCTAATAAGCAAGATATTGGCCATTTTGTCCTGTGACCTTGAAAATGAGGTGAAAGCTCAAATTCAAGGCCACGAGAATATACAGCATATATCATTTCCTATATGTTCACAATTGATTCCTAAGCTGTAAAGTCGATAATAAGCGAGATATTAGCAATTTTGTCCTGCGACCTTGGAAATGAGGTCAAAGGTCAAATTCAAGGTCACGAAAATATTCAGCATATATCATTTCCTATATGTTCACAACTGATTCCTAAGCTGTAAAGTCGATAATAAGCGAGATATTAGCCATTTTGTCCTGTGACCTTGAAAATGAGGTCAAAAGTCAAATTCAAGGTCACGAGAATATTCAGCATATATCATTTCCTATATGTCCACAATTCATTCCTTGTCTCTAATTTCAATATTAAGTGAGATATTAGGCTTTAATGTGTCCCATTATAAAGCATAGGAGAATTTAACATGGGAAAGTCCCATTTGGGCCGAGTTTGGGCCCAAAATGGCCCACTTCGAGCGATTCAAGCGCAACGAAATTTATACATGTCACAGGGGTACATATGAGGAGTGTTATGCATCAATAAATAAAAAAAGTTACTGAACGGATTTTGAGAAAATGGCCGCCAAAGCCCAAAATTGACCGATTTTCGACGAAAACGACAAATTCAAAATGGCCGCCACACGCAGACCAGCGAATCAAGGGCAACGAAACTTATACACATTATGAAGGACATGATAAGGCATCCTTGTGCAAAAAAAGAAAAAAAGTTACTGAACAGATTTTGAGAAAATGGCCGCCAAAGTCCAAAATTGGCCGATTTTCGACGAAAACGGCCGCCATTTTGAAAATATTGTGGAATTAAAAAATAAAAAAAAATACCTCCTCCTTGAATTATTTTTGTGCATTTTTGTGCAAAATTTCGGAAAGATTGGTCCGTAAACAAAAAAGATAAAAATGTGAACGCCGACGCCGACGCCGACGCCGACGCCGGACGCCGGACGCAACGCCATGCCAATAGGTTATCGGACCATAGGTCCGGTAACCTAAAAAGGGGGGGGGGATCTTCAATGATATGAACAGGTCATTCATGTTCGGATGCGTCATGACTGACCTGCGTGGTCAGAGAGTTTCCCGACCGGAAGAAGAAAGTGAAAACAGATAGAGAAACCCTAAATAAAAAGCCTAAAATGATTTTTTTGAGACTAAAACCGTGTACAATTTGAATTGTTTAA
Source organism: Terebella lapidaria (assembly GCA_949152475.1). Taxonomy (NCBI): domain Eukaryota; kingdom Metazoa; phylum Annelida; class Polychaeta; order Terebellida; family Terebellidae; genus Terebella; species Terebella lapidaria. The sequence continues at coordinate 36,643,719 of OX424566.1, forward strand.
TTTTTAATTTCAATCTTTATTTCACTTGAAAGGCCCAGAGGGCATGCAAGTCTTAGACAATCTATTTCTTACCTAAGCTTAACTAACAAAAATTAGCCAGTCTAAGTAGTACTATTTTACTGTTTGATGACATGAGTTCTCAAAACTTTGACATACTAGGCTTATCGATGTACTTGGACGGCAGATATGATTTCCTTTGATTCACAAAAAAAGTGCAAATATAATGGTATACATCACCAACTTCATTTAGATCACATGTGTACGGAATAATGCATATAATTGTAATAATTGTCGCGCGATAAACTTCAAGGGGAATGTGACACCGAGAAGTTTATTTTTTCAGACAACTACGACAAATATAATAGAGCAATGGAGGGAAATTTCGACCTAGTAAGCGCAAAAATTTCCTCGCAGTGGCATGAACAGCCTTATTTGGATCCGGCGAAAAGATGGGTTAGCCAGGACAATAAGCTCCGTTACGCTGCTCACTGCATGTCCGGATATCTATCCATTCATCATGAGAATTGTATATTTTTATACTAGGTGTGTTTGTGAAAATCGACACATGTCTGGAAATTTCATCCCATGACTTACAGCGTAGGTTAATTTCGATTTAGTACCAAGAATGCATATCGGCAAATTTGGACATATTTTGGATTTTTTTTTTAGAAAAAAACAATATTATAAACCTCCACATGTATGAGACCAATTTGATAAGCGTGATACATTTATTCAACAAACCAGAAACTACGATGGATTTCTGAACATTCCTAAATCTAATTAGAATCACATTCGACACACTTCCTAGATATACACACGGTACCTGAAGTATCATCAACTGGTTTTGTACTTCTTACAGTCTTTGATTACATCACTAGAAAACTGGAGCGTGTACATGTAGGGGTATGGCGAGGATATTTTTGGTAAAATTGTAATACAGTCGTGAACGTGTATCAAAACGCAATAAAAGATTAAAGATGCTCGTTACATTGAATGACCCATCTATGACAAGTATTCATCCAGTTTCGCATAGCAAGGAGGTAAACCCACATCGTCATTTTCGTCCCCCTCCCCCGATGGCAATTTCTTATTTCGCCCCTGTACTAGTTTATTTCGCCCCTGTACCGACCTCACAGGTGTGACGTCTCTAGCGGCGCAAAATAGAGAAATGTCATTTCATGGATATGGATGCAGATTCGGAAATAATAATAACAAATAATAAAATGTGCCATACACATTACGCATATAACATCACAAAGTCTGCGCAAATGGTATTCCATGGCTGATTATATGTGAAAGTCATACATAAATCATGCCCACCTCATATTCCGATTTTTCCAATTAATTATTATATTAATTAAATATCGGCCATTTATATTATATCACAGTGACATCACGGCAATATCACCCTTGTGATGCCATTATGTCTGAGGTCATAATGACATCACATCGACCTCACACGACAGAGGTCACAGTTATGAGGTCTCAGTGATATCCCTGTGGCATCACGAATATGACATCAAAGATGTGAGGCGTGTGTGATATCACTGTGAGTATGTGTGATGTCACGTGTTGACTGGGTAAGCCTATATGTGAATATTCCTATAATATTGTATTCCTAGTCCATGGTTTTAAATGCCCTACTATTCACTAGCTTTGCTTTGTGTTAGGATTTCCACAGGTACTGTCTTTCAAAAATTTATCTACTGGTAATCATTCTGAAATTAATAAATATGTATACAGTAACTTATATAGCTAACTAATTACAAGAACGTTAGTTGATACTAAAACTAATTGCTTGGTATATAATTTCCTGCTTGTGAGTTTTATGATTTTTGGCTTTATTCCCGTTTTTCTCTCTTTTCTTCACATTCTCTGTGTTTCTCTCTGCTGCTAGTTTCTTCTTCTCTGCCTGCTCTCGGAGACGGGCAGCCTTCATGCTGGAGTTTCTCCATTTTTTCTCGCTTTCATCATCCTTTTTATACTTCTCTTCGTTCTTTGATCTCCTTGATATGTTATCCTCTCCTGAAATGGCTTAGGATATATAGATGTTGTTCTCTCTCTGCAGCTTTGGATGCAATCCATGATTGAAAGAGTATCGTGTACAGGCATCAAGTGGTCCTCAGACTGTGGTGGAACTGAAAATGGTTTCTTCTCAGAGATCAGATTTGGAAGATGTTGTCATCACCCACAGGAGCAGGAATGTTGATTCCGAGATCAATGACCAGATTGCCTCCCTTGTCGATCTGAGCAGAGTCGATTGCTTTCCGCAGAAGATCATCAGGAGCCAGATCTAAGCTTTGCTCAGCTTCTTCGTCGACAACATCCACAAGATCAAGACCTACTTCCACAGGGTTTACAACAGATGTGACAGGTTGGGTTGTAGGAGGGACAACACCATAACCTCAGAGGAACTGGAAGACACAGCATCAGGTGGAATGACAGCCATCTAGACTGAATCACCAGGGCAAGAAACTAATGGGCGGCTCTGAAAGACAGACGGTGGCTTCAGTTTTGATAATTCGACCTTCTGTGGATTGAAAGGAAAAAGGCCACTGTTCAGGAACCCCCCAATAGCAATTCCAATTGTGAGCAACTCCCATGCTTTTTCAAATACTTTCGCAAAGCAGCGATTCGTCAATCCTGGTTCTGATGGGTTTTTACGCACATACTCACGATTTATCTTTTCCAAGTTTGATGTCAGGGCTCCAAAAAAGCTCTTATCCAGGGGTTGCATAATTTGTAAAGCATGGACAAGCAAAAATTAAGTACGATACTGTGTTCCCGACAAAATTCTGCTGCTTGAATAGAGCAATTTGTCCGGTGTCCATCGACCAATAACAACACTGGCTTCGCTTCAGAACACTGACGTGAAAGTGATCCCTCAACCAGAGATAGAAAAGGTCAGAATCCATCCACCCATTGTCTAACCAACCGGGGAAGGCTTCAGGAAATACTTGAAATGGATCATAGTTAGAACGCTTGCCAGGGAAGATGATCATCGGATCTAGGATGTGCGCAGATGCACTAACACAAACCAAAACTGTGATCATGGATTTCGATCCCGAGGTCACCTGATTCACATGAGTGGCACCTATTGGTGCAAGGACACACTCAGAAATTGACGACAAAGGAAATCCTGACTCATCAGCATTTTCGTACACATGTATCATTGTACTATTGTATGAGAGTGAATATTTGTTTCGATAATAGAAAGTATTTCACGTATTCTAGTTCAAGTAATTCATGTACATATGATATATATACAGTATTCATTGTCCAATATGATAAACGAATAGTAACAAGAGTAGATTTAAAAAGTGAGGTGGAAATTTCTAATCATACGAACATGGTTAATCATGTTCGGATGCGTCATGATTGACCAGCGTGGTCAAAGAGATTAGAGATTCCCGGCCGGAAGAAGAAAGTGAAAACAGATAGGGAAACCCTAAATAAAAAAAAAATGACAGACAGCGTACAACAGCAATCGATTAACGTGATTCTCTTCATGTGTCTGTTTGTGAAATTCCTGTCTGTATATCCCCAGGAGACTAAAGAAATATTCGGAAGTGAACAGGTTTCCAAATATTCACTCTCATACAATGGTACAATGATACATGTATACGAAAATATTTTTTGTTCATTTTGGTTGGAAAAAAAACCCCAGGGGTTTAGTTCAGTACCATCGATCATATCTATTTGTGCCATTTCTTTGTAATCCGTTCCATCATGACACAGATTTCAAATTCCATTCATAAAAGAGTTTTCTTTAATCTACTATTTTGAAGTTCTTCAATCTACTATTTTGAAGTAGTGTGACAGTTTAAGTATATTGATCTGAACTGGATAATGGCATGTGAAATGTTGTCAATAAACATTTTAAAAAACACTAATATTTGGAGCTTGTTCTCAACAATATATTTAATCGTGCTCTTCAAAATGTGTTCAATTGAATGTTGGTGCTATTATAATCGACCCATCTGAGAGATTGAAAAGGAATTAAATGCACCAGATAAAGCCATTTTTGTAGAAATGCAACATATTTATAACATATTGCAAATAGGTATTCCTGTTTGAGAAAAAATACACGACACATTGAGATTGACACATTTAATATTTACGAAATATAAACTCTGAAACACGAAGTACTATAAATACATTATCCTCATATCCAACCGATGGGCTAATCATTATATTCTGATAATGCGTTACATTTCACAACAGTCATGCATTATTTGAGTGAACACTGTCACGTTATGATAAAATGAGATAACATAATGTAGCCATGCCGAATTAGATTGCATGATATCTTACCGTTATCACCAATGATGTGTCGATATCATAATGTCTGGGGATGTTTCATCAAGCTTTGTTGATGCTTTCTTTGAAAAAAAAGGGTCATAATATTAAAATGATCACATGCAACCAAACTGTGGAGGTGTGATAACACTTCGATACATGATGTTGAAGAAATATTGCAAATCAATGTCATTTGGAATTTGTTACTTTATTAAAAGAAGGTTATTGGCGCTTCTCCTAGAACTGTTCAATTAATATTATCGTTGTATTGCTCGACTTGAGATTTTCATGTAAACATTTTTTTTCTGCAGTGTTCGTGACATAGTTAGATTCATTGGTACATGGATGGCACCCAACACACTCAAAATAGTCAAATTGGGTGCGTTTCATTCGTACAAATCACAAATGTAATCTTGCGAATAAAATGATACGGATCAGGATCATGATCCCAAACATTTGAGGTTAGAAGAATCAGCATGAAATACTAATTCCTCTGATCCCAAATGCTGATCCAATGTGGTGATATGTAAAATGTGCATACCACTCCGGGTGGATGGATATACACATAATACACATAATATTAAACATGTTTATTTTAGTAATGTTATTGCCTAGCAATAGTGATTGATATGATTTTGTTTGGGATCAGAGTTGTTCAGAGTTGTCGGTTCACGGATCATAAATCTGATCTTGCTCGGGATCACATTTGTGATTCTTATGAATGAAACGCACCCGGCATGTCTGTTTTGATGCATATGAAGTATACTACGTTCACACCAGGCCACAATAGCGCTATCAAAGCGCGTTCACATCGGTGTTGCGTTCAAACCTAATAATAGCGCTCTCATAGCGCTATGCTCCCAGGTGGACATAAACGTCAAAACGTAAATACCTGCATTGAATTCGCCGTGTGTAGACATTTGATTTTACTAGAGCAAGTACCGTACCAATATCAACAAGAGCTAGTGGCCATACTCAATATATTATCCATTTCTTCGTCCATCCATTTCACATTTTACTTAATGTTTGCTCCATCTTGCTGAAACTCAGTTCGTGGTTCCACATACACGTAGGATAAGATAATATTTACTTAACGTCGGATCAACAAAACATAAAACGTTATCCAATTGGCTATTTACCGACATGATCACAATGAGAATGTACAATGGGAGGAAAATATTTACAAATTAAGATACATTGATCAGTTGTACATAATACATTTATACACTATAGAAACATCACATGCACATCACAGCTGGTTCACAATACAAACTTTGCAGACTGTAGAAGAACATTCTGGGCCTCTGCATGCTTTTATCATTCTTTTGAATGTATTGTAATTTTCACTAGATTTAATTGTGGTAGGAAGTTTATTCCATAAGGCCGAACCTTGGTACCTAAGACTTTCTTTACCGTAACTTACGTTGTTATACTTGGGTATTTTGACAATACTGGAATCTTTCATATCATATTTTTATATCAAAAGGTCATCGACATTATAGGCTCTAATCGTGTATCATCTGTGATGTATGATACATCACTATACGTAAAATCACTTTCGTGGACGGAGCACTATTAGGTGTGAACGCTCCAAATGGTTTCGTAGCGCTATAGGAGGATAGCGCCATCATAGCTCTATCAGGTATAGTATACGAACCAGTCAGGCCTTGTTGTCATAACGTCGTACGAATACAGAGGCGAGGTGGTCTGATCGCGATGATATCTAATGAATACTGTTTTGATTTTCCTCATGATTCTTGAATACAATACATATACATTTATTACATTTAAGGTAGTAAATTAATGCATATACATATATACAGACACGGTAGGTATAGCCTGTACAGGTGCTCGTTGCAGTAATATGAATTGTAGGCCTATACAACTTGTCTTGTGAATGATATTACATATATGTTCACGAGTGTGTGTGTTTGTGAGGATTACAATACAAGCTTCGAAATATTTGGTAACTTATATACATATATGTATACCTGGTATATCCGTATTATTTCCAATTGTTCATTACAGCTTTCCTGGTGTCGTAATGGTATAACGGCTTATTTTGCTGCACTGAAACTAGCTCAGCTCCTTTACTTTCCTGGTCATCCATTTATTTGAACATATTTTTAACATACGACATTTCAATACACGTGTGACGTTTGGTAATGACTTGTTTTCGGTGTGGCCCAAAAAACCTGGTTTCTCTGATCGTATAGACTTTATGTAACTCCCGCTCGTTGTGATTCGAGAGCCGTCACTAAATTGGTGTCCCCCAACGCTGGTGTATCATCACTCCGTAGCTTACCGGCTTCACTTAGGCAAGAAGCAACTCAGATGTAAATAAATTGAAGATTTATATACATCAAATCAACTTACAATTGTATGGCTGGTCACCCACGTGACGTACAAATATGAAGTTCAGACATGGAGCACTGTATGACCACATTTCAAAAATAAATAGTGCACGAGGGCACAACTAAAAAGAGTTCTTAGCCGGCGGCGTCTCTCTGTCCCTTCCCGTTGAAGTTTCCCGTCCCGTTTAGTCGAATGGTTTCTCCAGGTAGTCGGTCTAATCCCGGTTGACTCTAAGGCCCTGAAGAAGGAGTCGTCCGCACGGAGTTCGTCGAGTCCCTTGGCTGTGGCGGTGACGATCTCCCCACGGTCGATGTCGCTGTTGCAGTGCTCTCAGAGCGGCCGTCCGCTCTCCCTTATATAGCCAGGGTGGCTGCGCGCGCATCTTCGTCCGCGAACGTATCTTCCGCACTCTTCTCCACGTGGTGAAGACTGCGTCCGCGAACGGTTCTTCCGCGAAGGCTCCTCTTCCGCGAACGGTGCTTCCGCGACTGATGCTTCCGCTGATGATGCTTCCGCAATCGTGCTTCCGCGAACGGTTCTTCCGCGAACGATGCTTCCGCTGATGATGCTTCCGCAATCGTGCTTCCGCCAACGGTTCTTCCGCGAACGGTGTCTTCGCAAGTGGACTTTGTAGATCACGTGACCGTTCCTAACGAACGTTTCAGCGCGGCAGTTGCATGGTTTTGTTACAACTCCACCCTTTCTGGAGATCAACGTCCCCGTTGATCCTTTCTCTCTCTTCTTTTCTCTTCTTCCTCCTTCTTCGTCTTTTCCTGCCTGTCTGTTGTTTACAGGGCTCTCTCCCTCCACTTCACTGGCGATCCACCTCGCTTTCGGACGTCTCCGCCAGCCTGTCCCGAGTGTCTGTATATGCTCGGAGCTGTTCCCGGAGCAGCTTGGTCTCTCGGACGTGGGCTCGCAGCTCCTTCCGGTGGCTCTTCCCTCGTTGAGAGGCCTCCCCTCGCAGCTGCAGCACCTCGGCCTCGAGCTGTCTCTGCTCCTCCTTGGCTTGGAGCCGAGCCTCCGCTTGGGTGAGGTGGCGTCGTCCCATGGCTATCGTGGATGCCAGGTCCTCCAGGGCCTTCTCTCCGGCAGTGACCGCTCTGCCCAGGCCCTCCACATACGGTCGCAGTTGGTCCTCCTCCTCCGGAACGGGCTTGAGGTACCAACTCAGGTCTAGGGGCTTGTAGGTAGGGGCCGAGTCTCTGGGAACGGGGGGTCCGTCGTCCTCGGGGGTGGGGGCCTCCGGGGATTCCGCCTCTCTCCGCTCCTGCTGAGACTCCGGTTCCTCTTCGCTATTCGGGGGGTCGTCCTCGGGGTCTGGGGCGTCCTCTGACCTGGGGGCGTCCTCCCGGGGGCTTGACGGCGTGGAGCTGGTCGTCCCGCTGGCCGCAAAGCTGACAGTCTTCAGCTCAGGGGCAGACACAGTAGTCGGACCATCTCGGGGGTCGGACACGGGCGTGTCGGTCGTCGTCCTCCTCCGTCCTGGCTTGAGGGTGTTGCCGCTGGCATGCGACGTCTCATGCCGGTCTCTGTCAGCTCGGCGGGCGAATCGCTGGCTGCACATCTTGCAGAGGTGCCGCCCCTCCTTGTGCGTGTGTTTGGTCGCCACGTGTCGGCTAAAGTTGGATGCCGTCACGTGGATCCGGCAGGGGCTGCACCAGCGTCGCCCTCTCTCGGTGGACAACTTCCGGGCAGGGGACCGTCGACCTCCTCGGGGCTCCTCACGACGCTCCCGGCTCCTCGAGCGCTCCCGCTTCCGGTCAGGCTTGTCTATCTTGGTAGGTGGGTCGCTCATCTTGTCGACTTCAAGGGGCAGAAAGTCAGCCAAGTCGAAATCTGGAACGTCCCCGAAATCTTCGTCTGCAAATGCGGGTATCTCAATGATCTGCAGAGTTGGTGTGTTCATGGTTGAAGTGATGACGGAATCGTAGGCCGGCCTGCTTATATAGAAAAGGCGCGGACCAGGGATCTGGGGGAAAAAGCATTGTCGTGGAACGAAATAACGTTTTTCGCTTGCTTCCGCGAACGGTTCTTCCGCGAACGCTGCTTCCGCGAACGTGCTTCCGCGAACGGTACTTCCGCGAACGCTGCTTCCGCGAAGGTTCTTCCGCGAACGCTCCCGTCGTCGTTTACATCGTTTGGACTGCATTCCCGCCGTTTTCCACTCGTCCCTCGTCATCACTGGGGGTCCGGACTGGGGTCACATCGTCCGGATTGGGTATCCAGGCGTCGGTTTCAGGGGTAAACCAGCACCTTTTTATATTGTCGATGGTCCCAGGCTCCAGAATATCCATCGCCACCCTTTCTAGCTGATGGCTCACCGGTCGTGGGGGGCTCCGGTCTTCAGGCAGGGACTCCTCGGTCGGCTCTGCAGTCGTCCTCGGGTCCTCCTGGCGGCGCACCTCCCAGATCTGGAATATCCCGACTCCATCTCCGCAATAGTGATCTTCCATCAAGGGCTCAACAGGGACCTCCCATACGATGTTGACTTGAGGTCCTCCTGGGCTCCATCCTTCTCCGCTGATCGGAGGAAGCAAATCCTCATCAGAGAAGTCCTCCAGGGGTAGGGGACACTCCCCCTGAGTCGGACAGGCCTCCTCTTCTCCTTTGGGTCTTGCTACGCTTCATATCAGGGTACACCAGCAGGGGGCGCTCGGTCAGAGGTTGACGCAGCGCCTCGAACACCTGCTGATGAGCCTCGCTCCAATGGTTGTCGAACTCCATCTCCGTCGTCCTTCTGATAAGATGTCAAATCTTTCGTCGACTCAAGGCAGAGGGTACGCATCCTTCCGGGTGACTTCATTTAGACGGCGGTTGTTGACACAACTGACGACCTCCACCTCCTTCTCCGTCAAGTCCGGATGCATTCCCTCCAGGAGCGGTTTTAGATGCTCCGGGCACTCTGGTGTCTTCGTCGACGGTTCTGCGTGCATGGCGTGCACTCTGGTTTCGGGCTGCTCAGGCGTCCGGTTCCGCCACTTGGTGGAGTTTGGTGTAAGGGGCTCATGCTCCCTCCCGCTCTCCTCCCGGTACCACTGTTCCCTTTTAGGTTCATTCTGGGTTGTTTTCCCTCCATCGGGACGAAATCCCAGGTCGATCACGGCCTCTATTCCGTGAAGCTCGGCTAGGATGGTCCCCATCAGCACAGTGCAAGCTCCAGCGCCGGCGTTCAGAAGTACCACCGGTACCAGGCGTCCTCGGGGTCGTACCAGGGCTCGTCCTACTACGAGGGGGTCGTCCTCCAACGGCTCTCTTGCGGACTGCACGAGGCCGGCCTTCGGAACTCCTCCCTCACTTCCTGTCAGCTTGAGGTCCACCATCATCTCTGAAAAGGGTGGCAAGACGACCGTCTCCTCCGTCACCAGTGTGTAGACGGCGTCCTCGTGGCCCGAGCTCATCACTACGGTAGTGTCGCCCACCTGCCACTCGCCCTTACGCAGATCCAGCTGTCCCCCAATCTGTTGAAGTACATCAAGCCCCAACACTCCCGGGATCCCTAGTTTGGCTACCAGTACATCTGCCGACACGAGTCGTGTGCCCAGTAGAAGTTGAACTGTCATCTCTCCTTGAACCTGTAAGTAGTCTCCGGTTGCTGCCCGTAACCTTATTCTCGTCTGCCTTATCATTGCTTTATGTTCGTCATCCATTTGGTCGAAGAGACACTCGTCCAGAACGGTGGAAGAGGCACCCGTGTCCACCAACATACGAGTCGCCTTCCCCATAACGTGGCATGCCGCATACCACGCCAATGTGCCTCGGGCACCGGCTGACAGCGACACCACCTGGCCATTTCTGTCAATCTTAAGAGAGCTGCCACTCTCCTCAGGGACGCCGCCCTGGATAAGTACTGAGTCGTCCACCCACAGTGATGCACCACCCTGGTCCTCTCTGTCAGTCTTAAGGGAATCACTCCCCTCGGAACCGCCGCTCCGGATAAGTAATGAGTCGTCCACCAGCAATAGCTGCTGCGCTGGCCCCTTGGTCATTCCGCTCCACCGGCCCTCCGTCTCCTCTTTCACGGCCGCTTGTGGTTCAGTTGCATAGGGGGGTCCCTGCTGTTTCGCAGCCTCCAGCCTCAAGGTTGTAACCTGTTGGTTCTCCTTGCTGCTAGCAGAAACCTCGTTGATGTCTCCGTGGGTCCCCAGACGCTCCACGGCTCCATCGGTCTGCATTTCGTCGACGTCTCCGCGGGGCATTAGACGCTCCACGGCTCCATCGGTCTGCATTTCGTTGACGTCTCCGCGGGGCATTAGACGCTCCACGGCTCCATCGGTCTGCTGTACATTGGCACTCCCGTCTGTGTTGACAGGCTTGCCCTCCAAATAGTCGAGAATTCGATCCTCGAGCTCCTCCTGTGCCCATCCAGTTACTTCGGATGCACACCGGAAAAACCTATTAAAAATCTGTGAAACTAAAAATTCCCCCCTGGCAATGTGTTCTTCACGTCTTCGTCGAGCTTCTCGCCTGTGAAGCCGTGCACACACCTGCCAATGGCCCATACGGTTGGGGGCTGGTATGAGCCCTACTGGTTTTCCGACACCTCGTCTGTCAAACTGTTCCGCTCACCAATCTCCTCGATTAGTCGACTCAAGCGCTCCTCCTTGGTCCGAGGTGGCGGCCGATCTGGACACTGGTACTTCCGATGACCCGGCTTCCCACAGTACCAACAGTCATCTGGTCCCGGCCTAGCGCTTGGTCCCTTGTTCTCAGCAGTGGCGGCCCTCGGCTTGATGGATAGCACCTGCTCACACAGCTCGATTAGTCGATCCAGCTTCCTGTCTTGGCTCTCAAAGAGCCCCTTGAAGTAGGGAAGTCTGGGTAGACCCGCTACGTTCGGCTGGTTGCTCTGCTGCCCACTGGTGGTAATCTCGCCTCCCTGCTGGTTCTTTAATAGCTGTAGGACCCGTCCTAGAGCTGGCTCGGAGTCCTCCGACTCTATGGACATCACCGGCTTCCCAGGCTTGGGTTTGACACATTCGTACTGGGTCACGAACGCTATGGCCTCCTCCATGGTCTTCATCTTCCTCATGAGCGCCATCACCTTCATGTCCCCATCTGGATGGCCCTTCCAGAAGTGGTCTAAGGCGATAGCCTCCTGAGCTGCGGAGTTCAGATCCGGATAACCACGGCCGGCCAGTCGCTGCAACTCATAGCCGTACTGCTGGGGTGTCTCTGCCTTCCTGCGGGTTCTCTGTCCCAAGGTCGCCTTGTAGGACTCCTCCTGACAGTCAGGGTCGAATCGTAGGGTCAGCTTGTCGGTCAGAACGTCGATGTCCCTCCGGTCTGCAGGACTCAGGCTGGTCAGCATTCGTCGCGCCTCTCCTGTCAAGCTCCCGGCTAAGTAGACGCCCTGTTCCCGCTTGCTCCATCCGTTGACCTCTGCGATGACGTCAAAGTGGGCCCGGTACACCGGCCACTCTATGGAAGTCCCATCGAACTTGTCAGGGGTCAGCATCTTCCGGTTCCTTCTGCCGTTCTGATTCCAGGCTGTGCTGTCCTCGGACGACGAGTCCTCCTGCCTCCGTCTCGGCCTAGGGCTTCGTCGGTGCAGCGGCGGTCCCCGCCTCGGTGGTCTCCTCCCCCGTCCTGGGTAACCATGGCTGCTCTCGGTCCCTCCATCAGATGAAGGCCCCTCATCGCCCGATGATGAGAAAGGGTGCTGTCTCCGGCCTCCCTGGGTGACTGAAATAGAAGCTGGATTTCTCCAGGAGGCTGGCTGTCTCGGTTGTCGACTGGGTGAAGACCTCTCTCTTCCGCGAACGCTGTCTTCCGCGAACCCTCCGCGAACACTGTCTTCCGCGAACCTTCCGCGAACGGACTCCTCCGCCAACAGCTCCCGAAGAAGTTCTTCCGCGAACAGGCCTCTTCCGCGAACGTCGTCTTCCGCGAGTCTTCCGCGAACGGGCTCGTCCGCCAAGATGTCTCGGAGACGTCCCTCCACAAAAGATGTACGTCCGCGAACGCCATCTTCCGCGAGTCTTCCGCGAACCGGCTCATCCGCGAATGGTCTTCCCCGTCTATTCTGAAAAACTGGAAAGGAAGATTGGTCGCCTGGATCACTCCTTTCGTCGAGCCGCCGTCTGGGTGAAGACTCCGCTCTTCCGCGAACACTCTCTTCCGCGAGTCGTCCTCGTCCGCGAACGTGGTCGTCCGCGAAGGGCCCTCCCCGGTCACAAGCGTCCTCGTCACCAAAGACTCCCCCTCGCCCACGAGCCCGTTCATCCACGAAGGATCCCCGGCTGCAAGCGTCCCTGTCGCCGAAGAATGCCTCTCGCCCGCGAATGTTCTCTTCCGCGAAAAGTCCTCTCCCTCTCGAGCTGCTCTCTTGGGTCGGAGCCCAAGTAACCCGTCCTCCAGTCACTCCCGTTTGTCGACTCGTCACACCAGACCGCTGCCCTGTTGCACCAGACTGCTGCTCTGTTGCACCAGACTGCTGCTGGGACTGGTCCCAAAGCCGTCTCAATGCTGCATTCTCTGGAGGTGCCACACTTGGACTCTGCTCCGGTAGCTGTAGCCGATCCCTCCTCGCCCAGATTTCGCCGTCCTCCCCGTCCAGATTGACGTACTCCGGTCCCAGCACTCGTCGGAACTCGGGGCCCCTCCTAACGCTCTCAAGGTAGGTTGACCTCTCCCTGTCTCGATCGTGCTGCCACCCAGAGTCGTGTCTGAAAAGAAAACGGTTGTCGGGTGTCTGGCTCCGGGGTCTCTGTTGACTAGTCGACTGGCCCATGGAAGGTCTCGACCTCCCTGGTTGCTCCTCACTCGTCGAAACGTCCCGTCTACCCCTGGCTGTGAAGCTGCTCTTCCGCGAACGGTCGTCTTCCGCGAACGTTGTCTTCCGCGAACGGTCGTCGGCCTCTTCCGCCAAGGTCGTCTTCCGCGAACGGTGGTCGTCCGCGAACGTCTTCCGCGAACGGTCGTCTTCCGCGAACGTCCCCCGCGAACGGTCGTCTCCCCCTTCCGCAAAGGTCGGCTTCCGCGAACCGCTGTCTTCCTCGTCCGCAAGTGAGGCCGTCCGTGAAGAGTCTTCCTCTTCACCTCCTGTCTTCCCTGGGGCAGTTTCGTCGTTTTCGCCGGACATGAGTGATGCTGAGGTTCGTTCCCTGGCAGTAGACCCTCGGGGATCCTGGTCACGGCACCAAGTTGTGACGTTTGGTAATGACTTGTTTTCGGTGTGGCCCAAAAAACCTGGTTTCTCTGATCGTATAGACTTTATGTAACTCCCGCTCGTTGTGATTCGAGAGCCGTCACTAAATTGGTGTCCCCCAACGCTGGTGTATCATCACTCCGTAGCTTACCGGCTTCACTTAGGCAAGAAGCAACTCAGATGTAAATAAATTGAAGATTTATATACATCAAATCAACTTACAATTGTATGGCTGGTCACCCACGTGACGTACAAATATGAAGTTCAGACATGGAGCACTGTATGACCACATTTCAAAAATAAATAGTGCACGAGGGCACAACTAAAAAGAGTTCTTAGCCGGCGGCGTCTCTCTGTCCCTTCCCGTTGAAGTTTCCCGTCCCGTTTAGTCGAATGGTTTCTCCAGGTAGTCGGTCTAATCCCGGTTGACTCTAAGGCCCTGAAGAAGGAGTCGTCCGCACGGAGTTCGTCGAGTCCCTTGGCTGTGGCGGTGACGATCTCCCCACGGTCGATGTCGCTGTTGCAGTGCTCTCAGAGCGGCCGTCCGCTCTCCCTTATATAGCCAGGGTGGCTGCGCGCGCATCTTCGTCCGCGAACGTATCTTCCGCACTCTTCTCCACGTGGTGAAGACTGCGTCCGCGAACGGTTCTTCCGCGAAGGCTCCTCTTCCGCGAACGGTGCTTCCGCGACTGATGCTTCCGCTGATGATGCTTCCGCAATCGTGCTTCCGCGAACGGTTCTTCCGCGAACGATGCTTCCGCTGATGATGCTTCCGCAATCGTGCTTCCGCCAACGGTTCTTCCGCGAACGGTGTCTTCGCAAGTGGACTTTGTAGATCACGTGACCGTTCCTAACGAACGTTTCAGCGCGGCAGTTGCATGGTTTTGTTACACACGTAAGAACTCAACAGAATATCCCTTGCGGGTCCGTAATGTTGAGCATATCGTTCGTCACGTGGTAAACATCTCAAACTTTACATTTTTGAGGGATCGTCATAGAAAATAGATACTATTGTGGATATGTTTAACACTCTTAGAAAAAAAAAGGTTCTTGTGGGTTCTCTAACGAACCTTCAAGGTTCCATTTCTCCGTTTTGAGGTTCTTTGCGATGGGTAGGGTTCTTTAGAGACAACAACACTGAAAAAGGTTCCAAAAATCTCAATTTGAAATAATAAGGTTCTGGAAAGGTTCATTGAGCGTGACTGAAGCAAATGGTTCTTCGAGTTTGGGTTTCTAGCTGATATATGTATATACATAAACACTGTATATTTTTTGTATTAACTAGATAGGATTCATACACATATTAAAGATAATAACATGCATTGCTTCTTGATATTATTTCAATAGCATTGTTTTAAAAGTATCGTTATCGCCTTTTTTAACTAACAGAGCTAAGAACATTTAAAACAAGACATCTTTGAGCAATAATAATTTGCATATTTATATTAAATCACTCATCATGTTTAAACTCCTGATGAATGAATCTTTAAATTTCATGCATGCATGATGCAAACACATGTATTCACTTTTGTGTTCATTTCAATGTACGCTTTTGCCTCAATTAATTTTTAAATGATAAGGATTTTACAGAGATTACTACAGGGCGTGTTATTCTTTATATTCAAATACCCGAAACCAAATAGTTTATATCCCCCCCCCCCCCCACGCGCTATATGCCTCATCTGCCACTGTTTGTCCCATGTGAGTATTACGTAAAATATCTGATCTTTCCAGGATTCGCCCAGATAACAATTGAGTACATATATTTCCACCGGATGTTGTTTCGGTCATCCTTATATACCGCACAGTTGGCTACGCTATTAATACGACTATAGGCCCATTGCTGTCAAAACACTATAATTTTTCCCAAGTGGACATTACTTGGAAAGCTAATTTGTAGTGAATAGACATAATCTAGCCTGTTGCACAATATATTCATATCATGCAATATGATCACTCCAAACCAGCCCCCCCTCCCCACAAACACACACCTCCACCCAACCCCGGCAGCACCCATTCTTACACGAAACCGCGGTGTTTGTATTTGTGGGAGTATGAACAGCCGGACCATTGTTCAAGTCATTGTGCATGTCCTTTACATACACGTACAATGTATGTCGGCCTATCGTAGTGAGGGTGGACGGTGCCACATTACATTGGTAGACACCCAAGCCAACCAATGAAACGGCTTCTGGATGGCAGTATGTCGTCACGGGGGGTCGTGGGCGGTCAATATTAGAATTCAAATCAGAGATTTACACAGACGGAGAGAGAGGATAATTTGAAGCTGCATTCTAATATCCATACGGGACACAGTCATAACTTGGATTTGCATTTTGTGGAGATGAAAATAGTAAACTTCACCGTGGATCAAGTTAGCAAGATTCGACTACGTGAATATGGATGAAGTAGTGCACATGGTGAGTACCTTATGCAATTTCAGATGTGTGTGTGTTTCATTCGTTTTATTGTGTATATATTGGGGGGGGGGGGGGAGTTTAAATACAAATGTGCCTAGTTAATATAGTGTAACTTATATCACGTGTTGACTTTCGATTATATTCCCGCCATTGTATTTGATAATTTGTACAAGACAACGTTATCTGATGGCGCCGCCGAGTTAAAATCGTCAGATGGCGCTGAACGTTGTGGCCGGAAATCCTTCAAATAAAAGCATGGCATTGCCATTGGGATAGTGAAATAACCAAAGTTCATAACAGCACGATATCCGTCAATATCTCCACATATTCCTGCCATCCACGGTATTAAAAAGCAGTGTTTGTACAAATAATAGTTATTCATCTATTTTATGTATACATTTAATATTTTATTACTGATTAACTGATTTGAACAGGCAAATGAAATGAAATATTTGTGGGTACTTATCAAACATATTTCGAAGCATTCATTGAATGATTCCTGTTTTAAAATAAATAAAGTCGTTAGTACTGCACTTGCATACAGCATAACTGGTTCAAATATTGAGACTAATAGGAAATTGCTATTTATAGATGCTACATGAGATGGAACTCTGCTACGGGATGATAGTTGATGCTACACTGAGAGTGTCCTGGTGAACGCGGGTCGCAAATGACCAAGGAGGCGAAGAATTGAGCGTCCCCTCACACAGAACATGCAGGCTTCAATTGACTATAAGTTGGGAAGAAAACAAGGTATTCCCAGTTTACCTGCCACATATCATTCTTGATTAAGAGGAACAAGTCAAAAGTGCTGATCCTAACATTAGTATTTTTTATTATCTCATACGGTCGGAGGCAGCGCTGCTAAGCCTGCCTGTACCCCGCGCTATCAATGAGCTGTGGAGCGCAGGAATAAGAGCGCTGGCGCGCGCACAAGCTCAGTACCCCTGGGATCACCCCAGCGAGGAAGACTCACTCGTGCCACGGAATATCTTGTGCCACGGCATTCCACGTCCGCCCATACCGCAGGTAGAGTTTATGCTCCCTGCCCCGCTTCAGGAGGGAGGGTCCCAGCCGTCCACAGACAAGAGGGACAGCGCGGACGAGCAGCCTATGGAGGAGGGTCAGGTCTAATGAAGTCCTGCCGCTTTCTGCGGAGTCCTCACAGGCCTGAAGCGCCAGTTGGTGAGGCCTTCCAAGGTCTTCATCCTTTCTGGACCACCATGCTCAAAATTTCAGCTTGTTTACTTGGTTTATTCAAAATTTTGGAGCGCGTTTCAGCGCGTCGGGAAAGTCGGGACTTTCTGATTTTGGGAGTCTTTACACTTTGATAAGATGCCAGACTGTTAATATATTACATATAAATGTGAGGGTATACATTTACGTTTTTGTTTTGAAATTTCCTTCTACATAGTCACTCGGATGTTTATTGAAATGTTTCAGGACACCAAGGTTGTGTAAGCATTGTTCTGCTGTGTGGACTCTTCCATGGGAGGGAAGGTTTATTCTTCTTTATAAACCAGGTATAATAATGACTGATAACTACACATGCTACATACACCATATATGCTTCTCAAGGTCATTATTGCTCGTCTAAAAAATCGTTTTTAAAAAGATCGATATAGTTGCAGCTTGATATGACATGTCAAATTTTCAATTTATGGTATTAATCTATGGTAACATGCTTAATATCAGGGCAGTACAGTTTATTTATCTACAATATTTATTTTAGGATCACCGACCAGCAACGCCGACATTGATCCTGGATGGCTGCCCAGATGGCAACTCACTGAAATCGCAACGTATTCGTATGGATGGATGCGATGGAAGTGGTGAAAGATGCCCCCCAACATCGATATCATCTCAGGCGTGCCTTCTTATTCCTGTGTTTGGGGTGCAATATCCCAAAACAGCTGAAAAACTCTGATGTCCATGGGACGTATTACCTTAACTCAAAATGAAACAAACGGTTCTTATCTCTGTTGATAGAATGTATGACTGCTTTTCTGATTCTGTTTGGGTATATTATTTGGTATGATAGTTACAGTATATATGATGCATGAATGTTACTACAAATGTGAAGTGTGATTGTTACTTTGTATATGATGTATGAATATTACTATAGATATGATGTTATAAAATATGATGAAATAAATATTTTTTTCCACCAAAGTATGTTTTGGTTACTATAATGATGTTGAACAGGTATATCAGAAGGCGTGGCTTGCATGATTTCTTTGTTTCCGATATCCAGACCTCTTTATTCAAGAGTCCTTTATGGAACTTTTGGAGGTTCAATAAGAAACCAATGTGCTTCAGAGAACATGAATTGAACCATATGAGGTTTTTCAAAGAACCTTGAATAAATATTCGGAGGTCCTCTGAAGAACTTGAAATGTTCTATTTAGAACCTTAAATATTCTAAAATGAACTAAAATTGAATCAATTGTTAATTCTATATAGAACCTGTAAAAATTGAAGGTTCACTAAAGAACCTGAAAGGGTTCAATATTGAAATGATAATTTTTCTGGGTGGAACCATTTTTGAACCAGGAAGAGTTCCTCAAAGAACCTAGAATTTACACGATGGTTCCCTGAAGAACCCCCAATAGGTTCAATTAACTGGTGGTGAAAGAACCTCGTTTGAACCTTTTCAAGAACCTTTTCTCATAATCCCAAAGGTTCTTTACAAAGAACCTATGAGGTTCCAATAAGAAGGTTCCATACAAAGAACCTTTCAAAAGGGTTCTAAATAGAACCTTTGATGGTTCCATATATGAAGAAGCCCAAAGAACCTTAAAAGGTTCTATCTAGAACCTTTTTTTCTAAGAGCGTACATACGTTTCGCTAATATGGGAAATTGCATGTTGTGTACATTGCAGATGATAGATGAAATTGTATCTGAGGGATTTTTTGAGGGCGAATTTGGACGGTTCAAATCCAGATAGCCTCTGGCAGAGTAATGACCAGTTTGTCGTCCAAAAACAATGTACGTACATCGCCAATCAACGGAGAAAAACACATTTTCAAAGTCATTCATCATTTTCACAGGCATTTTAAATATCATGTATGAACCCATGTATTTTTTTTGCCGAATTGCACATATTAACGCTGACATCACTTAAAGAAGAATACCCTTTTTCTGAAAGCCCCGATATTAAAGAATTCAAAATTCAATATGACAATTTCAATATCTACTGTGGACGCGGTCCGTATTTCCCCCTTTGATATATCCAAGTGACCATATGCTGTGTGGTCTTGGTAACCTCCCGCAGGGGTCAGTCTTGTCCCTTCCCAGGACACAACCCTTGAACCAACCCCGGGACAAAGGGACAGAGTGGATTTGGATGGGGGTGGAGGGGAATATTCGCTTCCCTATACTAATCATCACTCGTTAAACAAATATAAATTTGAATCTTTTAAACATAAGTTAAAATGAAACAGAAATGATTAGTAGCGATCCAATAATATTTGAATTTGTACCACCTTTGAAAAGCACTAATATGCATATATGCCCATACTACGACACGTATATCGATTGAGAATTACAAACTTCCTCAAGAAATTTGTGACTTTAGGGCACAGTATGACGGTTGTAGTGTGCAGGACAGGGTTTGGTGGAAATGACAACAAAAACAATAACAACAACAACGAACGATCTAACAATCTGACCATATGAATCCTAATTCTTTTGATTGGTATCCGATTTGCAAATTGCTTAGGCCTACACATTTATTTTCTTTCCTTCTTCCTGTATATGAGTATGTAAGAATGTGGAGCACTCACAGTGAGCGGAGATATGATGCTGATAAATATCATATTGCGGTTTTCAAATGTCAAACATAACTCACTATACAATATATGAATTATGATTATTTTTTTTTCAAAAACAGTGAATTTCCATACAATCCATGGTTAAGACTAGAGATTGTTAGTGCGAGTCGTTTTATCGAAAACGGCGAGAGTAACTTTATTGTGTCATTTCGAGTCTATTATAAACGCAGATTATCACAGGAATAATCGTATGGGTTTCTCCAATATCAACACTTTTCCAGTGACTTTTCATATAAGGATATTTCTCACGGACACGCAAGCCGCTGCTGTAGCCAATGAGCGCGTTTGGCTCCGCCCCCTTTGCTGTCACTCATGACAACCGGCCGTTTGCGCGTGGCACCTCGGACACGACAGAGTGCGGGCCAGGTATTGATTAAGTCAGTCCGTGCACTGGTTGACAGGGGGCAGCCAGTGGTCCCTAGGCGCATCCCAGCCCGACAGGACCGCAGGGCGAGGTGGTGTTCATGGCCTCATCGGAGGTCTTCTATAACATGGAGAATTTTGCAAAAATGTACGGGAACACATTCTGAGCATATATTAGTGCCTCCCAAAAGTCTCGACAACTGGTGTAGACTACATGTTTTGGTCAGGTGTGTGATTGTACATACAATCCTTCATGCATATTGGTTTCCTGTCGCAGAACTGTTATCAATGTAACTATATGCTCGCTGCGGCCCGCATTCCCAATTGAAGGTTCAAACTCAAATGGCGATTCTAATGCAACTCAAATGATAGTATTCAATATACATAATATATAGTTTGTGTACTGTCTGGGAGATTCAGTTCTTGATAACCAAGCTTGTAGCACGAATCAAATCCAAACGCGCTTATTTGAAACTCGCTCCACTTCATCCAGCCTTCAAACCCTGAATCGAAGAGTTTGTTGGAACTTCACATATTGAGACAAGACATTGAACAATGGACCAATCAGTAGCTGCAAATAGTCTCTCATTTTGTAGAGTAAACCGTGCAAAGTGTGCATTCTACACACAATCATTGGTCAATCAAAACCCTATTTATGTTCAAGGGTATGGTTAACATCGGATCTGCATGGTAGGGCTAGATCTGTGATTGCCATCTACAACCTTGTTCTCGTCGAGGAATGACGTTTGCATTGCATTACTGTGAATGCATGTACCATGTATACATTGTGCTGTAGAGACGACCAACGTTAAATGGTGTCTTCAGCTGCTATGAGGGATAACTTGCATGTCCCAACCCTCTATTGTACATATAACAAGGGAATAAATGAAATATTCTCGTTCGTGGTTCTTATGTCACTTTGTGAAACACTCAAAAAGATTTAATTCTATGTCCATGTCTGGTTTCTAAAGACGCGTTTGACTGAAATACGGCATGTATGGGTGCGCACCGCCATTAACAATAATTAGGCCTGGGAGGTTTCGCGGTGGGCCGTTGCTATAGCAACGCTGTGCAATGTC
Source organism: Terebella lapidaria (assembly GCA_949152475.1). Classification (NCBI taxonomy): domain Eukaryota; kingdom Metazoa; phylum Annelida; class Polychaeta; order Terebellida; family Terebellidae; genus Terebella; species Terebella lapidaria. The sequence goes on from OX424566.1 coordinate 36,665,219, forward strand.
GTGTGCTCTTAAGTGTCCGAACTTTGTCTGTGCAAGTCACAAATTATGTCACTGACAGAAAGCGAGAGCATGCAATCGCGCACGTTGTTGTTGAACGACACGCAACAGGTATGCAAAAGGCTCTGTTGGATAAAATTATGCCTACGTAGATTTTCGGACCTACCTTGAACTGTATATCTTACAACAGCATCGTGCGTGGGCTGGGGGTTTGAAATGTGTCCCATATGTTTGGGAAATGATGAGTCTGTATTGCATTAAGTAACAGATTCAAATTCAAAGACAGGGCCTTCTTACAAACGACGGAACAGCCAAGAACAAGACGCATTCAGCCTTCAGGAAAACGTGTGTTCAAGGTGTGCATATTGTATTCCATGTGTCCCACTAAATCTAAAGGCGGAAGAAGTTATATTTTACTTATTTACTACTCTGGGTATGTCCAACATTGAGGACAGTTGGTATGACGACGTATACCGAGTGTCTTCTGTGTGTGTTCTGTGACATATCGGCTCTCTGCCTCCCGAATTACACCAACACGTCCTAGCAACCGGCTTATGCAACGCTGGAGAGCAATGTTGTATGTCGCCTGTCCCTTGGTGTTTCAGCGGAGCGAACCCCAGGAGTCAGCACTCGACTGGTCCAAGTGTTATCTGCGGAGCAGTGGTCCCATTCTTCGAGGTACCGTAACTGCGCTGATGGGAGCGCCGTGTCAACGCGTGTCTCACAACTTACCGTACTTCCTTGGATGACAACGGCCAAAAGAGCGTTGCCAAGGCAAGGACATACTTTAGGTCCTCGCGAGAAAGAGCAGAGCTGGTATATTTTCTTACATATATATACATTACTTATTGTCGTCGAAACAAGTGTCGACAAAAAAATCATTGAGTGATTACTCGTAGATCAGAATGTCATGCGACAACATCGGAGTTTTCACGACATGGCGCAAGATTGTCTGGCCACAATTGGTATTGTAGCGGGGTAATTTGTCCACAGTCACCCAGAGCACTTGCTCTAAAACGTTTCCACTCACATACATATATGCGTATCTTTTTCTTCTTTCGTCGTTAAGATATGGGTAGTTTCGTGGTGTATGTGAGATGTACAGAGTAGAGAACACGATAAGATATGTTGTGTTTTCCGACCAATCTTTCGCTTTACGTCTCTTGCCAGTCTTCTGTATGTATTTTTTACAACATTTCCGCACGTCATGTACCAGTGTTACTAGGTTACGTGCCCGCCAGGCGCCCTGACCGCACGACACGGTCCACTGCCTCCCGACCACGTCCGGGGTCCGCCTTCCGGGGTCCAACTCCGGAATACACCGCATCCATGCTCCACCGCACAACGTCACATCACTTTTCTTTACGCGTGGTATCCGCCTTCTTTGCGCTGTTCTACACTTGCCATTGATGTATTTTACAGGCGCTTGCATATAGGCCCGCGTATAGAGCCTACATGTGTGGTGTGGGAGAGTGTTGAAAAAAACATAAACGTGCTGTGAGAAAAGAAGAAAGAAAACGAAAAAAAGCAAATGACCAAAAAGTTGAGATACCGCCCCACAAAGTTGTAAACATTGAGAAAATCTATGAACGAGAGAAAAAGTCGCCTCTGAGGAGAGCAGATATCTGGCGTGGACTCGACGTGTTGTCAGGTTGCTCGGCGAGACTGGATGGTTTGTTTTGGCGGCGAAATAACCCTCGACACGGGCGCTGGATGAGGTTGTTACGACGTTCGAGTGGCGGGGCACATCACCGCCGTGATGTCACCGGGATACGCTAAAGCACGGATCCGCGAGATGTGGACCCGGGCCGGTCGGCGGATCACAGTCCCACACGCGACTCTATTTTTTATCGCTCTTCGTTCTCCATAACTTTTTCCCCTCCTCACTCACCCCACTCGATCCAAGCCTCGATCAGCTTTCACTATCGTTCTTATCAGTGACCGAGATGGGAAGCGGAGAACCGAACCTACCTCGTGATAGCGAGAGAGACGAGAATTCTTGCCTAGACTCGAGTCATGGCCGCATGGATTATGGCATATCAGTGTGACCAAAGAGTAACAGAAGGCAGTCATTATTGAGATATGGATATGCACGGGGATTGATACAAAAGAATAGTGTAACTAACGGATTACAATCATTAGGATATGATATTCCGCGAACGAGTTCGCATCTTTTATCTTTCATGCGTTGTTGGCAGCATTTGGAGTTGTCAAACACACAGCGTTGACACAATGATGGTGCGCGGACGCTTCTGTTGGCCACAGCGCAATCGCTGGTGACTTCGGCTCTATTTAATTAACACCCCAAGATGCTTTGATCGTTGGTCTCCGTATTGATATTACACTAAAGAGGGCAAACACCGTTGTACAGATTGCCTAGTGATCTAATCCGTGTGCGATTTGCGGCAAAACGGCTGCAAGTCCCACGGGCGAGCGCCCATGTCAACAGCAATCGAGTCACCAAGCTAGGTTCGGGGTAGAGCTGGCGAGACTCGGGGGTGAGGGGGTGTCGCTAGGAGATAGGGGCGGCGCCTCCTCCAGTCGTCCGTCAACGCTCATCCTCCACTAGACCCCCACAGCACAGCATTGGCTGCACGCGTGGAGACAGCGCCACGGTCACCAATAAGAGACATGCAAACAACTCGGTGGACGACACAAACTCGTCAAAGCGAACGACACTTGCTATCTGTGAGACCTCCGATATAATACGGTCATTCTTGACGATATGCCATCTATCTCGCTATCCGCCCTGGGAATTCCTTGCCCGTTGGCGAGCAGTTAAAAGAGTTTCACCTCCACTGGACAAGACTCATCTAAACCAGACCATCTACCAATCACAGAGCGTCGTTCATCGGCTGGAAAGTTGTCAACTTCGCTCAGAAACTTAGCAGAATAGCTTGATAATGCACATGGATATGTGATGTGAAACAGGCTGCATGCATAGATTGGATGGAACTGTGAGAAAATTCTAAGCTTTTAGCTGCAAGTTATGATGATGATAAAACAAGACATTTCTGATTGAGACCCGCGCAATTGTGATTAATACATTCAATATTGGGGGAAAGAATGCGTGTCATTTTGGAGGAAAACTTGTCAAATCGACGCGTCGACGATTAGTAGCAGTCAAAATTCGTCGCTGCGAGCAAAATAATCTGAAGAGGACTTCATTTAAAGAGGTAGCGTGTGTAAACAGCCTCGATTGGATAATATTCGTCAAGCGGCCAGACGTCAGCCCGACAGGAGAAGCGGACGAAACAAAAAGTCGCTAATACTTGTAGCAGTCAGTGATAACCCGCTGGAGTGAAAGTGACGACAGGGACAGGGAGAAGATAACAGTTATCGCCCGCCCGGGGATTCCCATGTGTGTTATTACACTAGTTGAAAGTGGTAACCATTCACGTATTACGTAATAAGAATTCCAATGAATTTTTCGAGTGCATGATATCTTGTGACACATTCGACTTTTTAATATAGTGCAACATGACACAATGTTTAAATTTTTAAAAGTAAGGTCGTCGAGTTCATAGATCTTTTCTCAAAATACGGGTTTAAAGACACCAATGATGTTTTATAATGTTGTGTTTTTGATTTCCACGGAAGGCCGGCGCTAAACATCCCCCCGGTGCCTACTATCGGCCCTGGTTACACGCCTGACCCTTCGGGCCTTCCACTACCTCCACCGTCCGGCTACCCTCATCCCCAGGATTTCGAGGGCCTCCCCGTGCCTGACCCTCTCATGGACGTGGATACAAACTGTAACCAAATGTTGCTAGGACAACCGGGAATGATGCCACCGAACCTCAACATGAAAACCGAACCTTACGCCTCGGAATCTGTCAACACCGTGCAGCAAAGTAAGTGCAATAAACACATGTGTATATAGTGTCATACACGTCGTGCAAACTGTAGACAAGGTATAACCATGCACTGATCGGAGTTCGCAAGTGCTTGGTGATAGCGCCGTGCCCTGCGGTTTTGGCGGAAGGTATGTTATGGTTGTATACCGCAGAAATATCGTCAAAAACTAACTACGTTTTCCTGCCTTCAGGTTGTGTTACCATCAGTCAAGTGTGAATATATATATATATTTTTTCTAAAATTGTCTACCGCCCAGCCACGAAGAGTTTCATAGTTTTTGCATGTTGTTACATGTATGCATATTTCTCTGTTCCAGTATGATCATATATAACAAATGTTAAAACAAACACAATATTACCTTTTCAGTTTCTTACCATGTGACCAAAGATTACAATCACGATTAAAATGAAAACTGTTAAATTTTATGAATAAATATGAACGCTCACGCCGCCATTCGGTCTATCTATTCTTGTTTGATTGGACACCATGGCTGGACAATAATCGCATGTACCTCCCTCTATCGAACACCTGTCTGCCCACATTACACGGAGCTCTTTTATCAATCGTTGAGCCCTGTCCGAGTCCGCAATCGTCCTGAGTTGTATACACGTCTGTAACTTTGCACGGACGCGTATATGTGATAATGACTTATGGTGTGTTCATGGTAACTTGGCATTGTTGATGTTCCGGAGATTTTGTTGATCACATTAGCCCAGAATAGCATTCAAGAATGGCTCAGAATTTCAACGATTCGTTATTGCAATGTTTGAGGGTTTGTAGGCTTACTCCACAACTCAGTGTTCTTGCAGTAAAATATTAACCTCAAACTACAATTTTTATGCCTTGTTATGTTCATGCTTACGAACAATCAGAACTAATGTTGTGACAACTATTATTTTGGTATCTCGAATGCAATCCCCCGCAAATGCTGGTCGTGCATCCAGTCTCGCAAACTTGCCGTCAGATTATAGTCGTGCAAATATCAAACGATTGGGGGAAACCATGAAATGACCTACCGCAAACATCTCGAACATACCTGTTCAATATATTTTGCTACAAATGTCTGGTAGTGAGTACCAGTTCACTGATCCTAATCAGAGATAACACCTGCATGATTCCCCTTTACCGGTAGTTTTACATATAAATGAAAATAATCCTCAATGTTGGAACCTGTATGTTCCATTCACGTGGAAAATCATATGGGCTTGCATAAAAATTCATGTATGAAATTCATCGATCGTCTGACGTATCGATAGCCGTTGTGCTATTTCGTGCTGCTTCGGTTTCACTACTACATTTAACAACCAAATCATTTCCAGTTCAGTGTTTTGTTCAAATGTTATGCTATATATCTAAATAATTCGATTTCATCAATATATATGTCCAATACATGCAAGATAGATCAACAATAATACAGCGTGCTTCGGGGACAGAACTCTTCAATGATCAAACACCCCCCTTACAAAACATTTTCTGGTCTTAAATTGTTCAGGCAAATTGGGGACAATATTTTTTAATTTTGACGGGCACCTGTTGTTCCGTGGGAGGTGTCTTATTCAGCCCTTCCACACATGAACACTATCGAGTGTTCGTGAAGGCACAAACACGTCATGGCGTCCAATAATGTTTAGTCGGGAGACAATGCCCAAGCTGTAACCTTTACTGACATTTTATTGTCCTTGGGGACACGATAAATACGCCCATTGCTGTAAAACAAATCGCGCTTCTGTAATTTGCAATGAACTATGGGTATGCAGCACGCGAGCTTGTACCGCGCTAACGACCCATCGCCCCCTTGTCATCTGGGGTCGTTGTGCTATTAGAAGTTTTAATTTTGTAAGTTCTAATAGAACTTTTATTACACTCATTTCGGTCAGAGATTCACCAGGATGAAATAATTTACTTACACTTTACAAGCAAAATTTCCTAAATAATGGAATTAAATTCCGTGTACGAATCTTGATTGATTAGTCTTTTCTTATTGAGGGTTACAATGAATTATAATAAATTTGAAGCACGTGCGAATGGTTTATTGTATGAAGAATGGATTAGCGACAATTAATGAAGCAATATGTCATTGATAACCTCTGTTCACGTGCTACAATATCAATGACAAGCGGAAGTTTAATATATAAGGATTAATACATTCAGTTTGTATAATGCAAAAATAATTAGGCAAAACCAAAATGACCTCAAGGCTCTTATGCCTATCTATAATAATCGGATTTTTCTGTTGACCCTAATAATTCAAAGAAGTTAATATATATCTATATCAAGGTTGTGTAATTCGAGTTGGTGTTTTCCTTATTTCTTCTCAATTAAATTACATTTGAAATAATGGGTTGGGGTCAATGATTGTGACCTCGTGCCAGAGTTAAAAATAGTTCTTGCTATAGGAAATTCCCTCGCTTCTTGTTGGGTATTTTTAGCCCCTCTCTCCAACGAGTTCAATGGGATCGAACTATTTCCGTTGAGATATTTTCAGGGATAAAACACCCATTCGAGATTCAAAATACATATTTTTTGTGATGGAATAGATGGGATTTGCCATGCATAATCTCCATGTTGCTTGACGTTTCCATATTTTGCCGATATTTAACAACATGGCAGGTTTGTGCCCCAAAATATTCTGCGTTTATTACCTTCAGCGTCTTCAACATGACCCAAGCTCTGTTGTGAATATCGCTATACTGATGATTCACCCCATGTCTCGGAGCTGGGGTATTCGATGAAAATTCGGAAGATCTGTGCTTCAGACTTAGGGACAATGAAAGGCGACAAAATATTCGCCAGCGCCGTTTATAACAATTCCATGTTCGGTGTCAGGATTCTCGCACCAAAACCATCAACAAATGATTGCCAAATGCCAGGAACGTGCGGGGCGTTAAAACTACACAGGGGGTCTTTGATTATATGCGTTAATAACCAACAGAATGGGACATTCCAGGCCGTCGCGATGTGTTTGTAGTGCCGTTTTATTCGCTCTTGTTCTCCCTATCGTAAATTCTATGGCTGTGATCCGCCGTGCTCGAGAATTACCCGCGACATCTATTCTGTGAGACACTGGGTGGAAGATCCGGCCATGACCAAAGGTCGTTCCCTATCACGGAGGGGCGTGTGGTCGGCGTTGCAGGCTGCGCTACAATAAAAACCTTACGGTCAAAAGATGACTTTTGCCATTCATAAAAATCTCTGAAATCGCCACCTGAGCTGAAAGCAGCTGAGAGGAATGAGTCCAGGAATAGCACAGAGATATGACATGGTAGGGGGAAGGGGCATGCGATTTACGATTTGTGCATGGAACCAGGGGTGAATAATCGACCGGTTGCCGGTCAGATGTTGACTGGTCCGAACTCCTACCTCCGATATCAGGGAGTACATTCAGCTAGCATAAGTCGATCTTATTGGTATTTTTTTTTATTAATTCTTGTGGGCACGGCTTATCCATACGTTCATTATACTAATTAAAGCCTAACAGAATCAACCCGGCAGGTGACGGCGTTGACACAGACTAATAAATACCAGAACGTGTACATCCAGGTCCCAGCGTAAAATTCCATTCAATAATTGGAACGTTTACAGTTAAATGAACATTCAAGACAAAATATTCTGATTGATGTAGACGATGCTATTTATTGCAGCTCTTATTTATCACATTGCGATGTGTAATATTCACAAAACACAGCCTTGTTTGTCGCACAATACTTGGGCTGGCATCTGCGCAACGATGTTCACAATTCTAATGTAAAATACCGTACAAATTTACAGTGGAATAAAACAACGGGAAACACTAAAAGTAAGTAATGTGTCAGCTCATGGAATTTGTATACTTTCGATTTCTATTGTATATGAACTAATTTAACAGAGAGATTGGTGTATAATATAGAATTTATTCGGTATATCAAATCCGACGATATTATACATCGGGTGTGAACAGCGGTCATGTGCGCTGCTAAACATGCAAACATTATTTCCATCAGTTGTAATCTGTGACAACTCAAATCCTGCTGTGTGTTGGAGAAACTGATTCAAGAAGATATGTCATCCGTGTAAAATGTAACAATTAAACACCGACTTATATATTTTAGACTTCTCTCCGCGTTTCACACATCTCAAGTTGTCCATTCCAAGGAAGCGCAGCGTCTCGCCACATAGCAACTTGTACTGATGTCTGTGATCAAATCTTACATAAGCTTACATCTCAAGTGGGACAAGATTGAGTTCACGTGACTTTCCTGTAAAAGTTGACACTTCGATTGGCTCGTCGATCTGATATCTGTGTTCATTAGCTGGGGAATCTATTGAAACTAAGAGGCTGCGAAATTTTATGTCGGTGCAGGTTGCGTTTCCTCGAGAGTAGATGAAATTGACGATGCGTTCCATATTTGGGGAAGTCATTTTCCGCCCGCGTAGAATTTTTGGAATTCCCCTGCTGTGAAAGTAGCAATTACGGAAAGCTTAAATCGAAAGGGTGTCATTTAGCAGTTAGCCGGTGTTTACAAGTCCTGCCCAGGCTATTGTCTCCCTATCTCCGTGTGTTCATTATTTCAGCACGTGTTTGAAAAGTTTAACCGGGTATCAAATTGCTGAGGTTTTTGACACGTTTGCTAGTTATTTAAATGTGGTTCTATTCTTGGAGAACAATTCATTTGAAGCGTATTCGAATCATTATTTGGAACTATGGGACGTAAGTATGATACATACTGATAAGAACGTGCCGATATTATCAACATGATTAAATTTTACATTAGAAAATCTGATAAATTATCTTCCGAAAAGAGCAGTTCGTGTAATAAAATAACATTTGTGTGAATATAACACCGGAAAGTTAACTTGTGACACGTCACGTGTTCACTTGCCTTACCTAATTTGTATCTGCCTATTTTGGAAGTAATGAAACAAAAAGAAACATTTATGCAGTTTTGTAATCACTAAACCTTATTTTTATACTATTGGATACTATGTCATATGGCTGTGAGTGGCAGCTGACTGACAGGCGCACAAATTAACTCAAATTGATACATCCTCAACAGAGCCAACCAAAATGATCTTTTTTTGTGATCGACATATTACACAAACATTGCACAAGTATCACATTGTATGATAATATATACAATGGTTCGAGAGGGCGAGGGCATAAAGCTTCTAACATGGACGTGTATGCAGAAAATAATAAAATTCTACAGTAGGCCTAGACACCGGCTAAATGCAGGAGTCGACGGTGTGGGAACGAGCAATATGTCGACTGGTGTGACGCGGCGACTCGCATTCTGCGTACGGGAGGGAACGGGAGGGGACTCTGGAGAGAGAGAGAGAGAGAGAGAGAGAGAGAGAGAGCGAAATTGCGGAATGCCATCAACTTTGTCAATTTGTCACCGGTGACTCCCGACGTTTTGACGTAAGGAGGGTGGCGATGTCGGCGACGCGACGGTCGGTGGGAGGGGATGCTGGGTGGGTGGATGGATGGAAGAGATTCTCGCTCGTACTACCGACGACGGTCAAGTGTTCTCCACACCGTGGCCCGCCGACAGCTCGCTATTGTCCCAACGGTCGTAATTAAAATCCGGGTGTGTATCGCCACCCCGCAACTCCCCGCTAACCTCCCGGACGAGTGGCTGCTCCATCCGCTATAGCCTCTGTCTTCTACAAGCAGGGTCGGGAGTCAGTTGACAGCGCCGGCAATGTCTGAGTGAGAGCTGGATCGCCGGAACTTCAACCACCCCCAATTCCTTGGTACAATTGAAAGCGGTGCATGTCATAGTGATCAAAATTGCTCCACTCTTAATGTCAAAATATAAAATAGAAATCAAGCTGACGGGGAAACCAAAATAAAGAGAAAGTGCAAATAACATCGGTGTTAGCTATGCGCTGTTGCGATCTCGAGGACAACAAGTGGACTCTGGGGTCTTTTCTGCTGTCCCTCGGGACTCCGATAGAGGTCATGCTGGAAACAATAATCACGAATTTTATTAGCACTTATTGGCTCTTGGAGGAAGAACGAAGCACCATCGTTACGTGTGTGAATATGCAGTGAAACAAATGAGGGTCGGCTGCCTTGCGTAACCATTCAGCATCGCCCCCGGGGGTATTATTACAATTTTAATCACATCTTTAGTAGATTGACTTTAGATTGACTGCATGGATCGCTTGAACATGAAGGGCTTTTGATTGGAAAATATCATTCACTTTTCATGACATGAACAATCATATATAGCGGCATATTTGGGGTGTGCTTTTGTTCAAAGTGCTGGAATTTGTGTGATTAATTTGTTCTATTCCAATTAAGATGCCAGTATACAATTGATAGTTTGTACTTAAGCAGTATAAGATTCATACTTCCTATGGAGGTATGTTTCAAATGTTCTGGTTTTACATTCATACTGGAAATCTTATTTTAAATGGATATCTTGTTGAAGGTTTTGTATAAGACACTTGAGAACAAAACGCTGTGAAATTTGAAGCCCCATACAAAGTATTCAAACAAAAGGAACGCATAGATTGATGTTCGCAGTTTGAGGTGAAACTTTTCATTGTGTGCGTCCGTTGTCTGATTTTGCCACTAACCCCAAAATTGCTGCCTGGATCACGACCATTTGTTGTTAGTGTGATCTAGACGCTGTTAGAACAAGAGATTTACCACTCAACTTTCGCTTCTTGCTTGGAACAGAACAAAAAGAGTGGCGCAGGTAGCGAAACAAAATTATGTCTCGACTAAAACACACGAAATTCATGTAATCCAGCGCAAACATAACAACCGCATGTCACACGGCGATGTGGAATGACACGTCCACGAATTACACTAAACAACGACTACCAACGTAAATTACTCTCCACTACAAAGCGCGTGAAAACCAATATTTTCAGTAGGGTTTAGCTAATTTGTCATCGAGCCATCCTTGACTGACCATTCAAAGAGCGATGATGAAGTAGCTTGGATATTTGACGGTAGCTCGATGCATCTCCCTTGCTCTCCGTTGTTCAGGGAGGTGTTGCAACGTTTTCAATCAAAATTCTGTTTACACAACGTTGCATCTTTGAATGGGGCGAAGAGGCCGAGACGTTTTCCCAGTTCAAATTGCTCGTCCATTGTTCGAAATATGTTTTTCTTGCTCTGTGTTAAAAGAGGTCAAAGGAAATTTGCCACCTACTATTCAATAAAAAGCCCTCTAAATACAGCTAGGTATTTTCACGTGTAATTAACCGTTCTCGTCATTGTGTGTTGTTAGATAACACTGATATCTATTGTTGTAAGGGAATTCACCGTCAACGTTGCTTAAACGTTCGATATTCAATTAATATCAGTCGGTTTCTTCACACTCCTATCAAAGGCCTTGATAATTCACCTGTTATTGTGCTGTACTTTAGATGCCCTTTTTCGTGGCAATTAATCTAAATATTGATACTTGAATGTCAAGTGTCGAAAACTTTTTCCTGCTTTAATTTTACGCTTTGATACACGATGAAGATATTACATTTTTCCAAAACGAAACAGTCCTGTGGTGCTTATTCCGCAAATAGGATACACGGAACAGGGAACAGTCGCACCGTACTGAAGGGACTTTCCAACCGACAGGACAAGATTGAAAATTTGATAGCCTTACCGCAGTTGGAATTAAATTATTCAGAGAACATATTATATAATCAGTGTTATAATATTATCAAACATGATCTATAATTAGAGTCACGTGTATTAGATTTGACACCAACGGTACTAATTATGGCGGCATATATAAACTTTGGGGATTTCTACAGCCCATTCATTCCCTCAGAAACATAAACGTTACAGCAGTCAAGAAAGCTTGACACATGGATTAGAGTTAGACAAGGAAGCAACGACTGGTGGATAAGTTTTAGTCTAGAGGGTAGGCGGTAGACAATAGGTGCATGCAACCAATTTATTGCGGTCTATTCATATTTAATATTCGTTGATCATAATACGTATTGCATTACCAATCAAAATGACATTTTTCAATATATTATATTTATAAATACATTATAATAACAACATTTCCAATATGTTCTATTTATAACACAACTCATGGATTAAATTAATATATTGTAATTCAATTCTATATTAATAAAAAAAATCAGGCTTCGTGTAATATTGAGTCAAGATATGATAAACATGATTTATGTATATTTACTATATATACATAAACTGTTTATGTATATTTATATTACGAATTAAGTTTTCAATTGCGATACTCTCCCTGCAGTGTCTAACATGGGGGTGGGACCGCCGAAGGAGGTATGCACCGGGTGTCGCCGGCCCATAGAGGATCGCTTCCTGCTCCGAGTACTGGACAACTCCTGGCACGAGACATGTCTGCAGTGTTCAATCTGCCAGGAGCCACTCAGTCGCTCCTGCTTCGTCAAGGACGGCAAGCTGCTCTGCAAGATCGACTACGACAAGTGAGTCAGTTCTCAGGGTGTTTTCGGTTTGTTTGAAAGTTTAGTTCCAGACAAGAACTGTGTGTGTGTTTGGGAAGTAGCCTGTTGTATACGTGCTTTAGAAGAGTACAAAATGAGTCAAACACATTTTTGGACTCCCCATGCTATTATGATCTCTTTACCTATCTTCTTACTTCCTCCTCTGGATATATTTCCTCTTGTCCGTATTTTTTTTATATGGACCAGCGAATAAGTAGCAAATTCATTGACAATTGAAATCCCGCGAGATAACGAGCGGTATCGTCTCAAGGTAGTCTTCAGTCGCTGACTTCATTCCGGATACATACATTTTGATCAAGGACGCGTCGACGTTGACAGCCACTTCCGGTCGCAAAGTCCCCGATTACAAGAGGACATCACGTGTAACTCAGATCTAACACGATAGTGCGATATTATATCATCTCAAAGCACACTCTAGCGTCAAAATGTGCCTAATTGTCGGGAGGCTCGAAAACCCGGTCGTAACTTCCGCTCCGGTTGGTGGAATGTTCATTACGGAGAACAACGAGCGCGACATCATCTGCAATGGCGCGCACACTACCGGAAGCCGCCAGATATTAGCCCCGGAACGACTGAGATGCCGCTCGCTGATTGGATGTCACATAAATCAATACGCGACCACGAGCGTACGGGATTCTATTCCCGTGACGTGCCTGGCGTTGCTAACTCGTGAGGCCCGCGCGACGTGTCAACTTTGTTTGGCCTCGCTGACAAGTTACTACGGGATTTAGCACCCGCTGATGTGAGCCAACGACCGTCTTTTGATCGGCTACGACCGCTTTTTGCTTTTAGGTTTTTAAGTCTTGTCGCCCTTTCGTTCCGTGATTTCGCGACGTTCGCCTTTCACGGCGCTGCTAACGACGCCATTTTGATTTATGTCATTAAGGTCACAATGGCGTAACGTAACTACGTCCGTATTGCCGGCGTTTGCGCACCGATTATTTACGACGCATTATGTCAAAAACAAAGACCAAGTGGCGACTCGGCAGTGGAAATCGATAGGAGTGAGGGAAGAAAAGTTCGCGACCCCTTCAGTGATTTCCTCTGGACTTGCGCCACTGTTCAAGTCCCGCTAATTGTGCGATTATCGACCAAAAGCCGGCTTTGTGGACGGCAGGGGAGTTTTTGCCCCTTTTCTTTCGTTTTGCGACTTTAGATTCGAACATAAACAAGAATAACAATTTCGGGGGTGAATCGCCGGGGGAACACGTGACGGGGTTACAATCTAAACACGTGAATGGGGCGAGGGACAGGGGGCACAGACGTCTAAATAAGCGCTGACTCCGTGAAGTGTTACCACGCCAGAGCAAAGTGCCCTTGATATCGTGCAGTGCAAACGGACTATCGTATTTCATTTTGTTTGAAGAAGCCACGGAAAATGATTCTGAAGATTTTTCACCTCAAATCTCAGGGACTGTTCCATCCTGGTTGCCTAGCTACTTGGCACAAACCGAGCAACATCGGTCCGTAGCCGAAATCGCGCTCGCTACATTTTACTATTTGGCTAGATATAAACAAAATCGATTTCAATTTTTAATCACCTGAACTATATTTTTAATATCCCTGATGCATTACTTTCTTGGTGGCTTTGGCAAAAACTGTATACATTCTAATAAACATGTACATGTACATGCAGAAATTTTAACTGATTTGTCGAAAACACAAAGATAAACCTACAATTATTTCTTTTACCAGAGTTCGATCTCTATATAATTTTAAGACTTCCGGTGTTCAATCAGAATGATCTTTTCGTTTGTTGATTGTTCATGATCACATCTTACACGATCATTTCATCAAAATACGTGTATGTGATCTCAAATGGCTTGAAGTCGGTACAGCATCTTCTGGAAGTGAATCGTCTAGAATTCCAAGGAAATTGTGCACAGTGGTCCATTTTCAGACCGCCATGGCTGTATGTGCATTGCTCTATTTTTGCTGGGGATGAGATCTCCATATTTGGCCGTACAATCTCAATATAAATACCGACTGTTAGCTCTGTGGACGTGGCTTGTTTGTTTCGCTGACTTCTCGGGCCCTCCAAGTGACTTTCATGTTGATATAGCAGCGGGCAAAAACTGTCCGGGAACGTCTTGAGTCTTTATCAGTCAAGTTTTCGGGACCAGGAGCCGACATCTATAGAAGGACAAGGGCTTTCTGGGGGCTGGGGTGGTGATGATGGGAGGCTTGGGGGGAGGGGAGGGATGGGGCAGAGATAACGGGGAGAACAAGATGATGCCTTCAGCTCATCACATTATTTGTCCAGTCTTATCTAAAGTATGTATCCTCGTGTGCGCCACCCCCATGATCCAGGATTCTCCACCATATTCGTCTTGCTCTCGCGGGAGATATCCCCCGCTCTCACGGCTCCGAGTCCCATGACAACGCCCGATTCCCGTGGGTGCATGGGTGACTGCAACACCAGCGGCAGGAATACTCAGCCATTTAGGGGACCATCTCGGCCAGGCCAAGGCAGCTAGGAACCACTTGGACTTCGGTCGAGGGCTGGGATCGTAGCAAAGAGATAACCGCGGACAACCCCCCCCCCCCCCCCGGCCATATCTTCCCCTCCACAGGGACATAAGTATTTGCCAAGGAAAACAGGAGCATAATACTGCAGTGGTATAAATGTTTTAGCGTGCTATATGGATCAAGTCGTGTGCATGTACGCTCGAGAGCTGTTGATACCAAAACGACAAGGCGACTGTCTCAATGAGGCTCCCTTAGTGACAATGTTCACTTGGTGGTGTATGGATACTTTGCTAGTGGGAGGGTGGAATAGTGGTTTAGTGACAGTTTATCATACATAAACGAAGTAAAACTTGTGCATATAATTCCCCAGCAGCTATGCCAACATTTCTCAAATTATTATCTTTTTTTACTGTATTCCCATGTTAGTGTCAGATTCAGAGGGCTAGTGAGAATGTCCTTCTCCACGATAGATGCCAGCCAGCCATACATGTATGAATGCTCACGGGAAACAAAGACAATTTTCTCCGGTTTGTGTTTGACCATTAACGATTTAATCCATAAACACCAGTCGTTAATACGTGTAATGTTTATGCACGTGAACTGACCAACGTCGACTCCATCATTTCTGAAATTCCTGCCCGGTTGAATCACCAACTTTCCCACGGACCAACCATTATTTGCGCTGGCAAAATTCTTCCCCGCAAATGGTTATGTGCGAATATCTGTTATTTTACAGCGTATTAAACCGCTGGTTATTGTCGCTTGGTGAGAAATAATCCATTACATCGGGTGGGGAGCGTCCCGAGATATTGAAGCTGATGCAGTGATTAAGCCCGGGCGGATACTAGATCTGACCGCGGTTACTAACGGTGACATTCCAGCTGCTGGTGTTCAAGTCGTTGTCCATATTGCGGAGAGGGAGGGAGCGGATCGGGGGGGGGGGGGGGGGGATGCCAGCAATTTCTGTAGTTTCTTTCTTCTTTTTCTGCTCGTCCATAAACACAACGTGATTCTCGCGTTGAGTCGTCCAGTGCTTTGTGACACCGTTTCCTGAATTAAATCCGATGCGGCTGCCTTAACTGTTAATCAATGGCCGGTAATTTATCAGTCTCCACCGGGGCATTGCACAGACAGTGACCATCTGTACATGGAGACTCGGAGATGCAGGGCGGGCTGGCGGGTCAGGTCCCCTCAAAGACCTTCCTGGCGCCCGCTTTTGGAATGTTGCGGGGGATTTCACGCTGGTGTCAAAGATGAGATTTCACAATGAAAAGTCGCCCGAATCTCGTCCCAGTGATACACCGTCGTGGCTGAGCGTTTGAACTTGTCCACAGCTGGTCCGTCAGCGCCTGATCGAGGATTAATCTCGCTCTACACTTGAGTGGCAAAGACGATTAGACGGAAAGCGAAAATCAAAACAAAATGTCCAATAGAAATTTCGACAACAACTATTTAGCACATAACATGCCTCATCTACGTTAATACAGTGCTGGTGGAGTTATCAGCTGTTAAGTATCATGCCAGAGTTATTACTGCTCATAGGAGATGATAGTTGTTCTGTTAAAATAATCTCAGAAAATCGTGCAATATCAATATTTTCATGTCGTCAAGAAGAAATTCATCAGCTGTTATGAGCTTCATTCGATGACACTAGGACAAATCTACTGTCGCTGTCTCTTCGTGTGCAATAATTGGCAAATTATAAATAAACGAGATTTAACTGAAACTTCAGTTTATTTTGATACTCGGCTTACATAAAAAAAAGTAATGTTCCATGTGCTTCCGGTGTGTTTATTGCCATGAACAGTTGTAGGTAGCTATGGCGACAACTGTATCACGTGACGTGCACACGGCACGGCGCGTGCAAGTTAGAACACATGCTATTTAGCGTCTTGACGCACGAGTTCCCGTCATGAGCAAAGCGTCATGAGATGGAGCACCTGGGTATTCATTGGCGTGTTAGATTTCCTGCGAGACGTGTGACGGACACAAGTCCATATCGTCCCTTAATTCTACAACTGTCAAATGCTCACAGAACGACATAATCACTAAGTGGTTGCAATTTATTTCGGCACCCTACTGTACAGCGAGCCAAGCGCGAGATGGTTTTCGCTCTTTTTGTTTCTACACAAGCGCATCGTTATCTTTATGTTAACAGATTGTTAGGTATTAATTAATGTCTAGTAATATGATCTAGGCACATTAGGCATGGTATTCTGACGGGGAATCCTTTGACGATGTGTAGCTTATACCTTGATTTCAGCGTGTATTTAATCCATGACCCTTCAAAATCTTCAGTTAAATGCACATGTATAGGCCTACGTAAATTGTTCAATATGTATCTCCAGATATACCATTGGTTGAAATACATATGCACCGACTGCATTGCCCTCATCTCGTAGAAATGCGGGATTTATCGGGACATATTCACATGCATGTACATGGTCTGCATTCATGTGTAAAATAGTTCATATGGGTGACACAATTTTTTTAATTCTAAAAATTATACGAACTCCTTCACTATAAGACACATGATATATTCGATAGATTGATGTTGAATAAATTGGAATATAATTCTTTCAATTTGAAGCTATATTTTTTATTTAGGTTTGGTTTTGTTCTGAACAATGATTCGTACTGACTTTCAGCAGGTGCTTTGTGATAGTGATCTGTGACGAATCCATCCTAAGCCAAAAGGAACCAATCTATATTCATTTTTAAAAATCCATGTTTTCTTTAAGCGATGTGTTTGATCGAGATAGTTCATCAAAATTGAAAATGAAAAGTATCATAAAACGAAATGTAGTTCAAATTTTTGTTTCATTTTCAATTACCTCACACAAAAGAAAAGCTTCGGTTCCAATCTATGTGGAATAGTTCAAAAGCGATATATACTGTGAAATGTGAAAATTAATTCTCACTGGGTTTGCCGTGCGAGTGAAAATAAAGACAGCCATCTGTTAACACCCGATTGTGAATCATAAGTCCATTAACGTGTTTTCACCGACTCTACTTTGACAATGGCAAGGTTTTGCGAAAGCTTTTAATATTTCTTTCCGCAGTGTGAACTAATGAAATGGCATAGCAATAAAATTTTAACTCCGCATTACGGTCAGCACCGCAGCAAATATGGTTCTCACCCTGAGATTGCTTCTCGTCACCGGGGACCTCGCCAATAATTAGCAACCATGGACGGGTCGTGATTGCAAGGCACCGGGGTATTGATACAGGGTGTGAATCGACGTGGAGACTTCAACACATCAGCAGAAACATGGAAGAACATAGAAATAGTAGCCCGCCTACATCCGTGGCAATGTGACCAGGGTGCGCGTGGCAACACGACGGCATGTTTCAGTGATGCCATAGTCCACAACACCTTAACCGTGGACAGTTTTACGACCATTTACTGCCGATTAGTTTAAGACCTTTTAGAGAGCTCGAATAAAACACTCGCCAAGGTCCTTAACTGGGTACTATTGCCCCTATATATGGGACGTGGTCACAGTGCACATTGCTAATGACCAGAGTCGTAACTAAATGGCGTCGCAACTGAACGAGAGCTTGCTTTTCTCACATCAATATGCATCTGTTGTTTGTCAACGACGGGACACCTGGCGTGGATGGTGGTAGTCGACCTCGTTATGTGCCGTAAATTATAAATCTGGTCAGCTTGTTTGGTGTCCGACCAGGCAATAGGGGATAAACCCGGAAACTTTATTGCACAGAGCGGTTGTGTTCAATCGAAATCGTAACTCCTGATCATATCGTTCCTTTATAGCAATACTTCGATCAATCGGATGGGGTTATACTTAAAAGGCAGTTGTGGAAGCTACCTCTCGAAGACCCTTGGATTTCAAGTATATATACTATGCATACTTATGCAAGCTCATCCATTATGCATTAAGAAAACCAAACACACCCTAGACCTTGCCACCCATACAGCTTCCCTCTCTTGAAGGACCTCCATTTAGGCTTCGGAGTCGGACGGAGCGACTCGTCTAGTGTCAAACGGTCGAGATTTAGGCAAATTTGTCGTTTGTTTTCGCGTCTTTGAAGTGGCAGAACGCCTTGTTTGTTCGCCTTGTTGTCTCAACTGAACGATGGACAACCCTACCTACCTACCTGCTATATATCGTTCTCTGGAACGTGTTCCTTGGACCCGAGAAGTCACGACCACTGCTATGTTTGGGGACTGTGCCTGCCGTCGTGGCTGCGACAATCTCTCAGTAAATACTGGATATATCTGGTAGTATAACCACGGCGGTCTTCTTCACGTTTCTGGCGGTCTCGTAGACCTTCAGGGAACGTTTTGCGCCTTGTAAAGTTACTTGGCTGTGAACGGGAACGTTGGACTCGGGCGGGTGTGAAAGCGCGGCTACTTTTTGTTTTATCTTATTCTTTGTTTTGGTTTTTTCGCAAAAACTGTCTTTCTTTGGCCTATGTAGTCAACAGATCTTAAGCTCTGGTATTGCGGAGTTTTCAAACTGGTCAGACGAAAGTGTCGTCACGCGCCATTCAAGGTCTTAACGCGGGGATGGGACTAACGCTTTGAATTCGCCGATGAAAAGTGTGCAAGAACGTTTGTTCTTTTGTCCAAAATCGTCTTATCTAATCCCAGAGAGTACATATTTGGCGAGGCCGATGGTACATGCGGTATCAGCACGACCTAAGCTGCGGGAGCCACGGAGACGGGCCGGACACCGCGAGACGGGCATGCTGGGTGATAATAGAGGAAGACCGCCGCCCCAAGTCAGCGTTAGGTTTCGTGTGTATTTGCTATACTTGTTGAGAACACACCGATTGTAGACAAACCCGTCCATCACATCCTCCCGGCGCTCAGAAACTGTCACATTCCAGTCAGAGACCAACAAAACTGGGACCTCCCGAACTCGACACAAACAAACTCTGTTTATCATCGACAAAAAAAATACTGGAACAGCGAAATACCGAGTCAGGTCACCTAAAAACGTTACTTGTCATCTGTTCTGTGGGAGTTGTGAGTGTGACCGCCCGACCACAGTTTGACAGGACAATATTTTCAGGAAAATGTCTTTCTTTATTCAGATGGGAACGGGGAAAAGAGAGCTCTTTTACAGTCGGACGTGTGTGCGTAACACCGACTACACCTGCACGAGCTGTCATTGTGCGGACTTCAGGTCTCCACCCTGGTCCGGCCGTCACACTATCTCTTTGATGTTAGCCGGCAGGGGGATTAGGGGGTCAAAAGTTACCGGCTGACACTCAAAACACTGATTATGTTTGTTGTCTTGAACCACGAGCGAAGCCGACAGCTCCCTCAATGTCAATGTGACAAGCGGCCGATACAATTTGACTGACGACCGCTTAAAACCTTAAGAACAATACCCTTCCAGGTCCCATACTCGCCGTTGAAACTTGTCAAGAAGTCAAAATCTACCAACCGAGGGATCCTTTCACACTCTCTTTTGGCGGTGACGACTCTTTCTCTCGCCTCTTTTCGGTCGCGAGTGGTTTTTATCCGGGAAACAATATACAATTTACCAAGCATTTATTCGGCATACGTTGGATTTCTTTTGGTGAGGGAACGCACAAAAAAGGTCATTCTGAAGTAACGGGGGCTTATCCTTTAAAATATTCCGAGAGAAAGAGCCCGTCGGTGGATCTGTCACTCTTCGTTAGCGGTTACTCGGACCCCCTGCCATGTTCACTCTGGAACGCGTCACCAGGTGTCGCCCTGCTTGTAGCGTCACTTTACAAAGACATCTACACTATGAGACCCTCTTCAAAGTGTCGCCAAAATGTCACCTATTTGGGTCACTCGCTCGATCTGTCAAGTGACGACGATTCCATTCTTTCTCCTGACTTAAAACCAAACAAAAATTACCTCTTCTGTCCAGGCAGCTAGACAAGTGGTCGACTTTTAGGCAGTTTTCAAAACGGAGTTTTTGGGTGCGGTGCGTTTGTACTAAAGTACGGAACCCGCTACGCGGAAACGAATCTGCGCTCGACTCGATAGATGTATATCCCAGCAACCAGCAAACATACGTCATTACAAGCTAAGTCAAAGTGGTAAAAAACAATACTTTGATGCATGTTCTCAGAGACACATCAATTACGCTGTCCGTCGTTCATGTCAAGAACGAGGTCTAGTACATTGCCGTGGCCTGCATAAACAATTATTCTACAAAACAAGCCAAAATTGTATTATAGACTATCATACAATTTTGCTGGGTTTTTTGTGGAATGATTGTTTGTGCAGGCCGAAGCAATGCACATGGGTCACCAACAATTTACACGAATTACCCAAGTAATGTTCATAACGATTATTGAAATGCTGAATGGTGTTCAATGAAGATTGGGCACAGATGTATATGTATGTTCCATTGATGGTATGGATATTATATAGTGTTGGGATATAAGCACTATACGGTATATAATATGGGGACTATATTACCAAACTCATCTCCGACTAATCAGTTGTCACCTTGAGCCTGTCTATGTTATAGTGTTACTCTTTATTGTCTTTCATGGAACATAACTGTGGCTAATCAACAGAACCCTGCTGTGGGTCTACAGGAAGACAGAATTCTTGTTTCTCAGAACAGTTATTAGCTTCTTATTAGTTGGTTTTATTACTAACCACCCAGTTCGTTATTAACTATTACTGTAAAAGGGGTATTAACATGCTCCCAGTAGCTTTCTCCTTTAAATTAAATTATAATGAATTCTGACATTTAGTTTTTACTCGCTCTCTCTCTCCAATCTGCATGTAACATTACCACGAACATAACTCAAATAAGCACGTTTCCCCCAATGACAATGATCATGATGGTGTAGCCGACAGGCCGGTGAGATGACAGACGAGCCAAGAGTGGACTATTTTCTGCCTGGTTGCCTCCCTGAGAACCCCCGCTTGAGCCCGCGACCCTCCCCGGGGACGTGTTGCGTTACCCCAATCGTGAATTTGCACTGTGTCGAAAGCTCTCACCGCGGCTAAACGGTTTGACTTCTCAGGCGATGCGAGAGGCGTGATATCTCATTCATCAGCGTGTATTTCCAACGAAGTGGGGTTATACGCCCTCCTCTGATGGCTTCTTAACGTTTATATATTGCTATTTAATGCGACATATAATATTTCAAGTCATGCTGAATGTAACAACTCGCCAGGGCATAGGGGGAAATGAAATATGTATTTCTTACCCATTTACCATGACCCGACCTGACTTGCCCATACATGCACAAGTAGACCAGTACCCCATTGCAGGGACCCTTGCAGCTGAATTGTCCAAACTGGCAGAGTTTGTAAAAATTGAGTTATGACCTTTGCCAATTTGAAACTGACAAACGTGTATCTTTTAAGGGTTTCGTTAGAAGTCTTATACCCTATATGATCTCGCCTTGATCATGTTGATGGCACTCCGTATACAATTAAAACGAAGACCGATGTGATAAAAATACTATGAACATATCATTTACTCTCTGCAGGACTTGCTTAGGAAGAAGCCCAATTTTTCTGGTTTTGGTCAATTTTATACCTTCACTTCCAAGCTGGTTAAACACTAATATATAGTGGGATTTGTCAATGGAGACAAACATGGTTAGAATTGTGAGTATTTTACACAGATGCGATTGCTGCTGGGTGGAAAATATATTACTATAAATTCAGGTTTACTTCGTGTTTTCCTGATAAAGCACCATATTGAAATTTGAAATCATAATTACTCGTAGCGTAGTTTGGATAACTGTTTGACCATTGGAGCATCACGACCCCACATACACCCGCCTGAATGCGTATGATGTTTTACGTTGGATACCGAGTCTGCTTCAAGCCAAGTACTTCAGGATTAAAGACCTAAAGCGTGACCTTTCGCCCAACTCTACTTGGACTTCGATATACAGTAAATCTACCATCTATGACCTCGGAGGTCATCAAGGACCGACCTCAGTCGAGTACCCCCAAGGCCAACTTCACAGCAATTTCTACCACATAATACGCAGAATATCCTCTCGGATTGCCAACTGTTTTACATTGTCGCTGGGGGTTTGGGGAAAGAGATTCCCGCTGTCCAAAGCCTTTGTTTGGGTGACTGGAGTGGACCACATTTCCTACAATAAAGTGAATCCAATTGGGGCCACGTGAAGTAGGGAGATAGGTTCTTAGCCGGGCTATGATAGCTATTGTGGAGGTGACAATGTTGAGGCTACCAGAGGAGAAAACCCCGTCAAAACCTATGGCCCGGGGACTGGTCTCCGAGCAATTATGAGGCTCTTTAGGGGAGGAGGCGATGAAACCTATATGGGCTATTATAATTGTCGGGGGAAAATATCGAACACACTTAAGGCGGACACAGTGTATGGTCAAAAGGCGTGACTGGGAAAACACTCGACATTTCTCTTTCAATGTGTGTGTAAACGTTTGAAGAAGCTGGACGTAGCGAGCAAGGTTGGGACCCTCGCATACCTCCACACACAATTAACCATTTATCCCGGGTGAGGTATCTATTCACCTAGGCCTCTTGGCTATCATAGGCCGCTAATGGGCTGGAGGATGGGACTATTAATACTTCTTGTGTACAATTTTGGTAACTTTTTCATTGTGAAGTTACTAGAATGATAGATATGATAACCATCTATGTCAAAATGTCCGTAATTAGCAAAGACTTCAAGATAGACCTTGAAAGTTTGTATTTCCTGCTTAAAATTTGATTTAAGTAAATAGTATGTCATTCCTGTGGTGCACTGACAATATGTTTTAATTGAATTTGTTCGTACCTATTGATATGTCAAATACAGTTCTTTCATGTCCACTGTAGCACTTAAAACTCAGTCTTTAGAAGAAATTAAATTCATTCTCTCGTTTATCCTACTTATCAAGAAAAATTGAATACTGAGTATGAATTCTTTGGATCGGTATAGTTTGGCAGAGATTTCCCTGCCAGCTGATAATCACCGCCTAGTCGTCTATGTTTATGAAATATCAGATCTAACCTGCGAAACAAAATGAACACCCTCGATCGCGTTATCTTGATCATAATCAAAATATATCCACGGGAAAGGGAAACAATAACACGAGCACGGCGCAAAAGTGAGTAGAAACTAGACACAGAGACAATGCCCCGCCCAGCGTGAAACAAATACTCCCGTGACACGCCTGCCATCGAGACCTCTCCCCGTGACTCCGGGAAGGACGCGGAGAGGCTCGGAGTCACCCCACAGCCGGGGAGATCCGCGGCAGATAGAAGTCCGCGCAGTCCGTCCGAGCGGCTGTAGCGACAGAGCTTGATAAAAACAACGCCAGATACGGCGGTCTTTATTAAAATTCTGTCAAAAGCTCGCTCGGCTAGCTCAGACGGACCAGGCCGGGGATGTTTGAGTAATAACTTCCCTCGCATGCGCTGTCTCGGCCAGCACCACCACCATAAGTTGCTTCAGTGAGGACACCATCTTCAGCTTGTTTTCTTCTTTTGCTTTCCCGATATTTTCCATCCGTATAAGGACTTACAATCGCCGCCACCGATATCAGCAAGCATGATATGATATCAGGACAGGTGCCCCGAGCTACCTCGGGCCTTAGCTCGTCATAACTCGCGGTAGTGTGTGTCCCTCTGGGAGAACAAGGTGCTTATTGTTAGGTGTGTCTCCCTGTTTGGAGGTGTGGTCTTGGGAGTAGATAAGGCAACTTTATTACACATTTTAATCAAAGTTTTGAACGAGTAGAAAGATTGGTGAAAGCATATCATGAATTCACCCAACTCCATGTTGTGCCACCCATACCTGTTATGATAACGCTCTGTCTCCCAGACAGTTGAAATTACAGTGAACCATTCTTAATCAACGTCATTGTTCCTTGTTCTCAATCTGGAAGCCAAAACAGCTGATATTCCATGGAGATATGGCAGACCATTATTGCTAAAGTGCAGTGGACAGGATGTTTTGTTGTGGGCCTACATTCGAATACATGAGACCATTCAAGTCTCGGCGCTACATGAAGTTTGGCAATATTTCGAAGGGGAAAACCGTCTTGTGGCACCTCTGCTGTTTTTTTCACTCGCTTTGCCACTCCTCTATGGGGTGACATGGGAATACGTCTGCTGCAGACCCTTGATCCCTGGCTGGTGACGGACTCGGCACCAGCGGTCACTCATTCCTCTGTCCCTATGGGTACCCCGGGATCCTTAGTGCACGGCACCCGTTCCCCCTTCGCGTCCCCCACACTGACACCAGGCGGGGAGGACGACCCTCGGTCGCCGTCCTTCAAAGTCAGGGACGACGCCCTGCTCGTCCCCGACCCGTCATTCGGGACAAAGGCAACGGGAATGATGGATTCGGGAGAGGAGAATCGCAATATCCCGCGAACAGTCGGGACGAAGACGGACGGTTGGACTTTGGGCGGGATGTAGGAGGCTAATACCACACGTACGGTGGCGCCGACCTTCACGTTCGCGTGGTCCGCGCGTCGCCACAATCGGGATACGTCTAGAGACTTGCGGCTTCTTTTTTTTCTCTCTCTCCATCTCTCTCCCGGTCTTGGTCTGGTGCGACATATGGACGCCGGGAATCACAAAAGTGTAACCTTCAAGGATTGCGCCTGGTGTCACGTGGACCAAAAGGATGGGTCGCCAGGGGTAACGTGGGGTAACGTGAGACTGTTTGGAAGTGTCGGCCAGGATTCTCCACCATTTGTTCGATGCCGTTCCCTCGGGTTATCTGAACGTGTTGGCAGGAATCTGACGCTCTGAAGTCGCCTGGCCGCGCCTAGCTCATAGCTCGCCTGGGGTCAAGGGGCAGATAGGGGCCATGTGAGGAACTGTCATAGAACCATGGCCCCGGGCCACCGCCTCAAGCTATTCCACAGGTCCAACTCGATGCCTCGTACATCATGTTGTCGGTGTTTAGGATAGAAGGGAGAAGAAAAGAATGTGGGAAATAAAAAAAAAATGATGAGTGGGCTGGCAAAAATATTACCTGAGACAAATAGTGACACATAAATTTGGCACATTGCAGCCGGAATTTCTTTTAGGCAAACCCGGAGGCAATGACGTTTGGAAAACAGTCTCCCTGCCTCTACCATGCGAGTCAAAACAAAATAAACGGTCGGTTTACAATGACGGACAGGTGAATAGCCGATATGGATTTATTAGAATATGTGTTAGTTTAAGATTCAAAAGAAAAGAAAATTGATGAAGTCGATTCCGAGTTCAGCTGGGCGCGTACTACTTGACTGACCGAAGGCTTTGACGTATAGCTGATGACTGTACTGTTTGTCGTCATTAGACATAGCCAATAAAATTCATTAGGGCGTTTTTTCTACGCCCTGTGAACGACTAAAGGTATGGTGGAAATTGTGTGCTCTCGAACTTGAGGGACAATAAAGGATCCCTCAAAAGGCTGGCTTGGCTGGCGAGTGGCTTTCCAGTTGCGGCTAAGTGATACCCAACCTGAAATCTTTAAGGCTGCACTTGGCTCAGAGAGCAGTTTCTTTGTGGAACGGTTCCACAAAGTAAACGGTGATCGGAAAAAGGGGGAAATTTGTCTGCAAACACACGTTAGAACCGAATATCATGGAGCGTTGGAAAGGCTTTTATCTAGTTGCGGAAGACGGAGTCTGGGGTGGTGATGGGACCCGCGATTCTGTTGTATTCTTGCGCCTCGTATTTACACAGAAGCCTTTGGGCTATACTCAATAGACTAAGAGTGCTAACAATCGCGCCGTTTTCAGACAAAATCCTTGTAGCTTTTACACTTTTGAAAACCGTCAAGTGGGGCGCTAATTGAAAATTTGAGTCACATTCGTTTGTGGATCGCGGTAGGGGAACTCAGATACATTTCTCGCGCGAGTGTCTCTTAATCGCCAGGGGGTGTGCTGTGTCCACTACCGTGTCCTGGAGCGCCTTACAGCGGCCAAGTAGCACACTAAACTGTCGGGAAGTAGCTTCCTTTCTGCTGGCAATGATCGAGCGGCGGCACGGACGGGCGAAAGTTACCCCTTTGTGCCACCGACATGACAAACACTTCGCTTGTTTACTTTAACTGGCTACTGCCGTCGAGATTTGGACAAATAAAGAGAACTTGAAAACCAGAATAAAAAGCAGGCGGATGTTGAATAAAAGTCGTCGTCGGATTCTGCCACCAGTTTTATCGAAGAGCGGGGCAGTAACGATCGAGGGGCGGCTTAAATAGGGAAAGATAGAGAAACTGTCAATGCTAGAATATGAGGGAAAAGATTATGTGCTAAGCTGGCATGTTGAACTGTAGTGGATGGTGATCTCTCGAGCAAAGGTCAAGGACGCTGATATCGAAGTAGGCATATCCCTCCCTGTACACCGTGTGTTCACTGTGAACTACTGATTTAAGTGTTGATAATGTCATGGCAAACTTCTAATAACAACGTTATTTTTTCGGTTTTAAGCAGATTTTTTCAACCTTAGTTTAGGTGGCAATCACAAGGAAAGATTTCCAAGCAAAAGCACGATTCCCACAAAGGAAGTGTCCTGCCGAGTTTTGTCTCCCACCTCGTCACTTTGACTTGCAAATGATCGCTCTCTGTTTTGGACCCCGGCTGTTTACGGCGTTTTCGCTCAGGCGACAAATTTAATTGTCGTCCATGGGTACCGGCGACCTGATTACGGATTCAGAAAGCCGTATTGGCGACTTGCGGGAATTAATTGCCATAGAACCGACATTAGCCGCATCAGTGGATACTTAACCGCTCTTTTAGGCGTCACGTGCGGAGCTTAACGCGACCGTAGCGCCACGCGTGGACGTACAGAACAGCCCGGCTAGGTAATAACGAGTTCCTCACGCTAACGTCCAAACGACGCGTGGTGCGGCGATTAATTTTGTCGACGGACTAACGGATGGATTTACTGAATTGGTTATGAGGTGGTGAGAAAGCAAGTATAATTGACTTTGTGATCCCTCGCGAGCGTCAAGGCGACAACATGGAATTATACCAAAGTGACACCCGCGATTTGCGACAGTTCACGACACAGTGGCGCTTCCGAGCTGCGGAAGAAGTTTGTTCAGTGTTTCGATCGTGATTTTATCTGAATTCAATGAATATATGCTTCTGCTGTCAGATCGACTTCGACCAGCGTTAAACATACATTCTACGCTCTCACTATAAAGGAAAATTAATGTGCAAGGGGAAAATGTGTGATAGTAATTTTCAATGAAATTTGCGTGAGGTGTAGGTGTATGAGGGTCAAATTGATTGGACAAAACTGATATGCCTATATCTATGTGTGTGTGAACATTGTACACGTTCTGGTAGATGCTGAACATGCATGTATGTAAATATCGGGATGTTGTTCGAATAGTGGTCGAAGTCAGCCGATATTAATATCTTTTCTGCTCCACCTGTCATGTTTATTAATTCCAGATTCCATATTCGATTTCCACCACAGATGCAGGTAGTCATTCAAACAGTAATAGGGGTCTGATGAAAAAAATATAGATGAAAGCTTATAGACTGGTGAACGGGTGAACAAAAATACAGCACTTGAACTTTTGGCATAACAATTGAAGAGTTCCGTCCGAATATGAATAAATACAGTGCAGTCAATATCTGCTTCCACCGTAAAGTAGGCCTAGCTGTGTGGCGGAGACTTAAACTCGCCTCGCAATATCCTCAACTATAGAGGCTGTAGCCTCGCTCCCGACGCGTCAAGGATTTAATTAAAAATCTCCGTCGGGGTACGTGGCATTCCGATCAGGCCCAGGAACGGATACATTCATCCATAATATCCTGTTGCCGCTTTCTCTGCCCGCTACGAGAAGTCGTATAAATTAGAGATTAATTGAGATTTTTCATATGGTAAATTCCCCAGCTAATGCAGCCGCAGGGCTTGGCCTATATGTGGACCTGTAGGGAACCGTACTGGCACCAAGCTGTGGACCACAGGGTCGGGGCATGATGGCCGAACACGTGGCCAGAATTACAACAGAATCCCTTGTCAAACACCGTCGACACTTTTAATATCCTTGCTGTTTGGCAAGTTTTGCTATAGTTAGCGATACCCGTCGTGTGTTTACGAAATCGGCTGGCGTCAATGTTTCCCCAACATCAGCTCGCCACCAGCAAGGAGACGTTAATAAAGACTAGTTCGCCTATCGCCCTTAATAACGCCGAGACAAACGCCTGTGATTCCTGTGTATGCGCAAACATGCTTCTGTAAGCTGGGGGAACGACACGGGGTCTCTGGAAATTTGTCACTGATCTTTGACACATTATCAACAACATGCCTGTCATATCCTTCCACATCACGACTCCCCACAGCTATTGTTTGTTCAAATATTATGCGGAGCCCCATAATGTGATATTGCTGTTATTATTTTTATTAACATTAATATTGTTCAGATATTATCATTATTATTTATCACATGATGTTATTATTTATATTAATATTAATATTATTTTTAGATCATTAATATAATAATGATAATTATTCTATGCACACAAAACTATGGAAAACAAGTTTACGACCCTGATATCAGTGCCCGAGCGAGAAGCCTTCTGAAACACCGACAACAAGGGAAATCTGTTGTAGTATAAATCCTCTTGAGTCCTACAGAAGTGCGCATAAAACAATATCACTGACACGTTTTCCCGTGCAGTGTAAAATTACTAACACGGCGCCGCTAACAGGGCGGGCGGATGGACACGCGTCTGGCAAAAAAAGAACTGATGCTTTATGCAAATGAGCAGCCATTGTTATGTGGCACGTGCTCTCGCGAAGCCGGAAGCGACCAAACCGTTTCTAAAATGATCACTTCCGGGTCGTGTGCACGCATTCCCTCCGCTGTCACCGATAGTTTCTCAATGCGAGAAAGAAGAAGGACAGGGTTTAATCAAAATTAACGTTCGGGTGCACGTCAGTCATAAAATTTTACCAAACACTTTGAAAAAGCGGATCGAATTCCCGCCATATTTTATACGCTAATTACAAACTTGACTTTCTGTCGCGTAACAAAAAAAGAGAACTGTAAGAAAATCTTTGCAGCTAACGACCGTTTCGAAGAACTGCCTCTTTCCGTCCTAGTGAGATGTGATCAATGGTAAGCACTGATATTTGTCGGGATTTCAATCGAATCCATTTCCACAGCATTCTTTGTTACACTTTAATGCCATTGACCACAAACCATTCCTAATGGTTGGAGCTACTGCTTATCCCGACATTGTACGTCACAAGACACAAAGCGGCAAATTGGCACATAATTGATATGCGAGTATCGGCCATTTGCGGAGGAAAGCTTTTCAGAAACTGTGGATAGAAAAAGCCGAGGAAACAGCCTTCCCTCTAACCCGCCGTCGAAAGTCAAAGATGTGACGGATGCAAACAAGACTGAAGTTTGGGGGACGCTGACAGCAGGGCGCCATCTATAGCAGCTTGACAATGGGTCTCGAGCGCCACGGGAGGGGGGGGGGGGGGGGTACGGGGACCTGCTATAGTGTCAGGGCGTTCTGATGATCGGGGACTGTCGTTCACGTGATTTCACGGGGGTCGTGTCACATCAACGCACATTTTTGGGGGGACAGAGAAAAGTGACAAGTTCGAGTCTAACAAGGAATTTTAATGCCCGAGTGTCCTTTACTGGTGAACAAAGATATCTGCGGTCTTTTTTTTCTTCATATTTTTCTCGACCTTATTTTTTACCATATTTCCGCGACGCGGCACTTTGCTGCTGGAGTTGACAAAGTCCTGGAGAGAATCAAAAAGTCGTTAGCTGCTTGCGGGGGTTGGGCAGGCGAACTTAACCATAGCAATGGGCGTAGTGTGGGCGTGTCGCTGGGGCCTGACCCCCAAAACGAGCCGGTGACACCCCCATTGACGCCTTCCGTGGGCTAGCTCGATCCGTGACCCTGGCAACGGGACCCCCACCGCGCGTGCTGACAGATCGCCCTAGTCACGTGAAAACAAGACGGGTTTGGTCAGTTTCACGGTATACATGTATATATATTATATATTTTTCTCTTTGGATTTGAAATTCGAAAATTTCCAATTAGTCTCACTAGCGTATAAGATTGTAAAACAGGCAGCCAGTACTGGATGGCCAAGTATAACTCCAGACAGCCAGAATTGTTGTTCAACAAAACCTATAGAAAATCAGATGTCCATTATTATTTAGGTTCCATGTGCAATGAGAATCTCTACCAATGATCGAGCCAGATTTCTGTCAGGTGATGATTATTCTCTCTCACACCTAAGCAGGCTCATATGGACAGGTTTGTTCTATTACATGGACCACCTCCCACCGAGTGGAAACAAAACAGATATATCCCGATGTATTTATATATGGAAACAGGTCCCTTGGCGGGCCGTGCTTCCCTTATCGTAATACCACAGTTAACATCCCGATAAAATACCGTCAGCTCTGCAGAATGGGCAGCATCGTTAGGGCAGTAGCGAGGGGGAATTAGGGGAAAAGAGGAGATCCTTCCCACATTAACTACGTGTTTACAACAGCGGGAGATGAGTCTTTATCAATGAGCATCAGTGGCTCCCAGTACCTGGTACGTCTTGTCGCCATCTTGGGCCAGTAATCAGCGCATTAGGACCGCTAACTGCAGATACCGTGATCCGTGTGCGGTCAGCGCATTCACTCCCGTGATTATGGAGCGCCTGATAAGGTATTCGACAGTCCGCTATGCCATTTTCTAATGACGATCTGGGGAATATGGGTCAGGGGAATGGAGTGTCGAGTGCCTGCGATGATGATATCTTAACTATACACCTATAGTGTTGGATATATATACTTGAGGAATTTGCTGGGGTCGCAGTTTCCGGATATACACACGTGTTTTTGGTTGGAATATATCTTTTTTGGCACACACACCGACATGTACGTGTACAGGTGCAAGTCGTTTCATGGATGATATGAGCGTTAATAGGTATTGTTGGTTCCGAACTATCTCTGGACTATCGCCCACCCATACTTGGTCGCAAATCTCTGTTTCTCATCCGACATCTCTCATCTTCTTCTTATTTTTCTCCACCGCACAATAAATGCATTATATTATCTATAATAGCGACATGTATCTACATATGATAAACAAAAATACGCTAATGATCATTATAGACATATACAGACCTAAACTTTGAATCATTGCCCGAATAGTGCTGCACCCTGTGGACGGTGTACGTTAATTTCACGCGTTTTTGTTTATTGTAGGATGTACGGTGCGCGGTGTCGCGGATGTCTGCAGCCTATCCCTCCCAACGAGCTGGTGATGCGGGCGCTGGGACAGATCTATCACCTGCGCTGCTTCGCCTGTGTCGTTTGCGGACACCAGCTCCAGAAAGGCGAGCAGTTTGTCGTCAAGGACGGGCACCTGTACTGTCGCCTTGACTACGAGAAAGAGTTCACCTTGCTCACCATGAGCCCCAAGCCCGGGGAGTGGTGCCCGGGGTATAGTCCCAAGTGTAAGGGATATGGACACGGGGAACTCGGCAACGACCTATACGGTAAATATATTACTATAAAACTAGAAGTAAAAAACACTTTACACTACCTCAGGCCTGAATGTTTGACTTCTGGACTTTGACTGTAAGTTCGTAAAGAAATGTTTCGCTGGATAATGGTTTAGGTATATTTTTTGTGTCAGTTTTCAATTCATGGAGAGATAATTGAACGACATGATAAAAACACGTGCTGTAGGAATAAATATCAATTATACGTAGTTTGACATGTAGCAGTATCTATAACTTACAGGTAACACGTGTTTTCTTTTTGCAAGAAGGTAGAAAATTGTAAAAATCGCACGGTGATCGTATTACAACTAACGGATACCGTTCCCCCTAATTACGTATGCATGGCCCAAGTTTTTAGACATATTTTTCACTAAACAGCAGATGATGACAGTAGCTTGGACGAGAATTGCGACTTGGATGCACCCAAGGGGCCGAAGCGCCCCCGTACCATCCTAACGACCAGTCAGCGGAGAAAGTTTAAAGCTTCCTTCGAAATCAACCCGAAACCCTGTAGAAAGGTAAGCTGTCACCGCCCGTCTCTCATATCTTTGACGCGATAATTCATGGTCATCTCGTGATGTTCGACGCTCTAGGGGACGTCTTAATGTAGTGTTATAGCGGGGTTTTTACCTGCGTTGCATAAGTACTAGGAATATATCGCATGAAGTTGGGTGTGTTTCTCAGGCCATGTTTAGATGACAACACGATGGATGTCGTCGTTGTCGTTAGTCGTGAGGATGGGAACAAGTGTCGACTTCAATTAGGGGCTTGACAATGTATATAATTACACTTTTGGAAGTTTTTTACTTTTGAATTTTTCACGTTTTTACTGAAGAAGTGTTAGCCACGACCTGGTATTGGTCTAAACAGCTTTTGAGAACATCCGTGGGAAAGAGTACAAGGGCTTAATTGAGTTCAGTTTTTCAAGATAATGATGAAACGAAGACCAGAAAATCTTGGCTCAACAAAGTTAACTCCTGAATCAAAATGAAGATTATAAATAATCAAATGAGAAGTTTAATTGACTAAACTTCAAAAGGGAGAAATCTATATAAAACTGGCTTCTGTGTATTAACTGATATAAACGGAGACAACTTCCTTCTTGGGGCAAATGCGTTTGAGCAAAATGAGGCTTACAAACGGGCTCCAACTTGTACATAGTTCTATACACCCTTATCAGCTGCTGATAATAAAATTGGGAAGAAGCGTCACCCATAAACCACACTAAACTTAGCGAGTGCTTCAGCGGAGTATCTAAATGGGAATAATGTATTCTGCGATCTATCAAAGTAATCTAGGGCATTGGTCAATATTCCTTTCATCAAAGGTATATGTTTAACATACTAAGTCAAAGGCTCTCTATATAGCGTAATTTCGAAATCAATTACGGAATAAACGTTATTTAATATAGCTTCCCCATACAATTCACACTTTCACGACAGCTAATATAGTCCTTTAAATTATTTATGCTCTTCACTTTTCTTGTTATTTACGATTGGACGTGCACAGGCAGAGCCAGTCTGTGTAATTCCGGGCAATCATCCTTAAGTCGATGATGCTATATGCATGTTTAATCGGGTATTATTTGAAATGAAGACCGTAAGTACCTCTTAACACTTTCATTTAGGTGGCATGTTATTGCCAGTAAATTTCGGCCTCTTTAATATTTAATGATTACTATTACAATATATACCACAAATAGATGCGCGTGTAGACCAATCAAGTCTTATCCAGGCCACCGACTCATTTGTGAATATGCATGATTTATGACTAGTCACATGTTTTCATGCACACTTACAAGTGGAATACATCATGTAAATTTGTATTTGCCGATCTTCAAATCTTGAGATAGAAACCGCAGCTGTAAAAAGCAATTTGTGATTTAGAACTGACTTCCAAACATCACAAATTACAGGGGGTTCAATTCGCGTCTCGTACGTCTTTCAGCATACCTTTATCACCAGTTTATGTGATCGTGCGTGAACACCTGACGCGCTCATATCTCTAGATGTAAAACTGAAAACAAGCCTACTCCATGTTTGACAAGTGACTGCGGTCGGTCAGCAGAAGTCGCACTCAATCAAATGCTCCACGTCGGGATGGCTGTGCGATTCGAGAACGCGACTCCATAAATCAGTCGAGGACCAACAAACCCTTGACGCGACACGAGGGGACTTTACGTCCTATCGCCACTGACCCACGGGCCGTCGCCCGAGCAACACGCACCCTAGGGCCTGAGGGTGAGGCCGGGCGGACGCGCGTCCCGTGTTGTAGGGGGGAGGGGGGGGTTTCAGGGTGTTGATAAGCCCGTCGAGGGTTTCGATAAGCTGGCCTAGGGTCACCGACGAGGATACCTGGGACTGAGTCCATAAAACACTCAGCAACATGTCCACAGGTGGAGAGGCGGCCATTGTAAATCAAACTGACATCATCCCTCTCCTAGGGCCGATTTGTTTACCTGCGATTTTACGTTTAACGTGATTGTTGATTCTTATCCTAAAACCAAAATGATTCAGATGCTTTGGTATCCAGAAATTTGGGAACCTCTGAATTTTTGGGGAACCTCTAATTAGGTTTTGAATACGATGCATATGAAAATGTGGGAATTGGCATGTTTTGAAGTGCAGGAATATGTTTGCAGGAACAACTTTTAAAATGAATGCACACAGATTTGGACACATAGATCAGAGATGTAACTACACTATTTGGAAATATAAATCAGAAAACTCAAGGCTGTTTGTCTGAATGTGTAGCTAGGTTCATCAAGGTAACCGAAAGCCCAGACAGTGTCCGTCTGAAACAATAGAGGAAAACATCGCCAGTAACGGGCATTTAGTCCGTAGTTACTTACATGCGGTCACTCAGGCGGAGTCCACTACATAGCAACAGCCTCACTCCCACAGCTCTCCAAAACACGTCAGATTACAGTGATATACAGCTCAAATCTTGTCAGGTGTCATCAGCCATTGTCTCGACTCTCAAATGTTGATGTCAGCAGCATGTGAAATGTATGTTTGAGAGAGTTGTTGATCGAGGATTAAGGATGGCTAAGGGGTTTGAGGATACATGCATATATGCTCGAGTATGTGGAGGGCAGGGGGCGGTATGTTTTTGATAAGTGTAGAGTGTATGTATCAGGAGGTATATATCAGGAGTTGATACACCAATTGTATAAAATACATGAAATGGTGCGTAGGCTATAAACACATGTAGTACATGGAGTAGGCCTATTTATAAAATGGGTTGAACAGTGAGTTATCTCTACCACCAACCAGGATGACTTGCCACATTAACAGGGGGATAACTTGTAAACGGATATTTAATAATTGAGATAGGTTGCACTTTCATTACTTTTATTATTTACAGTATTACTGGCCTGAATGAAGCATCGTGAAATCTAGGTTTCGATTTCGATACTAAATTGGGTGACACTGTGAATTAGATGTTCACATTTGGAAACTCTCGTTTGCCACATACTATATTGCGTGGTATGATGAATGTTTGCACACACGTCCGTTCGTCATACTCCTTGAACGAGGTCTCAAGCGCACGCTTAAGTCACCCGTGTGGGCCTGGATAGTGTCAACAACAATATATAGTCAGCGGCGGGAAGATCTTGAGGGTACTTAGCACCTTGTTCAAGACTCGTCAAGGGCTTTTCTTACATAATACTTCACTGACAAGTGCAGTTAACATATTCTGCCCGTGGCAATTTGACATGACTTGTTAGAAGAGAGAAAGAGATACAGAAAAAAAATGCACGTTGTTTGGGGAAAAAGCGTTCTTTAGCTAGCATGAACACCAACACGGGACAACGGTTGGGTACAAGAGGAAACCAGGGAGTAGATGTACGTAAATCAAACATTATCTGCGGCAGTGATGTCACATAAAAATCTAGAACATAAATTGCATGAAACATTTGGGTTCTTTCTTTCACTCAGATGGATCGAGAAGTTTTTACATGTATAGCTATCTGATTATTACGGAAGCTCTGAGAGGACATGGTGAACAAAAATAATATCTCGTATATACGACATATTATCTCGTATATACGACTTGTGTATATCTCGTATATACGACATATTATCTCGTATATACGAGTTTGTATATGTCGTATATACGACATAATCTCGTAGGCCTATATACGACTTGTATATCTCGTATATACCGTATTGACGCGCATACAAGCACATGTCCTTATATGTGAGAATGTCCTCATATTCGGACAAAGAAATATGTGAATTTTAAACAAGAATGCAATCAAAACATCACCCACATATAAGAACATTTGTATGTTAATGATTCCACATTGTGAAAAATTACACGTCTTTCGGGCAAAAGCATTGCAATTTTACATGTGCAGCATTTGGACATTAAACATATACTCTTGTGGCCTTATAAAATTATATGAAATTAAATTGTATATGTCAAATGTGTGTGTTATCATGGTTATAGGCTTGGAACAGTGTAGCACCCAAACAGTTATGAGTAAGTGTGCCAGGGAATTAATTAGGTCCCCATTCTTTAGTTTATGAGAAGTGTTCTTATGTTCTTATATGCGCGTCAATACGGTACGACTTGTATATGGATCTACATTGCTGGCATCTATGGAAGACCACTGAGGAAATGCGAATTGCCAGTTCATTGATAATTATGTCGTATATACGAGATATACAAGTCATGTATACGAGATACACAAGTCGTATATACGAGATACGCAACTCGTATATACGAGATACAAACAAGTCATATATACGAGATAATATGTCGTAAATACGAGATATACAAAAATCGTATATACGAGATAATATGTCGTATATACGAGATATTATTTTTTTTTCACCATGTCCTTTCAGAGCTTCCGTAGATTATGGAAGTGTAATATTTCAAGCTCAAGCGAGTTTATTTAGTAAGGGTTCGTGTATCTGGTATCTGGAGAATGTCAAATACTATAATTCAACATTTTATATATACTATCTGATGTTACCCAATTAAACATGTATGTGATAAATGATTTACTGATGTATGTATTCCATTATAGGTATCATCCAGTATTGCTTAGAACCAAGTAAAGACTTGCAGTTAATATCCATGTCATTATGTTGTAGGTTCGGGAGACGTTAGCGGCAGAGACCGGACTCAGCGTACGAGTTGTTCAAGTCTGGTTTCAGAATCAACGGGCAAAGGTTGGTACACTACAGGCAAAGGACCTGTTGTTTTACATTTTACATTACAAGCCAAGGACCTTGTATCGCACAATACAGACCAGGGACCTATTCTCGTACACTATTGTCATACAATACAGGCCAGGGACCTATTATCATACACTATACGGAAGAGACTTATTATCGTACAATACAGGTCGGGGACCTATTACTATACACTACAAGCCAAGGACTTG
The DNA here is from genome assembly GCA_949152475.1 of Terebella lapidaria. Taxonomy (NCBI): domain Eukaryota; kingdom Metazoa; phylum Annelida; class Polychaeta; order Terebellida; family Terebellidae; genus Terebella; species Terebella lapidaria. Next base: position 36,702,845 of record OX424566.1, read on the forward strand.
TTATAGTACACTACTAGGCAGCGACCTATTCACAGAGACTACAAGCCTGGGACCTACTATTGTACCTTACAGGCCAAGGACCTATAATTGAGAACTACTATTTAAAACTTCAAAATGAGTCACACTTCGAACAAAATTATATCACCATTGTTGTCACCTGTCACTGATGTGATACCGTTATGTTGTTGTTCAGATGAAGAAGATCGCACGGCGTCAGACATCAGACGGACAGGGCAGTGACAAGGATGGCAAGTCTGGAAAGTCGCAGAAAAACAAGAAAAAACGCGACGACGATGGTAAATAACATGTTTACAAATATGGTAGCTGTATCAATGAAATATTATATGTCATGGATACTGATTTGCTGTGTATATCCACATTTTGACGTGTTCTGGTTTTTCTTCCAGACGATTCGTCGACGAACTCAAATGAAAATATCCAGGGTGAGTATTTGTGATTTACCAAATCTTTGCAGATCACTCTTTCATGCATAAAATCTACTAAAATTCTTATCATTTTGTGTTGGTCCATCAGTACGGTGTTATTAATTTACTCAATCTTCCCAATCCCTTCACCCACTATACTGTGCAACTAAACCACACTAACAGCCTGATTATCACGCATTTTCCTCATGTTAACCCAGGCCAGACAATGGATGAAAACCAGAACGTTCAGGCGTCACCGCAGTCTACCCAGACTATCCCTCCCCCGGGCATGACCCCCTCCTCACCCCTACACCCGGCCCACCCTCAGTTCGATAATCAGCTGACGCCTTTCAATAACCCCAGCACCAACTCACAAGGTACTGTACGCACTAGATGTCACTGTGTTGATTCATTTGGTGTTTTGGTGTACTTTGTTCACCTTAATGCATTTTGTTGACATGCATAGGTTGTTATAATAGATACATGTATGTAATCCAATATAGTGAATATGGCTTTCATACACACAAAACAGTTCAATGATACAACACGGACTTTCCTTCTTGCACGCAGATCTCTACAGTTCAGGAGTGAGTGAATCTCTCTATGGAAGCAGCATGGGCATTGACAGTAGTTTAGACACGCTCGGAGATATGCTAATGAGCCAGACAAACGGCCCCTCGGCCCCCGCGGGACACGGCCCAGTCACCAACCCCATAGACAAACTCTATTCCATGCAGAGCTCATATTTCACAGCAGAATGAGAGCGCCACTTAGCGATTGTAGAGCCCCTACTCGACAGCCGATCGACAACGCCACCTAGCGAATGTTACCTGCAGATGTGACCGGAAAGGTGTTGCCATTCAACAAACGATATTCATTCTAGCGAAATAGAATCTAGCAGGAATTTCAACCGAAATATAGTTATAGTGAAAAGCGAACGGTATGATATCGTCAACTGGTGATCTGGATTCTGCAGAATTAACGAGAATTGTACCATCAGCACACGAAACGTCTTTTTTCTTCAATTATATAATTTCATAGTACCGAGACAGTTGTGGTACCAAGAATGACTATTTACGCACACGTTTGTGTTCAATAAGGCAAAGTGCGACACTGACCTTTACTTGGTGTAGTATCAATATAATACACCCCTAAGTCAGTTTGCAAGATAGCTCAATGTTACTGTTGCTATGGTGATGATAGATGAGGGGTAATTATTGAGATATAACAGTCACGCTGGCGATATTTGTTTGCAAGTTGGTGAATACAGCTCCAGATTTTGAAGTGAAAGTCTATGTTGATTTGAACGAAAGCTGATTCACATGTAGCAGACCAAGATTCTGTCTTTTGATCGAGAAGCCTGGGCCTATTCAACAACTTGTGAATGAGCTGAACTGAAAAAGTTCGGTGGAGTAACGTGTTTGATTAGAGAGCATTCAACATTGCAAGACCTCATCACCTTATTGTGGTCCAGAATGCAGAAATTTGTTGGACTGTAATCTGGAGGTTTGCAGGCAGAGTGAGCTGCTCTAATGTACAGGTACAGCAGAATTCGATACCCCCACTGACTTTACCTGGCGTTGTGGATATTGTATTCGTTTTGATAGTTGGGTTCTAGATGAACTGAACTAAAGCAATCTCTCTGTGGTATTCTAGTCAATGCCGTAACGATTGACATCTTCATACTTTGTTTCAAACGAAACTTTTAGCGAGGCAATTTGTTGGTGACTTTCATTATAAATCGTGTACATGTTTTACGATAACATTTACCATGAACCGGTAGACTTAACACTGACAGACAGGGTACAAGTGTGTGGATGCCTCACCTTCACTGGTATTTGTGTATCAAACAATGTCGATGTCTTTGCGATGTTTTTTTAAATCACCATGCTCTGCTCTCATTGTAGATTGTGACTTCCTAAAACAGTAAAATGTTATTTCTGTTAACACTACAAAATACAAACTGTGCAAAGGCAGGTAAATACCTTTCCTAGTCGTGTTGGTTCTCTGACCATTTCTTCGTTTGTCGATCTAGCTTTGTATGGAAATAAAGCACTGTGTTATACAGGGTATCTACGTATTTGTATCGCGTGCGTCCCGAAATTCTATACGTTTGGACGCTTAGTGACGTCACGTAACCAGTAACTAGCAATTGTAAAATATCCCAGTGGTATTGTTATGTGGTGCGTTTGCCTATGTTAATTTTGACATGTATTGATTGATTGTCCGAAATATAGAAATGAAGAGGAGGTATGGCGTTTGTGAATAGGGACAAATCATCAGCAAAATTAATTTATTGTCCACTTTTGAATCAAAATATGTATTATGTTTCATATGTTTGAACAAATGTGTTCTGTTCGTGTATGTATGTTGTGTACAACTATTGTTCAGCATTTGGTCATGATGATATTACTATTTAATAAATAATGATAATGAAATTTGCCAGTGTTATTGTTCGCTCTCCAATGTACGTACACACAATAGGACACGAATAGACAAATACACAAAGAACATACTGGTATAATATTCACCATTGCTATACTATACGAACCACGTGTCTTTATTTGATCATGAGAATGCATAGTGTGACCTTTCAATGTTACCTGATTTGGTCTAAATTCATTTACGATTTCAAATACCGTACATGACACAGTAACTCCCTCCAATGTCTTTGAGCGTTTCCTCCTCATATAATAATATTTTCAAAAATGCCAAAGCTGCTCATAGGTACATAATTATGTCGTTTTCACAGAGGCGGCAACAGAGGCGACGATCAATGAAACTTTGTGACGCCAAATTCAATGCAGATTTCCTGATTCTGGTATCCGAACCTGATTTTTAAAACAAGACAAACAGAAATTGCAAACCACCTTTGGATTCAATTACTGTAGTTCCAGTTATAGTTTCAGCTGATGACCCTCAACATTTTCGACCTTGGGCAATAATAGGAAACTTTGGTCATTTGACCTTTACATAGTCACCCAATGATGGACGAAAAAATAGCTAGAAAACATTATCATGGATGTAAATGAAGTTGCGATTTTTCGATTCTAGCCTTTTTTTCGACCATGATTTAATTCTTGACACTGATCTCCCATACTTAACCAGCTTCTCCAGACCTATGCTGCATACATTATGATCAATATAGCAGTGGTTTTAGAATTACATCTGTTTCATATTCATGAATCGGTGATTTCAGGTAATGACCCTTAAAGGGTATATATCGCGAAAATATGACATCCGCTTATTTGAAGCCAGTCATTGAGCTGAATAGATATGTTTATATCTCGATTTGTTAAAAATGTATAACTGTTTTTATAATGAAATCCGGCAAAATTCTCCAGATAGTCTTGAAAAATCTGTCAGCTAATTAGTATGCAAATAAGATGTGTGACGTCATTGACAGCTTGGTTTTTAATTAGTCGATTTAACATGTCACAATTAGGCATATAAGCTCATATTTGGTCACCAAAACTCATCAGATATATCGTTCAGTAGGAATAGTCAGTGAGTGCATATAAATTTCGGTTGCCATGGCAACCAATAGGCTGATTTGGCCCTTAGCAACCAGGTGGCTAAGGCTGGTATTCAAGTTAAAACACGATATGAATGTATCAAACCAATTTAGATAAAAGGGCAGTGACTATATTTTGTGGAATCGATCAACAAAATGTTCAAAAACACGCCTTAACAACCGATACAGGTCTGAGAAATCACGTTTAGAGCCATTGGAAGTTAATGGATGCTATTACTGCTGGATTCCCAAGCCTGTATTGGTTGCTAAAGGTTGTGTTCAGATATTTGGATGATGTATTCCTCAATATATTGTCATCAAGCTATTGTCTGAAATGCTTTCATACATGTATATCTTGTTTTTAATTAGATATTGACCTTAGCAACCATGGTCCAGCCAGACCATTGGTTGCCATGGCGACCACGAATTTCTTCAAATCACTGACGCTTCGAACTAAAAAGCATAAAAATGGGTTTTGGTGAACAAATATGGATACAAACGGTCTCATTATTCAATTTAAATATGCCTAATTAAAAAGCAATCTGTCAATGACGTCATACATCTCATTTGCATATTAATTAGCTCTCAGACTCTTTTGTCAGATTCTGTAAATATGTACATGTTTAAAGTGTCATAACTTTGGAAGGAATCATGATATCAATATGTCATGATTAGATTCTTTTAGTGTAGATTCTTTTATCATGGCACATCTGTACAAAATTGAAAACCAGGGGCGGATCCAGGATTTTTGAATAGGGGGGGTGCTCATCTTAACTGTACGTAAGCTTGAAATTATGTGAGCGAGCGTAGCGAGCGAAGCCTTATGCGCTCTGGGGGTTCGGGGGGCGCCATAAGGCCAACGAGAAATTTTTGGAATTTAGTGTCTCTGAGATGGTTTCTAAGGTGTATTTTACAACTGTACCTTGTGAAATCAATAAGTAGAATTTTACTTTAGAAGTCTGCTTAGTTCTGTTGTAAATGAAGGATAGATTTTCAAAGAAAGACCATTTTTTTCAAATAAACCATTCTAAGGCTGTTCTAAGGCTATTATGCACCAGACATGGTGATGATCAATCGTTTAATATTAAAGATCAGATATAATTATCTTCAAAGTTATGCCGACATCCAGAGTTATATCCAGAGTTATACAGAACTCTGTCAGAAACAAACAAATAAATAAAATATCCCCTGTGTATATTCAATGACAGTTTCAGTATAAAGTCAAGTGTGTCTGACTAGATTATTATTGGAGGGAGGGCGGCGGGGTTGGCAAGCTGGTTAGAGGAGTCCAGCGACCGAGCGAAGTAAGGTGGATAGGTGGTAGCCTGCACGGCGTGGGGTCTGGGGCCCGCTCAAGGGCCCCAGAAGCCGGAGCTTTTTTCATGTTCTGTGGTTGATTCTGAAATCTTTCTGGCTCTGATTGAGTATTTTTCATTCCACACATGCATATAAATATCGCTGGTATTTAAATGTATTTATCCCAAAACTATTCATTGCCACTTTACATATTATATGTCATAGAACTTAATTGCTGATTAAAATTAAAATCAATTTTAAAATCAGCCAAATTTAGCATTCTTGTTTGTCACGTAAAATTGAAAGTACATCTCGAGATAGTAAGGAGTATATAGGAAATATGCACAGTTCGACAACAGATACTCAGAAAATTGCCGTTAATCGTGCATGAACACAGTGGATAGAGAATGATCGGCCTGCCTACATTGCCGGTTGCCACAGTATCTAGACAAATATCAATGACGTCATGAGACTGTGTGTAGAACTCGCCCTCGCTTTGAGGAAAAAATTGATGCGAGATTGACTGGCCCGAGTTTGAATCTTGATCTGGCAACTCAATTTAGGCACGTAATACACATTTTCAGACCCAAATTTCTACGATTTCTCATTCTATAGACAAAACAGAGCTTTAAAGCTATTATCACTTTTAGAATTGACAAAATTTATTCATTTTGCGATAGCTTCATTTTGTCTATGGAATAAGAAATCGTACAAATTTGCGTCTGAAAAGGTGTATTACGTGCCCAAATTGAGTTTCCAAATCAAGATTCAAATTCGGGCGAATCATTTTTTTCCTCAAAGCGGCCCGCCATGTGGGCGAGTTCTATACACAGTCTGATGACGTCATTGGTATTTGCCTAGATACTGTGGTAACCGGCAATGTAGACAGGCTTATCATTCTCTATTCACTGATTTCATGCAAGATTTTCTGAGTATCAGTTGTCGAACTGTGCATATTTCCTATATATTCCGGACTATCCCGAGATGTACTTTCAAGTTTGTATGACAAACAAGAATGCTAAATTTGGCACATTTTGAAAATTGATTCCAAATTTAATGACAATCAATTGCATAATTATTGACCAACAAATGTTAGGCCTATGTAACGCTGTAATGCACCTTAACATATTTCTGGGTCACAGATTTTTTTGTTGAATTTATATCCTGCCCCCCTCCCACCTCGGTCAAAAATATCAAACGAGGAAAATTACACTTATATTTCCTTACATGTAGGTGCATACCCAAATTTCCTATAGCTTCTTGCTCTCTCGTTTTTCTTTTTCTTTTTCTCTTTTTTCACGGCCCAATAGGGGGGTGTGCGCCGGGTGCACCCCCCCCCCCCTAAATCCGCCAGTGAAAACTGGTATCACAGTATAGTCTCTAATCTTTAAAGACCCTAAAACGGTAACATCGCGATCCCAGAATTTTGATGGTCGTGCGACTACTAGCCCTCCAAAAAATAAATCAATAAATAGTGCGAAAAGTGATCTTGACTGGACTAAATCATATGCAGGAGAAACAGGGATAAATCATATAGAGTGGAGGCATACGTAGGCCCACCTAGACATGCGCTATATATAATTTATGTACACCCAAGATGGAACTTAAAATACAAAGCAATGCGTTCATCCTCTATATTTCCCATCATTTTCCATCTTACTTCTTTGATGTTCTTCGTAAAAACGATATTGTATACCCTTCTGTGTACAGTGAAATATTCCTTACGCATAATTTATCTCATGCGTATCGGTTAGTATCTCATAAGTATATCTTGATATCTCATACATAAGACTCTTTATTTCGTATGTATGAGACAGAACACATACACTTCATTTTTTGTGTCACGAACGAAGACGCAGAGTATGGATGGATGATATTGATCACATACATACAATAAGGAAATCAATCCAAATCTTATATGGAATGAGATATGGAATTTGATGTAAAAGATCACGTATGGTCTTCACTGGGAAGAGTAAACATAGCAAACATCGATTCATCCCAAGCAATGATACTGTACTGTGGACTTCAATATCATAACGTTTGTCGAAATACATAACCGAATTGTTGAGCTGAAAAATCATTGAAGCTATTGTCAAATTTTGCTTCTATATTTGGCTGCAGTAATATCAGTTGTTCACTCTACCACGGTCTTGAAATAAACCCTTGTAGTCAACAAACAATTTTTTTGCCTTGCATCGTCATTGACATTCATCGTATGTTAAATTAATGTAAACTTAAACGAACATTGGTACTCAAACATAATGTTTCCTATTCTGAATTCGACATACTTCTTGAAATAAATTCTCAGACAACGGCACGCAACGTGTGAGTAATATTGTCTTATTCTTTCAAAAATAAATACCTAAACTCAACAATGTCAATGTAACAAAATAAAATAATCGATATATCACAGATAATGTTCAAACTTAACAAAAATACAATAACACACAAAACCCTCAAAGTTTCAGCTGCCTGAAACTCATCCTTCTGTCCTTCATGGACCGCTGTTTTTTCCATGACTTGGAATTCACACGGTAGTGTTTCAGCTCTGACCGATAGCTTGGATCATTCATTGGCCTGTATGATGCAGGCTCACAGAAGGATAGGTTTTCTTGAACAAAATCTTTGTAACCACCTTCGAGCAAGTAGATTTCTGGATAGCAAAGAAGTGGGTATCTCTCTTTGTTGGTTTCCCGGTCCATTTGACGAAGGAAACGTGCCATCTTTGGTCCTCTTTCAGATGAAAACTCGCAATGAAAGATGATAATTTTCTTTCCTGAGCTGCTATTAGGATTCGTTTGACAGTCAAAAGTGCTGGACATGGTGTCTCTATTCCATATGTTGATTGCACCTTCAATATGTCCACCATCATACTCATATGGATATCTACAATCAACAATGACAAACTCTTCTACAGCTTGTGAGTATTCATTTTACAGCAGCTTCGCCATTGTTTTTGAAGAGATGGCTTTCAGGTCAGGATGTTTGCCAGATACAGTTGGCAAAGAATGTGTCCTGCTCTCGCCTTCAATAGTGGCTTCATTCTCGTTGCATTCATCTCGTGTGTTTTTCAAGCCTGTGCCAGAGAGATTGATAGGCTCAAATGCTCGTCTTTTCGGGGGTGAGCAGTCATCATCGCCATACCAAGCAGACGGTCTTTTACATGGTGAATGTGATTCCACATCATCTTCAAGGATCAAACTGTCTTCTGAATGAATCCCACTGTCATCGCTCATCAGTGATGTGTTCATGGTTGAAATATCATCGTCCATGTCAAAATTCAAGGCAAGTCGAACCATTTTGAGAATATAGAAGGATTACTGTAGTACTTTTTCGGATATGAACCAGAGGAAGTGACTGTCAGAATGAAATTCCACTTCTTATATTAGATTATGCAAGTGTGTTTCTTCGTAATCTTTTAATCTATGCAAGCTGTTGATAGTTTGTAAGTTTTCACACATGCCTGACAGGACCCTGAACAATTGATTAATTGCAATGTACATTTTCAATCAATCGCTTTGGACAATGGATCTTGAGCTTGATTTTACATCATGATTTTTTTTTTACATTTATCAGCCATTTTTGACTGAATGTCATTCCACATAGATATAAAATATGAGTACTTAAAAAAATAAAGAATCTTACCAAAATAAATATATTTCAATTGCAACCATGACATGCCATACAGACTGGAAAGAACCAATGACGATTCCCATTTTCATCAATGCCAAATTAGCCAACTTTGAAATCGCACTTCACCTTCCAAAAAATGAGTCTTAGCATGTTGATATGGTAGGATTAATCATAATCATTTGATAAAATCTATATCGATACAGAGCACGACAGTGCCAGTTAGCCCGTTTTCAGATCAGCCCTCTCTCTACTAGAAATCTTGGGGAATACCATCGGAATTTTGGGGTTTTTTTTTCAAGAAACTAGACTTCCACACCCACAATTTAAACCCACACGTGAATCAATATCACTGTGTGTGATTTCCAAGGCAACCATGTATACATCTAGCGATAATATGTCACTTTAAACGGAAATCTCAATGTGTGAGGCTTTCCCAAGTAATGTTTCTCATTCTGAATCTGACCAAATTCTTGAGCTAAATTCTCAGACCACAGTATGCAAAATGTCAGTAACAACGTTTTATTGTTCAAAACAAATACTTAAACTTAACAATGTCAATGTAACAAAATAAAATTATCAATATATCACAGATAATGTTCAAACTTAACAAAAATACAATAACGAACAAAACCCTCAAAGTTTCATCTGACTGAAACTCATCCTTCTGTCCCTCATGGACTGCTGTTTTTTTCCATGACTTGGATTTCACATGGTAGTGTTTCAGCTCTGACCGATAGCTTGGATCATTCATTGGCCTGTATGATGCAGGCTCACAGAAGGATAGGTTTTCTTGAACAAAATCTTTGTAACCACCTTCGAGCAAGTAGATTTCTGGATAGCAAAGAAGTGGGTATCTCTCTTTGTTGGCTTCCCGGTCCATTTGACGAAGGAAACGTGCCATCTTTGGTCCTCTTTCAGATGAAAACTCGCAATGAAAGATGATAATTTTCTTTCCTGAGCTGCTATTGGGATTCGTTTGACAGTCAAAAGTGCTGGACATGCTGTCTCTATTCCATATGTTGATTGCACCTTCAATATGTCCACCATCATACTCATATGGATATCTACAATCAACAATGACAAACTCTTCTACAGCTTGCGAGTATTCATTTTGCAGCAGCTTCGCCATTGTTTTTGAAGAGATGGCTTTCAGGTCAGGATGTTTGCCAGACACCAGTTGGCAAAGAATGTGTCCTGCTCTCGCCTTCAATAGTGGCTTCATTCTCGTTGCATTCATCTCGTGTGTTTTTCAAGCCTGTGTCAGAGAGATTGATAGGCTCAAATGCTCGTCTTTTCGGGGGTGAGTAGTCATCATCGCCATACCAAGCAGACGGTCTTTTACATGGTGAATGTGATTCCACATCATCTTCAAGGATCAAACTGTCTTCTGAATGAATCCCACTGTCATCGCTCATAAGTGATGTGTTCATGGTTGAAAGATCATCGTCCATGTCAAAATTCAAGGCAAGTCGAACCATTTTGAGAATATAGAAGGATTACTGTAGTACTTTTTTGGATATGAACCAGAGGAAGTGACTGTCAGAATGAAATTCCACTTCTTATATTAGATTATGCAAGTGTGTTTCGTTGTAATCTTTTAATCTATGCAGGCTGTTGATAGTTTGTAAGTTTTCACACATGCCTGACAGGACCCTGAACAATTGATTAATTGCAATGTACATTTTCAATCAATCGCTTTCGACAATGGACCTTGAGCTTGATTTGACATCATGATTTTTTTTTTACATTTATCAGCCATTTTTAACTGAATGTCATTCCACATAGATATAAAGTCTGAGTACTTAGAAAAATAAAGAATCTTACCAAAATAAATATATTTCAATTGCAACCATGACATGCCATATAGACTGGAAAGAACCAATGACGATTCCCATTTTCATCAATGCCAAATTAGCCAACTTTGAAATCGCACTTCACCTTCCAAAAAATGAGGCTTAGCATGTTGATATGGTAGGATTAATCATAATCATTTGATAAAATCTATATCGATACAGAGCACGACAGTGCCAGTTAGCCCGTTTTCAGATCAGCCCTCTCTCTACTAGAAATCTTGGGGAATAACATCGGAATTTTGGGGGTTTTTTTTCAAGAAACTAGACTTCCACACCCACAATTTAAACCCACACGTGAATCAATATCACTGTGTGTGATTTCCAAGGCAACCATGTATACATCTAGCGATATTACGTCACTTTAAACGGAAATCTCAATGTGTGAGGCTTTCCCAAGTAATGTTTCTCATTCTGAATCTGACCAAATTCTTGAGCTAAATTCTCAAACCACAGTATGCAAAATGTCAGTAACAACGTTTTATTGTTCAAAACAAATACTTAAACTTAACAATGTCAATGTAACAAAATAAAATTATCAATATATCACAGATAATGTTCAAACTTAACAAAAATACAATAACGAACAAAACCCTCAAAGTTTCATCTGACTGAAACTCATCCTTCTGTCCCTCATGGACTGCTGTTTTTTCCATGACTTGGATTTCACATGGTAGTGTTTCAGCTCTGACCGATAGCTTGGATCATTCATTGGCCTGTATGATGCAGGCTCACAGAAGGATAGGTTTTCTTGAACAAAATCTTTGTAACCACCTTCGAGCAAGTAGATTTCTGGATAGCAAAGAAGTGGGTATCTCTCTTTGTTGGCTTCCCGGTCCATTTGACGAAGGAAACGTGCCATCTTTGGTCCTCTTTCAGATGAAAACTCGCAATGAAAGATGATAATTTTCTTTCCTGAGCTGTTATTGGGGTTCGTTTGACAGTCAAAAGTGCTGGACATGGTGTCTCTATTCCATATGTTGATTGCACCTTCAATATGTCCACCATCATACTCATATGGATATCTACAATCAACAATGACAAACTCTTCTACAGCTTGCGAGTATTCATTTTGCAGCAGCTTCGCCATTGTTTTTGAAGAGATGGCTTTCAGGTCAGGATGTTTGCCAGATACAGTTGGCAAAGAATGTGTCCTGCTCTCGCCTTCAATAGTGGCTTCATTCTCGTTGCATTCATCTCGTGTGTTTTTCAAGCCTGTGTCAGAGAGATTGATAGGCTCAAATGCTCGTCTTTTCGGGGGTGAGTAGTCATCATCGCCATACCAAGCAGACGGTCTTTTACATGGTTAATGTGATTCCACATCATCTTCAAGGATCAAACTGTCTTCTGAATGAATCCCACTGTCATCGCTCATAAGTGATGTGTTCATGGTTGAAAGATCATCGTCCATGTCAAAATTCAAGGCAAGTCGAACCATTTTGAGAATATAGAAGGATTACTGTAGTACTTTTTTGGATATGAACCAGAGGAAGTGACTGTCAGAATGAAATTCCACTTCTTATATTAGATTATGCAAGTGTGTTTCGTTGTAATCTTTTAATCTATGCAAGCTGTTGATAGTTTGTAAGTTTTCACACATGCCTGACAGGACCCTGAACAATTGATTAATTGCAATGTACATTTTCAATCAATCGCTTTGGACAATGGATCTTGAGCTTGATTTGACATCATGATTTTTTTTTTACATTTATCAGCCATTTTTAACTGAATGTCATTCCACATAGATATAAAATCTGAGTACTTAAAAAAATAAAGAATCTTACCAAAATAAATATATTTCAGTTGCAACCATGACATGCCATACAGACTGGAAAGAACCAATGACGATTCCCATTTGATATGGTAGGATTAATCATAATCATTTGATAAAATCTATATCGATACAGAGCACGACAGTGCCAGTTAGCCCGTTTTCAGATCAGCCCTCTCTCTACTAGAAATCTTGGGGAATACCATCGGAATTTTGGGGGTTTTTTTTCAAGAAACTAGACTTCTACACCCACAATTTAAACCCACACGTGAATCAATATCACTGTGTGTGATTTCCAAGGCAACCATGTATACATCTAGCGATATTACGTCACTTTAAACGGAAATCTCAATGTGTGAGGCTTTCCCAAGTAATGTTTCTCATTCTGAATCTGACCAAATTCTTGAGCTTAATTCTCAAAACACAGTATGCAAAATGTCAGTAACAACGTTTTATTGTTCAAAACAAATACTTAAACTCAACAATGTCAATGTAACAAAATAAAATTATCAATATATCACAGATAATGTTCAAACTTAACAAAAATACAATAACGAACAAAACCCTCAAAGTTTCAGCTGCCTGAAACTCATCCTTCTGTCCTTCACGGACTGCTGTTTTTTCCATGACTTGGATTTCACACGGAAGTGTTTCTGCTCTGACCGATAGCTTGGATCATTCATTGGCCGGTATGATGCAGGCTCACAGAAGGATAGGTTTTCTTGAACAAAATCTTTGTAACCACCTTCGAGGAAGTAGATTTCTGGATAGCAAAGAAGTGGGTATCTCTCTTTGTTGGCTTCCCGGTCCATTTGACGAAGGAAACGTGCCATCTTTGGTCCTCTTTCAGATGAAAACTCGCAATGAAAGATGATAATTTTCTTTCCTGAGCTGCTATTGCGGTTCGTTTGACAGTCAAAAGTGCTGGACATGGTGTCTCTATTCCATATGTTGATTGCACCTTCAATATGTCCACCATCATACTCATATGGATATCTACAATCAACAATGACAAACTCTTCTACAGCTTGCGAGTATTCATTTTGCAGCAGCTTCGCCATTGTTTTTGAAGAGATGGCTTTCAGGTCAGGATGTTTGCCAGATACAGTTGGCAAAGAATGTGTCCTGCTCTCGCCTTCAATAGTGGCTTCATTCTCGTTGCATTCATCTCGTGTGTTTTTCAAGCCTGTGTCAGAGAGATTGATAGGCTCAAATGCTCGTTTTTTCGGGGGTGAGTAGTCATCATCGCCATACCAAGCAGACGGTCTTTTACATGGTGAATGTGATTCCACATCATCTTCAAGGATCAAACTGTCTTCTGAATGAATCCCACTGTCATCGCTCATAAGTGATGTGTTCATGGTTGAAAGATCATCGTCCATGTCAAAATTCAAGGCAAGTCGAACCATTTTGAGAATACAGAAGGATTACTGTAGTACATTTTGGATATGACCCAGAGGGAGTGACTGTCAGAATGAAATTCCACTTCTTATATTAGATTATGCAAGTGTGTTTCGTTGTAATCTTTTAATCTATGCAAGCTGTTGATAGTGTGTAAGTTTTCACACATGCCTGACAGGACCCTGAACAATTGATTAATTGCAATGTACATTTTCAATCAATCGCTTTGGACAATGGATCTTGAGCTTGATTTGACATCATGATTTTTTTTTTACATTTATCAGCCATTTTTAACTGAATGTCATTCCACATAGATATAAAATCTGAGTACTTAGAAAAATAAAGAATCTTACCAAAATAAATATATTTCAATTGCAACCATGACATGCCATACAGACTGGAAAGAACCAATGACGATTCCCATTTTCATCAATGCCAAATTAGCCAACTTTGAAATCGCACTTCACCTTCCAAAAAATGAGGCTTAGCATGTTGATATGGTAGGATCAATCATAATCATTTGATAAAATCTATATCGATACAGAGCACGACAGTGCCAGTTAGCCCGTTTTCAGATCAGCCCTCTCTCTACTAGAAATCTTGGGGAATACCATCGGAATTTTGGGGGTTTTTTTTCAAGAAACTAGACTTCCACACCCACAATTTAAACCCACACGTGAATCAATATCACTGTGTGTGATTTCCAAGGCAACCATGTATACATCTAGCGATATTACGTCACTTTAAACGGAAATCTCAATGTGTGAGGCTTTCCCAAGTAATGTTTCTCATTCTGAATCTGACCAAATTCTTGAGCTTAATTCTCAAACCACAGTATGCAAAATGTCAGTAACAACGTTTTATTGTTCAAAACAAATACCTAAACTCAACAATGTCAATGTAACAAAATAAAATTATCAATATATCACAGATAATGTTCAAACTTAACAAAAATACAATAACGAACAAAACCCTCAAAGTTTCAGCTGCCTGAAACTCATCCTTCTGTCCTTCATGGACTGCTGTTTTTTCCATGACTTGGATTTCACACGGTAGTGTTTCAGCTCTGACCGATAACTTGGATCATTCATTGGCCGGTATGATGCAGGCTCACAGAAGGATAGGTTTTCTTGAACAAAATGTTTGTAACCACCTTCGAGCAAGTAGATTTCTGGATAGCAAAGAAGTGGGTATCTCTCTTTGTTGGCTTCCCGGTCCATTTGACGAAGGAAACGTGCCATCTTTGGTCCTCTTTCAGATGAAAACTCGCAATGAAAGATGATAATTTTCTTTCCTGAGCTGCTATTGAGGTTCGTTTGACAGTCAAAAGTGCTGGACATTGTGTCTCTATTCCATATGTTGATTGCACCTTCAATATGTCCACCATCATACTCATATGGATATCTACAATCAACAATGACAAACTCTTCTACAGCTTGCGAGTATTCATTTTGCAGCAGCTTCGCCATTGTTTTTGAAGAGATGGCTTTCAGGTCAGGATGTTTGCCAGATACAGTTGGCAAAGAATGTGTCCTGCTCTCGCCTTCAATAGTGGCTTCATTCTCGTTGCATTCATCTCGTGTGTTTTTCAAGCCTGTGTCAGAGAGATTGATAGGCTCAAATGCTCGTCTTTTCGGGGGTGAGTAGTCATCATCGCCATACCAAGCAGACGGTCTTTTACATGGTGAATGTGATTCCACATCATCTTCAAGGATCAAACTGTCTTCTGAATGAATCCCACTGTCATCGCTCATAAGTGATGTGTTCATGGTTGAAAGATCATCGTCCATGTCAAAATTCAAGGCAAGTCGAACCATTTTGAGAATATAGAAGGATTACTGTAGTACTTTTTTGGATATGAACCAGAGGAAGTGACTGTCAGAATGAAATTCCACTTCTTATATTAGATTATGCAAGTGTGTTTCGTTGTAATCTTTTAATCTATGCAAGCTGTTGATAGTTTGTAAGTTTTTACACATGCCTGACAGGACCCTGAACAATTGATTAATTGCAATGTACATTTTCAATCAATCGCTTTGGACAATGGATCTTGAGCTTGATTTGACATCATGATTTTTTTTTACATTTATCAGCCATTTTTAACTGAATGTCCTTCCACATAGATATAAAATCTGAGTACTTAGGAAAATAAAGAATCTTACCAAAATAAATATATTTCAATTGCAACCATGACATGCCATACAGACTGGAAAGAACCAATGACGATTCCCATTTTCATCAATGCCAAATTAGCCGACTTTGAAATCGCACTTCACCTTCCAAAAAATGAGGCTTAGCATGTTGATATGGTAGGATTAATCATAATCATTTGATAAAATCTATATCGATACAGAGCACGACAATGCCAGTTAGCCCTTTTTCAGATCAGCCCTCTCTCTACTAGAAATCTTGGGGAATACCATCGGAATTTTGGGGTTTTTTTTCAAGAAACTAGACTTCCACACCCACAAGTTAAACCCACACGTGAATCAATATCACTGTGTGTGATTTCCAAGGCAACCATGTATACATCTAGCGATATTACGTCACTTTAAACGGAAATCTCAATGTGTGAGGCTTTCCCAAGTAATGTTTCTCATTCTGAATCTGACCAAATTCTTGAGCTTAATTCTCAAACCACAGTATGCAAAATGTCAGTAACAACGTTTTATTGTTCAAAACAAATACTTAAACTCAACAATGTCAATGTAACAAAATAAACTTAACAATATATCACAGATAATGTTCAAACTTAACAAAAATACAATAACGAACAAAACCCTCAAAGTTTCAGCTGCCTGAAACTCATCCTTCTGTCCTTCATGGACTGCTGTTTTTTCCATGACTTGGATTTCACACGGTAGTGTTTCAGCTCTGACCGATAGCTTGGATCATTCATTGGCCGGTATGATGCAGGCTCACAGAAGGATAGGTTTTCTTGAACAAAATGTTTGTAACCACCTTCGAGCAAGTAGATTTCTGGATAGCAAAGAAGTGGGTATCTCTCTTTGTTGGCTTCCCGGTCCATTTGACGAAGGAAACGTGCCATCTTTGGTCCTCTTTCAGATGAAAACTCGCAATGAAAGATGATAATTTTTTTTCCTGAGCTGCTATTGAGGTTCGTTTGACAGTCAAAAGTGCTGGACATGGTGTCTCTATTCCATATGTTGATTGCACCTTCAATATGTCCACCATCATACTCATATGGATATCTACAATCAACAATGACAAACTCTTCTACAGCTTGCGAGTATTCATTTTGCAGCAGCTTCGCCATTGTTTTTGAAGAGATGGCTTTCAGGTCAGGATGTTTGCCAGATACAGTTGGCAAAGAATGTGTCCTGCTCTCGCCTTCAATAGTGGCTTCATTCTCGTTGCATTCATCTCGTGTGTTTTTCAAGCCTGTGTCAGAGAGATTGATAGGCTCAAATGCTCGTCTTTTCGGGGGTGAGTAGTCATCATCGCCATACCAAGCAGACGGTCTTTTACATGGTGAATGTGATTCCACATCATCTTCAAGGATCAAACTGTCTTCTGAATGAATCCCACTGTCATCGCTCATAAGTGATGTGTTCATGGTTGAAAGATCATCGTCCATGTCAAAATTCAAGGCAAGTCGAACCATTTTGAGAATATAGAAGGATTACTGTAGTACTTTTTTGGATATGAACCAGAGGAAGTGACTGTCAGAATGAAATTCCACTTCTTATATTAGATTATGCAAGTGTGTTTCGTTGTAATCTTTTAATCTATGCAAGCTGTTGATAGTTCGTAAGTTTTCACACATGCCTGACAGGACCCTGAACAATTGATTAATTGCAATGTACATTTTCAATCAATCGCTTTGGACAATGGATCTTGAGCTTGATTTGACATCATGATTTTTTTTTTACATTTATCAGCCATTTTTAACTGAATGTCATTCCACATAGATATAAAATCTGAGTACTTAGGAAAATAAAGAATCTTACCAAAATAAATATATTTCAATTGCAACCATGACATGCCATACAGACTGGAAAGAACCAATGACGATTCCCATTTTCATCAATGCCAAATTAGCCAACTTTGAAATCGCACTTCACCTTCCAAAAAATGAGGCTTAGCATGTTGATATGGTAGGATTAATCATAATCATTTGATAAAATCTATATCGATACAGAGCACGACAGTGCCAGTTAGCCCATTTTCAGATCAGCCCTCTCTCTACTAGAAATCTTGGGGAATACCATCGGAATTTTGGGGTTTTTTTTTCAAGAAACTAGACTTCCACACCCACAATTTAAACCCACACGTGAATCAATATCACTGTGTGTGATTTCCAAGGCAACCATGTATACATCTAGCGATATTACGTCACTTTAAACGGAAATCTCAATGTGTGAGGCTTTCCCAAGTAATGTTTCTCATTCTGAATCTGACCAAATTCTTGAGCTTAATTCTCAAACCACAGTATGCAAAATGTCAGTAACAACGTTTTATTGTTCAAAACGAATACTTAAACTCAACAATGTCAATGTAACAAAATAAAATTATCAATATATCACAGATAATGTTCAAACTTAACAAAAATACAATAACGAACAAAACCCTCAAAGTTTCAGCTGCCTGAAACTCATCCTTCTGTCCTTCATGGACTGCTGTTTTTTCCATAACTTGGATTTCACACGGTAGTGTTTCAGCTCTGACCGATAGCTTGGATCATTCATTGGCCAGTATGATGCAGGCTCACAGAAGGATAGGTTTTCTTGAACAAAATGTTTGTAACCACTTTCGAGCAAGTAGATTTCTGGATAGCAAAGAAGTGGGTATCTCTCTTTGTTGGCTTCCCGGTCCAATTGACGAAGGAAACGTGCCATCTTTGGTCCTCTTTCAGATGAAAACTCGCAATGAAAGATGATAATTTTCTTTCCTGAGATGCTATTGGG
This sequence comes from Terebella lapidaria, assembly GCA_949152475.1. Classification (NCBI taxonomy): domain Eukaryota; kingdom Metazoa; phylum Annelida; class Polychaeta; order Terebellida; family Terebellidae; genus Terebella; species Terebella lapidaria. The sequence goes on from OX424566.1 coordinate 36,721,666, forward strand.
GTTCGTTTGACAGTCAAAAGTGCTGGACATGGTGTCTCTATTCCATATGTTGATTGCACCTTCAATATGTCCACCATCATACTCATATGGATATCTACAATCAACAATGACAAACTCTTATACAGCTTGCGAGTATTCATTTTGCAGCAGCTTCGCCATTGTTTTTGATGAGATGGCTTTCAGGTCAGGATGTTTGCCAGATACAGTTGGCAAAGAATGTGTCCTGCTCTCGCCTTCAATAGTGGCTTCATTCTCGTTGCATTCATCTCGTGTGTTTTTCAAGCCTGTGTCAGAGAGATTGATAGGCTCAAATGCTCGTCTTTTCGGGGGTGAGTAGTCATCATCGCCATACCAAGCAGACGGTCTTTTACATGGTGAATGTGATTCCACATCATCTTCAAGGATCAAACTGTCTTCTGAATGAATCCCACTGTCATCGCTCATAAGTGATGTGTTCATGGTTGAAAGATGATCGTCCATGTCAAAATTCAAGACAAGTCGAACCATTTTGACAATATAGAAGGATTACTGTAGTACTTTTTTGGATATGAACCAGAGGAAGTGACTGTCAGAATGAAATTCCACTTCTTATATTAGATTATGCAAGTGTGTTTCGTTGTAATCTTTTAATCTATGCAAGCTGTTGATAGTTTGTAAGTTTTCACACATGCCTGACAGGACCCTGAACAATTGATTAATTGCAATGTACATTTTCAATCAATCGCTTTGGACAATGGATCTTGAGCTTGATTTGACATCATGATTTTTTTTTTACATTTATCAGCCATTTTTAACTGAATGTCATTCCACTTAGATATAAAATCTGAGTACTTAGAAAAATAAAGAATCTTACCAAAATAAATATATTTCAATTGCAACCATGACATGCCATACAGACTGGAAAGAACCAATGACGATACCCATTTTCATCAATGCCAAATTAGCCAACTTTGAAATCGCACTTCACCTTCCAAAAAATGAGGCTTAGCATGTTGATATGGTAGGATCAATCATAATCATTTGATAAAATCTATATCGATACAGAGCACGACAGTGCCAGTTAGCCCGTTTTCAGATCAGCCCTCTCTCTACTAGAAATCTTGGGGAATACCATCGGAATTTTGGGGTTTTTTTTCAAGAAACTAGACTTCCACACCCACAATTTAAACCCACACGTGAATCAATATCACTGTGTGTGATTTCCAAGGCAACCATGTATACATCTAGCGATATTACGTCACTTTAAACGGAAATCTCAATGTGTGAGGCTTTCCCAAGTAATGTTTCTCATTCTGAATCTGACCAAATTCTTGAGCTTAATTCTCAAACCACAGTATGCAAAATGTCATTAACAACGTTTTATTGTTCAAAACAAATACTTAAACTCAACAATGTCAATGTAACAAAATAAAATTATCAATATATCACAGATAATGTTCAAACTTAACAAAAATACAATAACGAACAAAACCCTCAAAGTTTCAGCTGCCTGAAACTCATCTTTTTGTCCTTCATGGACTGCTGTTTTTTCCATGACTTGGATTTCACACGGTAGTGTTTCAGCTCTGACCGATAGCTTGGATCATTCATTGGCCAGTATGATGCAGGCTCACAGAAGGATAGGTTTTCTTGAACAAAATGTTTGTAACCACCTTCGAGCAAGTAGATTTCTGGATAGCAAAGAAGTGGGTATCTCTCTTTGTTGGCTTCCCGGTCCATTTGACGAAGGAAACGTGCCATCTTTGGTCCTCTTTCAGATGAAAACTCGCAATGAAAGATGATAATTTTCTTTCCTGAGATGCTATTGGGGTTCGTTTGACAGTCAAAAGTGCTGGACATGGTGTCTCTATTCCATATGTTGATTGCACCTTCAATATGTCCACCATCATACTCATATGGATATCTACAATCAACAATGACAAACTCTTCTACAGCTTGCGAGTATTCATTTTGCAGCAGCTTCGCCATTGTTTTTGAAGAGATGGCTTTCAGGTCAGGATGTTTGCCAGACACCAGTTGGCAAAGAATGTGTCCTGCTCTCGCCTTCAATAGTGGCTTCATTCTCGTTGCATTCATCTCGTGTGTTTTTCAAGCCTGTGTCAGAGAGATTGATAGGCTCAAATGCTCGTCTTTTCGGGGGTGAGTAGTCATCATCGCCATACCAAGCAGACGGTCTTTTACATGGTGAATGTGATTCCACATCATCTTCAAGGATCAAACTGTCTTCTGAATGAATCCCACTGTCATCGCTCATAAGTGATGTGTTCATGGTTGAAAGATCATCGTCCATGTCAAAATTCAAGGCAAGTCGAACCATTTTGAGAATATAGAAGGATTACTGTAGTACTTTTTTGGATATGAACCAGAGGAAGTGACTGTCAGAATGAAATTCCACTTCTTATATTAGATTATGCAAGTGTGTTTCGTTGTAATCTTTTAATCTATGCAAGCTGTTGATAGTTTGTAAGTTTTCACACATGCCTGACAGGACCCTGAGCAATTGATTAATTGCAATGTACATTTTCAATCAATCGCTTTGGACAATGGATCTTGAGCTTGATTTGACATCATGATTTTTTTTTTTACATTTATCAGCCATTTTTAACTGAATGTCATTCCACATAGATATAAAATCTGAGTACTTAGAAAAATAAAGAATCTTACCAAAATAAATATATTTCAATTGCAACCATGACATGCCATACAGACTGGAAAGAACCAATGACGATACCCATTTTCATCAGTGCCAAATTAGCCAACTTTGAAATCGCACTTCACCTTCCAAAAAATGAGGCTTAGCATGTTGATATGGTAGGATTAATCATAATCATTTGATAAAATCTATATCGATACCGAGCACGACAGTGCCAGTTAGTCCGTTTTCAGAGCAGCCCTCTCTCTACTAGAAATCTTGGGGAATACCATCGGAATTTTGGGGTTTTTTTTCAAGAAACTAGACTTCCACACCCACAATTTAAACCCACACGTGAATCAATATCACTGTGTGTGATTTCCAAGGCAACCATGTATACATCTAGCGATATTACGTCACTTTAAACGGAAATCTCAATGTGTGAGGCTTTCCCAAGTAATGTTTCTCATTCTGAATCTGACCAAATTCTTGAGCTTAATTCTCAAACCACAGTATGCAAAATGTCAGTAACAACGTTTTATTGTTCAAAACAAATACTTAAACTCAACAATGTCAATGTAACAAAATAAAATTATCAATATATCACAGATAATGTTCAAACTTAACAAAAATACAATAACGAACAAAACCCTCAAAGTTTCAGCTGCCTGAAACTCATCCTTCTGTCCTTCATGGACTGCTGTTTTTTCCATGACTTGGATTTCACACGGTAGTGTTTCAGCTCTGACCGATAGCTTGGATCATTCATTGGCCGGTATGATGCAGGCTCACAGAAGGATAGGTTTTCTTGAACAAAATGTTTGTAACCACCTTCGAGCAAGTAGATTTCTGGATAGCAAAGAAGTGGGTATCTCTCTTTGTTGGCTTCCCGGTCCATTTGACGAAGGAAACGTGCCATCTTTGGTCCTCTTTCAGATGAAAACTCGCAATGAAAGATGATAATTTTCTTTCCTGAGATGCTATTGGGGTTCGTTTGACAGTCAAAAGTGCTGGACATGGTGTCTCTATTCCATATGTTGATTGCACCTTCAATATGTCCACCATCATACTCATATGGATATCTACAATCAACAATGACAAACTCTTCTACAGCTTGCGAGTATTCATTTTGCAGCAGCTTCGCCATTGTTTTTGAAGAGATGGCTTTCAGGTCAGGATGTTTGCCAGATACAGTTGGCAAAGAATGTGTCCTGCTCTCGCCTTCAATAGTGGCTTCATTCTCGTTGCATTCATCTCGTGTGTTTTTCAAGCCTGTGTCAGAGAGATTGATAGGCTCAAATGCTCGTCTTTTCGGGGGTGAGTAGTCATCATCGCCATACCAAGCAGACGGTCTTTTACATGGTGAATGTGATTCCACATCATCTTCAAGGATCAAACTGTCTTCTGAATGAATCCCACTGTCACCGCTCATAAGTGATGTGTTCATGGTTGAAAGATCATCGTCCATGTCAAAATTCAAGGCAAGTCGAACCATTTTGAGAATATAGAAGGATTACTGTAGTACTTTTTTGGATATGAACCAGAGGAAGTGACTGTCAGAATGAAATTCCACTTCTTATATTAGATTATGCAAGTGTGTTTCGTTGTAATCTTTTAATCTATGCAAGCTGTTGATAGTTTGTAAGTTTTCACACATGCCTGACAGGACCCTGAACAATTGATTAATTGCAATGTACATTTTCAATCAATCGCTTTGGACAATGGATCTTGAGCTTGATTTGACATCATGATTTTTTTTTACATTTATCAGCCATTTTTAACTGAATGTCCTTCCACATAGATATAAAATCTGAGTACTTAGGAAAATAAAGAATCTTACCAAAATAAATATATTTCAATTGCAACCATGACATGCCATACAGACTGGAAAGAACCAATGACGATTCCCATTTTCATCAATGCCAAATTAGCCGACTTTGAAATCGCACTTCACCTTCCAAAAAATGAGGCTTAGCATGTTGATATGGTAGGATTAATCATAATCATTTGATAAAATCTATATCGATACAGAGCACGACAATGCCAGTTAGCCCTTTTTCAGATCAGCCCTCTCTCTACTAGAAATCTTGGGGAATACCATCGGAATTTTGGGGTTTTTTTTCAAGAAACTAGACTTCCACACCCACAAGTTAAACCCACACGTGAATCAATATCACTGTGTGTGATTTCCAAGGCAACCATGTATACATCTAGCGATATTACGTCACTTTAAACGGAAATCTCAATGTGTGAGGCTTTCCCAAGTAATGTTTCTCATTCTGAATCTGACCAAATTCTTGAGCTTAATTCTCAAACCACAGTATGCAAAATGTCAGTAACAACGTTTTATTGTTCAAAACAAATACTTAAACTCAACAATGTCAATGTAACAAAATAAACTTAACAATATATCACAGATAATGTTCAAACTTAACAAAAATACAATAACGAACAAAACCCTCAAAGTTTCAGCTGCCTGAAACTCATCCTTCTGTCCTTCATGGACTGCTGTTTTTTCCATGACTTGGATTTCACACGGTAGTGTTTCAGCTCTGACCGATAGCTTGGATCATTCATTGGCCGGTATGATGCAGGCTCACAGAAGGATAGGTTTTCTTGAACAAAATGTTTGTAACCACCTTCGAGCAAGTAGATTTCTGGATAGCAAAGAAGTGGGTATCTCTCTTTGTTGGCTTCCCGGTCCATTTGACGAAGGAAACGTGCCATCTTTGGTCCTCTTTCAGATGAAAACTCGCAATGAAAGATGATAATTTTTTTTCCTGAGCTGCTATTGAGGTTCGTTTGACAGTCAAAAGTGCTGGACATGGTGTCTCTATTCCATATGTTGATTGCACCTTCAATATGTCCACCATCATACTCATATGGATATCTACAATCAACAATGACAAACTCTTCTACAGCTTGCGAGTATTCATTTTGCAGCAGCTTCGCCATTGTTTTTGAAGAGATGGCTTTCAGGTCAGGATGTTTGCCAGATACAGTTGGCAAAGAATGTGTCCTGCTCTCGCCTTCAATAGTGGCTTCATTCTCGTTGCATTCATCTCGTGTGTTTTTCAAGCCTGTGTCAGAGAGATTGATAGGCTCAAATGCTCGTCTTTTCGGGGGTGAGTAGTCATCATCGCCATACCAAGCAGACGGTCTTTTACATGGTGAATGTGATTCCACATCATCTTCAAGGATCAAACTGTCTTCTGAATGAATCCCACTGTCATCGCTCATAAGTGATGTGTTCATGGTTGAAAGATCATCGTCCATGTCAAAATTCAAGGCAAGTCGAACCATTTTGAGAATATAGAAGGATTACTGTAGTACTTTTTTGGATATGAACCAGAGGAAGTGACTGTCAGAATGAAATTCCACTTCTTATATTAGATTATGCAAGTGTGTTTCGTTGTAATCTTTTAATCTATGCAAGCTGTTGATAGTTCGTAAGTTTTCACACATGCCTGACAGGACCCTGAACAATTGATTAATTGCAATGTACATTTTCAATCAATCGCTTTGGACAATGGATCTTGAGCTTGATTTGACATCATGATTTTTTTTTTACATTTATCAGCCATTTTTAACTGAATGTCATTCCACATAGATATAAAATCTGAGTACTTAGGAAAATAAAGAATCTTACCAAAATAAATATATTTCAATTGCAACCATGACATGCCATACAGACTGGAAAGAACCAATGACGATTCCCATTTTCATCAATGCCAAATTAGCCAACTTTGAAATCGCACTTCACCTTCCAAAAAATGAGGCTTAGCATGTTGATATGGTAGGATTAATCATAATCATTTGATAAAATCTATATCGATACAGAGCACGACAGTGCCAGTTAGCCCATTTTCAGATCAGCCCTCTCTCTACTAGAAATCTTGGGGAATACCATCGGAATTTTGGGGGTTTTTTTTCAAGAAACTAGACTTCCACACCCACAATTTAAACCCACACGTGAATCAATATCACTGTGTGTGATTTCCAAGGCAACCATGTATACATCTAGCGATATTACGTCACTTTAAACGGAAATCTCAATGTGTGAGGCTTTCCCAAGTAATGTTTCTCATTCTGAATCTGACCAAATTCTTGAGCTTAATTCTCAAACCACAGTATGCAAAATGTCAGTAACAACGTTTTATTGTTCAAAACGAATACTTAAACTCAACAATGTCAATGTAACAAAATAAAATTATCAATATATCACAGATAATGTTCAAACTTAACAAAAATACAATAACGAACAAAACCCTCAAAGTTTCAGCTGCCTGAAACTCATCCTTCTGTCCTTCATGGACTGCTGTTTTTTCCATAACTTGGATTTCACACGGTAGTGTTTCAGCTCTGACCGATAGCTTGGATCATTCATTGGCCAGTATGATGCAGGCTCACAGAAGGATAGGTTTTCTTGAACAAAATGTTTGTAACCACTTTCGAGCAAGTAGATTTCTGGATAGCAAAGAAGTGGGTATCTCTCTTTGTTGGCTTCCCGGTCCAATTGACGAAGGAAACGTGCCATCTTTGGTCCTCTTTCAGATGAAAACTCGCAATGAAAGATGATAATTTTCTTTCCTGAGATGCTATTGGGGTTCGTTTGACAGTCAAAAGTGCTGGACATGGTGTCTCTATTCCATATGTTGATTGCACCTTCAATATGTCCACCATCATACTCATATGGATATCTACAATCAACAATGACAAACTCTTATACAGCTTGCGAGTATTCATTTTGCAGCAGCTTCGCCATTGTTTTTGATGAGATGGCTTTCAGGTCAGGATGTTTGCCAGATACAGTTGGCAAAGAATGTGTCCTGCTCTCGCCTTCAATAGTGGCTTCATTCTCGTTGCATTCATCTCGTGTGTTTTTCAAGCCTGTGTCAGAGAGATTGATAGGCTCAAATGCTCGTCTTTTCGGGGGTGAGTAGTCATCATCGCCATACCAAGCAGACGGTCTTTTACATGGTGAATGTGATTCCACATCATCTTCAAGGATCAAACTGTCTTCTGAATGAATCCCACTGTCATCGCTCATAAGTGATGTGTTCATGGTTGAAAGATGATCGTCCATGTCAAAATTCAAGACAAGTCGAACCATTTTGACAATATAGAAGGATTACTGTAGTACTTTTTTGGATATGAACCAGAGGAAGTGACTGTCAGAATGAAATTCCACTTCTTATATTAGATTATGCAAGTGTGTTTCGTTGTAATCTTTTAATCTATGCAAGCTGTTGATAGTTTGTAAGTTTTCACACATGCCTGACAGGACCCTGAACAATTGATTAATTGCAATGTACATTTTCAATCAATCGCTTTGGACAATGGATCTTGAGCTTGATTTGACATCATGATTTTTTTTTTACATTTATCAGCCATTTTTAACTGAATGTCATTCCACTTAGATATAAAATCTGAGTACTTAGAAAAATAAAGAATCTTACCAAAATAAATATATTTCAATTGCAACCATGACATGCCATACAGACTGGAAAGAACCAATGACGATACCCATTTTCATCAATGCCAAATTAGCCAACTTTGAAATCGCACTTCACCTTCCAAAAAATGAGGCTTAGCATGTTGATATGGTAGGATCAATCATAATCATTTGATAAAATCTATATCGATACAGAGCACGACAGTGCCAGTTAGCCCGTTTTCAGATCAGCCCTCTCTCTACTAGAAATCTTGGGGAATACCATCGGAATTTTGGGGGTTTTTTTCAAGAAACTAGACTTCCACACCCACAATTTAAACCCACACGTGAATCAATATCACTGTGTGTGATTTCCAAGGCAACCATGTATACATCTAGCGATATTACGTCACTTTAAACGGAAATCTCAATGTGTGAGGCTTTCCCAAGTAATGTTTCTCATTCTGAATCTGACCAAATTCTTGAGCTTAATTCTCAAACCACAGTATGCAAAATGTCATTAACAACGTTTTATTGTTCAAAACAAATACTTAAACTCAACAATGTCAATGTAACAAAATAAAATTATCAATATATCACAGATAATGTTCAAACTTAACAAAAATACAATAACGAACAAAACCCTCAAAGTTTCAGCTGCCTGAAACTCATCTTTTTGTCCTTCATGGACTGCTGTTTTTTCCATGACTTGGATTTCACACGGTAGTGTTTCAGCTCTGACCGATAGCTTGGATCATTCATTGGCCAGTATGATGCAGGCTCACAGAAGGATAGGTTTTCTTGAACAAAATGTTTGTAACCACCTTCGAGCAAGTAGATTTCTGGATAGCAAAGAAGTGGGTATCTCTCTTTGTTGGCTTCCCGGTCCATTTGACGAAGGAAACGTGCCATCTTTGGTCCTCTTTCAGATGAAAACTCGCAATGAAAGATGATAATTTTCTTTCCTGAGATGCTATTGGGGTTCGTTTGACAGTCAAAAGTGCTGGACATGGTGTCTCTATTCCATATGTTGATTGCACCTTCAATATGTCCACCATCATACTCATATGGATATCTACAATCAACAATGACAAACTCTTCTACAGCTTGCGAGTATTCATTTTGCAGCAGCTTCGCCATTGTTTTTGAAGAGATGGCTTTCAGGTCAGGATGTTTGCCAGACACCAGTTGGCAAAGAATGTGTCCTGCTCTCGCCTTCAATAGTGGCTTCATTCTCGTTGCATTCATCTCGTGTGTTTTTCAAGCCTGTGTCAGAGAGATTGATAGGCTCAAATGCTCGTCTTTTCGGGGGTGAGTAGTCATCATCGCCATACCAAGCAGACGGTCTTTTACATGGTGAATGTGATTCCACATCATCTTCAAGGATCAAACTGTCTTCTGAATGAATCCCACTGTCATCGCTCATAAGTGATGTGTTCATGGTTGAAAGATCATCGTCCATGTCAAAATTCAAGGCAAGTCGAACCATTTTGAGAATATAGAAGGATTACTGTAGTACTTTTTTGGATATGAACCAGAGGAAGTGACTGTCAGAATGAAATTCCACTTCTTATATTAGATTATGCAAGTGTGTTTCGTTGTAATCTTTTAATCTATGCAAGCTGTTGATAGTTTGTAAGTTTTCACACATGCCTGACAGGACCCTGAGCAATTGATTAATTGCAATGTACATTTTCAATCAATCGCTTTGGACAATGGATCTTGAGCTTGATTTGACATCATGATTTTTTTTTTTACATTTATCAGCCATTTTTAACTGAATGTCATTCCACATAGATATAAAATCTGAGTACTTAGAAAAATAAAGAATCTTACCAAAATAAATATATTTCAATTGCAACCATGACATGCCATACAGACTGGAAAGAACCAATGACGATACCCATTTTCATCAGTGCCAAATTAGCCAACTTTGAAATCGCACTTCACCTTCCAAAAAATGAGGCTTAGCATGTTGATATGGTAGGATTAATCATAATCATTTGATAAAATCTATATCGATACCGAGCACGACAGTGCCAGTTAGTCCGTTTTCAGAGCAGCCCTCTCTCTACTAGAAATCTTGGGGAATACCATCGGAATTTTGGGGTTTTTTTTCAAGAAACTAGACTTCCACACCCACAATTTAAACCCACACGTGAATCAATATCACTGTGTGTGATTTCCAAGGCAACCATGTATACATCTAGCGATATTACGTCACTTTAAACGGAAATCTCAATGTGTGAGGCTTTCCCAAGTAATGTTTCTCATTCTGAATCTGACCAAATTCTTGAGCTTAATTCTCAAACCACAGTATGCAAAATGTCAGTAACAACGTTTTATTGTTCAAAACAAATACTTAAACTCAACAATGTCAATGTAACAAAATAAAATTATCAATATATCACAGATAATGTTCAAACTTAACAAAAATACAATAACGAACAAAACCCTCAAAGTTTCAGCTGCCTGAAACTCATCCTTCTGTCCTTCATGGACTGCTGTTTTTTCCATGACTTGGATTTCACACGGTAGTGTTTCAGCTCTGACCGATAGCTTGGATCATTCATTGGCCGGTATGATGCAGGCTCACAGAAGGATAGGTTTTCTTGAACAAAATGTTTGTAACCACCTTCGAGCAAGTAGATTTCTGGATAGCAAAGAAGTGGGTATCTCTCTTTGTTGGCTTCCCGGTCCATTTGACGAAGGAAACGTGCCATCTTTGGTCCTCTTTCAGATGAAAACTCGCAATGAAAGATGATAATTTTCTTTCCTGAGATGCTATTGGGGTTCGTTTGACAGTCAAAAGTGCTGGACATGGTGTCTCTATTCCATATGTTGATTGCACCTTCAATATGTCCACCATCATACTCATATGGATATCTACAATCAACAATGACAAACTCTTCTACAGCTTGCGAGTATTCATTTTGCAGCAGCTTCGCCATTGTTTTTGAAGAGATGGCTTTCAGGTCAGGATGTTTGCCAGATACAGTTGGCAAAGAATGTGTCCTGCTCTCGCCTTCAATAGTGGCTTCATTCTCGTTGCATTCATCTCGTGTGTTTTTCAAGCCTGTGTCAGAGAGATTGATAGGCTCAAATGCTCGTCTTTTCGGGGGTGAGTAGTCATCATCGCCATACCAAGCAGACGGTCTTTTACATGGTGAATGTGATTCCACATCATCTTCAAGGATCAAACTGTCTTCTGAATGAATCCCACTGTCACCGCTCATAAGTGATGTGTTCATGGTTGAAAGATCATCGTCCATGTCAAAATTCAAGGCAAGTCGAACCATTTTGAGAATATAGAAGGATTACTGTAGTACTTTTTTGGATATGAACCAGAGGAAGTGACTGTCAGAATGAAATTCCACTTCTTATATTAGATTATGCAAGTGTGTTTCGTTGTAATCTTTTAATCTATGCAAGCTGTTGATAGTTTGTAAGTTTTCACACATGCCTGACAGGACCCTGAACAATTGATTAATTGCAATGTACATTTTCAATCAATCGCTTTGGACAATGGATCTTGAGCTTGATTTGACATCATGATTTTTTTTTTACATTTATCAGCCATTTTTAACTGAATGTCATTCCACATAGATATAAAATCTGAGTACTTAGAAAAATAAAGAATCTTACCAAAATAAATATATTTCAATTGCAACCATGACATGCCATACAGACTGGAAAGAACCAATAACGATACCCATTTTCATCAATGCCAAATTAGCCAACTTTGAAATCGCACTTCACCTTCCAAAAAATGAGGCTTAGCATGTTGATATGGTAGGATTAATCATAATCATTTGATAAAATCTATATCGATACAGAGCACGAGAGTGCCAGTTAGCCCGTTTTCAGATCAGCCCTCTCTCTACTAGAAATCTTGGGGAATACCATCGGAATTTTGGGGTTTTTTTTCAAGAAACTAGACTTCCACACCCACAATTTAAACCCACACGTGAATCAATATCACTGTGTGTGATTTCCAAGGCAACCATGTATACATCTAGCGATATTACGTCACTTTAAACGGAAATCTCAATGTGTGAGGCTTTCCCAAGTAATGTTTCTCATTCTGAATCTGACCAAATTCTTGAGCTTAATTCTCAAACCACAGTATGCAAAATGTCATTAACAACGTTTTATTGTTCAAAACAAATACTTAAACTCAACAATGTCAATGTAACAAAATAAAATTATCAATATATCACAGATAATGTTCAAACTTAACAAAAATACAATAACGAACAAAACCCTCAAAGTTTCAGCTGCCTGAAACTCATCCTTCTGTCCTTCATGGACTGCTGTTTTTTCCATGACTTGGATTTCACACGGTAGTGTTTCAGCTCTGACCGATAGCTTGGATCATTCATTGGCCGGTATGATGCAGGCTCACAGAAGGATAGGTTTTCTTGAACAAAATCTTTGTAACCACCTTCGAGCAAGTAGATTTCTGGATAGCAAAGAAGTGGGTATCTCTCTTTGTTGGCTTCCCGGTCCATTTGACGAAGGAAACGTGCCATCTTTGGTCCTCTTTCAGATGAAAACTCGCAATGAAAGATGATAATTTTCTTTCCTGAGATGCTATTGGGGTTCGTTTGACAGTCAAAAGTGCTGGACATGGTGTCTCTATTCCATATGTTGATTGCACCTTCAATATGTCCACCATCATACTCATATGGATATCTACAATCAACAATGACAAACTCTTCTACAGCTTGCGAGTATTCATTTTGCAGCAGCTTCGCCATTGTTTTTGAAGAGATGGCTTTCAGGTCAGCATGTTTGCCAGATACAGTTGGCAAAGAATGTGTCCTGCTCTCGCCTTCAATAGTGGCTTCATTCTCGTTGCATTCATCTCGTGTGTTTTTCAAGCCTGTGTCAGAGAGATTGATAGGCTCAAATGCTCGTCTTTTCGGGGGTGAGTAGTCATCATCGCCATACCAAGCAGACGGTCTTTTACATGGTGAATGTGATTCCACATCATCTTCAAGGATCAAACTGTCTTCTGAATGAATCCCACTGTCATCGCTCATAAGTGATGTGTTCATGGTTGAAAGATCATCGTCCATGTCAAAATTCAAGGCAAGTCGAACCATTTTGAGAATATAGAAGGATTACTGTAGTACTTTTTTGGATATGAACCAGAGGAAGTGACTGTCAGAATGAAATTCCACTTCTTATATTAGATTATGCAAGTGTGTTTCGTTGTAATCTTTTAATCTATGCAAGCTGTTGATAGTTTGTAAGTTTTCACACATGCCTGACAGGACCCTGAACAATTGATTAATTGCAATGTACATTTTCAATCAATCGCTTTGGACAATGGATCTTGAGCTTGATTTGACATCATGATTTTTTTTTTACATTTATCAGCCATTTTTAACTGAATGTCATTCCACATAGATATAAAATCTGAGTACTTAGAAAAATAAAGAATCTTACCAAAATAAATATATTTCAATTGCAACCATGACATGCCATACAGACTGGAAAGAACCAATGACGATACCCATTTTCATCAGTGCCAAATTAGCCAACTTTGAAATCGCACTTCACCTTCCAAAAAATGAGGCTTAGCATGTTGATATGGTAGGATTAATCATAATCATTTGATAAAATCTATATCGATACCGAGCACGAGAGTGCCAGTTAGCCCGTTTTCAGATCAGCCCTCTCTCTACTAGAAATCTTGGGGAATACCATCGGAATTTTGGGGTTTTTTTTCAAGAAACTAGACTTCCACACCCACAATTTAAACCCACACGTGAATCAATATCACTGTGTGTGATTTCCAAGGCAACCATGTATACATCTAGCGATATTACGTCACTTTAAACGGAAATCTCAATGTGTGAGGCTTTCCCAAGTAATGTTTCTCATTCTGAATCTGACCAAATTCTTGAGCTTAATTCTCAAACCACAGTATGCAAAATGTCAGTAACAACGTTTTATTGTTCAAAACAAATACTTAAACTCAACAATGTCAATGTAACAAAATAAAATTATCAATATATCACAGATAATGTTCAAACTTAACAAAAATACAATAACGAACAAAACCCTCAAAGTTTCAGCTGCCTGAAACTCATCCTTCTGTCCTTCATGGACTGCTGTTTTTTCCATGACTTGGATTTCACACGGTAGTGTTTCAGCTCTGACCGATAGCTTGGATCATTCATTGGCCGGTATGATGCAGGCTCACAGAAGGATAGGTTTTCTTGAACAAAATCTTTGTAACCACCTTCGAGCAAGTAGATTTCTGGATAGCAAAGAAGTGGGTATCTCTCTTTGTTGGCTTCCCGGTCCATTTGACAAAGGAAACGTGCCATCTTTGGTCCTCTTTCAGATGAAAACTCGCAATGAAAGATGATAATTTTGATAATGTTGATATGGTAGGATTAATCATAATCATTTGATAAAATCTATATCGATACAGAGCACGACAGTGCCAGTTAGCCCGTTTTCAGATCAGCCCTCTCTCTACTAGAAATCTTGGGGAATACCATCGGAATTTTGGGTTTTTTTTCAAGAAACTAGACTTCCACACCCACAATTTAAACCCACACGTGAACCAATATCACTGTGTGTGATTTCCAAGGCAACCATGTATACATCTAGCGATATTACGTCACTTTAAACGGAAATCTCAATGTGTGAGGCTTTCCCAAGTAATGTTTCTCATTCTGAATCTGACCAAATTCTTGAGCTTAATTCTCAAACCACAGTATGCAAAATGTCAGTAACAACGTTTTATTGTTCAAAACAAATACTTAAACTCAACAATGTCAATGTAACAAAATAAAATTATCAATATATCACAGATAATGTTCAAACTTAACAAAAATACAATAACGAACAAAACCCTCAAAGTTTCAGCTGCCTGAAACTCATCCTTCTGTCCTTCATGGACTGCTGTTTTTTCCATGACTTGGATTTCACACGGTAGTGTTTCAGCTCTGACCGATAGCTTGGATCATTCATTGGCCGGTATGATGCAGGCTCACAGAAGGATAGGTTTTCTTGAACAAAATGTTTGTAACCACCTTCGAGCAAGTAGATTTCTGGATAGCAAAGAAGTGGGTATCTCTCTTTGTTGGCTTCCCGGTCCATTTGACAAAGGAAACGTGCCATCTTTGGTCCTCTTTCAGATGAAAACTCGCAATGAAAGATGATAATTTTGATAATGTTGATATGGTAGGATTAATCATAATCATTTGATAAAATCTATATCGATACAGAGCACGACAGTGCCAGTTAGCCCGTTTTCAGATCAGCCCTCTCTCTACTAGAAATCTTGGGGAATACCATCGGAATTTTGGGTTTTTTTTCAAGAAACTAGACTTCCACACCCACAATTTAAACCCACACGTGAATCAATATCACTGTGTGTGATTTCCAAGGCAACCATGTATACATCTAGCGATATTACGTCACTTTAAACGGAAATCTCAATGTGTGAGGCTTTCCCAAGTAATGTTTCTCATTCTGAATCTGACCAAATTCTTGAGCTTAATTCTCAAACCACAGTATGCAAAATGTCAGTAAAAACGTTTTATTGTTCAAAACAAATACTTAAACTCAACAATGTCAATGTAACAAAATAAAATTATCAATATATCACAGATAATGTTCAAACTTAACAAAAATACAATAACGAACAAAACCCTCAAAGTTTCAACTGCCTGAAACTCATCCTTCTGTCCTTCATGGACTGCTGTTTTTTCCATGACTTGGATTTCACACGGTAGTGTTTCAGCTCTGACCGATAGCTTGGATCATTCATTGGCCGGTATGATGCAGGCTCACAGAAGGATAGGTTTTCTTGAACAAAATGTTTGTAACCACCTTCGAGCAAGTAGATTTCTGGATAGCAAAGAAGTGGGTATCTCTCTTTGTTGGCTTCCCGGTCCATTTGACAAAGGAAACGTGCCATCTTTGGTCCTCTTTCAGATGAAAACTCGCAATGAAAGATGATAATTTTCTTTCCTGAGCTGCTATTGGGGTTCGTTTGACAGTCAAAAGTGCTGGACATGGTGTCTCTATTCCATATGTTGATTGCACCTTCAATATGTCCACCATCATACTCATATGGATATCTACAATCAACAATGACAAACTCTTCTACAGCTTGCGAGTATTCATTTTGCAGCAGCTTCGCCATTGTTTTTGAAGAGATGGCTTTCAGGTCAGGATGTTTGCCAGATACAGTTGGCAAAGAATGTGTCCTGCTCTCGCCTTCAATAGTGGCTTCATTCTCGTTGCATTCATCTCGTGTGTTTTTCAAGCCTGTGTCAGAGAGATTGATAGACTCAAATGCTCGTCTTTTCGGGGGTGAGTAGTCATCATCGCCATACCAAGCAGACGGTCTTTTACATGGTGAATGTGATTCCACATCATCTTCAAGGATCAAACTGTCTTCTGAATGAATCCCACTGTCATCGCTCATAAGTGATGTGTTCATGTCAAAATTCAAGGCAAGTCGAAGCATTTTGAGAATATAGAAGGATTAATGTAGTACTTTTTTGGATATGAACCAGAGGAAGTGACTGTCAGAATGAAATTCCACTTCTTATATTAGATTATGCAAGTGTGTTTCGTTGTAATCTTTTAATCTATGCAAGCTGTTGATAGTTTGTAAGTTTTCACACATGCCTGACAGGACCCTGAACAATTGATTAATTGCAATGTACATTTTCAATCAATCGCTTTGGACAATGGATCTTGAGCTTGATTTGACATTATGATTTTTTTTTTACATTTATCAGCCATTTTTAACTGAATGTCATTCCACATAGATATAAAATCTGAGTACTTAGAAAAATAAAGAATCTTACCAAAATAAATATATTTCAATTACAACCACGACATGCCATACAGACTGGAAAGAACCAATGACGATTCCCATTTTCATCAATGCCAAATTAGCCAACTTTGTAATCGCACTTCAGCTTCCAAAAAATGAGGCTTAGCATGTTGATATGGTAGGATTAATCATAATCATTTGATAAAATCTATATCGATACAGAGCACGACAGTGCCAGTTAGCCCGTTTTCAGATCAGCCCTCTCTCTACTAGAAATCTTGGGGAATACCATCGGAATTTTGGGGTTTTTTTTCAAGAAACTAGACTTCCACACCCACAATTTAAACCCACACGTGAATCAATATCACTGTGTGTGATTTCCAAGGCAACCATGTATACATCTAGCGATATTACGTCACTTTAAACGGAAATCTCAATGTGTGAGGCTTTCCCAAGTAATGTTTCTCATTCTGAATCTGACCAAATTCTTGAGCTTAATTCTCAAACCACAGTATGCAAAATGTCAGTAACAACGTTTTATTGTTCAAAACAAATACTTAAACTCAACAATGTCAATGTAACAAAATAAAATTATCAATATATCACAGATAATGTTCAAACTTAACAAAAATACAATAACGAACAAAACCCTCAAAGTTTCAGCTGCCTGAAACTCATCCTTCTGTCCTTCATGGACTGCTGTTTTTTCCATGACTTGGATTTCACACGGTAGTGTTTCAGCTCTGACCGATAGCTTGGATCATTCATTGGCCGGTATGATGCAGGCTCACAGAAGGATAGGTTTTCTTGAACAAAATCTTTGCAACCACCTTCGAGCAAGTAGATTTCTGGATAGCAAAGAAGTGGGTATCTCTCTTTGTTGGCTTCCCGGTCCATTTGACGAAGGAAACGTGCCATCTTTGGTCCTCTTTCAGATGAAAACTCGCAATGAAAGATGATAATTTTCTTTCCTGAGCTGCTATTGGGGTTCGTTTGACAGTCAAAAGTGCTGGACATGGTGTCTCTATTCCATATGTTGATTGCACCTTCAATATGTCCACCATCATACTCATATGGATATCTACAATCAACAATGACAAACTCTTCTACAGCTTGCGAGTATTCATTTTGCAGCAGCTTCGCCATTGTTTTTGAAGAGATGGCTTTCAGGTCAGGATGTTTGCCAGATACAGTTGGCAAAGAATGTGTCCTGCTCTCGCCTTCAATAGTGGCTTCATTCTCGTTGCATTCATCTCGTGTGTTTTTCAAGCCTGTGTCAGAGAGATTGATAGGCTCAAATGCTCGTCTTTTCGGGGGTGAGTAGTCATCATCGCCATACCAAGCAGATGGTCTTTTACATGGTGAATGTGATTCCACATCATCTTCAAGGATCAAACTGTCTTCTGAATGAATCCCACTGTCATCGCTCATAAGTGATGTGTTCATGGTTGAAAGATCATCGTCCATGTCAAAATTCAAGGCAAGTCGAACCATTTTGAGAATATAGAAGGATTACTGTAGTACTTTTTTGGATATGAACCAGAGGAAGTGACTGTCAGAATGAAATTCCACTTCTTATATTAGATTATGCAAGTGTGTTTCGTTGTAATCTTTTAATCTATGCAAGCTGTTGATAGTTTGTAAGTTTTCACACATGCCTGACAGGACCTTGAACAAATGATTAATTGCAATGTACATTTTCAATCAATCGCTTTGGACAATGGATCTTGAGCTTGATTTGACATCATGATTTTTTTTTTACATTTATCAGCCATTTTTAACTGAATGTCATTGCACATAGATATAAAATCTGAGTACTTAGAAAAATAAAGAATCTTACCAAAATAAATATATTTCAATTGCAACCATGACATGCCATACAGACTGGAAAGAACCAATGACGATTCCCATTTTCATCAATGCCAAATTAGCCAACTTTGAAATCGCACTTCACCTTCCAAAAAATGAGGCTTAGCATGTTGATATGGTAGGATTAATCATAATCATTTGATAAAATCTATATCGATACAGAGCACGACAGTGCCAGTTAGCCCGTTTTCAGATCAGCCCTCTCTCTACTAGAAATCTTGGGGAATACCATCGGAATTTTTGGGGTTTTTTTTCAAGAAACTAGACTTCCACACCCACAATTTAAACCCACACGTGAATCAATATCACTGTGTGTGATTTCCAAGGCAACCATGTATATTACGTCACTTTAAACGGAAATCTCAATGTGTGAGGCTTTCCCAAGTAATGTTTCTCATTCTGAATCTGACCAAATTCTTGAGCTTAATTCTCAAACCACAGTATGCAAAATGTCAGTAACAACGTTTTATTGTTCAAAACAAATACTTAAACTCAACAATGTCAATGTAACAAAATAAAATTATCAATATATCACAGATAATGTTCAAACTTAACAAAAATACAATAACGAACAAAACCCTCAAAGTTTCAGCTGCCTGAAACTCATCCTTCTGTCCTTCATGGACTGCTGTTTTTTCCATGACTTGGATTTCACACGGTAGTGTTTCAGCTCTGACCGATAGCTTGGATCATTCATTGGCCGGTATGATGCAGGCTCACAGAAGGATAGGTTTTCTTGAACAAAATCTTTGTAACCACCTTCGGGCTCGTGATTCGGTACTTATGTACTTGTCATATATCTGTTTCATGGGGCTTGTTTCGGATTTCTAAATTATTTTCATAGGTTGTTGGGCGGTTGTGTACTGATTCCATCGGGTGTACAGTGGAAACAACTACATTTAACACACTGTCTGCCCCTGATGACGCCGGTGTGTTTTTGGAAAAACTATTTGGTCGGGCTTTGTTTCTATTGCAAAATGTTGTATTTTACGTTTGTTATTGGCATCATCAAAATCTGACTGTATTGGTGGTAACAGATTGATACTTACATTCGTGCAAGTAGATTTCTGGATAGCAAAGAAGTGGGTATCTCTCTTTGTTGGCTTCCCGGTCCATTTGACGAAGGAAACGTGCCATCTTTGGTCCTCTTTCAGATGAAAACTCGCAATGAAAGATGATAATTTTCTTTCCTGAGCTGCTATTGGGGTTCGTTTGACAGTCAAAAGTGCTGGACATGGTGTCTCTATTCCATATGTTGATTGCACCTTCAATATGTCCACCATCATACTCATATGGATATCTACAATCAACAATGACAAACTCTTCTACAGCTTGCGAGTATTCATTTTGCAGCAGCTTCGCCATTGTTTTTGAAGAGATGGCTTTCAGGTCAGGATGTTTGCCAGATACAGTTGGCAAAGAATGTGTCCTGCTCTCGCCTTCAATAGTGGCTTCATTCTCGTTGCATTCATCTCGTGTGTTTTTCAAGCCTGTGTCAGAGAGATTGATAGGCTCAAATGCTCGTCTTTTCGGGGGTGAGTAGTCATCATCGCCATACCAAGCAGACGGTCTTTTACATGGTGAATGTGATTCCACATCATCTTCAAGGATCAAACTGTCTTCTGAATGAATCCCACTGTCATCGCTCATAAGTGATGTGTTCATGTCAAAATTCAAGGCAAGTCGAAGCATTTTGAGAATATAGAAGGATTACTGTAGTACTTTTTTGGATATGAACCAGAGGAAGTGACTGTCAGAATGAAATTCCACTTCTTATATTAGATTATGCAAGTGTGTTTCGTTGTAATCTTTTAATCTATGCAAGCTGTTGATAGTTTGTAAGTTTTCACACATGCCTGACAGGACCCTGAACAATTGATTAATTGCAATGTACATTTTCAATCAATCGCTTTGGACAATGGATCTTGAGCTTGATTTGACATTATGATTTTTTTTCACATTTATCAGCCATTTTTAACTGAATGTCATTCCACATAGATATAAAATCTGAGTACTTAGAAAAATAAAGAATCTTACCAAAATAAATATATTTCAATTGCAACCACGACATGCCATACAGACTGGAAAGAACCAATGACGATTCCCATTTTCATCAATGCCAAATTAGCCAACTTTGTAATCGCACTTCACCTTCCAAAAAATGAGGCTTAGCATGTTGATATGGTAGGATTAATCATAATCATTTGATAAAATCTATATCGATACAGAGCACGACAGTGCCAGTTAGCCCGTTTTCAGATCAGCCCTCTCTCTACTAGAAATCTTGGGGAATACCATCGGAATTTTGGGTTTTTTTTCAAGAAACTAGACTTCCACACCCACAATTTAAACCCACACGTGAATCAATATCACTGTGTGTGATTTCCAAGGCAACCATGTATACATCTAGCGATATTACGTCACTTTAAACGGAAATCTCAATGTGTGAGGCTTTCCCAAGTAATGTTTCTCATTCTGAATCTGACCAAATTCTTGAGCTTAATTCTCAAACCACAGTATGCAAAATGTCAGTAACAACGTTTTATTGTTCAAAACAAATACTTAAACTCAACAATGTCAATGTAACAAAATAAAATTATCAATATATCACAGATAATGTTCAAACTTAACAAAAATACAATAACGAACAAAACCCTCAAAGTTTCAGCTGCCTGAAACTCATCCTTCTGTCCTTCATGGACTGCTGTTTTTTCCATGACTTGGATTTCACACGGTAGTGTTTCAGCTCTGACCGATAGCTTGGATCATTCATTGGCCGGTATGATGCAGGCTCACAGAAGGATAGGTTTTCTTGAACAAAATCTTTGTAACCACCTTCGAGCAAGTAGATTTCTGGATAGCAAAGAAGTGGGTATCTCTCTTTGTTGGCTTCCCGGTCCATTTGACGAAGGAAACGTGCCATCTTTGGTCCTCTTTCAGATGAAAACTCGCAATGAAAGATGATAATTTTCTTTCCTGAGCTGCTATTGGGGTTCGTTTGACAGTCAAAAGTGCTGGACATGGTGTCTCTATTCCATATGTTGATTGCACCTTCAATATGTCCACCATCATACTCATATGGATATATCTACAATCAACAATGACAAACTCTTCTACAGCTTGCGAGTATTCATTTTGCAGCAGCTTCGCCATTGTTTTTGAAGAGATGGCTTTCAGGTCAGGATGTTTGCCAGATACAGTTGGCAAAGAATGTGTCCTGCTCTCGCCTTCAATAGTGGCTTCATTCTCGTTGCATTCATCTCGTGTGTTTTTCAAGCCTGTGTCAGAGAGATTGATAGGCTCAAATGCTCGTCTTTTCGGGGGTGAGTATTCATCATCGCCATACCAAGCAGACGGTCTTTTACATGGTGAATGTGATTCCACATCATCTTCAAGGATCAAACTGTCTTCTGAATGAATCCCACTGTCATCGCTCATAAGTGATGTGTTCATGGTTGAAAGATCATCGTCCATGTCAAAATTCAAGGCAAGTCGAACCATTTTGAGAATATAGAAGGATTACTGTAGTACTTTTTTGGATATGAACCAGAGGAAGTGACTGTCAGAATGAAATTCCACTTCTTATATTAGATTATGCAAGTGTGTTTCGTTGTAATCTTTTAATCTATGCAAGCTGTTGATAGTTTGTAAGTTTTCACACATGCCTGACAGGACCCTGAACAATTGATTAATTGCAATGTACATTTTCAATCAATCGCTTTGGACAATGGATCTTGAGCTTGATTTGACATCATGATTTTTTTTTTTACATTTATCAGCCATTTTTAACTGAATGTCATTCCACATAGATATAAAATCTGAGTACTTAGAAAAATAAAGAATCTTACCAAAATAAATATATTTCAATTGCAACCATGACATGCCATACAGACTGGAAAGAACCAATGACGATTCCCATTTTCATCAATGCCAAATTAGCCAACTTTGAAATCGCACTTCACCTTCCAAAAAATGAGGCTTAGCATGTTGATATGGTAGGATTAATCATAATCATTTGATAAAATCTATATCGATACAGAGCACGACAGTGCCAGTTAGCCCGTTTTCAGATCAGCCCTCTCTCTACTAGAAATCTTGGGGAATACCATCGGAATTTTGGGGTTTTTTTTCAAGAAACTAGACTTCCACACCCACAATTTAAACCCACACGTGAATCAATATCACTGTGTGTGATTTCCAAGGCAACCATGTATACATCTAGCGATATTACGTCACTTTAAACGGAAATCTCAATGTGTGAGGCTTTCCCAAGTAATGTTTCTCATTCTGAATCTGACCAAATTCTTGAGCTTAATTCTCAAACCACAGTATGCAAAATGTCAGTAACAACGTTTTATTGTTCAAAACAAATACTTAAACTCAACAATGTCAATGTAACAAAATAAAATTATCAATATATCACAGATAATGTTCAACCTTCACAAAAATACAATAACGAACAAAACCCTCAAAGTTTCAGCTGCCTGAAACTCATCCTTCTGTCCTTCATGGACTGCTGTTTTTTCCATGACTTGGATTTCACACGGTAGTGTTTCAGCTCTGACCGATAGCTTGGATCATTCATTGGCCGGTATGATGCAGGCTCACAGAAGGATAGGTTTTCTTGAACAAAATCTTTGTAACCACCTTCGAGCAAGTAGATTTCTGGATAGCAAAGAAGTGGGTATCTCTCTTTGTTGGCTTCCCGGTCCATTTGACGAAGGAAACGTGCCATCTTTGGTCCTCTTTCAGATGAAAACTCGCAATGAAAGATGATAATTTTCTTTCCTGAGCTGCTATTGGGGTTCGTTTGACAGTCAAACGTGCTGGACATGGTGTCTCTATTCCATATGTTGATTGCACCTTCAATATGTCCACCATCATATTCATATGGATATCTACAATCAACAATGAAAAACTCTTCTACAGCTTGCGAGTATTCATTTTGCAGCAGCTTCGCCATTGTTTTTGAAGAGATGGCTTTCAGGTCAGGATGTTTGCCAGATACAGTTGGCAAAGAATGTGTCCTGCTCTCGCCTTCAATAGTGGCTTCATTCTCGTTGCATTCATCTCGTGTGTTTTTCAAGCCTGTGTCAGAGAGATTGATAGGCTCAAATGCTCGTCTTTTCGGGGGTGAGTATTCATCATCGCCATACCAAGCAGACGGTCTTTTACATGGTGAATGTGATTCCACATCATCTTCAAGGATCAAACTGTCTTCTGAATGAATCCCACTGTCATCGCTCATAAGTGATGTGTTCATGGTTGAAAGATCATCGTCCATGTCAAAATTCAAGGCAAGTCGAACCATTTTGAGAATATAGAAGGATTACTGTAGTACTTTTTTGGATATGAACCAGAGGAAGTGACTGTCAGAATGAAATTCCACTTCTTATATTAGATTATGCAAGTGTGTTTCGTTGTAATCTTTTAATCTATGCAAGCTGTTGATAGTTTGTAAGTTTTCACACATGCCTGACAGGACCCTGAACAATTGATTAATTGCAATGTACATTTTCAATCAATCGCTTTGGACAATGGATCTTGAGCTTGATTTGACATCATGATTTTTTTTTTTACATTTATCAGCCATTTTTAACTGAATGTCATTCCACATAGATATAAAATCTGAGTACTTAGAAAAATAAAGAATCTTACCAAAATAAATATATTTCAATTGCAACCATGACATGCCATACAGACTGGAAAGAACCAATGACGATTCCCATTTTCATCAATGCCAAATTAGCCAACTTTGAAATCGCACTTCACCTTCCAAAAAATGAGGCTTAGCATGTTGATATGGTAGGATTAATCATAATCATTTGATAAAATCTATATCGATACAGAGCACGACAGTGCCAGTTAGCCCGTTTTCAGATCAGCCCTCTCTCTACTAGAAATCTTGGGGAATACCATCGGAATTTTGGGGGTTTTTTTCAAGAAACTAGACTTCCACACCCACAATTTAAACCCACACGTGAATCAATATCACTGTGTGTGATTTCCAAGGCAACCATGTATACATCTAGCGATATTACGTCACTTTAAACGGAAATCTCAATGTGTGAGGCTTTCCCAAATAATGTTTCTCATTCTGAATCTGACCAAATTCTTGAGCTTAATTCTCAAACCACAGTATGCAAAATGTCAGTAACAACGTTTTATTGTTCAAAACAAATACTTAAACTCAACAATGTCAATGTAACAAAATAAAATTATCAATATATCACAGATAATGTTCAAACTTAACAAAAATACAATAACGAACAAAACCCTCAAAGTTTCAGCTGCCTGAAACTCATCCTTCTGTTCTTCATGGACTGCTGTTTTTTCCATGACTTGGATTTCACACGGTAGTGTTTCAGCTCTGACCGATAGCTTGGATCATTCATTGGCCGGTATGATGCAGGCTCACAGAAGGATAGGTTTTCTTGAACAAAATCTTTGTAACCACCTTCGAGCAAGTAGATTTCTGGATAGCAAAGAAGTGGGTATCTCTCTTTGTTGGCTTCCCGGTCCATTTGACGAAGGAAACGTGCCATCTTTGGTCCTCTTTCAGATGAAAACTCGCAATGAAAGATGATAATTTTCTTTCCTGAGCTGCTATTGGGGTTCGTTTGACAGTCAAAAGTGCTGGACATGGTGTCTCTATTCCATATGTTGATTGCACCTTCAATATGTCCACCATCATACTCATATGGATATCTACAATCAACAATGACAAACTCTTCTACAGCTTGCGAGTATTCATTTTGCAGCAGCTTCGCCATTGTTTTTGAAGAGATGGCTTTCAGGTCAGGATGTTTGCCAGATACAGTTGGCAAAGAATGTGTCCTGCTCTCGCCTTCAATAGTGGCTTCATTCTCGTTGCATTCATCTCGTGTGTTTTTCAAGCCTGTGTCAGAGAGATTGATAGGCTCAAATGCTCGTCTTTTCGGGGGTGAGTAGTCATCATCGCCATACCAAGCAGACGGTCTTTTACATGGTGAATGTGATTCCACATCATCTTCAAGGATCAAACTGTCTTCTGAATGAATCCCACTGTCATCGCTCATAAGTGATGTGTTCATGGTTGAAAGATCATCGTCCATGTCAAAATTCAAGGCAAGTCGAACCATTTTGAGAATATAGAAGGATTACTGTAGTACTTTTTTGGATATGAACCAGAGGAAGTGACTGTCAGAATGAAATTCCACTTCTTATATTAGATTATGCAAGTGTGTTTCGTTGTAATCTTTTAATCTATGCAAGCTGTTGATAGTTTGTAAGTTTTCACACATGCCTGACAGGACCCTGAACAATTGATTAATTGCAATGTACATTTTCAATCAA
This sequence comes from Terebella lapidaria, assembly GCA_949152475.1. Lineage (NCBI taxonomy): Eukaryota > Metazoa > Annelida > Polychaeta > Terebellida > Terebellidae > Terebella > Terebella lapidaria. The sequence goes on from OX424566.1 coordinate 36,747,751, forward strand.
TCGCTTTGGACAATGGATCTTGAGCTTGATTTGACATCATGATTTTTTTTTTACATTTATCAGCCATTTTTAACTGAATGTCATTCCACATAGATATAAAATCTGAGTACTTAGAAAAATAAAGAATCTTACCAAAATAAATATATTTCAATTGCAACCATGACATGCCATACAGACTGGAAAGAACCAATGACGATTCCCATTTTCATCAATGCCAAATTAGCCAACTTTGAAATCGCACTTCACCTTCCAAAAAATGAGGCTTAGCATGTTGATATGGTAGGATTAATCATAATCATTTGATAAAATCTATATCGATACAGAGCACGACAGTGCCAGTTAGCCCGTTTTCAGATCAGCCCTCTCTCTACTAGAAATCTTTGGGAATACCATCGGAATTTTGGGGGTTTTTTTTCAAGAAACTAGACTTCCACACCCACAATTTAAACCCACACGTGAATCAATATCACTGTGTGTGATTTCCAAGGCAACCATGTATACATCTAGCGATATTACGTCACTTTAAACGGAAATCTCAATGTGTGAGGCTTTCCCAAGTAATGTTTCTCATTCTGAATCTGACCAAATTCTTGAGCTTAATTCTCAAACCACAGTATGCAAAATGTCAGTAACAACGTTTTATTGTTCAAAACAAATACTTAAACTCAACAATGTCAATGTAACAAAATAAAATTATCAATATATCACAGATAATGTTCAAACTTAACAAAAATACAATAACGAACAAAACCCTCAAAGTTTCAGCTGCCTGAAACTCATCCTTCTGTCCTTCATGGACTGCTGTTTTTTCCATGACTTGGATTTCACACGGTAGTGTTTCAGCTCTGACCGATAGCTTGGATCATTCATTGGCCGGTATGATGCAGGCTCACAGAAGGATAGGTTTTCTTGAACAAAATCTTTGTAACCACCTTCGAGCAAGTAGATTTCTGGATAGCAAAGAAGTGGGTATCTCTCTTTGTTGGCTTCCCGGTCCATTTGACGAAGGAAACGTGCCATCTTTGGTCCTCTTTCAGATGAAAACTCGCAATGAAAGATGATAATTTTCTTTCCTGAGCTGCTATTGGGGTTCGTTTGACAGTCAAAAGTGCTGGACATGGTGTCTCTATTCCATATGTTGATTGCACCTTCAATATGTCCACCATCATACTCATATGGATATCTACAATCAACAATGACAAACTCTTCTACAGCTTGCGAGTATTCATTTTGCAGCAGCTTCGCCATTGTTTTTGAAGAGATGGCTTTCAGGTCAGGATGTTTGCCAGATACAGTTGGCAAAGAATGTGTCCTGCTCTCGCCTTCAATAGTGGCTTCATTCTCGTTGCATTCATCTCGTGTGTTTTTCAAGCCTGTGTCAGAGAGATTGATAGGCTCAAATGCTCGTCTTTTCGGGGGTGAGTAGTCATCATCGCCATACCAAGCAGACGGTCTTTTACATGGTGAATGTGATTCCACATCATCTTCAAGGATCAAACTGTCTTCTGAATGAATCCCACTGTCATCGCTCATAAGTGATGTGTTCATGGTTGAAAGATCATCGTCCATGTCAAAATTCAAGGCAAGTCGAACCATTTTGAGAATATAGAAGGATTACTGTAGTACTTTTTTGGATATGAACCAGAGGAAGTGACTGTCAGAACGAAATTCCACTTCTTATATTAGATTATGCAAGTGTGTTTCGTTGTAATCTTTTAATCTATGCAAGCTGTTGATAGTTTGTAAGTTTTCACACATGCCTGACAGGACCCTGAACAATTGATTAATTGCAATGTACATTTTCAATCAATCGCTTTGGACAATGGATCTTGAGCTTGATTTGACATCATGATTTTTTTTTTACATTTATCAGCCATTTTTAACTGAATGTCATTCCACATAGATATAAAATCTGAGTACTTAGAAAAATAAAGAATCTTACCAAAATAAATATATTTCAATTGCAACCATGACATGCCATACAGACTGGAAAGAACCAATGACGATTCCCATTTTCATCAATGCCAAATTAGCCAACTTTGAAATCGCACTTCACCTTCCAAAAAATGAGGCTTAGCATGTTGATATGGTAGGATTAATCATAATCATTTGATAAAATCTATATCGATACAGAGCACGACAGTGCCAGTTAGCCCGTTTTCAGATCAGCCCTCTCTCTACTAGAAATCTTGGGGAATACCATCGGAATTTTGGGGTTTTTTTCAAGAAACTAGACTTCCACACCCACAATTTAAACCCACACGTGAATCAATATCACTGTGTGTGATTTCCAAGGCAACCATGTATACATCTAGCGATATTACGTCACTTTAAACGGAAATCTCAATGTGTGAGGCTTTCCCAAGTAATGTTTCTCATTCTGAATCTGACCAAATTCTTGAGCTTAATTTTCAAACCACAGTATGCAAAATGTCAGTAACAACGTTTTATTGTTCAAAACAAATACTTAAAGGGCCATGGACATGATATTTGACGTGATTATTAAATTGTTCTACATGCAATAGTATTCATATATATATGCATACAGGTGGAAATAGAGTCATTCTAAACACACATATGAGATCTACAGCGGTCCGAAGACCGATAGTCCACGTGGAGAGCGGTCATCATCTTTTTACGTAAAATAACGTTTCTGACGTCACGGGGGAAAAGATTCTCTGTACAGAATCTTTGACGCTAGGAAGTGGTTGCAATTTTGTATGGGGCAAAGCACTGAAGAACGGGGTTAGGGCAGGGTTGGGTGCTGGGGGGGGGGGGCCCTTATCACGAAGATGTGTTTCGATCTGAAATGGGGGCGGGGAGGCACAAGATTTATTCAGGATCTAATTCACAACAGTTGTACAATGTTTCGCTAGAACTGAACATGCATACCAAATATGCCTACAAATGAAAGACAATAAACAAAGTTGAAATTATGGATATGATACGGTAAACTATCACACATACAACCAATATTTTTAGTGAGTGACATGGGGCATTAGCACGTGAAACTTCTACCTCTCCCCCCCCCCCCCCCACACACACACTCTTCTCCCCGGAAGGTGAAAAGGCAGACAGGATAAACCGTGATGTGATCTTGCGGGAGGGGTGGGGGTGTGGTGGGTGTGGTAAATAGATATATTAAAATGAAGGTGTCTGATATTATTTTAACATTGGTATAATTACATTTTTTTTTTCGATGTGCCAGCAAAAAGACAAATGATTGACTTGTTTGCTGGTGGAAATATACATGGAATGCTAGACCTATTCTGTGATCAGGCATAATTGTTATACTGTAGAATGGTATGCCACACAGTTTCGAGAAATCTCGTTGTGAGGCCTATAAATTAATTATTTGTTTTCTTCTACATTTATATATTGGAAAGCAATACAATATCAATCGATATTTAGTTCATACGCATTACCTTTATATAACAAGAACTACCAATCTCCGAATAAGGATATAGGTGTGTTGTAGTGGGAATGATAATGGCAATATTTTCACAAAATCACAGTTTTGACCTCTACTGAAACAAACGCTCAAATATCGATTCTTTTGCATATTAAATCGGATTCATGACAGTAAGAACTCTGATATTGTGCGTTTAGGCCAACGCACCCCCCTCCTTCCCCTTCTGGTTCGACCCACTAACCCCTCATTGTGATGTAGGGCCATGTCCGTAGTTTCTGGTGTTCGTTCCGATATACACAATACACGTAGGCTACTCATATTGTTAAAATTCTGTCACACCGTTTTTCTACAACATGTCAGCCAAAAACTGAAAGCTCAGGGATCGATTCCCGTTTAGAAGCATACTGTGTACTAGAAGCATAAGAAGACGTTGGGGGTGTTTTCACACAAAAATGCTGCTCTCAAAGGATTGCACCATTTAACCCAAATTAAGCAGAAAATCGAGTGTGAACTCAGGGCCGGTGATTTGGGGCCCGCCCAGGGGCCCCAAAAGCAACTGAAGCCTCATTCGTTAAATGCGGAGAAGCTTTCTGTGACCCTCCCAATTTAAATTTTGAACTTCTCAGACAATGCGTTTTTTTAATCTTAATTCAAGATGATGTTCCAGATTTAGACACTGTCAACTTGATTTTTAGATCATTCATTTCAAGGGATTTTCAAACAACATTCTTCTTAGGTGGCGGGCAGTATATGAGGATTTATGTCTAGATATATATTTGCAATGTTTTTTTAACAGGAAAATCACACTGTTCAATATAAATTAACGTATTGGATATATGTTTGTTTTACGGCAACAATTGATATTTTTTTCAAGAATTACCCGCGTCTACCCCCACCCCCATTCCCGTACACGTCCACTGCGCCTGATTGTGGCGGGCTCATTGGGTTTCATTAGGATTCAAGATTTTGGGAGAGAGGGAGGGGGAATTATTGGCAGAATATCATCGTATGTGTGATCGTATTCCGATTCAACGACAGCGATAATCTGCGTCAAAAAGTTCTCTGAAAAATGGCGCCCGCCTAAAATTCTGCGCCCTAGGCCTGGGCCTAGTCGGCCTGTGCGGTAATAGGCCTACGGCTATGATAATGCTAGCTTTTTTGAGCTGAAAGAAATAAATCGCCGTTTGCTTCCCAGGTGAAGTAAGCTTGGCATACGTTTGTCAAATTTCATCACGATACGTTTCAGTATATCGCTGAACTACAGACAAAAGTTATTGAGCGCATGTAGGCCTGTGTAAACTGGCTATGCCATGGATCATTCGGAAAGTAGAAAAGGTTGACACCTTCCCGATGTGTAGAACCTTTGCCGACACTACGGTTACCCATGCTGCATATAATTATAAAATTCCCATACCTATTGATATGATATAAATAGTATAGTAGTGATGAATGGAATCTCTCCAAAAATCCGCAATTATAAAACAACCACCTGCAAACGACAAACGTCTTTACCAGCGCGGTCGTTCCCCCGTGACGTCACAGATCACAAAGAACGTAAAATGCCAATCATCTCTCGCAACGGCTCTCAGGTCAATTTCTGGATAACCGGAGCCCTAATTGATACCATTTCTGTGTTCTACATACTCAGTTGATGCTTAACTTCATTATTAAAACAAGTCACTTTTTCGTGTCCATGGCCCTTTAAACTCAACAATGTCAATGTAACAAAATAAAATTATCAATATATCACAGATAATGTTCAAACTTAACAAAAATACAATAACGAACAAAACCCTCAAAGTTTCAGCTGCCTGAAACTCATCCTTCTGTCCTTCATGGACTGCTGTTTTTTCCATGACTTGGATTTCACACGGTAGTGTTTCAGCTCTGACCGATAGCTTGGATCATTCATTGGCCGGTATGATGCAGGCTCACAGAAGGATAGGTTTTCTTGAACAAAATCTTTGTAACCACCTTCGAGCAAGTAGATTTCTGGATAGCAAAGAAGTGAGTATCTCTCTTTGTTGGCTTCCCGGTCCATTTGACGAAGGAAACGTGCCATCTTTGGTCCTCTTTCAGATGAAAACTCGCAATGAAAGATGATAATTTTCTTTCCTGAGCTGCTATTGGGGTTCGTTTGACAGTCAAAAGTGCTGGACATGGTGTCTCTATTCCATATGTTGATTGCACCTTCAATATGTCCACCATCATACTCATATGGATATCTACAATCAACAATGACAAACTCTTCTACAGCTTGCGAGTATTCATTTTGCAGCAGCTTCGCCATTGTTTTTGAAGAGATGGCTTTCAGGTCAGGATGTTTGCCAGATACAGTTGGCAAAGAATGTGTCCTGCTCTCGCCTTCAATAGTGGCTTCATTCTCGTTGCATTCACCTCGTGTGTTTTTCAAGCCTGTGTCAAAGAGATTGATAGGCTCAAATGCTCGTCTTTTCGGGGGTGAGTAGTCATCATCGCCATACCAAGCAGACGGTCTTTTACATGGTGAATGTGATTCCACATCATCTTCAAGGATCAAACTGTCTTCTGAATGAATCCCACTGTCATCGCTCATAAGTGATGTGTTCATGGTTGAAAGATCATCGTCCATGTCAAAATTCAAGGCAAGTCGAACCATTTTGAGAATATAGAAGGATTACTGTAGTACTTTTTTGGATATGAACCAGAGGAAGTGACTGTCAGAATGAAATTCCACTTCTTATATTAGATTATGCAAGTGTGTTTCCTTGTAATCTTTTAATCTATGCAAGCTGTTGATAGTTTGTAAGTTTTCACACATGCCTGACAGGACCCTGAACAATTGATTAATTGCAATGTACATTTTCAATCAATCGCTTTGGACAATGGATCTTGAGCTTGATTTGACATCATGATTTTTTTTTTACATTTATCAGCCATTTTTAACTGAATGTCATTCCACATAGATATAAAATCTGAGTACTTAGAAAAATAAAGAATCTTACCAAAATAAATATATTTCAATTGCAACCATGACATGCCATACAGACTGGAAAGAACCAATGACGATTCCCATTTTCATCAATGCCAAATTAGCCAACTTTGAAATCGCACTTCACCTTCCAAAAAATGAGGCTTAGCATGTTGATTGATTGATTGATTGATTGAATTTATTTAGGAACTATACGTACATACTTGTTCATCATATCATGTTAAAGTATAATAACATCCATAAAATTTTGTATAGCCCTGAGCTATGGGGTTGGAGTCTGTCAGACTGTACACCTCAATCGTTCTTTGAACAGTTTATGTGTGATAAGTATGATATTATGTATGATGAATGAGGCACCCCACAGCTCGTCATAAACAGTTAGACTTCACGAACATAACATACATCTCAATGTAGGAATGACATTATTATTGTACATACTGGTGCCTAAAAATATGAGTACAGATGAACAAAAAAAAAAGAGAAAAGGAAGAAGAAAAGAAGAAGAAAACATAGCACCAAGGGTGCTGTAGCTCACCGGCATATCATGAATTGCACAGAGTATTGATTTTCCAAAATATAACTTGTAATACTGATCTTCAACTGTATTGTCAAAACATGTTCGTAAAATGTTGCCACACATTTTCGTATGGAATATAATTCGAAATCAAGTTACATCTTGAAAAGTTTTTTTTTCGATAATGACATATTTTCACAGACCACCAATTCAAAGGCAACAACACCTATACACATCACAAAGGTACATAGGGAGAATCTTATGCATTTTGAGGAAAATGGGATGAACTGATTTTAATAAAATGGCTTCCAAGACAGCTCAGGATATTAGCCCATGAATGTTTTGGTAAATTTTCAGTAGGGTTCATCAAGGCAAAACAAGTTATTTGCCAAACGGACGATGGACGGACGTCCCAACAGATTAAGTTGTAGGGCTTTTCACGTGTTACATTTCCTATCTCCAGCAAGCCCCTTATCCCTAGAAGTAACCCCTTATCCCATTTTCTTAACCCTAAATGTTTTAACCGGACGGACGGACGACGGACGACGGACGAAAAAACCATGACAGTAGCTTATCGGCCCATATGGGTCGGTAAGCTAAAAAAAAAAAAAAAAAAAAGAAATAAGTGCTGCTCGTCCGCTCGTATCTACGCCGCTCCACCCGTGACCATACACAATCCAGGTCTGTCCATCCCTAGCCGCGGTAGCCCCGCAAGGTCTCTCGTTTGAAGCGTGAGGAAAACGTTTTCTTGTTCACTAGTGTCTGGTGAATATTTGTGTAAAGCGTCGAGGGTAATTTATTCCAAATAATTGGGCCATTTCTTTTTATAGACCGGCAGACAGCTTCACATTTTGCATCTGATGATTTCAGCTTGAAGGCTGCGCTATGTCGTGTATTATGTTCGTGTACATCAATTGATGGGGCAAACAGGTCATTTATTGAATTGGGCAGTGCATTTGTGAGCGCAGATAGTACATACTTAGAAACATGTAGTGTGTATATATCTGAAAGTTTCAGTAGTTTCAATGTTTTGTAAAGGGGCTCAGAATGTTCGTTATACGGGGCATTGCATATTAATCTGACAAGCTTCTTTTGCAGGATTGTCAATTTATTAAGGTACACAGCATGAGTCCCTCCCCATATAGTTATACCATAGGCCAGATGCGGATATGCCAAGGTGTAATATAGCGTAATAAGACTGGAAGTCGGCAATATCTGTTTGGCTCTGTTCAGAGCAAAATATGATTTCAAAATTTTTTTTCTCACAGCGTTTATATGCTCATCCCATTTCAATTTGTCATCTATATAAACCCCAAGGAATTTAGTGCAACTACATTTGTTGATAATTTGGTCAGCTAACTTTAATTCAAGATAATCTCGAGCACTATTGTTGTTATTATAGAGTATATAGTTAGTTTTCGTGGCATTGAGTGAGAGCTTATTGGCTTTAAACCAGTCGGTTAAACGTCCTAGTTCCGCATTCATAATTTCATATAGTTGAGCTATGTTTTTGTGTGAATAATATACTGTGGTATCGTCTGCAAACAAAATGGTTTTTGAGTTAATTAATACACTGGGCAAATCATTGGTGTATATTATAAACAACAGTGGCCCCAGAACCGACCCCTGAGGAACCCCAAAAGTTATTTCCCTTTCGCCCTTTGATATGGTAGGATTAATCATAATCATTTGATAAAATCTATATCGATACAGAGCACGACAGTGCCAGTTAGCCCGTTTTCAGATCAGCCCTCTCTCTACTAGAAATCTTGGGGAATACCATCGGAATTTTGGGGTTTTTTTCAAGACACTAGACTTCCACACCCACAATTTAAACCCACACGTGAATCAATATCACTGTGTGTGATTTCCAAGGCAACCATGTATACATCTAGCGATATTACGTCACTTTAAACGGAAATTTCAATGTGTGAGGCTTTCCCAAGTAATGTTTCTCATTCTGAATCTGACCAAATTCTTGAGCTTAATTCTCAAACCACAGTATGCAAAATGTCAGTAACAACGTTTTATTGTTCAAAACAAATACTTAAACTCAACAATGTCAATGTAACAAAATAAAATTATCAATATATCACAGATAATGTTCAAACTTAACAAAAATACAATAACGAACAAAACCCTCAAAGTTTCAGCTGCCTGAAACTCATCCTTCTGTCCTTCATGGACTGCTGTTTTTTCCATGACTTGGATTTCACACGGTAGTGTTTCAGCTCTGACCGATAGCTTGGATCATTCATTGGCCGGTATGATGCAGGCTCACAGAAGGATAGGTTTTCTTGAACAAAATCTTTGTAACCACCTTCGAGCAAGTAGATTTCTGGATAGCAAAGAATTGAGTATCTCTCTTTGTTGGCTTCCCGGTCCATTTGACGAAGGAAACGTGCCATCTTTGGTCCTCTTTCAGATGAAAACTCGCAATGAAAGATGATAATTTTCTTTCCTGAGCTGCTATTGGGGTTCGTTTGACAGTCAAAAGTGCTGGACATGGTGTCTCTATTCCATATGTTGATTGCACCTTCAATATGTCCACCATCATACTCATATGGATATCTACAATCAACAATGACAAACTCTTCTACAGCTTGCGAGTATTCATTTTGCAGCAGCTTCGCCATTGTTTTTGAAGAGATGGCTTTCAGGTCAGGATGTTTGCCAGATACAGTTGGCAAAGAATGTGTCCTGCTCTCGCCTTCAATAGTGGCTTCATTCTCGTTGCATTCATCTCGTGTGTTTTTCAAGCCTGTGTCAGAGAGATTGATAGGCTCAAATGCTCGTCTTTTCGGGGGTGAGTAGTCATCATCGCCATACCAAGCAGACGGTCTTTTACATGGTGAATGTGATTCCACATCATCTTCAAGTATCAAACTGTCTTCTGAATGAATCCCACTGTCATCGCTCATAAGTGATGTGTTCATGGTTGAAAGATCATCGTCCATGTCAAAATTCAAGGCAAGTCGAACCATTTTGAGAATATAGAAGGATTACTGTAGTACTTTTTTGGATATGAACCAGAGGAAGTGACTGTCAGAATGAAATTCCACTTCTTATATTAGATTATGCAAGTGTGTTTCGTTGTAATCTTTTAATCTATGCAAGCTGTTGATAGTTTGTAAGTTTTCACACATGCCTGACAGGACCCTGAACAATTGATTAATTGCAATGTACATTTTCAATCAATCGCATTGGACAATGGATCTTGAGCTTGATTTGACATCATGATTTTTTTTTTACATTTATCAGCCATTTTTAACTGAATGTCATTCCACATAGATATAAAATCTGAGTACTTAGAAAAATAAAGAATCTTACCAAAATAAATATATTTCAATTGCAACCATGACATGCCATACAGACTGGAAAGAACCAATGACGATTCCCATTTTCATCAATGCCAAATTAGCCAACTTTGAAATCGCAGTTCACCTTCCAAAAAATGAGGCTTAGCATGTTGATATGGTAGGATTAATCATAATCATTTGATAAAATCTATATCGATACAGAGCACGACAGTGCCAGTTAGCCTGTTTTCAGATCAACCCTCTCTCTACTAGAAATCTTGGGGAATACCATCGGAATTTTGGGGGGTTTTTTCAAGAAACTAGACTTCCACACCCACAATTTAAACCCACACGTGAATCAATATCACTGTGTGTGATTTCCAAGGCAACCATGTATACATCTAGCGATATTACGTCACTTTAAACGGAAATCTCAATGTGTGAGGCTTTCCCAAGTAATGTTTCTCATTCTGAATCTGACCAAATTCTTGAGCTTAATTCTCAAACCACAGTATGCAAAATGTCAGTAACAACGTTTTATTGTTCAAAACAAATACTTAAACTCAACAATGTCAATGTAACAAAATAAAATTATCAATATATCACAGATAATGTTCAAACTTAACAAAAATACAATAACGAACAAAACCCTCAAAGTTTCAGCTGCCTGAAACTCATCCTTCTGTCCTTCATGGACTGCTGTTTTTTCCATGACTTGGATTTAACACGGTAGTGTTTCAGCTCTGACCGATAGCTTGGATCATTCATTGGCCGGTATGATGCAGGCTCACAGAAGGATAGGTTTTCTTGAACAAAATCTTTGTAACCACCTTCGAGCAAGTAGATTTCTGGATAGCAAAGAAGTGGGTATCTCTCTTTGTTGGCTTCCCGGTCCATTTGACGAAGGAAACGTGCCATCTTTGGTCCTCTTTCAGATGAAAACTCGCAATGAAAGATGATAATTTTCTTTCCTGAGATGCTATTGGGGTTCGTTTGACAGTCAAAAGTGCTGGACATGGTGTCTCTATTCCATATGTTGATTGCACCTTCAATATGTCCACCATCATACTCATATGGATATCTACAATCAACAATGACAAACTCTTCTACAGCTTGCGAGTATTCATTTTGCAGCAGCTTCGCCATTGTTTTTGAAGAGATGGCTTTCAGGTCAGGATGTTTGCCAGATACAGTTGGCAAAGAATGTGTCCTGCTCTCGCCTTCAATAGTGGCTTCATTCTCGTTGCATTCATCTCGTGTGTTTTTCAAGCCTGTGTCAGAGAGATTGATAGGCTCAAATGCTCGTCTTTTCGGGGGTGAGTAGTCATCATCGCCATACCAAGCAGACGGTCTTTTACATGGTGAATGTGATTCCACATCATCTTCAAGGATCAAACTGTCTTCTGAATGAATCCCACTGTCATCGCTCATAAGTGATGTGTTCATGGTTGAAAGATCATCGTCCATGTCAAAATTCAAGGCAAGTCGAACTATTTTGAGAATATAGAAGGATTACTGTAGTACTTTTTTGGATATGAACCAGAGGAAGTGACTGTCAGAATGAAATTCCACTTCTTATATTAGATTATGCAAGTGTGTTTCGTTGTAATCTTTTAATCTATGCAAGCTGTTGATAGTTTGTAAGTTTTCACACATGCCTGACAGGACCCTGAACAATTGATTAATTGCAATGTACATTTTCAATCAATCGCTTTGGACAATGGATCTTGAGCTTGATTTGACATCATGATTTTTTTTTACATTTATCAGCCATTTTTAACTGAATGTCATTCCACATAGATATAAAATCTGAGTACTTAGAAAAATAAAGAATCTTACCAAAATAAATATATTTCAATTGCAACCATGACATGCCATACAGACTGAAAAGAACCAATGACGATTCCCATTTTCATCAATGCCAAATTAGCCAACTTTGAAATCGCACTTCACCTTCCAAAAAATGAGGCTTAGCATGTTGATATGGTAGGATTAATCATAATCATTTGATAAAATCTATATCAATACAGAGCACGACAGTGCCAGTTAGCCCGTTTTCAGATCAGCCCTCTCTCTACTAGAAATCTTGGGGAATACCATCAGAATTTTGGGGGTTTTTTTTTCAAGAAACTAGACTTCCACACCCACAATTTAAACCCACACGTGAATCAATATCACTGTGTGTGATTTCCAAGGCAACCATGTATACATCTAGCGATATTACGTCACTTTAAACGGAAATCTCAATGTGTGAGGCTTTCCCAAGTAATGTTTCTCATTCTGAATCTGACCAAATTCTTGAGCTTAATTCTCAAACCACAGTATGCAAAATGTCAGTAACAACGTTTTATTGTTCAAAACAAATACTTAAACTCAACAATGTCAATGTAACAAAATAAAATTATCAATATATCACAGATAATGTTCAAACTTAACAAAAATACAATAACGAACAAAACCCTCAAAGTTTCAGCTGCCTGAAACTCATCCTTCTGTCCTTCATGGACTGCTGTTTTTTCCATGACTTGGATTTCACACGGTAGTGTTTCAGCTCTGACCGATAGCTTGGATCATTCATTGGCCGGTATGATGCAGGCTCACAGAAGGATAGGTTTTCTTGAACAAAATCTTTGTAACCACCTTCGAGCAAGTAGATTTCTGGATAGCAAAGAAGTGGGTATCTCTCTTTGTTGGCTTCCCGGTCCATTTGACGAAGGAAACGTGCCATCTTTGGTCCTCTTTCAGATGAAAACTCGCAATGAAAGATGATAATTTTCTTTCCTGAGCTGCTATTGGGGTTCGTTTGACAGTCAAAAGTGCTGGACATGGTGTCTCTATTCCATATGTTGATTGCACCTTCAATATGTCCACCATCATACTCATATGGATATCTACAATCAACAATGACAAACTCTTCTACAGCTTGCGATTATTCATTTTGCAGCAGCTTCGCCATTGTTTTTGAAGAGATGGCTTTCAGGTCAGGATGTTTGCCAGATACAGTTGGCAAAGAATGTGTCCTGCTCTCGCCTTCAATAGTGGCTTCATTCTCGTTGCATTCATCTCGTGTGTTTTTCAAGCCTGTGTCAGAGAGATTGATAGGCTCAAATGCTCGTCTTTTCGGGGGTGAGTAGTCATCATCGCCATACCAAGCAGACGGTCTTTTACATGGTGAATGTGATTCCACATCATCTTCAAGGATCAAATGTAAGTATCAATCTATTACCACCAATACATCCAGATTTTGATGATGTTAATAACAAACGTAAAGTACATTTTGCAATAGAAACAAAGCCCGACCAAATAGTTTATCCAAAGACACACTGGCGTCATCAAGGGCAGACAGTGTGTTAAATGTAGTTGTTTCTACTGTACACCTGATGGAATTAGTATACAACTAATATATCAAAATATATCAAAATATATATCAAACTGTCTTCTGAATGAATCCCACTGTCATCGCTCATAAGTGATGTGTTCATGGTTGAAAGATCATCGTCCATGTCAAAAGTCAAGTCAAGTCGAACCATTTTGAGAATATAGAAGGATTACTGTAGTACTTTTTTGGATATGAACCAGAGGAAGTGACTGTCAGAATGAAATTCCACTTCTTATATTAGATTATGCAAGTGTGTTTCGTTGTAATCTTTTAATCTATGCAAGCTGTTGATAGTTTGTAAGTTTTCACACATGCCTGACAGGACCCTGAACAATTGATCAATTGCAATGTACATTTTCAATCAATCGCTTTGGACAATGGATCTTGAGCTTGATTTGACATCATGATTTTTTTTTTACATTTATCAGCCATTTTTAACTGAATGTCATTCCACATAGATATAAAATCTGAGTACTTAGGAAAATAAAGAATCTTACCAAAATAAATATATTTCAATTGCAACCATGACATGCCATACAGACTGGAAAGAACCAATGACGATTCCCATTTTCATCAATGCCAAATTAGTCAACTTTGAAATCGCACTTCACCTTCCAGCTTCTATTGGGGTTCGTTTGACAGTCAAAAGTGCTGGACATGGTGTCTCTATTCCATATGTTGATTGCACCTTCAATATGTCCACCATCATACTCATATGGATATCTACAATCAACAATGACAAACTCTTCTACAGCTTGCGAGTATTCATTTTGCAGCAGCTTCGCCATTGTTTTTGAAGAGATGGCTTTCAGGTCAGGATGTTTGCCAGATACAGTTGGCAAAGAATGTGTCCTGCTCTCGCCTTCAATAGTGGCTTCATTCTCGTTGCATTCATCTCGTGTGTTTTTCAAGCCTGTGTCAGAGAGATTGATAGGCTCAAATGCTCGTCTTTTCGGGGGTGAGTAGTCATCATCGCCATACCAAGCAGACGGTCTTTTACATGGTGAATGTGATTCCACATCATCTTCAAGGATCAAACTATCTTCTGAATGAATCCCACTGTCATCGCTCATAAGTGATGTGTTCATGGTTGAAAGATCATCGTCCATGTCAAAGTTCAAGGCAAGTCGAACCATTTTGAGAATATAGAAGGATTACTGTAGTACTTTTTTGGATATGAACCAGAGGAAGTGACTGTCAGAATGAAATTCCACTTCTTATATTAGATTATGCAAGCGTGTTTCGTTGTAATCTTTTAATCTATGCAAGCTGTTGATAGTTTGTAAGTTTTCACACATGCCTGACAGGACCCTGAACAATTGATTAATTGCAATGTACATTTTCAATCAATCGCTTTGGACAATGGATCTTGAGCTTGATTTGACATCATGATTTTTTTTTTACATTTATCAGCCATTTTTAACTGAATGTCATTCCACATAGATATAAAATCTGAGTCCTTAGAAAAATAAAGAATCTTACCAAAATAAATATATTTCAATTGCAACCATGACATGCCATACAGACTGGAAAGAACCAATGACGATTCCCATTTTCATCAATGCCAAATTAGCCAACTTTGAAATCGCACTTCACCTTCCAAAAAATGAGGCTTAGCATGTTGATATGGTAGGATTAATCATAATCATTTGATAAAATCTATATCGATACAGAGCACGACAGTGCCAGTTAGCCCGTTTTCAGATCAGCCCTCTCTCTACTAGAAATCTTGGGGTATACCATCGGAATTTTGGGGTTTTTTTCAAGAAACTAGACTTCCACACCCACAATTTAAACCCACACGTGAATCAATATCACTGTGTGTGATTTCCAAGGCAACCATGTATACATCTAGCGATATTACGTCACTTTAAACGGAAATCTCAATGTGTGAGGCTTTCCCAAGTAATGTTTCTCATTCTGAATCTGACCAAATTCTTGAGCTTAATTCTCAAACCACAGTATGCAAAATGTCAGTAACAACGTTTTATTGTTCAAAACAAATACTTAAACTCAACAATGTCAATGTAACAAAATAAAATTATCAATATATCACAGATAATGTTCAAACTTAACAAAAATACAATAACGAACAAAACCCTCAAAGTTTCAGCTGCCTGAAACTCATCCTTCTGTCCTTCATGGACTGCTGTTTTTTCCATGACTTGGATTTCACATGGTAGTGTTTCAGCTCTGACCGATAGCTTGGATCATTCATTGGCCGGTATGATGCAGGCTCACAGAAGGATAGGTTTTCTTGAACAAAATCTTTGTAACCACCTTCGAGCAAGTAGATTTCTGGATAGCAAAGAAGTGGGTATCTCTCTTTGTTGGCTTCCCGGTCCATTTGACGAAGGAAACGTGCCATCTTTGGTCCTCTTTCAGATGAAAACTCGCAATGAAAGATGATAATTTTCTTTCCTGAGCTGCTATTGGGGTTCGTTTGACAGTCAAAAGTGCTGGACATGGTGTCTCTATTCCATATGTTGATTGCACCTTCAATATGTCCACCATCATACTCATATGGATATCTACAATCAACAATGACAAACTCTTCTACAGCTTGCGAGTATTCATTTTGCAGCAGCTTCGCCATTGTTTTTGAAGAGATGGCTTTCAGGTCAGGATGTTTGCCAGATACAGTTGGCAAAGAATGTGTCCTGCTCTCGCCTTCAATAGTGGCTTCATTCTCGTTGCATTCATCTCGTGTGTTTTTCAAGCCTGTGTCAGAGAGATTGATAGGCTCAAATGCTCGTCTTTTCGGGGGTGAGTAGTCATCATCGCCATACCTAGCAGACGGTCTTTTACATGGTGAATGTGATTCCACATCATCTTCAAGGATCAAACTGTCTTCTGAATGAATCCCACTGTCATCGCTCATAAGTGATGTGTTCATGGTTGAAAGATCATCGTCCATGTCAAAATTCAAGGCAAGTCGAACTATTTTGAGAATATAGAAGGATTACTGTAGTACTTTTTTGGATATGAACCAGAGGAAGTGACTGTCAGAATGAAATTCCACTTCTTATATTAGATTATGCAAGTGTGTTTCGTTGTAATCTTTTAATCTATGCAAGCTGTTGATAGTTTGTAAGTTTTCACACATGCCTGACAGGACCCTGAACAATTGATTAATTGCAATGTACATTTTCAATCAATCGCTTTGGACAATGGATCTTGAGCTTGATTTGACATCATGATTTTTTTTTTACATTTATCAGCCATTTTTAACTGAATGTCATTCCACATAGATATAAAATCTGAGTACTTAGAAAAATAAAGAATCTTACCAAAATAAATATATTTCAATTGCAACCATGACATGCCATACAGACTGGAAAGAACCAATGACGATTCCCATTTTCATCAATGCCAAATTAGCCAACTTTGAAATCGCACTTCACCTTCCAAAAAATGAGGCTTAGCATGTTGATATGGTAGGATTAATCATAATCATTTGATAAAATCTATATCGATACAGAGCACGACAGTGCCAGTTAGCCCGTTTTCAGATCAGCCCTCTCTCTACTAGAAATCTTGGGGAATACCATCGGAATTTTGGGGGTTTTTTTTCAAGAAACTAGACTTCCACACCCACAATTTAAACCCACACGTGAATCAATATCACTGTGTGTGATTTCCAAGACAACCATGTATACATCTAGCGATATTACGTCACTTTAAACGGAAATCTCAATGTGTGAGGCTTTCCCAAGTAATGTTTCTCATTCTGAATCTGACCAAATTCTTGAGCTTAATTCTCAAACCACAGTATGCAAAATGTCAGTAACAACGTTTTATTGTTCAAAACAAATACTTAAACTCAACAATGTCAATGTAACAAAATAAAATTATCAATATATCA
The DNA here is from genome assembly GCA_949152475.1 of Terebella lapidaria. Taxonomy (NCBI): domain Eukaryota; kingdom Metazoa; phylum Annelida; class Polychaeta; order Terebellida; family Terebellidae; genus Terebella; species Terebella lapidaria. The sequence continues at coordinate 36,765,191 of OX424566.1, forward strand.
CAGATAATGTTCAAACTTAACAAAAATACAATAACGAAGAAAACCCTCAAAGTTTCAACTGCCTGAAACTCATCCTTCTGTCCTTCATGGACTGCTGTTTTTTCCATGACTTGGATTTCACACGGTAGTGTTTCAGCTCTGACCGATAGCTTGGATCTTTCATTGGCCGGTATGATGCAGGCTCACAGAAGGATATGTTTTCTTGAACAAAATCTTTGTAACCACCTTCGAGCAAGTAGATTTCTGGATAGCAAAGAAGTGGGTATCTCTCTTTGTTGGCTTCCCGGTCCATTTGACGAAGGAAACGTGCCATCTTTGGTCCTCTTTCAGATGAAAACTCGCAATGAAAGATGATAATTTTCTTTCCTGAGCTGCTATTGGGGTTCGTTTGACAGTCAAAAGTGCTGGACATGGTGTCTCTATTCCATATGTTGATTGCACCTTCAATATGTCCACCATCATACTCATATGGATATCTACAATCAACAATGACAAACTCTTCTACAGCTTGCGAGTATTCATTTTGCAGCAGCTTCGCCATTGTTTTTGAAGAGATGGCTTTCAGGTCAGGATGTTTGCCAGATACAGTTGGCAAAGAATGTGTCCTGCTCTCGCCTTCAATAGTGGCTTCATTCTCGTTGCATTCATCTCGTGTGTTTTTCAAGCCTGTGTCAGAGAGATTGATAGGCTCAAATGCTCGTCTTTTCGGGGGTGAGTAGTCATCATCGCCATACCAAGCAGACGGTCTTTTACATGGTGAATGTGATTCCACATCATCTTCAAGGATCAAACTGTCTTCTGAATGAATCCCACTGTCATCGCTCATAAGTGATGTGTTCATGGTTGAAAGATCATCGTCCATGTCAAAATTCAAGGCATGTCGAACCATTTTGAGAATATAGAAGGATTACTGTAGTACTTTTTTGGATATGAACCAGAGGAAGTGACTGTCAGAATGAAATTCCACTTCTTATATTAGATTATGCAAGTGTGTTTCGTTGTAATCTTTTAATCTATGCAAGCTGTTGATAGTTTGTAAGTTTTCACACATGCCTGACAGGACCCTGAACAATTGATTAATTGCAATGTACATTTTCAATCAATCACTTTGGACAATGGATCTTGAGCTTGATTTGACATCATGATTTTTTTTTTACATTTATCAGCAATTTTTAACTGAATGTCATTCCACATAGATATAAAATCTGAGTACTTAGAAAAATAAAGAATCTTACCAAAATAAATATATTTCAATTGCAACCATGACATGCCATACAGACTGGAAAGAACTAATGACGATTCCCATTTTCATCAATGCCAAATTAGCCAACTTTGAAATCGCACTTCACTTTCCAAATAATGAGGCTTAGCATGTTGATATGGTAGGATTAATCATAATCATTTGATAAAATCTATATCGATACAGAGCACGACAGTGCCAGTTAGCCCGTTTTCAGATCAGCCCTCTCTCTACTAGAAATCTTGGGGAATACCATCGGAATTTTGGGGGGGTTTTTTCAAGAAACTAGACTTCCACACCCACAATTTAAACCCACACGTGAATCAATATCACTGTGTGTGATTTTCAAGGCAACCATGTATACATCTAGCGATATTACGTCACTTTAAACGGAAATCTCAATGTGTGAGGCTTTCCCAAGTAATGTTTCTCATTCTGAATCTGACCAAATTCTTGAGCTTAATTCTCAAACCACAGTATGCAAAATGTCAGTAACAACGTTTTATTGTTCAAAACAAATACTTAAACTCAACAATGTCAATGTAACAAAATAAAATTATCAATATATCACAGATAATGTTCAAACTTAACAAAAATACAATAACGAACAAAACCCTCAAAGTTTCAGCTGCCTGAAACTCATCCTTCTGTCCTTCATGGACTGCTTTTTTTTCCATGACTTGGATTTCACACGGTAGTGTTTCAGCTCTGACCGATAGCTTGGATCATTCATTGGCCGGTATGATGCAGGCTCACAGAAGGATAGGTTTTCTTGAACAAAATCTTTGTAACCACCTTCGAGCAAGTAGATTTCTGGATAGCAAAGAAGTGGGTATCTCTCTTTGTTGGCTTCCCGGTCCATTTGACGAAGGAAACGTGCCATCTTTGGTCCTCTTTCAGATGAAAACTCGCAATGAAAGATGATAATTTTCTTTCCTGAGCTGCTATTGGGGTTCGTTTGACAGTCAAAAGTGCTGGACATGGTGTCTCTATTCCATATGTTGATTGCACCTTCAATATGTCCACCATCATACTCATATGGATATCTACAATCAACAATGACAAACTCTTCTACAGCTTGCGAGTATTCATTTTGCAGCAGCTTCGCCATTGTTTTTGAAGAGATGGCTTTCAGGTCAGGATGTTTGCCAGATACAGTTGGCAAAAAATGTGTCCTGCTCTCGCCTTCAATAGTGGCTTCATTCTCGTTGCATTCATCTCGTGTGTTTTTCAAGCCTGTGTCAGAGAGATTGATAGGCTCAAATGCTCGTCTTTTCGGGGGTGAGTAGTCATCATCGCCATACCAAGCAGACGGTCTTTTACATGGTGAATGTGATTCCACATCATCTTCAAGGATCAAACTGTCTTCTGAATGAATCCCACTGTCATCGCTCATAAGTGATGTGTTCATGGTTGAAAGATCATCGTCCATGTCAAAATTCAAGGCAAGTCGAACCATTTTGAGAATATAGAAGGATTACTGTAGTACTTTTTTGGATATGAACCAGAGGAAGTGACTGTCAGAATGAAATTCCACTTCTTATATTAGATTATGCAAGTGTGTTTCGTTGTAATCTTTTAATCTATGCAAGCTGTTGATAGTTTGTAAGTTTTCACACATGCCTGACAGGACCCTGAACAATTGATTAATTGCAATGTACATTTTCAATCAATCGCTTTGGACAATGGATCTTGAGCTTGATTTGACATCATGATTTTTTTTTTACATTTATCAGCCATTTTTAACTGAATGTCATTCCACATAGATATAAAATCTGAGTACTTAGAAAAATAAAGAATCTTACCAAAATAAATATATTTCAATTGCAACCATGACATGCCATACAGACTGGAAAGAACCAATGACGATTCCCATTTTCATCAATGCCAAATTAGCCAACTTTGAAATCGCACTTCACTTTCCAAAAAATGAGGCTTAGCATGTTGATATGGTAGGATTAATCATAATCATTTGATAAAATCTATATCGATACAGAGCACGACAGTGCCAGTTAGCCCGTTTTCAGATCAGCCCTCTCTCTACTAGAAATCTTGGGGAATACCATCGGAATTTTGGGGGTTTTTTTTCAAGAAACTAGACTTCCACACCCACAATTTAAACCCACACGTGAATCAATATCACTGTGTGTGATTTCCAAGGCAACCATGTATACATCTAGCGATATTACGTCACTTTAAACGGAAATCTCAATGTGTGAGGCTTTCCCAAGTAATGTTTCTCATTCTGAATCTGACCAAATTCTTGAGCTTAATTCTCAAACCACAGTATGCAAAATGTCAGTAACAACGTTTTATTGTTCAAAACAAATACTTAAACTCAACAATGTCAATGTAACAAAATAAAATTATCAATATATCACAGATAATGTTCAAACTTAACAAAAATACAATAACGAACAAAACCCTCAAAGTTTCAGCTGCCTGAAACTCATCCTTCTGTCCTTCATGGACTGCTGTTTTTTCCATGACTTGGATTTCACACGGTAGTGTTTCAGCTCTGACCGATAGCTTGGATCATTCATTGGCCGGTATGATGCAGGCTCACAGAAGGATAGGTTTTCTTGAACAAAATCTTTGTAACCACCTTCGAGCAAGTAGATTTCTGGATAGCAAAGAAGTGGGTATCTCTCTTTGTTGGCTTCCCGGTCCATTTGACGAAGGAAACGTGCCATCTTTGGTCCTCTTTCAGATGAAAACTCGCAATGAAAGATGATAATTTTCTTTCCTGAGCTGCTATTGGGGTTCGTTTGACAGTCAAAAGTGCTGGACATGGTGTCTCTATTCCATATGTTGATTGCACCTTCAATATGTCCACCATCATACTCATATGGATATCTACAATCAACAATGACAAACTCTTCTACAGCTTGCGAGTATTCATTTTGCAGCAGCTTCGCCATTGTTTTTGAAGAGATGGCTTTCAGGTCAGGATGTTTGCCAGATACAGTTGGCAAAAAATGTGTCCTGCTCTCGCCTTCAATAGTGGCTTCATTCTCGTTGCATTCATCTCGTGTGTTTTTCAAGCCTGTGTCAGAGAGATTGATAGGCTCAAATGCTCGTCTTTTCGGGGGTGAGTAGTCATCATCGCCATACCAAGCAGACGGTCTTTTACATGGTGAATGTGATTCCACATCATCTTCAAGGATCAAACTGTCTTCTGAATGAATCCCACTGTCATCGCTCATAAGTGATGTGTTCATGGTTGAAAGATCATCGTCCATGTCAAAATTCAAGGCAAGTCGAACCATTTTGAGAATATAGAAGGATTACTGTAGTACTTTTTTGGATATGAACCAGAGGAAGTGACTGTCAGAATGAAATTCCACTTCTTATATTAGATTATGCAAGTGTGTTTCGTTGTAATCTTTTAATCTATGCAAGCTGTTGATAGTTTGTAAGTTTTCACACATGCCTGACAGGACCCTGAACAATTGATTAATTGCAATGTACATTTTCAATCAATCGCTTTGGACAATGGATCTTGAGCTTGATTTGACATCATGATTTTTTTTTTACATTTATCAGCCATTTTTAACTGAATGTCATTCCACATAGATATAAAATCTGAGTACTTAGAAAAATAAAGAATCTTACCAAAATAAATATATTTCAATTGCAACCATGACATGCCATACAGACTGGAAAGAACCAATGACGATTCCCATTTTCATCAATGCCAAATTAGCCAACTTTGAAATCGCACTTCACTTTCCAAAAAATGAGGCTTAGCATGTTGATATGGTAGGATTAATCATAATCATTTGATAAAATCTATATCGATACAGAGCACGACAGTGCCAGTTAGCCCGTTTTCAGATCAGCCCTCTCTCTACTAGAAATCTTGGGGAATACCATCGGAATTTTGGGGGTTTTTTTTTCAAGAAACTAGACTTCCACACCCACAATTTAAACCCACACGTGAATCAATATCACTGTGTGTGATTTCCAAGGCAACCATGTATACATCTAGCGATATTACGTCACTTTAAACGGAAATCTCAATGTGTGAGGCTTTCCCAAGTAATGTTTCTCATTCTGAATCTGACCAAATTCTTGAGCTTAATTCTCAAACCACAGTATGCAAAATGTCAGTAACAACGTTTTATTGTTCAAAACAAATACTTAAACTCAACAATGTCAATGTAACAAAATAAAATTATCAATATATCACAGATAATGTTCAAACTTAACAAAAATACAATAACGAACAAAACCCTCAAAGTTTCAGCTGCCTGAAACTCATCCTTCTGTCCTTCATGGACTGCTGTTTTTTCCATGACTTGGATTTCACACGGTAGTGTTTCAGCTCTGACCGATAGCTTGGATCATTCATTGGCCGGTATGATGCAGGCTCACAGAAGGATAGGTTTTCTTGAACAAAATCTTTGTAACCACCTTCGAGCAAGTAGATTTCTGGATAGCAAAGAAGTGGGTATCTCTCTTTGTTGGCTTCCCGGTCCATTTGACGAAGGAAACGTGCCATCTTTGGTCCTCTTTCAGATGAAAACTCGCAATGAAAGATAATAATTTTCTTTCCTGAGCTGCTATTGGGGTTCGTTTGACAGTCAAAAGTGCTGGACATGGTGTCTCTATTCCATATGTTGATTGCACCTTCAATATGTCCACCATCATACTCATATGGATATCTACAATCAACAATGACAAACTCTTCTACAGCTTGCGAGTATTCATTTTGCAGCAGCTTCGCCATTGTTTTTGAAGAGATGGCTTTCAGGTCAGGATGTTTGCCAGATACAGTTGGCAAAGAATGTGTCCTGCTCTCGCCTTCAATAGTGGCTTCCTTCTCGTTGCATTCATCTTGTGTGTTTTTCAAGCCTGTGTCAGAGAGATTGATAGGCTCAAATGCTCGTCTTTTCGGGGGTGAGTAGTCATCATCGCCATACCAAGCAGACGGTCTTTTACATGGTGAATGTGATTCCACATCATCTTCAAGGATCAAACTGTCTTCTGAATGAATCCCACTGTCATCGCTCATAAGTGATGTGTTCATGGTTGAAAGATCATCGTCCATGTCAAAATTCAAGGCAAGTCGAACCATTTTGAGAATATAGAAGGATTACTGTAGTACTTTTTTGGATATGAACCAGAGGAAGTGACTGTCAGAATGAAATTCCACTTCTTATATTAGATTATGCAAGTGTGTTTCGTTGTAATCTTTTAATCTATGCAAGCTGTTGATAGTTTGTAAGTTTTCACACATGCCTGACAGGACCCTGAACAATTGATTAATTGCAATGTACATTTTCAATCAATCGCTTTGGACAATGGATCTTGAGCTTGATTTGACATCATGATTTTTTTTTTACATTTATCAGCCATTTTTAACTGAATGTCATTCCACATAGATATAAAATCTGAGTACTTAGAAAAATAAAGAATCTTACCAAAATAAATATATTTCAATTGCAACCATGACATGCCATACAGACTGGAAAGAACCAATGACGATTCCCATTTTCATCAATGCCAAATTAGCCAACTTTGAAATCGCACTTCACTTTCCAAAAAATGAGGCTTAGCATGTTGATATGGTAGGATTAATCATAATCATTTGATAAAATCTATATCGATACAGAGCACGACAGTGCCAGTTAGCCCGTTTTCAGATCAGCCCTCTCTCTACTAGAAATCTTGGGGAATACCATCGGAATTTGGGGGTTTTTTTTTTCAAGAAACTAGACTTCCACACCCACAATTTAAACCCACACGTGAATCAATATCACTGTGTGTGATTTCCAAGGCTTCCATGTATACATCTAGCGATATTACGTCACTTTAAACGGAAATCTCAATGTGTGAGGCTTTCCCAAGTAATGTTTCGCATTCTGAATCTGACCAAATTCTTGAGCTTAATTCTCAAACCACAGTATGCAAAATGTCAGTAACAACGTTTTATTGTTCAAAACAAATACTTAAACTCAACAATGTCAATGTAACAAAATAAAATTATCAATATATCACAGATAATGTTCAAACTTAATGTAGCAGTGTGGAATCTGATGTCTTACCGATGGTCTATCTATCCATTTATTTATTTATTGCTTCGGCATTTGACATCATATGTCCTTAATTTGTTTGACATATGCTCGGGAGTTTTTCGTCGACCTGAGTATTGCTCACGGTCCGTACTTGTTTTTCTCTGGCGTTGAGTGATACCGCTTGCGTCAGGTGGGTTTGGCGCCAACCGTTCATTGTTCAGCTTTCCGTCCGACAGGACAGACACATTTTCGAATGTCACTTTTATGTGGTCAAGCACATGTATCTAACAAGGTATGTTCACTATGTTCTTTTGTGTACTACTATCCGTGTAATACAGTACAATATTATTATAGTTGAATCGTATACCTTGGTCGAATATATTGAATATTCGACAGTATTGACTCTGTTATAATTCCGTCAGCTTTGTCAATTAACTACTATCAACCATATTTTACAGTTGGTGAGCGAACTGCCGCTCCAGTATACTCACTGAACAGAAAACCCCATGTTACTGGGTAATGCATTTATTATTATATTTTGTCGTTACTGTTCAAAGTCATATTTGTATTGTATTTCATGTGAATTCGTATTGAATGTATATCATTGTTTCAGGGTTTCTTTATGTGATTTTAATAAACGATTCGAACTACGGTGCCGATTAAATCTGGTCCAATCACCTAACGGTCACATAATGGCGCAGTCGGCAGGATTTGGTCGGGTCCACGTTCGCCGGGACCTACACGCACGTTCGGGCCAGATGACGCACGTTACACCACCAGCAGTCCGGGTGTTGTGAGCACCCACATCCCACCAGCACAGGTCGAGATGTCTACCCGTCGCCAGGTTAACGCCGCACCCTCGCAGGTCTGCCGCTGACTCTCGTCGGTCCACCGCTGGCGCGTCGCCCACCTGTCAACGCTGACGCTCTAGCCGGCCAGCCGTCCGTCGGTAGCGCCGCTGTTCACGGGAGATTCTTCACATCGCTCGCACGGTACTGTTCTCGGTGACATGCTCCAGTAAATATCAATTGGAGACATTCTGAACTCGCATACAACGTGATGTCTAATCTATACTGAGTTACACCAGTGATTTACTCACTATTGAACTGTCCATATACTGCTAATTTACGGACAACTTTTATACTGGTGTGGACAATATCATATACATACATTTATCAATACCGTATTTTTGACATCTGTTACACAATTTTACAGTGTGTGCATACGCTTTGCTGCATTTTGAATTATTGTGTGTGTCGGTACTTTTCATTACTGCTCACATACTGGCATCATTGCATTTTACATATATTTGAATACATGTGGTGTTATTTGTGTGTGTATTGTGGTAAACGTTGATTTGGTTTTGTTTGCCTAATACCCAGTTTTCATGAACACTTGTCCTTGATGAAGGTCGTGTACTTTGACTTGAAAGTTGAAGTTATCTGGTTACACATATACTTTATTTCTACAAATTAGATAAATAATTATCTAATTATTTGTAGGGTCACTTGTTCTCTAGTATCTCAGTACAGTTAGATGTAACTGTTGTTATAAAAAAAACTTTGTTGTTTTCCAAATTTTATATAAACATGTAACACTAATTTGGTAGATGTAATGTAATATAGTAATTATATTGGTATAAGTATGTAATTATACGTATATTGGTTCATTATTAGTTATAATTAGTTTAAATCATTTAAAAAAATATATATAAATATAAATTTATAAAAAAAAAAAAATAATTAAAATATTTTGAAAGTTGTACAAATACCTTTGGCTCCAAATCCCGTCCTATTTATTTAATTATATCTGTAATACTTCTCAGCACTTTGTCACACCAATACGGACATTGAACTCGGACCATTTGTATATTTGGTTGGGTTTAACACTGCTGATATTTTCCTTACATTGTGAGATACGTTTCTCATTTTGTACTTTGATTTTTGTTCTGGGTTGTTCACCTGGCATAGAACTTTGATCTTCATCTGGATCTAGCTTTGTTGTTTGTATTCTAGATTTGGTTTTCCTTGATTAGGTTTCCAACTTAGTCTGCTTCTGGATTCCATTCTGGATATATTTTTCGATTCGATTTGGTTTGTGATGTGTCTTTCCTGTGAATTTTGATTCAGGTTGACTTCACAATCATTTCCGGATCAGTTGTAGATATTATCATTCGTGTTCGACTTTTTTGACTTTCATCTGGATTTTCTCGTTTCATTGTTTTACGTATTGGAACTTGGAATCATACTTGTATTTTGTATTTGAATAATACTAGTTGTTCCGGATTCCATTCAATATGGCGGAATTTTCACAGGAGGAAATTGACTCTATGTTGGAAAGTTTCAAGGCGCTTGGTGTTAAACCAAAAGCTGATACACCACAAGATCTCCAACAATGGATGTTGCAGTTTGCTAAAGATAAACAGACACAGCCGGAGGCTGGCGCTCAGACAAATGTACATGAATCTAAACCACTCTATGCTCATTTGCCGAAGCTGGTTACTTTTGCTGGTGTTACAGGGAAATCCGATGCGATCCCATTTGACTTGTGGAAGTATGATGTGAACTGTTTGCTTGAGGAACATATTCATTCTCGAGAGTCCATTCGTCAAGCTATGCGGAACTCTCTTAGAGGTGAAGCAGCTCGGATTGTGATGCGTCTTGGACCTAAAGCTTCCTTGGAGGAAATTTTGCATAAACTTGAGTGTGTTTATGGCATAGTTGAGGAGAGTGAAGATCTCTTATCCGAATTCTTTGCTGCTAAGCAACGTCCTGGTGAAGATGTCTCTTCATGGGGTTGCCGGTTGGAGGACATTCTGGCTAAAGTTTCTGAAAAGGAAACGATGGATCTTAAATTGAGGAATAGTAGGCTTAGATCACGATTCTGGATCGGTCTCAATGATGACCTCAAATGCAACTCTAGGCATAAATATGATACCATCCAGGAGTTTGATGAACTTCGGATACAAATACGTGCAATTGAGCATGAGTTGAAAGTATCAAAAGGCTCCAGTAATGTCACACAAGTTAAGTCTGCTCAAGATACAGATCTGTCAAAGGCTATTTCAAATTTAGCTGAGCAGGTTGCTACTCTGCAGAAAGAGGTGAAATCTCTCAAAGGAAACAGGTCTCATTCGGACTCAGATTCTAGTGAACAACGGAAACAAAAGTATTCCGGGTCATCTTCAGGTGGAATTCAGTGTTGGAGATGTAGGCACAAAGGTCACTCTAAGGCAAAGTGTGTTGCCAAGCGTGATGTGGATGGAAATCTTCTGGATCCTTTAAACTAGGGAGTGCCGCTGCTGCAGGGCAAGCAGTGAAGCACAAAGCTAATAGCCCTAAACAGTTAGTTGGATCATGTAGTGAAGCTTCTGTTAGTATCAATGGTGTTCCATGTACAGCACTACTGGATACGGGATCTACGGTATCTACAGTCAGTCAACAGTTCTATGAAAATCATATGAAGGACACTCCACTTCAGCCGTTGGGATGCATGTTGACTATTGAATGTGCTGATGGCAACAGCTTACCTTACCTTGGCTTTGTGGAGGCTAGTCTGGCTATGGGTAAATCCGCGGACATGGATGTTATTCCGATTCTTCTTCTGGTTGTTCCTACAACTAAGTTCAGTTCTGGTGTTCCCTTGCTGTTGGGCACTAATGTTTTGCGCTCGTTGTTCCAGCATTACCAGTCTGAGTATGGTGATCAGTTTTCTATGAAGGCTGATCTGTGTTCGTCTTTGTCCTTGGCTTTGCGTTGTTTGTCCAAGTCGGACAAGGCTGTTTCCCGGTCCAAAGGTCGTGTGGCATTGGTCAAATGTGCTAGTTCCCGTCCTGTTGTAATTCCTAAGAACTCTTCTCAGATAGTCTTGGGTAGGATTTCCAAACGTCTGCCCTGTCCACCTTGTCATGTTATGATACATACCACGGATAGGAAGGAGTTGCAGGATGGAGTTGAACTCACACCACACGTTATGCCAATGGATTCCAAGTTGGATACTATTCAGGTGGAATTTATCAACCTCAGTCCCACGCCACTTGTTCTGCAACCTAGTAGCATTTTGTGTGAATTGCAACAGGTGACTGTGGAGGATTCTGAACAGGCTTCTGTTAACGCACTTGTAAATGCGTCACTTGATGATGTGGAAAATTCTGAATTTCTGGATCAGTTCAAACTGTCAGATTGTGACTTATCCTTGGACCAAGTGGAGGACTTCCGGAAACTGTTGCTTAAGTATCAGAATTTGTTTTCAAAGGACGATTTTGATATTGGGAGAACATCCTTGGTGAAGCACAGGATTGAGTTGACGGATAATACACCCTTTCGTCAGAGGCATAGACGTATACCTCCTTCCATGTATCTAGAAGTTAAAGATCATCTTAAACATCTCTTTGAAACAGGTGTAATCCGGGAATCTGAAAGTCCATGGGCTTCAGCCGTGGTTCTAGTTCGGAAGAAAAACGGAAAATTGCGCTTTTGTATTGACTACAGGCAGTTGAATCAGAGAACTGTACGTGATTCGTATGCTCTACCTAGGATTGAGGAGTCGCTTGATTATCTCAGTGGAGCGAAGTATTTCTGCTGTCTCGACCTCAGGAGTGGTTATTATCAAGTTGAAATGGAAGAGGCTGACAAGCCTAAAACTGCATTTACTGTAGGTCATTTAGGATTTTACGAGTTTGAAAGGATGCCTTTCGGCCTAAAGAATGCTCCCGCTTCATTCCAGAGACTTATGGAGAAGTGTATGGGCGATTTAAATCTTAAGGAGTGTCTAGTTTTCCTGGATGATTTGATTGTTCATGGGAGTAGCTTTGAGCAAGTGATTGAACGTCTGGATCATGTCATGTTACGTTTACAGGAGAATGGATTGATGCTAAACCCCACTAAGTGTCGTTTCTTTGAGAAAAAGGTTACTTACCTCGGACATGTCGTTTCTGAGCATGGCATTGAAACGGATCCTGGAAAATTGGCAAAGATTTCTAAGTGGAATTCTCCAACCAATGTCTCGGAGCTTCGAGAGTTCCTTGGTTTTATTGGTTATTATAGGAAGTTTGTCAAGGATTTTGCTAAGATTGCGAAACCATTGAATGACTTACTGTCTGGATCCCCCTGTAAAAAGAAATCTCGTTCTAAGTCTTTGTCAGATAAGCAGGAATCTCGTCCATGGAAATGGGAGGAACTGGAGGAAACTGCATTTCAGAATTTGAAATCTTGTTTACTTTCTCCACCAATTCTAGCTTATGCTGATTTTAAGTTGCCGTTCATATTGCATACGGATGCTTCTAGTAACGGACTTGGAGCTGTTCTCTGTCAGGAACAGGGTGGACTGGAACGTGTAATTGCTTATGCTAGTAGAGGACTGTCAAAATCGGAAAAGAACTATCCTGCAAATAAATTGGAGTTTTTGGCTCTTAAGTGGGCGATAACGGACAAATTTTCGGATTATTTGTATGGAAACGTGTTTGAGGTTATGACCGACAATAATCCTCTGACATACGTATTGACAACGGCTAAACTTGATGCCACTGGGCACAGGTGGTTAGCAGCTCTTGGATCATATAACTTTACTGTCAAATACAGACCTGGAAAGGCGAATGTTGATGCCGACATTTTGTCGAGACGTCCCCAGTCAGACAATACAGAGGAAAATACCAGTATCAGTATCAAGGAGATTTCTCGTGCTTCCGTGATGGCTATTTGCAATTTGTCTGTGACTTGTCCTTTTGTGGAATCACTGTGTTTGTCTTCTACCGTCTTGGATAGTGAGGAAACCTGTCAGGAATTCCTGGATATGACTGTCCCGGATTGGCGTAAATCACAGCGTGATGATCCTAATATTGGACCATTTGTTATGGCTGTCACGAATAAGGTTAAACCAGCAATGGATAAATTACCTGATACTCTGGAGTGTAAACTATTGTTGAAGGAGTTTGACAAGTTGCATACCCGCCGTGGTATTCTGTACAGAGTCACCAAACAGGATAGTGTGGAGCAATGGTCACTCATTTTGCCTAAGGAGTACAGAGAACTTGCTCTAAAGAGTCTGCATGATGATTTTGGTCATATGGGCAGGGATCGGACTCTCCAGCTACTGAGGGACAGATTTTTCTGGCCAAAGATGGCGAAAGATGTGGAGGATAAAATTAAGAATTGTCCCCGTTGCATCCGTAGAAAATCTCCGACTAACAGTCGTGCACCGCTGGTAAATATTGTCACATATCAGCCACTGGAAATGATTTGTATCGATTATTTGACGTTGGAACCATCCAAAGGAGGATTTCAGTACTTACTTGTTATTACTGATCATTTTACTCGGTACGCACAGGCTATTCCTACCAAAAACATGTCTGCTAGAACAACTGCTGAGGCATTGTTTAATTCATTCATTGTTCATTATGGATTCCCAGCTCGTATTCATTCGGATCAGGGAGCCAATTTTGAAAGCAAACTGATCAAGGAATTGTGTGATTTAGCTGGAATTAAGAAATCACGGACCACACCGTATAACCCTCGTGGAAACGGAATGTGTGAACGATTTAACAGAACACTACTCGGTATGCTTGGCACACTTGAACTGGATCAGAAAAGGGATTGGAAACGTTATGTTGGGCCTCTAGTACATGCATATAATGCTAGTCGGCATGACTCTACTTATCAGTCGCCATACTATCTTATGTTCGGTCGACAACCAAGACTCCCTATTGATGTCATTTTGAATATTGACAATGATTCGGTCCAAGCTACTCACTCAGACTATGTGTTGGATCTCCGTGCAAAGCTTCAGGGTGCATATAGATTAGCTTCTGCTGAATCCGCTAAGTCACAAGCACGTCAAAAGAAGAATTATGACTTGAAAGCAAGGAGCAGTGTGTTGGACATTGGTGACAGAGTTCTAGTGAAAATTCTTGCATTTGATGGTCGTCACAAACTTGCAGATAAATGGGAGGACAATGTGTATGTTGTCGTTAATCAGCCTGATTCTAAGCTACCTGTTTATGAGCTGAAACAGGAAAGTGGAAAAGGAAAGATCCGTACTATGCATAGGAATCATTTACTTCCTATCGGAGTGATTCCTACGGAAAATGAACTTGGTGGTCACGTTCAGGACGATGCGCCTGATGCACCTGACGTTCATGAACCTGATGTAAATGAATCTACTGTGGATGGAGATATGAATGAAGATGAAAGTGTTTTGGTTGTGTTGCGGGATGATCTCACTCTTCCAAAGGAGGGGGAGGAAGGTGATGTTGGTGTTACTGCACAGAATGAGGAAAAAGGTGATGGTACAGTTGTATCGGATGATAAGGAGGAGAATGTACAGAGTGATGTAGAGGAGGATGGAAGGGATGTTGAGAATGGTGGTAGTGAAAGTGATGAGATAAACGTTGAGCCAGCTCCGGTTCCGGATGAACCTAAACAAAGACCCATACGGGAAAGACGCCCACCGGAATTTTGGAGATATGGTGACTTTGTGTCTCGTCAAGCACAACAGGTGGATGAGGTTTCAGAACCGGATTGGATGAGGAAAGCTCAGTTTTTGTCTTCGTTGGGTCAGTCGTACTCCACTATGCCCAGTAGTATTCAGCAGGCTATTCTCAAGGTTGTCATGGATACTTGATTTTGTCGATCTGTATTTCTGGTCTATTGTTGTCCTTTTTGATATTTTATTTATTGGCCCTTCTATTATACGTTGATTCGTTTTGACAAATGACGGGACGTCATTTCCTATGGGAGGAAGTGTGTAGCAGTGTGGAATCTGATGTCTTACCGATGGTCTATCTATCCATTTATTTATTTATTGCTTCGGCATTTGACATCATATGTCCTTAATTTGTTTGACATATGCTCGGGAGTTTTTCGTCGACCTGAGTATTGCTCACGGTCCGTACTTGTTTTTCTCTGGCGTTGAGTGATACCGCTTGCGTCAGGTGGGTTTGGCGCCAACCGTTCATTGTTCAGCTTTCCGTCCGACAGGACAGACACATTTTCGAATGTCACTTTTATGTGGTCAAGCACATGTATCTAACAAGGTATGTTCACTATGTTCTTTTGTGTACTACTATCCGTGTAATACAGTACAATATTATTATAGTTGAATCGTATACCTTGGTCGAATATATTGAATATTCGACAGTATTGACTCTGTTATAATTCCGTCAGCTTTGTCAATTAACTACTATCAACCATATTTTACAGTTGGTGAGCGAACTGCCGCTCCAGTATACTCACTGAACAGAAAACCCCATGTTACTGGGTAATGCATTTATTATTATATTTTGTCGTTACTGTTCAAAGTCATATTTGTATTGTATTTCATGTGAATTCGTATTGAATGTATATCATTGTTTCAGGGTTTCTTTATGTGATTTTAATAAACGATTCGAACTACGGTGCCGATTAAATCTGGTCCAATCACCTAACGGTCATATGTTGAAACTTAACAAAAATACAATAACGAACAAAACCCTCAAAGTTTCAGCTGCCTGAAACTCATCCTTCTGTCCTTCATGGACTGCTGTTTTTTTCATGACTTCGTTTGACAGTCAAAAGTGCTGGACATGGTGTCTCTATTCCATATGTTGATTGCACCTTCAATATGTCCACCATCATACTCATATGGATAGACGTGGAATCAATACCCAGTATTAAGTATTCCGAGCAAACAAAACAGGGTCCGTTATCCAATCTCATAGTCCGGGGACAGAAAGTCATATCAGGCATACGAAGTGAGAGAAAACAAAAATGACAGGGAAACTCATGAACCCCCGTAAATGGCCATTACGAGGTGAAATCAGGTGTTCCGGAAAGAGTGAGCATTTCCTGCCCCACTAGTGGCACCCGTCATGAATTCCCCAAAATTAACATGAAAATAGATCTAGTTGCATGGCAGACATGGATTTGCTGTATTTATCAACCAGATCATGATGACGTCCATAGAATTTCTTAAACGCAGCTATAAGTCTTGGTAAAACCTATCCTTGTCGTAGCAGTTTAGAGACTAGCTGGGCACTTCGATAGACAAAGTCCTCATATTTGCAACTAGCTCTGGAATAGCGTATAAGTTGAGAAACAAACACACCATATGCTGGTGACATAGGAATGTTGCTGCTTAGAAAAGGGAAATTGACTATGGAAAAATTGAAATCATCACGTTTGTCATATAATCTAGTTGACAGGTTAGAATCATTATCAATCTCCAACCTCAGGTCTAGATAGTTGGAAAAATTAGTGGATTCTGTAGTATCCTTAATTTCAAGTTCCTTAGGATATATGACATCCAAATAATCACCAAACTTGGGATTATTTAGCGACAATACGTCATCTATGTATCGGAAAGTGAAATTAAAATTACATGTTAGTTTCTTAGGACCTCCTCTTTGTAAATGTTGGATAAAATCTGATTCATATGAGTATAAAAACAGGTCTGCCAATAACGGTGCACAGTTTGTACCCATGGGAATACCAATAGTTTGTTGAAATATTCGACCACCAAATTCCACAAAAATATTATCAATCAGAAAATTAACCATATTTACCACATCTATTTCAGTATATTTGTATGGGGCATCAGAGTCGCCTTTAACAAAATAAGCGGTATTATATTTAACTACAATATAGTGGTACCGACGTTGTCCCTTTTTAGAGAAAAATGAATTATTGATTAGTTTTTTAAGCTGTGATTTCAGTTCAGAATGAGGTATAGTTGTGTACAAAGTGGAGAAATCAAATGTTTTGATAGACGTTATTTTTGAAAGTGTGTGAGCATGTAGATATGGATATCTACAATCAACAATGACAAACTCTTCTACAGCTTGCGAGTATTCATTTTGCAGCAGCTTCGCCATTGTTTTTGAAGAGATGGCTTTCAGGTCAGGATGTTTGCCAGATACAGTTGGCAAAGAATGTGTCCTGCTCTCGCCTTCAATAGTGGCTTCATTCTCGTTGCATTCATCTCGTGTGTTTTTCAAGTCTGTGTCAGAGAGATTGATAGGCTCAAATGCTCGTCTTTTCGGGGGTGAGTAGTCATCATCGCCATACCAAGCAGACGGTCTTTTACATGGTGAATGTGATTCCACATCATCTTCAAGGATCAAACTGTCTTCTGAATGAATCCCACTGTCATCGCTCATAAGTGATGTGTTCATGGTTGAAAGATCATCGTCCATGTCAAAATTCAAGGCAAGTCGAACCATTTTGAGAATATAGAAGGATTACTGTAGTACTTTTTTGGATATGAACCAGAGGAAGTGACTGTCAGAATGAAATTCCACTTCTTATATTAGATTATGCAAGTGTGTTTCGTTGTAATCTTTTAATCTATGCAAGCTGTTGATAGTTTGTAAGTTTTCACACATGCCTGACAGGACCCTGAACAATTGATTAATTGCAATGTACATTTTCAATCAATCGCTTTGGACAATGGATCTTGAGCTTGGTTTGACATCATGATTTTTTTTTTTACATTTATCAGCCATTTTTAACTGAATGTCATTCCACATAGATATAAAATCTGAGTACTTAGAAAAATAAAGAATCTTACCAAAATAAATATATTTCAATTGCAACCATGACATGCCATACAGACTGGAAAGAACCAATGACGATTCCCATTTTCATCGATGCCAAATTAGCCAACTTTGAAATCGCACTTCACTTTCCCAAAAATGAGGCTTAGCATGTTGATATGGTAGGATTAATCATAATCATTTGATAAAATCTATATCGATACAGAGCACGACAGTGCCAGTTAGCCCGTTTTCAGATCAGCCCTCTCTCTACTAGAAATCTTGGGGAATACCATCGGAATTTTGGGGTTTTTTTTCAAGAAACTAGACTTCCACACCCACAATTTAAACCCACACGTGAATCAATATCACTGTGTGTGATTTCCAAGGCTTCCATGTATACATCTAGCGATATTACGTCACTTTAAACGGAAATCTCAATGTGTGAGGCTTTCCCAAGTAATGTTTCGCATTCTGAATCTGACCAAATTCTTGAGCTTAATTCTCAAACCACAGTATGCAAAATGTCAGTAACAACGTTTTATTGTTCAAAACAAATACTTAAACTCAACAATGTCAATGTAACAAAATAAAATTATCAATATATCACAGATAATGTTCAAACTTAACAAAAATACAATAACGAACAAAACCCTCAAAGTTTCAGCTGCCTGAAACTCATCCTTCTGTCCTTCATGGACTGCTGTTTTTTCCATGACTTGGATTTCACACGGTAGTGTTTCAGCTCTGACCGATAGCTTGGATCATTCATTGGCCGGTATGATGCAGGCTCACAGAAGGATAGGTTTTCTTGAACAAAATCTTTGTAACCACCTTCGAGCAAGTAGATTTCTGGATAGCAAAGAAGTGGGTATCTCTCTTTGTTGGCTTCCCGGTCCATTTGACGAAGGAAACGTGCCATCTTTGGTCCTCTTTCAGATGAAAACTCGCAATGAAAGATGATAATTTTCTTTCCTGAGCTGCTATTGGGGTTCATTTGACAGTCAAAAGTGCTGGACATGGTGTCTCTATTCCATATGTTGATTTCACCTTCAATATGTCCACCATCATACTCATATGGATATCTACAATCAACAATGACAAACTCTTCTACAGCTTGCGAGTATTCATTTTGCAGCAGCTTCGCCATTGTTTTTGAAGAGATGGCTTTCAGGTCAGGATGTTTGCCAGATACAGTTGGCAAAGAATGTGTCCTGCTCTCGCCTTCAATAGTGGCTTCATTCTCGTTGCATTCATCTCGTGTGTTTTTCAAGCCTGTGTCAGAGAGATTGATAGGCTCAAATGCTCGTCTTTTCGGGGGTGAGTAGTCATCATCGCCATACCAAGCAGACGGTCTTTTACATGGTGAATGTGATTCCACATCATCTTCAAGGATCAAACTGTCTTCTGAATGAATCCCACTGTCATCGCTCATAAGTGATGTGTTCATGGTTGAAAGATCATTGTCCATGTCAAAATTCAAGGCAAGTCGAACCATTTTGAGAATATAGAATTATTACTGTAGTACATTTTTGGATATGAACCAGAGGAAGTGACTGTCAGAATGAAATTCCACTTCTTATATTAGATTATGCAAGTGTGTTTCGTTGTAATCTTTTAATCTATGCAAGCTGTTGATAGTTTGTAAGTTTTCACACATGCCTGACAGGACCCTGAACAATTGATTAATTGCAATGTACATTTCAATCAATCGCTTTGGACAATGGATCTTGAGCTTGATTTGACATCATGATTTTTTTTTTACATTTATCAGCCATTTTTAACTGAATGTCATTCCACATAGATATAAAATCTGAGTACTTAGAAAAATAAAGAATCTTACCAAAATAAATATATTTCAATTGCAACCATGATCGCTCATAAGTGTACATTTCAATCAATCGCTTTGGACAATGGATCTTGAGCTTGATTTGACATCATGATTTTTTTTTTACATTTATCAGCCATTTTTAACTGAATGTCATTCCACATAGATATAAAATCTGAGTACTTAGAAAAATAAAGAATCTTACCAAAATAAATATATTTCAATTGCAACCATGACATGCCATACAGACTGGAAAAACCAATGACGATTCCCATTTTCATCAATGCCAAATTAGCCAACTTTGAAATCGCACTTCACTTTCCAAAAAATGAGGCTTAGCATGTTGATATGGTAGGATTAATCATAATCATTTGATAAAATCTATATCGATACAGAGCACGACAGTGCCAGTTAGCCCGTTTTCAGATCAGCCCTCTCTCTACTAGAAATCTTGGGGAATACCATCGGAATTTTGGGGGTTTTTTTCAAGAAACTAGACTTCCACACCCACAATTTAAACCCACACGTGAATCAATATCACTGTGTGTGATTTCCAAGGCAACCATGTATACATCTAGCGATATTACGTCACTTTAAACGGAAATCTCAATGTGTGACGCTTTCCCAAGTAATGTTTCTCATTCTGAATCTGACCAAATTCTTGAGCTTAATTCTCAAACCACAGTATGCAAAATGTCAGTAACAACGTTTTATTGTTCAAAACAAATACTTAAACTCAACAATGTCAATGTAACAAAATAAAATTATCAATATATCACAGATAATGTTCAAACTTAACAAAAATACAATAACGAACAAAACCCTCAAAGTTTCAGCTGCCTGAAACTCATCCTTCTGTCCTTCATGGACTGCTGTTTTTTCCATGACTTGGATTTCACACAGTAGTGTTTCAGCTCTGACCGATAGCTTGGATCATTCATTGGCCGGTATGATGCAGGCTCACAGAAGGATAGGTTTTCTTGAACAAAATCTTTGTAACCACCTTCGAGCAAGTAGATTTCTGGATAGCAAAGAAGTGGGTATCTCTCTTTGTTGGCTTCCCGGTCCATTTGACGAAGGAAACGTGCCATCTTTGGTCCTCTTTCAGATGAAAACTCGCAATGAAAGATGATAATTTTCTTTCCTGAGCTGCTATTGGGGTTCGTTTGACAGTCAAAAGTGCTGGACATGGTGTCTCTATTCCATATGTTGATTGCACCTTCAATATGTCCACCATCATACTCATATGGATATCTACAATCAACAATGACAAACTCTTCTACAGCTTGCGAGTATTCATTTTGCAGCAGCTTCGCCATTGTTTTTGAAGAGATGGCTTTCAGGTCAGGATGTTTGCCAGATACAGTTGGCAAAGAATGTGTCCTGCTCTCGCCTTCAATAGTGGCTTCATTCTCGTTGCATTCATCTCGTGTGTTTTTCAAGCCTGTGTCAGAGAGATTGATAGGCTCAAATGCTCGTCTTTTCGGGGGTGAGTAGTCATCATCGCCATACCAAGCAGACGGTCTTTTACATGGTGAATGTGATTCCACATCATCTTCAAGGATCAAACTGTCTTCTGAATGAATCCCACTGTCATCGCTCATAAGTGATGTGTTCATGGTTGAAAGATCATCGTCCATGTCAAAATTCAAGGCAAGTCGAACCATTTTGAGAATATAGAAGGATTACTGTAGTACTTTTTTGGATATGAACCAGAGGAAGTGACTGTCAGAATGAAATTCCACTTCTTATATTAGATTATGCAAGTGTGTTTCGTTGTAATCTTTTAATCTATGCAAGCTGTTGATAGTTTGTAAGTTTTCACACATGCCTGACAGGACCCT
Source organism: Terebella lapidaria (assembly GCA_949152475.1). Taxonomy (NCBI): domain Eukaryota; kingdom Metazoa; phylum Annelida; class Polychaeta; order Terebellida; family Terebellidae; genus Terebella; species Terebella lapidaria. The sequence continues at coordinate 36,786,627 of OX424566.1, forward strand.
GAACAATTGATTAATTGCAATGTACATTTTCAATCAATCGCTTTGGACAATGGATCTTGAGCTTGATTTGACATCATGATTTTTTTTTTACATTTATCAGCCATTTTTAACTGAATGTCATTCCACATAGATATAAAATCTGAGTACTTAGAAAAATAAAGAATCTTACCAAAATAAATATATTTCAATTGCAACCATGACATGCCATACAGACTGGAAAGAACCAATGACGATTCCCATTTTCATCAATGCCAAATTAGCCAACTTTGTAATCGCACTTCACTTTCCAAAAAATGAGGCTTAGCATGTTGATATGGTAGGATTAATCATAATCATTTGATAAAATCTATATCGATACAGAGCACGACAGTGCCAGTTAGCCCGTTTTCAGATCAGCCCTCTCTCTACTAGAAATCTTGGGGAATACCATCGGAATTTTGGGGTTTTTTTTCAAGAAACTAGACTTCCACACCCACAATTTAAACCCACACGTGAATCAATATCACTGAGTGTGATTTCCAAGGCAACCATGTATACATCTAGCGATATTACGTCACTTTAAACGGAAATCTCAATGTGTGAGGCTTTCCCAAATAATGTTTCTCATTCTGAATCTGACCAAATTCTTGAGCTTAATTCTCAAACCACAGTATGCAAAATGTCAGTAACAACGTTTTATTGTTCAAAACAAATACTTAAACTCAACAATGTCAATGTAACAAAATAAAATTATCAATATATCACAGATAATGTTCAAACTTAACAAAAATACAATAACGAACAAAACCCTCAAAGTTTCAGCTGCCTGAAACTCATCCTTCTGTCCTTCATGGACTGCTGTTTTTTCCATGACTTGGATTTCACACAGTAGTGTTTCAGCTCTGACCGATAGCTTGGATCATTCATTGGCCGGTATGATGCAGGCTCACAGAAGGATAGGTTTTCTTGAACAAAATCTTTGTAACCACCTTCGAGCAAGTAGATTTCTGGATAGCAAAGAAGTGGGTATCTCTCTTTGTTGGCTTCCCGGTCCATTTGACGAAGGAAACGTGGCATTCTCGTGAAATAGGTCCCGCTACATTATGACAAGGCTTATTCCGTTAAAACAGTAACACCATTTTAATGTTTTCAGTCAACTTCTATATCTTGGAGAATCCTGGAGGGAGGTGGTGGGGGTGGATGGAGGTACACACTAAAATCATAACGTACGAAATAAGCGGGACCTATTTCACGATAAGGCCGGAAACGTGCCATCTTTGGTCCTCTTTCAGATGAAAACTCGCAATGAAAGATGATAATTTTCTTTCCTGAGCTGCTATTGGGGTTCGTTTGACAGTCAAAAGTGCTGGACATGGTGTCTCTATTCCATATGTTGATTGCACCTTCAATATGTCCACCATCATACTCATATGGATATCTACAATCAACAATGACAAACTCTTCTACAGCTTGCGAGTATTCATTTTGCAGCAGCTTCGCCATTGTTTTTGAAGAGATGGCTTTCAGGTCAGGATGTTTGCCAGATACAGTTGGCAAAGAATGTGTCCTGCTCTCGCCTTCAATAGTGGCTTCATTCTCGTTGCATTCATCTCGTGTGTTTTTCAAGCCTGTGTCAGAGAGATTGATAGGCTCAAATGCTCGTCTTTTCGGGGGTGAGTAGTCATCATCGCCATACCAAGCAGACGGTCTTTTACATGGTGAATGTGATTCCACATCATCTTCAAGGATCAAACTGTCTTCTGAATGAATCCCACTGTCATCGCTCATAAGTGATGTGTTCATGGTTGAAAGATCATCGTCTATGTCAAAATTCAAGGCAAGTCGAACCATTTTGAGAATATAGAAGGATTACTGTAGTACTTTTTTGGATATGAACCAGAGGAAGTGACTGTCAGAATGAAATTCCACTTCTTATATTAGATTATGCAAGTGTGTTTCGTTGTAATCTTTTAATCTATGCAAGCTGTTGATAGTTTGTAAGTTTTCACACATGCCTAACAGGACCCTGAACAATTGATTAATTGCAATGTACATTTTCAATCAATCGCTTTGGACAATGGATCTTGAGCTTGATTTGACATCATGATTTTTTTTTTACATTTATCAGCCATTTTTAACTGAATGTCATTCCACATAGATATAAAATCTGAGTACTTAGAAAAATAAAGAATCTTACCAAAATAAATATATTTCAATTGCAACCATGACATGCCATACAGACTGGAAAGAACCAATGACGATTCCCATTTTCATCAATGCCAAATTAGCCAACTTTGAAATCGCACTTCACCTTCCAAAAAATGAGGCTTAGCATGTTGATATGGTAGGATTAATCATAATCATTTGATAAAATCTATATCGATACAGAGCACGACAGTGCCAGTTAGCCCGTTTTCAGATCAGCCCTCTCTCTACTAGAAATCTTGGGGAATACCATCGGAATTTTGGGGGTTTTTTTCAAGAAACTAGACTTCCACACCCACAATTTAAACCCACACATGAATCAATATCACTGTGTGTGGTTTCCAAGGCAACCATGTATACATCTAGCGATATTACGTCACTTTAAACGGAAATCTCAATGTGTGAGGCTTTCCAAAGTAATGTTTCTCATTCTGAATCTGACCAAATTCTTGAGCTTAATTCTCAAACCACAGTATGCAAAATGTCAGTAAAAACGTTTTATTGTTCAAAACAAATACTTAAACTCAACAATGTCAATGTAACAAAATAAAATTATCAATGTATCACAGATAATGTTCAAACTTAACAAAAATACAATAACGAACAAAACCCTCAAAGTTTCAGCTGCCTGAAACTCATCCTTCTGTCCTTCATGGACTGCTGTTTTTCCCATGACTTGGATTTCACATGGTAGTGTTTCAGCTCTGACCGATAGCTTGGATCATTCATTGGCCGGTATGATGCAGGCTCACAGAAGGATAGGTTTTCTTAAACAAAATCTTTGTAACCACCTTCAAGCAAGTAGATTTCTGGATAGCAAAGAAGTGGGTATCTCTCTTTGTTGGCTTCCCGGTCCATTTGACGAAGGAAACGTGCCATCTTTGGTCCTCTTTCAGATGAAAACTCGCAATGAAAGATGATAATATTCTTTCCTGAGCTGCTATTGGGGTTCGTTTGACAGTCAAAAGTGCTGGACATGGTGTCTCTATTCCATATGTTGATTGCACCTTCAATATGTCCACCATCATACTCATATGGATATCTACAATCAACAATGACAAACTCTTCTACAGCTTGCGAGTATTCATTTTGCAGCAGCTTCGCCATTGTTTTTGAAGAGATGGCTTTCAGGTCAGGATGTTTGCCAGATACAGTTGGCAAAGAATGTGTCCTGCTCTCGCCTTCAATAGTGGCTTCATTCTCGTTGCATTCATCTCGTGTGTTTTTCAAGCCTGTGTCAGAGAGATTGATAGGCTCAAATGCTCGTCTTTTCGGGGGTGAGTAGTCATCATCACCATACCAAGCAGACGGTCTTTTACATGGTGAATGTGATTCCACATCATCTTCAAGGATCAAACTGTCTTCTGAATGAATCCCACTGTCATCGCTCATAAGTGATGTGTTCATGGTTGAAAGATCATCGTCCGTGTCAAAATTCAAGGCAAGTCGAACCATTTTGAGACTATAGAAGGATTACTGTAGTACTTTTTTGGATATGAACCAGAGGAAGTGACTGTCAGAATGAAATTCCACTTCTTATATTAGATTATGCAAGTGTGTTTCGTTGTAATCTTTTAATCTATGCAAGCTTTTGATAGTTTGTAAGTTTTCACACATGCCTGACAGGACCCTGAACAATTGATTAATTGCAATGTAGATTTTCAATCAATCGCTTTGGACAATGGATCTTGAGCTTGATTTGACATCATGATTTTTTTTTTACATTTATCAGCCATTTTTAACTGAATGTCATTCCACATAGATATAAAATCTGAGTACTTAGAAAAATAAAGAATCTTACCAAAATAAATATATTTCAATTGCAACCATGACATGCCATACAGACTGGAAAGAACCAATGACGATTCCCATTTTCATCAATGCCAAATTAGCCAACTTTGTAATCGCACTTCACTTTCCAAAAAATGAGGCTTAGCATGTTGATATGGTAGGATTAATCATAATCATTTGATAAAATCTATATCGATACAGAGCACGACAGTGCCAGTTAGCCCGTTTTCAGATCAGCCCTCTCTCTACTAGAAATCTTGGGGAATACCATCGGAATTTTGGGGTTTTTTTTCAAGAAACTAGACTTCCACACCCACAATTTAAACCCACACGTGAATCAATATCACTGAGTGTGATTTCCAAGGCAACCATGTATACATCTAGCGATATTACGTCACTTTAAACGGAAATCTCAATGTGTGAGGCTTTCCCAAATAATGTTTCTCATTCTGAATCTGACCAAATTCTTGAGCTTAATTCTCAAACCACAGTATGCAAAATGTCAGTAACAACGTTTTATTGTTCAAAACAAATACTTAAACTCAACAATGTCAATGTAACAAAATAAAATTATCAATATATCACAGATAATGTTCAAACTTAACAAAAATACAATAACGAACAAAACCCTCAAAGTTTCAGCTGCCTGAAACTCATCCTTCTGTCCTTCATGGACTGCTGTTTTTTCCATGACTTGGATTTCACACAGTAGTGTTTCAGCTCTGACCGATAGCTTGGATCATTCATTGGCCGGTATGATGCAGGCTCACAGAAGGATAGGTTTTCTTGAACAAAATCTTTGTAACCACCTTCGAGCAAGTAGATTTCTGGATAGCAAAGAAGTGGGTATCTCTCTTTGTTGGCTTCCCGGTCCATTTGACGAAGGAAACGTGGCATTCTCGTGAAATAGGTCCCGCTACATTATGACAAGGCTTATTCCGTTAAAACAGTAACACCATTTTAATGTTTTCAGTCAACTTCTATATCTTGGAGAATCCTGGAGGGAGGTGGTGGGGGTGGATGGAGGTACACACTAAAATCATAACGTACGAAATAAGCGGGACCTATTTCACGATAAGGCCGGAAACGTGCCATCTTTGGTCCTCTTTCAGATGAAAACTCGCAATGAAAGATGATAATTTTCTTTCCTGAGCTGCTATTGGGGTTCGTTTGACAGTCAAAAGTGCTGGACATGGTGTCTCTATTCCATATGTTGATTGCACCTTCAATATGTCCACCATCATACTCATATGGATATCTACAATCAACAATGACAAACTCTTCTACAGCTTGCGAGTATTCATTTTGCAGCAGCTTCGCCATTGTTTTTGAAGAGATGGCTTTCAGGTCAGGATGTTTGCCAGATACAGTTGGCAAAGAATGTGTCCTGCTCTCGCCTTCAATAGTGGCTTCATTCTCGTTGCATTCATCTCGTGTGTTTTTCAAGCCTGTGTCAGAGAGATTGATAGGCTCAAATGCTCGTCTTTTCGGGGGTGAGTAGTCATCATCGCCATACCAAGCAGACGGTCTTTTACATGGTGAATGTGATTCCACATCATCTTCAAGGATCAAACTGTCTTCTGAATGAATCCCACTGTCATCGCTCATAAGTGATGTGTTCATGGTTGAAAGATCATCGTCCATGTCAAAATTCAAGGCAAGTCGAACCATTTTGAGAATATAGAAGGATTACTGTAGTACTTTTTTGGATATGAACCAGAGGAAGTGACTGTCAGAATGAAATTCCACTTCTTATATTAGATTATGCAAGTGTGTTTCGTTGTAATCTTTTAATCTATGCAAGCTGTTGATAGTTTGTAAGTTTTCACACATGCCTAACAGGACCCTGAACAATTGATTAATTGCAATGTACATTTTCAATCAATCGCTTTGGACAATGGATCTTGAGCTTGATTTGACATCATGATTTTTTTTTTACATTTATCAGCCATTTTTAACTGAATGTCATTCCACATAGATATAAAATCTGAGTACTTAGAAAAATAAAGAATCTTACCAAAATAAATATATTTCAATTGCAACCATGACATGCCATACAGACTGGAAAGAACCAATGACGATTCCCATTTTCATCAATGCCAAATTAGCCAACTTTGAAATCGCACTTCACCTTCCAAAAAATGAGGCTTAGCATGTTGATATGGTAGGATTAATCATAATCATTTGATAAAATCTATATCGATACAGAGCACGACAGTGCCAGTTAGCCCGTTTTCAGATCAGCCCTCTCTCTACTAGAAATCTTGGGGAATACCATCGGAATTTTGGGGGTTTTTTTCAAGAAACTAGACTTCCACACCCACAATTTAAACCCACACATGAATCAATATCACTGTGTGTGGTTTCCAAGGCAACCATGTATACATCTAGCGATATTACGTCACTTTAAACGGAAATCTCAATGTGTGAGGCTTTCCAAAGTAATGTTTCTCATTCTGAATCTGACCAAATTCTTGAGCTTAATTCTCAAACCACAGTATGCAAAATGTCAGTAAAAACGTTTTATTGTTCAAAACAAATACTTAAACTCAACAATGTCAATGTAACAAAATAAAATTATCAATGTATCACAGATAATGTTCAAACTTAACAAAAATACAATAACGAACAAAACCCTCAAAGTTTCAGCTGCCTGAAACTCATCCTTCTGTCCTTCATGGACTGCTGTTTTTCCCATGACTTGGATTTCACATGGTAGTGTTTCAGCTCTGACCGATAGCTTGGATCATTCATTGGCCGGTATGATGCAGGCTCACAGAAGGATAGGTTTTCTTAAACAAAATCTTTGTAACCACCTTCAAGCAAGTAGATTTCTGGATAGCAAAGAAGTGGGTATCTCTCTTTGTTGGCTTCCCGGTCCATTTGACGAAGGAAACGTGCCATCTTTGGTCCTCTTTCAGATGAAAACTCGCAATGAAAGATGATAATTTTCTTTCCTGAGCTGCTATTGGGGTTCGTTTGACAGTCAAAAGTGCTGGACATGGTGTCTCTATTCCATATGTTGATTGCACCTTCAATATGTCCACCATCATACTCATATGGATATCTACAATCAACAATGACAAACTCTTCTACAGCTTGCGAGTATTCATTTTGCAGCAGCTTCGCCATTGTTTTTGAAGAGATGGCTTTCAGGTCAGGATGTTTGCCAGATACAGTTGGCAAAGAATGTGTCCTGCTCTCGCCTTCAATAGTGGCTTCATTCTCGTTGCATTCATCTCGTGTGTTTTTCAAGCCTGTGTCAGAGAGATTGATAGGCTCAAATGCTCGTCTTTTCGGGGGTGAGTAGTCATCATCACCATACCAAGCAGACGGTCTTTTACATGGTGAATGTGATTCCACATCATCTTCAAGGATCAAACTGTCTTCTGAATGAATCCCACTGTCATCGCTCATAAGTGATGTGTTCATGGTTGAAAGATCATCGTCCGTGTCAAAATTCAAGGCAAGTCGAACCATTTTGAGACTATAGAAGGATTACTGTAGTACTTTTTTGGATATGAACCAGAGGAAGTGACTGTCAGAATGAAATTCCACTTCTTATATTAGATTATGCAAGTGTGTTTCGTTGTAATCTTTTAATCTATGCAAGCTTTTGATAGTTTGTAAGTTTTCACACATGCCTGACAGGACCCTGAACAATTGATTAATTGCAATGTAGATTTTCAATCAATCGCTTTGGACAATGGATCTTGAGCTTGATTTGACATCATGATTTTTTTTTTACATTTATCAGCCATTTTTAACTGAATGTCATTCCACATAGATATAAAATCTGAGTACTTAGAAAAATAAAGAATCTTACCAAAATAAATATATTTCAATTGCAACCATGACATGCCATACAGACTGGAAAGAACCAATGACGATTCCCATTTTCATCAATGCCAAATTAGCCAACTTTGAAATCGCACTTCACCTTCCAAAAAATGAGGCTTAGGATGTTGATATGGTAGGATTAATCATAATCATTTGATAAAATCTATATCGAAACAGAGCACGACAGTGCCAGTTAGCCCGTTTTCAGATCAGCCCTCTCTCTACTAGAAATCTTGGGGAATACCATCGGAATTTTGGGGGTTTTTTTCAAGAAACTAGACTTCCACACCCACAATTTAAACCCACACGTGAATCAATATCACTGTGTGTGATTTCCAAGGCAACCATGTATACATCTAGCGATATTACGTCACTTTAAACGGAAATCTCAATGTGTGAGGCTTTCCCAAGTAATGTTTCTCATTCTGAATCTGACCAAATTCTTGAGCTTAATTCTCAAACCACAGTATGCAAAATGTCAGTAACAACGTTTTATTGTTCAAAACAAATACTTAAACTCAACAATGTCAATGTAACAAAATAAAATTATCAATATATCACAGATAATGTTCAAACTTAACAAAAATACAATAACGAACAAAACCCTCAAAGTTTCAGCTGCCTGAAACTCATCCTTCTGTCCTTCATGGACTGCTGTTTTTTCCATGACTTGGATTTCACACGGTAGTGTTTCAGCTCTGACCGATAGCTTGGATCATTCATTGGCCGGTATGATGCAGGCTCACAGAAGGATAGGTTTTCTTGAACAAAATCTTTGTAACCACCTTCGAGCAAGTAGATTTCTGGATAGCAAAGAAGTGGGTATCTCTCTTTGTTGGCTTCCCGGTCCATTTGACGAAGGAAACGTGCCATCTTTGGTCCTCTTTCAGATGAAAACTCGCAATGAAAGATGATAATTTTCTTTCCTGAGCTGCTATTGGGGTTCGTTTGACAGTCAAAAGTGCTGGACATGGTGTCTCTATTCCATATGTTGATTGCACCTTCAATATGTCCACCATCATACTCATATGGATATCTACAATCAACAATGACAAACTCTTCTACAGCTTGCGAGTATTCATTTTGCAGCAGCTTCGCCATTGTTTTTGAAGAGATGGCTTTCAGGTCAGGATGTTTGCCAGATACAGTTGGCAAAGAATGTGTCCTGCTCTCGCCTTCAATAGTGGCTTCATTCTCGTTGCATTCATCTCGTGTGTTTTTCAAGCCTGTGTCAGAGAGATTGATAGGCTCAAATGCTCGTCTTTTCGGGGGTGAGTAGTCATCATCGCCATACAAAGCAGACGGTCTTTTACATGGTGAATGTGATTCCACATCATCTTCAAGGATCAAACTGTCTTCTGAATGAATCCCACTGTCATCGCTCATAAGTGATGTGTTCATGGTTGAAAGATCATCGTCCATGTCAAAATTCAAGGCAAGTCGAACCATTTTGAGAATATAGAAGGATTACTGTAGTACTTTTTTGGATATGAACCAGAGGAAGTGACTGTCAGAATGAAATTCCACTTCTTATATTAGATTATGCAAGTGTGTTTCGTTGTAATCTTTTAATCTATGCAAGCTGTTGATAGTTTGTAAGTTTTCACACATGCCTGACAGGACCCTGAACAATTGATTAATTGCAATGTACATTTTCAATCAATCGCTTTGGACAATGGATCTTGAGCTTGATTTGACATCATGATTTTTTTTTTACATTTATCAGCCATTTTTAACTGAATGTCATTCCACATAGATATAAAATCTGAGTACTTAGAAAAATAAAGAATCTTACCAAAATAAATATATTTCAATTGCAACCATGACATGCCATACAGACTGGAAAGAACCAATGACAATTCCCATTTTCATCAATGCCAAATTAGCCAACTTTGAAATCGCACTTCACTTTCCAAAAAATGAGGCTTAGCATGTTGATATGGTAGGATTAATCATAATCATTTGATAAAATCTATATCGATACAGAGCACGACAGTGCCAGTTAGCCCGTTTTTAGATCAGCCCTCTCTCTACTAGAAATCTTGGGGAATACCATCGGAATTTTGGGGTTTTTTTTTCAAGAAACTAGACTTCCACACCCACAATTTAAACCCACACGTGAATCAATATCACTGTGTGTGATTTCCAAGGCAACCATGTATACATCTAGCGATATTACGTCACTTTAAACGGAAATCTCAATGTGTGAGGCTTTCCCAAGTAATGTTTCTCATTCTGAATCTGACCAAATTCTTGAGCTTAATTCTCAAACCACAGTATGCAAAATGTCAGTAACAACGTTTTATTGTTCACAACAAATACTTAAACTCAACAATGTCAATGTAACAAAATAAAATTATCAATATATCACAGATAATGTTCAAACTTAACAAAAATACAATAACGAACAAAACCCTCAAAGTTTCAGCTGCCTGAAACTCATCCTTCTGTCCTTCATGGACTGCTGTTTTTTCCATGACTTGGATTTCACACGGTAGTGTTTCAGCTCTGACCGATAGCTTGGATCATTCATTGGCCGGTATGATGCAGGCTCACAGAAGGATAGGTTTTCTTGAACAAAATCTTTGTAACCACCTTCGAGCAAGTAGATTTCTGGATAGCAAAGAAGTGGGTATCTCTCTTTGTTGGCTTCCCGGTCCATTTGACGAAGGAAACGTGCCATCTTTGGTCCTCTTTCAGATGAAAACTCGCAATGAAAGACGATAATTTTCTTTCCTGAGCTGCTATTGGGGTTCGTTTGACAGTCAAAAGTGCTGGACATGGTGTCTCTATTCCATATGTTGATTGCACCTTCAATATGTCCACCATCATACTCATATGGATATCTACAATCAACAATGACAAACTCTTCTACAGCTTGCGAGTATTCATTTTGCAGCAGCTTCGCCATTGTTTTTGAAGAGATGGCTTTCAGGTCAGGATGTTTGCCAGATACAGTTGGCAAAGAATGTGTCCTGCTCTCGCCTTCAATAGTGGCTTCATTCTCGTTGCATTCATCTCGTGTGTTTTTCAAGCCTGTGTCAGAGAGCTTGGTAGGCTCAAATGCTCGTCTTTTCGGGGGTGAGTAGTCATCATCGCCATACCAAGCAGACGGTCTTTTACATGGTGAATGTGATTCCACATCATCTTCAAGGATCAAACTGTCTTCTGAATGAATCCCACTGTCATCGCTCATAAGTGATGTGTTCATGGTTGAAAGATCATCGTCCATGTCAAAATTCAAGGCAAGTCGAACCATTTTGAGAATATAGAAGGATTACTGTAGTACTTTTTTGGATATGAACCAGAGGAAGTGACTGTCAGAATGAAATTCCACTTCTTATATTAGATTATGCAAGTGTGTTTCGTTGTAATCTTTTAATCTATGCAAGCTGTTGATAGTTTGTAAGTTTTCACACATGCCTGACAGGACCCTGAACAATTGATTAATTGCAATGTACATTTTCAATCAATCGCTTTGGACAATGGATCTTGAGCTTGATTTGACATCATGATTTTTTTTTACATTTATCAGCCATTTTTAACTGAATGTCATTCCACATAGATATAAAATCTGAGTACTTAGAAAAATAAAGAATCTTACCAAAATAAATATATTTCAATTGCAACCATGACATGCCATACAGACTGGAAAGAACCAATGACGATTCCCATTTTCATCAATGCCAAATTAGCCAACTTTGAAATCGCACTTCACCTTCCAAAAAATGAGGCTTAGTATGTTGATATGGTAGGATTAATCATAATCATTTGATAAAATCTATATCGATACAGAGCACGACAGTGCCAGTTAGCCCGTTTTCAGATCAGCCCTCTCTCTACTAGAAATCTTGGGGAATACCATCGGAATTTTGGGGGTTTTTTTCAAGAAACTAGACTTCCACACCCACAATTTAAACCCACACGTGAATCAATATCACTGTGTGTGATTTCCAAGGCAACCATGTATATATCTAGCGATATTACGTCACTTTAAACGGAAATCTCAATGTGTGAGGCTTTCCAAAGTAATGTTTCTCATTCTGAATCTGACCAAATTCTTGAGCTTAATTCTCAAACCACAGTATGCAAAACGTCAGTAAAAACGTTTTATTGTTCAAAACAAATACTTAAACTCAACAATGTCAATGTAACAAAATAAAATTATCAATGTATCACAGATAATGTTCAAACTTAACGAAAATACAATAACGAACAAAACCCTCAAAGTTTCAGCTGCCTGAAACTCATCCTTCTGTCCTTCATGGACTGCTGTTTTTCCCATGACTTGGATTTCACACGGTAGTGTTTCAGCTCTGACCGATAGCTTGGATCATTCATTGGCCGGTATGATGCAGGCTCACAGAAGGATAGGTTTTCTTGAACAAAATCTTTGTAACCACCTTCGAGCAAGTAGATTTCTGGATAGCAAAGAAGTGGGTATCTCTCTTTGTTGGCTTCCCGGTCCATTTGACGAAGGAAATGTGCCATCTTTGGTCCTCTTTCAGATGAAAACTCGCAATGAAAGATGATAATTTTCTTTCCTGAGCTGCTATTGGGGTTCGTTTGACAGTCAAAAGTGCTGGACATGGTGTCTCTATTCCATATGTTGATTGCACCTTCAATATGTCCACCATCATACTCATATGGATATCTACAATCAACAATGACAAACTCTTCTACAGCTTGCGAGTATTCATTTTGCAGCAGCTTCGCCATTGTTTTTGAAGAGATGGCTTTCAGGTCAGGATGTTTGCCAGATACAGTTGGCAAAGAATGTGTCCTGCTCTCGCCTTCAATAGTGGCTTCATTCTCGTTGCATTCATCTCGTGTGTTTTTCAAGCCTGTGTCAGAGAGATTGATAGGCTCAAATGCTCGTCTTTTCGGGGGTGAGTAGTCATCATCGCCATACCAAGCAGACGGTCTTTTACATGGTGAATGTGATTCCACATCATCTTCAAGGATCAAACTGTCTTCTCAATGAATCCCACTGTCATCGCTCATAAGTGATGTGTTCATGGTTGAAAGATCATCGTCCATGTCAAAATTCAAGGCAAGTCGAACCATTTTGAGAATATAGAAGGATTACTGTAGTACTTTTTTGGATATGAACCAGAGGAAGTGACTGTCAGAATGAAATTCCACTTCTTATATTAGATTATGCAAGTGTGTTTCGTTGTAATCTTTTAATCTATGCAAGCTGTTGATAGTTTGTAAGTTTTCACACATGCCTGACAGGACCCTGAACAATTGATTAATTGCAATGTACATTTTCAATCAATCGCTTTGGACAATGGATCTTGAGCTTGATTTGACATCATGATTTTTTTTTTACATTTATCAGCCATTTTTAACTGAATGTCATTCCACATAGATATAAAATCTGAGTACTTAGAAAAATAAAGAATCTTACCAAAATAAATATATTTCAATTGCAACCATGACATGCCATACAGACTGGAAAGAACCAATGACGATTCCCATTTTCATCAATGCCAAATTAGCCAACTTTGAAATCGCACTTCACCTTCCAAAAAATGAGGCTTAGCATGTTGATATGGTAGGATTAATCATAATCATTTGATAAAATCTATATCGATACAGAGCACGACAGTGCCAGTTAGCCCGTTTTCAGATCAGCCCTCTCTCTACTAGAAATCTTGGGGAATACCATCGGAATTTTGGGGGTTTTTTTCAAGAAACTAGACTTCCACACCCACAATTTAAACCCACACGTGAATCAATATCACTGTGTGTGATTTCCAAGGCAACCATGTATACATCTAGCGATATTACGTCACTTTAAACGGAAATCTCAATGTGTGAGGCTTTCCAAAGTAATGTTTCTCATTCTGAATCTGACCAAATTCTTGAGCTTAATTCTCAAACCACAGTATGCAAAATGTCAGTAACAACGTTTTATTGTTCAAAACAAATACTTAAACTCAACAATGTCAATGTAACAAAATAAAATTATCAATGTATCACAGATAATGTTCAAACTTAAAAAAAATACAATAACGAACAAAACCCTCAAAGTTTCAGCTGCCTGAAACTCATCCTTCTGTCCTTCATGGACTGCTGTTTTTCCCATGACTTGGATTTCACACGGTAGTGTTTCAGCTCTGACCGATAGCTTGGATCATTCATTGGCCGGTATGATGCAGGCTCACAGAAGGATAGGTTTTCTTGAACAAAATCTTTGTAACCACCTTCGAGCAAGTAGATTTCTGGATAGCAAAGAAGTGGGTATCTCTCTTTGTTGGCTTCCCGGTCCATTTGACGAAGGAAACGTGCCATCTTTGGTCCTCTTTCAGATGAAAACTCGCAATGAAAGATGATAATTTTCTTTCCTGAGCTGCTATTGGGGTTCGTTTGACAGTCAAAAGTGCTGGACATGGTGTCTCTATTCCATATGTTGATTGCACCTTCAATATGTCCACCATCATACTCATATGGATATCTACAATCAACAATGACAAACTCTTCTACAGCTTGCGAGTATTCATTTTGCAGCAGCTTCGCCATTGTTTTTGAAGAGATGGCTTTCAGGTCAGGATGTTTGCCAGATACAGTTGGCAAAGAATGTGTCCTGCTCTCGCCTTCAATAGTGGCTTCATTCTCGTTGCATTCATCTCGTGTGTTTTTCAAGCCTGTGTCAGAGAGATTGATAGGCTCAAATGCTCGTCTTTTCGGGGGTGAGTAGTCATCATCGCCATACCAAGCAGACGGTCTTTTACATGGTGAATGTGATTCCACATCATCTTCAAGGATCAAACTGTCTTCTGAATGAATCCCACTGTCATCGCTCATAAGTGATGTGTTCATGGTTGAAAGATCATCGTCCATGTCAGAATTCAAGGCAAGTCGAACCATTTTGAGAATATAGAAGGATTACTATAGTACTTTTTTGGATATGAACCAGAGGAAGTGACTGTCAGAATGAAATTCCACTTCTTATATTAGATTATGCAAGTGTGTTTCGTTGTAATCTTTTAATCTATGCAAGCTGTTGATAGTTTGTAAGTTTTCACACATGCCTGACAGGACCCTGAACAATTGATTAATTGCAATGTACATTTTCAATCAATCGCTTTGGACAATGGATCTTGAGCTTGATTTGACATCATGATTTTTTTTTTACATTTATCAGCCATTTTTAACTGAATGTCATTCCACATAGATATAAAATCTGAGTACTTAGAAAAATAAAGAATCTTACCAAAATAAATATATTTCAATTGCAACCATGACATGCCATACAGACTGGAAAGAACCAATGACGATTCCCATTTTCATCAATGCCAAATTAGCCAACTTTGAAATCGCACTTCACCTTCCAAAAAATGAGGCTTAGCATGTTGATATGGTAGGATTAATCATAATCATTTGATAAAATCTATATCGATACAGAGCACGACAGTGCCAGTTAGCCCGTTTTCAGATCAGCCCTCTCTCTACTAGAAATCTTGGGGAATACCATCGGAATTTTGGGGGTTTTTTTTCAAGAAACTAGACTTCCACACCCACAATTTAAACCCACACGTGAATCAATATCACTGTGTGTGATTTCCAAGGCAACCATGTATACATCTAGCGATATTACGTCACTTTAAACGGAAATCTCAATGTGTGAGGCTTTCCAAAGTAATGTTTCTCATTCTGAATCTGACCAAATTCTTGAGCTTAATTCTCAAACCACAGTATGCAAAATGTCAGTAAAAACGTTTTATTGTTCAAAACAAATACTTAAACTCAACAATGTTTATGTAACAAAATAAAATTATCAATGTATCACAGATAATGTTCAAACTTAACAAAAATACAATAACGAACAAAACCCTCAAAGTTTCAGCTGCCTGAAACTCATCCTTCTGTCCTTCATGGACTGCTGTTTTTCCCATGACTTGGATTTCACACGGTAGTGTTTCAGCTCTGACCGATAGCTTGGATCATTCATTGGCCGGTATGATGCAGGCTCACAGAAGGATAGGTTTTCTTGAACAAAATCTTTGTAACCACCTTCGAGCAAGTAGATTTCTGGATAGCAAAGAAGTGGGTATCTCTCTTTGTTGGCTTCCCGGTCCATTTGACGAAGGAAACGTGCCATCTTTGGTCCTCTTTCAGATGAAAACTCGCAATGAAAGATGATAATTTTCTTTCCTGAGCTGCTATTGGGGTTCGTTTGACAGTCAAAAGTGCTGGACATGGTGTCTCTATTCCATATGTTGATTGCACCTTCAATATGTCCACCATCATACTCATATGGATATCTACAATCAACAATGACAAACTCTTCTACAGCTTGCGAGTATTCATTTTGCAGCAGCTTCGCCATTGTTTTTGAAGAGATGGCTTTCAGGTCAGGATGTTTGCCAGATACAGTTGGCAAAGAATGTGTCCTGCTCTCGCCTTCAATAGTGGCTTCATTCTCGTTGCATTCATCTCGTGTGTTTTTCAAGCCTGTGTCAGAGAGATTGATAGGCTCAAATGCTCGTCTTTTCGGGGGTGAGTAGTCATCATCGCCATACCAAGCAGACGGTCTTTTACATGGTGAATGTGATTCCACATCATCTTCAAGGATCAAACTGTCTTCTGAATGAATCCCACTGTCATCGCTCATAAGTGATGTGTTCATGGTTGAAAGATCATCGTCCATGTCAAAATTCAAGGCAAGTCGAACCATTTTGAGAATATAGAAGGATTACTGTAGTACTTTTTTGGATATGAACCAGAGGAAGTGACTGTCAGAATGAAATTCCACTTCTTATATTAGATTATGCAAGTGTGTTTCGTTGTAATCTTTTAATCTATGCAAGCTGTTGATAGTTTGTAAGTTTTCACACATGCCTGACAGGACCCTGAACAATTGATTAATTGCAATGTACATTTTCAATCAATCGCTTTGGACAATGGATCTTGAGCTTGATTTGACATCATGATTTTTTTTTTACATTTATCAGCCATTTTTAACTGAATGTCATTCCACATAGATATAAAATCTGAGTACTTAGAAAAATAAAGAATCTTACCAAAATAAATATATTTCAATTGCAACCATGACATGCCATACAGACTGGAAAGAACCAATGACGATTCCCATTTTCATCAATGCCAAATTAGCCAACTTTGAAATCGCACTTCACTTTCCAAAAAATGAGGCTTAGCATGTTGATATGGTAGGATTAATCATAATCATTTGATAAAATCTATATCGATACAGAGCACGACAGTGCCAGTTAGCCCGTTTTTAGATCAGCCCTCTCTCTACTAGAAATCTTGGGGAATACCATCGGAATTTTGGGGGTTTTTTTCAAGAAACTAGACTTCCACACCCACAATTTAAACCCACACGTGAATCAATATCACTGTGTGTGATTTCCAAGGCAACCATGTATACATCTAACGATATTACGTCACTTTAAACGGAAATCTCAATGTGTGAGGCTTTCCCAAGTAATGTTTCTCATTCTGAATCTGACCAAATTCTTGAGCTTAATTCTCAAACCACAGTATGCAAAATGTCAGTAACAACGTTTTATTGTTCACAACAAATACTTAAACTCAACAATGTCAATGTAACAAAATAAAATTATCAATATATCACAGATAATGTTCAAACTTAACAAAAATACAATAACGAACAAAACCCTCAAAGTTTCAGCTGCCTGAAAGTCATCCTTCTGTCCTTCATGGACTGCTGTTTTTTCCATGACTTGGATTTCACACGGTAGTGTTTCAGCTCTGACCGATAGCTTGGATCATTCATTGGCCGGTATGATGCAGGCTCACAGAAGGATAGGTTTTCTTGAACAAAATCTTTGTAACCACCTTCGAGCAAGTAGATTTCTGGATAGCAAAGAAGTGGGTATCTCTCTTTGTTGGCTTCCCGGTCCATTTGACGAAGGAAACGTGCCATCTTTGGTCCTCTTTCAGATGAAAACTCGCAATGAAAGATGATAATTTTCTTTCCTGAGCTGCTATTGGGGTTCGTTTGACAGTCAAAAGTGCTGGACATGGTGTCTCTATTCCATATGTTGATTGCACCTTCAATATGTCCACCATCATACTCATATGGATATCTACAATCAACAATGACAAACTCTTCTACAGCTTGCGAGTATTCATTTTGCAGCAGCTTCGCCATTGTTTTTGAAGAGATGGCTTTCAGGTCAGGATGTTTGCCAGATACAGTTGGCAAAGAATGTGTCCTGCTCTCGCCTTCAATAGTGGCTTCATTCTCGTTGCATTCATCTCGTGTGTTTTTCAAGCCTGTGTCAGAGAGCTTGATAGGCTCAAATGCTCGTCTTTTCGGGGGTGAGTAGTCATCATCGCCATACCAAGCAGACGGTCTTTTACATGGTGAATGTGATTCCGCATCATCTTCAAGGATCAAACTGTCTTCTGAATGAATCCCACTGTCATCGCTCATAAGTGATGTGTTCATGGTTGAAAGATCATCGTCCATGTCAAAATTCAAGGCAAGTCGAACCATTTTGAGAATATAGAAGGATTACTGTAGTACTTTTTTGGATATGAACCAGAGGAAGTGACTGTCAGAATGAAATTCCACTTCTTATATTAGATTATGCAAGTGTGTTTCGTTGTAATCTTTTAATCTATGCAAGCTGTTGATAGTTTGTAAGTTTTCACACATGCCTGACAGGACCCTGAACAATTGATTAATTGCAATGTACATTTTCAATCAATCGCTTTGGACAATGGATCTTGAGCTTGATTTGACATCATGATTTTTTTTTTACATTTATCAGCCATTTTTAACTGAATGTCATTCCACATAGATATAAAATCTGAGTACTTAGAAAAATAAAGAATCTTACCAAAATAAATATATTTCAATTGCAACCATGACATGCCATACAGACTGGAAAGAACCAATGACGATTCCCATTTTCATCAATGCCAAATTAGCCAACTTTGAAATCGCACTTCACCTTCCAAAAAATGAGGCTTAGCATGTTGATATGGTAGGATTAATCATAATCATTTGATAAAATCTATATCGATACAGAGCACGACAGTGCCAGTTAGCCCGTTTTCAGATCAGCCCTCTCTCTACTAGAAATCTTATGGGAATACCATCGGAATTTTGGGGTTTTTTTTCAAGAAACTAGACTTCCACACCCACAATTTAAACCCACACGTGAATCAATATCACTGTGTGTGATTTCCAAGGCAACCATATATACATCTAGCGATATTACGTCACTTTAAACGGAAATCTCAATGTGTGAGGCTTTCCAAAGTAATGTTTCTCATTCTGAATCTGACCAAATTCTTGAGCTTAATTCTCAAACCACAGTATGCAAAATGTCAGTAAAAACGTTTTATTGTTCAAAACAAATACTTAAACTCAACAATGTCAATGTAACAAAATAAAATTATCAATGTATCACAGATAATGTTCAAACTTAACAAAAATACAATAACGAACAAAACCCTCAAAGTTTCAGCTGCCTGAAACTCATCCTTCTGTCCTTCATGGACTGCTGTTTTTCCCATGACTTGGATTTCACACGATAGT
Organism: Terebella lapidaria; assembly: GCA_949152475.1. NCBI lineage: Eukaryota > Metazoa > Annelida > Polychaeta > Terebellida > Terebellidae > Terebella > Terebella lapidaria. The sequence goes on from OX424566.1 coordinate 36,805,987, forward strand.
GTTTCAGCTCTGACCGATAGCTTGGATCATTCATTGGCCGGTATGATGCAGGCTCACAGAAGGATAGGTTTTCTTGAACAAAATCTTTGTAACCACCTTCGAGCAAGTAGATTTCTGGATAGCAAAGAAGTGGGTATCTCTCTTTGTTGGCTTCCCGGTCCATTTGACGAAGGAAACGTGCCATCTTTGGTCCTCTTTCAGATGAAAACTCGCAATGAAAGATGATAATTTTCTTTCCTGAGCTGCTATTGGGGTTCGTTTGACAGTCAAAAGTGCTGGACATGGTGTCTCTATTCCATATGTTGATTGCACCTTCAATATGTCCACCATCATACTCATATGGATATCTACAATCAACAATGACAAACTCTTCTACAGCTTGCGAGTATTCATTTTGCAGCAGCTTCGCCATTGTTTTTGAAGAGATGGCTTTCAGGTCAGGATGTTTGCCAGATACAGTTGGCAAAGAATGTGTCCTGCTCTCGCCTTCAATAGTGGCTTCATTCTCGTTGCATTCATCTCGTGTGTTTTTCAAGCCTGTGTCAGAGAGATTGATAGGCTCAAATGCTCGTCTTTTCGGGGGTGAGTAGTCATCATCGCCATACCAAGCAGACGGTCTTTTACATGGTGAATGTGATTCCACATCATCTTCAAGGATCAAACTGTCTTCTGAATGAATCCCACTGTCATCGCTCATAAGTGATGTGTTCATGGTTGAAAGATCATCGTCCATGTCAGAATTCAAGGCAAGTCGAACCATTTTGAGAATATAGAAGGATTACTATAGTACTTTTTTGGATATGAACCAGAGGAAGTGACTGTCAGAATGAAATTCCACTTCTTATATTAGATTATGCAAGTGTGTTTCGTTGTAATCTTTTAATCTATGCAAGCTGTTGATAGTTTGTAAGTTTTCACACATGCCTGACAGGACCCTGAACAATTGATTAATTGCAATGTACATTTTCAATCAATCGCTTTGGACAATGGATCTTGAGCTTGATTTGACATCATGATTTTTTTTTTACATTTATCAGCCATTTTTAACTGAATGTCATTCCACATAGATATAAAATCTGAGTACTTAGAAAAATAAAGAATCTTACCAAAATAAATATATTTCAATTGCAACCATGACATGCCATACAGACTGGAAAGAACCAATGACGATTCCCATTTTCATCAATGCCAAATTAGCCAACTTTGAAATCGCACTTCACCTTCCAAAAAATGAGGCTTAGCATGTTGATATGGTAGGATTAATCATAATCATTTGATAAAATCTATATCGATACAGAGCACGACAGTGCCAGTTAGCCCGTTTTCAGATCAGCCCTCTCTCTACTAGAAATCTTGGGGAATACCATCGGAATTTTGGGGTTTTTTTTTCAAGAAACTAGACTTCCACACCCACAATTTAAACCCACACGTGAATCAATATCACTGTGTGTGATTTCCAAGGCAACCATGTATACATCTAGCGATATTACGTCACTTTAAACGGAAATCTCAATGTGTGAGGCTTTCCAAAGTAATGTTTCTCATTCTGAATCTGACCAAATTCTTGAGCTTAATTCTCAAACCACAGTATGCAAAATGTCAGTAAAAACGTTTTATTGTTCAAAACAAATACTTAAACTCAACAATGTTTATGTAACAAAATAAAATTATCAATGTATCACAGATAATGTTCAAACTTAACAAAAATACAATAACGAACAAAACCCTCAAAGTTTCAGCTGCCTGAAACTCATCCTTCTGTCCTTCATGGACTGCTGTTTTTCCCATGACTTGGATTTCACACGGTAGTGTTTCAGCTCTGACCGATAGCTTGGATCATTCATTGGCCGGTATGATGCAGGCTCACAGAAGGATAGGTTTTCTTGAACAAAATCTTTGTAACCACCTTCGAGCAAGTAGATTTCTGGATAGCAAAGAAGTGGGTATCTCTCTTTGTTGGCTTCCCGGTCCATTTGACGAAGGAAACGTGCCATCTTTGGTCCTCTTTCAGATGAAAACTCGCAATGAAAGATGATAATTTTCTTTCCTGAGCTGCTATTGGGGTTCGTTTGACAGTCAAAAGTGCTGGACATGGTGTCTCTATTCCATATGTTGATTGCACCTTCAATATGTCCACCATCATACTCATATGGATATCTACAATCAACAATGACAAACTCTTCTACAGCTTGCGAGTATTCATTTTGCAGCAGCTTCGCCATTGTTTTTGAAGAGATGGCTTTCAGGTCAGGATGTTTGCCAGATACAGTTGGCAAAGAATGTGTCCTGCTCTCGCCTTCAATAGTGGCTTCATTCTCGTTGCATTCATCTCGTGTGTTTTTCAAGCCTGTGTCAGAGAGATTGATAGGCTCAAATGCTCGTCTTTTCGGGGGTGAGTAGTCATCATCGCCATACCAAGCAGACGGTCTTTTACATGGTGAATGTGATTCCACATCATCTTCAAGGATCAAACTGTCTTCTGAATGAATCCCACTGTCATCGCTCATAAGTGATGTGTTCATGGTTGAAAGATCATCGTCCATGTCAAAATTCAAGGCAAGTCGAACCATTTTGAGAATATAGAAGGATTACTGTAGTACTTTTTTGGATATGAACCAGAGGAAGTGACTGTCAGAATGAAATTCCACTTCTTATATTAGATTATGCAAGTGTGTTTCGTTGTAATCTTTTAATCTATGCAAGCTGTTGATAGTTTGTAAGTTTTCACACATGCCTGACAGGACCCTGAACAATTGATTAATTGCAATGTACATTTTCAATCAATCGCTTTGGACAATGGATCTTGAGCTTGATTTGACATCATGATTTTTTTTTTACATTTATCAGCCATTTTTAACTGAATGTCATTCCACATAGATATAAAATCTGAGTACTTAGAAAAATAAAGAATCTTACCAAAATAAATATATTTCAATTGCAACCATGACATGCCATACAGACTGGAAAGAACCAATGACGATTCCCATTTTCATCAATGCCAAATTAGCCAACTTTGAAATCGCACTTCACTTTCCAAAAAATGAGGCTTAGCATGTTGATATGGTAGGATTAATCATAATCATTTGATAAAATCTATATCGATACAGAGCACGACAGTGCCAGTTAGCCCGTTTTTAGATCAGCCCTCTCTCTACTAGAAATCTTGGGGAATACCATCGGAATTTTGGGGGTTTTTTTCAAGAAACTAGACTTCCACACCCACAATTTAAACCCACACGTGAATCAATATCACTGTGTGTGATTTCCAAGGCAACCATGTATACATCTAACGATATTACGTCACTTTAAACGGAAATCTCAATGTGTGAGGCTTTCCCAAGTAATGTTTCTCATTCTGAATCTGACCAAATTCTTGAGCTTAATTCTCAAACCACAGTATGCAAAATGTCAGTAACAACGTTTTATTGTTCACAACAAATACTTAAACTCAACAATGTCAATGTAACAAAATAAAATTATCAATATATCACAGATAATGTTCAAACTTAACAAAAATACAATAACGAACAAAACCCTCAAAGTTTCAGCTGCCTGAAAGTCATCCTTCTGTCCTTCATGGACTGCTGTTTTTTCCATGACTTGGATTTCACACGGTAGTGTTTCAGCTCTGACCGATAGCTTGGATCATTCATTGGCCGGTATGATGCAGGCTCACAGAAGGATAGGTTTTCTTGAACAAAATCTTTGTAACCACCTTCGAGCAAGTAGATTTCTGGATAGCAAAGAAGTGGGTATCTCTCTTTGTTGGCTTCCCGGTCCATTTGACGAAGGAAACGTGCCATCTTTGGTCCTCTTTCAGATGAAAACTCGCAATGAAAGATGATAATTTTCTTTCCTGAGCTGCTATTGGGGTTCGTTTGACAGTCAAAAGTGCTGGACATGGTGTCTCTATTCCATATGTTGATTGCACCTTCAATATGTCCACCATCATACTCATATGGATATCTACAATCAACAATGACAAACTCTTCTACAGCTTGCGAGTATTCATTTTGCAGCAGCTTCGCCATTGTTTTTGAAGAGATGGCTTTCAGGTCAGGATGTTTGCCAGATACAGTTGGCAAAGAATGTGTCCTGCTCTCGCCTTCAATAGTGGCTTCATTCTCGTTGCATTCATCTCGTGTGTTTTTCAAGCCTGTGTCAGAGAGCTTGATAGGCTCAAATGCTCGTCTTTTCGGGGGTGAGTAGTCATCATCGCCATACCAAGCAGACGGTCTTTTACATGGTGAATGTGATTCCGCATCATCTTCAAGGATCAAACTGTCTTCTGAATGAATCCCACTGTCATCGCTCATAAGTGATGTGTTCATGGTTGAAAGATCATCGTCCATGTCAAAATTCAAGGCAAGTCGAACCATTTTGAGAATATAGAAGGATTACTGTAGTACTTTTTTGGATATGAACCAGAGGAAGTGACTGTCAGAATGAAATTCCACTTCTTATATTAGATTATGCAAGTGTGTTTCGTTGTAATCTTTTAATCTATGCAAGCTGTTGATAGTTTGTAAGTTTTCACACATGCCTGACAGGACCCTGAACAATTGATTAATTGCAATGTACATTTTCAATCAATCGCTTTGGACAATGGATCTTGAGCTTGATTTGACATCATGATTTTTTTTTTACATTTATCAGCCATTTTTAACTGAATGTCATTCCACATAGATATAAAATCTGAGTACTTAGAAAAATAAAGAATCTTACCAAAATAAATATATTTCAATTGCAACCATGACATGCCATACAGACTGGAAAGAACCAATGACGATTCCCATTTTCATCAATGCCAAATTAGCCAACTTTGAAATCGCACTTCACCTTCCAAAAAATGAGGCTTAGCATGTTGATATGGTAGGATTAATCATAATCATTTGATAAAATCTATATCGATACAGAGCACGACAGTGCCAGTTAGCCCGTTTTCAGATCAGCCCTCTCTCTACTAGAAATCTTATGGGAATACCATCGGAATTTTGGGGTTTTTTTTCAAGAAACTAGACTTCCACACCCACAATTTAAACCCACACGTGAATCAATATCACTGTGTGTGATTTCCAAGGCAACCATATATACATCTAGCGATATTACGTCACTTTAAACGGAAATCTCAATGTGTGAGGCTTTCCAAAGTAATGTTTCTCATTCTGAATCTGACCAAATTCTTGAGCTTAATTCTCAAACCACAGTATGCAAAATGTCAGTAAAAACGTTTTATTGTTCAAAACAAATACTTAAACTCAACAATGTCAATGTAACAAAATAAAATTATCAATGTATCACAGATAATGTTCAAACTTAACAAAAATACAATAACGAACAAAACCCTCAAAGTTTCAGCTGCCTGAAACTCATCCTTCTGTCCTTCATGGACTGCTGTTTTTCCCATGACTTGGATTTCACACGATAGTGTTTCAGCTCTGACCGATAGCTTGGATCATTCATTGGCCGGTATGATGCAGGCTCACAGAAGGATAGGTTTTCTTGAACAAAATCTTTGTAACCACCTTCGAGCAAGTAGATTTCTGGATAGCAAAGAAGTGGGTATCTCTCTTTGTTGGCTTCCCGGTCCATTTGACGAAGGAAACGTGCCATCTTTGGTCCTCTTTCAGATGAAAACTCGCAATGAAAGATGATAATTTTCTTTCCTGAGCTGCTATTGGGGTTCGTTTGACAGTCAAAAGTGCTGGACATGGTGTCTCTATTCCATATGTTGATTGCACCTTCAATATGTCCACCATCATACTCATATGGATATCTACAATCAACAATGACAAACTCTTCTACAGCTTGCGAGTATTCATTTTGCAGCAGCTTCGCCATTGTTTTTGAAGAGATGGCTTTCAGGTCAGGATGTTTGCCAGATACAGTTGGCAAAGAATGTGTCCTGCTCTCGCCTTCAATAGTGGCTTCATTCTCGTTGCATTCATCTCGTGTGTTTTTCAAGCCTGTGTCAGAGAGATTGATAGGCTCAAATGCTCGTCTTTTCGGGGGTGAGTAGTCATCATCGCCATACCAAGCAGACGGTCTTTTACATGGTGAATGTGATTCCACATCATCTTCAAGGATCAAACTGTCTTCTGAATGAATCCCACTGTCATCGCTCATAAGTGATGTGTTCATGGTTGAAAGATCATCGTCCATGTCAAAATTCAAGGCAAGTCGAACCATTTTGAGAATATAGAAGGATTACTGTAGTACTTTTTTGGATATGAACCAGAGGAAGTGACTGTCAGAATGAAATTCCACTTCTTATATTAGATTATGCAAGTGTGTTTCGTTGTAATCTTTTAATCTATGCAAGCTGTTGATAGTTTGTAAGTTTTCACACATGCCTGACAGGACCCTGAACAATTGATTAATTGCAATGTAGATTTTCAATCAATCGCTTTGGACAATGGATCTTGAGCTTGATTTGACATCATGATTTTTTTTTTACATTTATCAGCCATTTTTAACTGAATGTCATTCCACATAGATATAAAATCTGAGTACTTAGAAAAATAAAGAATCTTACCAAAATAAATATATTTTAATTGCAACCATGACATGCCATACAGACTGGAAAGAACCAATGACGATTCCCATTTTCATCAATGCCAAATTAGCCAACTTTGAAATCGCACTTCACCTTCCAAAAAATGAGGCTTAGCATGTTGATATGGTAGGATTAATCATAATCATTTGATAAAATCTATATCGATACAGAGCACGACAGTGCCAGTTAGCCCGTTTTCAGATCAGCCCTCTCTCTACTAGAAATCTTGGGGAATACCATCGGAATTTTGGGTTTTTTTTTCAAGAAACTAGACTTCCACACCCACAATTTAAACCCACACGTGAATCAATATCACTGTGTGTGATTTCCAAGGCAACCATGTATACATCTATCGATATTACGTCACTTTAAACGGAAATCTCAATGTGTGAGGCTTTCCCAAGTAATGTTTCTCATTCTGAATCTGACCAAATTCTTGAGCTTAATTCTCAAACCACAGTATGCAAAATGTCAGTAACAACGTTTTATTGTTCAAAACAAATACTTAAACTCAACAATGTCATTGTAACAAAATAAAATTATCAATGTATCACAGATAATGTTCAAACTTAACAAAAATACAATAACGAACAAAACCCTCAAAGTTTCAGCTGCCTGAAACTCATCCTTCTGTCCTTCATGGACTGCTGTTCTTCCCATGACTTGGATTTCACACGGTAGTGTTTCAGCTCTGACCGATAGCTTGGATCATTCATTGGCCGGTATGATGCAGGCTCACAGAAGGATAGGTTTTCTTGAACAAAATCTTTGTAACCACCTTCGAGCAAGTAGATTTCTGGATAGCAAAGAAGTGGGTATCTCTCTTTGTTGGCTTCCCGGTCCATTTGACGAAGGAAACGTGCCATCTTTGGTCCTCTTTCAGATGAAAACTCGCAATGAAAGATGATAATTTTCTTTCCTGAGCTGCTATTGGGGTTCGTTTGACAGTCAAAAGTGCTAAACATGGTGTCTCTATTCCATATGTTGATTGCACCTTCAATATGTCCACCATCATACTCATTTGGATATCTACAATCAACAATGACAAACTCTTCTACAGCTTGCGAGTATTCATTTTGCAGCAGCTTCGCCATTGTTTTTGAAGAGATGGCTTTCAGGTCAGGATGTTTGCCAGATACAGTTGGCAAAGAATGTGTCCTGCTCTCGCCTTCAATAGTGGCTTCATTCTCGTTGCATTCATCTCGTGTGTTTTTCAAGCCTGTGTCAGAGAGATTGATAGGCTCAAATGCTCGTCTTTTCGGGGGTGAGTAGTCATCATCGCCATACCAAGCAGACGGTCTTTTACATGGTGAATGTGATTCCACATCATCTTCAAGGATCAAACTGTCTTCTGAATGAATCCCACTGTCATCGCTCATAAGTGATGTGTTCATGGTTGAAAGATCATCGTCCATGTCAAAATTCAAGGCAAGTCGAACCATTTTGAGAATATAGAAGGATTAATGTAGTACTTTTTTGGATATGAACCAGAGGAAGTGACTGTCAGAATGAAATTCCACTTCTTATATTAGATTATGCAAGTGTGTTTCGTTGTAATCTTTTAATCTATGCAAGCTGTTGATAGTTTGTAAGTTTTCACACATGCCTGACAGGACCCTGAACAATTGATTAATTGCAATGTACATTTTCAATCAATCGCTTTGGACAATGGATCTTGAGCTTGATTTGACATCATGATTTTTTTTTTACATTTATCAGCCATTTTTAACTGAATGTCATTCCACATAGATATAAAATCTGAGTACTTAGAAAAATAAAGAATCTTACCAAAATAAATATATTTTAATTGCAACCATGACATGCCATACAGACTGGAAAGAACCAATGACGATTCCCATTTTCATCAATGCCAAATTAGCCAACTTTGAAATCGCATTTCACCTTCCAAAAAATGAGGCTTAGCATGTTGATATGGTAGGATTAATCATAATCATTTGATAAAATCTATATCGATACAGAGCACGACAGTGCCAGTTAGCCCGTTTTCAGATCAGCCCTCTCTCTACTAGAAATCTTGGGGAATACCATCGGAATTTTGGGGGTTTTTTTCAAGAAACTAGACTTCCACACCCACAATTTAAACCCACACGTGAATCAATATCACTGTGTGTGATTTCCAAGGCAACCATGTATACATCTAGCGATATTACGTCACTTTAAACGGAAATCTCAATGTGTGAGGCTTTCCCAAGTAATGTTTCTCATTCTGAATCTGACCAAATTCTTGAGCTTAATTCTCAAACCACAGTATGCAAAATGTCAGTAACAACGTTTTATTGTTCAAAACAAATACTTAAACTCAACAATGTCAATGTAACAAAATAAAATTATCAATATATCACAGATAATGTTCAAACTTAACAAAAAATACAATAACGAACAAAACCCTCAAAGTTTCAGCTGCCTGAAACTCATCCTTCTGTCCTTCATGGACTGCTGTTTTTTCCATGACTTGGATTTCACACGGTAGTGTTTCAGCTCTGACCGATAGCTTGGATCATTCATTGGCCGGTATGATGCAGGCTCACAGAAGGATAGGTTTTCTTGAACAAAATCTTTGTAACCACCTTCGAGCAAGTAGATTTCTGGATAGCAAAGAAGTGGGTATCTCTCTTTGTTGGCTTCCCGGTCCATTTGACGAAGGAAACGTGCCATCTTTGGTCCTCTTTCAGATGAAAACTCGCAATGAAAGATGATAATTTTCTTTCCTGAGCTGCTATTGGGGTTCGTTTGACAGTCAAAAGTGCTGGACATGGTGTCTCTATTCCATATGTTGATTGCACCTTCAATATGTCCACCATCATACTCATATGGATATCTACAATCAACAATGACAAACTCTTCTACAGCTTGCGAGTATTCATTTTGCAGCAGCTTCGCCATTGTTTTTGAAGAGATGGCTTTCAGGTCAGGATGTTTGCCAGATACAGTTGGCAAAGAATGTGTCCTGCTCTCGCCTTCAATAGTGGCTTCATTCTCGTTGCATTCATCTCGTGTGTTTTTCAAGCCTGTGTCAGAGAGATTGATAGGCTCAAATGCTCGTCTTTTCGGGGGTGAGTAGTCATCATCGCCATACCAAGCAGACGGTCTTTTACATGGTGAATGTGATTCCACATCATCTTCAAGGATCAAACTGTCTTCTGAATGAATCCCACTGTCATCGCTCATAAGTGATGTGTTCATGGTTGAAAGATCATCGTCCATGTCAAAATTCAAGGCAAGTCGAACCATTTTGAGAATATAGAAGGATTACTGTAGTATTTTTTTGGATATGAACCAGAGGAAGTGACTGTCAGAATGAAATTCCACTTCTTATGTTTAAATGTATATCACATGTCTGAATAATAAATAAATCAATGATCAATGAAATATATTAGATTATGCAAGTGTGTTTCGTTGTAATCTTTTAATCTATGCAAGCTGTTGATAGTTTGTAAGTTTTCACACATGCCTGACAGGACCCTGAACAATTGATTAATTGCAATGTACATTTTCAATCAATCGCTTTGAACAATGGATCTTGAGCTTGATTTGACATCATGATTTTTTTTTTACATTTATCAGCCATTTTTAACTGAATGTCATTCCACATAGATATAAAATCTGAGTACTTAGAAAAATAAAGAATCTTACCAAAATAAATATATTTCAATTGCAACCATGACATGCCATACAGACTGGAAAGAACCAATGACGATTCCCATTTTCATCAATGCCAAATTAGCCAACTTTGAAATCGCACTTCACTTTCCAAAAAATGAGGCTTAGCATGTTGATATGGTAGGATTAATCATAATCATTTGATAAAATCTATATCGATACAGAGCACGACAGTGCCAGTTAGCCCGTTTTCAGATCAGCCCTCTCTCTACTAGAAATCTTGGGGAATACCATCGGAATTTTGGGGGTTTTTTTCAAGAAACTAGACTTCCACACCCACAATTTAAACCCACACGTGAATCAATATCACCATTGTCAATTTACACGGAATCAGTGTTGTTCCATCCCCTCAACACTCTTTCATGTCCAACTCTATCTCACAAGTGTTAGGGGTAACTGGCCTCTGTCCGGGGTGGTTACCCGGACATGTCTAAAGCCAAGAGCCCGCATTCGGGCCGGCAGCGTCACATGAGGTGCATTCATCCTTGTGACGCAAGGCGTCCTAGGCATAGTACTTTTTCAATGTCCATTACACACATCCTCTTCAAACATCTGGTATCATACAGCTTTATAATGGACCCGGTGTGTCTTGTACCCATCATGTATACCGTTTCCTTATTAATCTGTTGTTTTATCAACGGATTTATTAATTTTCTACTAAAAAAGTCCAGCTCAACCCTGCTGATGAGACCCTAGTGGGGGTCGAAACACGTGTTCGGGGGGCCATTTCCCTGGGCCAGTCCTAGTGTACAGCTCGTCCCTAGGACTGGTCTCACTCTTATTAAAAACATTGTCTATATCCATCCAATATGACCGTATTCCCTTCTTTTTCCATTATTTTTCTTTATTTTCCAGTCAACTTTCCAGTAATAACCTGTGGTTGTAGCTGTTCAGTGTTATCTCGTCACCATTCTGGCACTGCACTGCCCCTCACTCCAAATGGACACCCGCCTTGTCCCATATACAACATTTTTCGTGTTAAGTACTGGCAGTGCAGTCGCCATAGTTCGTAATTTTCTATGGAATTGTCCAAGGGTGGACGTGTGTGCCGTAGCGAAATGTGGGCCATTATTCATTCCTACCATCGGAATTTTGGGGGTTTTTTTTCAAGAAACTAGACTTCCACACCCACAATTTAAACCCACACGTGAATCAATATCACTGTGTGTGATTTCCAAGGCAACCATGTATACATCTAGCGATATTACGTCACTTTAAACAGAAATCTCAATGTGTGAGGCTTTCCCAAGTAATGTTTCTCATTCTGAATCTGACCAAATTCTTGAGCTTAATTCTCAAACCACAGTATGCAAAATGTCAGTAACAACGTTTTATTGTTCAAAACAAATACTTAAACTCAACAATGTCAATGTAACAAAATAAAATTATCAATATATCACAGATAATGTTCAAACTTAACAAAAATACAATAACGAACAAAACCCTCAAAGTTTCAGCTGCCTGAAACTCATCCTTCTGTCCTTCATGGACTGCTGTTTTTTCCATGACTTGGATTTCACACGGTAGTGTTTCAGCTCTGACCGATAGCTTGGATCATTCATTGGCCGGTATGATGCAGGCTCACAGAAGGATAGGTTTTCTTGAACAAAATCTTTGTAACCACCTTCGAGCAAGTAGATTTCTGGATAGCAAAGAAGTGGGTATCTCTCTTTGTTGGCTTCCCGGTCCATTTGACGAAGGAAACGTGCCATCTTTGGTCCTCTTTCAGATGAAAACTCGCAATGAAAGATGATAATTTTCTTTCCTGAGCTGCTATTGGGGTTCGTTTGACAGTCAAAAGTGCTAAACATGGTGTCTCTATTCCATATGTTGATTGCACCTTCAATATGTCCACCATCATACTCATATGGATATCTACAATCAACAATGACAAACTCTTCTACAGCTTGCGAGTATTCATTTTGCAGCAGCTTCGCCATTGTTTTTGAAGAGATGGCTTTCAGGTCAGGATGTTTGCCAGATACAGTTGGCAAAGAATGTGTCCTGCTCTCGCCTTCAATAGTGGCTTCATTCTCGTTGCATTCATCTCGTGTGTTTTTCAAGCCTGTGTCAGAGAGATTGATAGGCTCAAATGCTCGTCTTCTCGGGGGTGAGTAGTCATCATCGCCATACCAAGCAGACGGTCTTTTACATGGTGAATGTGATTCCACATCATCTTCAAGGATCAAACTGTCTTCTGAATGAATCCCACTGTCATCGCTCATAAGTGATGTGTTCATGGTTGAAAGATCATCGTCCATGTCAAAATTCAAGGCAAGTCGAACCATTTTGAGAATATAGAAGGATTAATGTAGTACTTTTTTGGATATGAACCAGAGGAAGTGACTGTCAGAATGAAATTCCACTTCTTATATTAGATTATGCAAGTGTGTTTCGTTGTAATCTTTTAATCTATGCAAGCTGTTGATAGTTTGTAAGTTTTCACACATGCCTGACAGGACCCTGAACAATTGATTAATTGCAATGTACATTTTCAATCAATCGCTTTGGACAATGGATCTTGAGCTTGATTTGACATCATGATTTTTTTTTTACATTTATCAGCCATTTTTAACTGAATGTCATTCCACATAGATATAAAATCTGAGTACTTAGAAAAATAAAGAATCTTACCAAAATAAATATATTTTAATTGCAACCATGACATGCCATACAGACTGGAAAGAACCAATGACGATTCCCATTTTCATCAATGCCAAATTAGCCAACTTTGAAATCGCACTTCACTTTCCAAAAAATGAGGCCTAGCATGTTGATATGGTAGGATTAATCATAATCATTTGATAAAATCTATATCGATACAGAGCACGACAGTGCCAGTTAGCCCGTTTTCAGATCAGCCCTCTCTCTACTAGAAATCTTGGGGAATACCATCGGAATTTTGGGGGTTTTTTTCAAGAAACTAGACTTCCACACCCACAATTTAAACCCACACGTGAATCAATATCACTGTGTGTGATTTCCAAGGCAACCATGTATACATCTAGCGATATTACGTCACTTTAAACGGAAATCTCAATGTGTGAGGCTTTCCCAAGTAATGTTTCTCATTCTGAATCTGACCAAATTCTTGAGCTTAATTCTCAAACCACAGTATGCAAAATGTCAGTAACAACGTTTTATTGTTCAAAACAAATACTTAAACTCAACAATGTCAATGTAACAAAATAAAATTATCAATATATCACAGATAATGTTCAAACTTAACAAAAAATACAATAACGAACAAAACCCTCAAAGTTTCAGCTGCCTGAAACTCATCCTTCTGTCCTTCATGGACTGCTGTTTTTTCCATGACTTGGATTTCACACGGTAGTGTTTCAGCTCTGACCGATAGCTTGGATCATTCATTGGCCGGTATGATGCAGGCTCACAGAAGGATAGGTTTTCTTGAACAAAATCTTTGTAACCACCTTCGAGCAAGTAGATTTCTGGATAGCAAAGAAGTGGGTATCTCTCTTTGTTGGCTTCCCGGTCCATTTGACGAAGGAAACGTGCCATCTTTGGTCCTCTTTCAGATGAAAACTCGCAATGAAAGATGATAATTTTCTTTCCTGAGCTGCTATTGGGGTTCGTTTGACAGTCAAAAGTGCTGGACATGGTGTCTCTATTCCATATGTTGATTGCACCTTCAATATGTCCACCATCATACTCATATGGATATCTACAATCAACAATGACAAACTCTTCTACAGCTTGCGAGTATTCATTTTGCAGCAGCTTCGCCATTGTTTTTGAAGAGATGGCTTTCAGGTCAGGATGTTTGCCAGATACAGTTGGCAAAGAATGTGTCCTGCTCTCGCCTTCAATAGTGGCTTCATTCTCGTTGCATTCATCTCGTGTGTTTTTCAAGCCTGTGTCAGAGAGATTGATAGGCTCAAATGCTCGTCTTTTCGGGGGTGAGTAGTCATCATCGCCATACCAAGCAGACGGTCTTTTACATGGTGAATGTGATTCCACATCATCTTCAAGGATCAAACTGTCTTCTGAATGAATCCCACTGTCATCGCTCATAAGTGATGTGTTCATGGTTGAAAGATCATCGTCCATGTCAAAATTCAAGGCAAGTCGAACCATTTTGAGAATATAGAAGGATTACTGTAGTATTTTTTTGGATATGAACCAGAGGAAGTGACTGTCAGAATGAAATTCCACTTCTTATGTTTAAATGTATATCACATGTCTGAATAATAAATAAATCAATGATCAATGAAATATATTAGATTATGCAAGTGTGTTTCGTTGTAATCTTTTAATCTATGCAAGCTGTTGATAGTTTGTAAGTTTTCACACATGCCTGACAGGACCCTGAACAATTGATTAATTGCAATGTACATTTTCAATCAATCGCTTTGAACAATGGATCTTGAGCTTGATTTGACATCATGATTTTTTTTTTACATTTATCAGCCATTTTTAACTGAATGTCATTCCACATAGATATAAAATCTGAGTACTTAGAAAAATAAAGAATCTTACCAAAATAAATATATTTCAATTGCAACCATGACATGCCATACAGACTGGAAAGAACCAATGACGATTCCCATTTTCATCAATGCCAAATTAGCCAACTTTGAAATCGCACTTCACTTTCCAAAAAATGAGGCTTAGCATGTTGATATGGTAGGATTAATCATAATCATTTGATAAAATCTATATCGATACAGAGCACGACAGTGCCAGTTAGCCCGTTTTCAGATCAGCCCTCTCTCTACTAGAAATCTTGGGGAATACCATCGGAATTTTGGGGTTTTTTTTCAAGAAACTAGACTTCCACACCCACAATTTAAACCCACACGTGAATCAATATCACCATTGTCAATTTACACGGAATCAGTGTTGTTCCATCCCCTCAACACTCTTTCATGTCCAACTCTATCTCACAAGTGTTAGGGGTAACTGGCCTTTGTCCGGGGTGGTTACCCGGACATGTCTAAAGCCAAGAGCCCGCATTCGGGCCGGCAGCGTCACATGAGGTGCATTCATCCTTGTGACGCAAGGCGTCCTAGGCATAGTACTTTTTCAATGTCCATTACACACATCCTCTTCAAACATCTGGTATCATACAGCTTTATAATGGACCCGGTGTGTCTTGTACCCATCATGTATACCGTTTCCTTATTAATCTGTTGTTTTATCAACGGATTTATTAATTTTCTACTAAAAAAGTCCAGCTCAACCCTGCTGATGAGACCCTAGTGGGGGTCGAAACACGTGTTCGGGGGGCCATTTCCCTGGGCCAGTCCTAGTGTACAGCTCGTCCCTAGGACTGGTCTCACTCTTATTAAAAACATTGTCTATATCCATCCAATATGACCGTATTCCCTTCTTTTTCCATTATTTTTCTTTATTTTCCAGTCAACTTTCCAGTAATAACCTGTGGTTGTAGCTGTTCAGTGTTATCTCGTCACCATTCTGGCACTGCACTGCCCCTCACTCCAAATGGACACCCGCCTTGTCCCATATACAACATTTTTCGTGTTAAGTACTGGCAGTGCAGTCGCCATAGTTCGTAATTTTCTATGGAATTGTCCAAGGGTGGACGTGTGTGCCGTAGCGAAATGTGGGCCATTATTCATTCCTACCATCGGAATTTTGGGGGTTTTTTTTCAAGAAACTAGACTTCCACACCCACAATTTAAACCCACACGTGAATCAATATCACTGTGTGTGATTTCCAAGGCAACCATGTATACATCTAGCGATATTACGTCACTTTAAACAGAAATCTCAATGTGTGAGGCTTTCCCAAGTAATGTTTCTCATTCTGAATCTGACCAAATTCTTGAGCTTAATTCTCAAACCACAGTATGCAAAATGTCAGTAACAACGTTTTATTGTTCAAAACAAATACTTAAACTCAACAATGTCAATGTAACAAAATAAAATTATCAATATATCACAGATAATGTTCAAACTTAACAAAAAATACAATAACGAACAAAACCCTCAAAGTTTCAGCTGCCTGAAACTCATCCTTCTGTCCTTCATGGACTGCTGTTTTTTCCATGACTTGGATTTCACACGGTAGTGTTTCAGCTCTGACCGATAGCTTGGATCATTCATTGGCCGGTATGATGCAGGCTCACAGAAGGATAGGTTTTCTTGAACAAAATCTTTGTAACCACCTTCGAGCAAGTAGATTTCTGGATAGCAAAGAAGTGGGTATCTCTCTTTGTTGGCTTCCCGGTCCATTTGACGAAGGAAACGTGCCATCTTTGGTCCTCTTTCAGATGAAAACTCGCAATGAAAGATGATAATTTTCTTTCCTGAGCTGCTATTGGGGTTCGTTTGACAGTCAAAAGTGCTAAACATGGTGTCTCTATTCCATATGTTGATTGCACCTTCAATATGTCCACCATCATACTCATATGGATATCTACAATCAACAATGACAAACTCTTCTACAGCTTGCGAGTATTCATTTTGCAGCAGCTTCGCCATTGTTTTTGAAGAGATGGCTTTCAGGTCAGGATGTTTGCCAGATACAGTTGGCAAAGAATGTGTCCTGCTCTCGCCTTCAATAGTGGCTTCATTCTCGTTGCATTCATCTCGTGTGTTTTTCAAGGCTGTGTCAGAGAGATTGATAGGCTCAAATGCTCGTCTTCTCGGGGGTGAGTAGTCATCATCGCCATACCAAGCAGACGGTCTTTTACATGGTGAATGTGATTCCACATCATCTTCAAGGATCAAACTGTCTTCTGAATGAATCCCACTGTCATCGCTCATAAGTGATGTGTTCATGGTTGAAAGATCATCGTCCATGTCAAAATTCAAGGCAAGTCGAACCATTTTGAGAATATAGAAGGATTACTGTAGTACTTTTTTGGATATGAACCAGAGGAAGTGACTGTCAGAATGAAATTCCACTTTTTATATTAGATTATGCAAGTGTGTTTCGTTGTAATCTTTTAATCTATGCAAGCTGTTGATAGTTTGTAAGTTTTCACACATGCCTGACAGGACCCTGAACAATTGATTAATTGCAATGTACATTTTCAATCAATCGCTTTGGACAATGGATCTTGAGCTTGATTTGACATCATGATTTTTTTTTTACATTTATCAGCCATTTTTAACTGAATGTCATTCCACATAGATATAAAATCTGAGTACTTAGAAAAATAAAGAATCTTACCAAAATAAATATATTTCAATTGCAACCATGACATGCCATACAGACTGGAAAGAACCAATGACGATTCCCATTTTCATCAATGCCAAATTAGCCAACTTTGAAATCGCACTTCACTTTCCAAAAAATGAGGCTTAGCATGTTGATATGGTAGGATTAATCATAATCATTTGATAAAATCTATATCGATACAGAGCACGACAGTGCCAGTTAGCCCGTTTTCAGATCAGCCCTCTCTCTACTAGAAATCTTGGGGAATACCATCGGAATTTTGGGGGTTTTTTTCAAGAAACTAGACTTCCACACCCACAATTTAAACCCACACGTGAATCAATATCACTGTGTGTGATTTCCAAGGCAACCATGTATACATCTAGCGATATTACGTCACTTTAAACGGAAATCTCAATGTGTGAGGCTTTCCCAAGTAATGTTTCTCATTCTGAATCTGACCAAATTCTTGAGCTTAATTCTCAAACCACAGTATGCAAAATGTCAGTAACAACGTTTTATTGTTCAAAACAAATACTTAAACTCAACAATGTCAATGTAACAAAATAAAATTATCAATATATCACAGATAATGTTCAAACTTAACAAAAATACAATAACGAACAAAACCCTCAAAGTTTCAGCTGCCTGAAACTCATCCTTCTGTCCTTCATGGACTGCTGTTTTTTCCATGACTTGGATTTCACACGGTAGTGTTTCAGCTCTGACCGATAGCTTGGATCATTCATTGGCCGGTATGATGCAGGCTCACAGAAGGATAGGTTTTCTTGAACAAAATCTTTGTAACCACCTTCGAGCAAGTAGATTTCTGGATAGCAAAGAAGTGGGTATCTCTCTTTGTTGGCTTCCCGGTCCATTTGACGAAGGAAACGTGCCATCTTTGGTCCTCTTTCAGATGAAAACTCGCAATGAAAGATGATAATTTTCTTTCCTGAGCTGCTATTGGGGTTCGTTTGACAGTCAAAAGTGCTGGACATGGTGTCTCTATTCCATATGTTGATTGCACCTTCAATATGTCCACCATCATACTCATATGGATATCTACAATCAACAATGACAAACTCTTCTACAGCTTGCGAGTATTCATTTTGCAGCAGCTTCGCCATTGTTTTGAAGAGATGGCTTTCAGGTCAGGATGTTTGCCAGATACAGTTGGCAAAGAATGTGTCCTGCTCTCGCCTTCAATAGTGGCTTCATTCTCGTTGCATTCATCTCGTGTGTTTTTCAAGCCTGTGTCAGAGAGATTGATAGGCTCAAATGCTCGTCTTTTCGGGGGTGAGTAGTCATCATCGCCATACCAAGCAGACGGTCTTTTACATGGTGAATGTGATTCCACATCATCTTCAAGGATCAAACTGTCTTCTGAATGAATCCCACTGTCATCGCTCATAAGTGATGTGTTCATGGTTGAAAGATCATCGTCCATGTCAAAATTCAAGGCAAGTCGAACCATTTTGAGAATATAGAAGGATTACTGTAGTACTTTTTTGGATATGAACCAGAGGAAGTGACTGTCAGAATGAAATTCCACTTCTTATATTAGATTATGCAAGTGTGTTTCGTTGTAATCTTTTAATCTATGCAAGCTGTTGATAGTTTGTAAGTTTTCACACATGCCTGACAGGACCCTGAACAATTGATTAATTGCAATGTACATTTTCAATCAATCGCTTTGGACAATGGATCTTGATGAGCGATGACACTTATGAGCGATGACAGTGGGATTCATTCAGAAGACAGTTTGATCCTTGAAGATGATGTGGAATCACATTCACCATGTAAAAGACCGACTGCTTGGTATGGCGATGATCCATTGTCCAAAACGATTGATTTGATTTGACATCATGATTTTTTTTTTACATTTATCAGCCATTTTTAACTGAATGTCATTCCACATAGATATAAAATCTGAGTACTTAGAAAAATAAAGAATCTTACCAAAATAAATATATTTCAATTGCAACCATGACATGCCATACAGACTGGAAAGAACCAATGACGATTCCCATTTTCATCAATGCCAAATTAGCCAACTTTGAAATCGCACTTCACTTTCCAAAAAATGAGGCTTAGCATGTTGATATGGTAGGATTAATCATAATCATTTGATAAAATCTATATCGATACAGAGCACGACAGTGCCAGTTAGCCCGTTTTCAGATCAGCCCTCTCTCTACTAGAAATCTTGGGGAATACCATCGGAATTTTGGGGGTTTTTTTCAAGAAACTAGACTTCCACACCCACAATTTAAACCCACACGTGAATCAATATCACTGTGTGTGATTTTCAAGGCAACCATTATACATCTAGCGATATTACGTCACTTTAAACGGAAATCTCAATGTGTGAGGCTTTCCCAAGTAATGTTTCTCATTCTGAATCTGACCAAATTCTTGAGCTTAATTCTCAAACCACAGTATGCAAAATGTCAGTAACAACGTTTTATTGTTCAAAACAAATACTTGAACTCAACAATGTCAATGTAACAAAATAAAATTATCAATATATCACAGATAATGTTCAAACTTAACAAAAATACAATAACGAACAAAACCCTCAAAGTTTCAGCTGCCTGAAACTCATCCTTCTGTCCTTCATGGACTGCTGTTTTTTCCATGACTTGGATTTCACACGGTAGTGTTTCAGCTCTGACCGATAGCTTGGATCATTCATTGGCCGGTATGATGCAGGCTCACAGAAGGATAGGTTTTCTTGAACAAAATCTTTGTAACCACCTTCGAGCAAGTAGATTTCTGGATAGCAAAGAAGTGGGTATCTCTCTTTGTTGGCTTCCCGGTCCATTTGACGAAGGAAACGTGCCATCTTTGGTCCTCTTTCAGATGAAAACTCGCAATGAAAGATGATAATTTTCTTTCCTGAGCTGCTATTGGGGTTCGTTTGACAGTCAAAAGTGCTGGACATGGTGTCTCTATTCCATATGTTGATTGCACCTTCAATATGTCCACCATCATACTCATATGGATATCTACAATCAACAATGACAAACTCTTCTACAGCTTGCGAGTATTCATTTTGCAGCAGCTTCGCCATTGTTTTGAAGAGATGGCTTTCAGGTCAGGATGTTTGCCAGATACAGTTGGCAAAGAATGTGTCCTGCTCTCGCCTTCAATAGTGGCTTCATTCTCGTTGCATTCATCTCGTGTGTTTTTCAAGCCTGTGTCAGAGAGATTGATAGGCTCAAATGCTCGTCTTTTCGGGGGTGAGTAGTCATCATCGCCATACCAAGCAGACGGTCTTTTACATGGTGAATGTGATTCCACATCATCTTCAAGGATCAAACTGTCTTCTGAATGAATCCCACTGTCATCGCTCATAAGTGATGTGTTCATGGTTGAAAGATCATCGTCCATGTCAAAATTCAAGGCAAGTCGAACCATTTTGAGAATATAGAAGGATTACTGTAGTACTTTTTTGGATATGAACCAGAGGAAGTGACTGTCAGAATGAAATTCCACTTCTTATATTAGATTATGCAAGTGTGTTTCGTTGTAATCTTTTAATCTATGCAAGCTGTTGATAGTTTGTAAGTTTTCACACATGCCTGACAGGACCCTGAACAATTGATTAATTGCAATGTACATTTTCAATCAATCGCTTTGGACAATGGATCTTGAGCTTGATTTGACATCATGATTTTTTTTTTACATTTATCAGCCATTTTTAACTGAATGTCATTCCACATAGATATAAAATCTGAGTACTTAGAAAAATAAAGAATCTTACCAAAATAAATATATTTCAATTGCAACCATGACATGCCATACAGACTGGAAAGAACCAATGACGATTCCCATTTTCATCAATGCCAAATTAGCCAACTTTGAAATCGCACTTCACTTTCCAAAAAATGAGGCTTAGCATGTTGATATGGTAGGATTAATCATAATCATTTGATAAAATCTATATCGATACAGAGCACGACAGTGCCAGTTAGCCCGTTTTCAGATCAGCCCTCTCTCTACTAGAAATTTCGGGGAATACCATCGGAATTTTGGGGTTTTTTTTCAAGAAACTAGACTTCCACACCCACAATTTAAACCCACACGTGAATCAATATCACTGTGTGTGATTTCCAAGGCAACCATGTATACATCTAGCGATATTACGTCACTTTAAACGGAAATCTCAATGTGTGAGGCTTTCCCAAGTAATGTTTCTCATTCTGAATCTGACCAAATTCTTGAGCTTAATTCTCAAACCACAGTACTTAACAAAAATACAATAACGAACAAAACCCTCAAAGTTTCAGCTGCCTGAAACTCATCCTTCTGTCCTTCATGGACTGCTGTTTTTTCCATGACTTGGATTTCACACGGTAGTGTTTCAGCTCTGACCGATAGCTTTGATCATTCATTGGCCGGTATGATGCAGGCTCACAGAAGGATAGGTTTTCTTGAACAAAATCTTTGTAACCACCTTCGAGCAAGTAGATTTCTGGATAGCAAAGAAGTGGGTATCTCTCTTTGTTGGCTTCCCGGTCCATTTGACGAAGGAAACGTGCCATCTTTGGTCCTCTTTCAGATGAAAACTCGCAATGAAAGATGATAATTTTCTTTCCTGAGCTGCTATTGGGGTTCGTTTGACAGTCAAAAGTGCTGGACATGGTGTCTCTATTCCATATGTTGATTGCACCTTCAATATGTCCACCATCATACTCATATGGATATCTACAATCAACAATGACAAACTCTTCTACAGCTTGCGAGTATTCATTTTGCAGCAGCTTCGCCATTGTTTTTGAAGAGATGGCTTTCAGGTCAGGATGTTTGCCAGATACAGTTGGCAAAGAATGTGTCCTGCTCTCGCCTTCAATAGTGGCTTCATTCTCGTTGCATTCATCTCGTGTGTTTCTCAAGCCTGTGTCAGAGAGATTGATAGGCTCAAATGCTCGTCTTTTCGGGGGTGAGTAGTCATCATCGCCATACCAAGCAGACGGTCTTTTACATGGTGAATGTGATTCCACATCATCTTCAAGGATCAAACTGTCTTCTGAATGAATCCCACTGTCATCGCTCATAAGTGATGTGTTCATGGTTGAAAGATCATCGTCCATGTCAAAATTCAAGGCAAGTCGAACCATTTTGAGAATATAGAAGGATTACTGTAGTACTTTTTTGGATATGAACCAGAGGAAGTGACTGTCAGAATGAAATTCCACTTCTTATATTAGATTATGCAAGTGTGTTTCGTTGTAATCTTTTAATCTATGCAAGCTGTTGATAGTTTGTAAGTTTTCACACATGCCTGACAGGACCCTGAACAATTGATTAATTGCAATGTACATTTTCAATCAATCGCTTTGGACAATGGATCTTGAGCTTGATTTGACATCATGATTTTTTTTTTACATTTATCAGCCATTTTTAACTGAATGTCATTCCACATAGATATAAAATCTGAGTACTTAGAAAAATAAAGAATCTTACCAAAATAAATATATTTCAATTGCAACCATGACATGCCATACAGACTGGAAAGAACCAATGACGATTCCCATTTTCATCAATGCCAAATTAGCCAACTTTGAAATCGCACTTCACTTTCCAAAAAATGAGGCTTAGCATGTTGATATGGTAGGATTAATCATAATCATTTGATAAAATCTATATCGATACAGAGCACGACAGTGCCAGTTAGCCCGTTTTCAGATCAGCCCTCTCTCTACTAGAAATCTTGGGGAATACCATCGGAATTTTGGGGGTTTTTTTCAAGAAACTAGACTTCCACACCCACAATTTAAACCCACACGTGAATCAATATCACTGTGTGTGATTTCCAAGGCAACCATTATACATCTAGCGATATTACGTCACTTTAAACGGAAATCTCAATGTGTGAGGCTTTCCCAAGTAATGTTTCTCATTCTGAATCTGACCAAATTCTTGAGCTTAATTCTCAAACCACAGTATGCAAAATGTCAGTAACAACGTTTTATTGTTCAAAACAAATACTTAAACTCAACAATGTCAATGTAACAAAATAAAATTATCAATATATCACAGATAATGTTCAAACTTAACAAAAATACAATAACGAACAAAACCCTCAAAGTTTCAGCTGCCTGAAACTCATCCTTCTGTCCTTCATGGACTGCTGTTTTTTCCATGACTTGGATTTCACACGGTAGTGTTTCAGCTCTGACCGATAGCTTGGATCATTCATTGGCCGGTATGATGCAGGCTCACAGAAGGATAGGTTTTCTTGAACAAAATCTTTGTAACCACCTTCGAGCAAGTAGATTTCTGGATAGCAAAGAAGTGGGTATCTCTCTTTGTTGGCTTCCCGGTCCATTTGACGAAGGAAACGTGCCATCTTTGGTCCTCTTTCAGATGAAAACTCGCAATGAAAGATGATAATTTTCTTTCCTGAGCTGCTATTGGGGTTCGTTTGACAGTCAAAAGTGCTGGACATGGTGTCTCTATTCCATATGTTGATTGCACCTTCAATATGTCCACCATCATACTCATATGGATATCTACAATCAACAATGACAAACTCTTCTACAGCTTGTGAGTATTCATTTTGCAGCAGCTTCGCCATTGTTTTGAAGAGATGGCTTTCAGGTCAGGATGTTTGCCAGATACAGTTGGCAAAGAATGTGTCCTGCTCTCGCCTTCAATAGTGGCTTCATTCTCGTTGCATTCATCTCGTGTGTTTTTCAAGCCTGTGTCAGAGAGATTGATAGGCTCAAATGCTCGTCTTTTCGGGGGTGAGTAGTCATCATCGCCATACCAAGCAGACGGTCTTTTACATGGTGAATGTGATTCCACATCATCTTCAAGGATCAAACTGTCTTCTGAATGAATCCCACTGTCATCGCTCATAAGTGATGTGTTCATGGTTGAAAGATCATCGTCCATGTCAAAATTCAAGGCAAGTCGAACCATTTTGAGAATATAGAAGGATTACTGTAGTACTTTTTTGGATATGAACCAGAGGAAGTGACTGTCAGAATGAAATTCCACTTCTTATATTAGATTATGCAAGTGTGTTTCGTTGTAATCTTTTAATCTATGCAAGCTGTTGATAGTTTGTAAGTTTTCACACATGCCTGACAGGACCCTGAACAATTGATTAATTGCAATGTACATTTTCAATCAATCGCTTTGGACAATGGATCTTGAGCTTGATTTGACATCATGATTTTTTTTTTACATTTATCAGCCATTTTTAACTGAATGTCATTCCACATAGATATAAAATCTGAGTACTTAGAAAAATAAAGAATCTTACCAAAATAAATATATTTCAATTGCAACCATGACATGCCATACAGACTGGAAAGAACCAATGACGATTCCCATTTTCATCAATGCCAAATTAGCCAACTTTGAAATCGCACTTCACTTTCCAAAAAATGAGGCATAGCATGTTGATATGGTATGATTAATCATAATCATTTGATAAAATCTATATCGATACAGAGCACGACAGTGCCAGTTAGCCCATTTTCAGATCAGCCCTCTCTCTACTAGAAATCTTGGGGAATACCATCGGAATTTTGGGGTTTTTTTTCAAGAAACTAGACTTCCACACCCACAATTTAAACC
Organism: Terebella lapidaria; assembly: GCA_949152475.1. Lineage (NCBI taxonomy): Eukaryota > Metazoa > Annelida > Polychaeta > Terebellida > Terebellidae > Terebella > Terebella lapidaria. Next base: position 36,830,967 of record OX424566.1, read on the forward strand.
CACACGTGAATCAATATCACTGTGTGTGATTTCCAAGGCAACCATGTATACATCTAGCGATATTACGTCACTTTAAACGGAAATCTCAATGTGTGAGGCTTTCCCAAGTAATGTTTCTCATTCTGAATCTGACCAAATTCTTGAGCTTAATTCTCAAACCACAGTATGCAAAATGTCAGTAACAACGTTTTATTGTTCAAAACAAATAATTAAACTCAACAATGTCAATGTAACAAAATAAAATTATCAATATATCACAGATAATGTTCAAACTTAACAAAAATACAATAACGAACAAAACCCTCAAAGTTTCAGCTGCCTGAAACTCATCCTTCTGTCCTTCATGGACTGCTGTTTTTTCCATGACTTGGATTTCACATGGTAGTGTTTCAGCTCTGACCGATAGCTTTGATCATTCATTGGCCGGTATGATGCAGGCTCACAGAAGGATAGGTTTTCTTGAACAAAATCTTTGTAACCACCTTCGAGCAAGTAGATTTCTGGATAGCAAAGAAGTGGGTATCTCTCTTTGTTGGCTTCCCGGTCCATTTGACGAAGGAAACGTGCCATCTTTGGTCCTCTTTCAGATGAAAACTCGCAATGGAAGATGATAATTTTCTTTCCTGAGCTGCTATTGGGGTTCGTTTGACAGTCAAAAGTGCTGGACATGGTGTCTCTATTCCATATGTTGATTGCACCTTCAATATGTCCACCATCATACTCATATGGATATCTACAATCAACAATGACAAACTCTTCTACAGCTTGCGAGTATTCATTTTGCAGCAGCTTCGCCATTGTTTTTGAAGAGATGGCTTTCAGGTCAGGATGTTTGCCAGATACAGTTGGCAAAGAATGTGTCCTGCTCTCGCCTTCAATAGTGGCTTCATTCTCGTTGCATTCATCTCGTGTGTTTTTCAAGCCTGTGTCAGAGAGATTGATAGGCTCAAATGCTCGTCTTTTCGGGGGTGAGTAGTCATCATCGCCATACCAAGCAGACGGTCTTTTACATGGTGAATGTGATTCCACATCATCTTCAAGGATCAAACTGTCTTCTGAATGAATCCCACTGTCATCGCTCATAAGTGATGTGTTCATGGTTGAAAGATCATCGTCCATGTCAAAATTCAAGGCAAGTCGAACCATTTTGAGAATATAGAAGGATTACTGTAGTACTTTTTTGGATATGAACCAGAGGAAGTGACTGTCAGAATGAAATTCCACTTCTTATATTAGATTATGCAAGTGTGTTTCGTTGTAATCTTTTAATCTATGCAAGCTGTTGATAGTTTGTAAGTTTTCACACATGCCTGACAGGACCCTGAACAATTGATTAATTGCAATGTACATTTTCAATCAATCGCTTTGGACAATGGATCTAGAGCTTGATTTGACATCATGATTTTTTTTTTACATTTATCAGCCATTTTTAACTGAATGTCATTCCACATAGATATAAAATCTGAGTACTTAGAAAAATAAAGAATCTTACCAAAATAAATATATTTCAATTGCAACCATGACATGCCATACAGACTGGAAAGAACCAATGACGATTCCCATTTTCATCAATGCCAAATTAGCCAACTTTGAAATCGCACTTCACTTTCCAAAAAATGAGGCCTAGCATGTTGATATGGTAGGATTAATCATAATCATTTGATAAAATCTATATCGATACAGAGCACGACAGTGCCAGTTAGCCCGTTTTCAGATCAGCCCTCTCTCTACTAGAAATCTTGGGGAATACCATCGGAACTTTGGGGGGTTTTTTTCAAGAAACTAGACTTCCACACCCACAATTTAAACCCACACGTGAATCAATATCACTGTGTGTGATTTCCAAGGCAACCATGTATACATCTAGCGATATTACGTCACTTTAAACGGAAATCTCAATGTGTGAGGCTTTCCCAAGTAATGTTTCTCATTCTGAATCTGACCAAATTCTTGAGCTTAATTCTCAAACCACAGTATGCAAAATGTCAGTAACAACGTTTTATTGTTCAAAACAAATACTTAAACTCAACAATGTCAATGTAACAAAATAAAATTATCAATATATCACAGATAATGTTCAAACTTAACAAAAATACAATAACGAACAAAACCCTCAAAGTTTCAGCTGCCTGAAACTCATCCTTCTGTCCTTCATGGACTGCTGTTTTTTCCATGACTTGGATTTCACACGGTAGTGTTTCAGCTCTGACCGATAGCTTGGATCATTCATTGGCCGGTATGATGCAGGCTCACAGAAGGATAGGTTTTCTTGAACAAAATCTTTGTAACCACCTTCGAGCAAGTAGATTTCTGGATAGCAAAGAAGTGGGTATCTCTCTTTGTTGGCTTCCCGGTCCATTTGACGAAGGAAACGTGCCATCTTTGGTCCTCTTTCAGATGAAAACTCGCAATGAAAGATGATAATTTTCTTTCCTGAGCTGCTATTGGGGTTCGTTTGACAGTCAAAAGTGCTGGACATGGTGTCTCTATTCCATATGTTGATTGCACCTTCAATATGTCCACCATCATACTCATATGGATATCTACAATCAACAATGACAAACTCTTCTACAGCTTGCGAGTATTCATTTTGCAGCAGCTTCGCCATTGTTTTTGAAGAGATGGCTTTCAGGTCAGGATGTTTGCCAGATACAGTTGGCAAAGATGTGTCCTGCTCTCGCCTTCAATAGTGGCTTCATTCTCGTTGCATTCATCTCGTGTGTTTTTCAAGCCTGTGTCAGAGAGATTGATAGGCTCAAATGCTCGTCTTTTTGGGGGTGAGTAGTCATCATCGCCATACCAAGCAGACGGTCTTTTACATGGTGAATGTGATTCCACATCATCTTCAAGGATCAAACTGTCGTCTGAATGAATCCCACTGTCATCGCTCATAAGTGATGTGTTCATGGTTGAAAGATCATCGTCCATGTCAAAATTCAAGGCAAGTCGAACCATTTTGAGAATATAGAAGGATTACTGTAGTACTTTTTTGGATATGAACCAGAGGAAGTGACTGTCAGAATGAAATTCCACTTCTTATATTAGATTATGCAAGTGTGTTTCGTTGTAATCTTTTAATCTATGCAAGCTGTTGATAGTTTGTAAGTTTTCACACATGCCTGACAGGACCCTGAACAATTGATTAATTGCAATGTACATTTTCAATCAATCGCTTTGGACAATGGATCTTGAGCTTGATTTGACATCATGATTTTTTTTTTACATTTATCAGCCATTTTTAACTGAATGTCATTCCACATAGATATAAAATCTGAGTACTTAGAAAAATAAAGAATCTTACCAAAATAAATATATTTCAATTGCAACCATGACATGCCATACAGACTGGAAAGAACCAATGACGATTCCCATTTTCATCAATGCCAAATTAGCCAACTTTGAAATCGCACTTCACTTTCCAAAAAATGAGGCCTAGCATGTTGATATGGTAGGATTAATCATAATCATTTGATAAAATCTATATCGATACAGAGCACGACAGTGCCAGTTAGCCCGTTTTCAGATCAGCCCTCTCTCTACTAGAAATCTTGGGGAATACCATCGGAATTTTGGGGTTTTTTTTCAAGAAACTAGACTTCCACACCCACAATTTAAACCCACACGTGAATCAATATCACTGTGTGTGATTTCCAAGGCAACCATGTATACATCTAGCGATATTACGTCACTTTAAACGGAAATCTCAATGTGTGAGGCTTTCCCAAGTAATGTTTCTCATTCTGAATCTGACCAAATTCTTGAGCTTAATTCTCAAACCACAGTATGCAAAATGTTAGTGACAACGTTTTATTGTTCAAAACAAATACTTAAACTCAACAATGTCAATGTAACAAAATAAAATTATCAATATATCACAGATAATGTTCAAACTTAACAAAAATACAATAACGAACAAAACCCTCAAAGTTTCAGCTGCCTGAAACTCATCCTTCTGTCCTTCATGGACTGCTGTTTTTTCCATGACTTGGATTTCACACGGTAGTGTTTCAGCTCTGACCGATAGCTTGGATCATTCATTGGCCGGTATGATGCAGGCTCACAGAAGGATAGGTTTTCTTGAACAAAATCTTTGTAACCACCTTCGAGCAAGTAGATTTCTGGATAGCAAAGAAGTGGGTATCTCTCTTTGTTGGCTTCCCGGTCCATTTGACGAAGGAAACGTGCCATCTTTGGTCCTCTTTCAGATGAAAACTCGCAATGAAAGATGATAATTTTCTTTCCTGAGCTGCTATTGGGGTTCGTTTGACAGTCAAAAGTGCTGGAAATGGTGTCTCTATTCCATATGTTGATTGCACCTTCAATATGTCCACCATCATACTCATATGGATATCTACAATCAACAATGACAAACTCTTCTACAGCTTGCGAGTATTCATTTTGCAGCAGCTTCGCCATTGTTTTTGAAGAGATGGCTTTCAGGTCAGGGTGTTTGCCAGATACAGTTGGCAAAGAATGTGTCCTGCTCTCGCCTTCAATAGTGGCTTCATTCTCGTTGCATTCATCTCGTGTGTTTTTCAAGCCTGTGTCAGAGAGATTGATAGGCTCAAATCCTCGTCTTTTCGGGGGTGAGTAGTCATCATCGCCATACCAAGCAGACGGTCTTTTACATGGTGAATGTGATTCCACATCATCTTCAAGGATCAAACTGTCTTCTGAATGAATCCCACTGTCATCGCTCATAAGTGATGTGTTCATGGTTGAAAGATCATCGTCCATGTCAAAATTCAAGGCAAGTCGAACCATTTTGAGAATATAGAAGGATTACTGTAGTACTTTTTTGGATATGAACCAGAGAAAGAGACTGTCAGAATGAAATTCCACTTCTTATATTAGATTATGCAAGTGTGTTTCGTTGTAATCTTTTAATCTATGCAAGCTGTTGATAGTTTGTAAGTTTTCACACATGCCTGACAGGACCCTGAACAATTGATTAATTGCAATGTACATTTTCAATCAATCGCTTTGGACAATGGATCTTGAGCTTGATTTGACATCATGATTTTTTTTTTACATTTATCAGCCATTTTTAACTGAATGTCATTCCACATAGATATAAAATCTGAGTACTTAGAAAAATAAAGAATCTTACCAAAATAAATATATTTCAATTGCAACCATGACATGCCATACAGACTGGAAAGAACCAATGACGATTCCCATTTTCATCAATGCCAAATTAGCCAACTTTGAAATCGCACTTCACTTTCCAAAAAATGAGGCTTAGCATGTTGATATGGTAGGATTAATCATAATCATTTGATAAAATCTATATCGATACAGAGCACGACAGTGCCAGTTAGCCCGTTTTCAGATCAGCCCTCTCTCTACTAGAAATCTTGGGGAATACCATCGGAATTTTGGGGGTTTTTTTCAAGAAACTAGACTTCCACACCCACAATTTAAACCCACACGTGAATCAATATCACTGTGTGTGATTTCCAAGGCAACCATGTATACATCTAGCGATATTACGTCACTTTAAACGGAAATCTCAATGTGTGAGGCTTTCCCAAGTAATGTTTCTCATTCTGAATCTGACCAAATTCTTGAGCTTAATTCTCAAACCACAGTATGCAAAATGTCAGTAACAACGTTTTATTGTTCAAAACAAATAATTAAACTCAACAATGTCAATGTAACAAAATAAAATTATCAATATATCACAGATAATGTTCAAACTTAACAAAAATACAATAACGAACAAAACCCTCAAAGTTTCAGCTGCCTGAAACTCATCCTTCTGTCCTTCATGGACTGCTGTTTTTTCCATGACTTGGATTTCACATGGTAGTGTTTCAGCTCTGACCGATAGCTTGGATCATTCATTGGCCGGTATGATGCAGGCTCACAGAAGGATAGGTTTTCTTGAACAAAATCTTTGTAACCACCTTCGAGCAAGTAGATTTCTGGATAGCAAAGAAGTGGGTATCTCTCTTTGTTGGCTTCCCGGTCCATTTGACGAAGGAAACGTGCCATCTTTGGTCCTCTTTCAGATGAAAACTCGCAATGAAAGATGATAATTTTCTTTCCTGAGCTGCTATTGGGGTTCGTTTGACAGTCAAAAGTGCTGGACATGGTGTCTCTATTCCATATGTTGATTGCGCCTTCAATATGTCCACCATCATACTCATATGGATATCTACAATCAACAATGACAAACTCTTCTACAGCTTGCGAGTATTCATTTTGCAGCAGCTTCGCCATTGTTTTTGAAGAGATGGCTTTCAGGTCAGGATGTTTGCCAGATACAGTTGGCAAAGAATGTGTCCTGCTCTCGCCTTCAATAGTGGCTTCCTTCTCGTTGCATTCATCTCGTGTGTTTTTCAAGCCTGTGTCAGAGAGATTGATAGGCTCAAATGCTCGTCTTTTCGGGGGTGAGTAGTCATCATCGCCATTCCAAGCAGACGGTCTTTTACATGGTGAATGTGATTCCACATCATCTTCAAGGATCAAACTGTCTTCTGAATGAATCCCACTGTAATCGCTCATAAGTGATGTGTTCATGGTTGAAAGATCATCGTCCATGTCAAAATTCAAGGCAAGTCGAACCATTTTGAGAATATAGAAGGATTACTGTAGTACTTTTTTGGATATGAACCAGAGGAAGTGACTGTCAGAATGAAATTCCACTTCTTATATTAGATTATGCAAGTGTGTTTCGTTGTAATCTTTTAATCTATGCAAGCTGTTGATAGTTTGTAAGTTTTCACACATGCCTGACAGGACCCTGAACAATTGATTAATTGCAATGTACATTTTCAATCAATCGCTTTGGACAATGGATCTAGAGCTTGATTTGACATCATGATTTTTTTTTTACATTTATCAGCCATTTTTAACTGAATGTCATTCCACATAGATATAAAATCTGAGTACTTAGAAAAATAAAGAATCTTACCAAAATAAATATATTTCAATTGCAACCATGACATGCCATACAGACTGGAAAGAACCAATGACGATTCCCATTTTCATCAATGCCAAATTAGCCAACTTTGAAATCGCACTTCACTTTCCAAAAAATGAGGCTTAGCATGTTGATATGGTAGGATTAATCATAATCATTTGATAAAATCTATATCGATACAGAGCACGACAGTGCCAGTTAGCCCGTTTTCAGATCAGCCCTCTCTTTACTAGAAATCTTGGGGAATACCATCGGAATTTTGGGGTTTTTTTTCAAGAAACTAGACTTCCACACCCACAATTTAAACCCACACGTGAATCAATATCACTGTGTGTGATTTCCAAGGCAACCATGTATACATCTAGCGATATTACGTCACTTTAAACGGAAATCTCAATGTGTGAGGCTTTCCCAAGTAATGTTTCTCATTCTGAATCTGACCAAATTCTTGAGCTTAATTCTCAAACCACAGTATGCAAAATGTCAGTAACAACGTTTTATTGTTCAAAACAAATACTTAAACTCAACAATGTCAATGTAACAAAATAAAATTATCAATATATCACAGATAATGTTCAAACTTAACAAAAATACAATAACGAACAAAACCCTCAAAGTTTCAGCTGCCTGAAACTCATCCTTCTGTCCTTCATGGACTGCTGTTTTTTCCATGACTTGGATTTCACACGGTAGTGTTTCAGCTCTGACCGATAGCTTGGATCATTCATTGGCCGGTATGATGCAGGCTCACAGAAGGATAGGTTTTCTTGAACAAAATCTTTGTAACCACCTTCGAGCAAGTAGATTTCTGGATAGCAAAGAAGTGGGTATCTCTCTTTGTTGGCTTCCTGGTCCATTTGACGAAGGAAACGTGCCATCTTTGGTCCTCTTTCAGATGAAAACTCGCAATGAAAGATGCTAATTTTCTTTCCTGAGCTGCTATTGGGGTTCGTTTGACAGTCAAAAGTGCTGGACATGGTGTCTCTATTCCATATGTTGATTGCACCTTCAATATGTCCACCATCATACTCATATGGATATCTACAATCAACAATGACAAACTCTTCTACAGCTTGCAAGTATTCATTTTGCAGCAGCTTCGCCATTGTTTTTGAAGAGATGGCTTTCAGGTCAGGATGTTTGCCAGATACAGTTGGCAAAGAATGTGTCCTGCTCTCGCCTTCAATAGTGGCTTCATTCTCGTTGCATTCATCTCGTGTGTTTTTCAAGCCTGTGTCAGAGAGATTGATAGGCTCAAATGCTCGTCTTTTCGGGGGTGAGTAGTCATCATCGCCATACCAAGCAGACGGTCTTTTACATGGTGAATGTGATTCCACATCATCTTCAAGGATCAAACTGTCTTCTGAATGAATCCCACTGTCATCGCTCATAAGTGATGTGTTCATGGTTGAAAGATCATCGTCCATGTCAAAATTCAAGGCAAGTCGAACCATTTTGAGAATATAGAAGGATTACTGTAGTACTTTTTTGGATATGAACCAGAGGAAGTGACTGTCAGAATGAAATTCCACTTCTTATATTAGATTATGCAAGTGTGTTTCGTTGTAATCTTTTAATCTATGCAAGCTGTTGATAGTTTGTAAGTTTTCACACATGCCTGACAGGACCCTGAACAATTGATTAATTGCAATGTACATTTTCAATCAATCGCTTTGGACAATGGATCTTGAGCTTGATTTGACATCATGATTTTTTTTTTACATTTATCAGCCATTTTTAACTGAATGTCATTCCACATAGATATAAAATCTGAGTACTTAGAAAAATAAAGAATCTTACCAAAATAAATATATTTCAATTGCAACCATGACATGCCATACAGACTGGAAAGAACCAATGACGATTCCCATTTTCATCAATGCCAAATTAGCCAACTTTGAAATCGCACTTCACTTTCCAAAAAATGAGGCTTAGCATGTTGATATGGTAGGATTAATCATAATCATTTGATAAAATCTATATCGATACAGAGCACGACAGTGCCAGTTAGCCCGTTTTCAGATCAGCCCTCTCTCTACTAGAAATCTTGGGGAATACCATCGGAATTTTGGGGTTTTTTTCTCAAGAAACTAGACTTCCACACCCACAATTTAAACCCACACGTGAATCAATATCACTGTGTGTGATTTCCAAGGCAACCATGTATACATCTAGCGATATTACGTCACTTTAAACGGAAATCTCAATGTGTGAGGCTTTCCCAAGTAATGTTTCTCATTCTGAATCTGACCAAATTCTTGAGCTTAATTCTCAAACCACAGTATGCAAAATGTCAGTAACAACGTTTTATTGTTCAAAACAAATACTTAAACTCAACAATGTCAATGTAACAAAATAAAATTATCAATATATCACAGATAATGTTCAAACTTAACAAAAATACAATAACGAACAAAACCCTCAAAGTTTCAGCTGCCTGAAACTCATCCTTCTGTCCTTCATGGACTGCTGTTTTTTCCATGACTTGGATTTCACACGGTAGTGTTTCAGCTCTGACCGATAGCTTGGATCATTCATTGGCCGGTATGATGCAGGCTCACAGAAGGATAGGTTTTCTTGAACAAAATCTTTGTAACCACCTTCGAGCAAGTAGATTTCTGGATAGCAAAGAAGTGGGTATCTCTCTTTGTTGGCTTCCAGGTCCATTTGACGAAGGAAACGTGCCATCTTTGGTCCTCTTTCAGATGAAAACTCGCAATGAAAGATGATAATTTTCTTTCCTGAGCTGCTATTGGGGTTCGTTTGACAGTCAAAAGTGCTGGACATGGTGTCTCTATTCCATATGTTGATTGCACCTTCAATATGTCCACCATCATACTCATATGTATATCTACAATCAACAATGACAAACTCTTCTACAGCTTGCGAGTATTCATTTTGCAGCAGCTTCGCCATTGTTTTTGAAGAGATGGCTTTCAGGTCAGGATGTTTGCCAGATACAGTTGGCAAAGAATGTGTCCTGCTCTCGCCTTCAATAGTGGCTTCATTCTCGTTGCATTCATCTCGTGTGTTTTTCAAGCCTGTGTCAGAGAGATTGATAGGCTCAAATGCTCGTCTTTTCGGGGGTGAGTAGTCATCATCGCCATACCAAGCAGACGGTCTTTTACATGGTGAATGTGATTCCACATCATCTTCAAGGATCAAACTGTCTTCTGAATGAATCCCACTGTCATCGCTCATAAGTGATGTGTTCATGGTTGAAAGATCATCGTCCATGTCAAAATTCAAGGCAAGTCGAACCATTTTGAGAATATAGAAGGATTACTGTAGTACTTTTTTGGATATGAACCAGAGGAAGTGACTGTCAGAATGAAATTCCACTTCTTATATTAGATTATGCAAGTGTGTTTCGTTGTAATCTTTTAATCTATGCAAGCTGTTGATAGTTTGTAAGTTTTCACACATGCCTGACAGGACCCTGAACAATTGATTAATTGCAATGTACATTTTCAATCAATCGCTTTGGACAATGGATCTTGAGCTTGATTTGACATCATGATTTTTTTTTTACATTTATCAGCCATTTTTAACTGAATGTCATTCCACATAGATATAAAATCTGAGTACTTAGAAAAATAAAGAATCTTACCAAAATAAATATATTTCAATTGCAACCATGACATGCCATACAGACTGGAAAGAACCAATGACGATTCCCATTTTCATCAATGCCAAATTAGCCAACTTTGAAATCGCACTTCACTTTCCAAAAAATGAGGCTTAGCATGTTGATATGGTAGGATTAATCATAATCATTTGATAAAATCTATATCGATACAGAGCACGACAGTGCCAGTTAGCCCGTTTTCAGATCAGCCCTCTCTCTACTAGAAATCTTGGGGAATACCATCGGAATTTTGGGGGTTTTTTCTCAAGAAACTAGACTTCCACACCCACAATTTAAACCCACACGTGAATCAATATCACTGTGTGTGATTTCCAAGGCAACCATGTATACATCTAGCGATATTACGTCACTTTAAACGGAAATCTCAATGTGTGAGGCTTTCCCAAGTAATGTTTCTCATTCTGAATCTGACCAAATTCTTGAGCTTAATTCTCAAACCACAGTATGCAAAATGTCAGTAACAACGTTTTATTGTTCAAAACAAATACTTAAACTCAACAATGTCAATGTAACAAAATAAAATTATCAATATATCACAGATAATGTTCAAACTTAACAAAAATACAATAACGAACAAAACCCTCAAAGTTTCAGCTGCCTGAAACTCATCCTTCTGTCCTTCATGGACTGCTGTTTTTTCCATGACTTGGATTTCACACGGTAGTGTTTCAGCTCTGACCGATAGCTTGGATCATTCATTGGCCGGTATGATGCAGGCTCACAGAAGGATAGGTTTTCTTGAACAAAATCTTTGTAACCACCTTCGAGCAAGTAGATTTCTGGATAGCAAAGAAGTGGGTATCTCTCTTTGTTGGCTTCCAGGTCCATTTGACGAAGGAAACGTGCCATCTTTGGTCCTCTTTCAGATGAAAACTCGCAATGAAAGATGATAATTTTCTTTCCTGAGCTGCTATTGGGGTTCGTTTGACAGTCAAAAGTGCTGGACATGGTGTCTCTATTCCATATGTTGATTGCACCTTCAATATGTCCACCATCATACTCATATGGATATCTACAATCAACAATGACAAACTCTTCTACAGCTTGCGAGTATTCATTTTGCAGCAGCTTCGCCATTGTTTTTGAAGAGATGGCTTTCAGGTCAGGATGTTTGCCAGATACAGTTGGCAAAGAATGTGTCCTGCTCTCGCCTTCAATAGTGGCTTCATTCTCGTTGCATTCATCTCGTGTGTTTTTCAAGCCTGTGTCAGAGAGATTGATAGGCTCAAATGCTCGTCTTTTCGGGGGTGAGTAGTCATCATCGCCATACCAAGCAGACGGTCTTTTACATGGTGAATGTGATTCCACATCATCTTCAAGGATCAAACTGTCTTCTGAATGAATCCCACTGTCATCGCTCATAAGTGATGTGTTCATGGTTGAAAGATCATCGTCCATGTCAAAATTCAAGGCAAGTCGAACCATTTTGAGAATATAGAAGGATTACTGTAGTACTTTTTTGGATATGAACCAGAGGAAGTGACTGTCAGAATGAAATTCCACTTCTTATATTAGATTATGCAAGTGTGTTTCGTTGTAATCTTTTAATCTATGCAAGCTGTTGATAGTTTGTAAGTTTTCACACATGCCTGACAGGACCCTGAACAATTGATTAATTGCAATGTACATTTTCAATCAATCGCTTTGGACAATGGATCTTGAGCTTGATTTGACATCATGATTTTTTTTTTACATTTATCAGCCATTTTTAACTGAATGTCATTCCACATAGATATAAAATCTGAGTACTTAGAAAAATAAAGAATCTTACCAAAATAAATATATTTCAATTGCAACCATGACATGCCATACAGACTGGAAAGAACCAATGACGATTCCCATTTTCATCAATGCCAAATTAGCCAACTTTGAAATCGCACTTCACTTTCCAAAAAATGAGGCTTAGCATGTTGATATGGTAGGATTAATCATAATCATTTGATAAAATCTATATCGATACAGAGCACGACAGTGCCAGTTAGCCCGTTTTCAGATCAGCCCTCTCTCTACTAGAAATCTTGGGGAATACCATCGGAATTTTGGGGGTTTTTTTCAAGAAACTAGACTTCCACACCCACAATTTAAACCCACACGTGAATCAATATCACTGTGTGTGATTTCCAAGGCAACCATGTATACATCTAGCGATATTACGTCACTTTAAACGGAAATCTCAATGTGTGAGGCTTTCCCAAGTAATGTTTCTCATTCTGAATCTGACCAAATTCTTGAGCTTAATTCTCAAACCACAGTATGCAAAATGTCAGTAACAACGTTTTATTGTTCAAAACAAATACTTAAACTCAACAATGTCAATGTAACAAAATAAAATTATCAATATATCACAGATAATGTTCAAACTTAACAAAAATACAATAACGAACAAAACCCTCAAAGTTTCAGCTGCCTGAAACTCATCCTTCTGTCCTTCATGGACTGCTGTTTTTTCCATGACTTGGATTTCACACGGTAGTGTTTCAGCTCTGACCGATAGCTTGGATCATTCATTGGCCGGTATGATGCAGGCTCACAGAAGGATAGGTTTTCTTGAACAAAATCTTTGTAACCACCTTCGAGCAAGTAGATTTCTGGATAGCAAAGAAGTGGGTATCTCTCTTTGTTGGCTTCCCGGTCCATTTGACGAAGGAAACGTGCCATCTTTGGTCCTCTTTCAGATGAAAACTCGCAATGAAAGATGATAATTTTCTTTCCTGAGCTGCTATTGGGGTTCGTTTGACAGTCAAAAGTGCTGGACATGGTGTCTCTATTCCATATGTTGATTGCACCTTCAATATGTCCACCATCATACTCATATGGATATCTACAATCAACAATGACAAACTCTTCTACAGCTTGTGAGTATTCATTTTGCAGCAGCTTCGCCATTGTTTTGAAGAGATGGCTTTCAGGTCAGGATGTTTGCCAGATACAGTTGGCAAAGAATGTGTCCTGCTCTCGCCTTCAATAGTGGCTTCATTCTCGTTGCATTCATCTCGTGTGTTTTTCAAGCCTGTGTCAGAGAGATTGATAGGCTCAAATGCTCGTCTTTTCGGGGGTGAGTAGTCATCATCGCCATACCAAGCAGACGGTCTTTTACATGGTGAATGTGATTCCACATCATCTTCAAGGATCAAACTGTCTTCTGAATGAATCCCACTGTCATCGCTCATAAGTGATGTGTTCATGGTTGAAAGATCATCGTCCATGTCAAAATTCAAGGCAAGTCGAACCATTTTGAGAATATAGAAGGATTACTGTAGTACTTTTTTGGATATGAACCAGAGGAAGTGACTGTCAGAATGAAATTCCACTTCTTATATTAGATTATGCAAGTGTGTTTCGTTGTAATCTTTTAATCTATGCAAGCTGTTGATAGTTTGTAAGTTTTCACACATGCCTGACAGGACCCTGAACAATTGATTAATTGCAATGTACATTTTCAATCAATCGCTTTGGACAATGGATCTAGAGCTTGATTTGACATCATGATTTTTTTTTTACATTTATCAGCCATTTTTAACTGAATGTCATTCCACATAGATATAAAATCTGAGTACTTAGAAAAATAAAGAATCTTACCAAAATAAATATATTTCAATTGCAACCATGACATGCCATACAGACTGGAAAGAACCAATGACGATTCCCATTTTCATCAATGCCAAATTAGCCAACTTTGAAATCGCACTTCACTTTCCAAAAAATGAGGCCTAGCATGTTGATATGGTAGGATTAATCATAATCATTTGATAAAATCTATATCGATACAGAGCACGACAGTGCCAGTTAGCCCGTTTTCAGATCAGCCCTCTCTCTACTAGAAATCTTGGGGAATACCATCGGAACTTTGGGGGGTTTTTTTTCAAGAAACTAGACTTCCACACCCACAATTTAAACCCACACGTGAATCAATATCACTGTGTGTGATTTCCAAGGCAACCATGTATACATCTAGCGATATTACGTCACTTTAAACGGAAATCTCAATGTGTGAGGCTTTCCCAAGTAATGTTTCTCATTCTGAATCTGACCAAATTCTTGAGCTTAATTCTCAAACCACAGTATGCAAAATGTCAGTAACAACGTTTTATTGTTCAAAACAAATACTTAAACTCAACAATGTCAATGTAACAAAATAAAATTATCAATATATCACAGATAATGTTCAAACTTAACAAAAATACAATAACGAACAAAACCCTCAAAGTTTCAGCTGCCTGAAACTCATCCTTCTGTCCTTCATGGACTGCTGTTTTTTCCATGACTTGGATTTCACACGGTAGTGTTTCAGCTCTGACCGATAGCTTGGATCATTCATTGGCCGGTATGATGCAGGCTCACAGAAGGATAGGTTTTCTTGAACAAAATCTTTGTAACCACCTTCGAGCAAGTAGATTTCTGGATAGCAAAGAAGTGGGTATCTCTCTTTGTTGGCTTCCCGGTCCATTTGACGAAGGAAACGTGCCATCTTTGGTCCTCTTTCAGATGAAAACTCGCAATGAAAGATGATAATTTTCTTTCCTGAGCTGCTATTGGGGTTCGTTTGACAGTCAAAAGTGCTGGACATGGTGTCTCTATTCCATATGTTGATTGCACCTTCAATATGTCCACCATCATACTCATATGGATATCTACAATCAACAATGACAAACTCTTCTACAGCTTGCGAGTATTCATTTTGCAGCAGCTTCGCCATTGTTTTTGAAGAGATGGCTTTCAGGTCAGGATGTTTGCCAGATACAGTTGGCAAAGAATGTGTCCTGCTCTCGCCTTCAATAGTGGCTTCATTCTCGTTGCATTCATCTCGTGTGTTTTTCAAGCCTGTGTCAGAGAGATTGATAGGCTCAAATGCTCGTCTTTTTGGGGGTGAGTAGTCATCATCGCCATACCAAGCAGACGGTCTTTTACATGGTGAATGTGATTCCACATCATCTTCAAGGATCAAACTGTCTTCTGAATGAATCCCACTGTCATCGCTCATAAGTGATGTGTTCATGGTTGAAAGATCATCGTCCATGTCAAAATTCAAGGCAAGTCGAACCATTTTGAGAATATAGAAGGATTACTGTAGTACTTTTTTGGATATGAACCAGAGGAAGTGACTGTCAGAATGAAATTCCACTTCTTATATTAGATTATGCAAGTGTGTTTCGTTGTAATCTTTTAATCTATGCAAGCTGTTGATAGTTTGTAAGTTTTCACACATGCCTGACAGGACCCTGAACAATTGATTAATTGCAATGTACATTTTCAATCAATCGCTTTGGACAATGGATCTTGAGCTTGATTTGACATCATGATTTTTTTTTTACATTTATCAGCCATTTTTAACTGAATGTCATTCCACATAGATATAAAATCTGAGTACTTAGAAAAATAAAGAATCTTACCAAAATAAATATATTTCAATTGCAACCATGACATGCCATACAGACTGGAAAGAACCAATGACGATTCCCATTTTCATCAATGCCAAATTAGCCAACTTTGAAATCGCACTTCACTTTCCAAAAAATGAGGCTTAGCATGTTGATATGGTAGGATTAATCATAATCATTTGATAAAATCTATATCGATACAGAGCACGACAGTGCCAGTTAGCCCGTTTTCAGATCAGCCCTCTCTCTACTAGAAATCTTGGGGAATACCATCGGAATTTTGGGGTTTTTTTCTCAAGAAACTAGACTTCCACACCCACAATTTAAACCCACACGTGAATCAATATCACTGTGTGTGATTTCCAAGGCAACCATGTATACATCTAGCGATATTACGTCACTTTAAACGGAAATCTCAATGTGTGAGGCTTTCCCAAGTAATGTTTCTCATTCTGAATCTGACCAAATTCTTGAGCTTAATTCTCAAACCACAGTATGCAAAATGTCAGTAACAACGTTTTATTGTTCAAAACAAATACTTAAACTCAACAATGTCAATGTAACAAAATAAAATTATCAATATATCACAGATAATGTTCAAACTTAACAAAAATACAATAACGAACAAAACCCTCAAAGTTTCAGCTGCCTGAAACTCATCCTTCTGTCCTTCATGGACTGCTGTTTTTTCCATGACTTGGATTTCACACGGTAGTGTTTCAGCTCTGACCGATAGCTTGGATCATTCATTGGCCGGTATGATGCAGGCTCACAGAAGGATAGGTTTTCTTGAACAAAATCTTTGTAACCACCTTCGAGCAAGTAGATTTCTGGATAGCAAAGAAGTGGGTATCTCTCTTTGTTGGCTTCCAGGTCCATTTGACGAAGGAAACGTGCCATCTTTGGTCCTCTTTCAGATGAAAACTCGCAATGAAAGATGATAATTTTCTTTCCTGAGCTGCTATTGGGGTTCGTTTGACAGTCAAAAGTGCTGGACATGGTGTCTCTATTCCATATGTTGATTGCACCTTCAATATGTCCACCATCATACTCATATGGATATCTACAATCAACAATGACAAACTCTTCTACAGCTTGCGAGTATTCATTTTGCAGCAGCTTCGCCATTGTTTTTGAAGAGATGGCTTTCAGGTCAGGATGTTTGCCAGATACAGTTGGCAAAGAATGTGTCCTGCTCTCGCCTTCAATAGTGGCTTCATTCTCGTTGCATTCATCTCGTGTGTTTTTCAAGCCTGTGTCAGAGAGATTGATAGGCTCAAATGCTCGTCTTTTCGGGGGTGAGTAGTCATCATCGCCATACCAAGCAGACGGTCTTTTACATGGTGAATGTGATTCCACATCATCTTCAAGGATCAAACTGTCTTCTGAATGAATCCCACTGTCATCGCTCATAAGTGATGTGTTCATGGTTGAAAGATCATCGTCCATGTCAAAATTCAAGGCAAGTCGAACCATTTTGAGAATATAGAAGGATTACTGTAGTACTTTTTTGGATATGAACCAGAGGAAGTGACTGTCAGAATGAAATTCCACTTCTTATATTAGATTATGCAAGTGTGTTTCGTTGTAATCTTTTAATCTATGCAAGCTGTTGATAGTTTGTAAGTTTTCACACATGCCTGACAGGACCCTGAACAATTGATTAATTGCAATGTACATTTTCAATCAATCGCTTTGGACAATGGATCTTGAGCTTGATTTGACATCATGATTTTTTTTTTACATTTATCAGCCATTTTTAACTGAATGTCATTCCACATAGATATAAAATCTGAGTACTTAGAAAAATAAAGAATCTTACCAAAATAAATATATTTCAATTGCAACCATGACATGCCATACAGACTGGAAAGAACCAATGACGATTCCCATTTTCATCAATGCCAAATTAGCCAACTTTGAAATCGCACTTCACTTTCCAAAAAATGAGGCTTAGCATGTTGATATGGTAGGATTAATCATAATCATTTGATAAAATCTATATCGATACAGAGCACGACAGTGCCAGTTAGCCCGTTTTCAGATCAGCCCTCTCTCTACTAGAAATCTTGGGGAATACCATCGGAATTTTGGGGGTTTTTTTCAAGAAACTAGACTTCCACACCCACAATTTAAACCCACACGTGAATCAATATCACTGTGTGTGATTTCCAAGGCAACCATGTATACATCTAGCGATATTACGTCACTTTAAACGGAAATCTCAATGTGTGAGGCTTTCCCAAGTAATGTTTCTCATTCTGAATCTGACCAAATTCTTGAGCTTAATTCTCAAACCACAGTATGCAAAATGTCAGTAACAACGTTTTATTGTTCAAAACAAATACTTAAACTCAACAATGTCAATGTAACAAAATAAAATTATCAATATATCACAGATAATGTTCAAACTTAACAAAAATACAATAACGAACAAAACCCTCAAAGTTTCAGCTGCCTGAAACTCATCCTTCTGTCCTTCATGGACTGCTGTTTTTTCCATGACTTGGATTTCACACGGTAGTGTTTCAGCTCTGACCGATAGCTTGGATCATTCATTGGCCGGTATGATGCAGGCTCACAGAAGGATAGGTTTTCTTGAACAAAATCTTTGTAACCACCTTCGAGCAAGTAGATTTCTGGATAGCAAAGAAGTGGGTATCTCTCTTTGTTGGCTTCCCGGTCCATTTGACGAAGGAAACGTGCCATCTTTGGTCCTCTTTCAGATGAAAACTCGCAATGAAAGATGATAATTTTCTTTCCTGAGCTGCTATTGGGGTTCGTTTGACAGTCAAAAGTGCTGGACATGGTGTCTCTATTCCATATGTTGATTGCACCTTCAATATGTCCACCATCATACTCATATGGATATCTACAATCAACAATGACAAACTCTTCTACAGCTTGTGAGTATTCATTTTGCAGCAGCTTCGCCATTGTTTTGAAGAGATGGCTTTCAGGTCAGGATGTTTGCCAGATACAGTTGGCAAAGAATGTGTCCTGCTCTCGCCTTCAATAGTGGCTTCATTCTCGTTGCATTCATCTCGTGTGTTTTTCAAGCCTGTGTCAGAGAGATTGATAGGCTCAAATGCTCGTCTTTTCGGGGGTGAGTAGTCATCATCGCCATACCAAGCAGACGGTCTTTTACATGGTGAATGTGATTCCACATCATCTTCAAGGATCAAACTGTCTTCTGAATGAATCCCACTGTCATCGCTCATAAGTGATGTGTTCATGGTTGAAAGATCATCGTCCATGTCAAAATTCAAGGCAAGTCGAACCATTTTGAGAATATAGAAGGATTACTGTAGTACTTTTTTGGATATGAACCAGAGGAAGTGACTGTCAGAATGAAATTCCACTTCTTATATTAGATTATGCAAGTGTGTTTCGTTGTAATCTTTTAATCTATGCAAGCTGTTGATAGTTTGTAAGTTTTCACACATGCCTGACAGGACCCTGAACAATTGATTAATTGCAATGTACATTTTCAATCAATCGCTTTGGACAATGGATCTAGAGCTTGATTTGACATCATGATTTTTTTTTTACATTTATCAGCCATTTTTAACTGAATGTCATTCCACATAGATATAAAATCTGAGTACTTAGAAAAATAAAGAATCTTACCAAAATAAATATATTTCAATTGCAACCATGACATGCCATACAGACTGGAAAGAACCAATGACGATTCCCATTTTCATCAATGCCAAATTAGCCAACTTTGAAATCGCACTTCACTTTCCAAAAAATGAGGCCTAGCATGTTGATATGGTAGGATTAATCATAATCATTTGATAAAATCTATATCGATACAGAGCACGACAGTGCCAGTTAGCCCGTTTTCAGATCAGCCCTCTCTCTACTAGAAATCTTGGGGAATACCATCGGAACTTTGGGGGGTTTTTTTTCAAGAAACTAGACTTCCACACCCACAATTTAAACCCACACGTGAATCAATATCACTGTGTGTGATTTCCAAGGCAACCATGTATACATCTAGCGATATTACGTCACTTTAAACGGAAATCTCAATGTGTGAGGCTTTCCCAAGTAATGTTTCTCATTCTGAATCTGACCAAATTCTTGAGCTTAATTCTCAAACCACAGTATGCAAAATGTCAGTAACAACGTTTTATTGTTCAAAACAAATACTTAAACTCAACAATGTCAATGTAACAAAATAAAATTATCAATATATCACAGATAATGTTCAAACTTAACAAAAATACAATAACGAACAAAACCCTCAAAGTTTCAGCTGCCTGAAACTCATCCTTCTGTCCTTCATGGACTGCTGTTTTTTCCATGACTTGGATTTCACACGGTAGTGTTTCAGCTCTGACCGATAGCTTGGATCATTCATTGGCCGGTATGATGCAGGCTCACAGAAGGATAGGTTTTCTTGAACAAAATCTTTGTAACCACCTTCGAGCAAGTAGATTTCTGGATAGCAAAGAAGTGGGTATCTCTCTTTGTTGGCTTCCCGGTCCATTTGACGAAGGAAACGTGCCATCTTTGGTCCTCTTTCAGATGAAAACTCGCAATGAAAGATGATAATTTTCTTTCCTGAGCTGCTATTGGGGTTCGTTTGACAGTCAAAAGTGCTGGACATGGTGTCTCTATTCCATATGTTGATTGCACCTTCAATATGTCCACCATCATACTCATATGGATATCTACAATCAACAATGACAAACTCTTCTACAGCTTGCGAGTATTCATTTTGCAGCAGCTTCGCCATTGTTTTTGAAGAGATGGCTTTCAGGTCAGGATGTTTGCCAGATACAGTTGGCAAAGAATGTGTCCTGCTCTCGCCTTCAATAGTGGCTTCATTCTCGTTGCATTCATCTCGTGTGTTTTTCAAGCCTGTGTCAGAGAGATTGATAGGCTCAAATGCTCGTCTTTTTGGGGGTGAGTAGTCATCATCGCCATACCAAGCAGACGGTCTTTTACATGGTGAATGTGATTCCACATGATCTTCAAGGATCAAACTGTCTTCTGAATGAATCCCACTGTCATCGCTCATAAGTGATGTGTTCATGGTTGAAAGATCATCGTCCATGTCAAAATTCAAGGCAAGTCGAACCATTTTGAGAATATAGAAGGATTACTGTAGTACTTTTTTGGATATGAACCAGAGGAAGTGACTGTCAGAATGAAATTCCACTTCTTATATTAGATTATGCAAGTGTGTTTCGTTGTAATCTTTTAATCTATGCAAGCTGTTGATAGTTTGTAAGTTTTCACACATGCCTGACAGGACCCTGAACAATTGATTAATTGCAATGTACATTTTCAATCAATCGCTTTGGACAATGGATCTTGAGCTTGATTTGACATCATGATTTTTTTTTTACATTTATCAGCCATTTTTAACTGAATGTCATTCCACATAGATATAAAATCTGAGTACTTAGAAAAATAAAGAATCTTACCAAAATAAATATATTTCAATTGCAACCATGACATGCCATACAGACTGGAAAGAACCAATGACGATTCCCATTTTCATCAATGCCAAATTAGCCAACTTTGAAATCGCACTTCACTTTCCAAAAAATGAGGCCTAGCATGTTGATATGGTTGGATTAATCATAATCATTTGATAAAATCTATATCGATACAGAGCACGACAGTGCCAGTTAGCCCGTTTTCAGATCAGCCCTCTCTCTACTAGAAATCTTGGGGAATACCATCGGAATTTTGGGGGTTTTTTTCAAGAAACTAGACTTCCACACCCACAATTTAAACCCACACGTGAATCAATATCACTGTGTGTGATTTCCAAGGCAACCATGTATACATCTAGCGATATTACGTCACTTTAAACGGAAATCTCAATGTGTGAGGCTTTCCCAAGTAATGTTTCTCATTCTGAATCTGACCAAATTCTTGAGCTTAATTCTCAAACCACAGTATGCAAAATGTCAGTGACAACGTTTTATTGTTCAAAACAAATACTTAAACTCAACAATGTCAATGTAACAAAATAAAATTATCAATATATCACAGATAATGTTCAAACTTAACAAAAATACAATAACGAACAAAACCCTCAAAGTTTCAGCTGCCTGAAACTCATCCTTCTGTCCTTCATGGACTGCTGTTTTTTCCATGACTTGGATTTCACACGGTAGTGTTTCAGCTCTGACCGATAGCTTGGATCATTCATTGGCCGGTATGATGCAGGCTCACAGAAGGATAGGTTTTCTTGAACAAAATCTTTGTAACCACCTTCGAGCAAGTAGATTTCTGGATAGCAAAGAAGTGGGTATCTCTCTTTGTTGGCTTCCCGGTCCATTTGACGAGGAAACGTGCCATCTTTGGTCCTCTTTCAGATGAAAACTCGCAATGAAAGATGATAATTTTCTTTCCTGAGCTGCTATTGGGGTTCGTTTGACAGTCAAAAGTGCTGGAAATGGTGTCTCTATTCCATATGTTGATTGCACCTTCAATATGTCCACCATCATACTCATATGGATATCTACAATCAACAATGACAAACTCTTCTACAGCTTGCGAGTATTCATTTTGCAGCAGCTTCGCCATTGTTTTTGAAGAGATGGCTTTCAGGTCAGGGTGTTTGCCAGATACAGTTGGCAAAGAATGTGTCCTGCTCTCGCCTTCAATAGTGGCTTCATTCTCGTTGCATTCATCTCGTGTGTTTTTCAAGCCTGTGTCAGAGAGATTGATAGGCTCAAATCCTCGTCTTTTCGGGGGTGAGTAGTCATCATCGCCATACCAAGCAGACGGTCTTTTACATGGTGAATGTGATTCCACATCATCTTCAAGGATCAAACTGTCTTCTGAATGAATCCCACTGTCATCGCTCATAAGTGATGTGTTCATGGTTGAAAGATCATCGTCCATGTCAAAATTCAAGGCAAGTCGAACCATTTTGAGAATATAGAAGGATTACTGTAGTACTTTTTTGGATATGAACCAGAGAAAGAGACTGTCAGAATGAAATTCCACTTCTTATATTAGATTATGCAAGTGTGTTTCGTTGTAATCTTTTAATCTATGCAAGCTGTTGATAGTTTGTAAGTTTTCACACATGCCTGACAGGACCCTGAACAATTGATTAATTGCAATGTACATTTTCAATCAATCGCTTTGGACAATGGATCTTGAGCTTGATTTGACATCATGATTTTTTTTTTACATTTATCAGCCATTTTTAACTGAATGTCATTCCACATAGATATAAAATCTGAGTACTTAGAAAAATAAAGAATCTTACCAAAATAAATATATTTCAATTGCAACCATGACATGCCATACAGACTGGAAAGAACCAATGACGATTCCCATTTTCATCAATGCCAAATTAGCCAACTTTGAAATCGCACTTCACTTTCCAAAAAATGAGGCTTAGCATGTTGATATGGTAGGATTAATCATAATCATTTGATAAAATCTATATCGATACAGAGCACGACAGTGCCAGTTAGCCCGTTTTCAGATCAGCCCTCTCTCTACTAGAAATCTTGGGGAATACCATCGGAATTTTGGGGGTTTTTTTTCAAGAAACTAGACTTCCACACCCACAATTTAAACCCACACGTGAATCAATATCACTGTGTGTGATTTCCAAGGCAACCATGTATACATCTAGCGATATTACGTCACTTTAAACGGAAATCTCAATGTGTGAGGCTTTCCCAAGTAATGTTTCTCATTCTGAATCTGACCAAATTCTTGAGCTTAATTCTCAAACCACAGTATGCAAAATGTCAGTAACAACGTTTTATTGTTCAAAACAAATAATTAAACTCAACAATGTCAATGTAACAAAATAAAATTATCAATATATCACAGATAATGTTCAAACTTAACAAAAATACAATAACGAACAAAACCCTCAAAGTTTCAGCTGCCTGAAACTCATCCTTCTGTCCTTCATGGACTGCTGTTTTTTCCATGACTTGGATTTCACACGGTAGTGTTTCAGCTCTGACCGATAGCTTGGATCATTCATTGGCCGGTATGATGCAGGCTCACAGAAGGATAGGTTTTCTTGAACAAAATCTTTGTAACCACCTTCGAGCAAGTAGATTTCTGGATAGCAAAGAAGTGGGTATCTCTCTTTGTTGGCTTCCCGGTCCATTTGACGAAGGAAACGTGCCATCTTTGGTCCTCTTTCAGATGAAAACTCGCAATGAAAGATGATAATTTTCTTTCCTGAGCTGCTATTGGGGTTCGTTTGACAGTCAAAAGTGCTGGACATGGTGTCTCTATTCCATATGTTGATTGCACCTTCAATATGTCCACCATCATACTCATATGGATATCTACAATCAACAATGACAAACTCTTCTACAGCTTGCGAGTATTCATTTTGCAGCAGCTTCGCCATTGTTTTTGAAGAGATGGCTTTCAGGTCAGGATGTTTGCCAGATACAGTTGGCAAAGAATGTGTCCTGCTCTCGCCTTCAATAGTGGCTTCATTCTCGTTGCATTCATCTCGTGTGTTTTTCAAGCCTGTGTCAGAGAGATTGATAGGCTCAAATGCTCGTCTTTTCGGGGGTGAGTAGTCATCATCGCCATACCAAGCAGACGGTCTTTTACATGGTGAATGTGATTCCACATCATCTTCAATGATCAAACTGTCTTCTGAATGAATCCCACTGTCATCGCTCATAAGTGATGTGTTCATGGTTGAAAGATCATCGTCCATGTCAAAATTCAAGGCAAGTCGAACCATTTTGAGAATATAGAAGGATTACTGTAGTACTTTTTTGGATATGAACCAGAGGAAGTGACTGTCAGAATGAAATTCCACTTCTTATATTAGATTATGCAAGTGTGTTTCGTTGTAATCTTTTAATCTATGCAAGCTGTTGATAGTTTGTAAGTTTTCACACATGCCTGACAGGACCCTGAACAATTGATTAATTGCAATGTACATTTTCAATCAATCGCTTTGGACAATGGATCTTGAGCTTGATTTGACATCATGATTTTTTTTTTACATTTATCAGCCATTTTTAACTGAATGTCATTCCACATAGATATAAAATCTGAGTACTTAGAAAAATAAAGAATCTTACCAAAATAAATATATTTCAATTGCAACCATGACATGCCATACAGACTGGAAAGAACCAATGACGATTCCCATTTTCATCAATGCCAAATTAGCCAACTTTGAAATCGCACTTCACTTTCCAAAAAATGAGGCTTAGCATGTTGATATGGTAGGATTAATCATAATCATTTGATAAAATCTATATCGATACAGAGCACGACAGTGCCAGTTAGCCCGTTTTCAGATCAGCCCTCTCTCTACTAGAAATCTTGGGGAATACCATCGGAATTTTGGGGGTTTTTTTCAAGAAACTAGACTTCCACACCCACAATTTAAACCCACACGTGAATCAATATCACTGTGTGTGATTTTCAAGGCAACCATGTATACATCTAGCGATATTACGTCACTTTAAACGGAAATCTCAATGTGTGAGGCTTTCCCAAGTAATGTTTCTCATTCTGAATCTGACCAAAATCTTGAGCTTAATTCTCAAACCACAGTATGCAAAATGTCAGTAACAACGTTTTATTGTTCAAAACAAATACTTAAACTCAACAATGTCAATGTAACAAAATAAAATTATCAATATATCACAGATAATGTTCAAACTTAACAAAAATACAATAACGAACAAAACCCTCAAAGTTTCAGCTGCCTGAAACTCATCCTTCTGTCCTTCATGGACTGCTGTTTTTTCCATGACTTGGATTTCACACGGTAGTGTTTCAGCTCTGACCGATAGCTTGGATCATTCATTGGCCGGTATGATGCAGGCTCACAGAAGGATAGGTTTTCTTGAACAAAATCTTTGTAACCACCTTCGAGCAAGTAGATTTCTGGATAGCAAAGAAGTGGGTATCTCTCTTTGTTGGCTTCCCGGTCCATTTGACGAAGGAAACGTGCCATCTTTGGTCCTCTTTCAGATGAAAACTCGCAATGAAAGATGATAATTTTCTTTCCTGAGCTGCTATTGGGGTTCGTTTGACAGTCAAAAGTGCTGGACATGGTGTCTCTATTCCATATGTTGATTGCACCTTCAATATGTCCACCATCATACTCATATGGATATCTACAATCAACAATGACAAACTCTTCTACAGCTTGCGAGTATTAATTTTGCAGCAGCTTCGCCATTGTTTTTGAAGAGATGGCTTTCAGGTCAGGATGTTTGCCAGATACAGTTGGCAAAGAATGTGTCCTGCTCTCGCCTTCAATAGTGGCTTCATTCTCGTTGCATTCATCTCGTGTGTTTTTCAAGCCTGTGTCAGAGAGATTGATAGGCTCAAATGCTCGTCTTTTCGGGGGTGAGTAGTCATCATCGCCATACCAAGCAGACGGTCTTTTACATGGTGAATGTGATTCCACATCATCTTCAAGGATCAAACTGTCTTCTGAATGAATCCCACTGTCATCGCTCATAAGTGATGTGTTCATGGTTGAAAGATCATCGTCCATGTCAAAATTCAAGGCAAGTCGAACCATTTTGAGAATATAGAAGGATTACTGTAGTACTTTTTTGGATATGAACCAGAGGAAGTGACTGTCAGAATGAAATTCCACTTCTTATATTAGATTATGCAAGTGTGTTTCGTTGTAATCTTTTAATCTATGCAAGCTGTTGATAGTTTGTAAGTTTTCACACATGCCTGACAGGACCCTGAACAATTGATTAATTGCAATGTACATTTTCAATCAATCGCTTTGGACAATGGATCTTGAGCTTGATTTGACATCATGATTTTTTTTTTACATTTATCAGCCATTTTTAACTGAATGTCATTCCACATAGATATAAAATCTGAGTACTTAGAAAAATAAAGAATCTTACCAAAATAAATATATTTCAATTGCAACCATGACATGCCATACAGACTGGAAAGAACCAATGACGATTCCCATTTTCATCAATGCCAAATTAGCCAACTTTGAAATCGCACTTCACTTTCCAAAAAATGAGGCTTAGCATGTTGATATGGTAGGATTAATCATAATCATTTGATAAAATCTATATTGATACAGAGCACGACAGTGCCAGTTAGCCCGTTTTCAGATCAGCCCTCTCTCTACTAGAAATCTTGGGGAATACCATCGGAATTTTGGGGGTTTTTTTCAAGAAACTAGACTTCCACACCCACAATTTAAACCCACACGTGAATCAATATCACTGTGTGTGATTTCCAAGGCAACCATGTATACATCTAGCGATATTACGTCACTTTAAACGGAAATCTCAATGTGTGAGACTTTCCCAAGTAATGTTTCTCATTCTGAATCTGACCAAATTCTTGAGCTTAATTCTCAAACCACAGTATGCAAAATGTCAGTAACAACGTTTTATTGTTCAAAACAAATACTTAAACTCAACAATGTCAATGTAACAAAATAAAATTATCAATATATCACAGATAATGTTCAAACTTAACAAAAATACAATAACGAACAAAACCCTCAAAGTTTCAGCTGCCTGAAACTCATCCTTCTGTCCTTCATGGACTGCTGTTTTTTCCATGACTTGGATTTCACACGGTAGTGTTTCAGCTCTGACCGATAGCTTGGATCATTCATTGGCCGGTATGATGCAGGCTCACAGAAGGATAGGTTTTCTTGAACAAAATCTTTGTAACCACCTTCGAGCAAGTAGATTTCTGGATAGCAAAGAAGTGGGTATCTCTCTTTGTTGGCTTCCCGGTCCATTTGACGAAGGAAACGTGCCATCTTTGGTCCTCTTTCAGATGAAAACTCGCAATGAAAGATGATAATTTTCTTTCCTGAGCTGCTATTGGGGTTCGTTTGACAGTCAAAAGTGCTGGACATGGTGTCTCTATTCCATATGTTGATTGCACCTTCAATATGTCCACCATCATACTCATATGGATATCTACAATCAACAATGACAAACTCTTCTACAGCTTGCGAGTATTAATTTTGCAGCAGCTTCGCCATTGTTTTTGAAGAGATGGCTTTCAGGTCAGGATGTTTGCCAGATACAGTTGGCAAAGAATGTGTCCTGCTCTCGCCTTCAATAGTGGCTTCATTCTCGTTGCATTCATCTCGTGTGTTTTTCAAGCCTGTGTCAGAGAGATTGATAGGCTCAAATGCTCGTCTTTTCGGGGGTGAGTAGTCATCATCGCCATACCAAGCAGACGGTCTTTTACATGGTGAATGTGATTCCACATCATCTTCAAGGATCAAACTGTCTTCTGAATGAATCCCACTGTCATCGCTCATAAGTGATGTGTTCATGGTTGAAAGATCATCGTCCATGTCAAAATTCAAGGCAAGTCGAACCATTTTGAGAATATAGAAGGATTACTGTAGTACTTTTTTGGATATGAACCAGAGGAAGTGACTGTCAGAATGAAATTCCACTTCTTATATTAGATTATGCAAGTGTGTTTCGTTGTAATCTTTTAATCTATGCAAGCTGTTGATAGTTTGTAAGTTTTCACACATGCCTGACAGGACCCTGAACAATTGATTAATTGCAATGTACATTTTCAATCAATCGCTTTGGACAATGGATCTTGAGCTTGATTTGACATCATGATTTTTTTTTTACATTTATCAGCCATTTTTAACTGAATGTCATTCCACATAGATATAAAATCTGAGTACTTAGAAAAATAAAGAATCTTACCAAAATAAATATATTTCAATTGCAACCATGACATGCCATACAGACTGGAAAGAACCAATGACGATTCCCATTTTCATCAATGCCAAATTAGCCAACTTTGAAATCGCACTTCACTTTCCAAAAAATGAGGCTTAGCATGTTGATATGGTAGGATTAATCATAATCATTTGATAAAATCTATATTGATACAGAGCACGACAGTGCCAGTT
Organism: Terebella lapidaria; assembly: GCA_949152475.1. Classification (NCBI taxonomy): domain Eukaryota; kingdom Metazoa; phylum Annelida; class Polychaeta; order Terebellida; family Terebellidae; genus Terebella; species Terebella lapidaria. The sequence goes on from OX424566.1 coordinate 36,859,808, forward strand.
AGCCCGTTTTCAGATCAGCCCTCTCTCTACTAGAAATCTTGGGGAATACCATCGGAATTTTGGGGGTTTTTTTCAAGAAACTAGACTTCCACACCCACAATTTAAACCCACACGTGAATCAATATCACTGTGTGTGATTTCCAAGGCAACCATGTATACATCTAGCGATATTACGTCACTTTAAACGGAAATCTCAATGTGTGAGACTTTCCCAAGTAATGTTTCTCATTCTGAATCTGACCAAATTCTTGAGCTTAATTCTCAAACCACAGTATGCAAAATGTCAGTAACAACGTTTTATTGTTCAAAACAAATACTTAAACTCAACAATGTCAATGTAACAAAATAAAATTATCAATATATCACAGATAATGTTCAAACTTAACAAAAATACAATAACGAACAAAACCCTCAAAGTTTCAGCTGCCTGAAACTCATCCTTCTGTCCTTCATGGACTGCTGTTTTTCCCATGACTTGGATTTCACACGGTAGTGTTTCAGCTCTGACCGATAGCTTGGATCATTCATTGGCCGGTATGATGCAGGCTCACAGAAGGATAGGTTTTCTTGAACAAAATCTTTGTAACCACCTTCGAGCAAGTAGATTTCTGGATAGCAAAGAAGTGGGTATCTCTCTTTGTTGGCTTCCCGGTCCATTTGACGAAGGAAACGTGCCATCTTTGGTCCTCTTTCAGATGAAAACACGCAATGAAAGATGATAATTTTCTTTCCTGAGCTGCTATTGGGGTTCGTTTGACAGTCAAAAGTGCTGGACATGGTGTCTCTATTCCATATGTTGATTGCACCTTCAATATGTCCACCATCATACTCATATGGATATCTACAATCAACAATGACAAACTCTTCTACAGCTTGCGAGTATTCATTTTGCAGCAGCTTCGCCATTGTTTTTGAAGAGATGGCTTTCAGGTCAGGATGTTTGCCAGATACAGTTGGCAAAGAATGTGTCCTGCTCTCGCCTTCAATAGTGGCTTCCTTCTCGTTGCATTCATCTCGTGTGTTTTTCAAGCCTGTGTCAGAGAGATTGATAGGCTCAAATGCTCGTCTTTTCGGGGGTGAGTAGTCATCATCGCCATACCAAGCAGACGGTCTTTTACATGGTGAATGTGATTCCACATCATCTTCAAGGATCAAACTGTCTTCTGAATGAATCCCACTGTAATCGCTCATAAGTGATGTGTTCATGGTTGAAAGATCATCGTCCATGTCAAAATTCAAGGCAAGTCGAACCATTTTGAGAATATAGAAGGATTACTGTAGTACTTTTTTGGATATGAACCAGAGGAAGTGACTGTCAGAATGAAATTCCACTTCTTATATTAGATTATGCAAGTGTGTTTCGTTGTAATCTTTTAATCTATGCAAGCTGTTGATAGTTTGTAAGTTTTCACACATGCCTGACAGGACCCTGAACAATTGATTAATTGCAATGTACATTTTCAATCAATCGCTTTGGACAATGGATCTAGAGCTTGATTTGACATCATGATTTTTTTTTTACATTTATCAGCCATTTTTAACTGAATGTCATTCCACATAGATATAAAATCTGAGTACTTAGAAAAATAAAGAATCTTACCAAAATAAATATATTTCAATTGCAACCATGACATGCCATACAGACTGGAAAGAACCAATGACGATTCCCATTTTCATCAATGCCAAATCAGCCAACTTTGAAATCGCACTTCACTTTCCAAAAAATGAGGCTTAGCATGTTGATATGGTAGGATTAATCATAATCATTTGATAAAATCTATATCGATACAGAGCACGACAGTGCCAGTTAGCCCGTTTTCAGATCAGCCCTCTCTCTACTAGAAATCTTGGGGAATACCATCGGAATTTTGGGGGTTTTTTTCAAGAAACTAGACTTCCACACCCACAATTTAAACCCACACGTGAATCAATATCACTGTGTGTGATTTCCAAGGCAACCATGTATACATCTAGCGATATTACGTCACTTTAAACGGAAATCTCAATGTGTGAGGCTTTCCCAAGTAATGTTTCTCATTCTGAATCTGACCAAATTCTTGAGCTTAATTCTCAAACCACAGTATGCAAAATGTCAGTAACAACGTTTTATTGTTCAAAACAAATAATTAAACTCAACAATGTCAATGTAACAAAATAAAATTATCAATATATCACAGATAATGTTCAAACTTAACAAAAATACAATAACGAACAAAACCCTCAAAGTTTCAGCTGCCTGAAACTCATCCTTCTGTCCTTCATGGACTGCTGTTTTTTCCATGACTTGGATTTCACATGGTAGTGTTTCAGCTCTGACCGATAGCTTGGATCATTCATTGGCCGGTATGATGCAGGCTCACAGAAGGATAGGTTTTCTTGAACAAAATCTTTGTAACCACCTTCGAGCAAGTAGATTTCTGGATAGCAAAGAAGTGGGTATCTCTCTTTGTTGGCTTCCCGGTCCATTTGACGAAGGAAACGTGCCATCTTTGGTCCTCTTTCAGATGAAAACTCGCAATGAAAGATGATAATTTTCTTTCCTGAGCTGCTATTGGGGTTCGTTTGACAGTCAAAAGTGCTGGACATGGTGTCTCTATTCCATATGTTGATTGCGCCTTCAATATGTCCACCATCATACTCATATGGATATCTACAATCAACAATGACAAACTCTTCTACAGCTTGCGAGTATTCATTTTGCAGCAGCTTCGCCATTGTTTTTGAAGAGATGGCTTTCAGGTCAGGATGTTTGCCAGATACAGTTGGCAAAGAATGTGTCCTGCTCTCGCCTTCAATAGTGGCTTCATTCTCGTTGCATTCATCTCGTGTGTTTTTCAAGCCTGTGTCAGAGAGATTGATAGGCTCAAATGCTCGTCTTTTCGGGGGTGAGTAGTCATCATCGCCATACCAAGCAGACGGTCTTTTACATGGTGAATGTGATTCCACATCATCTTCAAGGATCAAACTGTCTTCTGAATGAATCCCACTGTCATCGCTCATAAGTGATGTGTTCATGGTTGAAAGATCATCGTCCATGTCAAAATTCAAGGCAAGTCGAACCATTTTGAGAATATAGAAGGATTACTGTAGTACTTTTTTGGATATGAACCAGAGGAAGTGACTGTCAGAATGAAATTCCACTTCTTATATTAGATTATGCAAGTGTGTTTCGTTGTAATCTTTTAATCTATGCAAGCTGTTGATAGTTTGTAAGTTTTCACACATGCCTGACAGGACCCTGAACAATTGATTAATTGCAATGTACATTTTCAATCAATCGCTTTGGACAATGGATCTTGAGCTTGATTTGACAACATAATTTTTTTTTCACATTTATCAGCCATTTTTAACTGAATGTCATTCCACATAGATATAAAATCTGTGTGTTTTTCAAGCCTGTGTCAGAGAGATTGATAGGCTCAAATGCTCGTCTTTTCGGGGGTGAGTAGTCATCATCGCCATACCAAGCAGACGGTCTTTTACATGGTGAATGTGATTCCACATCATTTTCAAGGATCAAACTGTCTTCTGAATGAATCCCACTGTAATCGCTCATAAGTGATGTGTTCATGGTTGAAAGATCATCGTCCATGTCAAAATTCAAGGCAAGTCGAACCATTTTGAGAATATAGAAGGATTACTGTAGTACTTTTTTGGATATGAACCAGAGGAAGTGACTGTCAGAATGAAATTCCACTTCTTATATTAGATTATGCAAGTGTGTTTCGTTGTAATCTTTTAATCTATGCAAGCTGTTGATAGTTTGTAAGTTTTCACACATGCCTGACAGGACCCTGAACAATTGATTAATTGCAATGTACATTTTCAATCAATCGCTTTGGACAATGGATCTTGAGCTTGATTTGACATCATGATTTTTTTTTTACATTTATCAGCCATTTTTAACTGAATGTCATTCCACATAGATATAAAATCTGAGTACTTAGAAAAATAAAGAATCTTACCAAAATAAATATATTTCAATTGCAACCATGACATGCCATACAGACTGGAAAGAACCAATGACGATTCCCATTTTCATCAATGCCAAATTAGCCAACTTTGAAATCGCACTTCACTTTCCAAAAAATGAGGCTTAGCATGTTGATATGGTAGGATTAATCATAATCATTTGATAAAATCTATATTGATACAGAGCACGACAGTGCCAGTTAGCCCGTTTTCAGATCAGCCCTCTCTCTACTAGAAATCTTGGGGAATACCATCGGAATTTTGGGGGTTTTTTTCAAGAAACTAGACTTCCACACCCACAATTTAAACCCACACGTGAATCAATATCACTGTGTGTGATTTCCAAGGCAACCATGTATACATCTAGCGATATTACGTCACTTTAAACGGAAATCTCAATGTGTGAGACTTTCCCAAGTAATGTTTCTCATTCTGAATCTGACCAAATTCTTGAGCTTAATTCTCAAACCACAGTATGCAAAATGTCAGTAACAACGTTTTATTGTTCAAAACAAATACTTAAACTCAACAATGTCAATGTAACAAAATAAAATTATCAATATATCACAGATAATGTTCAAACTTAACAAAAATACAATAACGAACAAAACCCTCAAAGTTTCAGCTGCCTGAAACTCATCCTTCTGTCCTTCATGGACTGCTGTTTTTCCCATGACTTGGATTTCACACGGTAGTGTTTCAGCTCTGACCGATAGCTTGGATCATTCATTGGCCGGTATGATGCAGGCTCACAGAAGGATAGGTTTTCTTGAACAAAATCTTTGTAACCACCTTCGAGCAAGTAGATTTCTGGATAGCAAAGAAGTGGGTATCTCTCTTTGTTGGCTTCCCGGTCCATTTGACGAAGGAAACGTGCCATCTTTGGTCCTCTTTCAGATGAAAACACGCAATGAAAGATGATAATTTTCTTTCCTGAGCTGCTATTGGGGTTCGTTTGACAGTCAAAAGTGCTGGACATGGTGTCTCTATTCCATATGTTGATTGCACCTTCAATATGTCCACCATCATACTCATATGGATATCTACAATCAACAATGACAAACTCTTCTACAGCTTGCGAGTATTCATTTTGCAGCAGCTTCGCCATTGTTTTTGAAGAGATGGCTTTCAGGTCAGGATGTTTGCCAGATACAGTTGGCAAAGAATGTGTCCTGCTCTCGCCTTCAATAGTGGCTTCCTTCTCGTTGCATTCATCTCGTGTGTTTTTCAAGCCTGTGTCAGAGAGATTGATAGGCTCAAATGCTCGTCTTTTCGGGGGTGAGTAGTCATCATCGCCATACCAAGCAGACGGTCTTTTACATGGTGAATGTGATTCCACATCATCTTCAAGGATCAAACTGTCTTCTGAATGAATCCCACTGTAATCGCTCATAAGTGATGTGTTCATGGTTGAAAGATCATCGTCCATGTCAAAATTCAAGGCAAGTCGAACCATTTTGAGAATATAGAAGGATTACTGTAGTACTTTTTTGGATATGAACCAGAGGAAGTGACTGTCAGAATGAAATTCCACTTCTTATATTAGATTATGCAAGTGTGTTTCGTTGTAATCTTTTAATCTATGCAAGCTGTTGATAGTTTGTAAGTTTTCACACATGCCTGACAGGACCCTGAACAATTGATTAATTGCAATGTACATTTTCAATCAATCGCTTTGGACAATGGATCTAGAGCTTGATTTGACATCATGATTTTTTTTTTACATTTATCAGCCATTTTTAACTGAATGTCATTCCACATAGATATAAAATCTGAGTACTTAGAAAAATAAAGAATCTTACCAAAATAAATATATTTCAATTGCAACCATGACATGCCATACAGACTGGAAAGAACCAATGACGATTCCCATTTTCATCAATGCCAAATTAGCCAACTTTGAAATCGCACTTCACTTTCCAAAAAATGAGGCTTAGCATGTTGATATGGTAGGATTAATCATAATCATTTGATAAAATCTATATCGATACAGAGCACGACAGTGCCAGTTAGCCCGTTTTCAGATCAGTCCTCTCTCTACTAGAAATCTTGGGGAATACCATCGGAATTTTGGGGGTTTTTTTCAAGAAACTAGACTTCCACACCCACAATTTAAACCCACACGTGAATCAATATCACTGTGTGTGATTTCCAAGGCAACCATGTATACATCTAGCGATATTACGTCACTTTAAACGGAAATCTCAATGTGTGAGACTTTCCCAAGTAATGTTTCTCATTCTGAATCTGACCAAATTCTTGAGCTTAATTCTCAAACCACAGTATGCAAAATGTCAGTAACAACGTTTTATTGTTCAAAACAAATACTTAAACTCAACAATGTCAATGTAACAAAATAAAATTATCAATATATCACAGATAATGTTCAAACTTAACAAAAATACAATAACGAACAAAACCCTCAAAGTTTCAGCTGCCTGAAACTCATCCTTCTGTCCTTCATGGACTGCTGTTTTTTCCATGACTTGGATTTCACACGGTAGTGTTTCAGCTCTGACCGATAGCTTGGATCATTCATTGGCCGGTATGATGCAGGCTCACAGAAGGATAGGTTTTCTTGAACAAAATCTTTGTAACCACCTTCGAGCAAGTAGATTTCTGGATAGCAAAGAAGTGGGTATCTCTCTTTGTTGGCTTCCTGGTCCATTTGACGAAGGAAACGTGCCATCTTTGGTCCTCTTTCAGATGAAAACTCGCAATGAAAGATGATAATTTTCTTTCCTGAGCTGCTATTGGGGTTCGTTTGACAGTCAAAAGTGCTGGACATGGTGTCTCTATTCCATATGTTGATTGCACCTTCAATATGTCCACCATCATACTCATATGGATATCTACAATCAACAATGACAAACTCTTCTACAGCTTGCAAGTATTCATTTTGCAGCAGCTTCGCCATTGTTTTTGAAGAGATGGCTTTCAGGTCAGGATGTTTGCCAGATACAGTTGGCAAAGAATGTGTCCTGCTCTCGCCTTCAATAGTGGCTTCATTCTCGTTGCATTCATCTCGTGTGTTTTTCAAGCCTGTGTCAGAGAGATTGATAGGCTCAAATGCTCGTCTTTTCGGGGGTGAGTAGTCATCATCGCCATACCAAGCAGACGGTCTTTTACATGGTGAATGTGATTCCACATCATCTTCAAGGATCAAACTGTCTTCTGAATGAATCCCACTGTCATCGCTCATAAGTGATGTGTTCATGGTTGAAAGATCATCGTCCATGTCAAAATTCAAGGCAAGTCGAACCATTTTGAGAATATAGAAGGATTACTGTAGTACTTTTTTGGATATGAACCAGAGGAAGTGACTGTCAGAATGAAATTCCACTTCTTATATTAGATTATGCAAGTGTGTTTCGTTGTAATCTTTTAATCTATGCAAGCTGTTGATAGTTTGTAAGTTTTCACACATGCCTGACAGGACCCTGAACAATTGATTAATTGCAATGTACATTTTCAATCAATCGCTTTGGACAATGGATCTTGAGCTTGATTTGACATCATGATTTTTTTTTTACATTTATCAGCCATTTTTAACTGAATGTCATTCCACATAGATATAAAATCTGAGTACTTAGAAAAATAAAGAATCTTACCAAAATAAATATATTTCAATTGCAACCATGACATGCCATACAGACTGGAAAGAACCAATGACGATTCCCATTTTCATCAATGCCAAATTAGCCAACTTTGAAATCGCACTTCACTTTCCAAAAAATGAGGCTTAGCATGTTGATATGGTAGGATTAATCATAATCATTTGATAAAATCTATATCGATACAGAGCACGACAGTGCCAGTTAGCCCGTTTTCAGATCAGCCCTCTCTCTACTAGAAATCTTGGGGAATACCATCGGAATTTTGGGGGGTTTTTTTTCAAGAAACTAGACTTCCACACCCACAATTTAAACCCACACGTGAATCAATATCACTGTGTGTGATTTCCAAGGCAACCATGTATACATCTAGCGATATTACGTCACTTTAAACGGAAATCTCAATGTGTGAGGCTTTCCCAAGTAATGTTTCTCATTCTGAATCTGACCAAATTCTTGAGCTTAATTCTCAAACCACAGTATGCAAAATGTCAGTAACAACGTTTTATTGTTCAAAACAAATACTTAAACTCAACAATGTCAATGTAACAAAATAAAATTATCAATATATCACAGATAATGTTCAAACTTAACAAAAATACAATAACGAACAAAACCCTCAAAGTTTCAGCTGCCTGAAACTCATCCTTCTGTCCTTCATGGACTGCTGTTTTTTCCATGACTTGGATTTCACACGGTAGTGTTTCAGCTCTGACCGATAGCTTGGATCATTCATTGGCCGGTATGATGCAGGCTCACAGAAGGATAGGTTTTCTTGAACAAAATCTTTGTAACCACCTTCGAGCAAGTAGATTTCTGGATAGCAAAGAAGTGGGTATCTCTCTTTGTTGGCTTCCAGGTCCATTTGACGAAGGAAACGTGCCATCTTTGGTCCTCTTTCAGATGAAAACTCGCAATGAAAGATGATAATTTTCTTTCCTGAGCTGCTATTGGGGTTCGTTTGACAGTCAAAAGTGCTGGACATGGTGTCTCTATTCCATATGTTGATTGCACCTTCAATATGTCCACCATCATACTCATATGGATATCTACAATCAACAATGACAAACTCTTCTACAGCTTGCGAGTATTCATTTTGCAGCAGCTTCGCCATTGTTTTTGAAGAGATGGCTTTCAGGTCAGGATGTTTGCCAGATACAGTTGGCAAAGAATGTGTCCTGCTCTCGCCTTCAATAGTGGCTTCATTCTCGTTGCATTCATCTCGTGTGTTTTTCAAGCCTGTGTCAGAGAGATTGATAGGCTCAAATGCTCGTCTTTTCGGGGGTGAGTAGTCATCATCGCCATACCAAGCAGACGGTCTTTTACATGGTGAATGTGATTCCACATCATCTTCAAGGATCAAACTGTCTTCTGAATGAATCCCACTGTCATCGCTCATAAGTGATGTGTTCATGGTTGAAAGATCATCGTCCATGTCAAAATTCAAGGCAAGTCGAACCATTTTGAGAATATAGAAGGATTACTGTAGTACTTTTTTGGATATGAACCAGAGGAAGTGACTGTCAGAATGAAATTCCACTTCTTATATTAGATTATGCAAGTGTGTTTCGTTGTAATCTTTTAATCTATGCAAGCTGTTGATAGTTTGTAAGTTTTCACACATGCCTGACAGGACCCTGAACAATTGATTAATTGCAATGTACATTTTCAATCAATCGCTTTGGACAATGGATCTTGAGCTTGATTTGACATCATGATTTTTTTTTTACATTTATCAGCCATTTTTAACTGAATGTCATTCCACATAGATATAAAATCTGAGTACTTAGAAAAATAAAGAATCTTACCAAAATAAATATATTTCAATTGCAACCATGACATGCCATACAGACTGGAAAGAACCAATGACGATTCCCATTTTCATCAATGCCAAATTAGCCAACTTTGAAATCGCACTTCACTTTCCAAAAAATGAGGCTTAGCATGTTGATATGGTAGGATTAATCATAATCATTTGATAAAATCTATATCGATACAGAGCACGACAGTGCCAGTTAGCCCGTTTTCAGATCAGCCCTCTCTCTACTAGAAATCTTGGGGAATACCATCGGAATTTTGGGGGTTTTTTTCAAGAAACTAGACTTCCACACCCACAATTTAAACCCACACGTGAATCAATATCACTGTGTGTGATTTCCAAGGCAACCATGTATACATCTAGCGATATTACGTCACTTTAAACGGAAATCTCAATGTGTGAGGCTTTCCCAAGTAATGTTTCTCATTCTGAATCTGACCAAATTCTTGAGCTTAATTCTCAAACCACAGTATGCAAAATGTCAGTAACAACGTTTTATTGTTCAAAACAAATACTTAAACTCAACAATGTCAATGTAACAAAATAAAATTATCAATATATCACAGATAATGTTCAAACTTAACAAAAATACAATAACGAACAAAACCCTCAAAGTTTCAGCTGCCTGAAACTCATCCTTCTGTCCTTCATGGACTGCTGTTTTTTCCATGACTTGGATTTCACACGGTAGTGTTTCAGCTCTGACCGATAGCTTGGATCATTCATTGGCCGGTATGATGCAGGCTCACAGAAGGATAGGTTTTCTTGAACAAAATCTTTGTAACCACCTTCGAGCAAGTAGATTTCTGGATAGCAAAGAAGTGGGTATCTCTCTTTGTTGGCTTCCCGGTCCATTTGACGAAGGAAACGTGCCATCTTTGGTCCTCTTTCAGATGAAAACTCGCAATGAAAGATGCTAATTTTCTTTCCTGAGCTGCTATTGGGGTTCGTTTGACAGTCAAAAGTGCTGGACATGGTGTCTCTATTCCATATGTTGATTGCACCTTCAATATGTCCACCATCATACTCATATGGATATCTACAATCAACAATGACAAACTCTTCTACAGCTTGCGAGTATTCATTTTGCAGCAGCTTCGCCATTGTTTTTGAAGAGATGGCTTTCAGGTCAGGATGTTTGCCAGATACAGTTGGCAAAGAATGTGTCCTGCTCTCGCCTTCAATAGTGGCTTCATTCTCGTTGCATTCATCTCGTGTGTTTTTCAAGCCTGTGTCAGAGAGATTGATAGGCTCAAATGCTCGTCTTTTCGGGGGTGAGTAGTCATCATCGCCATACCAAGCAGACGGTCTTTTACATGGTGAATGTGATTCCACATCATCTTCAAGGATCAAACTGTCTTCTGAATGAATCCCACTGTCATCGCTCATAAGTGATGTGTTCATGGTTGAAAGATCATCGTCCATGTCAAAATTCAAGGCAAGTCGAACCATTTTGAGAATATAGAAGGATTACTGTAGTACTTTTTTGGATATGAACCAGAGGAAGTGACTGTCAGAATGAAATTCCACTTCTTATATTAGATTATGCAAGTGTGTTTCGTTGTAATCTTTTAATCTATGCAAGCTGTTGATAGTTTGTAAGTTTTCACACATGCCTGACAGGACCCTGAACAATTGATTAATTGCAATGTACATTTTCAATCAATCGCTTTGGACAATGGATCTTGAGCTTGATTTGACATCATGATTTTTTTTTACATTTATCAGCCATTTTTAACTGAATGTCATTCCACATAGATATAAAATCTGAGTACTTAGAAAAATAAAGAATCTTACCAAAATAAATATATTTCAATTGCAACCATGACATGCCATACAGACTGGAAAGAACCAATGACGATTCCCATTTTCATCAATGCCAAATTAGCCAACTTTGAAATCGCACTTCACTTTCCAAAAAATGAGGCTTAGCATGTTGATATGGTAGGATTAATCATAATCATTTGATAAAATCTATATTGATACAGAGCACGACAGTGCCAGTTAGCCCGTTTTCAGATCAGCCCTCTCTCTACTAGAAATCTTGGGGAATACCATCGGAATTTTGGGGGTTTTTTTCAAGAAACTAGACTTCCACACCCACAATTTAAACCCACACGTGAATCAATATCACTGTGTGTGATTTCCAAGGCAACCATGTATACATCTAGCGATATTACGTCACTTTAAACGGAAATCTCAATGTGTGAGGCTTTCCCAAGTAATGTTTCTCATTCTGAATCTGACCAAATTCTTGAGCTTAATTCTCAAACCACAGTATGCAAAATGTCAGTAACAACGTTTTATTGTTCAAAACAAATACTTAAACTCAACAATGTCAATGTAACAAAATAAAATTATCAATATATCACAGATAATGTTCAAACTTAACAAAAATACAATAACGAACAAAACCCTCAAAGTTTCAGCTGCCTGAAACTCATTCTTCTGTCCTTCATGGACTGCTGTTTTTCCCATGACTTGGATTTCACACGGTAGTGTTTCAGCTCTGACTGATAGCTTGGATCATTCATTGGCCGGTATGATGCAGGCTCACAGAAGGATAGGTTTTCTTGAACAAAATCTTTGTAACCACCTTCGAGCAAGTAGATTTCTGGATAGCAAAGAAGTGGGTATCTCTCTTTGTTGGCTTCCCGGTCCATTTGACGAAGGAAACGTGCCATCTTTGGTCCTCTTTCAGATGAAAACACGCAATGAAAGATGATAATTTTCTTTCCTGAGCTGCTATTGGGGTTCGTTTGACAGTCAAAAGTGCTGGACATGGTGTCTCTATTCCATATGTTGATTGCACCTTCAATATGTCCACCATCATACTCATATGGATATCTACAATCAACAATGACAAACTCTTCTACAGCTTGCGAGTATTCATTTTGCAGCAGCTTCGCCATTGTTTTTGAAGAGATGGCTTTCAGGTCAGGATGTTTGCCAGATACAGTTGGCAAAGAATGTGTCCTGCTCTCGCCTTCAATAGTGGCTTCCTTCTCGTTGCATTCATCTCGTGTGTTTTTCAAGCCTGTGTCAGAGAGATTGATAGGCTCAAATGCTCGTCTTTTCGGGGGTGAGTAGTCATCATCGCCATACCAAGCAGACGGTCTTTTACATGGTGAATGTGATTCCACATCATCTTCAAGGATCAAACTGTCTTCTGAATGAATCCCACTGTAATCGCTCATAAGTGATGTGTTCATGGTTGAAAGATCATCGTCCATGTCAAAATTCAAGGCAAGTCGAACCATTTTGAGAATATAGAAGGATTACTGTAGTACTTTTTTGGATATGAACCAGAGGAAGTGACTGTCAGAATGAAATTCCACTTCTTATATTAGATTATGCAAGTGTGTTTCGTTGTAATCTTTTAATCTATGCAAGCTGTTGATAGTTTGTAAGTTTTCACACATGCCTGACAGGACCCTGAACAATTGATTAATTGCAATGTACATTTTCAATCAATCGCTTTGGACAATGGATCTTGAGCTTGATTTGACATCATGATTTTTTTTTTACATTTATCAGCCATTTTTAACTGAATGTCATTCCACATAGATATAAAATCTGAGTACTTAGAAAAATAAAGAATCTTACCAAAATAAATATATTTCAATTGCAACCATGACATGCCATACAGACTGGAAAGAACCAATGACGATTCCCATTTTCATCAATGCCAAATTAGCCAACTTTGAAATCGCACTTCACTTTCCAAAAAATGAGGCTTAGCATGTTGATATGGTAGGATTAATCATAATCATTTGATAAAATCTATATCGATACAGAGCACGACAGTGCCAGTTAGCCCGTTTTCAGATCAGCCCTCTCTCTACTAGAAATCTTGGGGAATACCATCGGAATTTTGGGGGTTTTTTTCAAGAAACTAGACTTCCACACCCACAATTTAAACCCACACGTGAATCAATATCACTGTGTGTGATTTCCAAGGCAACCATGTATACATCTAGCGATATTACGTCACTTTAAACGGAAATCTCAATGTGTGAGGCTTTCCCAAGTAATGTTTCTCATTCTGAATCTGACCAAATTCTTGAGCTTAATTCTCAAACCACAGTATGCAAAATGTCAGTAACAACGTTTTATTGTTCAAAACAAATACTTAAACTCAACAATGTCAATGTAACAAAATAAAATTATCAATATATCACAGATAATGTTCAAACTTAACAAAAATACAATAACGAACAAAACCCTCAAAGTTTCAGCTGCCTGAAACTCATCCTTCTGTCCTTCATGGACTGCTGTTTTTTCCATGACTTGGATTTCACACGGTAGTGTTTCAGCTCTGACCGATAGCTTGGATCATTCATTGGCCGGTATGATGCAGGCTCACAGAAGGATAGGTTTTCTTGAACAAAATCTTTGTAACCACCTTCGAGCAAGTAGATTTCTGGATAGCAAAGAAGTGGGTATCTCTCTTTGTTGGCTTCCCGGTCCATTTGACGAAGGAAACGTGCCATCTTTGGTCCTCTTTCAGATGAAAACTCGCAATGAAAGATGATAATTTTCTTTCCTGAGCTGCTATTGGGGTTCGTTTGACAGTCAAAAGTGCTGGACATGGTGTCTCTATTCCATATGTTGATTGCACCTTCAATATGTCCACCATCATACTCATATGGATATCTACAATCAACAATGACAAACTCTTCTACAGCTTGCGAGTATTCATTTTGCAGCAGCTTCGCCATTGTTTTTGAAGAGATGGCTTTCAGGTCAGGATGTTTGCCAGATACAGTTGGCAAAGAATGTGTCCTGCTCTCGCCTTCAATAGTGGCTTCATTCTCGTTGCATTCATCTCGTGTGTTTTTCAAGCCTGTGTCAGAGAGATTGATAGGCTCAAATGCTCGTCTTTTCGGGGGTGAGTAGTCATCATCGCCATACCAAGCAGACGGTCTTTTACATGGTGAATGTGATTCCACATCATCTTCAAGGATCAAACTGTCTTCTGAATGAATCCCACTGTCATCGCTCATAAGTGATGTGTTCATGGTTGAAAGATCATCGTCCATGTCAAAATTCAAGGCAAGTCGAACCATTTTGAGAATATAGAAGGATTACTGTAGTACTTTTTTGGATATGAACCAGAGGAAGTGACTGTCAGAATGAAATTCCACTTCTTATATTAGATTATGCAAGTGTGTTTCGTTGTAATCTTTTAATCTATGCAAGCTGTTGATAGTTTGTAAGTTTTCACACATGCCTGACAGGACCCTGAACAATTGATTAATTGCAATGTACATTTTCAATCAATCGCTTTGGACAATGGATCTTGAGCTTGATTTGACATCATGATTTTTTTTTTACATTTATCAGCCATTTTTAACTGAATGTCATTCCACATAGATATAAAATCTGAGTACTTAGAAAAATAAAGAATCTTACCAAAATAAATATATTTCAATTGCAACCATGACATGCCATACAGACTGGAAAGAACCAATGACGATTCCCATTTTCATCAATGCCAAATTAGCCAACTTTGAAATCGCACTTCACTTTCCAAAAAATGAGGCTTAGCATGTTGATATGGTAGGATTAATCATAATCATTTGATAAAATCTATATCGATACAGAGCACCACAGTGCCAGTTAGCCCGTTTTCAGATCAGCCCTCTCTCTACTAGAAATCTTGGGGAATACCATCGGAATTTTGGGGTTTTTTTTCAAGAAACTAGACTTCCACACCCACAATTTAAACCCACACGTGAATCAATATCACTGTGTGTGATTTCCAAGGCAACCATGTATACATCTAGCGATATTACGTCACTTTAAACGGAAATCTCAATGTGTGAGGCTTTCCCAAGTAATGTTTCTCATTCTGAATCTGACCAAATTCTTGAGCTTAATTCTCAAACCACAGTATGCAAAATGTCAGTAACAACGTTTTATTGTTCAAAACAAATACTTAAACTCAACAATGTCAATGTAACAAAATAAAATTATCAATATATCACAGATAATGTTCAAACTTAACAAAAATACAATAACGAACAAAACCCTCAAAGTTTCAGCTGCCTGAAACTCATCCTTCTGTCCTTCATGGACTGCTGTTTTTTCCATGACTTGGATTTCACACGGTAGTGTTTCAGCTCTGACCGATAGCTTGGATCATTCATTGGCCGGTATGATGCAGGCTCACAGAAGGATAGGTTTTCTTGAACAAAATCTTTGTAACCACCTTCGAGCAAGTAGATTTCTGGATAGCAAAGAAGTGGGTATCTCTCTTTGGTGGCTTCCCGGTCCATTTGACGAAGGAAACGTGCCATCTTTGGTCCTCTTTCAGATGAAAACTCGCAATGAAAGATGATAATTTTCTTTCCTGAGCTGCTATTGGGGTTCGTTTGACAGTCAAAAGTGCTGGACATGGTGTCTCTATTCCATATGTTGATTGCACCTTCAATATGTCCACCATCATACTCATATGGATATCTACAATCAACAATGACAAACTCTTCTACAGCTTGCGAGTATTCATTTTGCAGCAGCTTCGCCATTGTTTTTGAAGAGATGGCTTTCAGGTCAGGATGTTTGCCAGATACAGTTGGCAAAGAATGTGTCCTGCTCTCGCCTTCAATAGTGGCTTCATTCTCGTTGCATTCATCTCGTGTGTTTTTCAAGCCTGTGTCAGAGAGATTGATAGGCTCAAATGCTCGTCTTTTCGGGGGTGAGTAGTCATCATCGCCATACCAAGCAGACGGTCTTTTACATGGTGAATGTGATTCCACATCATCTTCAAGGATCAAACTGTCTTCTGAATGAATCCCACTGTCATCGCTCATAAGTGATGTGTTCATGGTTGAAAGATCATCGTCCATGTCAAAATTCAAGGCAAGTCGAACCATTTTGAGAATATAGAAGGATTACTGTAGTACTTTTTTGGATATGAACCAGAGGAAGTGACTGTCAGAATGAAATTCCACTTCTTATATTAGATTATGCAAGTGTGTTTCGTTGTAATCTTTTAATCTATGCAAGCTGTTGATAGTTTGTAAGTTTTCACACATGCCTGACAGGACCCTGAACAATTGATTAATTGCAATGTACATTTTCAATCAATCGCTTTGGACAATGGATCTTGAGCTTGATTTGACATCATGATTTTTTTTTTACATTTATCAGCCATTTTTAACTGAATGTCATTCCACATAGATATAAAATCTGAGTACTTAGAAAAATAAAGAATCTTACCAAAATAAATATATTTCAATTGCAACCATGACATGCCATACAGACTGGAAAGAACCAATGACGATTCCCATTTTCATCAATGCCAAATTAGCCAACTTTGAAATCGCACTTCACTTTCCAAAAAATGAGGCTTAGCATGTTGATATGGTAGGATTAATCATAATCATTTGATAAAATCTATATCGATACAGAGCACGACAGTGCCAGTTAGCCCGTTTTCAGATCAGCCCTCTCTCTACTAGAAATCTTGGGGAATACCATCGGAATTTTGGGGTTTTTTTTCAAGAAACTAGACTTCCACACCCACAATTTAAACCCACACGTGAATCAGTATCACTGTGTGTGATTTCCAAGGCAACCATGTATACATCTAGCGATATTACGTCACTTTAAACGGAAATCTCAATGTGTGAGGCTTTCCCAAGTAATGTTTCTCATTCTGAATCTGACCAAATTCTTGAGCTTAATTCTCAAACCACAGTATGCAAAATGTCAGTAACAACGTTTTATTGTTCAAAACAAATACTTAAACTCAACAATGTCAATGTAGCAAAATAAAATTATCAATATATCACAGATAATGTTCAAACTTAACAAAAATACAATAACGAACAAAACCCTCAAAGTTTCAGCTGCCTGAAACTCATCCTTCTGTCCTTGATGGACTGCTGTTTTTTCCATGACTTGGATTTCACACGGTAGTGTTCCAGCTCTGACCGATAGCTTGGATCATTCATTGGCCGGTATGATGCAGGCTCACAGAAGGATAGGTTTTCTTGAACAAAATCTTTGTAACCACCTTCGAGCAAGTAGATTTCTGGATAGCAAAGAAGTGGGTATCTCTCTTTGTTGGCTTCCCGGTCCATTTGACGAAGGAAACGTGCCATCTTTGGTCCTCTTTCAGATGAAAACTCGCAATGAAAGATGATAATTTTCTTTCCTGAGCTGCTATT
Organism: Terebella lapidaria; assembly: GCA_949152475.1. Lineage (NCBI taxonomy): Eukaryota > Metazoa > Annelida > Polychaeta > Terebellida > Terebellidae > Terebella > Terebella lapidaria. The sequence continues at coordinate 36,877,390 of OX424566.1, forward strand.
GGGGTTCGTTTGACAGTCAAAAGTGCTGGACATGGTGTCTCTATTCCATATGTTGATTGCACCTTCAATATGTCCACCATCATACTCATATGGATATCTACAATCAACAATGACAAACTCTTCTACAGCTTGCGAGTATTCATTTTGCAGCAGCTTCGCCATTGTTTTTGAAGAGATGGCTTTCAGGTCAGGATGTTTGCCAGATACAGTTGGCAAAGAATGTGTCCTGCTCTCGCCTTCAATAGTGGCTTCCTTCTCGTTGCATTCATCTCGTGTGTTTTTCAAGCCTGCGTCAGAGAGATTGATAGGCTCAAATGCTCGTCTTTTCGGGGGTGAGTAGTCATCATCGCCATACCAAGCAGACGGTCTTTTACATGGTGAATGTGATTCCACATCATCTTCAAGGATCAAACTGTCTTCTGAATGAATCCCACTGTCATCGCTCATAAGTGATGTGTTCATGGTTGAAAGATCATCGTCCATGTCAAAATTCAAGGCAAGTCGAACCATTTTGAGAATATAGAAGGATTACTGTAGTACTTTTTTGGATATGAACCAGAGGAAGTGACTGTCAGAATGAAATTCCACTTCTTATATTAGATTATGCAAGTGTGTTTCGTTGTAATCTTTTAATCTATGCAAGCTGTTGATAGTTTGTAAGTTTTCACACATGCCTGACAGGACCCTGAACAATTGATTAATTGCAATGTACATTTTCAATCAATCGCTTTGGACAATGGATCTAGAGCTTGATTTGACATCATGATTTTTTTTTTACATTTATCAGCCATTTTTAACTGAATGTCATTCCACATAGATATAAAATCTGAGTACTTAGAAAAATAAAGAATCTTACCAAAATAAATATATTTCAATTGCAACCATGACATGCCATACAGACTGGAAAGAACCAATGACGATTCCCATTTTCATCAATGCCAAATTAGCCAACTTTGAAATCGCACTTCACTTTCCAAAAAATGAGGCTTAGCATGTTGATATGGTAGGATTAATCATAATCATTTGATAAAATCTATATCGATACAGAGCACGACAGTGCCAGTTAGCCCGTTTTGAGATCAGCCCTCTCTCTACTAGAAATCTTGGGGAATACCATCGGAATTTTGGGGGTTTTTTTCAAGAAACTAGACTTCCACACCCACAATTTAAACCCACACGTGAATCAATATCACTGTGTGTGATTTCCAAGGCAACCATGTATACATCTAGCGATATTACGTCACTTTAAACGGAAATCTCAATGTGTGAGGCTTTCCCAAGTAATGTTTCTCATTCTGAATCTGACCAAATTCTTGAGCTTAATTCTCAAACCACAGTATGCAAAATGTCAGTAACAACGTTTTATTGTTCAAAACAAATACTTAAACTCAACAATGTCAATGTAACAAAATAAAATTATCAATATATCACAGATAATGTTCAAACTTAACAAAAATACAATAACGAACAAAACCCTCAAAGTTTCAGCTGCCTCAAACTCATCCTTCTGTCCTTCATGGACTGCTGTTTTTTCCATGACTTGGATTTCACACGGTAGTGTTTCAGCTCTGACCGATAGCTTGGATCATTCATTGGCCGGTATGATGCAGGCTCACAGAAGGATAGGTTTTCTTGAACAAAATCTTTGTAACCACCTTCGAGCAAGTAGATTTCTGGATAGCAAAGAAGTGGGTATCTCTCTTTGTTGGCTTCCCGGTCCATTTGACGAAGGAAACGTGCCATCTTTGGTCCTCTTTCAGATGAAAACTCGCAATGAAAGATGATAATTTTCTTTCCTGAGCTGCTATTGGGGTTCGTTTGACAGTCAAAAGTGCTGGACATGGTGTCTCTATTCCATATGTTGATTGCACCTTCAATATGTCCACCATCATACTCATATGGATATCTACAATCAACAATGACAAACTCTTCTACAGCTTGCGAGTATTCATTTTGCAGCAGCTTCGCCATTGTTTTTGAAGAGATGGCTTTCAGGTCAGGATGTTTGCCAGATACAGTTGGCAAAAAATGTGTCCTGCTCTCGCCTTCAATAGTGGCTTCATTCTCGTTGCATTCATCTCGTGTGTTTTTCAAGCCTGTGTCAGAGAGATTGATAGGCTCAAATGCTCGTCTTTTCGGGGGTGAGTAGTCATCATCGCCATACCAAGCAGATGGTCTTTTACATGGTGAATGTGATTCCACATCATCTTCAAGGATCAAACTGTCTTCTGAATGAATCCCACTGTCATCGCTCATAAGTGATGTGTTCATGGTTGAAAGATCATCGTCCATGTCAAAATTCAAGGCAAGTCGAACCATTTTGAGAATATAGAAGGATTACTGTAGTACTTTTTTGGATATGAACCAGAGGAAGTGACTGTCAGAATGAAATTCCACTTCTTATATTAGATTCTGCAAGTGTGTTTCGTTGTAATCTTTTAATCTATGCAAGCTGTTGATAGTTTGTAAGTTTTCACACATGCCTGACAGGACCCTGAACAATTGATTAATTGCAATGTACATTTTCAATCAATCGCTTTGGACAATGGATCTTGAGCTTGATTTGACATCATGATTTTTTTTTACATTTATCAGCCATTTTTAACTGAATGTCATTCCACATAGATATAAAATCTGAGTACTTAGAAAAATAAAGAATCTTACCAAAATAAATATATTTCAATTGCAACCATGACATGCCATACAGACTGGAAAGAACCAATGACGATTCCCATTTTCATCAATGCCAAATTAGCCAACTTTGAAATCGCACTTCACTTTCCAAAAAATGAGGCTTAGCATGTTGATATGGTAGGATTAATCATAATCATTTGATAAAATCTATATCGATACAGAGCACGACAGTGCCAGTTAGCCCGTTTTCAGATCAGCCCTCTCTCTACTAGAAATCTTGGGGAATACCATCGGAATTTTGGGGGTTTTTTTTCAAGAAACTAGAATTCCACACCCACAATTTAAACCCACACGTGAATCAATATCACTGTGTGTGATTTCCAAGGCAACCATGTATACATCTAGCGATATTACGTCACTTTAAACGGAAATCTCAATGTGTGAGGCTTTCCCAAGTAATGTTTCTCATTCTGAATCTGACCAAATTCTTGAGCTTAATTCTCAAACCACAGTATGCAAAATGTCAGTAACAACGTTTTATTGTTCAAAACAAATACTTAAACTCAACAATGTCAATGTAACAAAATAAAATTATCAATATATCACAGATAATGTTCAAACTTAACAAAAATACAATAACGAACAAAACCCTCAAAGTTTCAGCTGCCTGAAACTCATCCTTCTGTCCTTCATGGACTGCTGTTTTTTCCATGACTTGGATTTCACACGGTAGTGTTTCAGCTCTGACCGATAGCTTGGATCATTCATTGGCCGGTATGATGCAGGCTCACAGAAGGATAGGTTTTCTTGAACAAAATCTTTGTAACCACCTTCGAGCAAGTAGATTTCTGGATAGCAAAGAAGTGGGTATCTCTCTTTGTTGGCTTCCCGGTCCATTTGACGAAGGAAACGTGCCATCTTTGGTCCTCTTTCAGATGAAAACTCGCAATGAAAGATGATAATTTTCTTTCCTGAGCTGCTATTGGGGTTCGTTTGACAGTCAAAAGTGCTGGACATGGTGTCTCTATTCCATATGTTGATTGCACCTTCAATATGTCCACCATCATACTCATATGGATATCTACAATCAACAATGACAAACTCTTCTACAGCTTGCGAGTATTAATTTTGCAGCAGCTTCGCCATTGTTTTTGAAGAGATGGCTTTCAGGTCAGGATGTTTGCCAGATACAGTTGGCAAAGAATGTGTCCTGCTCTCGCCTTCAATAGTGGCTTCATTCTCGTTGCATTCATCTCGTGTGTTTTTCAAGCCTGTGTCAGAGAGATTGATAGGCTCAAATGCTCGTCTTTTCGGGGGTGAGTAGTCATCATCGCCATACCAAGCAGACGGTCTTTTACATGGTGAATGTGATTCCACATCATCTTCAAGGATCAAACTGTCTTCTGAATGAATCCCACTGTCATCGCTCATAAGTGATGTGTTCATGGTTGAAAGATCATCGTCCATGTCAAAATTCAAGGCAAGTCGAACCATTTTGAGAATATAGAAGGATTACTGTAGTACTTTTTTGGATATGAACCAGAGGAAGTGACTGTCAGAATGAAATTCCACTTCTTATATTAGATTCTGCAAGTGTGTTTCGTTGTAATCTTTTAATCTATGCAAGCTGTTGATAGTTTGTAAGTTTTCACACATGCCTGACAGGACCCTGAACAATTGATTAATTGCAATGTACATTTTCAATCAATCGCTTTGGACAATGGATCTTGAGCTTGATTTGACATCATGATTTTTTTTTTACATTTATCAGCCATTTTTAACTGAATGTCATTCCACATAGATATAAAATCTGAGTACTTAGAAAAATAAAGAATCTTACCAAAATAAATATATTTCAATTGCAACCATGACATGCCATACAGACTGGAAAGAACCAATGACGATTCCCATTTTCATCAATGCCAAATTAGCCAACTTTGAAATCGCACTTCACTTTCCAAAAAATGAGGCTTAGCATGTTGATATGGTAGGATTAATCATAATCATTTGATAAAATCTATATCGATACAGAGCACGACAGTGCCAGTTAGCCCGTTTTCAGATCAGCCCTCTCTCTACTAGAAATCTTGGGGAATACCATCGGAATTTTGGGGTTTTTTTTCAAGAAACTAGACTTCCACACCCACAATTTAAACCCACACGTGAATCAATATCACTGTGTGTGATTTCCAAGGCAACCATGTATACATCTAGCGATATTACGTCACTTTAAACGGAAATCTCAATGTGTGAGGCTTTCCCAAGTAATGTTTCTCATTCTGAATCTGACCAAAATCTTGAGCTTAATTCTCAAACCACAGTATGCAAAATGTCAGTAACAACGTTTTATTGTTCAAAACAAATACTTAAACTCAACAATGTCAATGTAACAAAATAAAATTATCAATATATCACAGATAATGTTCAAACTTAACAAAAATACAATAACGAACAAAACCCTCAAAGTTTCAGCTGCCTGAAACTCATCCTTCTGTCCTTCATGGACTGCTGTTTTTTCCATGACTTGGATTTCACACGGTAGTGTTTCAGCTCTGACCGATAGCTTGGATCATTCATTGGCCGGTATGATGCAGGCTCACAGAAGGATAGGTTTTCTTGAACAAAATCTTTGTAACCACCTTCGAGCAAGTAGATTTCTGGATAGCAAAGAAGTGGGTATCTCTCTTTGTTGGCTTCCCGGTCCATTTGACGAAGGAAACGTGCCATCTTTGGTCCTCTTTCAGATGAAAACTCGCAATGAAAGATGATAATTTTCTTTCCTGAGCTGCTATTGGGGTTCGTTTGACAGTCAAAAGTGCTGGACATGGTGTCTCTATTCCATATGTTGATTGCACCTTCAATATGTCCACCATCATACTCATATGGATATCTACAATCAACAATGACAAACTCTTCTACAGCTTGCGAGTATTAATTTTGCAGCAGCTTCGCCATTGTTTTTGAAGAGATGGCTTTCAGGTCAGGATGTTTGCCAGATACAGTTGGCAAAGAATGTGTCCTGCTCTCGCCTTCAATAGTGGCTTCATTCTCGTTGCATTCATCTCGTGTGTTTTTCAAGCCTGTGTCAGAGAGATTGATAGGCTCAAATGCTCGTCTTTTCGGGGGTGAGTAGTCATCATCGCCATACCAAGCAGACGGTCTTTTACATGGTGAATGTGATTCCACATCATCTTCAAGGATCAAACTGTCTTCTGAATAAATCCCACTGTCATCGCTCATAAGTGATGTGTTCATGGTTGAAAGATCATCGTCCATGTCAAAATTCAAGGCAAGTCGAACCATTTTGAGAATATAGAAGGATTACTGTAGTACTTTTTTGGATATGAACCAGAGGAAGTGACTGTCAGAATGAAATTCCACTTCTTATATTAGATTATGCAAGTGTGTTTCGTTGTAATCTTTTAATCTATGCAAGCTGTTGATAGTTTGTAAGTTTTCACACATGCCTGACAGGACCCTGAACAATTGATTAATTGCAATGTACATTTTCAATCAATCGCTTTGGACAATGGATCTTGAGCTTGATTTGACATCATGATTTTTTTTTTACATTTATCAGCCATTTTTAACTGAATGTCATTCCACATAGATATAAAATCTGAGTACTTAGAAAAATAAAGAATCTTACCAAAATAAATATATTTCAATTGCAACCATGACATGCCATACAGACTGGAAAGAACCAATGACGATTCCCATTTTCATCAATGCCAAATTAGCCAACTTTGAAATCGCACTTCACTTTCCAAAAAATGAGGCTTAGCATGTTGATATGGTAGGATTAATCATAATCATTTGATAAAATCTATATCGATACAGAGCACGACAGTGCCAGTTAGCCCGTTTTCAGATCAGCCCTCTCTCTACTAGAAATCTTGGGGAATACCATCGGAATTTTGGGGGTTTTTTTCAAGAAACTAGACTTCCACACCCACAATTTAAACCCACACGTGAATCAATATCACTGTGTGTGATTTCCAAGGCAACCATGTATACATCTAGCGATATTACGTCACTTTAAACGGAAATCTCAATGTGTGAGGCTTTCCCAAGTAATGTTTCTCATTCTGAATCTGACCAAATTCTTGAGCTTAATTCTCAAACCACAGTATGCAAAATGTATCCTTAGGATATCATATATCCTAAGGAACTTGAAATTAAGGATACTACAGAATCGGCTAATTTTTCCAACTATCTAGACCTGAGGTTGGAGATTGATAATGATTCTAACCTGTCAACTAGATTATATGACAAACGTGATGATTTCAATTTTTCCATAGTCAATTTCCCTTTTCTAAGCAGCAACATTCCTATGTCACCGGCATATGGTGTGTTTGTTTCTCAACTTATACGCTATTCCAGAGCTAGTTGCAAATATGAGGACTTTGTCTATCGAAGTGCCCAGCTAGTCTCTAAACTGCTACGACAAGGATATGTTTTACCAAGACTTATCGCTGCGTTTAAGAAATTCTATGGACGTCATCATGATCTGGTTGATAAATACAGCAAATCCATGTCTGCCATGCAACTAGATCTATTTTCATGTTAATTTTGGGGAATTCATGACGGGTGCCACTAGTGGGGCAGGAAATGCTCACTCTTTCCGGAACACCTGATTTCACCTCCTGATGGCCATTTACGGGGGTTCATGAGTTTCCCTGTCATTTTTGTTTTCTCTCACTTCGTATGCCTGATATGACTTTCTGTCCCCGGACTATGAGATTGGATAACGGACCCTGTTTTGTTTGCTCGGAATACTTGATACTGGGTATTGATTCCACGTCTATCAGTAACAACGTTTTATTGTTCAAAACAAATACTTAAACTCAACAATGTCAATGTAACAAAATAAAATTATCAATATATCACAGATAATGTTCAAACTTAACAAAAATACAATAACGAACAAAACCCTCAAAGTTTCAGCTGCCTGAAACTCATCCTTCTGTCCTTCATGGACTGCTGTTTTTCCCATGACTTGGATTTCACACGGTAGTGTTTCAGCTCTGACCGATAGCTTGGATCATTCATTGGCCGGTATGATGCAGGCTCACAGAAGGATAGGTTTTCTTGAACAAAATCTTTGTAACCACCTTCGAGCAAGTAGATTTCTGGATAGCAAAGAAGTGGGTATCTCTCTTTGTTGGCTTCCCGGTCCATTTGACGAAAGAAACGTGCCATCTTTGGTCCTCTTTCAGATGAAAACACGCAATGAAAGATGATAATTTTCTTTCCTGAGCTGCTATTGGGGTTCGTTTGACAGTCAAAAGTGCTGGACATGGTGTCTCTATTCCATATGTTGATTGCACCTTCAATATGTCCACCATCATACTCATATGGATATCTACAATCAACAATGACAAACTCTTCTACAGCTTGCGAGTATTCATTTTGCAGCAGCTTCGCCATTGTTTTTGAAGAGATGGCTTTCAGGTCAGGATGTTTGCCAGATACAGTTGGCAAAGAATGTGTCCTGCTCTCGCCTTCAATAGTGGCTTCCTTCTCGTTGCATTCATCTCGTGTGTTTTTCAAGCCTGTGTCAGAGAGATTGATAGGCTCAAATGCTCGTCTTTTCGGGGGTGAGTAGTCATCATCGCCATACCAAGCAGACGGTCTTTTACATGGTGAATGTGATTCCACATCATCTTCAAGGATCAAACTGTCTTCTGAATGAATCCCACTGTCATTGCTCATAAGTGATGTGTTCATGGTTGAAAGATCATCGTCCATGTCAAAATTCAAGGCAAGTCAAACCATTTTGAGAATATAGAAGGATTACTGTAGTACTTTTTTGGATATGAACCAGAGGAAGTGACTGTCAGAATGAAATTCCACTTCTTATATTAGATTATGCAAGTGTGTTTCGTTGTAATCTTTTAATCTATGCAAGCTGTTGATAGTTTGTAAGTTTTCACACATGCCTGACAGGACCCTGAACAATTGATTAATTGCAATGTACATTTTCAATCAATCGCTTTGGACAATGGATCTAGAGCTTGATTTGACATCATGATTTTTTTTTTACATTTATCAGCCATTTTTAACTGAATGTCATTCCACATAGATATAAAATCTGAGTACTTAGAAAAATAAAGAATCTTACCAAAATAAATATATTTCAATTGCAACCATGACATGCCATACAGACTGGAAAGAACCAATGACGATTCCCATTTTCATCAATGCCAAATTAGCCAACTTTGAAATCGCACTTCACTTTCCAAAAAATGAGGCTTAGCATGTTGATATGGTAGGATTAATCATAATCATTTGATAAAATCTATATCGATACAGAGCACGACAGTGCCAGTTAGCCCGTTTTCAGATCAGCCCTCTCTCTACTAGAAATCTTGGGGAATACCATCGGAATTTTGGGGGTTTTTTTCAAGAAACTAGACTTCCACACCCACAATTTAAACCCACACGTGAATCAATATCACTGTGTGTGATTTCCAAGGCAACCATGTATACATCTAGCGATATTACATCACTTTAAACGGAAATCTCAATGTGTGAGGCTTTCCCAAGTAATGTTTCTCATTCTGAATCTGACCAAATTCTTGAGCTTAATTCTCAAACCACAGTATGCAAAATGTCAGTAACAACGTTTTATTGTTCAAAACAAATACTTAAACTCAACAATGTCAATGTAACAAAATAAATTTATCAATGTATCACAGATAATGTTCAAACTTAACAAAAATACAATAACGAACAAAACCCTCAAAGTTTCAGCTGCCTGAAACTCATCCTTCTGTCCTTCATGGACTGCTGTTTTTTCCATGACTTGGATTTCACACGGTAGTGTTTCAGCTCTGACCGATAGCTTGGATCATTCATTGGCCGGTATGATGCAGGCTCACAGAAGGATAGGTTTTCTTGAACAAAATCTTTGTAACCACATTCGAGCAAGTAGATTTCTGGATAGCAAAGAAGTGGGTATCTCTCTTTGTTGGCTTCCCGGTCCATTTGACGAAGGAAACGTGCCATCTTTGGTCCTCTTTCAGATGAAAACTCGCAATGAAAGATGATAATTTTCTTTCCTGAGCTGCTATTGGGGTTCGTTTGACAGTCAAAAGTGCTGGACATGGTGTCTCTATTCCATATGTTGATTGCACCTTCAATATGTCCACCATCATACTCATATGGATATCTACAATCAACAATGACAAACTCTTCTACAGCTTGCGAGTATTAATTTTGCAGCAGCTTCGCCATTGTTTTTGAAGAGATGGCTTTCAGGTCAGGATGTTTGCCAGATACAGTTGGCAAAGAATGTGTCCTGCTCTCGCCTTCAATAGTGGCTTCATTCTCGTTGCATTCATCTCGTGTGTTTTTCAAGCCTGTGTCAGAGAGATTGATAGGCTCAAATGCTCGTCTTTTCGGGGGTGAGTAGTCATCATCGCCATACCAAGCAGACGGTCTTTTACATGGTGAATGTGATTCCACATCATCTTCAAGGATCAAACTGTCTTCTGAATGAATCCCACTGTCATCGCTCATAAGTGATGTGTTCATGGTTGAAAGATCATCGTCCATGTCAAAATTCAAGGCAAGTCGAACCATTTTGAGAATATAGAAGGATTACTGTAGTACTTTTTTGGATATGAACCAGAGGAAGTGACTGTCAGAATGAAATTCCACTTCTTATATTAGATTATGCAAGTGTGTTTCGTTGTAATCTTTTAATCTATGCAAGCTGTTGATAGTTTGTAAGTTTTCACACATGCCTGACAGGACCCTGAACAATTGATTAATTGCAATGTACATTTTCAATCAATCGCTTTGGACAATGGATCTTGAGCTTGATTTGACATCATGATTTTTTTTTTACATTTATCAGCCATTTTTAACTGAATGTCATTCCACATAGATATAAAATCTGAGTACTTAGAAAAATAAAGAATCTTACCAAAATAAATATATTTCAATTGCAACCATGACATGCCATACAGACTGGAAAGAACCAATGACGATTCCCATTTTCATCAATGCCAAATTAGCCAACTTTGAAATCGCACTTCACTTTCCAAAAAATGAGGCTTAGCATGTTGATATGGTAGGATTAATCATAATCATTTGATAAAATCTATATCGATACAGAGCACGACAGTGCCAGTTAGCCCGTTTTCAGATCAGCCCTCTCTCTACTAGAAATCTTGGGGAATACCATCGGAATTTTGGGGGTTTTTTTCAAGAAACTAGACTTCCACACCCACAATTTAAACCCACACGTGAATCAATATCACTGTGTGTGATTTCCAAGGCAACCATGTATACATCTAGCGATATTACGTCACTTTAAACGGAAATCTCAATGTGTGAGGCTTTCCCAAGTAATGTTTCTCATTCTGAATCTGACCAAATTCTTGAGCTTAATTCTCAAACCACAGTATGCAAAATGTCAGTAACAACGTTTTATTGTTCAAAACAAATACTTAAACTCAACAATGTCAATGTAACAAAATAAATTTATCAATATATCACAGATAATGTTCAAACTTAACAAAAATACAATAACGAACAAAACCCTCAAAGTTTCAGCTGCCTGAAACTCATCCTTCTGTCCTTCATGGACTGCTGTTTTTTCCATGACTTGGATTTCACACGGTAGTGTTTCAGCTCTGACCGATAGCTTGGATCATTCATTGGCCGGTATGATGCAGGCTCACAGAAGGATAGGTTTTCTTGAACAAAATCTTTGTAACCACCTTCGAGCAAGTAGATTTCTGGATAGCAAAGAAGTGGGTATCTCTCTTTGTTGGCTTCCCGGTCCATTTGACGAAGGAAACGTGCCATCTTTGGTCCTCTTTCAGATGAAAACTCGCAATGAAAGATGATAATTTTCTTTCCTGAGCTGCTATTGGGGTTCGTTTGACAGTAAAAAGTGCTGGACATGGTGTCTCTATTCCATATGTTGATTGCACCTTCAATATGTCCACCATCATACTCATATGGATATCTACAATCAACAATGACAAACTCTTCTACAGCTTGCGAGTATTCATTTTGCAGCAGCTTCGCCATTGTTTTTGAAGAGATGGCTTTCAGGTCAGGATGTTTGCCAGATACAGTTGGCAAAGAATGTGTCCTGCTCTCGCCTTCAATAGTGGCTTCATTCTCGTTGCATTCATCTCGTGTGTTTTTCAAGCCTGTGTCAGAGAGATTGATAGGCTCAAATGCTCGTCTTTTCGGGGGTGAGTAGTCATCATCGCCATACCAAGCAGACGGTCTTTTACATGGTGAATGTGATTCCACATCATCTTCAAGGATCAAACTGTCTTCTGAATGAATCCCACTGTCATCGCTCATAAGTGATGTGTTCATGGTTGAAAGATCATCGTCCATGTCAAAATTCAAGGCAAGTCGAACCATTTTGAGAATATAGAAGGATTACTGTAGTACTTTTTTGGATATGAACCAGAGGAAGTGACTGTCAGAATGAAATTCCACTTCTTATATTAGATTATGCAAGTGTGTTTCGTTGTAATCTTTTAATCTATGCAAGCTGTTGATAGTTTGTAAGTTTTCACACATGCCTGACAGGACCCTGAACAATTGATTAATTGCAATGTACATTTTCAATCAATCGCTTTGGACAATGGATCTTGAGCTTGATTTGACATCATGATTTTTTTTTTACATTTATCAGCCATTTTTAACTGAATGTCATTCCACATAGATATAAAATCTGAGTACTTAGAAAAATAAAGAATCTTACCAAAATAAATATATTTCAATTGCAACCATGACATGCCATACAGACTGGAAAGAACCAATGACGATTCCCATTTTCATCAATGCCAAATTAGCCAACTTTGAAATCGCACTTCACTTTCCAAAAAATGAGGCTTAGCATGTTGATATGGTAGGATTAATCATAATCATTTGATAAAATCTATATCGATACAGAGCACGACAGTGCCAGTTAGCCCGTTTTCAGATCAGCCCTCTCTCTACTAGAAATCTTGGGGAATACCATCGGAATTTTGGGGTTTTTTTTCAAGAAACTAGACTTCCACACCCACAATTTAAACCCACACGTGAATCAATATCACTGTGTGTGATTTCCAAGGCAACCATGTATACATCTAGCGATATTACGTCACTTTAAACGGAAATCTCAATGTGTGAGGCTTTCCCAAGTAATGTTTCTCATTCTGAATCTGACCAAATTCTTGAGCTTAATTCTCAAACCACAGTATGCAAAATGTCAGTAACAACGTTTTATTGTTCAAAACAAATACTTAAACTCAACAATGTCAATGTAACAAAATAAAATTATCAATATATCACAGATAATGTTCAAACTTAACAAAAATACAATAACGAACAAAACCCTCAAAGTTTCAGCTGCCTGAAACTCATCCTTCTGTCCTTCATGGACTGCTGTTTTTTCCATGACTTGGATTTCACACGGTAGTGTTTCAGCTCTGACCGATAGCTTGGATCATTCATTGGCCGGTATGATGCAGGCTCACAGAAGGATAGGTTTTCTTGAACAAAATCTTTGTAACCACCTTCGAGCAAGTAGATTTCTGGATAGCAAAGAAGTGGGTATCTCTCTTTGTTGGCTTCCCGGTCCATTTGACGAAGGAAACGTGCCATCTTTGGTCCTCTTTCAGATGAAAACTCGCAATGAAAGATGATAATTTTCTTTCCTGAGCTGCTATTGGGGTTCGTTTGACAGTCAAAAGTGCTGGACATGGTGTCTCTATTCCATATGTTGATTGCACCTTCAATATGTCCACCATCATACTCATATGGATATCTACAATCAACAATGACAAACTCTTCTACAGCTTGCGAGTATTCATTTTGCAGCAGCTTCGCCATTGTTTTTGAAGAGATGGCTTTCAGGTCAGGATGTTTGCCAGATACAGTTGGCAAAGAATGTGTCCTGCTCTCGCCTTCAATAGTGGCTTCATTCTCGTTGCATTCATCTCGTGTGTTTTTCAAGCCTGTGTCAGAGAGATTGATAGGCTCAAATGCTCGTCTTTTCGGGGGTGAGTAGTCATCATCGCCATACCAAGCAGACGGTCTTTTACATGGTGAATGTGATTCCACATCATCTTCAAGGATCAAACTGTCTTCTGAATGAATCCCACTGTCATCGCTCATAAGTGATGTGTTCATGGTTGAGAGATCATCGTCCATGTCAAAATTCAAGGCAAGTCGAACCATTTTGAGAATATAGAAGGATTACTGTAGTACTTTTTTGGATATGAACCAGAGGAAGTGACTGTCAGAATGAAATTCCACTTCTTATATTAGATTATGCAAGTGTGTTTCATTGTAATCTTTTAATCTATGCAAGCTGTTGATAGTTTGTAAGTTTTCACACATGCCTGACAGGACCCTGAACAATTGATTAATTGCAATGTACATTTTCAATCAATCGCTTTGGACAATGGATCTTGAGCTTGATTTGACATCATGATTTTTTTTTTACATTTATCAGCCATTTTTAACTGAATGTCATTCCACATAGATATAAAATCTGAGTACTTAGAAAAATAAAGAATCTTACCAAAATAAATATATTTCAATTGCAACCATGACATGCCATACAGACTGGAAAGAACCAATGACGATTCCCATTTTCATCAATGCCAAATTAGCCAACTTTGAAATCGCACTTCACTTTCCAAAAAATGAGGCTTAGCATGTTGATATGGTAGGATTAATCATAATCATTTGATAAAATCTATATCGATACAGAGCACGACAGTGCCAGTTAGCCCGTTTTCAGATCAGCCCTCTCTCTACTAGAAATCTTGGGGAATACCATCGGAATTTTGGGGTTTTTTTTCAAGAAACTAGACTTCCACACCCACAATTTAAACCCACACGTGAATCAATATCACTGTGTGTGATTTCCAAGGCAACCATGTATACATCTAGCGATATTACGTCACTTTAAACGGAAATCTCAATGTGTGAGGCTTTCCCAAGTAATGTTTCTCATTCTGAATCTGACCAAATTCTTGAGCTTAATTCTCAAACCACAGTATGCAAAATGTCAGTAACAACGTTTTATTGTTCAAAACAAATACTTAAACTCAACAATGTCAATGTAACAAAATAAAATTATCAATATATCACAGATAATGTTCAAACTTAACAAAAATACAATAACGAACAAAACCCTCAAAGTTTCAGCTGCCTGAAACTCATCCTTCTGTCCTTCATGGACTGCTGTTTTTTCCATGACTTGGATTTCACACGGTAGTGTTTCAGCTCTGACCGATAGCTTGGATCATTCATTGGCCGGTATGATGCAGGCTCACAGAAGGATAGGTTTTCTTGAACAAAATCTTTGTAACCACCTTCGAGCAAGTAGATTTCTGGATAGCAAAGAAGTGGGTATCTCTCTTTGTTGGCTTCCCGGTCCATTTGACGAAGGAAACGTGCCATCTTTGGTCCTCTTTCAGATGAAAACTCGCAATGAAAGATGCTAATTTTCTTTCCTGAGCTGCTATTGGGGTTCGTTTGACAGTCAAAAGTGCTGGACATGGTGTCTCTATTCCATATGTTGATTGCACCTTCAATATGTCCACCATCATACTCATATGGATATCTACAATCAACAATGACAAACTCTTCTACAGCTTGCGAGTATTCATTTTGCAGCAGCTTCGCCATTGTTTTTGAAGAGATGGCTTTCAGGTCAGGATGTTTGCCAGATACAGTTGGCAAAGAATGTGTCCTGCTCTCGCCTTCAATAGTGGCTTCCTTCTCGTTGCATTCATCTCGTGTGTTTTTCAAGCCTGTGTCAGAGAGATTGATAGGCTCAAATGCTCATCTTTTCGGGGGTGAGTAGTCATCATCGCCATACCAAGCAGACGGTCTTTTACATGGTGAATGTGATTCCACATCATCTTCAAGGATCAAACTGTCTTCTGAATGAATCCCACTGTCATCGCTCATAAGTGATGTGTTCATGGTTGAAAGATCATCGTCCATGTCAAAATTCAAGGCAAGTCGAACCATTTTGAGAATATAGAAGGATTACTGTAGTACTTTTTTGGATATGAACCAGAAGAAGTGACTGTCAGAATGAAATTCCACTTCTTATATTAGATTATGCAAGTGTGTTTCGTTGTAATCTTTTAATCTATGCAAGCTGTTGATAGTTTGTAAGTTTTCACACATGCCTGACAGGACCCTGAACAATTGATTAATTGCAATGTACATTTTCAATCAATCGCTTTGGACAATGGATCTAGAGCTTGATTTGACATCATGATTTTTTTTTTACATTTATCAGCCATTTTTAACTGAATGTCATTCCACATAGATATAAAATCTGAGTACTTAGAAAAATAAAGAATCTTACCAAAATAAATATATTTCAATTGCAACCATGACATGCCATACAGACTGGAAAGAACCAATGACGATTCCCATTTTCATCAATGCCAAATTAGCCAACTTTGAAATCGCACTTCACTTTCCAAAAAATGAGGCTTAGCATGTTGATATGGTAGGATTAATCATAATCATTTGATAAAATCTATATCGATACAGAGCACGACAGTGCCAGTTAGCCCGTTTTCAGATCAGCCCTCTCTCTACTAGAAATCTTGGGGAATACCATCGGAATTTTGGGGGTTTTTTTCAAGAAACTAGACTTCCACACCCACAATTTAAACCCACACGTGAATCAATATCACTGTGTGTGATTTCCAAGGCAACCATGTATACATCTAGCGATATTACGTCACTTTAAACGGAAATCTCAATGTGTGAGGCTTTCCCAAGTAATGTTTCTCATTCTGAATCTGACCAAATTCTTGAGCTTAATTCTCAAACCACAGTATGCAAAATGTCAGTAACAACGTTTTATTGTTCAAAACAAATACTTAAACTCAACAATGTCAATGTAACAAAATAAAATTATCAATATATCACAGATAATGTTCAAACTTAACAAAAATACAATAACGAACAAAACCCTCAAAGTTTCAGCTGCCTGAAACTCATCCTTCTGTCCTTCATGGACTGCTGTTTTTTCCATGACTTGGATTTCACACGGTAGTGTTTCAGCTCTGACCGATAGCTTGGATCATTCATTGGCCGGTATGATGCAGGCTCACAGAAGGATAGGTTTTCTTGAACAAAATCTTTGTAACCACCTTCGAGCAAGTAGATTTCTGGATAGCAAAGAAGTGGGTATCTCTCTTTGTTGGCTTCCCGGTCCATTTGACGAAGGAAACGTGCCATCTTTGGTCCTCTTTCAGATGAAAACTCGCAATGAAAGATGCTAATTTTCTTTCCTGAGCTGCTATTGGGGTTCGTTTGACAGTCAAAAGTGCTGGACATGGTGTCTCTATTCCATATGTTGATTGCACCTTCAATATGTCCACCATCATACTCATATGGATATCTACAATCAACAATGACAAACTCTTCTACAGCTTGCGAGTATCCATTTTGCAGCAGCTTCGCCATTGTTTTTGAAGAGATGGCTTTCAGGTCAGGATGTTTGCCAGATACAGTTGGCAAAGAATGTGTCCTGCTCTCGCCTTCAATAGTGGCTTCCTTCTCGTTGCATTCATCTCGTGTGTTTTTCAAGCCTGTGTCAGAGAGATTGATAGGCTCAAATGCTCGTCTTTTCGGGGGTGAGTAGTCATCATCGCCATACCAAGCAGACGGTCTTTTACATGGTGAATGTGATTCCACATCATCTTCAAGGATCAAACTGTCTTCTGAATGAATCCCACTGTCATCGCTCATAAGTGATGTGTTCATGGTTGAAAGATCATCGTCCATGTCAAAATTCAAGGCAAGTCGAACCATTTTGAGAATATAGAAGGATTACTGTAGTACTTTTTTGGATATGAACCAGAAGAAGTGACTGTCAGAATGAAATTCCACTTCTTATATTAGATTATGCAAGTGTGTTTCGTTGTAATCTTTTAATCTATGCAAGCTGTTGATAGTTTGTAAGTTTTCACACATGCCTGACAGGACCCTGAACAATTGATTAATTGCAATGTACATTTTCAATCAATCGCTTTGGACAATGGATCTAGAGCTTGATTTGACATCATGATTTTTTTTTTACATTTATCAGCCATTTTTAACTGAATGTCATTCCACATAGATATAAAATCTGAGTACTTAGAAAAATAAAGAATCTTACCAAAATAAATATATTTCAATTGCAACCATGACATGCCATACAGACTGGAAAGAACCAATGACGATTCCCATTTTCATCAATGCCAAATTAGCCAACTTTGAAATCGCACTTCACTTTCCAAAAAATGAGGCTTAGCATGTTGATATGGTAGGATTAATCATAATCATTTGATAAAATCTATATCGATACAGAGCACGACAGTGCCAGTTAGCCCGTTTTCAGATCAGCCCTCTCTCTACTAGAAATCTTGGGGAATACCATCGGAATTTTGGGGTTTTTTTTCAAGAAACTAGACTTCCACAGCCACAATTTAAACCCACACGTGAATCAATATCACTGTGTGTGATTTCCAAGGCAACCATGTATACATCTAGCGATATTACGTCACTTTAAACGGAAATCTCAATGTGTGAGGCTTTCCCAAGTAATGTTTCTCATTCTGAATCTGACCAAATTCTTGAGCTTAATTCTCAAACCACAGTATGCAAAATGTCAGTAACAACGTTTTATTGTTCAAAACAAATACTTAAACTCAACAATGTCAATGTAACAAAATAAAATTATCAATATATCACAGATAATGTTCAAACTTAACAAAAATACAATAACGAACAAAACCCTCAAAGTTTCAGCTGCCTGAAACTCATCCTTCTGTCCTTCATGGACTGCTGTTTTTTCCATGACTTGGATTTCACACGGTAGTGTTTCAGCTCTGACCGATAGCTTGGATCATTCATTGGCCGGTATGATGCAGGCTCACAGAAGGATAGGTTTTCTTGAACAAAATCTTTGTAACCACCTTCGAGCAAGTAGATTTCTGGATAGCAAAGAAGTGGGTATCTCTCTTTGTTGGCTTCCCGGTCCATTTGACGAAGGAAACGTGCCATCTTTGGTCCTCTTTCAGATGAAAACTCGCAATGAAAGATGATAATTTTCTTTCCTGAGCTGCTATTGGGGTTCGTTTGACAGTCAAAAGTGCTGGACATGGTGTCTCTATTCCATATGTTGATTGCACCTTCAATATGTCCACCATCATACTCATATGGATATCTACAATCAACAATGACAAACTCTTCTACAGCTTGCGAGTATTCATTTTGCAGCAGCTTCGCCATTGTTTTTGAAGAGATGGCTTTCAGGTCAGGATTTTTGCCAGATACAGTTGGCAAAGAATGTGTCCTGCTCTCGCCTTCAATAGTGGCTTCATTCTCGTTGCATTCATCTCGTGTGTTTTTCAAGCCTGTGTCAGAGAGATTGATAGGCTCAAATGCTCGTCTTTTCGGGGGTGAGTAGTCATCATCGCCATACCAAGCAGACGGTCTTTTACATGGTGAATGTGATTCCACATCATCTTCAAGGATCAAACTGTCTTCTGAATGAATCCCACTGTCATCGCTCATAAGTGATGTGTTCATGGTTGAAAGATCATCGTCCATGTCAAAATTCAAGGCAAGTCGAACCATTTTGAGAATATAGAAGGATTACTGTAGTACTTTTTTGGATATGAACCAGAGGAAGTGACTGTCAGAATGAAATTCCACTTCTTATATTAGATTATGCAAGTGTGTTTCGTTGTAATCTTTTAATCTATGCAAGCTGTTGATAGTTTGTAAGTTTTCACACATGCCTGACAGGACCCTGAACAATTGATTAATTGCAATGTACATTTTCAATCAATCGCTTTGGACAATGGATCTTGAGCTTCATTTGACATCATGATTTTTTTTTTTACATTTATCAGCCATTTTTAACTGAATGTCATTCCACATAGATGAAAAATCTGAGTACTTAGAAAAATAAAGATTCTTACCAAAATAAATATATTTCAATTGCAACCATGACATGCCATACAGACTGGAAAGAACCAATGACGATTCCCATTTTCATCAATGCCAAATTAGCCAACTTTGAAATCGCACTTCACTTTCCAAAAAATGAGGCTTAGCATGTTGATATGGTAGGATTAATCATAATCATTTGATAAAATCTATATCGATACAGAGCACGACAGTGCCAGTTAGCCCGTTTTCAGATCAGCCCTCTCTCTACTAGAAATCTTGGGAAATACCATCGGAATTTTGGGGGTTTTTTTTCAAGAAACTAGACTTCCACACCCACAATTTAAACCCACACGTGAATCAATATCACTGTGTGTGATTTCCAAGGCAACCATGTATACATCTAGCGATATTACGTCACTTTAAACGGAAATCTCAATGTGTGAGGCTTTCCCAAGTAATGTTTCTCATTCTGAATCTGACCAAATTCTTGAGCTTAATTCTCAAACCACAGTATGCAAAATGTCAGTAACAAGGTTTTATTGTTCAAAACAAATACTTAAACTCAACAATGTCAATGTAACAAAATAAAATTATCAATATATCACAGATAATGTTCAAACTTAACAAAAATACAATAACGAACAAAACCCTCAAAGTTTCAGCTGCCTGAAACTCATCCTTCTGTCCTTCATGGACTGCTGTTTTTTCCATGACTTGGATTTCACACGGTAGTGTTTCAGCTCTGACCGATAGCTTGGATCATTCATTGGCCGGTATGATGCAGGCTCACAGAAGGATAGGTTTTCTTGAACAAAATCTTTGTAACCACCTTCGAGCAAGTAGATTTCTGGATAGCAAAGAAGTGGGTATCTCTCTTTGTTGGCTTCCCGGTCCATTTGACGAAGGAAACGTGCCATCTTTGGTCCTCTTTCAGATGAAAACTCGCAATGAAAGATGATAATTTTCTTTCCTGAGCTGCTATTGGGGTTCGTTTGACAGTCAAAAGTGCTGGACATGGTGTCTCTATTCCATATGTTGATTGCACCTTCAATATGTCCACCATCATACTCATATGGATATCTACAATCAACAATGACAAACTCTTCTACAGCTTGCGAGTATTCATTTTGCGGCAGCTTCGCCATTGTTTTTGAAGAGATGGCTTTCAGGTCAGGATGTTTGCCAGATACAGTTGGCAAAGAATGTGTCCTGCTCTCGCCTTCAATAGTGGCTTCATTCTCGTTGCATTCATCTCGTGTGTTTTTCAAGCCTGTGTCAGAGAGATTGATAGGCTCAAATGCTCGTCTTTTCGGGGGTGAGTAGTCATCATCGCCATACCAAGCAGACGGTCTTTTACATGGTGAATGTGATTCCACATCATCTTCAAGGATCAAACTGTCTTCTGAATGAATCCCACTGTCATCGCTCATAAGTGATGTGTTCATGGTTGAAAGATCATCGTCCATGTCAAAATTCAAGGCAAGTCGAACCATTTTGAGAATATAGAAGGATTACTGTAGTACTTTTTTGGATATGAACCAGAGGAAGTGACTGTCAGAATGAAATTCCACTTCTTATATTAGATTATGCAAGTGTGTTTCGTTGTAATCTTTTAATCTATGCAAGCTGTTGATAGTTTGTAAGTTTTCACACATGCCTGACAGGACCCTGAACAATTGATTAATTGCAATGTACATTTTCAATCAATCGCTTTGGACAATGGATCTTGAGCTTGATTTGACATCATGATTTTTTTTTTACATTTATCAGCCATTTTTAACTGAATGTCATTCCACATAGATATAAAATCTGAGTACTTAGAAAAATAAAGAATCTTACCAAAATAAATATATTTCAATTGCAACCATGACATGCCATACAGACTGGAAAGAACCAATGACGATTCCCATTTTCATCAATGCCAAATTAGCCAACTTTGAAATCGCACTTCACTTTCCAAAAAATGAGGCTTAGCATGTTGATATGGTAGGATTAATCATAATCATTTGATAAAATCTATATCGATACAGAGCACGACAGTGCCAGTTAGCCCGTTTTCAGATCAGCCCTCTCTCTACTAGAAATCTTGGGGAATACCATCGGAATTTTGGGGGTTTTTTTCAAGAAACTAGACTTCCACACCCACAATTTAAACCCACACGTGAATCAATATCACTGTGTGTGATTTCCAAGGCAACCATGTATACATCTAGCGATATTACGTCACTTTAAACGGAAATCTCAATGTGTGAGGCTTTCCCAAGTAATGTTTCTCATTCTGAATCTGACCAAATTCTTGAGCTTAATTCTCAAACCACAGTATGCAAAATGTCAGTAACAACGTTTTATTGTTCAAAACAAATACTTAAACTCAACAATGTCAATGTAACAAAATAAAATTATCAATATATCACAGATAATGTTCAAACTTAACAAAAATACAATAACGAACAAAACCCTCAAAGTTTCAGCTGCCTGAAACTCATCCTTCTGTCCTTCATGGACTGCTGTTTTTTCCATGACTTGGATTTCACACGGTAGTGTTTCAGCTCTGACCGATAGCTTGGATCATTCATTGGCCGGTATGATGCAGGCTCACAGAAGGATAGGTTTTCTTGAACAAAATCTTTGTAACCACCTTCGAGCAAGTAGATTTCTGGATAGCAAAGAAGTGGGTATCTCTCTTTGTTGGCTTCCCGGTCCATTTGACGAAGGAAACGTGCCATCTTTGGTCCTCTTTCAGATGAAAACTCGCAATGAAAGATGATAATTTTCTTTCCTGAGCTGCTATTGGGGTTCGTTTGACAGTCAAAAGTGCTGGACATGGTGTCTCTATTCCATATGTTGATTGCACCTTCAATATGTCCACCATCATACTCATATGGATATCTACAATCAACAATGACAAACTCTTCTACAGCTTGCGAGTATTCATTTTGCAGCAGCTTCGCCATTGTTTTTGAAGAGATGGCTTTCAGGTCAGGATGTTTGCCAGATACAGTTGGCAAAGAATGTGTCCTGCTCTCGCCTTCAATAGTGGCTTCATTCTCGTTGCATTCATCTCGTGTGTTTTTCAAGCCTGTGTCAGAGAGATTGATAGGCTCAAATGCTCGTCTTTTCGGGGGTGAGTAGTCATCATCGCCATACCAAGCAGACGGTCTTTTACATGGTGAATGTGATTCCACATCATCTTCAAGGATCAAACTGTCTTCTGAATGAATCCCACTGTCATCGCTCATAAGTGATGTGTTCATGGTTGAAAGATCATCGTCCATGTCAAAATTCAAGGCAAGTCGAACCATTTTGAGAATATAGAAGGATTACTGTAGTACTTTTTTGGATATGAACCAGAGGAAGTGACTGTCAGAATGAAATTCCACTTCTTATATTAGATTATGCAAGTGTGTTTCGTTGTAATCTTTTAATCTATGCAAGCTGTTGATAGTTTGTAAGTTTTCACACATGCCTGACAGGACCCTGAACAATTGATTAATTGCAATGTACATTTTCAATCAATCGCTTTGGACAATGGATCTAGAGCTTGATTTGACATCATGATTTTTTCTTTACATTTATCAGCCATTTTTAACTGAATGTCATTCCACATAGATATAAAATCTGAGTACTTAGAAAAATAAAGAATCTTACCAAAATAAATATATTTCAATTGCAACCATGACATGCCATACAGACTGGAAAGAACCAATGACGATTCCCATTTTCATCAATGCCAAATTAGCCAACTTTGAAATCGCACTTCACTTTCCAAAAAATGAGGCCTAGCATGTTGATATGGTAGGATTAATCATAATCATTTGATAAAATCTATATCGATACAGAGCACGACAGTGCCAGTTAGCCCGTTTTCAGATCAGCCCTCTCTCTACTAGAAATCTTGGGGAATACCATCGGAATTTTGGGGGGTTTTTTTCAAGAAACTAGACTTCCACACCCACAATTTAAACCCACACGTGAATCAATATCACTGTGTGTGATTTCCAAGGCAACCATGTATACATCTAGCGATATTACGTCACTTTAAACGGAAATCTCAATGTGTGAGGCTTTCCCAAGTAATGTTTCTCATTCTGAATCTGACCAAATTCTTGAGCTTAATTCTCAAACCACAGCATGCAAAATGTCAGTAACAACGTTTTATTGTTCAAAACAAATACTTAAACTCAACAATGTCAATGTAACAAAATAAAATTATCAATATATCACAGATAATGTTCAAACTTAACAAAAATACAATAACGAACAAAACCCTCAAAGTTTCAGCTGCCTGAAACTCATCCTTCTGTCCTTCATGGACTGCTGTTTTTTCCATGACTTGGATTTCACACGGTAGTGTTTCAGCTCTGACCGATAGCTTGGATCATTCATTGGCCGGTATGATGCAGGCTCACAGAAGGATAGGTTTTCTTGGACAAAATCTTTGTAACCACCTTCGAGCAAGTAGATTTCTGGATAGCAAAGAAGTGGGTATCTCTCTTTGTTGGCTTCCCGGTCCATTTGACGAAGGAAACGTGAGATCTTTGGTCCTCTTTCAGATGAAAACTCGCAATGAAAGATGATAATTTTCTTTCCTGAGCTGCTATTGGGGTTCGTTTGACAGTCAAAAGTGCTGGACATGGTGTCTCTATTCCATATGTTGATTGCACCTTCAATATGTCCACCATCATACTCATATGGATATCTACAATCAACAATGACAAACTCTTCTACAGCTTGCGAGTATTCATTTTGCAGCAGCTTCGCCATTGTTTTTGAAGAGATGGCTTTCAGGTCAGGATGTTTGCCAGATACAGTTGGCAAAGAATGTGTCCTGCTCTCGCCTTCAATAGTGGCTTCATTCTCGTTGCATTCATCTCGTGTGTTTTTCAAGCCTGTGTCAGAGAGATTGATAGGCTCAAATGCTCGTCTTTTCGGGGGTGAGTAGTCATCATCGCCATACCAAGCAGACGGTCTTTTACATGGTGAATGTGATTCCACATCATCTTCAAGGATCAAACTGTCTTCTGAATGAATCCCACTGTCATCGCTCATAAGTGATGTGTTCATGGTTGAAAGATCATCGTCCATGTCAAAATTCAAGGCAAGTCGAACCATTTTGAGAATATAGAAGGATTACTGTAGTACTTTTTTGGATATGAACCAGAGGAAGTGACTGTCAGAATGAAATTCCACTTCTTATATTAGATTATGCAAGTGTGTTTCGTTGTAATCTTTTAATCTATGCAAGCTGTTGATAGTTTGTAAGTTTTCACACATGCCTGACAGGACCCTGAACAATTGATTAATTGCAATGTACATTTTCAATCAATCGCTTTGGACAATGGATCTAGAGCTTGATTTGACATCATGATTTTTTTTTTACATTTATCAGCCATTTTTAACTGAATGTCATTCCACATAGATATAAAATCTGAGTACTTAGAAAAATAAAGAATCTTACCAAAATAAATATATTTCAATTGCAACCATGACATGCCATACAGACTGGAAAGAACCAATGACGATTCCCATTTTCATCAATGCCAAATTAGCCAACTTTGAAATCGCACTTCACTTTCCAAAAAATGAGGCTTAGCATGTTGATATGGTAGGATTAATCATAATCATTTGATAAAATCTATATCGATACAGAGCACGACAGTGCCAGTTAGCCCGTTTTCAGATCAGCCCTCTCTCTACTAGAAATCTTGGGGAATACCATCGGAATTTTGGGGTTTTTTTTCAAGAAACTAGACTTCCACACCCACAATTTAAACCCACACGTGAATCAATATCACTGTGTGTGATTTCCAAGGCAACCATGTATACATCTAGCGATATTACGTCACTTTAAACGGAAATCTCAATGTGTGAGGCTTTCCCAAGTAATGTTTCTCATTCTGAATCTGACCAAATTCTTGAGCTTAATTCTCAAACCACAGTGTGCAAAATGTCAGTAACAACGTTTTATTGTTCAAAACAAATACTTAAACTCAACAATGTCAATGTAACAAAATAAAATTATCAATATATCACAGATAATGTTCAAACTTAACAAAAATACAATAACGAACAAAACCCTCAAAGTTTCAGCTGCCTGAAACTCATCCTTCTGTCCTTCATGGACTGCTGTTTTTTCCATGACTTGGATTTCACACGGTAGTGTTTCAGCTCTGACCGATAGCTTGGATCATTCATTGGCCGGTATGATGCAGGCTCACAGAAGGATAGGTTTTCTTGAACAAAATCTTTGTAACCACCTTCGAGCAAGTAGATTTCTGGATAGCAAAGAAGTGGGTATCTCTCTTTGTTGGCTTCCCGGTCCATTTGACGAAGGAAACGTGCCATCTTTGGTCCTCTTTCAGATGAAAACTCGCAATGAAAGATGATAATTTTCTTTCCTGAGCTGCTATTGGGGTTCGTTTGACAGTCAAAAGTGCTGGACATGGTGTCTCTATTCCATATGTTGATTGCACCTTCAATATGTCCACCATCATACTCATATGGATATCTACAATCAACAATGACGAACTCTTCTACAGCTTGCGAGTATTCATTTTGCAGCAGCTTCGCCATTGTTTTTGAAGAGATGGCTTTCAGGTCAGGATGTTTGCCAGATACAGTTGGCAAAGAATGTGTCCTGCTCTCGCCTTCAATAGTGGCTTCATTCTCGTTGCATTCATCTCGTGTGTTTTTCAAGCCTGTGTCAGAGAGATTGATAGGCTCAAATGCTCGTCTTTTCGGGGGTGAGTAGTCATCATCGCCATACCAAGCAGACGGTCTTTTACATGGTGAATGTGATTCCACATCATCTTCAAGGATCAAACTGTCTTCTGAATGAATCCCACTGTCATCGCTCATAAGTGATGTGTTCATGGTTGAAAGATCATCGTCCATGTCAAAATTCAAGGCAAGTCGAACCATTTTGAGAATATAGAAGGATTACTGTAGTACTTTTTTGGATATGAACCAGAGGAAGTGACTGTCAGAATGAAATTCCACTTCTTATATTAGATTATGCAAGTGTGTTTCGTTGTAATCTTTTAATCTATGCAAGCTGTTGATAGTTTGTAAGTTTTCACACATGCCTGACAGGACCCTGAACAATTGATTAATTGCAATGTACATTTTCAATCAATCGCTTTGGACAATGGATCTAGAGCTTGATTTGACATCATGATTTTTTTTTTACATTTATCAGCCATTTTTAACTGAATGTCATTCCACATAGATATAAAATCTGAGTACTTAGAAAAATAAAGAATCTTACCAAAATAAATATATTTCAATTGCAACCATGACATGCCATACAGACTGGAAAGAACCAATGACGATTCCCATTTTCATCAATGCCAAATTAGCCAACTTTGAAATCGCACTTCACTTTTCAAAAAATGAGGCCTAGCATGTTGATATGGTAGGATTAATCATAATCATTTGATAAAATCTATATCGATACAGAGCACGACAGTGCCAGTTAGCCCGTTTTCAGATCAGCCCTCTCTCTACTAGAAATCTTGGGGAATACCATCGGAATTTTGGGGGTTTTTTTTCAAGAAACTAGACTTCCACACCCACAATTTAAACACACACGTGAATCAATATCACTGTGTGTGATTTCCAAGGCAACCATGTATACATCTAGCGATATTACGTCACTTTAAACGGAAATCTCAATGTGTGAGGCTTTCCCAAGTAATGTTTCTCATTCTGAATCTGACCAAATTCTTGAGCTTAATTCTCAAACCACAGTATGCAAAATGTCAGTAACAACGTTTTATTGTTCAAAACAAATACTTAAACTCAACAATGTCAATGTAACAAAATAAAATTATCAATATATCACAGATAATGTTCAAACTTAACAAAAATACAATAACGAACAAAACCCTCAAAGTTTCAGCTGCCTGAAACTCATCCTTCTGTCCTTCATGGACTGCTGTTTTTTCCATGACTTGGATTTCACACGGTAGTGTTTCAGCTCTGACCGATAGCTTGGATCATTCATTGGCCGGTATGATGCAGGCTCACAGAAGGATAGGTTTTCTTGAACAAAATCTTTGTAACCACCTTCGAGCAAGTAGATTTCTGGATAGCAAAGAAGTGGGTATCTCTATTTGTTGGCTTCCCGGTCCATTTGACGAAGGAAACGTGCCATCTTTGGTCCTCTTTCAGATGAAAACTCGCAATGAAAGATGATAATTTTCTTTCCTGAGCTGCTATTGGGGTTCGTTTGACAGTCAAAAGTGCTGGACATGGTGTCTCTATTCCATATGTTGATTGCACCTTCAATATGTCCACCATCATACTCATATGGATATCTACAATCAACAATGACAAACTCTTCTACAGCTTGCGAGTATTCATTTTGCAGCAGCTTCGCCATTGTTTTTGAAGAGATGGCTTTCAGGTCAGGATGTTTGCCAGATACAGTTGGCAAAGAATGTGTCCTGCTCTCGCCTTCAATAGTGGCTTCATTCTCGTTGCATTCATCTCGTGTGTTTTTCAAGCCTGTGTCAGAGAGATTGATAGGCTCAAATGCTCGTCTTTTCGGGGGTGAGTAGTCATCATCGCCATACCAAGCAGACGGTCTTTTACATGGTGAATGTGATTCCACATCATCTTCAAGGATCAAACTGTCTTCTGAATGAATCCCACTGTCATCGCTCATAAGTGATGTGTTCATGGTTGAAAGATCATCGTCCATGTCAAAATTCAAGGCAAGTCGAACCATTTTGAGAATATAGAAGGATTACTGTAGTACTTTTTTGGATATGAACCAGAGGAAGTGACTGTCAGAATGAAATTCCACTTCTTATATTAGATTATGCAAGTGTGTTTCGTTGTAATCTTTTAATCTATGCAAGCTGTTGATAGTTTGTAAGTTTTCACACATGCCTGACAGGACCCTGAACAATTGATTAATTGCAATGTACATTTTCAATCAATCGCTTTGGACAATGGATCTAGAGCTTGATTTGACATCATGATTTTTTTTTTACATTTATCAGCCATTTTTAACTGAATGTCATTCCACATAGGTATAAAATCTGAGTACTTAGAAAAATAAAGAATCTTACCAAAATAAATATATTTCAATTGCAACCATGACATGCCATACAGACTGGAAAGAACCAATGACGATTCCCATTTTCATCAATGCCAAATTAGCCAACTTTGAAATCGCACTTCACTTTCCAAAAAATGAGGCCTAGCATGTTGATATGGTAGGATTAATCATAATCATTTGATAAAATCTATATCGATACAGAGCACGACAGTGCCAGTTAGCCCGTTTTCAGATCAGCCCTCTCTCTACTAGAAATCTTGGGGAATACCATCGGAATTTTGGGGGTTTTTTTTCAAGAAACTAGACTTCCACACCCACAATTTAAACCCACACGTGAATCAATATCACTGTGTGTGATTTCCAAGGCAACCATGTATACATCTAGCGATATTACGTCACTTTAAACGGAAATCTCAATGTGTGAGGCTTTCCCAAGTAATGTTTCTCATTCTGAATCTGACCAAATTCTTGAGCTTAATTCTCAAACCACAGTATGCAAAATGTCAGTAACAACGTTTTATTGTTCAAAACAAATACTTAAACTCAACAATGTCAATGTAACAAAATAAAATTATCAATATATCACAGATAATGTTCAAACTTAACAAAAATACAATAACGAACAAAACCCTCAAAGTTTCAGCTGCCTGAAACTCATCCTTCTGTCCTTCATGGACTGCTGTTTTTTCCATGACTTGGATTTCACACGGTAGTGTTTCAGCTCTGACCGATAGCTTGGATCATTCATTGGCCGGTATGATGCAGGCTCACAGAAGGATAGGTTTTCTTGAACAAAATCTTTGTAACCACCTTCGAGCAAGTAGATTTCTGGATAGCAAAGAAGTGGGTATCTCTCTTTGTTGGCTTCCCGGTCCATTTGACGAAGGAAACGTGCCATCTTTGGTCCTCTTTCAGATGAAAACTCGCAATGAAAGATGATAATTTTCTTTCCTGAGCTGCTATTGGGGTTCGTTTGACAGTCAAAAGTGCTGGACATGGTGTCTCTATTCCATATGTTGATTGCACCTTCAATATGTCCACCATCATACTCATATGGATATCTACAATCAACAATGACAAACTCTTCTACAGCTTGCGAGTATTCATTTTGCAGCAGCTTCGCCATTGTTTTTGAAGAGATGGCTTTCAGGTCAGGATGTTTGCCAGATACAGTTGGCAAAGAATGTGTCCTGCTCTCGCCTTCAATAGTGGCTTCATTCTCGTTGCATTCATCTCGTGTGTTTTTCAAGCCTGTGTCAGAGAGATTGATAGGCTCAAATGCTCGTCTTTTCGGGGGTGAGTAGTCATCATCGCCATACCAAGCAGACGGTCTTTTACATGGTGAATGTGATTCCACATCATCTTCAAGGATCAAACTGTCTTCTGAATGAATCCCACTGTCATCGCTCATAAGTGATGTGTTCATGGTTGAAAGATCATCGTCCATGTCAAAATTCAAGGCAAGTCGAACCATTTTGAGAATATAGAAGGATTACTGTAGTACTTTTTTGGATATGAACCAGAGGAAGTGACTGTCAGAATGAAATTCCACTTCTTATATTAGATTATGCAAGTGTGTTTCGTTGTAATCTTTTAATCTATGCAAGCTGTTGATAGTTTGTAAGTTTTCACACATGCCTGACAGGACCCTGAACAATTGATTAATTGCAATGTACATTTTCAATCAATCGCTTTGGACAATGGATCTAGAGCTTGATTTGACATCATGATTTTTTCTTTACATTTATCAGCCATTTTTAACTGAATGTCATTCCACATAGATATAAAATCTGAGTACTTAGAAAAATAAAGAATCTTACCAAAATAAATATATTTCAATTGCAACCATGACATGCCATACAGACTGGAAAGAACCAATGACGATTCCCATTTTCATCAATGCCAAATTA
The DNA here is from genome assembly GCA_949152475.1 of Terebella lapidaria. Classification (NCBI taxonomy): domain Eukaryota; kingdom Metazoa; phylum Annelida; class Polychaeta; order Terebellida; family Terebellidae; genus Terebella; species Terebella lapidaria. The sequence goes on from OX424566.1 coordinate 36,907,951, forward strand.
GCCAACTTTGAAATCGCACTTCACTTTCCAAAAAATGAGGCCTAGCATGTTGATATGGTAGGATTAATCATAATCATTTGATAAAATCTATATCGATACAGAGCACGACAGTGCCAGTTAGCCCGTTTTCAGATCAGCCCTCTCTCTACTAGAAATCTTGGGGAATACCATCGGAATTTTGGGGGTTTTTTTTCAAGAAACTAGACTTCCACACCCACAATTTAAACCCACACGTGAATCAATATCACTGTGTGTGATTTCCAAGGCAACCATGTATACATCTAGCGATATTACGTCACTTTAAACGGAAATCTCAATGTGTGAGGCTTTCCCAAGTAATGTTTCTCATTCTGAATCTGACCAAATTCTTGAGCTTAATTCTCAAACCACAGCATGCAAAATGTCAGTAACAACGTTTTATTGTTCAAAACAAATACTTAAACTCAACAATGTCAATGTAACAAAATAAAATTATCAATATATCACAGATAATGTTCAAACTTAACAAAAATACAATAACGAACAAAACCCTCAAAGTTTCAGCTGCCTGAAACTCATCCTTCTGTCCTTCATGGACTGCTGTTTTTTCCATGACTTGGATTTCACACGGTAGTGTTTCAGCTCTGACCGATAGCTTGGATCATTCATTGGCCGGTATGATGCAGGCTCACAGAAGGATAGGTTTTCTTGGACAAAATCTTTGTAACCACCTTCGAGCAAGTAGATTTCTGGATAGCAAAGAAGTGGGTATCTCTCTTTGTTGGCTTCCCGGTCCATTTGACGAAGGAAACGTGAGATCTTTGGTCCTCTTTCAGATGAAAACTCGCAATGAAAGATGATAATTTTCTTTCCTGAGCTGCTATTGGGGTTCGTTTGACAGTCAAAAGTGCTGGACATGGTGTCTCTATTCCATATGTTGATTGCACCTTCAATATGTCCACCATCATACTCATATGGATATCTACAATCAACAATGACAAACTCTTCTACAGCTTGCGAGTATTCATTTTGCAGCAGCTTCGCCATTGTTTTTGAAGAGATGGCTTTCAGGTCAGGATGTTTGCCAGATACAGTTGGCAAAGAATGTGTCCTGCTCTCGCCTTCAATAGTGGCTTCATTCTCGTTGCATTCATCTCGTGTGTTTTTCAAGCCTGTGTCAGAGAGATTGATAGGCTCAAATGCTCGTCTTTTCGGGGGTGAGTAGTCATCATCGCCATACCAAGCAGACGGTCTTTTACATGGTGAATGTGATTCCACATCATCTTCAAGGATCAAACTGTCTTCTGAATGAATCCCACTGTCATCGCTCATAAGTGATGTGTTCATGGTTGAAAGATCATCGTCCATGTCAAAATTCAAGGCAAGTCGAACCATTTTGAGAATATAGAAGGATTACTGTAGTACTTTTTTGGATATGAACCAGAGGAAGTGACTGTCAGAATGAAATTCCACTTCTTATATTAGATTATGCAAGTGTGTTTCGTTGTAATCTTTTAATCTATGCAAGCTGTTGATAGTTTGTAAGTTTTCACACATGCCTGACAGGACCCTGAACAATTGATTAATTGCAATGTACATTTTCAATCAATCGCTTTGGACAATGGATCTAGAGCTTGATTTGACATCATGATTTTTTTTTTACATTTATCAGCCATTTTTAACTGAATGTCATTCCACATAGATATAAAATCTGAGTACTTAGAAAAATAAAGAATCTTACCAAAATAAATATATTTCAATTGCAACCATGACATGCCATACAGACTGGAAAGAACCAATGACGATTCCCATTTTCATCAATGCCAAATTAGCCAACTTTGAAATCGCACTTCACTTTCCAAAAAATGAGGCTTAGCATGTTGATATGGTAGGATTAATCATAATCATTTGATAAAATCTATATCGATACAGAGCACGACAGTGCCAGTTAGCCCGTTTTCAGATCAGCCCTCTCTCTACTAGAAATCTTGGGGAATACCATCGGAATTTTGGGGGTTTTTTTCAAGAAACTAGACTTCCACACCCACAATTTAAACCCACACGTGAATCAATATCACTGTGTGTGATTTCCAAGGCAACCATGTATACATCTAGCGATATTACGTCACTTTAAACGGAAATCTCAATGTGTGAGGCTTTCCCAAGTAATGTTTCTCATTCTGAATCTGACCAAATTCTTGAGCTTAATTCTCAAACCACAGTATGCAAAATGTCAGTAACAACGTTTTATTGTTCAAAACAAATACTTAAACTCAACAATGTCAATGTAACAAAATAAAATTATCAATATATCACAGATAATGTTCAAACTTAACAAAAATACAATAACGAACAAAACCCTCAAAGTTTCAGCTGCCTGAAACTCATCCTTCTGTCCTTCATGGACTGCTGTTTTTTCCATGACTTGGATTTCACACGGTAGTGTTTCAGCTCTGACCGATAGCTTGGATCATTCATTGGCCGGTATGATGCAGGCTCACAGAAGGATAGGTTTTCTTGAACAAAATCTTTGTAACCACCTTCGAGCAAGTAGATTTCTGGATAGCAAAGAAGTGGGTATCTCTCTTTGTTGGCTTCCCGGTCCATTTGACGAAGGAAACGTGCCATCTTTGGTCCTCTTTCAGATGAAAACTCGCAATGAAAGATGATAATTTTCTTTCCTGAGCTGCTATTGGGGTTCGTTTGACAGTCAAAAGTGCTGGACATGGTGTCTCTATTCCATATGTTGATTGCACCTTCAATATGTCCACCATCATACTCATATGGATATCTACAATCAACAATGACAAACTCTTCTACAGCTTGCGAGTATTCATTTTGCAGCAGCTTCGCCATTGTTTTTGAAGAGATGGCTTTCAGGTCAGGATGTTTGCCAGATACAGTTGGCAAAGAATGTGTCCTGCTCTCGCCTTCAATAGTGGCTTCATTCTCGTTGCATTCATCTCGTGTGTTTTTCAAGCCTGTGTCAGAGAGATTGATAGGCTCAAATGCTCGTCTTTTCGGGGGTGAGTAGTCATCATCGCCATACCAAGCAGACGGTCTTTTACATGGTGAATGTGATTCCACATCATCTTCAAGGATCAAACTGTCTTCTGAATGAATCCCACTGTCATCGCTCATAAGTGATGTGTTCATGGTTGAAAGATCATCGTCCATGTCAAAATTCAAGGCAAGTCGAACCATTTTGAGAATATAGAAGGATTACTGTAGTACTTTTTTGGATATGAACCAGAGGAAGTGACTGTCAGAATGAAATTCCACTTCTTATATTAGATTATGCAAGTGTGTTTCGTTGTAATCTTTTAATCTATGCAAGCTGTTGATAGTTTGTAAGTTTTCACACATGCCTGACAGGACCCTGAACAATTGATTAATTGCAATGTACATTTTCAATCAATCGCTTTGGACAATGGATCTAGAGCTTGATTTGACATCATGATTTTTTTTTTACATTTATCAGCCATTTTTAACTGAATGTCATTCCACATAGATATAAAATCTGAGTACTTAGAAAAATAAAGAATCTTACCAAAATAAATATATTTCAATTGCAACCATGACATGCCATACAGACTGGAAAGAACCAATGACGATTCCCATTTTCATCAATGCCAAATTAGCCAACTTTGAAATCGCACTTCACTTTCCAAAAAATGAGGCCTAGCATGTTGATATGGTAGGATTAATCATAATCATTTGATAAAATCTATATCGATACAGAGCACGACAGTGCCAGTTAGCCCGTTTTCAGATCAGCCCTCTCTCTACTAGAAATCTTGGGGAATACCATCGGAATTTTGGGGGTTTTTTTTCAAGAAACTAGACTTCCACACCCACAATTTAAACCCACACGTGAATCAATATCACTGTGTGTGATTTCCAAGGCAACCATGTATACATCTAGCGATATTACGTCACTTTAAACGGAAATCTCAATGTGTGAGGCTTTCCCAAGTAATGTTTCTCATTCTGAATCTGACCAAATTCTTGAGCTTAATTCTCAAACCACAGTATGCAAAATGTCAGTAACAACGTTTTATTGTTCAAAACAAATACTTAAACTCAACAATGTCAATGTAACAAAATAAAATTATCAATATATCACAGATAATGTTCAAACTTAACAAAAATACAATAACGAACAAAACCCTCAAAGTTTCAGCTGCCTGAAACTCATCCTTCTGTCCTTCATGGACTGCTGTTTTTTCCATGACTTGGATTTCACACGGTAGTGTTTCAGCTCTGACCGATAGCTTGGATCATTCATTGGCCGGTATGATGCAGGCTCACAGAAGGATAGGTTTTCTTGAACAAAATCTTTGTAACCACCTTCGAGCAAGTAGATTTCTGGATAGCAAAGAAGTGGGTATCTCTATTTGTTGGCTTCCCGGTCCATTTGACGAAGGAAACGTGCCATCTTTGGTCCTCTTTCAGATGAAAACTCGCAATGAAAGATGATAATTTTCTTTCCTGAGCTGCTATTGGGGTTCGTTTGACAGTCAAAAGTGCTGGACATGGTGTCTCTATTCCATATGTTGATTGCACCTTCAATATGTCCACCATCATACTCATATGGATATCTACAATCAACAATGACAAACTCTTCTACAGCTTGCGAGTATTCATTTTGCAGCAGCTTCGCCATTGTTTTTGAAGAGATGGCTTTCAGGTCAGGATGTTTGCCAGATACAGTTGGCAAAGAATGTGTCCTGCTCTCGCCTTCAATAGTGGCTTCATTCTCGTTGCATTCATCTCGTGTGTTTTTCAAGCCTGTGTCAGAGAGATTGATAGGCTCAAATGCTCGTCTTTTCGGGGGTGAGTAGTCATCATCGCCATACCAAGCAGACGGTCTTTTACATGGTGAATGTGATTCCACATCATCTTCAAGGATCAAACTGTCTTCTGAATGAATCCCACTGTCATCGCTCATAAGTGATGTGTTCATGGTTGAAAGATCATCGTCCATGTCAAAATTCAAGGCAAGTCGAACCATTTTGAGAATATAGAAGGATTACTGTAGTACTTTTTTGGATATGAACCAGAGGAAGTGACTGTCAGAATGAAATTCCACTTCTTATATTAGATTATGCAAGTGTGTTTCGTTGTAATCTTTTAATCTATGCAAGCTGTTGATAGTTTGTAAGTTTTCACACATGCCTGACAGGACCCTGAACAATTGATTAATTGCAATGTACATTTTCAATCAATCGCTTTGGACAATGGATCTAGAGCTTGATTTGACATCATGATTTTTTTTTTACATTTATCAGCCATTTTTAACTGAATGTCATTCCACATAGATATAAAATCTGAGTACTTAGAAAAATAAAGAATCTTACCAAAATAAATATATTTCAATTGCAACCATGACATGCCATACAGACTGGAAAGAACCAATGACGATTCCCATTTTCATCAATGCCAAATTAGCCAACTTTGAAATCGCACTTCACTTTCCAAAAAATGAGGCCTAGCATGTTGATATGGTAGGATTAATCATAATCATTTGATAAAATCTATATCGATACAGAGCACGACAGTGCCAGTTAGCCCGTTTTCAGATCAGCCCTCTCTCTACTAGAAATCTTGGGGAATACCATCGGAATTTTGGGGGTTTTTTTTCAAGAAACTAGACTTCCACACCCACAATTTAAACCCACACGTGAATCAATATCACTGTGTGTGATTTCCAAGGCAACCATGTATACATCTAGCGATATTACGTCACTTTAAACGGAAATCTCAATGTGTGAGGCTTTCCCAAGTAATGTTTCTCATTCTGAATCTGACCAAATTCTTGAGCTTAATTCTCAAACCACAGTATGCAAAATGTCAGTAACAACGTTTTATTGTTCAAAACAAATACTTAAACTCAACAATGTCAATGTAACAAAATAAAATTATCAATATATCACAGATAATGTTCAAACTTAACAAAAATACAATAACGAACAAAACCCTCAAAGTTTCAGCTGCCTGAAACTCATCCTTCTGTCCTTCATGGACTGCTGTTTTTTCCATGACTTGGATTTCACACGGTAGTGTTTCAGCTCTGACCGATAGCTTGGATCATTCATTGGCCGGTATGATGCAGGCTCACAGAAGGATAGGTTTTCTTGAACAAAATCTTTGTAACCACCTTCGAGCAAGTAGATTTCTGGATAGCAAAGAATTGGGTATCTCTCTTTGTTGGCTTCCCGGTCCATTTGACGAAGGAAACGTGCCATCTTTGGTCCTCTTTCAGATGAAAACTCGCAATGAAAGATGATAATTTTCTTTCCTGAGCTGCTATTGGGGTTCGTTTGACAGTCAAAAGTGCTGGACATGGTGTCTCTATTCCATATGTTGATTGCACCTTCAATATGTCCACCATCATACTCATATGGATATCTACAATCAACAATGACAAACTCTTCTACAGCTTGCGAGTATTCATTTTGCAGCAGCTTCGCCATTGTTTTTGAAGAGATGGCTTTCAGGTCAGGATGTTTGCCAGATACAGTTGGCAAAGAATGTGTCCTGCTCTCGCCTTCAATAGTGGCTTCATTCTCGTTGCATTCATCTCGTGTGTTTTTCAAGCCTGTGTCAGAGAGATTGATAGGCTCAAATGCTCGTCTTTTCGGGGGTGAGTAGTCATCATCGCCATACCAAGCAGACGGTCTTTTACATGGTGAATGTGATTCCACATCATCTTCAAGGATCAAACTGTCTTCTGAATGAATCCCACTGTCATCGCTCATAAGTGATGTGTTCATGGTTGAAAGATCATCGTCCATGTCAAAATTCAAGGCAAGTCGAACCATTTTGAGAATATAGAAGGATTACTGCAGTACTTTTTTGGATATGAACCAGAGGAAGTGACTGTCAGAATGAAATTCCACTTCTTATATTAGATTATGCAAGTGTGTTTCGTTGTAATCTTTTAATCTATGCAAGCTGTTGATAGTTTGTAAGTTTTCACACATGCCTGACAGGACCCTGAACAATTGATTAATTGCAATGTACATTTTCAATCAATCGCTTTGGACAATGGATCTAGAGCTTGATTTGACATCATGATTTTTTTTTTACATTTATCAGCCATTTTTAACTGAATGTCATTCCACATAGATATAAAATCTGAGTACTTAGAAAAATAAAGAATCTTACCAAAATAAATATATTTCAATTGCAACCATGACATGCCATACAGACTGGAAAGAACCAATGACGATTCCCATTTTCATCAATGCCAAATTAGCCAACTTTGAAATCGCACTTCACTTTCCAAAAAATGAGGCCTAGCATGTTGATATGGTAGGATTAATCATAATCATTTGATAAAATCTATATCGATACAGAGCACGACAGTGCCAGTTAGCCCGTTTTCAGATCAGCCCTCTCTCTACTAGAAATCTTGGGGAATACCATCGGAATTTTGGGGGGTTTTTTTCAAGAAACTAGACTTCCACACCCACAATTTAAACCCACACGTGAATCAATATCACTGTGTGTGATTTCCAAGGCAACCATGTATACATCTAGCGATATTACGTCACTTTAAACGGAAATCTCAATGTGTGAGGCTTTCCCAAGTAATGTTTCTCATTCTGAATCTGACCAAATTCTTGAGCTTAATTCTCAAACCACAGTATGCAAAATGTCAGTAACAACGTTTTATTGTTCAAAACAAATACTTAAACTCAACAATGTCAATGTAACAAAATAAAATTATCAATATATCACAGATAATGTTCAAACTTAACAAAAATACAATAACGAACAAAACCCTCAAAGTTTCAGCTGCCTGAAACTCATCCTTCTGTCCTTCATGGACTGCTGTTTTTTCCATGACTTGGATTTCACACGGTAGTGTTTCAGCTCTGACCGATAGCTTGGATCATTCATTGGCCGGTATGATGCAGGCTCACAGAAGGATAGGTTTTCTTGAACAAAATCTTTGTAACCACCTTCGAGCAAGTAGATTTCTGGATAGCAAAGAATTGGGTATCTCTCTTTGTTGGCTTCCCGGTCCATTTGACGAAGGAAACGTGCCATCTTTGGTCCTCTTTCAGATGAAAACTCGCAATGAAAGATGATAATTTTCTTTCCTGAGCTGCTATTGGGGTTCGTTTGACAGTCAAAAGTGCTGGACATGGTGTCTCTATTCCATATGTTGATTGCACCTTCAATATGTCCACCATCATACTCATATGGATATCTACAATCAACAATGACAAACTCTTCTACAGCTTGCGAGTATTCATTTTGCAGCAGCTTCGCCATTGTTTTTGAAGAGATGGCTTTCAGGTCAGGATGTTTGCCAGATACAGTTGGCAAAGAATGTGTCCTGCTCTCGCCTTCAATAGTGGCTTCATTCTCGTTGCATTCATCTCGTGTGTTTTTCAAGCCTGTGTCAGAGAGATTGATAGGCTCAAATGCTCGTCTTTTCGGGGGTGAGTAGTCATCATCGCCATACCAAGCAGACGGTCTTTTACATGGTGAATGTGATTCCACATCATCTTCAAGGATCAAACTGTCTTCTGAATGAATCCCACTGTCATCGCTCATAAGTGATGTGTTCATGGTTGAAAGATCATCGTCCATGTCAAAATTCAAGGCAAGTCGAACCATTTTGAGAATATAGAAGGATTACTGTAGTACTTTTTTGGATATGAACCAGAGGAAGTGACTGTCAGAATGAAATTCCACTTCTTATATTAGATTATGCAAGTGTGTTTCGTTGTAATCTTTTAATCTATGCAAGCTGTTGATAGTTTGTAAGTTTTCACACATGCCTGACAGGACCCTGAACAATTGATTAATTGCAATGTACATTTTCAATCAATCGCTTTGGACAATGGATCTAGAGCTTGATTTGACATCATGATTTTTTTTTTACATTTATCAGCCATTTTTAACTGAATGTCATTCCACATAGATATAAAATCTGAGTACTTAGAAAAATAAAGAATCTTACCAAAATAAATATATTTCAATTGCAACCATGACATGCCATACAGACTGGAAAGAACCAATGACGATTCCCATTTTCATCAATGCCAAATTAGCCAACTTTGAAATCGCACTTCACTTTCCAAAAAATGAGGCTTAGCATGTTGATATGGTAGGATTAATCATAATCATTTGATAAAATCTATATCGATACAGAGCACGACAGTGCCAGTTAGCCCGTTTTCAGATCAGCCCTCTCTCTACTAGAAATCTTGGGGAATACCATCGGAATTTTGGGGGGTTTTTTTCAAGAAACTAGACTTCCACACCCACAATTTAAACCCACACGTGAATCAATATCACTGTGTGTGATTTCCAAGGCAACCATGTATACATCTAGCGATATTACGTCACTTTAAACGGAAATCTCAATGTGTGAGGCTTTCCCAAGTAATGTTTCTCATTCTGAATCTGACCAAATTCTTGAGCTTAATTCTCAAACCACAGTATGCAAAATGTCAGTAACAACGTTTTATTGTTCAAAACAAATACTTAAACTCAACAATGTCAATGTAACAAAATAAAATTATCAATATATCACAGATAATGTTCAAACTTAACAAAAATACAATAACGAACAAAACCCTCAAAGTTTCAGCTGCCTGAAACTCATCCTTCTGTCCTTCATGGACTGCTGTTTTTTCCATGACTTGGATTTCACACGGTAGTGTTTCAGCTCTGACCGATAGCTTGGATCATTCATTGGCCGGTATGATGCAGGCTCACAGAAGGATAGGTTTTCTTGAACAAAATCTTTGTAACCACCTTCGAGCAAGTAGATTTCTGGATAGCAAAGAAGTGGGTATCTCTCTTTGTTGGCTTCCCGGTCCATTTGACGAAGGAAACGTGCCATCTTTGGTCCTCTTTCAGATGAAAACTCGCAATGAAAGATGATAATTTTCTTTCCTGAGCTGCTATTGGGGTTCGTTTGACAGTCAAAAGTGCTGGACATGGTGTCTCTATTCCATATGTTGATTGCACCTTCAATATGTCCACCATCATACTCATATGGATATCTACAATCAACAATGACAAACTCTTCTACAGCTTGCGAGTATTCATTTTGCAGCAGCTTCGCCATTGTTTTTGAAGAGATGGCTTTCAGGTCAGGATGTTTGCCAGATACAGTTGGCAAAGAATGTGTCCTGCTCTCGCCTTCAATAGTGGCTTCATTCTCGTTGCATTCATCTCGTGTGTTTTTCAAGCCTGTGTCAGAGAGATTGATAGGCTCAAATGCTCGTCTTTTCGGGGGTGAGTAGTCATCATCGCCATACCAAGCAGACGGTCTTTTACATGGTGAATGTGATTCCACATCATCTTCAAGGATCAAACTGTCTTCTGAATGAATCCCACTGTCATCGCTCATAAGTGATGTGTTCATGGTTGAAAGATCATCGTCCATGTCAAAATTCAAGGCAAGTCGAACCATTTTGAGAATATAGAAGGATTACTGTAGTACTTTTTTGGATATGAACCAGAGGAAGTGACTGTCAGAATGAAATTCCACTTCTTATATTAGATTATGCAAGTGTGTTTCGTTGTAATCTTTTAATCTATGCAAGCTGTTGATAGTTTGTAAGTTTTCACACATGCCTGACAGGACCCTGAACAATTGATTAATTGCAATGTACATTTTCAATCAATCGCTTTGGACAATGGATCTAGAGCTTGATTTGACATCATGATTTTTTTTTTACATTTATCAGCCATTTTTAACTGAATGTCATTCCACATAGATATAAAATCTGAGTACTTAGAAAAATAAAGAATCTTACCAAAATAAATATATTTCAATTGCAACCATGACATGCCATACAGACTGGAAAGAACCAATGACGATTCCCATTTTCATCAATGCCAAATTAGCCAACTTTGAAATCGCACTTCACTTTCCAAAAAATGAGGCCTAGCATGTTGATATGGTAGGATTAATCATAATCATTTGATAAAATCTATATCGATACAGAGCACGACAGTGCCAGTTAGCCCGTTTTCAGATCAGCCCTCTCTCTACTAGAAATCTTGGGGAATACCATCGGAATTTTGGGGGTTTTTTTTCAAGAAACTAGACTTCCACACCCACAATTTAAACCCACACGTGAATCAATATCACTGTGTGTGATTTCCAAGGCAACCATGTATACATCTAGCGATATTACGTCACTTTAAACGGAAATCTCAATGTGTGAGGCTTTCCCAAGTAATGTTTCTCATTCTGAATCTGACCAAATTCTTGAGCTTAATTCTCAAACCACAGTATGCAAAATGTCAGTAACAACGTTTTATTGTTCAAAACAAATACTTAAACTCAACAATGTCAATGTAACAAAATAAAATTATCAATATATCACAGATAATGTTCAAACTTAACAAAAATACAATAACGAACAAAACCCTCAAAGTTTCAGCTGCCTGAAACTCATCCTTCTGTCCTTCATGGACTGCTGTTTTTTCCATGACTTGGATTTCACACGGTAGTGTTTCAGCTCTGACCGATAGCTTGGATCATTCATTGGCCGGTATGATGCAGGCTCACAGAAGGATAGGTTTTCTTGAACAAAATCTTTGTAACCACCTTCGAGCAAGTAGATTTCTGGATAGCAAAGAAGTGGGTATCTCTCTTTGTTGGCTTCCCGGTCCATTTGACGAAGGAAACGTGCCATCTTTGGTCCTCTTTCAGATGAAAACTCGCAATGAAAGATGATAATTTTCTTTCCTGAGCTGCTATTGGGGTTCGTTTGACAGTCAAAAGTGCTGGACATGGTGTCTCTATTCCATATGTTGATTGCACCTTCAATATGTCCACCATCATACTCATATGGATATCTACAATCAACAATGACAAACTCTTCTACAGCTTGCGAGTATTCATTTTGCAGCAGCTTCGCCATTGTTTTTGAAGAGATGGCTTTCAGGTCAGGATGTTTGCCAGATACAGTTGGCAAAGAATGTGTCCTGCTCTCGCCTTCAATAGTGGCTTCATTCTCGTTGCATTCATCTCGTGTGTTTTTCAAGCCTGTGTCAGAGAGATTGATAGGCTCAAATGCTCGTCTTTTCGGGGGTGAGTAGTCATCATCGCCATACCAAGCAGACGGTCTTTTACATGGTGAATGTGATTCCACATCATCTTCAAGGATCAAACTGTCTTCTGAATGAATCCCACTGTCATCGCTCATAAGTGATGTGTTCATGGTTGAAAGATCATCGTCCATGTCAAAATTCAAGGCAAGTCGAACCATTTTGAGAATATAGAAGGATTACTGTAGTACTTTTTTGGATATGAACCAGAGGAAGTGACTGTCAGAATGAAATTCCACTTCTTATATTAGATTATGCAAGTGTGTTTCGTTGTAATCTTTTAATCTATGCAAGCTGTTGATAGTTTGTAAGTTTTCACACATGCCTGACAGGACCCTGAACAATTGATTAATTGCAATGTACATTTTCAATCAATCGCTTTGGACAATGGATCTAGAGCTTGATTTGACATCATGATTTTTTTTTTACATTTATCAGCCATTTTTAACTGAATGTCATTCCACATAGATATAAAATCTGAGTACTTAGAAAAATAAAGAATCTTACCAAAATAAATATATTTCAATTGCAACCATGACATGCCATACAGACTGGAAAGAACCAATGACGATTCCCATTTTCATCAATGCCAAATTAGCCAACTTTGAAATCGCACTTCACTTTCCAAAAAATGAGGCCTAGCATGTTGATATGGTAGGATTAATCATAATCATTTGATAAAATCTATATCGATACAGAGCACGACAGTGCCAGTTAGCCCGTTTTCAGATCAGCCCTCTCTCTACTAGAAATCTTGGGGAATACCATCGGAATTTTGGGGTTTTTTTTTCAAGAAACTAGACTTCCACACCCACAATTTAAACCCACACGTGAATCAATATCACTGTGTGTGATTTCCAAGGCAACCATGTATACATCTAGCGATATTACGTCACTTTAAACGGAAATCTCAATGTGTGAGGCTTTCCCAAGTAATGTTTCTCATTCTGAATCTGACCAAATTCTTGAGCTTAATTCTCAAACCACAGTATGCAAAATGTCAGTAACAACGTTTTATTGTTCAAAACAAATACTTAAACTCAACAATGTCAATGTAACAAAATAAAATTATCAATATATCACAGATAATGTTCAAACTTAACAAAAATACAATAACGAACAAAACCCTCAAAGTTTCAGCTGCCTGAAACTCATCCTTCTGTCCTTCATGGACTGCTGTTTTTTCCATGACTTGGATTTCACACGGTAGTGTTTCAGCTCTGACCGATAGCTTGGATCATTCATTGGCCGGTATGATGCAGGCTCACAGAAGGATAGGTTTTCTTGAACAAAATCTTTGTAACCACCTTCGAGCAAGTAGATTTCTGGATAGCAAAGAATTGGGTATCTCTCTTTGTTGGCTTCCCGGTCCATTTGACGAAGGAAACGTGCCATCTTTGGTCCTCTTTCAGATGAAAACTCGCAATGAAAGATGATAATTTTCTTTCCTGAGCTGCTATTGGGGTTCGTTTGACAGTCAAAAGTGCTGGACATGGTGTCTCTATTCCATATGTTGATTGCACCTTCAATATGTCCACCATCATACTCATATGGATATCTACAATCAACAATGACAAACTCTTCTACAGCTTGCGAGTATTCATTTTGCAGCAGCTTCGCCATTGTTTTTGAAGAGATGGCTTTCAGGTCAGGATGTTTGCCAGATACAGTTGGCAAAGAATGTGTCCTGCTCTCGCCTTCAATAGTGGCTTCATTCTCGTTGCATTCATCTCGTGTGTTTTTCAAGCCTGTGTCAGAGAGATTGATAGGCTCAAATGCTCGTCTTTTCGGGGGTGAGTAGTCATCATCGCCATACCAAGCAGACGGTCTTTTACATGGTGAATGTGATTCCACATCATCTTCAAGGATCAAACTGTCTTCTGAATGAATCCCACTGTCATCGCTCATAAGTGATGTGTTCATGGTTGAAAGATCATCGTCCATGTCAAAATTCAAGGCAAGTCGAACCATTTTGAGAATATAGAAGGATTACTGTAGTACTTTTTTGGATATGAACCAGAGGAAGTGACTGTCAGAATGAAATTCCACTTCTTATATTAGATTATGCAAGTGTGTTTCGTTGTAATCTTTTAATCTATGCAAGCTGTTGATAGTTTGTAAGTTTTCACACATGCCTGACAGGACCCTGAACAATTGATTAATTGCAATGTACATTTTCAATCAATCGCTTTGGACAATGGATCTAGAGCTTGATTTGACATCATGATTTTTTTTTACATTTATCAGCCATTTTTAACTGAATGTCATTCCACATAGATATAAAATCTGAGTACTTAGAAAAATAAAGAATCTTACCAAAATAAATATATTTCAATTGCAACCATGACATGCCATACAGACTGGAAAGAACCAATGACGATTCCCATTTTCATCAATGCCAAATTAGCCAACTTTGAAATCGCACTTCACTTTCCAAAAAATGAGGCCTAGCATGTTGATATGGTAGGATTAATCATAATCATTTGATAAAATCTATATCGATACAGAGCACGACAGTGCCAGTTAGCCCGTTTTCAGATCAGCCCTCTCTCTACTAGAAATCTTGGGGAATACCATCGGAATTTTGGGGGTTTTTTTTCAAGAAACTAGACTTCCACACCCACAATTTAAACCCACACGTGAATCAATATCACTGTGTGTGATTTCCAAGGCAACCATGTATACATCTAGCGATATTACGTCACTTTAAACGGAAATCTCAATGTGTGAGGCTTTCCCAAGTAATGTTTCTCATTCTGAATCTGACCAAATTCTTGAGCTTAATTCTCAAACCACAGTATGCAAAATGTCAGTAACAACGTTTTATTGTTCAAAACAAATACTTAAACTCAACAATGTCAATGTAACAAAATAAAATTATCAATATATCACAGATAATGTTCAAACTTAACAAAAATACAATAACGAACAAAACCCTCAAAGTTTCAGCTGCCTGAAACTCATCCTTCTGTCCTTCATGGACTGCTGTTTTTTCCATGACTTGGATTTCACACGGTAGTGTTTCAGCTCTGACCGATAGCTTGGATCATTCATTGGCCGGTATGATGCAGGCTCACAGAAGGATAGGTTTTCTTGAACAAAATCTTTGTAACCACCTTCGAGCAAGTAGATTTCTGGATAGCAAAGAATTGGGTATCTCTCTTTGTTGGCTTCCCGGTCCATTTGACGAAGGAAACGTGCCATCTTTGGTCCTCTTTCAGATGAAAACTCGCAATGAAAGATGATAATTTTCTTTCCTGAGCTGCTATTGGGGTTCGTTTGACAGTCAAAAGTGCTGGACATGGTGTCTCTATTCCATATGTTGATTGCACCTTCAATATGTCCACCATCATACTCATATGGATATCTACAATCAACAATGACAAACTCTTCTACAGCTTGCGAGTATTCATTTTGCAGCAGCTTCGCCATTGTTTTTGAAGAGATGGCTTTCAGGTCAGGATGTTTGCCAGATACAGTTGGCAAAGAATATGTCCTGCTCTCGCCTTCAATAGTGGCTTCATTCTCGTTGCATTCATCTCGTGTGTTTTTCAAGCCTGTGTCAGAGAGATTGATAGGCTCAAATGCTCGTCTTTTCGGGGGTGAGTAGTCATCATCGCCATACCAAGCAGACGGTCTTTTACATGGTGAATGTGATTCCACATCATCTTCAAGGATCAAACTGTCTTCTGAATGAATCCCACTGTCATCGCTCATAAGTGATGTGTTCATGGTTGAAAGATCATCGTCCATGTCAAAATTCAAGGCAAGTCGAACCATTTTGAGAATATAGAAGGATTACTGTAGTACTTTTTTGGATATGAACCAGAGGAAGTGACTGTCAGAATGAAATTCCACTTCTTATATTAGATTATGCAAGTGTGTTTCGTTGTAATCTTTTAATCTATGCAAGCTGTTGATAGTTTGTAAGTTTTCACACATGCCTGACAGGACCCTGAACAATTGATTAATTGCAATGTACATTTTCAATCAATCGCTTTGGACAATGGATCTAGAGCTTGATTTGACATCATGATTTTTTTTTTACATTTATCAGCCATATTTAACTGAATGTCATTCCACATAGATATAAAATCTGAGTACTTAGAAAAATAAAGAATCTTACCAAAATAAATATATTTCAATTGCAACCATGACATGCCATACAGACTGGAAAGAACCAATGACGATTCCCATTTTCATCAATGCCAAATTAGCCAACTTTGAAATCGCACTTCACTTTCCAAAAAATGAGGCCTAGCATGTTGATATGGTAGGATTAATCGTAATCATTTGATAAAATCTATATCGATACAGAGCACGACAGTGCCAGTTAGCCCGTTTTCAGATCAGCCCTCTCTCTACTAGAAATCTTGGGGAATACCATCGGAATTTTGGGGGTTTTTTTTCAAGAAACTAGACTTCCACACCCACAATTTAAACCCACACGTGAATCAATATCACTGTGTGTGATTTCCAAGGCAACCATGTATACATCTAGCGATATTACGTCACTTTAAACGGAAATCTCAATGTGTGAGGCTTTCCCAAGTAATGTTTCTCATTCTGAATCTGACCAAATTCTTGAGCTTAATTCTCAAACCACAGTATGCAAAATGTCAGTAACAACGTTTTATTGTTCAAAACAAATACTTAAACTCAACAATGTCAATGTAACAAAATAAAATTATCAATATATCACAGATAATGTTCAAACTTAACAAAAATACAATAACGAACAAAACCCTCAAAGTTTCAGCTGCCTGAAACTCATCCTTCTGTCCTTCATGGACTGCTGTTTTTTCCATGACTTGGATTTCACACGGTAGTGTTTCAGCTCTGACCGATAGCTTGGATCATTCATTGGCCGGTATGATGCAGGCTCACAGAAGGATAGGTTTTCTTGAACAAAATCTTTGTAACCACCTTCGAGCAAGTAGATTTCTGGATAGCAAAGAAGTGGGTATCTCTCTTTGTTGGCTTCCCGGTCCATTTGACGAAGGAAACGTGCCATCTTTGGTCCTCTTTCAGATGAAAACTCGCAATGAAAGATGATAATTTTCTTTCCTGAGCTGCTATTGGGGTTCGTTTGACAGTCAAAAGTGCTGGACATGGTGTCTCTATTCCATATGTTGATTGCACCTTCAATATGTCCACCATCATACTCATATGGATATC
Organism: Terebella lapidaria; assembly: GCA_949152475.1. Lineage (NCBI taxonomy): Eukaryota > Metazoa > Annelida > Polychaeta > Terebellida > Terebellidae > Terebella > Terebella lapidaria. Next base: position 36,925,201 of record OX424566.1, read on the forward strand.
TACAATCAACAATGACAAACTCTTCTACAGCTTGCGAGTATTCATTTTGCAGCAGCTTCGCCATTGTTTTTGAAGAGATGGCTTTCAGGTCAGGATGTTTGCCAGATACAGTTGGCAAAGAATGTGTCCTGCTCTCGCCTTCAATAGTGGCTTCATTCTCGTTGCATTCATCTCGTGTGTTTTTCAAGCCTGTGTCAGAGAGATTGATAGGCTCAAATGCTCGTCTTTTCGGGGGTGAGTAGTCATCATCGCCATACCAAGCAGACGGTCTTTTACATGGTGAATGTGATTCCACATCATCTTCAAGGATCAAACTGTCTTCTGAATGAATCCCACTGTCATCGCTCATAAGTGATGTGTTCATGGTTGAAAGATCATCGTCCATGTCAAAATTCAAGGCAAGTCGAACCATTTTGAGAATATAGAAGGATTACTGTAGTACTTTTTTGGATATGAACCAGAGGAAGTGACTGTCAGAATGAAATTCCACTTCTTATATTAGATTATGCAAGTGTGTTTCGTTGTAATCTTTTAATCTATGCAAGCTGTTGATAGTTTGTAAGTTTTCACACATGCCTGACAGGACCCTGAACAATTGATTAATTGCAATGTACATTTTCAATCAATCGCTTTGGACAATGGATCTAGAGCTTGATTTGACATCATGATTTTTTTTTTACATTTATCAGCCATTTTTAACTGAATGTCATTCCACATAGATATAAAATCTGAGTACTTAGAAAAATAGAGAATCTTACCAAAATAAATATATTTCAATTGCAACCATGACATGCCATACAGACTGGAAAGAACCAATGACGATTCCCATTTTCATCAATGCCAAATTAGCCAACTTTGAAATCGCACTTCACTTTCCAAAAAATGAGGCCTAGCATGTTGATATGGTAGGATTAATCATAATCATTTGATAAAATCTATATCGATACAGAGCACGACAGTGCCAGTTAGCCCGTTTTCAGATCAGCCCTCTCTCTACTAGAAATCTTGGGGAATACCATCGGAATTTTGGGGGTTTTTTTTCAAGAAACTAGACTTCCACACCCACAATTTAAACCCACACGTGAATCAATATCACTGTGTGTGATTTCCAAGGCAACCATGTATACATCTAGCGATATTACGTCACTTTAAACGGAAATCTCAATGTGTGAGGCTTTCCCAAGTAATGTTTCTCATTCTGAATCTGACCAAATTCTTGAGCTTAATTCTCAAACCACAGTATGCAAAATGTCAGTAACAACGTTTTATTGTTCAAAACAAATACTTAAACTCAACAATGTCAATGTAACAAAATAAAATTATCAATATATCACAGATAATGTTCAAACTTAACAAAAATACAATAACGAACAAAACCCTCAAAGTTTCAGCTGCCTGAAACTCATCCTTCTGTCCTTCATGGACTGCTGTTTTTTCCATGACTTGGATTTCACACGGTAGTGTTTCAGCTCTGACCGATAGCTTGGATCATTCATTGGCCGGTATGATGCAGGCTCACAGAAGGATAGGTTTTCTTGAACAAAATCTTTGTAACCACCTTCGAGCAAGTAGATTTCTGGATAGCAAAGAAGTGGGTATCTCTCTTTGTTGGCTTCCCGGTCCATTTGACGAAGGAAACGTGCCATCTTTGGTCCTCTTTCAGATGAAAACTCGCAATGAAAGATGATAATTTTCTTTCCTGAGCTGCTATTGGGGTTCGTTTGACAGTCAAAAGTGCTGGACATGGTGTCTCTATTCCATATGTTGATTGCACCTTCAATATGTCCACCATCATACTCATATGGATATCTACAATCAACAATGACAAACTCTTCTACAGCTTGCGAGTATTCATTTTGCAGCAGCTTCGCCATTGTTTTTGAAGAGATGGCTTTCAGGTCAGGATGTTTGCCAGATACAGTTGGCAAAGAATGTGTCCTGTTCTCGCCTTCAATAGTGGCTTCATTCTCGTTGCATTCATCTCGTGTGTTTTTCAAGCCTGTGTCAGAGAGATTGATAGGCTCAAATGCTCGTCTTTTCGGGGGTGAGTAGTCATCATCGCCATACCAAGCAGACGGTCTTTTACATGGTGAATGTGATTCCACATCATCTTCAAGGATCAAACTGTCTTCTGAATGAATCCCACTGTCATCGCTCATAAGTGATGTGTTCATGGTTGAAAGATCATCGTCCATGTCAAAATTCAAGGCAAGTCGAACCATTTTGAGAATATAGAAGGATTACTGTAGTACTTTTTTGGATATGAACCAGAGGAAGTGACTGTCAGAATGAAATTCCACTTCTTATATTAGATTATGCAAGTGTGTTTCGTTGTAATCTTTTAATCTATGCAAGCTGTTGATAGTTTGTAAGTTTTCACACATGCCTGACAGGACCCTGAACAATTGATTAATTGCAATGTACATTTTCAATCAATCGCTTTGGACAATGGATCTAGAGCTTGATTTGACATCATGATTTTTTTTTTACATTTATCAGCCATTTTTAACTGAATGTCATTCCACATAGATATAAAATCTGAGTACTTAGAAAAATAAAGAATCTTACCAAAATAAATATATTTCAATTGCAACCATGACATGCCATACAGACTGGAAAGAACCAATGACGATTCCCATTTTCATCAATGCCAAATTAGCCAACTTTGAAATCGCACTTCACTTTCCAAAAAATGAGGCCTAGCATGTTGATATGGTAGGATTAATCATAATCATTTGATAAAATCTATATCGATACAGAGCACGACAGTGCCAGTTAGCCCGTTTTCAGATCAGCCCTCTCTCTACTAGAAATCTTGGGGAATACCATCGGAATTTTGGGGGTTTTTTTTCAAGAAACTAGACTTCCACACCCACAATTTAAACCCACACGTGAATCAATATCACTGTGTGTGATTTCCAAGGCAACCATGTATACATCTAGCGATATTACGTCACTTTAAACGGAAATCTCAATGTGTGAGGCTTTCCCAAGTAATGTTTCTCATTCTGAATCTGACCAAATTCTTGAGCTTAATTCTCAAACCACAGTATGCAAAATGTCAGTAACAACGTTTTATTGTTCAAAACAAATACTTAAACTCAACAATGTCAATGTAGCAAAATAAAATTATCAATATATCACAGATAATGTTCAAACTTAACAAAAATACAATAACGAACAAAACCCTCAAAGTTTTAGCTGCATGAAACTCATCCTTCTGTCCTTCATGGACTGCTGTTTTTTCCATGACTTGGATTTCACATGGTAGTGTTTCAGCTCTGACCGATAGCTTGGATCATTCATTGGCCGGTATGATGCAGGCTCACAGAAGGATAGGTTTTCTTGAACAAAATCTTTGTAACCACCTTCGAGCAAGTAGATTTCTGGATAGCAAAGAATTGGGTATCTCTCTTTGTTGGCTTCCCGGTCCATTTGACGAAGGAAACGTGCCATCTTTGGTCCTCTTTCAGATGAAAACTCGCAATGAAAGATGATAATTTTCTTTCCTGAGCTGCTATTGGGGTTCGTTTGACAGTCAAAAGTGCTGGACATGGTGTCTCTATTCCATATGTTGATTGCACCTTCAATATGTCCACCATCATACTCATATGGATATCTACAATCAACAATGACAAACTCTTCTACAGCTTGCGAGTATTCATTTTGCAGCAGCTTCGCCATTGTTTTTGAAGAGATGGCTTTCAGGTCAGGATGTTTGCCAGATACAGTTGGCAAAGAATGTGTCCTGCTCTCGCCTTCAATAGTGGCTTCATTCTCGTTGCATTCATCTCGTGTGTTTTTCAAGCCTGTGTCAGAGAGATTGATAGGCTCAAATGCTCGTCTTTTCGGGGGTGAGTAGTCATCATCGCCATACCAAGCAGACGGTCTTTTACATGGTGAATGTGATTCCACATCATCTTCAAGGATCAAACTGTCTTCTGAATGAATCCCACTGTCATCGCTCATAAGTGATGTGTTCATGGTTGAAAGATCATCGTCCATGTCAAAATTCAAGGCAAGTCGAACCATTTTGAGAATATAGAAGGATTACTGTAGTACTTTTTTGGATATGAACCAGAGGAAGTGACTGTCAGAATGAAATTCCACTTCTTATATTAGATTATGCAAGTGTGTTTCGTTGTAATCTTTTAATCTATGCAAGCTGTTGATAGTTTGTAAGTTTTCACACATGCCTGACAGGACCCTGAACAATTGATTAATTGCAATGTACATTTTCAATCAATCGCTTTGGACAATGGATCTAGAGCTTGATTTGACATCATGATTTTTTTTTTACATTTATCAGCCATTTTTAACTGAATGTCATTCCACATAGATATAAAATCTGAGTACTTAGAAAAATAAAGAATCTTACCAAAATAAATATATTTCAATTGCAACCATGACATGCCATACAGACTGGAAAGAACCAATGACGATTCCCATTTTCATCAATGCCAAATTAGCCAACTTTGAAATCGCACTTCACTTTCCAAAAAATGAGGCCTAGCATGTTGATATGGTAGGATTAATCATAATCATTTGATAAAATCTATATCGATACAGAGCACGACAGTGCCAGTTAGCCCGTTTTCAGATCAGCCCTCTCTCTACTAGAAATCTTGGGGAATACCATCGGAATTTTGGGGGTTTTTTTCAAGAAACTAGACTTCCACACCCACAATTTAAACCCACACGTGAATCAATATCACTGTGTGTGATTTCCAAGGCAACCATGTATACATCTAGCGATATTACGTCACTTTAAACGGAAATCTCAATGTGTGAGGCTTTCCCAAGTAATGTTTCTCATTCTGAATCTGACCAAATTCTTGAGCTTAATTCTCAAACCACAGTATGCAAAATGTCAGTAACAACGTTTTATTGTTCAAAACAAATACTTAAACTCAACAATGTCAATGTAACAAAATAAAATTATCAATATATCACAGATAATGTTCAAACTTAACAAAAATACAATAACGAACAAAACCCTCAAAGTTTCAGCTGCCTGAAACTCATCCTTCTGTCCTTCATGGACTGCTGTTTTTTCCATGACTTGGATTTCACACGGTAGTGTTTCAGCTCTGACCGATAGCTTGGATCATTCATTGGCCGGTATGATGCAGGCTCACAGAAGGATAGGTTTTCTTGAACAAAATCTTTGTAACCACCTTCGAGCAAGTAGATTTCTGGATAGCAAAGAAGTGGGTATCTCTCTTTGTTGGCTTCCCGGTCCATTTGACGAAGGAAACGTGCCATCTTTGGTCCTCTTTCAGATGAAAACTCGCAATGAAAGATGATAATTTTCTTTCCTGAGCTGCTATTGGGGTTCGTTTGACAGTCAAAAGTGCTGGACATGGTGTCTCTATTCCATATGTTGATTGCACCTTCAATATGTCCACCATCATACTCATATGGATATCTACAATCAACAATGACAAACTCTTCTACAGCTTGCGAGTATTCATTTTGCAGCAGCTTCGCCATTGTTTTTGAAGAGATGGCTTTCAGGTCAGGATGTTTGCCAGATACAGTTGGCAAAGAATGTGTCCTGCTCTCGCCTTCAATAGTGGCTTCATTCTCGTTGCATTCATCTCGTGTGTTTTTCAAGCCTGTGTCAGAGAGATTGATAGGCTCAAATGCTCGTCTTTTCGGGGGTGAGTAGTCATCATCGCCATACCAAGCAGACGGTCTTTTACATGGTGAATGTGATTCCACATCATCTTCAAGGATCAAACTGTCTTCTGAATGAATCCCACTGTCATCGCTCATAAGTGATGTGTTCATGGTTGAAAGATCATCGTCCATGTCAAAATTCAAGGCAAGTCGAACCATTTTGAGAATATAGAAGGATTACTGTAGTACTTTTTTGGATATGAACCAGAGGAAGTGACTGTCAGAATGAAATTCCACTTCTTATATTAGATTATGCAAGTGTGTTTCGTTGTAATCTTTTAATCTATGCAAGCTGTTGATAGTTTGTAAGTTTTCACACATGCCTGACAGGACCCTGAACAATTGATTAATTGCAATGTACATTTTCAATCAATCGCTTTGGACAATGGATCTAGAGCTTGATTTGACATCATGATTTTTTTTTTACATTTATCAGCCATTTTTAACTGAATGTCATTCCACATAGATATAAAATCTGAGTACTTAGAAAAATAAAGAATCTTACCAAAATAAATATATTTCAATTGCAACCATGACATGCCATACAGACTGGAAAGAACCAATGACGATTCCCATTTTCATCAATGCCAAATTAGCCAACTTTGAAATCGCACTTCACTTTCCAAAAAATGAGGCCTAGCATGTTGATATGGTAGGATTAATCATAATCATTTGATAAAATCTATATCGATACAGAGCACGACAGTGCCAGTTAGCCCGTTTTCAGATCAGCCCTCTCTCTACTAGAAATCTTGGGGAATACCATCGGAATTTTGGGGGTTTTTTTCAAGAAACTAGACTTCCACACCCACAATTTAAACCCACACGTGAATCAATATCACTGTGTGTGATTTCCAAGGCAACCATGTATACATCTAGCGATATTACGTCACTTTAAACGGAAATCTCAATGTGTGAGGCTTTCCCAAGTAATGTTTCTCATTCTGAATCTGACCAAATTCTTGAGCTTAATTCTCAAACCACAGTATGCAAAATGTCAGTAACAACGTTTTATTGTTCAAAACAAATACTTAAACTCAACAATGTCAATGTAACAAAATAAAATTATCAATATATCACAGATAATGTTCAAACTTAACAAAAATACAATAACGAACAAAACCCTCAAAGTTTCAGCTGCCTGAAACTCATCCTTCTGTCCTTCATGGACTGCTGTTTTTTCCATGACTTGGATTTCACACGGTAGTGTTTCAGCTCTGACCGATAGCTTGGATCATTCATTGGCCGGTATGATGCAGGCTCACAGAAGGATAGGTTTTCTTGAACAAAATCTTTGTAACCACCTTCGAGCAAGTAGATTTCTGGATAGCAAAGAATTGGGTATCTCTCTTTGTTGGCTTCCCGGTCCATTTGACGAAGGAAACGTGCCATCTTTGGTCCTCTTTCAGATGAAAACTCGCAATGAAAGATGATAATTTTCTTTCCTGAGCTGCTATTGGGGTTCGTTTGACAGTCAAAAGTGCTGGACATGGTGTCTCTATTCCATATGTTGATTGCACCTTCAATATGTCCACCATCATACTCATATGGATATCTACAATCAACAATGACAAACTCTTCTACAGCTTGCGAGTATTCATTTTGCAGCAGCTTCGCCATTGTTTTTGAAGAGATGGCTTTCAGGTCAGGATGTTTGCCAGATACAGTTGGCAAAGAATGTGTCCTGCTCTCGCCTTCAATAGTGGCTTCATTCTCGTTGCATTCATCTCGTGTGTTTTTCAAGCCTGTGTCAGAGAGATTGATAGGCTCAAATGCTCGCCTTTTCGGGGGTGAGTAGTCATCATCGCCATACCAAGCAGACGGTCTTTTACATGGTGAATGTGATTCCACATCATCTTCAAGGATCAAACTGTCTTCTGAATGAATCCCACTGTCATCGCTCATAAGTGATGTGTTCATGGTTGAAAGATCATCGTCCATGTCAAAATTCAAGGCAAGTCGAACCATTTTGAGAATATAGAAGGATTACTGTAGTACTTTTTTGGATATGAACCAGAGGAAGTGACTGTCAGAATGAAATTCCACTTCTTATATTAGATTATGCAAGTGTGTTTCGTTGTAATCTTTTAATCTATGCAAGCTGTTGATAGTTTGTAAGTTTTCACACATGCCTGACAGGACCCTGAACAATTGATTAATTGCAATGTACATTTTCAATCAATCGCTTTGGACAATGGATCTAGAGCTTGATTTGACATCATGATTTTTTTTTTACATTTATCAGCCATTTTTAACTGAATGTCATTCCACATAGATATAAAATCTGAGTACTTAGAAAAATAAAGAATCTTACCAAAATAAATATATTTCAATTGCAACCATGACATGCCATACAGACTGGAAAGAACCAATGACGATTCCCATTTTCATCAATGCCAAATTAGCCAACTTTGAAATCGCACTTCACTTTCCAAAAAATGAGGCCTAGCATGTTGATATGGTAGGATTAATCATAATCATTTGATAAAATCTATATCGATACAGAGCACGACAGTGCCAGTTAGCCCGTTTTCAGATCAGCCCTCTCTCTACTAGAAATCTTGGGGAATACCATCGGAATTTTGGGGGTTTTTTTTCAAGAAACTAGACTTCCACACCCACAATTTAAACCCACACGTGAATCAATATCACTGTGTGTGATTTCCAAGGCAACCATGTATACATCTAGCGATATTACGTCACTTTAAACGGAAATCTCAATGTGTGAGGCTTTCCCAAGTAATGTTTCTCATTCTGAATCTGACCAAATTTTTGAGCTTAATTCTCAAACCACAGTATGCAAAATGTCAGTAACAACGTTTTATTGTTCAAAACAAATACTTAAACTCAACAATGTCAATGTAACAAAATAAAATTATCAATATATCACAGATAATGTTCAAACTTAACAAAAATACAATAACGAACAAAACCCTCAAAGTTTCAGCTGCCTGAAACTCATCCTTCTGTCCTTCATGGACTGCTGTTTTTTCCATGACTTGGATTTCACACGGTAGTGTTTCAGCTCTGACCGATAGCTTGGATCATTCATTGGCCGGTATGATGCAGGCTCACAGAAGGATAGGTTTTCTTGAACAAAATCTTTGTAACCACCTTCGAGCAAGTAGATTTCTGGATAGCAAAGAAGTGGGTATCTCTCTTTGTTGGCTTCCCGGTCCATTTGACGAAGGAAACGTGCCATCTTTGGTCCTCTTTCAGATGAAAACTCGCAATGAAAGATGATAATTTTCTTTCCTGAGCTGCTATTGGGGTTCGTTTGACAGTCAAAAGTGCTGGACATGGTGTCTCTATTCCATATGTTGATTGCACCTTCAATATGTCCACCATCATACTCATATGGATATCTACAATCAACAATGACAAACTCTTCTACAGCTTGCGAGTATTCATTTTGCAGCAGCTTCGCCATTGTTTTTGAAGAGATGGCTTTCAGGTCAGGATGTTTGCCAGATACAGTTGGCAAAGAATGTGTCCTGCTCTCGCCTTCAATAGTGGCTTCATTCTCGTTGCATTCATCTCGTGTGTTTTTCAAGCCTGTGTCAGAGAGATTGATAGGCTCAAATGCTCGTCTTTTCGGGGGTGAGTAGTCATCATCGCCATACCAAGCAGACGGTCTTTTACATGGTGAATGTGATTCCACATCATCTTCAAGGATCAAACTGTCTTCTGAATGAATCCCACTGTCATCGCTCATAAGTGATGTGTTCATGGTTGAAAGATCATCGTCCATGTCAAAATTCAAGGCAAGTCGAACCATTTTGAGAATATAGAAGGATTACTGTAGTACTTTTTTGGATATGAACCAGAGGAAATGACTGTCAGAATGAAATTCCACTTCTTATATTAGATTATGCAAGTGTGTTTCGTTGTAATCTTTTAATCTATGCAAGCTGTTGATAGTTTGTAAGTTTTCACACATGCCTGACAGGACCCTGAACAATTGATTAATTGCAATGTACATTTTCAATCAATCGCTTTGGACAATGGATCTAGAGCTTGATTTGACATCATGATTTTTTTTTTACATTTATCAGCCATTTTTAACTGAATGTCATTCCACATAGATATAAAATCTGAGTACTTAGAAAAATAAAGAATCTTACCAAAATAAATATATTTCAATTGCAACCATGACATGCCATACAGACTGGAAAGAACCAATGACGATTCCCATTTTCATCAATGCCAAATTAGCCAACTTTGAAATCGCACTTCACTTTCCAAAAAATGAGGCCTAGCATGTTGATATGGTAGGATTAATCATAATCATTTGATAAAATCTATATCGATACAGAGCACGACAGTGCCAGTTAGCCCGTTTTCAGATCAGCCCTCTCTCTACTAGAAATCTTGGGGAATACCATCGGAATTTTGGGGGTTTTTTTTCAAGAAACTAGACTTCCACACCCACAATTTAAACCCACACGTGAATCAATATCACTGTGTGTGATTTCCAAGGCAACCATGTATACATCTAGCGATATTACGTCACTTTAAACGGAAATCTCAATGTGTGAGGCTTTCCCAAGTAATGTTTCTCATTCTGAATCTGACCAAATTCTTGAGCTTAATTCTCAAACCACAGTATGCAAAATGTCAGTAACAACGTTTTATTGTTCAAAACAAATACTTAAACTCAACAATGTCAATGTAACAAAATAAAATTATCAATATATCACAGATAATGTTCAAACTTAACAAAAATACAATAACGAACAAAACCCTCAAAGGTTCAGCTGCCTGAAACTCATCCTTCTGTCCTTCATGGACTGCTGTTTTTTCCATGACTTGGATTTCACACGGTAGTGTTTCAGCTCTGACCGATAGCTTGGATCATTCATTGGCCGGTATGATGCAGGCTCACAGAAGGATAGGTTTTCTTGAACAAAATCTTTGTAACCACCTTCGAGCAAGTAGATTTCTGGATAGCAAAGAATTGGGTATCTCTCTTTGTTGGCTTCCCGGTCCATTTGACGAAGGAAACGTGCCATCTTTGGTCCTCTTTCAGATGAAAACTCGCAATGAAAGATGATAATTTTCTTTCCTGAGCTGCTATTGGGGTTCGTTTGACAGTCAAAAGTGCTGGACATGGTGTCTCTATTCCATATGTTGATTGCACCTTCAATATGTCCACCATCATACTCATATGGATATCTACAATCAACAATGACAAACTCTTCTACAGCTTGCGAGTATTCATTTTGCAGCAGCTTCGCCATTGTTTTTGAAGAGATGGCTTTCAGGTCAGGATGTTTGCCAGATACAGTTGGCAAAGAATGTGTCCTGCTCTCGCCTTCAATAGTGGCTTCATTCTCGTTGCATTCATCTCGTGTGTTTTTCAAGCCTGTGTCAGAGAGATTGATAGGCTCAAATGCTCGTCTTTTCGGGGGTGAGTAGTCATCATCGCCATACCAAGCAGACGGTCTTTTACATGGTGAATGTGATTCCACATCATCTTCAAGGATCAAACTGTCTTCTGAATGAATCCCACTGTCATCGCTCATAAGTGATGTGTTCATGGTTGAAAGATCATCGTCCATGTCAAAATTCAAGGCAAGTCGAACCATTTTGAGAATATAGAAGGATTACTGTAGTACTTTTTTGGATATGAACCAGAGGAAGTGACTGTCAGAATGAAATTCCACTTCTTATATTAGATTATGCAAGTGTGTTTCGTTGTAATCTTTTAATCTATGCAAGCTGTTGATAGTTTGTAAGTTTTCACACATGCCTGACAGGACCCTGAACAATTGATTAATTGCAATGTACATTTTCAATCAATCGCTTTGGACAATGGATCTAGAGCTTGATTTGACATCATGATTTTTTTTTTACATTTATCAGCCATTTTTAACTGAATGTCATTCCACATAGATATAAAATCTGAGTACTTAGAAAAATAAAGAATCTTACCAAAATAAATATATTTCAATTGCAACCATGACATGCCATACAGACTGGAAAGAACCAATGACGATTCCCATTTTCATCAATGCCAAATTAGCCAACTTTGAAATCGCACTTCACTTTCCAAAAAATGAGGCCTAGCATGTTGATATGGTAGGATTAATCATAATCATTTGATAAAATCTATATCGATACAGAGCACGACAGTGCCAGTTAGCCCGTTTTCAGATCAGCCCTCTCTCTACTAAAAATCTTGGGGAATACCATCGGAATTTTGGGGGTTTTTTTTCAAGAAACTAGACTTCCACACCCACAATTTAAACCCACACGTGAATCAATATCACTGTGTGTGATTTCCAAGGCAACCATGTATACATCTAGCGATATTACGTCACTTTAAACGGAAATCTCAATGTGTGAGGCTTTCCCAAGTAATGTTTCTCATTCTGAATCTGACCAAATTCTTGAGCTTAATTCTCAAACCACAGTATGCAAAATGTCAGTAACAACGTTTTATTGTTCAAAACAAATACTTAAACTCAACAATGTCAATGTAACAAAATAAAATTATCAATATATCACAGATAATGTTCAAACTTAACAAAAATACAATAACGAACAAAACCCTCAAAGTTTCAGCTGCCTGAAACTCATCCTTCTCTCCTTCATGGACTGCTGTTTTTTCCATGACTTGGATTTCACACGGTAGTGTTTCAGCTCTGACCGATAGCTTGGATCATTCATTGGCCGGTATGATGCAGGCTCACAGAAGGATAGGTTTTCTTGAACAAAATCTTTGTAACCACCTTCGAGCAAGTAGATTTCTGGATAGCAAAGAATTGGGTATCTCTCTTTGTTGGCTTCCCGGTCCATTTGACGAAGGAAACGTGCCATCTTTGGTCCTCTTTCAGATGAAAACTCGCAATGAAAGATGATAATTTTCTTTCCTGAGCTGCTATTGGGGTTCGTTTGACAGTCAAAAGTGCTGGACATGGTGTCTCTATTCCATATGTTGATTGCACCTTCAATATGTCCACCATCATACTCATATGGATATCTACAATCAACAATGACAAACTCTTCTACAGCTTGCGAGTATTCATTTTGCAGCAGCTTCGCCATTGTTTTTGAAGAGATGGCTTTCAGGTCAGGATGTTTGCCAGATACAGTTGGCAAAGAATGTGTCCTGCTCTCGCCTTCAATAGTGGCTTCATTCTCGTTGCATTCATCTCGTGTGTTTTTCAAGCCTGTGTCAGAGAGATTGATAGGCTCAAATGCTCGTCTTTTCGGGGGTGAGTAGTCATCATCGCCATACCAAGCAGACGGTCTTTTACATGGTGAATGTGATTCCACATCATCTTCAAGGATCAAACTGTCTTCTGAATGAATCCCACTGTCATCGCTCATAAGTGATGTGTTCATGGTTGAAAGATCATCGTCCATGTCAAAATTCAAGGCAAGTCGAACCATTTTGAGAATATAGAAGGATTACTGTAGTACTTTTTTGGATATGAACCAGAGGAAGTGACTGTCAGAATGAAATTCCACTTCTTATATTAGATTATGCAAGTGTGTTTCGTTGTAATCTTTTAATCTATGCAAGCTGTTGATAGTTTGTAAGTTTTCACACATGCCTGACAGGACCCTGAACAATTGATTAATTGCAATGTACATTTTCAATCAATCGCTTTGGACAATGGATCTAGAGCTTGATTTGACATCATGATTTTTTTTTTACATTTATCAGCCATTTTTAACTGAATGTCATTCCACATAGATATAAAATCTGAGTACTTAGAAAAATAAAGAATCTTACCAAAATAAATATATTTCAATTGCAACCATGACATGCCATACAGACTGGAAAGAACCAATGACGATTCCCATTTTCATCAATGCCAAATTAGCCAACTTTGAAATCGCACTTCACTTTCCAAAAAATGAGGCCTAGCATGTTGATATGGTAGGATTAATCATAATCATTTGATAAAATCTATATCGATACAGAGCACGACAGTGCCAGTTAGCCCGTTTTCAGATCAGCCCTCTCTCTACTAGAAATCTTGGGGAATACCATCGGAATTTTGGGGTTTTTTTTTTCAAGAAACTAGACTTCCACACCCACAATTTAAACCCACACGTGAATCAATATCACTGTGTGTGATTTCCAAGGCAACCATGTATACATCTAGCGATATTACGTCACTTTAAACGGAAATCTCAATGTGTGAGGCTTTCCCAAGTAATGTTTCTCATTCTGAATCTGACCAAATTCTTGAGCTTAATTCTCAAACCACAGTATGCAAAATGTCAGTAACAACGTTTTATTGTTCAAAACAAATACTTAAACTCAACAATGTCAATGTAACAAAATAAAATTATCAATATATCACAGATAATGTTCAAACTTAACAAAAATACAATAACGAACAAAACCCTCAAAGTTTCAGCTGCCTGAAACTCATCCTTCTGTCCTTCATGGACTGCTGTTTTTTCCATGACTTGGATTTCACACGGTAGTGTTTCAGCTCTGACCGATAGCTTGGATCATTCATTGGCCGGTATGATGCAGGCTCACAGAAGGATAGGTTTTCTTGAACAAAATCTTTGTAACCACCTTCGAGCAAGTAGATTTCTGGATAGCAAAGAAGTGGGTATCTCTCTTTGTTGGCTTCCCGGTCCATTTGACGAAGGAAACGTGCCATCTTTGGTCCTCTTTCAGATGAAAACTCGCAATGAAAGATGATAATTTTCTTTCCTGAGCTGCTATTGGGGTTCGTTTGACAGTCAAAAGTGCTGGACATGGTGTCTCTATTCCATATGTTGATTGCACCTTCAATATGTCCACCATCATACTCATATGGATATCTACAATCAACAATGACAAACTCTTCTACAGCTTGCGAGTATTCATTTTGCAGCAGCTTCGCCATTGTTTTTGAAGAGATGGCTTTCAGGTCAGGATGTTTGCCAGATACAGTTGGCAAAGAATGTGTCCTGCTCTCGCCTTCAATAGTGGCTTCATTCTCGTTGCATTCATCTCGTGTGTTTTTCAAGCCTGTGTCAGAGAGATTGATAGGCTCAAATGCTCGTCTTTTCGGGGGTGAGTAGTCATCATCGCCATACCAAGCAGACGGTCTTTTACATGGTGAATGTGATTCCACATCATCTTCAAGGATCAAACTGTCTTCTGAATGAATCCCACTGTCATCGCTCATAAGTGATGTGTTCATGGTTGAAAGATCATCGTCCATGTCAAAATTCAAGGCAAGTCGAACCATTTTGAGAATATAGAAGGATTACTGTAGTACTTTTTTGGATATGAACCAGAGGAAGTGACTGTCAGAATGAAATTCCACTTCTTATATTAGATTATGCAAGTGTGTTTCGTTGTAATCTTTTAATCTATGCAAGCTGTTGATAGTTTGTAAGTTTTCACACATGCCTGACAGGACCCTGAACAATTGATTAATTGCAATGTACATTTTCAATCAATCGCTTTGGACAATGGATCTAGAGCTTGATTTGACATCATGATTTTTTTTTTACATTTATCAGCCATTTTTAACTGAATGTCATTCCACATAGATATAAAATCTGAGTACTTAGAAAAATAAAGAATCTTACCAAAATAAATATATTTCAATTGCAACCATGACATGCCATACAGACTGGAAAGAACCAATGACGATTCCCATTTTCATCAATGCCAAATTAGCCAACTTTGAAATCGCACTTCACTTTCCAAAAAATGAGGCCTAGCATGTTGATATGGTAGGATTAATCATAATCATTTGATAAAATCTATATCGATACAGAGCACGACAGTGCCAGTTAGCCCGTTTTCAGATCAGCCCTCTCTCTACTAGAAATCTTGGGGAATACCATCGGAATTTTGGGGGTTTTTTTTCAAGAAACTAGACTTCCACACCCACAATTTAAACCCACACGTGAATCAATATCACTGTGTGTGATTTCCAAGGCAACCATGTATACATCTAGCGATATTACGTCACTTTAAACGGAAATCTCAATGTGTGAGGCTTTCCCAAGTAATGTTTCTCATTCTGAATCTGACCAAATTCTTGAGCTTAATTCTCAAACCACAGTATGCAAAATGTCAGTAACAACGTTTTATTGTTCAAAACAAATACTTAAACTCAACAATGTCAATGTAACAAAATAAAATTATCAATATATCACAGATAATGTTCAAACTTAACAAAAATACAATAACGAACAAAACCCTCAAAGTTTCAGCTGCCTGAAACTCATCCTTCTGTCCTTCATGGACTGCTGTTTTTTCCATGACTTGGATTTCACACGGTAGTGTTTCAGCTCTGACCGATAGCTTGGATCATTCATTGGCCGGTATGATGCAGGCTCACAGAAGGATAGGTTTTCTTGAACAAAATCTTTGTAACCACCTTCGAGCAAGTAGATTTCTGGATAGCAAAGAATTGGGTATCTCTCTTTGTTGGCTTCCCGGTCCATTTGACGAAGGAAACGTGCCATCTTTGGTCCTCTTTCAGATGAAAACTCGCAATGAAAGATGATAATTTTCTTTCCTGAGCTGCTATTGGGGTTCGTTTGACAGTCAAAAGTGCTGGACATGGTGTCTCTATTCCATATGTTGATTGCACCTTCAATATGTCCACCATCATACTCATATGGATATCTACAATCAACAATGACAAACTCTTCTACAGCTTGCGAGTATTCATTTTGCAGCAGCTTCGCCATTGTTTTTGAAGAGATGGCTTTCAGGTCAGGATGTTTGCCAGATACAGTTGGCAAAGAATGTGTCCTGCTCTCGCCTTCAATAGTGGCTTCATTCTCGTTGCATTCATCTCGTGTGTTTTTCAAGCCTGTGTCAGAGAGATTGATAGGCTCAAATGCTCGTCTTTTCGGGGGTGAGTAGTCATCATCGCCATACCAAGCAGACGGTCTTTTACATGGTGAATGTGATTCCACATCATCTTCAAGGATCAAACTGTCTTCTGAATGAATCCCACTGTCATCGCTCATAAGTGATGTGTTCATGGTTGAAAGATCATCGTCCATGTCAAAATTCAAGGCAAGTCGAACCATTTTGAGAATATAGAAGGATTACTGTAGTACTTTTTTGGATATGAACCAGAGGAAGTGACTGTCAGAATGAAATTCCACTTCTTATATTAGATTATGCAAGTGTGTTTCGTTGTAATCTTTTAATCTATGCAAGCTGTTGATAGTTTGTAAGTTTTCACACATGCCTGACAGGACCCTGAACAATTGATTAATTGCAATGTACATTTTCAATCAATCGCTTTGGACAATGGATCTAGAGCTTGATTTGACATCATGATTTTTTTTTACATTTATCAGCCATTTTTAACTGAATGTCATTCCACATAGATATAAAATCTGAGTACTTAGAAAAATAAAGAATCTTACCAAAATAAATATATTTCAATTGCAACCATGACATGCCATACAGACTGGAAAGAACCAATGACGATTCCCATTTTCATCAATGCCAAATTAGCCAACTTTGAAATCGCACTTCACTTTCCAAAAAATGAGGCCTAGCATGTTGATATGGTAGGATTAATCATAATCATTTGATAAAATCTATATCGATACAGAGCACGACAGTGCCAGTTAGCCCGTTTTCAGATCAGCCCTCTCTCTACTAGAAATCTTGGGGAATACCATCGGAATTTTGGGGGGGTTTTTTCAAGAAACTAGACTTCCACACCCACAATTTAAACCCACACGTGAATCAATATCACTGTGTGTGATTTCCAAGGCAACCATGTATACATCTAGCGATATTACGTCACTTTATACGGAAATCTCAATGTGTGAGGCTTTCCCAAGTAATGTTTCTCATTCTGAATCTGACCAAATTCTTGAGCTTAATTCTCAAACCACAGTATGCAAAATGTCAGTAACAACGTTTTATTGTTCAAAACAAATACTTAAACTCAACAATGTCAATGTAACAAAATAAAATTATCAATATATCACAGATAATGTTCAAACTTAACAAAAATACAATAACGAACAAAACCCTCAAAGTTTCAGCTGCCTGAAACTCATCCTTCTGTCCTTCATGGACTGCTGTTTTTTCCATGACTTGGATTTCACACGGTAGTGTTTCAGCTCTGACCGATAGCTTGGATCATTCATTGGCCGGTATGATGCAGGCTCACAGAAGGATAGGTTTTCTTGAACAAAATCTTTGTAACCACCTTCGAGCAAGTAGATTTCTGGATAGCAAAGAATTGGGTATCTCTCTTTGTTGGCTTCCCGGTCCATTTGACGAAGGAAACGTGCCATCTTTGGTCCTCTTTCAGATGAAAACTCGCAATGAAAGATGATAATTTTCTTTCCTGAGCTGCTATTGGGGTTCGTTTGACAGTCAAAAGTGCTGGACATGGTGTCTCTATTCCATATGTTGATTGCACCTTCAATATGTCCACCATCATACTCATATGGATATCTACAATCAACAATGACAAACTCTTCTACAGCTTGCGAGTATTCATTTTGCAGCAGCTTCGCCATTGTTTTTGAAGAGATGGCTTTCAGGTCAGGATGTTTGCCAGATACAGTTGGCAAAGAATGTGTCCTGCTCTCGCCTTCAATAGTGGCTTCATTCTCGTTGCATTCATCTCGTGTGTTTTTCAAGCCTGTGTCAGAGAGATTGATAGGCTCAAATGCTCGTCTTTTCGGGGGTGAGTAGTCATCATCGCCATACCAAGCAGACGGTCTTTTACATGGTGAATGTGATTCCACATCATCTTCAAGGATCAAACTGTCTTCTGAATGAATCCCACTGTCATCGCTCATAAGTGATGTGTTCATGGTTGAAAGATCATCGTCCATGTCAAAATTCAAGGCAAGTCGAACCATTTTGAGAATATAGAAGGATTACTGTAGTACTTTTTTGGATATGAACCAGAGGAAGTGACTGTCAGAATGAAATTCCACTTCTTATATTAGATTATGCAAGTGTGTTTCGTTGTAATCTTTTAATCTATGCAAGCTGTTGATAGTTTGTAAGTTTTCACACATGCCTGACAGGACCCTGAACAATTGATTAATTGCAATGTACATTTTCAATCAATCGCTTTGGACAATGGATCTAGAGCTTGATTTGACATCATGATTTTTTTTTTACATTTATCAGCCATTTTTAACTGAATGTCATTCCACATAGATATAAAATCTGAGTACTTAGAAAAATAAAGAATCTTACCAAAATAAATATATTTCAATTGCAACCATGACATGCCATACAGACTGGAAAGAACCAATGACGATTCCCATTTTCATCAATGCCAAATTAGCCAACTTTGAAATCGCACTTCACTTTCCAAAAAATGAGGCCTAGCATGTTGATATGGTAGGATTAATCATAATCATTTGATAAAATCTATATCGATACAGAGCACGACAGTGCCAGTTAGCCCGTTTTCAGATCAGCCCTCTCTCTACTAGAAATCTTGGGGAATACCATCGGAATTTTGGGGGTTTTTTTCAAGAAACTAGACTTCCACACCCACAATTTAAACCCACACGTGAATCAATATCACTGTGTGTGATTTCCAAGGCAACCATGTATACATCTAGCGATATTACGTCACTTTAAACGGAAATCTCAATGTGTGAGGCTTTCCCAAGTAATGTTTCTCATTCTGAATCTGACCAAATTCTTGAGCTTAATTCTCAAACCACAGTATGCAAAATGTCAGTAACAACGTTTTATTGTTCAAAACAAATACTTAAACTCAACAATGTCAATGTAACAAAATAAAATTATCAATATATCACAGATAATGTTCAAACTTAACAAAAATACAATAACGAACAAAACCCTCAAAGTTTCAGCTGCCTGAAACTCATCCTTCTGTCCTTCATGGACTGCTGTTTTTTCCATGACTTGGATTTCACACGGTAGTGTTTCAGCTCTGACCGATAGCTTGGATCATTCATTGGCCGGTATGATGCAGGCTCACAGAAGGATAGGTTTTCTTGAACAAAATCTTTGTAACCACCTTCGAGCAAGTAGATTTCTGGATAGCAAAGAAGTGGGTATCTCTCTTTGTTGGCTTCCCGGTCCATTTGACGAAGGAAACGTGCCATCTTTGGTCCTCTTTCAGATGAAAACTCGCAATGAAAGATGATAATTTTCTTTCCTGAGCTGCTATTGGGGTTCGTTTGACAGTCAAAAGTGCTGGACATGGTGTCTCTATTCCATATGTTGATTGCACCTTCAATATGTCCACCATCATACTCATATGGATATCTACAATCAACAATGACAAACTCTTCTACAGCTTGCGAGTATTCATTTTGCAGCAGCTTCGCCATTGTTTTTGAAGAGATGGCTTTCAGGTCAGGATGTTTGCCAGATACAGTTGGCAAAGAATGTGTCCTGCTCTCGCCTTCAATAGTGGCTTCATTCTCGTTGCATTCATCTCGTGTGTTTTTCAAGCCTGTGTCAGAGAGATTGATAGGCTCAAATGCTCGTCTTTTCGGGGGTGAGTAGTCATCATCGCCATACCAAGCAGACGGTCTTTTACATGGTGAATGTGATTCCACATCATCTTCAAGGATCAAACTGTCTTCTGAATGAATCCCACTGTCATCGCTCATAAGTGATGTGTTCATGGTTGAAAGATCATCGCCCATGTCAAAATTCAAGGCAAGTCGAACCATTTTGAGAATATAGAAGGATTACTGTAGTACTTTTTTGGATATGAACCAGAGGAAGTGACTGTCAGAATGAAATTCCACTTCTTATATTAGATTATGCAAGTGTGTTTCGTTGTAATCTTTTAATCTATGCAAGCTGTTGATAGTTTGTAAGTTTTCACACATGCCTGACAGGACCCTGAACAATTGATTAATTGCAATGTACATTTTCAATCAATCGCTTTGGACAATGGATCTAGAGCTTGATTTGACATCATGATTTTTTTTTTACATTTATCAGCCATTTTTAACTGAATGTCATTCCACATAGATATAAAATCTGAGTACTTAGAAAAATAAAGAATCTTACCAAAATAAATATATTTCAATTGCAACCATGACATGCCATACAGACTGGAAAGAACCAATGACGATTCCCATTTTCATCAATGCCAAATTAGCCAACTTTGAAATCGCACTTCACTTTCCAAAAAATGAGGCCTAGCATGTTGATATGGTAGGATTAATCATAATCATTTGATAAAATCTATATCGATACAGAGCACGACAGTGCCAGTTAGCCCGTTTTCAGATCAGCCCTCTCTCTACTAGAAATCTTGGGGAATACCATCGGAATTTTGGGGGTTTTTTTTCAAGAAACTAGACTTCCACACCCACAATTTAAACCCACACGTGAATCAATATCACTGTGTGTGATTTCCAAGGCAACCATGTATACATCTAGCGATATTACGTCACTTTAAACGGAAATCTCAATGTGTGAGGCTTTCCCAAGTAATGTTTCTCATTCTGAATCTGACCAAATTCTTGAGCTTAATTCTCAAACCACAGTATGCAAAATGTCAGTAACAACGTTTTATTGTTCAAAACAAATACTTAAACTCAACAATGTCAATGTAACAAAATAAAATTATCAATATATCACAGATAATGTTCAAACTTAACAAAAATACAATAACGAACAAAACCCTCAAAGTTTCAGCTGCCTGAAACTCATCCTTCTGTCCTTCATGGACTGCTGTTTTTTCCATGACTTGGATTTCACACGGTAGTGTTTCAGCTCTGACCGATAGCTTGGATCATTCATTGGCCGGTATGATGCAGGCTCACAGAAGGATAGGTTTTCTTGAACAAAATCTTTGTAACCACCTTCGAGCAAGTAGATTTCTGGATAGCAAAGAATTGGGTATCTCTCTTTGTTGGCTTCCCGGTCCATTTGACGAAGGAAACGTGCCATCTTTGGTCCTCTTTCAGATGAAAACTCGCAATGAAAGATGATAATTTTCTTTCCTGAGCTGCTATTGGGGTTCGTTTGACAGTCAAAAGTGCTGGACATGGTGTCTCTATTCCATATGTTGATTGCACCTTCAATATGTCCACCATCATACTCATATGGATATCTACAATCAACAATGACAAACTCTTCTACAGCTTGCGAGTATTCATTTTGCAGCAGCTTCGCCATTGTTTTTGAAGAGATGGCTTTCAGGTCAGGATGTTTGCCAGATACAGTTGGCAAAGAATGTGTCCTGCTCTCGCCTTCAATAGTGGCTTCATTCTCGTTGCATTCATCTCGTGTGTTTTTCAAGCCTGTGTCAGAGAGATTGATAGGCTCAAATGCTCGTCTTTTCGGGGGTGAGTAGTCATCATCGCCATACCAAGCAGACGGTCTTTTACATGGTGAATGTGATTCCACATCATCTTCAAGGATCAAACTGTCTTCTGAATGAATCCCACTGTCATCGCTCATAAGTGATGTGTTCATGGTTGAAAGATCATCGTCCATGTCAAAATTCAAGGCAAGTCGAACCATTTTGAGAATATAGAAGGATTACTGTAGTACTTTTTTGGATATGAACCAGAGGAAGTGACTGTCAGAATGAAATTCCACTTCTTATATTAGATTATGCAAGTGTGTTTCGTTGTAATCTTTTAATCTATGCAAGCTGTTGATAGTTTGTAAGTTTTCACACATGCCTGACAGGACCCTGAACAATTGATTAATTGCAATGTACATTTTCAATCAATCGCTTTGGACAATGGATCTAGAGCTTGATTTGACATCATGATTTTTTTTTTACATTTATCAGCCATTTTTAACTGAATGTCATTCCACATAGATATAAAATCTGAGTACTTAGAAAAATAAAGAATCTTACCAAAATAAATATATTTCAATTGCAACCATGACATGCCATACAGACTGGAAAGAACCAATGACGATTCCCATTTTCATCAATGCCAAATTAGCCAACTTTGAAATCGCACTTCACTTTCCAAAAAATGAGGCCTAGCATGTTGATATGGTAGGATTAATCATAATCATTTGATAAAATCTATATCGATACAGAGCACGACAGTGCCAGTTAGCCCGTTTTCAGATCAGCCCTCTCTCTACTAGAAATCTTGGGGAATACCATCGGAATTTTGGGGGTTTTTTTCAAGAAACTAGACTTCCACACCCACAATTTAAACCCACACGTGAATCAATATCACTGTGTGTGATTTCCAAGGCAACCATGTATACATCTAGCGATATTACGTCACTTTAAACGGAAATCTCAATGTGTGAGGCTTTCCCAAGTAATGTTTCTCATTCTGAATCTGACCAAATTCTTGAGCTTAATTCTCAAACCACAGTATGCAAAATGTCAGTAACAACGTTTTATTGTTCAAAACAAATACTTAAACTCAACAATGTCAATGTAACAAAATAAAATTATCAATATATCACAGATAATGTTCAAACTTAACAAAAATACAATAACGAACAAAACCCTCAAAGTTTCAGCTGCCTGAAACTCATCCTTCTGTCCTTCATGGACTGCTGTTTTTTCCATGACTTGGATTTCACACGGTAGTGTTTCAGCTCTGACCGATAGCTTGGATCATTCATTGGCCGGTATGATGCAGGCTCACAGAAGGATAGGTTTTCTTGAACAAAATCTTTGTAACCACCTTCGAGCAAGTAGATTTCTGGATAGCAAAGAAGTGGGTATCTCTCTTTGTTGGCTTCCCGGTCCATTTGACGAAGGAAACGTGCCATCTTTGGTCCTCTTTCAGATGAAAACTCGCAATGAAAGATGATAATTTTCTTTCCTGAGCTGCTATTGGGGTTCGTTTGACAGTCAAAAGTGCTGGACATGGTGTCTCTATTCCATATGTTGATTGCACCTTCAATATGTCCACCATCATACTCATATGGATATCTACAATCAACAATGACAAACTCTTCTACAGCTTGCGAGTATTCATTTTGCAGCAGCTTCGCCATTGTTTTTGAAGAGATGGCTTTCAGGTCAGGATGTTTGCCAGATACAGTTGGCAAAGAATGTGTCCTGCTCTCGCCTTCAATAGTGGCTTCATTCTCGTTGCATTCATCTCGTGTGTTTTTCAAGCCTGTGTCAGAGAGATTGATAGGCTCAAATGCTCGTCTTTTCGGGGGTGAGTAGTCATCATCGCCATACCAAGCAGACGGTCTTTTACATGGTGAATGTGATTCCACATCATCTTCAAGGATCAAACTGTCTTCTGAATGAATCCCACTGTCATCGCTCATAAGTGATGTGTTCATGGTTGAAAGATCATCGTCCATGTCAAAATTCAAGGCAAGTCGAACCATTTTGAGAATATAGAAGGATTACTGTAGTACTTTTTTGGATATGAACCAGAGGAAGTGACTGTCAGAATGAAATTCCACTTCTTATATTAGATTATGCAAGTGTGTTTCGTTGTAATCTTTTAATCTATGCAAGCTGTTGATAGTTTGTAAGTTTTCACACATGCCTGACAGGACCCTGAACAATTGATTAATTGCAATGTACATTTTCAATCAATCGCTTTGGACAATGGATCTAGAGCTTGATTTGACATCATGATTTTTTTTTTACATTTATCAGCCATTTTTAACTGAATGTCATTCCACATAGATATAAAATCTGAGTACTTAGAAAAATAAAGAATCTTACCAAAATAAATATATTTCAATTGCAACCATGACATGCCATACAGACTGGAAAGAACCAATGACGATTCCCATTTTCATCAATGCCAAATTAGCCAACTTTGAAATCGCACTTCACTTTCCAAAAAATGAGGCCTAGCATGTTGATATGGTAGGATTAATCATAATCATTTGATAAAATCTATATCGATACAGAGCACGACAGTGCCAGTTAGCCCGTTTTCAGATCAGCCCTCTCTCTACTAGAAATCTTGGGGAATACCATCGGAATTTTGGGGGTTTTTTTTCAAGAAACTAGACTTCCACACCCACAATTTAAACCCACACGTGAATCAATATCACTGTGTGTGATTTCCAAGGCAACCATGTATACATCTAGCGATATTACGTCACTTTAAACGGAAATCTCAATGTGTGAGGCTTTCCCAAGTAATGTTTCTCATTCTGAATCTGACCAAATTCTTGAGCTTAATTCTCAAACCACAGTATGCAAAATGTCAGTAACAACGTTTTATTGTTCAAAACAAATACTTAAACTCAACAATGTCAATGTAACAAAATAAAATTATCAATATATCACAGATAATGTTCAAACTTAACAAAAATACAATAACGAACAAAACCCTCAAAGTTTCAGCTGCCTGAAACTCATCCTTCTGTCCTTCATGGACTGCTGTTTTTTCCATGACTTGGATTTCACACGGTAGTGTTTCAGCTCTGACCGATAGCTTGGATCATTCATTGGCCGGTATGATGCAGGCTCACAGAAGGATAGGTTTTCTTGAACAAAATCTTTGTAACCACCTTCGAGCAAGTAGATTTCTGGATAGCAAAGAAGTGGGTATCTCTCTTTGTTGGCTTCCCGGTCCATATGACGAAGGAAACGTGCCATCTTTGGTCCTCTTTCAGATGAAAACTCGCAATGAAAGATGATAATTTTCTTTCCTGAGCTGCTATTGGGGTTCGTTTGACAGTCAAAAGTGCTGGACATGGTGTCTCTATTCCATATGTTGATTGCACCTTCAATATGTCCACCATCATACTCATATGGATATCTACAATCAACAATGACAAACTCTTCTACAGCTTGCGAGTATTCATTTTGCAGCAGCTTCGCCATTGTTTTTGAAGAGATGGCTTTCAGGTCAGGATGTTTGCCAGATACAGTTGGCAAAGAATGTGTCCTGCTCTCGCCTTCAATGGTGGCTTCATTCTCGTTGCATTCATCTCGTGTGTTTTTCAAGCCTGTGTCAGAGAGATTGATAGGCTCAAATGCTCGTCTTTTCGGGGGTGAGTAGTCATCATCGCCATACCAAGCAGACGGTCTTTTACATGGTGAATGTGATTCCACATCATCTTCAAGGATCAAACTGTCTTCTGAATGAATCCCACTGTCATCGCTCATAAGTGATGTGTTCATGGTTGAAAGATCATCGTCCATGTCAAAATTCAAGGCAAGTCGAACCATTTTGAGAATATAGAAGGATTACTGTAGTACTTTTTTGGATATGAACCAGAGGAAGTGACTGTCAGAATGAAATTCCACTTCTTATATTAGATTATGCAAGTGTGTTTCGTTGTAATCTTTTAATCTATGCAAGCTGTTGATAGTTTGTAAGTTTTCACACATGCCTGACAGGACCCTGAACAATTGATTAATTGCAATGTACATTTTCAATCAATCGCTTTGGACAATGGATCTAGAGCTTGATTTGACATCATGATTTTTTTTTTACATTTATCAGCCATTTTTAACTGAATGTCATTCCACATAGATATAAAATCTGAGTACTTAGAAAAATAAAGAATCTTACCAAAATAAATATATTTCAATTGCAACCATGACATGCCATACAGACTGGAAAGAACCAATGACGATTCCCATTTTCATCAATGCCAAATTAGCCAACTTTGAAATCGCACTTCACTTTCCAAAAAATGAGGCCTAGCATGTTGATATGGTAGGATTAATCATAATCATTTGATAAAATCTATATCGATACAGAGCACGACAGTGCCAGTTAGCCCGTTTTCAGATCAGCCCTCTCTCTACTAGAAATCTTGGGGAATACCATCGGAATTTTGGGGGTTTTTTTTCAAGAAACTAGACTTCCACACCCACAATTTAAACCCACACGTGAATCAATATCACTGTGTGTGATTTCCAAGGCAACCATGTATACATCTAGCGATATTACGTCACTTTAAACGGAAATCTCAATGTGTGAGGCTTTCCCAAGTAATGTTTCTCATTCTGAATCTGACCAAATTCTTGAGCTTAATTCTCAAACCACAGTATGCAAAATGTCAGTAACAACGTTTTATTGTTCAAAACAAATACTTAAACTCAACAATGTCAATGTAACAAAATAAAATTATCAATATATCACAGATAATGTTCAAACTTAACAAAAATACAATAACGAACAAAACCCTCAAAGTTTCAGCTGCCTGAAACTCATCCTTCTGTCCTTCATGGACTGCTGTTTTTTCCATGACTTGGATTTCACACGGTAGTGTTTCAGCTCTGACCGATAGCTTGGATCATTCATTGGCCGGTATGATGCAGGCTCACAGAAGGATAGGTTTTCTTGAACAAAATCTTTGTAACCACCTTCGAGCAAGTAGATTTCTGGATAGCAAAGAATTGGGTATCTCTCTTTGTTGGCTTCCCGGTCCATTTGACGAAGGAAACGTGCCATCTTTGGTCCTCTTTCAGATGAAAACTCGCAATGAAAGATGATAATTTTCTTTCCTGAGCTGCTATTGGGGTTCGTTTGACAGTCAAAAGTGCTGGACATGGTGTCTCTATTCCATATGTTGATTGCACCTTCAATATGTCCACCATCATACTCATATGGATATCTACAATCAACAATGACAAACTCTTCTACAGCTTGCGAGTATTCATTTTGCAGCAGCTTCGCCATTGTTTTTGAAGAGATGGCTTTCAGGTCAGGATGTTTGCCAGATACAGTTGGCAAAGAATGTGTCCTGCTCTCGCCTTCAATAGTGGCTTCATTCTCGTTGCATTCATCTCGTGTGTTTTTCAAGCCTGTGTCAGAGAGATTGATAGGCTCAAATGCTCGTCTTTTCGGGGGTGAGTAGTCATCATCGCCATACCAAGCAGACGGTCTTTTACATGGTGAATGTGATTCCACATCATCTTCAAGGATCAAACTGTCTTCTGAATGAATCCCACTGTCATCGCTCATAAGTGATGTGTTCATGGTTGAAAGATCATCGTCCATGTCAAAATTCAAGGCAAGTCGAACCATTTTGAGAATATAGAAGGATTACTGTAGTACTTTTTTGGATATGAACCAGAGGAAGTGACTGTCAGAATGAAATTCCACTTCTTATATTAGATTATGCAAGTGTGTTTCGTTGTAATCTTTTAATCTATGCAAGCTGTTGATAGTTTGTAAGTTTTCACACATGCCTGACAGGACCCTGAACAATTGATTAATTGCAATGTACATTTTCAATCAATCGCTTTGGACAATGGATCTAGAGCTTGATTTAACATCATGATTTTTTTTTTACATTTATCAGCCATTTTTAACTGAATGTCATTCCACATAGATATAAAATCTGAGTACTTAGAAAAATAAAGAATCTTACCAAAATAAATATATTTCAATTGCAACCATGACATGCCATACAGACTGGAAAGAACCAATGACGATTCCCATTTTCATCAATGCCAAATTAGCCAACTTTGAAATCGCACTTCACTTTCCAAAAAATGAGGCCTAGCATGTTGATATGGTAGGATTAATCATAATCATTTGATAAAATCTATATCGATACAGAGCACGACAGTGCCAGTTAGCCCGTTTTCAGATCAGCCCTCTCTCTACTAGAAATCTTGGGGAATACCATCGGAATTTTGGGGGTTTTTTTTCAAGAAACTAGACTTCCACACCCACAATTTAAACCCACACGTGAATCAATATCACTGTGTGTGATTTCCAAGGCAACCATGTATACATCTAGCGATATTACGTCACTTTAAACGGAAATCTCAATGTGTGAGGCTTTCCCAAGTAATGTTTCTCATTCTGAATCTGACCAAATTCTTGAGCTTAATTCTCAAACCACAGTATGCAAAATGTCAGTAACAACGTTTTATTGTTCAAAACAAATACTTAAACTCAACAATGTCAATGTAACAAAATAAAATTATCAATATATCACAGATAATGTTCAAACTTAACAAAAATACAATAACGAACAAAACCCTCAAAGTTTCAGCTGCCTGAAACTCATCCTTCTGTCCTTCATGGACTGCTGTTTTTTCCATGACTTGGATTTCACACGGTAGTGTTTCAGCTCTGACCGATAGCTTGGATCATTCATTGGCCGGTATTATGCAGGCTCACAGAAGGATAGGTTTTCTTGAACAAAATCTTTGTAACCACCTTCGAGCAAGTAGATTTCTGGATAGCAAAGAATTGGGTATCTCTCTTTGTTGGCTTCCCGGTCCATTTGACGAAGGAAACGTGCCATCTTTGGTCCTCTTTCAGATGAAAACTCGCAATGAAAGATGATAATTTTCTTTCCTGAGCTGCTATTGGGGTTCGTTTGACAGTCAAAAGTGCTGGACATGGTGTCTCTATTCCATATGTTGATTGCACCTTCAATATGTCCACCATCATACTCATATGGATATCTACAATCAACAATGACAAACTCTTCTACAGCTTGCGAGTATTCATTTTGCAGCAGCTTCGCCATTGTTTTTGAAGAGATGGCTTTCAGGTCAGGATGTTTGCCAGATACAGTTGGCAAAGAATGTGTCCTGCTCTCGCCTTCAATAGTGGCTTCATTCTCGTTGCATTCATCTCGTGTGTTTTTCAAGCCTGTGTCAGAGAGATTGATAGGCTCAAATGCTCGTCTTTTCGGGGGTGAGTAGTCATCATCGCCATACCAAGCAGACGGTCTTTTACATGGTGAATGTGATTCCACATCATCTTCAAGGATCAAACTGTCTTCTGAATGAATCCCACTGTCATCGCTCATAAGTGATGTGTTCATGGTTGAAAGATCATCGTCCATGTCAAAATTCAAGGCAAGTCGAACCATTTTGAGAATATAGAAGGATTACTGTAGTACTTTTTTGGATATGAACCAGAGGAAGTGACTGTCAGAATGAAATTCCACTTCTTATATTAGATTATGCAAGTGTGTTTCGTTGTAATCTTTTAATCTATGCAAGCTGTTGATAGTTTGTAAGTTTTCACACATGCCTGACAGGACCCTGAACAATTGATTAATTGCAATGTACATTTTCAATCAATCGCTTTGGACAATGGATCTAGAGCTTGATTTGACATCATGATTTTTTTTTTACATTTATCAGCCATTTTTAACTGAATGTCATTCCACATAGATATAAAATCTGAGTACTTAGAAAAATAAAGAATCTTACCAAAATAAATATATTTCAATTGCAACCATGACATGCCATACAGACTGGAAAGAACCAATGACGATTCCCATTTTCATCAATGCCAAATTAGCCAACTTTGAAATCGCACTTCACTTTCCAAAAAATGAGGCCTAGCATGTTGATATGGTAGGATTAATCATAATCATTTGATAAAATCTATATCGATACAGAGCACGACAGTGCCAGTTAGCCCGTTTTCAGATCAGCCCTCTCTCTACTAGAAATCTTGGGGAATACCATCGGAATTTTGGGGGTTTTTTTTCAAGAAACTAGACTTCCACACCCACAATTTAAACCCACACGTGAATCAATATCACTGTGTGTGATTTCCAAGGCAACCATGTATACATCTAGCGATATTACGTCACTTTAAACGGAAATCTCAATGTGTGAGGCTTTCCCAAGTAATGTTTCTCATTCTGAATCTGACCAAATTCTTGAGCTTAATTCTCAAACCACAGTATGCAAAATGTCAGTAACAACGTTTTATTGTTCAAAACAAATACTTAAACTCAACAATGTCAATGTAACAAAATAAAATTATCAATATATCACAGATAATGTTCAAACTTAACAAAAATACAATAACGAACAAAACCCTCAAAGTTTCAGCTGCCTGAAACTCATCCTTCTGTCCTTCATGGACTGCTGTTTTTTCCATGACTTGGATTTCACACGGTAGTGTTTCAGCTCTGACCGATAGCTTGGATCATTCATTGGCCGGTATGATGCAGGCTCACAGAAGGATAGGTTTTCTTGAACAAAATCTTTGTAACCACCTTCGAGCAAGTAGATTTCTGGATAGCAAAGAATTGGGTATCTCTCTTTGTTGGCTTCCCGGTCCATTTGACGAAGGAAACGTGCCATCTTTGGTCCTCTTTCAGATGAAAACTCGCAATGAAAGATGATAATTTTCTTTCCTGAGCTGCTATTGGGGTTCGTTTGACAGTCAAAAGTGCTGGACATGGTGTCTCTATTCCATATGTTGATTGCACCTTCAATATGTCCACCATCATACTCATATGGATATCTACAATCAACAATGACAAACTCTTCTACAGCTTGCGAGTATTCATTTTGCAGCAGCTTCGCCATTGTTTTTGAAGAGATGGCTTTCAGGTCAGGATGTTTGCCAGATACAGTTGGCAAAGAATGTGTCCTGCTCTCGCCTTCAATAGTGGCTTCATTCTCGTTGCATTCATCTCGTGTGTTTTTCAAGCCTGTGTCAGAGAGATTGATAGGCTCAAATGCTCGTCTTTTCGGGGGTGAGTAGTCATCATCGCCATACCAAGCAGACGGTCTTTTACATGGTGAATGTGATTCCACATCATCTTCAAGGATCAAACTGTCTTCTGAATGAATCCCACTGTCATCGCTCATAAGTGATGTGTTCATGGTTGAAAGATCATCGTCCATGTCAAAATTCAAGGCAAGTCGAACCATTTTGAGAATATAGAAGGATTACTGTAGTACTTTTTTGGATATGAACCAGAGGAAGTGACTGTCAGAATGAAATTCCACTTCTTATATTAGATTATGCAAGTGTGTTTCGTTGTAATCTTTTAATCTATGCAAGCTGTTGATAGTTTGTAAGTTTTCACACATGCCTGACAGGACCCTGAACAATTGATTAATTGCAATGTACATTTTCAATCAATCGCTTTGGACAATGGATCTAGAGCTTGATTTGACATCATGATTTTTTTTTTACATTTATCAGCCATTTTTAACTGAATGTCATTCCACATAGATATAAAATCTGAGTACTTAGAAAAATAAAGAATCTTACCAAAATAAATATATTTCAATTGCAACCATGACATGCCATACAGACTGGAAAGAACCAATGACGATTCCCATTTTCATCAATGCCAAATTAGCCAACTTTGAAATCGCACTTCACTTTCCAAAAAATGAGGCCTAGCATGTTGATATGGTAGGATTAATCATAATCATTTGATAAAATCTATATCGATACAGAGCACGACAGTGCCAGTTAGCCCGTTTTCAGATCAGCCCTCTCTCTACTAGAAATCTTGGGGAATACCATCGGAATTTTGGGGGTTTTTTTTCAAGAAACTAGACTTCCACACCCACAATTTAAACCCACACGTGAATCAATATCACTGTGTGTGATTTCCAAGGCAACCATGTATACATCTAGCGATATTACGTCACTTTAAACGGAAATCTCAATGTGTGAGGCTTTCCCAAGTAATGTTTCTCATTCTGAATCTGACCAAATTCTTGAGCTTAATTCTCAAACCACAGTATGCAAAATGTCAGTAACAACGTTTTATTGTTCAAAACAAATACTTAAACTCAACAATGTCAATGTAACAAAATAAAATTATCAATATATCACAGATAATGTTCAAACTTAACAAAAATACAATAACGAACAAAACCCTCAAAGTTTCAGCTGCCTGAAACTCATCCTTCTGTCCTTCATGGACTGCTGTTTTTTCCATGACTTGGATTTCACACGGTAGTGTTTCAGCCCTGACCGATAGCTTGGATCATTCATTGGCCGGTATGATGCAGGCTCACAGAAGGATAGGTTTTCTTGAACAAAATCTTTGTAACCACCTTCGAGCAAGTAGATTTCTGGATAGCAAAGAATTGGGTATCTCTCTTTGTTGGCTTCCCGGTCCATTTGACGAAGGAAACGTGCCATCTTTGGTCCTCTTTCAGATGAAAACTCGCAATGAAAGATGATAATTTTCTTTCCTGAGCTGCTATTGGGGTTCGTTTGACAGTCAAAAGTGCTGGACATGGTGTCTCTATTCCATATGTTGATTGCACCTTCAATATGTCCACCATCATACTCATATGGATATCTACAATCAACAATGACAAACTCTTCTACAGCTTGCGAGTATTCATTTTGCAGCAGCTTCGCCATTGTTTTTGAAGAGATGGCTTTCAGGTCAGGATGTTTGCCAGATACAGTTGGCAAAGAATGTGTCCTGCTCTCGCCTTCAATAGTGGCTTCATTCTCGTTGCATTCATCTCGTGTGTTTTTCAAGCCTGTGTCAGAGAGATTGATAGGCTCAAATGCTCGTCTTTTCGGGGGTGAGTAGTCATCATCGCCATACCAAGCAGACGGTCTTTTACATGGTGAATGTGATTCCACATCATCTTCAAGGATCAAACTGTCTTCTGAATGAATCCCACTGTCATCGCTCATAAGTGATGTGTTCATGGTTGAAAGATCATCGTCCATGTCAAAATTCAAGGCAAGTCGAACCATTTTGAGAATATAGAAGGATTACTGTAGTACTTTTTTGGATATGAACCAGAGGAAGTGACTGTCAGAATGAAATTCCACTTCTTATATTAGATTATGCAAGTGTGTTTCGTTGTAATCTTTTAATCTATGCAAGCTGTTGATAGTTTGTAAGTTTTCACACATGCCTGACAGGACCCTGAACAATTGATTAATTGCAATGTACATTTTCAATCAATCGCTTTGGACAATGGATCTAGAGCTTGATTTGACATCATGATTTTTTTTTTACATTTATCAGCCATTTTTAACTGAATGTCATTCCACATAGATATAAAATCTGAGTACTTAGAAAAATAAAGAATCTTACCAAAATAAATATATTTCAATTGCAACCATGACATGCCATACAGACTGGAAAGAACCAATGACGATTCCCATTTTCATCAATGCCAAATTAGCCAACTTTGAAATCGCACTTCACTTTCCAAAAAATGAGGCCTAGCATGTTGATATGGTAGGATTAATCATAATCATTTGATAAAATCTATATCGATACAGAGCACGACAGTGCCAGTTAGCCCGTTTTCAGATCAGCCCTCTCTCTACTAGAAATCTTGGGGAATACCATCGGAATTTTGGGGGTTTTTTTTCAAGAAACTAGACTTCCACACCCACAATTTAAACCCACACGTGAATCAATATCACTGTGTGTGATTTCCAAGGCAACCATGTATACATCTAGCGATATTACGTCACTTTAAACGGAAATCTCAATGTGTGAGGCTTTCCCAAGTAATGTTTCTCATTCTGAATCTGACCAAATTCTTGAGCTTAATTCTCAAACCACAGTATGCAAAATGTCAGTAACAACGTTTTATTGTTCAAAACAAATACTTAAACTCAACAATGTCAATGTAACAAAATAAAATTATCAATATATCACAGATAATGTTCAAACTTAACAAAAATACAATAACGAACAAAACCCTCAAAGTTTCAGCTGCCTGAAACTCATCCTTCTGTCCTTCATGGACTGCTGTTTTTTCCATGACTTGGATTTCACACGGTAGTGTTTCAGCTCTGACTGATAGCTTGGATCATTCATTGGCCGGTATGATGCAGGCTCACAGAAGGATAGGTTTTCTTGAACAAAATCTTTGTAACCACCTTCGAGCAAGTAGATTTCTGGATAGCAAAGAAGTGGGTATCTCTCTTTGTTGGCTTCCCGGTCCATTTGACGAAGGAAACGTGCCATCTTTGGTCCTCTTTCAGATGAAAACTCGCAATGAAAGATGATAATTTTCTTTCCTGAGCTGCTATTGGGGTTCGTTTGACAGTCAAAAGTGCTGGACATGGTGTCTCTATTCCATATGTTGATTGCACCTTCAATATGTCCACCATCATACTCATATGGATATCTACAATCAACAATGACAAACTCTTCTACAGCTTGCGAGTATTCATTTTGCAGCAGCTTCGCCATTGTTTTTGAAGAGATGGCTTTCAGGTCAGGATGTTTGCCAGATACAGTTGGCAAAGAATGTGTCCTGCTCTCGCCTTCAATAGTGGCTTCATTCTCGTTGCATTCATCTCGTGTGTTTTTCAAGCCTGTGTCAGAGAGATTGATAGGCTCAAATGCTCGTCTTTTCGGGGGTGAGTAGTCATCATCGCCATACCAAGCAGACGGTCTTTTACATGGTGAATGTGATTCCACATCATCTTCAAGGATCAAACTGTCTTCTGAATGAATCCCACTGTCATCGCTCATAAGTGATGTGTTCATGGTTGAAAGATCATCGTCCATGTCAAAATTCAAGGCAAGTCGAACCATTTTGAGAATATAGAAGGATTACTGTAGTACTTTTTTGGATATGAACCAGAGGAAGTGACTGTCAGAATGAAATTCCACTTCTTATATTAGATTATGCAAGTGTGTTTCGTTGTAATCTTTTAATCTATGCAAGCTGTTGATAGTTTGTAAGTTTTCACACATGCCTGACAGGACCCTGAACAATTGATTAATTGCAATGTACATTTTCAATCAATCGCTTTGGACAATGGATCTAGAGCTTGATTTGACATCATGATTTTTTTTTTACATTTATCAGCCATTTTTAACTGAATGTCATTCCACATAGATATAAAATCTGAGTACTTAGAAAAATAAAGAATCTTACCAAAATAAATATATTTCAATTGCAACCATGACATGCCATACAGACTGGAAAGAACCAATGACGATTCCCATTTTCATCAATGCCAAATTAGCCAACTTTGAAATCGCACTTCACTTTCCAAAAAATGAGGCCTAGCATGTTGATATGGTAGGATTAATCATAATCATTTGATAAAATCTATATCGATACAGAGCACGACAGTGCCAGTTAGCCCGTTTTCAGATCAGCCCTCTCTCTACTAGAAATCTTGGGGAATACCATCGGAATTTTGGGGGTTTTTTTTCAAGAAACTAGACTTCCACACCCACAATTTAAACCCACACGTGAATCAATATCACTGTGTGTGATTTCCAAGGCAACCATGTATACATCTAGCGATATTACGTCACTTTAAACGGAAATCTCAATGTGTGAGGCTTTCCCAAGTAATGTTTCTCATTCTGAATCTGACCAAATTCTTGAGCTTAATTCTCAAACCACAGTATGCAAAATGTCAGTAACAACGTTTTATTGTTCAAAACAAATACTTAAACTCAACAATGTCAATGTAACAAAATAAAATTATCAATATATCACAGATAATGTTCAAACTTAACAAAAATACAATAACGAACAAAACCCTCAAAGTTTCAGCTGCCTGAAACTCATCCTTCTGTCCTTCATGGACTGCTGTTTTTTCCATGACTTGGATTTCACACGGTAGTGTTTCAGCTCTGACCGATAGCTTGGATCATTCATTGGCCGGTATGATGCAGGCTCACAGAAGGATAGGTTTTCTTGAACAAAATCTTTGTAACCACCTTCGAGCAAGTAGATTTCTGGATAGCAAAGAATTGGGTATCTCTCTTTGTTGGCTTCCCGGTCCATTTGACGAAGGAAACGTGCCATCTTTGGTCCTCTTTCAGATGAAAACTCGCAATGAAAGATGATAATTTTCTTTCCTGAGCTGCTATTGGGGTTCGTTTGACAGTCAAAAGTGCTGGACATGGTGTCTCTATTCCATATGTTGATTGCACCTTCAATATGTCCACCATCATACTCATATGGATATCTACAATCAACAATGACAAACTCTTCTACAGCTTGCGAGTATTCATTTTGCAGCAGCTTCGCCATTGTTTTTGAAGAGATGGCTTTCAGGTCAGGATGTTTGCCAGATACAGTTGGCAAAGAATGTGTCCTGCTCTCGCCTTCAATAGTGGCTTCATTCTCGTTGCATTCATCTCGTGTGTTTTTCAAGCCTGTGTCAGAGAGATTGATAGGCTCAAATGCTCGTCTTTTCGGGGGTGAGTAGTCATCATCGCCATACCAAGCAGACGGTCTTTTACATGGTGAATGTGATTCCACATCATCTTCAAGGATCAAACTGTCTTCTGAATGAATCCCACTGTCATCGCTCATAAGTGATGTGTTCATGGTTGAAAGATCATCGTCCATGTCAAAATTCAAGGCAAGTCGAACCATTTTGAGAATATAGAAGGATTACTGTAGTACTTTTTTGGATATGAACCAGAGGAAGTGACTGTCAGAATGAAATTCCACTTCTTATATTAGATTATGCAAGTGTGTTTCGTTGTAATCTTTTAATCTATGCAAGCTGTTGATAGTTTGTAAGTTTTCACACATGCCTGACAGGACCCTGAATAATTGATTAATTGCAATGTACATTTTCAATCAATCGCTTTGGACAATGGATCTAGAGCTTGATTTGACATCATGATTTTTTTTTTACATTTATCAGCCATTTTTAACTGAATGTCATTCCACATAGATATAAAATCTGAGTACTTAGAAAAATAAAGAATCTTACCAAAATAAATATATTTCAATTGCAACCATGACATGCCATACAGACTGGAAAGAACCAATGACGATTCCCATTTTCATCAATGCCAAATTAGCCAACTTTGAAATCGCACTTCACTTTCCAAAAAATGAGGCCTAGCATGTTGATATGGTAGGATTAATCATAATCATTTGATAAAATCTATATCGATACAGAGCACGACAGTGCCAGTTAGCCCGTTTTCAGATCAGCCCTCTCTCTACTAGAAATCTTGGGGAATACCATCGGAATTTTGGGGGTTTTTTTTCAAGAAACTAGACTTCCACACCCACAATTTAAACCCACACGTGAATCAATATCACTGTGTGTGATTTCCAAGGCAACCATGTATACATCTAGCGATATTACGTCACTTTAAACGGAAATCTCAATGTGTGAGGCTTTCCCAAGTAATGTTTCTCATTCTGAATCTGACCAAATTCTTGAGCTTAATTCTCAAACCACAGTATGCAAAATGTCAGTAACAACGTTTTATTGTTCAAAACAAATACTTAAACTCAACAATGTCAATGTAACAAAATAAAATTATCAATATATCACAGATAATGTTCAAACTTAACAAAAATACAATAACGAACAAAACCCTCAAAGTTTCAGCTGCCTGAAACTCATCCTTCTGTCCTTCATGGACTGCTGTTTTTTCCATGACTTGGATTTCACACGGTAGTGTTTCAGCTCTGACCGATAGCTTGGATCATTCATTGGCCGGTATGATGCAGGCTCACAGAAGGATAGGTTTTCTTGAACAAAATCTTTGTAACCACCTTCGAGCAAGTAGATTTCTGGATAGCAAAGAATTGGGTATCTCTCTTTGTTGGCTTCCCGGTCCATTTGACGAAGGAAACGTGCCATCTTTGGTCCTCTTTCAGATGAAAACTCGCAATGAAAGATGATAATTTTCTTTCCTGAGCTGCTATTGGGGTTCGTTTGACAGTCAAAAGTGCTGGACATGGTGTCTCTATTCCATATGTTGATTGCACCTTCAATATGTCCACCATCATACTCATATGGATATCTACAATCAACAATGACAAACTCTTCTACAGCTTGCGAGTATTCATTTTGCAGCAGCTTCGCCATTGTTTTTGAAGAGATGGCTTTCAGGTCAGGATGTTTGCCAGATACAGTTGGCAAAGAATGTGTCCTGCTCTCGCCTTCAATAGTGGCTTCATTCTCGTTGCATTCATCTCGTGTGTTTTTCAAGCCTGTGTCAGAGAGATTGATAGGCTCAAATGCTCGTCTTTTCGGGGGTGAGTAGTCATCATCGCCATACCAAGCAGACGGTCTTTTACATGGTGAATGTGATTCCACATCATCTTCAAGGATCAAACTGTCTTCTGAATGAATCCCACTGTCATCGCTCATAAGTGATGTGTTCATGGTTGAAAGATCATCGTCCATGTCAAAATTCAAGGCAAGTCGAACCATTTTGAGAATATAGAAGGATTACTGTAGTACTTTTTTGGATATGAACCAGAGGAAGTGACTGTCAGAATGAAATTCCACTTCTTATATTAGATTATGCAAGTGTGTTTCGTTGTAATCTTTTAATCTATGCAAGCTGTTGATAGTTTGTAAGTTTTCACACATGCCTGACAGGACCCTGAACAATTGATTAATTGCAATGTACATTTTCAATCAATCGCTTTGGACAATGGATCTAGAGCTTGATTTGACATCATGATTTTTTTTTTACATTTATCAGCCATTTTTAACTGAATGTCATTCCACATAGATATAAAATCTGAGTACTTAGAAAAATAAAGAATCTTACCAAAATAAATATATTTCAATTGCAACCATGACATGCCATACAGACTGGAAAGAACCAATGACGATTCCCATTTTCATCAATGCCAAATTAGCCAACTTTGAAATCGCACTTCACTTTCCAAAAAATGAGGCCTAGCATGTTGATATGGTAGGATTAATCATAATCATTTGATAAAATCTATATCGATACAGAGCACGACAGTGCCAGTTAGCCCGTTTTCAGATCAGCCCTCTCTCTACTAGAAATCTTGGGGAATACCATCGGAATTTTGGGGTTTTTTTTTCAAGAAACTAGACTTCCACACCCACAATTTAAACCCACACGTGAATCAATATCACTGTGTGTGATTTCCAAGGCAACCATGTATACATCTAGCGATATTACGTCACTTTAAACGGAAATCTCAATGTGTGAGGCTTTCCCAAGTAATGTTTCTCATTCTGAATCTGACCAAATTCTTGAGCTTAATTCTCAAACCACAGTATGCAAAATGTCAGTAACAACGTTTTATTGTTCAAAACAAATACTTAAACTCAACAATGTCAATGTAACAAAATAAAATTATCAATATATCACAGATAATGTTCAAACTTAACAAAAATACAATAACGAACAAAACCCTCAAAGTTTCAGCTGCCTGAAACTCATCCTTCTGTCCTTCATGGACTGCTGTTTTTTCCATGACTTGGATTTCACACGGTAGTGTTTCAGCTCTGACTGATAGCTTGGATCATTCATTGGCCGGTATGATGCAGGCTCACAGAAGGATAGGTTTTCTTGAACAAAATCTTTGTAACCACCTTCGAGCAAGTAGATTTCTGGATAGCAAAGAAGTGGGTATCTCTCTTTGTTGGCTTCCCGGTCCATTTGACGAAGGAAACGTGCCATCTTTGGTCCTCTTTCAGATGAAAACTCGCAATGAAAGATGATAATTTTCTTTCCTGAGCTGCTATTGGGGTTCGTTTGACAGTCAAAAGTGCTGGACATGGTGTCTCTATTCCATATGTTGATTGCACCTTCAATATGTCCACCATCATACTCATATGGATATCTACAATCAACAATGACAAACTCTTCTACAGCTTGCGAGTATTCATTTTGCAGCAGCTTCGCCATTGTTTTTGAAGAGATGGCTTTCAGGTCAGGATGTTTGCCAGATACAGTTGGCAAAGAATGTGTCCTGCTCTCGCCTTCAATAGTGGCTTCATTCTCGTTGCATTCATCTCGTGTGTTTTTCAAGCCTGTGTCAGAGAGATTGATAGGCTCAAATGCTCGTCTTTTCGGGGGTGAGTAGTCATCATCGCCATACCAAGCAGACGGTCTTTTACATGGTGAATGTGATTCCACATCATCTTCAAGGATCAAACTGTCTTCTGAATGAATCCCACTGTCATCGCTCATAAGTGATGTGTTCATGGTTAAAAGATCATCGTCCATGTCAAAATTCAAGGCAAGTCGAACCATTTTGAGAATATAGAAGGATTACTGTAGTACTTTTTTGGATATGAACCAGAGGAAGTGACTGTCAGAATGAAATTCCACTTCTTATATTAGATTATGCAAGTGTGTTTCGTTGTAATCTTTTAATCTATGCAAGCTGTTGATAGTTTGTAAGTTTTCACACATGCCTGACAGGACCCTGAACAATTGATTAATTGCAATGTACATTTTCAATCAATCGCTTTGGACAATGGATCTAGAGCTTGATTTGACATCATGATTTTTTTTTTACATTTATCAGCCATTTTTAACTGAATGTCA
Organism: Terebella lapidaria; assembly: GCA_949152475.1. Classification (NCBI taxonomy): domain Eukaryota; kingdom Metazoa; phylum Annelida; class Polychaeta; order Terebellida; family Terebellidae; genus Terebella; species Terebella lapidaria. Next base: position 36,965,726 of record OX424566.1, read on the forward strand.
TTCCACATAGATATAAAATCTGAGTACTTAGAAAAATAAAGAATCTTACCAAAATAAATATATTTCAATTGCAACCATGACATGCCATACAGACTGGAAAGAACCAATGACGATTCCCATTTTCATCAATGCCAAATTAGCCAACTTTGAAATCGCACTTCACTTTCCAAAAAATGAGGCCTAGCATGTTGATATGGTAGGATTAATCATAATCATTTGATAAAATCTATATCGATACAGAGCACGACAGTGCCAGTTAGCCCGTTTTCAGATCAGCCCTCTCTCTACTAGAAATCTTGGGGAATACCATCGGAATTTTGGGGGTTTTTTTTCAAGAAACTAGACTTCCACACCCACAATTTAAACCCACACGTGAATCAATATCACTGTGTGTGATTTCCAAGGCAACCATGTATACATCTAGCGATATTACGTCACTTTAAACGGAAATCTCAATGTGTGAGGCTTTCCCAAGTAATGTTTCTCATTCTGAATCTGACCAAATTCTTGAGCTTAATTCTCAAACCACAGTATGCAAAATGTCAGTAACAACGTTTTATTGTTCAAAACAAATACTTAAACTCAACAATGTCAATGTAACAAAATAAAATTATCAATATATCACAGATAATGTTCAAACTTAACAAAAATACAATAACGAACAAAACCCTCAAAGTTTCAGCTGCCTGAAACTCATCCTTCTGTCCTTCATGGACTGCTGTTTTTTCCATGACTTGGATTTCACACGGTAGTGTTTCAGCTCTGACCGATAGCTTGGATCATTCATTGGCCGGTATGATGCAGGCTCACAGAAGGATAGGTTTTCTTGAACAAAATCTTTGTAACCACCTTCGAGCAAGTAGATTTCTGGATAGCAAAGAATTGGGTATCTCTCTTTGTTGGCTTCCCGGTCCATTTGACGAAGGAAACGTGCCATCTTTGGTCCTCTTTCAGATGAAAACTCGCAATGAAAGATGATAATTTTCTTTCCTGAGCTGCTATTGGGGTTCGTTTGACAGTCAAAAGTGCTGGACATGGTGTCTCTATTCCATATGTTGATTGCACCTTCAATATGTCCACCATCATACTCATATGGATATCTACAATCAACAATGACAAACTCTTCTACAGCTTGCGAGTATTCATTTTGCAGCAGCTTCGCCATTGTTTTTGAAGAGATGGCTTTCAGGTCAGGATGTTTGCCAGATACAGTTGGCAAAGAATGTGTCCTGCTCTCGCCTTCAATAGTGGCTTCATTCTCGTTGCATTCATCTCGTGTGTTTTTCAAGCCTGTGTCAGAGAGATTGATAGGCTCAAATGCTCGTCTTTTCGGGGGTGAGTAGTCATCATCGCCATACCAAGCAGACGGTCTTTTACATGGTGAATGTGATTCCACATCATCTTCAAGGATCAAACTGTCTTCTGAATGAATCCCACTGTCATCGCTCATAAGTGATGTGTTCATGGTTGAAAGATCATCGTCCATGTCAAAATTCAAGGCAAGTCGAACCATTTTGAGAATATAGAAGGATTACTGTAGTACTTTTTTGGATATGAACCAGAGGAAGTGACTGTCAGAATGAAATTCCACTTCTTATATTAGATTATGCAAGTGTGTTTCGTTGTAATCTTTTAATCTATGCAAGCTGTTGATAGTTTGTAAGTTTTCACACATGCCTGACAGGACCCTGAACAATTGATTAATTGCAATGTACATTTTCAATCAATCGCTTTGGACAATGGATCTAGAGCTTGATTTGACATCATGATTTTTTTTTTACATTTATCAGCCATTTTTAACTGAATGTCATTCCACATAGATATAAAATCTGAGTACTTAGAAAAATAAAGAATCTTACCAAAATAAATATATTTCAATTGCAACCATGACATGCCATACAGACTGGAAAGAACCAATGACGATTCCCATTTTCATCAATGCCAAATTAGCCAACTTTGAAATCGCACTTCACTTTCCAAAAAATGAGGCCTAGCATGTTGATATGGTAGGATTAATCATAATCATTTGATAAAATCTATATCGATACAGAGCACGACAGTGCCAGTTAGCCCGTTTTCAGATCAGCCCTCTCTCTACTAGAAATCTTGGGGAATACCATCGGAATTTTGGGGGTTTTTTTTCAAGAAACTAGACTTCCACACCCACAATTTAAACCCACACGTGAATCAATATCACTGTGTGTGATTTCCAAGGCAACCATGTATACATCTAGCGATATTACGTCACTTTAAACGGAAATCTCAATGTGTGAGGCTTTCCCAAGTAATGTTTCTCATTCTGAATCTGACCAAATTCTTGAGCTTAATTCTCAAACCACAGTATGCAAAATGTCAGTAACAACGTTTTATTGTTCAAAACAAATACTTAAACTCAACAATGTCAATGTAACAAAATAAAATTATCAATATATCACAGATAATGTTCAAACTTAACAAAAATACAATAACGAACAAAACCCTCAAAGTTTCAGCTGCCTGAAACTCATCCTTCTGTCCTTCATGGACTGCTGTTTTTTCCATGACTTGGATTTCACACGGTAGTGTTTCAGCTCTGACCGATAGCTTGGATCATTCATTGGCCGGTATGATGCAGGCTCACAGAAGGATAGGTTTTCTTGAACAAAATCTTTGTAACCACCTTCGAGCAAGTAGATTTCTGGATAGCAAAGAATTGGGTATCTCTCTTTGTTGGCTTCCCGGTCCATTTGACGAAGGAAACGTGCCATCTTTGGTCCTCTTTCAGATGAAAACTCGCAATGAAAGATGATAATTTTCTTTCCTGAGCTGCTATTGGGGTTCGTTTGACAGTCAAAAGTGCTGGACATGGTGTCTCTATTCCATATGTTGATTGCACCTTCAATATGTCCACCATCATACTCATATGGATATCTACAATCAACAATGACAAACTCTTCTACAGCTTGCGAGTATTCATTTTGCAGCAGCTTCGCCATTGTTTTTGAAGAGATGGCTTTCAGGTCAGGATGTTTGCCAGATACAGTTGGCAAAGAATGTGTCCTGCTCTCGCCTTCAATAGTGGCTTCATTCTCGTTGCATTCATCTCGTGTGTTTTTCAAGCCTGTGTCAGAGAGATTGATAGGCTCAAATGCTCGTCTTTTCGGGGGTGAGTAGTCATCATCGCCATACCAAGCAGACGGTCTTTTACATGGTGAATGTGATTCCACATCATCTTCAAGGATCAAACTGTCTTCTGAATGAATCCCACTGTCATCGCTCATAAGTGATGTGTTCATGGTTGAAAGATCATCGTCCATGTCAAAATTCAAGGCAAGTCGAACCATTTTGAGAATATAGAAGGATTACTGTAGTACTTTTTTGGATATGAACCAGAGGAAGTGACTGTCAGAATGAAATTCCACTTCTTATATTAGATTATGCAAGTGTGTTTCGTTGTAATCTTTTAATCTATGCAAGCTGTTGATAGTTTGTAAGTTTTCACACATGCCTGACAGGACCCTGAACAATTGATTAATTGCAATGTACATTTTCAATCAATCGCTTTGGACAATGGATCTAGAGCTTGATTTGACATCATGATTTTTTTTTTACATTTATCAGCCATTTTTAACTGAATGTCATTCCACATAGATATAAAATCTGAGTACTTAGAAAAATAAAGAATCTTACCAAAATAAATATATTTCAATTGCAACCATGACATGCCATACAGACTGGAAAGAACCAATGACGATTCCCATTTTCATCAATGCCAAATTAGCCAACTTTGAAATCGCACTTCACTTTCCAAAAAATGAGGCCTAGCATGTTGATATGGTAGGATTAATCATAATCATTTGATAAAATCTATATCGATACAGAGCACGACAGTGCCAGTTAGCCCGTTTTCAGATCAGCCCTCTCTCTACTAGAAATCTTGGGGAATACCATCGGAATTTTGGGGGTTTTTTTTCAAGAAACTAGACTTCCACACCCACAATTTAAACCCACACGTGAATCAATATCACTGTGTGTGATTTCCAAGGCAACCATGTATACATCTAGCGATATTACGTCACTTTAAACGGAAATCTCAATGTGTGAGGCTTTCCCAAGTAATGTTTCTCATTCTGAATCTGACCAAATTCTTGAGCTTAATTCTCAAACCACAGTATGCAAAATGTCAGTAACAACGTTTTATTGTTCAAAACAAATACTTAAACTCAACAATGTCAATGTAACAAAATAAAATTATCAATATATCACAGATAATGTTCAAACTTAACAAAAATACAATAACGAACAAAACCCTCAAAGTTTCAGCTGCCTGAAACTCATCCTTCTGTCCTTCATGGACTGCTGTTTTTTCCATGACTTGGATTTCACACGGTAGTGTTTCAGCTCTGACCGATAGCTTGGATCATTCATTGGCCGGTATGATGCAGGCTCACAGAAGGATAGGTTTTCTTGAACAAAATCTTTGTAACCACCTTCGAGCAAGTAGATTTCTGGATAGCAAAGAATTGGGTATCTCTCTTTGTTGGCTTCCCGGTCCATTTGACGAAGGAAACGTGCCATCTTTGGTCCTCTTTCAGATGAAAACTCGCAATGAAAGATGATAATTTTCTTTCCTGAGCTGCTATTGGGGTTCGTTTGACAGTCAAAAGTGCTGGACATGGTGTCTCTATTCCATATGTTGATTGCACCTTCAATATGTCCACCATCATACTCATATGGATATCTACAATCAACAATGACAAACTCTTCTACAGCTTGCGAGTATTCATTTTGCAGCAGCTTCGCCATTGTTTTTGAAGAGATGGCTTTCAGGTCAGGATGTTTGCCAGATACAGTTGGCAAAGAATGTGTCCTGCTCTCGCCTTCAATAGTGGCTTCATTCTCGTTGCATTCATCTCGTGTGTTTTTCAAGCCTGTGTCAGAGAGATTGATAGGCTCAAATGCTCGTCTTTTCGGGGGTGAGTAGTCATCATCGCCATACCAAGCAGACGGTCTTTTACATGGTGAATGTGATTCCACATCATCTTCAAGGATCAAACTGTCTTCTGAATGAATCCCACTGTCATCGCTCATAAGTGATGTGTTCATGGTTGAAAGATCATCGTCCATGTCAAAATTCAAGGCAAGTCGAACCATTTTGAGAATATAGAAGGATTACTGTAGTACTTTTTTGGATATGAACCAGAGGAAGTGACTGTCAGAATGAAATTCCACTTCTTATATTAGATTATGCAAGTGTGTTTCGTTGTAATCTTTTAATCTATGCAAGCTGTTGATAGTTTGTAAGTTTTCACACATGCCTGACAGGACCCTGAACAATTGATTAATTGCAATGTACATTTTCAATCAATCGCTTTGGACAATGGATCTAGAGCTTGATTTGACATCATGATTTTTTTTTTACATTTATCAGCCATTTTTAACTGAATGTCATTCCACATAGATATAAAATCTGAGTACTTAGAAAAATAAAGAATCTTACCAAAATAAATATATTTCAATTGCAACCATGACATGCCATACAGACTGGAAAGAACCAATGACGATTCCCATTTTCATCAATGCCAAATTAGCCAACTTTGAAATCGCACTTCACTTTCCAAAAAATGAGGCCTAGCATGTTGATATGGTAGGATTAATCATAATCATTTGATAAAATCTATATCGATACAGAGCACGACAGTGCCAGTTAGCCCGTTTTCAGATCAGCCCTCTCTCTACTAGAAATCTTGGGGAATACCATCGGAATTTTGGGGGTTTTTTTTCAAGAAACTAGACTTCCACACCCACAATTTAAACCCACACGTGAATCAATATCACTGTGTGTGATTTCCAAGGCAACCATGTATACATCTAGCGATATTACGTCACTTTAAACGGAAATCTCAATGTGTGAGGCTTTCCCAAGTAATGTTTCTCATTCTGAATCTGACCAAATTCTTGAGCTTAATTCTCAAACCACAGTATGCAAAATGTCAGTAACAACGTTTTATTGTTCAAAACAAATACTTAAACTCAACAATGTCAATGTAACAAAATAAAATTATCAATATATCACAGATAATGTTCAAACTTAACAAAAATACAATAACGAACAAAACCCTCAAAGTTTCAGCTGCCTGAAACTCATCCTTCTGTCCTTCATGGACTGCTGTTTTTTCCATGACTTGGATTTCACACGGTAGTGTTTCAGCTCTGACCGATAGCTTGGATCATTCATTGGCCGGTATGATGCAGGCTCACAGAAGGATAGGTTTTCTTGAACAAAATCTTTGTAACCACCTTCGAGCAAGTAGATTTCTGGATAGCAAAGAATTGGGTATCTCTCTTTGTTGGCTTCCCGGTCCATTTGACGAAGGAAACGTGCCATCTTTGGTCCTCTTTCAGATGAAAACTCGCAATGAAAGATGATAATTTTCTTTCCTGAGCTGCTATTGGGGTTCGTTTGACAGTCAAAAGTGCTGGACATGGTGTCTCTATTCCATATGTTGATTGCACCTTCAATATGTCCACCATCATACTCATATGGATATCTACAATCAACAATGACAAACTCTTCTACAGCTTGCGAGTATTCATTTTGCAGCAGCTTCGCCATTGTTTTTGAAGAGATGGCTTTCAGGTCAGGATGTTTGCCAGATACAGTTGGCAAAGAATGTGTCCTGCTCTCGCCTTCAATAGTGGCTTCATTCTCGTTGCATTCATCTCGTGTGTTTTTCAAGCCTGTGTCAGAGAGATTGATAGGCTCAAATGCTCGTCTTTTCGGGGGTGAGTAGTCATCATCGCCATACCAAGCAGACGGTCTTTTACATGGTGAATGTGATTCCACATCATCTTCAAGGATCAAACTGTCTTCTGAATGAATCCCACTGTCATCGCTCATAAGTGATGTGTTCATGGTTGAAAGATCATCGTCCATGTCAAAATTCAAGGCAAGTCGAACCATTTTGAGAATATAGAAGGATTACTGTAGTACTTTTTTGGATATGAACCAGAGGAAGTGACTGTCAGAATGAAATTCCACTTCTTATATTAGATTATGCAAGTGTGTTTCGTTGTAATCTTTTAATCTATGCAAGCTGTTGATAGTTTGTAAGTTTTCACACATGCCTGACAGGACCCTGAACAATTGATTAATTGCAATGTACATTTTCAATCAATCGCTTTGGACAATGGATCTAGAGCTTGATTTGACATCATGATTTTTTTTTTACATTTATCAGCCATTTTTAACTGAATGTCATTCCACATAGATATAAAATCTGAGTACTTAGAAAAATAAAGAATCTTACCAAAATAAATATATTTCAATTGCAACCATGACATGCCATACAGACTGGAAAGAACCAATGACGATTCCCATTTTCATCAATGCCAAATTAGCCAACTTTGAAATCGCACTTCACTTTCCAAAAAATGAGGCCTAGCATGTTGATATGGTAGGATTAATCATAATCATTTGATAAAATCTATATCGATACAGAGCACGACAGTGCCAGTTAGCCCGTTTTCAGATCAGCCCTCTCTCTACTAGAAATCTTGGGGAATACCATCGGAATTTTGGGGGTTTTTTTTCAAGAAACTAGACTTCCACACCCACAATTTAAACCCACACGTGAATCAATATCACTGTGTGTGATTTCCAAGGCAACCATGTATACATCTAGCGATATTACGTCACTTTAAACGGAAATCTCAATGTGTGAGGCTTTCCCAAGTAATGTTTCTCATTCTGAATCTGACCAAATTCTTGAGCTTAATTCTCAAACCACAGTATGCAAAATGTCAGTAACAACGTTTTATTGTTCAAAACAAATACTTAAACTCAACAATGTCAATGTAACAAAATAAAATTATCAATATATCACAGATAATGTTCAAACTTAACAAAAATACAATAACGAACAAAACCCTCAAAGTTTCAGCTGCCTGAAACTCATCCTTCTGTCCTTCATGGACTGCTGTTTTTTCCATGACTTGGATTTCACACGGTAGTGTTTCAGCTCTGACTGATAGCTTGGATCATTCATTGGCCGGTATGATGCAGGCTCACAGAAGGATAGGTTTTCTTGAACAAAATCTTTGTAACCACCTTCGAGCAAGTAGATTTCTGGATAGCAAAGAAGTGGGTATCTCTCTTTGTTGGCTTCCCGGTCCATTTGACGAAGGAAACGTGCCATCTTTGGTCCTCTTTCAGATGAAAACTCGCAATGAAAGATGATAATTTTCTTTCCTGAGCTGCTATTGGGGTTCGTTTGACAGTCAAAAGTGCTGGACATGGTGTCTCTATTCTATATGTTGATTGCACCTTCAATATGTCCACCATCATACTCATATGGATATCTACAATCAACAATGACAAACTCTTCTACAGCTTGCGAGTATTCATTTTGCAGCAGCTTCGCCATTGTTTTTGAAGAGATGGCTTTCAGGTCAGGATGTTTGCCAGATACAGTTGGCAAAGAATGTGTCCTGCTCTCGCCTTCAATAGTGGCTTCATTCTCGTTGCATTCATCTCGTGTGTTTTTCAAGCCTGTGTCAGAGAGATTGATAGGCTCAAATGCTCGTCTTTTCGGGGGTGAGTAGTCATCATCGCCATACCAAGCAGACGGTCTTTTACATGGTGAATGTGATTCCACATCATCTTCAAGGATCAAACTGTCTTCTGAATGAATCCCACTGTCATCGCTCATAAGTGATGTGTTCATGGTTGAAAGATCATCGTCCATGTCAAAATTCAAGGCAAGTCGAACCATTTTGAGAATATAGAAGGATTACTGTAGTACTTTTTTGGATATGAACCAGAGGAAGTGACTGTCAGAATGAAATTCCACTTCTTATATTAGATTATGCAAGTGTGTTTCGTTGTAATCTTTTAATCTATGCAAGCTGTTGATAGTTTGTAAGTTTTCACACATGCCTGACAGGACCCTGAACAATTGATTAATTGCAATGTACATTTTCAATCAATCGCTTTGGACAATGGATCTAGAGCTTGATTTGACATCATGATTTTTTTTTTACATTTATCAGCCATTTTTAACTGAATGTCATTCCACATAGATATAAAATCTGAGTACTTAGAAAAATAAAGAATCTTACCAAAATAAATATATTTCAATTGCAACCATGACATGCCATACAGACTGGAAAGAACCAATGACGATTCCCATTTTCATCAATGCCAAATTAGCCAACTTTGAAATCGCACTTCACTTTCCAAAAAATGAGGCCTAGCATGTTGATATGGTAGGATTAATCATAATCATTTGATAAAATCTATATCGATACAGAGCACGACAGTGCCAGTTAGCCCGTTTTCAGATCAGCCCTCTCTCTACTAGAAATCTTGGGGAATACCATCGGAATTTTGGGGGTTTTTTTTCAAGAAACTAGACTTCCACACCCACAATTTAAACCCACACGTGAATCAATATCACTGTGTGTGATTTCCAAGGCAACCATGTATACATCTAGCGATATTACGTCACTTTAAACGGAAATCTCAATGTGTGAGGCTTTCCCAAGTAATGTTTCTCATTCTGAATCTGACCAAATTCTTGAGCTTAATTCTCAAACCACAGTATGCAAAATGTCAGTAACAACGTTTTATTGTTCAAAACAAATACTTAAACTCAACAATGTCAATGTAACAAAATAAAATTATCAATATATCACAGATAATGTTCAAACTTAACAAAAATACAATAACGAACAAAACCCTCAAAGTTTCAGCTGCCTGAAACTCATCCTTCTGTCCTTCATGGACTGCTGTTTTTTCCATGACTTGGATTTCACACGGTAGTGTTTCAGCTCTGACCGATAGCTTGGATCATTCATTGGCCGGTATGATGCAGGCTCACAGAAGGATAGGTTTTCTTGAACAAAATCTTTGTAACCACCTTCGAGCAAGTAGATTTCTGGATAGCAAAGAATTGGGTATCTCTCTTTGTTGGCTTCCCGGTCCATTTGACGAAGGAAACGTGCCATCTTTGGTCCTCTTTCAGATGAAAACTCGCAATGAAAGATGATAATTTTCTTTCCTGAGCTGCTATTGGGGTTCGTTTGACAGTCAAAAGTGCTGGACATGGTGTCTCTATTCCATATGTTGATTGCACCTTCAATATGTCCACCATCATACTCATATGGATATCTACAATCAACAATGACAAACTCTTCTACAGCTTGCGAGTATTCATTTTGCAGCAGCTTCGCCATTGTTTTTGAAGAGATGGCTTTCAGGTCAGGATGTTTGCCAGATACAGTTGGCAAAGAATGTGTCCTGCTCTCGCCTTCAATAGTGGCTTCATTCTCGTTGCATTCATCTCGTGTGTTTTTCAAGCCTGTGTCAGAGAGATTGATAGGCTCAAATGCTCGTCTTTTCGGGGGTGAGTAGTCATCATCGCCATACCAAGCAGACGGTCTTTTACATGGTGAATGTGATTCCACATCATCTTCAAGGATCAAACTGTCTTCTGAATGAATCCCACTGTCATCGCTCATAAGTGATGTGTTCATGGTTGAAAGATCATCGTCCATGTCAAAATTCAAGGCAAGTCGAACCATTTTGAGAATATAGAAGGATTACTGTAGTACTTTTTTGGATATGAACCAGAGGAAGTGACTGTCAGAATGAAATTCCACTTCTTATATTAGATTATGCAAGTGTGTTTCGTTGTAATCTTTTAATCTATGCAAGCTGTTGATAGTTTGTAAGTTTTCACACATGCCTGACAGGACCCTGAACAATTGATTAATTGCAATGTACATTTTCAATCAATCGCTTTGGACAATGGATCTAGAGCTTGATTTGACATCATGATTTTTTTTTTACATTTATCAGCCATTTTTAACTGAATGTCATTCCACATAGATATAAAATCTGAGTACTTAGAAAAATAAAGAATCTTACCAAAATAAATATATTTCAATTGCAACCATGACATGCCATACAGACTGGAAAGAACCAATGACGATTCCCATTTTCATCAATGCCAAATTAGCCAACTTTGAAATCGCACTTCACTTTCCAAAAAATGAGGCCTAGCATGTTGATATGGTAGGATTAATCATAATCATTTGATAAAATCTATATCGATACAGAGCACGACAGTGCCAGTTAGCCCGTTTTCAGATCAGCCCTCTCTCTACTAGAAATCTTGGGGAATACCATCGGAATTTTGGGGGTTTTTTTTCAAGAAACTAGACTTCCACACCCACAATTTAAACCCACACGTGAATCAATATCACTGTGTGTGATTTCCAAGGCAACCATGTATACATCTAGCGATATTACGTCACTTTAAACGGAAATCTCAATGTGTGAGGCTTTCCCAAGTAATGTTTCTCATTCTGAATCTGACCAAATTCTTGAGCTTAATTCTCAAACCACAGTATGCAAAATGTCAGTAACAACGTTTTATTGTTCAAAACAAATACTTAAACTCAACAATGTCAATGTAACAAAATAAAATTATCAATATATCACAGATAATGTTCAAACTTAACAAAAATACAATAACGAACAAAACCCTCAAAGTTTCAGCTGCCTGAAACTCATCCTTCTGTCCTTCATGGACTGCTGTTTTTTCCATGACTTGGATTTCACACGGTAGTGTTTCAGCTCTGACTGATAGCTTGGATCATTCATTGGCCGGTATGATGCAGGCTCACAGAAGGATAGGTTTTCTTGAACAAAATCTTTGTAACCACCTTCGAGCAAGTAGATTTCTGGATAGCAAAGAATTGGGTATCTCTCTTTGTTGGCTTCCCGGTCCATTTGACGAAGGAAACGTGCCATCTTTGGTCCTCTTTCAGATGAAAACTCGCAATGAAAGATGATAATTTTCTTTCCTGAGCTGCTATTGGGGTTCGTTTGACAGTCAAAAGTGCTGGACATGGTGTCTCTATTCCATATGTTGATTGCACCTTCAATATGTCCACCATCATACTCATATGGATATCTACAATCAACAATGACAAACTCTTCTACAGCTTGCGAGTATTCATTTTGCAGCAGCTTCGCCATTGTTTTTGAAGAGATGGCTTTCAGGTCAGGATGTTTGCCAGATACAGTTGGCAAAGAATGTGTCCTGCTCTCGCCTTCAATAGTGGCTTCATTCTCGTTGCATTCATCTCGTGTGTTTTTCAAGCCTGTGTCAGAGAGATTGATAGGCTCAAATGCTCGTCTTTTCGGGGGTGAGTAGTCATCATCGCCATACCAAGCAGACGGTCTTTTACATGGTGAATGTGATTCCACATCATCTTCAAGGATCAAACTGTCTTCTGAATGAATCCCACTGTCATCGCTCATAAGTGATGTGTTCATGGTTGAAAGATCATCGTCCATGTCAAAATTCAAGGCAAGTCGAACCATTTTGAGAATATAGAAGGATTACTGTAGTACTTTTTTGGATATGAACCAGAGGAAGTGACTGTCAGAATGAAATTCCACTTCTTATATTAGATTATGCAAGTGTGTTTCGTTGTAATCTTTTAATCTATGCAAGCTGTTGATAGTTTGTAAGTTTTCACACATGCCTGACAGGACCCTGAACAATTGATTAATTGCAATGTACATTTTCAATCAATCGCTTTGGACAATGGATCTAGAGCTTGATTTGACATCATGATTTTTTTTTTACATTTATCAGCCATTTTTAACTGAATGTCATTCCACATAGATATAAAATCTGAGTACTTAGAAAAATAAAGAATCTTACCAAAATAAATATATTTCAATTGCAACCATGACATGCCATACAGACTGGAAAGAACCAATGACGATTCCCATTTTCATCAATGCCAAATTAGCCAACTTTGAAATCGCACTTCACTTTCCAAAAAATGAGGCCTAGCATGTTGATATGGTAGGATTAATCATAATCATTTGATAAAATCTATATCGATACAGAGCACGACAGTGCCAGTTAGCCCGTTTTCAGATCAGCCCTCTCTCTACTAGAAATCTTGGGGAATACCATCGGAATTTTGGGGGTTTTTTTTCAAGAAACTAGACTTCCACACCCACAATTTAAACCCACACGTGAATCAATATCACTGTGTGTGATTTCCAAGGCAACCATGTATACATCTAGCGATATTACGTCACTTTAAACGGAAATCTCAATGTGTGAGGCTTTCCCAAGTAATGTTTCTCATTCTGAATCTGACCAAATTCTTGAGCTTAATTCTCAAACCACAGTATGCAAAATGTCAGTAACAACGTTTTATTGTTCAAAACAAATACTTAAACTCAACAATGTCAATGTAACAAAATAAAATTATCAATATATCACAGATAATGTTCAAACTTAACAAAAATACAATAACGAACAAAACCCTCAAAGTTTCAGCTGCCTGAAACTCATCCTTCTGTCCTTCATGGACTGCTGTTTTTTCCATGACTTGGATTTCACACGGTAGTGTTTCAGCTCTGACCGATAGCTTGGATCATTCATTGGCCGGTATGATGCAGGCTCACAGAAGGATAGGTTTTCTTGAACAAAATCTTTGTAACCACCTTCGAGCAAGTAGATTTCTGGATAGCAAAGAATTGGGTATCTCTCTTTGTTGGCTTCCCGGTCCATTTGACGAAGGAAACGTGCCATCTTTGGTCCTCTTTCAGATGAAAACTCGCAATGAAAGATGATAATTTTCTTTCCTGAGCTGCTATTGGGGTTCGTTTGACAGTCAAAAGTGCTGGACATGGTGTCTCTATTCCATATGTTGATTGCACCTTCAATATGTCCACCATCATACTCATATGGATATCTACAATCAACAATGACAAACTCTTCTACAGCTTGCGAGTATTCATTTTGCAGCAGCTTCGCCATTGTTTTTGAAGAGATGGCTTTCAGGTCAGGATGTTTGCCAGATACAGTTGGCAAAGAATGTGTCCTGCTCTCGCCTTCAATAGTGGCTTCATTCTCGTTGCATTCATCTCGTGTGTTTTTCAAGCCTGTGTCAGAGAGATTGATAGGCTCAAATGCTCGTCTTTTCGGGGGTGAGTAGTCATCATCGCCATACCAAGCAGACGGTCTTTTACATGGTGAATGTGATTCCACATCATCTTCAAGGATCAAACTGTCTTCTGAATGAATCCCACTGTCATCGCTCATAAGTGATGTGTTCATGGTTGAAAGATCATCGTCCATGTCAAAATTCAAGGCAAGTCGAACCATTTTGAGAATATAGAAGGATTACTGTAGTACTTTTTTGGATATGAACCAGAGGAAGTGACTGTCAGAATGAAATTCCACTTCTTATATTAGATTATGCAAGTGTGTTTCGTTGTAATCTTTTAATCTATGCAAGCTGTTGATAGTTTGTAAGTTTTCACACATGCCTGACAGGACCCTGAACAATTGATTAATTGCAATGTACATTTTCAATCAATCGCTTTGGACAATGGATCTAGAGCTTGATTTGACATCATGATTTTTTTTTTACATTTATCAGCCATTTTTAACTGAATGTCATTCCACATAGATATAAAATCTGAGTACTTAGAAAAATAAAGAATCTTACCAAAATAAATATATTTCAATTGCAACCATGACATGCCATACAGACTGGAAAGAACCAATGACGATTCCCATTTTCATCAATGCCAAATTAGCCAACTTTGAAATCGCACTTCACTTTCCAAAAAATGAGGCCTAGCATGTTGATATGGTAGGATTAATCATAATCATTTGATAAAATCTATATCGATACAGAGCACGACAGTGCCAGTTAGCCCGTTTTCAGATCAGCCCTCTCTCTACTAGAAATCTTGGGGAATACCATCGGAATTTTGGGGGTTTTTTTTCAAGAAACTAGACTTCCACACCCACAATTTAAACCCACACGTGAATCAATATCACTGTGTGTGATTTCCAAGGCAACCATGTATACATCTAGCGATATTACGTCACTTTAAACGGAAATCTCAATGTGTGAGGCTTTCCCAAGTAATGTTTCTCATTCTGAATCTGACCAAATTCTTGAGCTTAATTCTCAAACCACAGTATGCAAAATGTCAGTAACAACGTTTTATTGTTCAAAACAAATACTTAAACTCAACAATGTCAATGTAACAAAATAAAATTATCAATATATCACAGATAATGTTCAAACTTAACAAAAATACAATAACGAACAAAACCCTCAAAGTTTCAGCTGCCTGAAACTCATCCTTCTGTCCTTCATGGACTGCTGTTTTTTCCATGACTTGGATTTCACACGGTAGTGTTTCAGCTCTGACCGATAGCTTGGATCATTCATTGGCCGGTATGATGCAGGCTCACAGAAGGATAGGTTTTCTTGAACAAAATCTTTGTAACCACCTTCGAGCAAGTAGATTTCTGGATAGCAAAGAATTGGGTATCTCTCTTTGTTGGCTTCCCGGTCCATTTGACGAAGGAAACGTGCCATCTTTGGTCCTCTTTCAGATGAAAACTCGCAATGAAAGATGATAATTTTCTTTCCTGAGCTGCTATTGGGGTTCGTTTGACAGTCAAAAGTGCTGGACATGGTGTCTCTATTCCATATGTTGATTGCACCTTCAATATGTCCACCATCATACTCATATGGATATCTACAATCAACAATGACAAACTCTTCTACAGCTTGCGAGTATTCATTTTGCAGCAGCTTCGCCATTGTTTTTGAAGAGATGGCTTTCAGGTCAGGATGTTTGCCAGATACAGTTGGCAAAGAATGTGTCCTGCTCTCGCCTTCAATAGTGGCTTCATTCTCGTTGCATTCATCTCGTGTGTTTTTCAAGCCTGTGTCAGAGAGATTGATAGGCTCAAATGCTCGTCTTTTCGGGGGTGAGTAGTCATCATCGCCATACCAAGCAGACGGTCTTTTACATGGTGAATGTGATTCCACATCATCTTCAAGGATCAAACTGTCTTCTGAATGAATCCCACTGTCATCGCTCATAAGTGATGTGTTCATGGTTGAAAGATCATCGTCCATGTCAAAATTCAAGGCAAGTCGAACCATTTTGAGAATATAGAAGGATTACTGTAGTACTTTTTTGGATATGAACCAGAGGAAGTGACTGTCAGAATGAAATTCCACTTCTTATATTAGATTATGCAAGTGTGTTTCGTTGTAATCTTTTAATCTATGCAAGCTGTTGATAGTTTGTAAGTTTTCACACATGCCTGACAGGACCCTGAACAATTGATTAATTGCAATGTACATTTTCAATCAATCGCTTTGGACAATGGATCTAGAGCTTGATTTGACATCATGATTTTTTTTTTACATTTATCAGCCATATTTAACTGAATGTCATTCCACATAGATATAAAATCTGAGTACTTAGAAAAATAAAGAATCTTACCAAAATAAATATATTTCAATTGCAACCATGACATGCCATACAGACTGGAAAGAACCAATGACGATTCCCATTTTCATCAATGCCAAATTAGCCAACTTTGAAATCGCACTTCACTTTCCAAAAAATGAGGCCTAGCATGTTGATATGGTAGGATTAATCGTAATCATTTGATAAAATCTATATCGATACAGAGCACGACAGTGCCAGTTAGCCCGTTTTCAGATCAGCCCTCTCTCTACTAGAAATCTTGGGGAATACCATCGGAATTTTGGGGGTTTTTTTTCAAGAAACTAGACTTCCACACCCACAATTTAAACCCACACGTGAATCAATATCACTGTGTGTGATTTCCAAGGCAACCATGTATACATCTAGCGATATTACGTCACTTTAAACGGAAATCTCAATGTGTGAGGCTTTCCCAAGTAATGTTTCTCATTCTGAATCTGACCAAATTCTTGAGCTTAATTCTCAAACCACAGTATGCAAAATGTCAGTAACAACGTTTTATTGTTCAAAACAAATACTTAAACTCAACAATGTCAATGTAACAAAATAAAATTATCAATATATCACAGATAATGTTCAAACTTAACAAAAATACAATAACGAACAAAACCCTCAAAGTTTCAGCTGCCTGAAACTCATCCTTCTGTCCTTCATGGACTGCTGTTTTTTCCATGACTTGGATTTCACACGGTAGTGTTTCAGCTCTGACCGATAGCTTGGATCATTCATTGGCCGGTATGATGCAGGCTCACAGAAGGATAGGTTTTCTTGAACAAAATCTTTGTAACCACCTTCGAGCAAGTAGATTTCTGGATAGCAAAGAAGTGGGTATCTCTCTTTGTTGGCTTCCCGGTCCATTTGACGAAGGAAACGTGCCATCTTTGGTCCTCTTTCAGATGAAAACTCGCAATGAAAGATGATAATTTTCTTTCCTGAGCTGCTATTGGGGTTCGTTTGACAGTCAAAAGTGCTGGACATGGTGTCTCTATTCCATATGTTGATTGCACCTTCAATATGTCCACCATCATACTCATATGGATATCTACAATCAACAATGACAAACTCTTCTACAGCTTGCGAGTATTCATTTTGCAGCAGCTTCGCCATTGTTTTTGAAGAGATGGCTTTCAGGTCAGGATGTTTGCCAGATACAGTTGGCAAAGAATGTGTCCTGCTCTCGCCTTCAATAGTGGCTTCATTCTCGTTGCATTCATCTCGTGTGTTTTTCAAGCCTGTGTCAGAGAGATTGATAGGCTCAAATGCTCGTCTTTTCGGGGGTGAGTAGTCATCATCGCCATACCAAGCAGACGGTCTTTTACATGGTGAATGTGATTCCACATCATCTTCAAGGATCAAACTGTCTTCTGAATGAATCCCACTGTCATCGCTCATAAGTGATGTGTTCATGGTTGAAAGATCATCGTCCATGTCAAAATTCAAGGCAAGTCGAACCATTTTGAGAATATAGAAGGATTACTGTAGTACTTTTTTGGATATGAACCAGAGGAAGTGACTGTCAGAATGAAATTCCACTTCTTATATTAGATTATGCAAGTGTGTTTCGTTGTAATCTTTTAATCTATGCAAGCTGTTGATAGTTTGTAAGTTTTCACACATGCCTGACAGGACCCTGAACAATTGATTAATTGCAATGTACATTTTCAATCAATCGCTTTGGACAATGGATCTAGAGCTTGATTTGACATCATGATTTTTTTTTTACATTTATCAGCCATTTTTAACTGAATGTCATTCCACATAGATATAAAATCTGAGTACTTAGAAAAATAGAGAATCTTACCAAAATAAATATATTTCAATTGCAACCATGACATGCCATACAGACTGGAAAGAACCAATGACGATTCCCATTTTCATCAATGCCAAATTAGCCAACTTTGAAATCGCACTTCACTTTCCAAAAAATGAGGCCTAGCATGTTGATATGGTAGGATTAATCATAATCATTTGATAAAATCTATATCGATACAGAGCACGACAGTGCCAGTTAGCCCGTTTTCAGATCAGCCCTCTCTCTACTAGAAATCTTGGGGAATACCATCGGAATTTTGGGGGTTTTTTTTCAAGAAACTAGACTTCCACACCCACAATTTAAACCCACACGTGAATCAATATCACTGTGTGTGATTTCCAAGGCAACCATGTATACATCTAGCGATATTACGTCACTTTAAACGGAAATCTCAATGTGTGAGGCTTTCCCAAGTAATGTTTCTCATTCTGAATCTGACCAAATTCTTGAGCTTAATTCTCAAACCACAGTATGCAAAATGTCAGTAACAACGTTTTATTGTTCAAAACAAATACTTAAACTCAACAATGTCAATGTAACAAAATAAAATTATCAATATATCACAGATAATGTTCAAACTTAACAAAAATACAATAACGAACAAAACCCTCAAAGTTTCAGCTGCCTGAAACTCATCCTTCTGTCCTTCATGGACTGCTGTTTTTTCCATGACTTGGATTTCACACGGTAGTGTTTCAGCTCTGACCGATAGCTTGGATCATTCATTGGCCGGTATGATGCAGGCTCACAGAAGGATAGGTTTTCTTGAACAAAATCTTTGTAACCACCTTCGAGCAAGTAGATTTCTGGATAGCAAAGAAGTGGGTATCTCTCTTTGTTGGCTTCCCGGTCCATTTGACGAAGGAAACGTGCCATCTTTGGTCCTCTTTCAGATGAAAACTCGCAATGAAAGATGATAATTTTCTTTCCTGAGCTGCTATTGGGGTTCGTTTGACAGTCAAAAGTGCTGGACATGGTGTCTCTATTCCATATGTTGATTGCACCTTCAATATGTCCACCATCATACTCATATGGATATCTACAATCAACAATGACAAACTCTTCTACAGCTTGCGAGTATTCATTTTGCAGCAGCTTCGCCATTGTTTTTGAAGAGATGGCTTTCAGGTCAGGATGTTTGCCAGATACAGTTGGCAAAGAATGTGTCCTGTTCTCGCCTTCAATAGTGGCTTCATTCTCGTTGCATTCATCTCGTGTGTTTTTCAAGCCTGTGTCAGAGAGATTGATAGGCTCAAATGCTCGTCTTTTCGGGGGTGAGTAGTCATCATCGCCATACCAAGCAGACGGTCTTTTACATGGTGAATGTGATTCCACATCATCTTCAAGGATCAAACTGTCTTCTGAATGAATCCCACTGTCATCGCTCATAAGTGATGTGTTCATGGTTGAAAGATCATCGTCCATGTCAAAATTCAAGGCAAGTCGAACCATTTTGAGAATATAGAAGGATTACTGTAGTACTTTTTTGGATATGAACCAGAGGAAGTGACTGTCAGAATGAAATTCCACTTCTTATATTAGATTATGCAAGTGTGTTTCGTTGTAATCTTTTAATCTATGCAAGCTGTTGATAGTTTGTAAGTTTTCACACATGCCTGACAGGACCCTGAACAATTGATTAATTGCAATGTACATTTTCAATCAATCGCTTTGGACAATGGATCTAGAGCTTGATTTGACATCATGATTTTTTTTTTACATTTATCAGCCATTTTTAACTGAATGTCATTCCACATAGATATAAAATCTGAGTACTTAGAAAAATAAAGAATCTTACCAAAATAAATATATTTCAATTGCAACCATGACATGCCATACAGACTGGAAAGAACCAATGACGATTCCCATTTTCATCAATGCCAAATTAGCCAACTTTGAAATCGCACTTCACTTTCCAAAAAATGAGGCCTAGCATGTTGATATGGTAGGATTAATCATAATCATTTGATAAAATCTATATCGATACAGAGCACGACAGTGCCAGTTAGCCCGTTTTCAGATCAGCCCTCTCTCTACTAGAAATCTTGGGGAATACCATCGGAATTTTGGGGGTTTTTTTTCAAGAAACTAGACTTCCACACCCACAATTTAAACCCACACGTGAATCAATATCACTGTGTGTGATTTCCAAGGCAACCATGTATACATCTAGCGATATTACGTCACTTTAAACGGAAATCTCAATGTGTGAGGCTTTCCCAAGTAATGTTTCTCATTCTGAATCTGACCAAATTCTTGAGCTTAATTCTCAAACCACAGTATGCAAAATGTCAGTAACAACGTTTTATTGTTCAAAACAAATACTTAAACTCAACAATGTCAATGTAGCAAAATAAAATTATCAATATATCACAGATAATGTTCAAACTTAACAAAAATACAATAACGAACAAAACCCTCAAAGTTTTAGCTGCATGAAACTCATCCTTCTGGCCTTCATGGACTGCTGTTTTTTCCATGACTTGGATTTCACATGGTAGTGTTTCAGCTCTGACCGATAGCTTGGATCATTCATTGGCCGGTATGATGCAGGCTCACAGAAGGATAGGTTTTCTTGAACAAAATCTTTGTAACCACCTTCGAGCAAGTAGATTTCTGGATAGCAAAGAATTGGGTATCTCTCTTTGTTGGCTTCCCGGTCCATTTGACGAAGGAAACGTGCCATCTTTGGTCCTCTTTCAGATGAAAACTCGCAATGAAAGATGATAATTTTCTTTCCTGAGCTGCTATTGGGGTTCGTTTGACAGTCAAAAGTGCTGGACATGGTGTCTCTATTCCATATGTTGATTGCACCTTCAATATGTCCACCATCATACTCATATGGATATCTACAATCAACAATGACAAACTCTTCTACAGCTTGCGAGTATTCATTTTGCAGCAGCTTCGCCATTGTTTTTGAAGAGATGGCTTTCAGGTCAGGATGTTTGCCAGATACAGTTGGCAAAGAATGTGTCCTGCTCTCGCCTTCAATAGTGGCTTCATTCTCGTTGCATTCATCTCGTGTGTTTTTCAAGCCTGTGTCAGAGAGATTGATAGGCTCAAATGCTCGTCTTTTCGGGGGTGAGTAGTCATCATCGCCATACCAAGCAGACGGTCTTTTACATGGTGAATGTGATTCCACATCATCTTCAAGGATCAAACTGTCTTCTGAATGAATCCCACTGTCATCGCTCATAAGTGATGTGTTCATGGTTGAAAGATCATCGTCCATGTCAAAATTCAAGGCAAGTCGAACCATTTTGAGAATATAGAAGGATTACTGTAGTACTTTTTTGGATATGAACCAGAGGAAGTGACTGTCAGAATGAAATTCCACTTCTTATATTAGATTATGCAAGTGTGTTTCGTTGTAATCTTTTAATCTATGCAAGCTGTTGATAGTTTGTAAGTTTTCACACATGCCTGACAGGACCCTGAACAATTGATTAATTGCAATGTACATTTTCAATCAATCGCTTTGGACAATGGATCTAGAGCTTGATTTGACATCATGATTTTTTTTTTACATTTATCAGCCATTTTTAACTGAATGTCATTCCACATAGATATAAAATCTGAGTACTTAGAAAAATAAAGAATCTTACCAAAATAA
Organism: Terebella lapidaria; assembly: GCA_949152475.1. Lineage (NCBI taxonomy): Eukaryota > Metazoa > Annelida > Polychaeta > Terebellida > Terebellidae > Terebella > Terebella lapidaria. The sequence continues at coordinate 36,987,503 of OX424566.1, forward strand.
ATATATTTCAATTGCAACCATGACATGCCATACAGACTGGAAAGAACCAATGACGATTCCCATTTTCATCAATGCCAAATTAGCCAACTTTGAAATCGCACTTCACTTTCCAAAAAATGAGGCCTAGCATGTTGATATGGTAGGATTAATCATAATCATTTGATAAAATCTATATCGATACAGAGCACGACAGTGCCAGTTAGCCCGTTTTCAGATCAGCCCTCTCTCTACTAGAAATCTTGGGGAATACCATCGGAATTTTGGGGGTTTTTTTCAAGAAACTAGACTTCCACACCCACAATTTAAACCCACACGTGAATCAATATCACTGTGTGTGATTTCCAAGGCAACCATGTATACATCTAGCGATATTACGTCACTTTAAACGGAAATCTCAATGTGTGAGGCTTTCCCAAGTAATGTTTCTCATTCTGAATCTGACCAAATTCTTGAGCTTAATTCTCAAACCACAGTATGCAAAATGTCAGTAACAACGTTTTATTGTTCAAAACAAATACTTAAACTCAACAATGTCAATGTAACAAAATAAAATTATCAATATATCACAGATAATGTTCAAACTTAACAAAAATACAATAACGAACAAAACCCTCAAAGTTTCAGCTGCCTGAAACTCATCCTTCTGTCCTTCATGGACTGCTGTTTTTTCCATGACTTGGATTTCACACGGTAGTGTTTCAGCTCTGACCGATAGCTTGGATCATTCATTGGCCGGTATGATGCAGGCTCACAGAAGGATAGGTTTTCTTGAACAAAATCTTTGTAACCACCTTCGAGCAAGTAGATTTCTGGATAGCAAAGAAGTGGGTATCTCTCTTTGTTGGCTTCCCGGTCCATTTGACGAAGGAAACGTGCCATCTTTGGTCCTCTTTCAGATGAAAACTCGCAATGAAAGATGATAATTTTCTTTCCTGAGCTGCTATTGGGGTTCGTTTGACAGTCAAAAGTGCTGGACATGGTGTCTCTATTCCATATGTTGATTGCACCTTCAATATGTCCACCATCATACTCATATGGATATCTACAATCAACAATGACAAACTCTTCTACAGCTTGCGAGTATTCATTTTGCAGCAGCTTCGCCATTGTTTTTGAAGAGATGGCTTTCAGGTCAGGATGTTTGCCAGATACAGTTGGCAAAGAATGTGTCCTGCTCTCGCCTTCAATAGTGGCTTCATTCTCGTTGCATTCATCTCGTGTGTTTTTCAAGCCTGTGTCAGAGAGATTGATAGGCTCAAATGCTCGTCTTTTCGGGGGTGAGTAGTCATCATCGCCATACCAAGCAGACGGTCTTTTACATGGTGAATGTGATTCCACATCATCTTCAAGGATCAAACTGTCTTCTGAATGAATCCCACTGTCATCGCTCATAAGTGATGTGTTCATGGTTGAAAGATCATCGTCCATGTCAAAATTCAAGGCAAGTCGAACCATTTTGAGAATATAGAAGGATTACTGTAGTACTTTTTTGGATATGAACCAGAGGAAGTGACTGTCAGAATGAAATTCCACTTCTTATATTAGATTATGCAAGTGTGTTTCGTTGTAATCTTTTAATCTATGCAAGCTGTTGATAGTTTGTAAGTTTTCACACATGCCTGACAGGACCCTGAACAATTGATTAATTGCAATGTACATTTTCAATCAATCGCTTTGGACAATGGATCTAGAGCTTGATTTGACATCATGATTTTTTTTTTACATTTATCAGCCATTTTTAACTGAATGTCATTCCACATAGATATAAAATCTGAGTACTTAGAAAAATAAAGAATCTTACCAAAATAAATATATTTCAATTGCAACCATGACATGCCATACAGACTGGAAAGAACCAATGACGATTCCCATTTTCATCAATGCCAAATTAGCCAACTTTGAAATCGCACTTCACTTTCCAAAAAATGAGGCCTAGCATGTTGATATGGTAGGATTAATCATAATCATTTGATAAAATCTATATCGATACAGAGCACGACAGTGCCAGTTAGCCCGTTTTCAGATCAGCCCTCTCTCTACTAGAAATCTTGGGGAATACCATCGGAATTTTGGGGGTTTTTTTCAAGAAACTAGACTTCCACACCCACAATTTAAACCCACACGTGAATCAATATCACTGTGTGTGATTTCCAAGGCAACCATGTATACATCTAGCGATATTACGTCACTTTAAACGGAAATCTCAATGTGTGAGGCTTTCCCAAGTAATGTTTCTCATTCTGAATCTGACCAAATTCTTGAGCTTAATTCTCAAACCACAGTATGCAAAATGTCAGTAACAACGTTTTATTGTTCAAAACAAATACTTAAACTCAACAATGTCAATGTAACAAAATAAAATTATCAATATATCACAGATAATGTTCAAACTTAACAAAAATACAATAACGAACAAAACCCTCAAAGTTTCAGCTGCCTGAAACTCATCCTTCTGTCCTTCATGGACTGCTGTTTTTTCCATGACTTGGATTTCACACGGTAGTGTTTCAGCTCTGACCGATAGCTTGGATCATTCATTGGCCGGTATGATGCAGGCTCACAGAAGGATAGGTTTTCTTGAACAAAATCTTTGTAACCACCTTCGAGCAAGTAGATTTCTGGATAGCAAAGAATTGGGTATCTCTCTTTGTTGGCTTCCCGGTCCATTTGACGAAGGAAACGTGCCATCTTTGGTCCTCTTTCAGATGAAAACTCGCAATGAAAGATGATAATTTTCTTTCCTGAGCTGCTATTGGGGTTCGTTTGACAGTCAAAAGTGCTGGACATGGTGTCTCTATTCCATATGTTGATTGCACCTTCAATATGTCCACCATCATACTCATATGGATATCTACAATCAACAATGACAAACTCTTCTACAGCTTGCGAGTATTCATTTTGCAGCAGCTTCGCCATTGTTTTTGAAGAGATGGCTTTCAGGTCAGGATGTTTGCCAGATACAGTTGGCAAAGAATGTGTCCTGCTCTCGCCTTCAATAGTGGCTTCATTCTCGTTGCATTCATCTCGTGTGTTTTTCAAGCCTGTGTCAGAGAGATTGATAGGCTCAAATGCTCGCCTTTTCGGGGGTGAGTAGTCATCATCGCCATACCAAGCAGACGGTCTTTTACATGGTGAATGTGATTCCACATCATCTTCAAGGATCAAACTGTCTTCTGAATGAATCCCACTGTCATCGCTCATAAGTGATGTGTTCATGGTTGAAAGATCATCGTCCATGTCAAAATTCAAGGCAAGTCGAACCATTTTGAGAATATAGAAGGATTACTGTAGTACTTTTTTGGATATGAACCAGAGGAAGTGACTGTCAGAATGAAATTCCACTTCTTATATTAGATTATGCAAGTGTGTTTCGTTGTAATCTTTTAATCTATGCAAGCTGTTGATAGTTTGTAAGTTTTCACACATGCCTGACAGGACCCTGAACAATTGATTAATTGCAATGTACATTTTCAATCAATCGCTTTGGACAATGGATCTAGAGCTTGATTTGACATCATGATTTTTTTTTTACATTTATCAGCCATTTTTAACTGAATGTCATTCCACATAGATATAAAATCTGAGTACTTAGAAAAATAAAGAATCTTACCAAAATAAATATATTTCAATTGCAACCATGACATGCCATACAGACTGGAAAGAACCAATGACGATTCCCATTTTCATCAATGCCAAATTAGCCAACTTTGAAATCGCACTTCACTTTCCAAAAAATGAGGCCTAGCATGTTGATATGGTAGGATTAATCATAATCATTTGATAAAATCTATATCGATACAGAGCACGACAGTGCCAGTTAGCCCGTTTTCAGATCAGCCCTCTCTCTACTAGAAATCTTGGGGAATACCATCGGAATTTTGGGGGTTTTTTTTCAAGAAACTAGACTTCCACACCCACAATTTAAACCCACACGTGAATCAATATCACTGTGTGTGATTTCCAAGGCAACCATGTATACATCTAGCGATATTACGTCACTTTAAACGGAAATCTCAATGTGTGAGGCTTTCCCAAGTAATGTTTCTCATTCTGAATCTGACCAAATTTTTGAGCTTAATTCTCAAACCACAGTATGCAAAATGTCAGTAACAACGTTTTATTGTTCAAAACAAATACTTAAACTCAACAATGTCAATGTAACAAAATAAAATTATCAATATATCACAGATAATGTTCAAACTTAACAAAAATACAATAACGAACAAAACCCTCAAAGTTTCAGCTGCCTGAAACTCATCCTTCTGTCCTTCATGGACTGCTGTTTTTTCCATGACTTGGATTTCACACGGTAGTGTTTCAGCTCTGACCGATAGCTTGGATCATTCATTGGCCGGTATGATGCAGGCTCACAGAAGGATAGGTTTTCTTGAACAAAATCTTTGTAACCACCTTCGAGCAAGTAGATTTCTGGATAGCAAAGAAGTGGGTATCTCTCTTTGTTGGCTTCCCGGTCCATTTGACGAAGGAAACGTGCCATCTTTGGTCCTCTTTCAGATGAAAACTCGCAATGAAAGATGATAATTTTCTTTCCTGAGCTGCTATTGGGGTTCGTTTGACAGTCAAAAGTGCTGGACATGGTGTCTCTATTCCATATGTTGATTGCACCTTCAATATGTCCACCATCATACTCATATGGATATCTACAATCAACAATGACAAACTCTTCTACAGCTTGCGAGTATTCATTTTGCAGCAGCTTCGCCATTGTTTTTGAAGAGATGGCTTTCAGGTCAGGATGTTTGCCAGATACAGTTGGCAAAGAATGTGTCCTGCTCTCGCCTTCAATAGTGGCTTCATTCTCGTTGCATTCATCTCGTGTGTTTTTCAAGCCTGTGTCAGAGAGATTGATAGGCTCAAATGCTCGTCTTTTCGGGGGTGAGTAGTCATCATCGCCATACCAAGCAGACGGTCTTTTACATGGTGAATGTGATTCCACATCATCTTCAAGGATCAAACTGTCTTCTGAATGAATCCCACTGTCATCGCTCATAAGTGATGTGTTCATGGTTGAAAGATCATCGTCCATGTCAAAATTCAAGGCAAGTCGAACCATTTTGAGAATATAGAAGGATTACTGTAGTACTTTTTTGGATATGAACCAGAGGAAATGACTGTCAGAATGAAATTCCACTTCTTATATTAGATTATGCAAGTGTGTTTCGTTGTAATCTTTTAATCTATGCAAGCTGTTGATAGTTTGTAAGTTTTCACACATGCCTGACAGGACCCTGAACAATTGATTAATTGCAATGTACATTTTCAATCAATCGCTTTGGACAATGGATCTAGAGCTTGATTTGACATCATGATTTTTTTTTTACATTTATCAGCCATTTTTAACTGAATGTCATTCCACATAGATTTAAAATCTGAGTACTTAGAAAAATAAAGAATCTTACCAAAATAAATATATTTCAATTGCAACCATGACATGCCATACAGACTGGAAAGAACCAATGACGATTCCCATTTTCATCAATGCCAAATTAGCCAACTTTGAAATCGCACTTCACTTTCCAAAAAATGAGGCCTAGCATGTTGATATGGTAGGATTAATCATAATCATTTGATAAAATCTATATCGATACAGAGCACGACAGTGCCAGTTAGCCCGTTTTCAGATCAGCCCTCTCTCTACTAGAAATCTTGGGGAATACCATCGGAATTTTGGGGGTTTTTTTTCAAGAAACTAGACTTCCACACCCACAATTTAAACCCACACGTGAATCAATATCACTGTGTGTGATTTCCAAGGCAACCATGTATACATCTAGCGATATTACGTCACTTTAAACGGAAATCTCAATGTGTGAGGCTTTCCCAAGTAATGTTTCTCATTCTGAATCTGACCAAATTCTTGAGCTTAATTCTCAAACCACAGTATGCAAAATGTCAGTAACAACGTTTTATTGTTCAAAACAAATACTTAAACTCAACAATGTCAATGTAACAAAATAAAATTATCAATATATCACAGATAATGTTCAAACTTAACAAAAATACAATAACGAACAAAACCCTCAAAGGTTCAGCTGCCTGAAACTCATCCTTCTGTCCTTCATGGACTGCTGTTTTTTCCATGACTTGGATTTCACACGGTAGTGTTTCAGCTCTGACCGATAGCTTGGATCATTCATTGGCCGGTATGATGCAGGCTCACAGAAGGATAGGTTTTCTTGAACAAAATCTTTGTAACCACCTTCGAGCAAGTAGATTTCTGGATAGCAAAGAATTGGGTATCTCTCTTTGTTGGCTTCCCGGTCCATTTGACGAAGGAAACGTGCCATCTTTGGTCCTCTTTCAGATGAAAACTCGCAATGAAAGATGATAATTTTCTTTCCTGAGCTGCTATTGGGGTTCGTTTGACAGTCAAAAGTGCTGGACATGGTGTCTCTATTCCATATGTTGATTGCACCTTCAATATGTCCACCATCATACTCATATGGATATCTACAATCAACAATGACAAACTCTTCTACAGCTTGCGAGTATTCATTTTGCAGCAGCTTCGCCATTGTTTTTGAAGAGATGGCTTTCAGGTCAGGATGTTTGCCAGATACAGTTGGCAAAGAATGTGTCCTGCTCTCGCCTTCAATAGTGGCTTCATTCTCGTTGCATTCATCTCGTGTGTTTTTCAAGCCTGTGTCAGAGAGATTGATAGGCTCAAATGCTCGTCTTTTCGGGGGTGAGTAGTCATCATCGCCATACCAAGCAGACGGTCTTTTACATGGTGAATGTGATTCCACATCATCTTCAAGGATCAAACTGTCTTCTGAATGAATCCCACTGTCATCGCTCATAAGTGATGTGTTCATGGTTGAAAGATCATCGTCCATGTCAAAATTCAAGGCAAGTCGAACCATTTTGAGAATATAGAAGGATTACTGTAGTACTTTTTTGGATATGAACCAGAGGAAGTGACTGTCAGAATGAAATTCCACTTCTTATATTAGATTATGCAAGTGTGTTTCGTTGTAATCTTTTAATCTATGCAAGCTGTTGATAGTTTGTAAGTTTTCACACATGCCTGACAGGACCCTGAACAATTGATTAATTGCAATGTACATTTTCAATCAATCGCTTTGGACAATGGATCTAGAGCTTGATTTGACATCATGATTTTTTTTTTACATTTATCAGCCATTTTTAACTGAATGTCATTCCACATAGATATAAAATCTGAGTACTTAGAAAAATAAAGAATCTTACCAAAATAAATATATTTCAATTGCAACCATGACATGCCATACAGACTGGAAAGAACCAATGACGATTCCCATTTTCATCAATGCCAAATTAGCCAACTTTGAAATCGCACTTCACTTTCCAAAAAATGAGGCCTAGCATGTTGATATGGTAGGATTAATCATAATCATTTGATAAAATCTATATCGATACAGAGCACGACAGTGCCAGTTAGCCCGTTTTCAGATCAGCCCTCTCTCTACTAAAAATCTTGGGGAATACCATCGGAATTTTGGGGGGTTTTTTTCAAGAAACTAGACTTCCACACCCACAATTTAAACCCACACGTGAATCAATATCACTGTGTGTGATTTCCAAGGCAACCATGTATACATCTAGCGATATTACGTCACTTTAAACGGAAATCTCAATGTGTGAGGCTTTCCCAAGTAATGTTTCTCATTCTGAATCTGACCAAATTCTTGAGCTTAATTCTCAAACCACAGTATGCAAAATGTCAGTAACAACGTTTTATTGTTCAAAACAAATACTTAAACTCAACAATGTCAATGTAACAAAATAAAATTATCAATATATCACAGATAATGTTCAAACTTAACAAAAATACAATAACGAACAAAACCCTCAAAGTTTCAGCTGCCTGAAACTCATCCTTCTCTCCTTCATGGACTGCTGTTTTTTCCATGACTTGGATTTCACACGGTAGTGTTTCAGCTCTGACCGATAGCTTGGATCATTCATTGGCCGGTATGATGCAGGCTCACAGAAGGATAGGTTTTCTTGAACAAAATCTTTGTAACCACCTTCGAGCAAGTAGATTTCTGGATAGCAAAGAATTGGGTATCTCTCTTTGTTGGCTTCCCGGTCCATTTGACGAAGGAAACGTGCCATCTTTGGTCCTCTTTCAGATGAAAACTCGCAATGAAAGATGATAATTTTCTTTCCTGAGCTGCTATTGGGGTTCGTTTGACAGTCAAAAGTGCTGGACATGGTGTCTCTATTCCATATGTTGATTGCACCTTCAATATGTCCACCATCATACTCATATGGATATCTACAATCAACAATGACAAACTCTTCTACAGCTTGCGAGTATTCATTTTGCAGCAGCTTCGCCATTGTTTTTGAAGAGATGGCTTTCAGGTCAGGATGTTTGCCAGATACAGTTGGCAAAGAATGTGTCCTGCTCTCGCCTTCAATAGTGGCTTCATTCTCGTTGCATTCATCTCGTGTGTTTTTCAAGCCTGTGTCAGAGAGATTGATAGGCTCAAATGCTCGTCTTTTCGGGGGTGAGTAGTCATCATCGCCATACCAAGCAGACGGTCTTTTACATGGTGAATGTGATTCCACATCATCTTCAAGGATCAAACTGTCTTCTGAATGAATCCCACTGTCATCGCTCATAAGTGATGTGTTCATGGTTGAAAGATCATCGTCCATGTCAAAATTCAAGGCAAGTCGAACCATTTTGAGAATATAGAAGGATTACTGTAGTACTTTTTTGGATATGAACCAGAGGAAGTGACTGTCAGAATGAAATTCCACTTCTTATATTAGATTATGCAAGTGTGTTTCGTTGTAATCTTTTAATCTATGCAAGCTGTTGATAGTTTGTAAGTTTTCACACATGCCTGACAGGACCCTGAACAATTGATTAATTGCAATGTACATTTTCAATCAATCGCTTTGGACAATGGATCTAGAGCTTGATTTGACATCATGATTTTTTTTTTACATTTATCAGCCATTTTTAACTGAATGTCATTCCACATAGATATAAAATCTGAGTACTTAGAAAAATAAAGAATCTTACCAAAATAAATATATTTCAATTGCAACCATGACATGCCATACAGACTGGAAAGAACCAATGACGATTCCCATTTTCATCAATGCCAAATTAGCCAACTTTGAAATCGCACTTCACTTTCCAAAAAATGAGGCCTAGCATGTTGATATGGTAGGATTAATCATAATCATTTGATAAAATCTATATCGATACAGAGCACGACAGTGCCAGTTAGCCCGTTTTCAGATCAGCCCTCTCTCTACTAGAAATCTTGGGGAATACCATCGGAATTTTGGGGGTTTTTTTTTCAAGAAACTAGACTTCCACACCCACAATTTAAACCCACACGTGAATCAATATCACTGTGTGTGATTTCCAAGGCAACCATGTATACATCTAGCGATATTACGTCACTTTAAACGGAAATCTCAATGTGTGAGGCTTTCCCAAGTAATGTTTCTCATTCTGAATCTGACCAAATTCTTGAGCTTAATTCTCAAACCACAGTATGCAAAATGTCAGTAACAACGTTTTATTGTTCAAAACAAATACTTAAACTCAACAATGTCAATGTAACAAAATAAAATTATCAATATATCACAGATAATGTTCAAACTTAACAAAAATACAATAACGAACAAAACCCTCAAAGTTTCAGCTGCCTGAAACTCATCCTTCTGTCCTTCATGGACTGCTGTTTTTTCCATGACTTGGATTTCACACGGTAGTGTTTCAGCTCTGACCGATAGCTTGGATCATTCATTGGCCGGTATGATGCAGGCTCACAGAAGGATAGGTTTTCTTGAACAAAATCTTTGTAACCACCTTCGAGCAAGTAGATTTCTGGATAGCAAAGAAGTGGGTATCTCTCTTTGTTGGCTTCCCGGTCCATTTGACGAAGGAAACGTGCCATCTTTGGTCCTCTTTCAGATGAAAACTCGCAATGAAAGATGATAATTTTCTTTCCTGAGCTGCTATTGGGGTTCGTTTGACAGTCAAAAGTGCTGGACATGGTGTCTCTATTCCATATGTTGATTGCACCTTCAATATGTCCACCATCATACTCATATGGATATCTACAATCAACAATGACAAACTCTTCTACAGCTTGCGAGTATTCATTTTGCAGCAGCTTCGCCATTGTTTTTGAAGAGATGGCTTTCAGGTCAGGATGTTTGCCAGATACAGTTGGCAAAGAATGTGTCCTGCTCTCGCCTTCAATAGTGGCTTCATTCTCGTTGCATTCATCTCGTGTGTTTTTCAAGCCTGTGTCAGAGAGATTGATAGGCTCAAATGCTCGTCTTTTCGGGGGTGAGTAGTCATCATCGCCATACCAAGCAGACGGTCTTTTACATGGTGAATGTGATTCCACATCATCTTCAAGGATCAAACTGTCTTCTGAATGAATCCCACTGTCATCGCTCATAAGTGATGTGTTCATGGTTGAAAGATCATCGTCCATGTCAAAATTCAAGGCAAGTCGAACCATTTTGAGAATATAGAAGGATTACTGTAGTACTTTTTTGGATATGAACCAGAGGAAGTGACTGTCAGAATGAAATTCCACTTCTTATATTAGATTATGCAAGTGTGTTTCGTTGTAATCTTTTAATCTATGCAAGCTGTTGATAGTTTGTAAGTTTTCACACATGCCTGACAGGACCCTGAACAATTGATTAATTGCAATGTACATTTTCAATCAATCGCTTTGGACAATGGATCTAGAGCTTGATTTGACATCATGATTTTTTTTTTACATTTATCAGCCATTTTTAACTGAATGTCATTCCACATAGATATAAAATCTGAGTACTTAGAAAAATAAAGAATCTTACCAAAATAAATATATTTCAATTGCAACCATGACATGCCATACAGACTGGAAAGAACCAATGACGATTCCCATTTTCATCAATGCCAAATTAGCCAACTTTGAAATCGCACTTCACTTTCCAAAAAATGAGGCCTAGCATGTTGATATGGTAGGATTAATCATAATCATTTGATAAAATCTATATCGATACAGAGCACGACAGTGCCAGTTAGCCCGTTTTCAGATCAGCCCTCTCTCTACTAGAAATCTTGGGGAATACCATCGGAATTTTGGGGGTTTTTTTTCAAGAAACTAGACTTCCACACCCACAATTTAAACCCACACGTGAATCAATATCACTGTGTGTGATTTCCAAGGCAACCATGTATACATCTAGCGATATTACGTCACTTTAAACGGAAATCTCAATGTGTGAGGCTTTCCCAAGTAATGTTTCTCATTCTGAATCTGACCAAATTCTTGAGCTTAATTCTCAAACCACAGTATGCAAAATGTCAGTAACAACGTTTTATTGTTCAAAACAAATACTTAAACTCAACAATGTCAATGTAACAAAATAAAATTATCAATATATCACAGATAATGTTCAAACTTAACAAAAATACAATAACGAACAAAACCCTCAAAGTTTCAGCTGCCTGAAACTCATCCTTCTGTCCTTCATGGACTGCTGTTTTTTCCATGACTTGGATTTCACACGGTAGTGTTTCAGCTCTGACCGATAGCTTGGATCATTCATTGGCCGGTATGATGCAGGCTCACAGAAGGATAGGTTTTCTTGAACAAAATCTTTGTAACCACCTTCGAGCAAGTAGATTTCTGGATAGCAAAGAATTGGGTATCTCTCTTTGTTGGCTTCCCGGTCCATTTGACGAAGGAAACGTGCCATCTTTGGTCCTCTTTCAGATGAAAACTCGCAATGAAAGATGATAATTTTCTTTCCTGAGCTGCTATTGGGGTTCGTTTGACAGTCAAAAGTGCTGGACATGGTGTCTCTATTCCATATGTTGATTGCACCTTCAATATGTCCACCATCATACTCATATGGATATCTACAATCAACAATGACAAACTCTTCTACAGCTTGCGAGTATTCATTTTGCAGCAGCTTCGCCATTGTTTTTGAAGAGATGGCTTTCAGGTCAGGATGTTTGCCAGATACAGTTGGCAAAGAATGTGTCCTGCTCTCGCCTTCAATAGTGGCTTCATTCTCGTTGCATTCATCTCGTGTGTTTTTCAAGCCTGTGTCAGAGAGATTGATAGGCTCAAATGCTCGTCTTTTCGGGGGTGAGTAGTCATCATCGCCATACCAAGCAGACGGTCTTTTACATGGTGAATGTGATTCCACATCATCTTCAAGGATCAAACTGTCTTCTGAATGAATCCCACTGTCATCGCTCATAAGTGATGTGTTCATGGTTGAAAGATCATCGTCCATGTCAAAATTCAAGGCAAGTCGAACCATTTTGAGAATATAGAAGGATTACTGTAGTACTTTTTTGGATATGAACCAGAGGAAGTGACTGTCAGAATGAAATTCCACTTCTTATATTAGATTATGCAAGTGTGTTTCGTTGTAATCTTTTAATCTATGCAAGCTGTTGATAGTTTGTAAGTTTTCACACATGCCTGACAGGACCCTGAACAATTGATTAATTGCAATGTACATTTTCAATCAATCGCTTTGGACAATGGATCTAGAGCTTGATTTGACATCATGATTTTTTTTTACATTTATCAGCCATTTTTAACTGAATGTCATTCCACATAGATATAAAATCTGAGTACTTAGAAAAATAAAGAATCTTACCAAAATAAATATATTTCAATTGCAACCATGACATGCCATACAGACTGGAAAGAACCAATGACGATTCCCATTTTCATCAATGCCAAATTAGCCAACTTTGAAATCGCACTTCACTTTCCAAAAAATGAGGCCTAGCATGTTGATATGGTAGGATTAATCATAATCATTTGATAAAATCTATATCGATACAGAGCACGACAGTGCCAGTTAGCCCGTTTTCAGATCAGCCCTCTCTCTACTAGAAATCTTGGGGAATACCATCGGAATTTTGGGGGGGTTTTTTCAAGAAACTAGACTTCCACACCCACAATTTAAACCCACACGTGAATCAATATCACTGTGTGTGATTTCCAAGGCAACCATGTATACATCTAGCGATATTACGTCACTTTATACGGAAATCTCAATGTGTGAGGCTTTCCCAAGTAATGTTTCTCATTCTGAATCTGACCAAATTCTTGAGCTTAATTCTCAAACCACAGTATGCAAAATGTCAGTAACAACGTTTTATTGTTCAAAACAAATACTTAAACTCAACAATGTCAATGTAACAAAATAAAATTATCAATATATCACAGATAATGTTCAAACTTAACAAAAATACAATAACGAACAAAACCCTCAAAGTTTCAGCTGCCTGAAACTCATCCTTCTGTCCTTCATGGACTGCTGTTTTTTCCATGACTTGGATTTCACACGGTAGTGTTTCAGCTCTGACCGATAGCTTGGATCATTCATTGGCCGGTATGATGCAGGCTCACAGAAGGATAGGTTTTCTTGAACAAAATCTTTGTAACCACCTTCGAGCAAGTAGATTTCTGGATAGCAAAGAATTGGGTATCTCTCTTTGTTGGCTTCCCGGTCCATTTGACGAAGGAAACGTGCCATCTTTGGTCCTCTTTCAGATGAAAACTCGCAATGAAAGATGATAATTTTCTTTCCTGAGCTGCTATTGGGGTTCGTTTGACAGTCAAAAGTGCTGGACATGGTGTCTCTATTCCATATGTTGATTGCACCTTCAATATGTCCACCATCATACTCATATGGATATCTACAATCAACAATGACAAACTCTTCTACAGCTTGCGAGTATTCATTTTGCAGCAGCTTCGCCATTGTTTTTGAAGAGATGGCTTTCAGGTCAGGATGTTTGCCAGATACAGTTGGCAAAGAATGTGTCCTGCTCTCGCCTTCAATAGTGGCTTCATTCTCGTTGCATTCATCTCGTGTGTTTTTCAAGCCTGTGTCAGAGAGATTGATAGGCTCAAATGCTCGTCTTTTCGGGGGTGAGTAGTCATCATCGCCATACCAAGCAGACGGTCTTTTACATGGTGAATGTGATTCCACATCATCTTCAAGGATCAAACTGTCTTCTGAATGAATCCCACTGTCATCGCTCATAAGTGATGTGTTCATGGTTGAAAGATCATCGTCCATGTCAAAATTCAAGGCAAGTCGAACCATTTTGAGAATATAGAAGGATTACTGTAGTACTTTTTTGGATATGAACCAGAGGAAGTGACTGTCAGAATGAAATTCCACTTCTTATATTAGATTATGCAAGTGTGTTTCGTTGTAATCTTTTAATCTATGCAAGCTGTTGATAGTTTGTAAGTTTTCACACATGCCTGACAGGACCCTGAACAATTGATTAATTGCAATGTACATTTTCAATCAATCGCTTTGGACAATGGATCTAGAGCTTGATTTGACATCATGATTTTTTTTTTACATTTATCAGCCATTTTTAACTGAATGTCATTCCACATAGATATAAAATCTGAGTACTTAGAAAAATAAAGAATCTTACCAAAATAAATATATTTCAATTGCAACCATGACATGCCATACAGACTGGAAAGAACCAATGACGATTCCCATTTTCATCAATGCCAAATTAGCCAACTTTGAAATCGCACTTCACTTTCCAAAAAATGAGGCCTAGCATGTTGATATGGTAGGATTAATCATAATCATTTGATAAAATCTATATCGATACAGAGCACGACAGTGCCAGTTAGCCCGTTTTCAGATCAGCCCTCTCTCTACTAGAAATCTTGGGGAATACCATCGGAATTTTGGGGGTTTTTTTCAAGAAACTAGACTTCCACACCCACAATTTAAACCCACACGTGAATCAATATCACTGTGTGTGATTTCCAAGGCAACCATGTATACATCTAGCGATATTACGTCACTTTAAACGGAAATCTCAATGTGTGAGGCTTTCCCAAGTAATGTTTCTCATTCTGAATCTGACCAAATTCTTGAGCTTAATTCTCAAACCACAGTATGCAAAATGTCAGTAACAACGTTTTATTGTTCAAAACAAATACTTAAACTCAACAATGTCAATGTAACAAAATAAAATTATCAATATATCACAGATAATGTTCAAACTTAACAAAAATACAATAACGAACAAAACCCTCAAAGTTTCAGCTGCCTGAAACTCATCCTTCTGTCCTTCATGGACTGCTGTTTTTTCCATGACTTGGATTTCACACGGTAGTGTTTCAGCTCTGACCGATAGCTTGGATCATTCATTGGCCGGTATGATGCAGGCTCACAGAAGGATAGGTTTTCTTGAACAAAATCTTTGTAACCACCTTCGAGCAAGTAGATTTCTGGATAGCAAAGAAGTGGGTATCTCTCTTTGTTGGCTTCCCGGTCCATTTGACGAAGGAAACGTGCCATCTTTGGTCCTCTTTCAGATGAAAACTCGCAATGAAAGATGATAATTTTCTTTCCTGAGCTGCTATTGGGGTTCGTTTGACAGTCAAAAGTGCTGGACATGGTGTCTCTATTCCATATGTTGATTGCACCTTCAATATGTCCACCATCATACTCATATGGATATCTACAATCAACAATGACAAACTCTTCTACAGCTTGCGAGTATTCATTTTGCAGCAGCTTCGCCATTGTTTTTGAAGAGATGGCTTTCAGGTCAGGATGTTTGCCAGATACAGTTGGCAAAGAATGTGTCCTGCTCTCGCCTTCAATAGTGGCTTCATTCTCGTTGCATTCATCTCGTGTGTTTTTCAAGCCTGTGTCAGAGAGATTGATAGGCTCAAATGCTCGTCTTTTCGGGGGTGAGTAGTCATCATCGCCATACCAAGCAGACGGTCTTTTACATGGTGAATGTGATTCCACATCATCTTCAAGGATCAAACTGTCTTCTGAATGAATCCCACTGTCATCGCTCATAAGTGATGTGTTCATGGTTGAAAGATCATCGCCCAATGTCAAAATTCAAGGCAAGTCGAACCATTTTGAGAATATAGAAGGATTACTGTAGTACTTTTTTGGATATGAACCAGAGGAAGTGACTGTCAGAATGAAATTCCACTTCTTATATTAGATTATGCAAGTGTGTTTCGTTGTAATCTTTTAATCTATGCAAGCTGTTGATAGTTTGTAAGTTTTCACACATGCCTGACAGGACCCTGAACAATTGATTAATTGCATGTACATTTTCAATCAATCGCTTTGGACAATGGATCTAGAGCTTGATTTGACATCATGATTTTTTTTTTACATTTATCAGCCATTTTTAACTGAATGTCATTCCACATAGATATAAAATCTGAGTACTTAGAAAAATAAAGAATCTTACCAAAATAAATATATTTCAATTGCAACCATGACATGCCATACAGACTGGAAAGAACCAATGACGATTCCCATTTTCATCAATGCCAAATTAGCCAACTTTGAAATCGCACTTCACTTTCCAAAAAATGAGGCCTAGCATGTTGATATGGTAGGATTAATCATAATCATTTGATAAAATCTATATCGATACAGAGCACGACAGTGCCAGTTAGCCCGTTTTCAGATCAGCCCTCTCTCTACTAGAAATCTTGGGGAATACCATCGGAATTTTGGGGGTTTTTTTTCAAGAAACTAGACTTCCACACCCACAATTTAAACCCACACGTGAATCAATATCACTGTGTGTGATTTCCAAGGCAACCATGTATACATCTAGCGATATTACGTCACTTTAAACGGAAATCTCAATGTGTGAGGCTTTCCCAAGTAATGTTTCTCATTCTGAATCTGACCAAATTCTTGAGCTTAATTCTCAAACCACAGTATGCAAAATGTCAGTAACAACGTTTTATTGTTCAAAACAAATACTTAAACTCAACAATGTCAATGTAACAAAATAAAATTATCAATATATCACAGATAATGTTCAAACTTAACAAAAATACAATAACGAACAAAACCCTCAAAGTTTCAGCTGCCTGAAACTCATCCTTCTGTCCTTCATGGACTGCTGTTTTTTCCATGACTTGGATTTCACACGGTAGTGTTTCAGCTCTGACCGATAGCTTGGATCATTCATTGGCCGGTATGATGCAGGCTCACAGAAGGATAGGTTTTCTTGAACAAAATCTTTGTAACCACCTTCGAGCAAGTAGATTTCTGGATAGCAAAGAATTGGGTATCTCTCTTTGTTGGCTTCCCGGTCCATTTGACGAAGGAAACGTGCCATCTTTGGTCCTCTTTCAGATGAAAACTCGCAATGAAAGATGATAATTTTCTTTCCTGAGCTGCTATTGGGGTTCGTTTGACAGTCAAAAGTGCTGGACATGGTGTCTCTATTCCATATGTTGATTGCACCTTCAATATGTCCACCATCATACTCATATGGATATCTACAATCAACAATGACAAACTCTTCTACAGCTTGCGAGTATTCATTTTGCAGCAGCTTCGCCATTGTTTTTGAAGAGATGGCTTTCAGGTCAGGATGTTTGCCAGATACAGTTGGCAAAGAATGTGTCCTGCTCTCGCCTTCAATAGTGGCTTCATTCTCGTTGCATTCATCTCGTGTGTTTTTCAAGCCTGTGTCAGAGAGATTGATAGGCTCAAATGCTCGTCTTTTCGGGGGTGAGTAGTCATCATCGCCATACCAAGCAGACGGTCTTTTACATGGTGAATGTGATTCCACATCATCTTCAAGGATCAAACTGTCTTCTGAATGAATCCCACTGTCATCGCTCATAAGTGATGTGTTCATGGTTGAAAGATCATCGTCCATGTCAAAATTCAAGGCAAGTCGAACCATTTTGAGAATATAGAAGGATTACTGTAGTACTTTTTTGGATATGAACCAGAGGAAGTGACTGTCAGAATGAAATTCCACTTCTTATATTAGATTATGCAAGTGTGTTTCGTTGTAATCTTTTAATCTATGCAAGCTGTTGATAGTTTGTAAGTTTTCACACATGCCTGACAGGACCCTGAACAATTGATTAATTGCAATGTACATTTTCAATCAATCGCTTTGGACAATGGATCTAGAGCTTGATTTGACATCATGATTTTTTTTTTACATTTATCAGCCATTTTTAACTGAATGTCATTCCACATAGATATAAAATCTGAGTACTTAGAAAAATAAAGAATCTTACCAAAATAAATATATTTCAATTGCAACCATGACATGCCATACAGACTGGAAAGAACCAATGACGATTCCCATTTTCATCAATGCCAAATTAGCCAACTTTGAAATCGCACTTCACTTTCCAAAAAATGAGGCCTAGCATGTTGATATGGTAGGATTAATCATAATCATTTGATAAAATCTATATCGATACAGAGCACGACAGTGCCAGTTAGCCCGTTTTCAGATCAGCCCTCTCTCTACTAGAAATCTTGGGGAATACCATCGGAATTTTGGGGTTTTTTTTTCAAGAAACTAGACTTCCACACCCACAATTTAAACCCACACGTGAATCAATATCACTGTGTGTGATTTCCAAGGCAACCATGTATACATCTAGCGATATTACGTCACTTTAAACGGAAATCTCAATGTGTGAGGCTTTCCCAAGTAATGTTTCTCATTCTGAATCTGACCAAATTCTTGAGCTTAATTCTCAAACCACAGTATGCAAAATGTCAGTAACAACGTTTTATTGTTCAAAACAAATACTTAAACTCAACAATGTCAATGTAACAAAATAAAATTATCAATATATCACAGATAATGTTCAAACTTAACAAAAATACAATAACGAACAAAACCCTCAAAGTTTCAGCTGCCTGAAACTCATCCTTCTGTCCTTCATGGACTGCTGTTTTTTCCATGACTTGGATTTCACACGGTAGTGTTTCAGCTCTGACCGATAGCTTGGATCATTCATTGGCCTGTATGATGCAGGCTCACAGAAGGATAGGTTTTCTTGAACAAAATCTTTGTAACCACCTTCGAGCAAGTAGATTTCTGGATAGCAAAGAAGTGGGTATCTCTCTTTGTTGGCTTCCCGGTCCATTTGAAGAAGGAAACGTGCCATCTTTGGTCCACTTTCTGATGAAAACACTCGCAATGAAATTCTTTCCTGAGCTGCTGTTGTAGCTGATTGCACCTCCATTATGTCCGTGGACCATATCTGTATATTTTAAAGGCCTTTTCCGACAGGGTTATTAACACAGTTCGAGGCATCAATATGTCAAACTCAAATATATTGAGTGTGATGACATGATCCCTCGGTTGAGAATATGAACCAGAGGAAGTGACTGTATCAATATGATCAATATGCCATCAATATGACATGATCCCTCGATACCGTGGGGGCCGGTATCGATAACCCATACCGTATTACCCCGCATATAGGCGCATGCGCCTATAAGTGAAACAACGCCTTTTGAGAAGTTGTGAAAATATTAACTGGTTTCATTTATAGGCGCATGCTATGATATGGGGTAACGAATTCATCACTGACTGAAAACGAGACTCGCAAGGGATACGGGAATTCGTATCTTAGGTGGCGCATGCCAAATTAGATATTCAGGATACAGGTTTATATCACCGTTGTGGGTGGCCAATCACAGTCTCGGCTTTGTGTTCAGTCACTGATAATAGGCTACTATATTTTCCCGTTCATACAGTCCAGCATACTTTCACGTAGGCATGGTATGGAGTTGAGGGTATCTGTGATTATGTTAACTCCCCTGATTGTGCTTTAATTAATACGTGACCATGGAAAACTCAACTTCGAACAATCTCAGGGTTTTGCATATTTTTCGGTTGCACGCACACTGGTCAACAGCATGAAACAAGTTTCATTTATAGCCGCACCAGCTCGTGCAAAAATTTAACCAACTTCATGTACAGGCACAGGCGCCTATAAATGAAGCTAGGCGCACCTTCACTTATAGGCACATGCGCCTATATGCGGGGTAATACGGTACCGGTAATGCGTTTATTGACCGTTACTGCCGTCTAGCGAATACAATGAGAATAATTTACATAAACAATATTTCCGATACGCTATGACTCATTTGAGCGATAATAGAAGAAGACGCTTTTCACAAAACCTGGATCAAATCGATTGATTATCCCTTCTTTTGTGGTCTGTATGTTTGTTATGTTGATGCTCATATTGGGATGATTACATAAAATCACGATATTTATATTCAACACTCAAGTCAAGAAAAGCCCGCTAGGCTAAAGCTGACGAAAATAGTAGGCATACTAGAAAAAAGTCTAGTCTAGATCCATGTCTAGATCTAGGCTACCGACTCGGTTTTAAAATTTTGTTCTGAACGACTGAAGTAGCCTTAGTTAGCTGGTTAGTAGGCATAAAATAGCTACTAAGCTACCGTACTACCCCGCATATAGGCGCATGCGCCTATAATTTGCACAGCGCCTTTTGAGAAGTCTTGAGAATATTACTTACAGTATTTCAAGCAGTTCCGGATCGCACATCAAAGAAAGTCCATTTCTATTGTTCTCAAGTCGTAACGAAACGTCTCTATAACGTTTTCTGAGTGGAAAAATAGTTGTACAGAACTGCTGCAAAAAGTGGCATTCCGTGCTTTTGAATAACTGTGAAATAGAACTTTGTTTGTTTGCACAAATTCAAGTAGAAACGGATCGCTTTAAGTGGTTCCGGATCGGGCGCCATCTACCGGTAGTTGCGGTTTAATTTAGGAACCATATCAAAAGCATCGATGTTGAAATGTTCGTGACGGAAAGTCATTGTTGAAGAATATTAAATTTTGAAACATAAGCCTGCATTCGTGCCAATATTTACACAACAATATATGCATGTCGGCCAACAGCAAGTTATGGTCAATATTATTGATACGCAAATATAAACCCATTCAATCCAATTACGGTTGTATGAGTGAGTACGCTGTGCGCATCATAGCGCGCATATTCAATCAAGCGTGACAACGATTTTCTAGTACGACAATGCTCTGCATGCTTGCTTTTTCGATCACTTAATTTGGACGCCTTTGGTGCTCGAACTCCAGTAATATCATGATAAAATTGTTGGCTCTCTGATTTAGGCCTAATAATTTTGTGGTTGCATCCATGTTGTACTGTTTTAAATTACACATTTAATTCGTGCAAATGTAAAGATAATTGACCAATGTAGTTCCCCGCTTGTTCCGTACGCATGCTATATCTTGAACTTGAATGAAAATTTGAACAAACATGGTAAAAAAAGACAGGCAGAGTACTAATACAGCATGAAATGATATTGAAGATTCGATCATGTTGCTATGGGCAGAAACGTGTATTTGAAGCATGCTAAATTTTCTAATAATGATTCACATGCTAAACAATAAACTACTCATAGTGCTGAGCATATTTTACAGTTTTTTTCTGTATATGCTTTGGCAACAGCACCATCAGTCATAGAAAAGTGGTTACTACCCTATGTATTGATTGATTCGGGCACTGATTCGGCACTGATTCCCAATGATGTCACGAAAAGGAAGCTTACATTCTTCGCCAATATCACCGTGTGGTTTGGTAATTGATATTGAATTTCATGGTTATAGTGTTATAGTACCAACATCGGTTGTCATAGCAACCTCAAGTGTACTGGTAAACATGCATCCTAAATTATTAACTGTGGTATATACACTGTTGACCCAACCTTGAAATTAATCGTGAGAAATTGTTTGTTTCCAAACATTGAAAAGAAAACACAGATTTAACGCACATGGATACATGTGTTAAAACACATGACCACCGGATATATTGACTCCAAACACCACAATCCCCCCCCCCCCTCCCGTGACCCCTAATTTTTTCTTCATAATCAGAATCCTTGTGTTTCTGGCTACAAATACACCTAATTTGGATCTTTCTTGAAAAAATTAGCAGTGGTAGAAGAAAAAAATTGGATACGAGTCTCTGACTAGCAATGGAAATAGGCAGAAAACTATGAGAAAAACACCTGATCAACAGATATATCTTGACACCAAACGACTCAATTTTCTCCCATGACCCCTTTTTTGTCTTGATAATCAGATTCATATCAGATTCAGATTTTTTGTATAACATATACAAAATCGGAATTTTTTTTAGAAAAAAAATAGTCTTAATAGAAGACAAAAATAGAATTGACACTTATGCGATCACCCACTGAAAACAATTTCAATCTTCCGGCAACTGTGAAATCTGACATAACTTATTTAATGTAGATTATTTTACAGGGAAGCCCCGGTACATATGGTTTTTATTTTTTTGAATAAAAACCTTTCCTTACCTTTCAAAAACCACAATTATTTGGGATGTCTTGAAATTTTGTTTACTGACTAATACCACCTTAAGTCAATGTTGGGAATTATTGTGTCCAAATGATCTATTCATATAAATTATAAAAAAAAAACCTAAATCTAAAACTGGATGAATTTCGCTGTAAACTTGTTTCAGCTTGAGTGGCAGTTATTTTTTTTTAAATGTACATCCATGCATTGTCCACAGATATGAATAGGATCACCTGTTGGTGATATGGGGAACTTTTGAGAGTAAGCTAACAGCTAGCCTTCGTAGACATATGGGTTTACCAAAACACAAATAACAGTGCCCTTGAAAAGTTTGTTTACCTCGGTATCAGGTCTTTTTAAGGAAATCTTTGGGATGGCCATGTACTCACAGGTTTATTATTCCATCTTGAACTATCGTATTAGAATTGCTTGTAGGTACAATTGCACTCGCCCATACAATGCAATTTAGTCACACAGAAGGTCACCGTCGTCTTCTCAGGCGAAGTCGATGCTAGTATCACATCCTACCGATGCACACATTCATAAATGCTCGATATGAATCACAGAAAACAGCGAGGCCAGGCAATCCTGATGCACCACGGTCCATATCACGCATCAGACGACCGATGAATGCTCGCGTGACAGACGGATGGACGGTCATCAAGTTGCCCATCTACATATTTCTCAGTTCGTCCTTTTTGCATTCTGACCTCTGAGAAACAAGTGTTTGGTTTTTTTACTCGTGAAATATAATCACAGAGCATAAGTTCTTTGGTAAAATACTTGGCAAACCTCACCATGATGATTTATAAAATATTTGTCGTACCTGAGAGTTCCTCCGCTGGTGAGACAGATTGAATTTCTCATACCATAACAATATGTTTTCGGCAAAAAGTCGATATATTCATCAGATGGCTCATGTAACTCATGTAACTCCCGTGAGTAGCTCAGCACGCCCTGTACGACAAATAGCGGCCCTGTGCATTACATACTTCCAGATACTCCGTCGAGTATATGCTTCTGATAACTCCCTGTGTATGCATTCTGCTTTATTGTGTACAAATTTGAACAAATTCTTGAATAAGTTTGTGGTCAATATTTCTCTGATCTCCGAAGTAACTGACGTGTGTTCAGTTATAATGGTATTCTAGTTTTCTTGTTAAATCCAGTTTTCTTGCAAAATACTTAGCAAATCTTTAGAAGGGTTTCGGTGCGTCCAGTCACAATACTGTTGTCAGATAAGGGGCTAAACCGTAGAAAATTGTCAGCTTGTCAATAACTGACTATCAACGGCAAATAAATAGACTTTTGATCTTATGTCCTCTCAATATATCCGATGAACACAAATATTCTGACGAGGACAGCAAAAATTACTCTTGGAAAATATCTTCAAACTAGATGATTAAAAAATGTTGTTCTTGTTTTACGTCCACGGCACGCAAAACATCCAGATCTATGATTTTGGTGTTTATTTCCTGCAACCCGTCAAATGAGATGAAGCGAACATTTTTGATAACTGGAAACAGCAAACATGATTGTATAGCATCAGAAATATTGATAAATTGTAGAATAGATATACCCACACTATAGATGTGGGGTAGATCTACTGAGTAATAAAATTTTCCCGATATTTAAATGAATTTTATTATTTCAGTTTAACACCTTTGCTTATGAATTTTATTTCAGTGATTCCACCTTGGAAAAAATATAAAATGTTGTGGTACGAACATGCATGCATGGCATATGAATTCACCTTTCTCCACTTCACTTTTGTCCGTACTTTGAAATTGGTCAGTTACACCTTTTTTCAGGCCTGTTGTATACAATGTCGGTGCTACATTGCACCAAGGAGTTTGCGCGCTGTATGTTTCAGAATTATATGCTGATAGCTGTGCTCATTACTGTATTTTTGTAGATCGCCAGAGTGGGATATATATTTATATGCCTAAAAATTTGCTTACGGGGTAAACCGATAAAGATAGTGTAGATATAGACCTATATGGTTCCATTAACACTGCCAATATGCAGAGTTTTTTTAACCTGTAGGTTAACCTGTAGGTCCAACGTAAAACTTACAAAAAACAAGAATAATGTGCCCATAAATATTTTTTTTTGTCACAACCACTCCCTTTGAGATTTTGACAGGGTCCCCAAACTCCTGAAAGTCACGTGACCAGCCAGCTGACGTGTGTGACGTTTGACAACAAGCAATGGCGCGCGGAATCCGAAACTACTTGAATTTTGTCAATCGTGTTATGATGGTTTACAATATGAAGAAATATGGTCAGTACATTCTGGGTTTATAATGTTTTGGTGAGAAATAGGAGCTCATTTTGGTACATGAATGAAAACTGTGCCTCGACAATTCCCGCAGCTATGGAACAATTTTCGTTGGTGAACTGTTTTGTTTACATTCGGATGACAACGAGGACTGGTGGGTGGGTCATCTTTACGATCGGGTGACGAAAAGAATGAAACGAAACTGAATTTTTTCTTTCGCGCATTGTCAGCTACAACACCCATACTTTCCCAAAACACAATAGTTTTTATTATAAAATATATTCTCCGTGCACTAAGAGCAATTCAAGTAAAAAACGATCCGGAACTACTTGAAATCCGGAACTACTTAAAATACTGTAGTTAAAGTTAGTAACTGGTTTCATTTATAGGCGCATGCCTATGAACCGTGCTTTATATAGGTCTACATTATAGGGCGAGACTGTAAGCTATACTCTGATTTTTCTAACTCGTTTACACTGTTTTTTGCCGATATTTTTGCGATGTTTAATGGTATCGTTTTGTAACTTGGCATACTTCACCTGGAGATCAAACGGCATTTTCCTGCAAATCTTCAGACTTCTGCTCATAGAACAATTCAAGTAAAAAACGATCCGGAACTACTTGAAATCCGGAATGTTTATTAGTGATTATAGTATGTGATTATTATTTAAGCAATTCGCATTAGGATGTTACATCAAGTTATTAGATTTCTGATTAGTTATTTGATAATTTACCTTGGCTTGTTTTTATTTTGATATTAGCATATCAACAATGACTACAGTATCGATTCCAGTTGATATGTTCTCCATAATCATAACGTATACATCATAATGTTCTCAGTATGTAGTAACATGGTAATATATTGTCGATTCTCAAGTAATGATCATATGTGAATTCAAATATTTGCTCACGGCATGTTATATCTAATTACCTTCCTTCACGTAATATTAAGAGTTAATTGTAATGTATTTATACCTTATTTACCTGTTACCGATTGATGAATTTTTTTTTTTTTTTTTTTTTCGTTACTGCAGTTAGGAGCACAAGAGATGAATCATAACGTCTCTTTATCGCCGAACATATAATTCTGTTATTCATCATAACCGAGCTGCCGCACAGATTCGCTATATATCGGTTGTTATTTGATCATGTTGATCTTTGCTTTTATTCGTTTCGTCCTTGTGTATTCATTAATGTCCAAAGCATTTCCTTTATGTAACTGTATGTATTATTTCATGTTCAACTCACCCTGTTTTCCCCTCATCTTAGTCGTTTTGTTGGATGTGCTGTGCTGTGGCCCGTGGGAGCTGAGGGGGTTCGTGCACCGGTGCGAAGTTGATCATGGCTAGTAGAGTTAACTTGGACCAGATCAGGGACGACGATCAATATCACTTTAATATCTTTCACGATAATGCAGTATCCGATGCTGAAAGAGATGATCAGTTTATTATCAATTCATGTGATTATCTAACTACATCCGATGTTCTTGCCAAAGCCACCGATAATATATCCACATCTTCGCAACTTTCATGCTTTTCTCTTAACTGCAGGAGCTTAACTGCCAACTGGGATGCCATTAATCTGTTAATAATCGAAATGAGTTCCGATAGGTTTGCATTCGATATCATTGGACTGTCTGAAATTCATAAAATATCTCCCAATATGACATATGAGCTAGAAGGGTATCATGAATTTCAATTCAATATCAGACCCGAAAATGATGATGGGAGGGGTGGGGTGGGTCTGTTTGTAAAGGAAAATATAGCATTTAAAATAAGAAAAGATTTATCTGTATTCATACCCCATATAATTGAAACAATCTTTATAGAAGTTGAGACAACACATAGGAAAAAAATCGTCATCGGAAACATATACCGACCTAATACCCAACCAAAAGCCGATATAGATATATTCATGAGTAATTTAAATGACATATGCCTTCAGGTGAATGATGAAAACAAACATATCATACTTATGGGTGACTTCAACATAGATTTACTCAAGCACCAAACACATTCAAAAACGGCAGACTTTATCAGTGATATATTCTGTAATGGATTGGTTCCACTAATCACCAAACCGACCCGAGTGGCCGACAATTCTGCCACACTGATTGATAATATATTGACTAACATGAATGGAAACGTTCACACTTCAGGTATCGTGATTTCGGATGTGTCCGACCACTTCGGAATTTTTACCATCACGCATTGTGTTAAACAAAATAAATCTCCAAAGGCCCAGTACGCAAGATCTTTCAAACTTGATAATATCGCCCATTTCAATCAACTGCTATTAAATATCGATTTTTCTACTGTGAATAACACTTCCGACACGAACACGGCATACGGCCGATTTATTGCACTGTACCAAGGGGCATTTGAAGTGTCATTCCCATTGAAACGCCTCAACAATCATTCTAAATATGTAAAAAGTAATCCGTGGTTAACAACGGGAATCTTGGTATCTTCACGTCAAAAGACAAAACTTCTGAAGAAAAAATTAAAAAGTCCGAGTGATATAAATACTATAAAGTACAAAAAATACCTAAATCTATATAACATCGTCTGTAAATCCGCAAAGAAACAGTATTACGCTAACACCTTGACTAAATGTCAAAATAACATGAAACGAACTTGGTCCGTACTGTCCGAAATAATAAAAAAATCACGGAAGAAACAAACACTTCCCAGAACTGTAATTGTGAATAACAAAGAATTTACAGATTGCCATAGCATTGCTGAGGAATTTAATAACTTCTTCGCGGACATCGCCCTAAACATGGATAGTAAAATTTACAAACCCAATACTTCTTTCACCAGACATCTAAAAGATCCAAACAATCAGAATATATACCTATCCCCGATTTGTCCATCAGATGTTATAAACTCGGCAGCTTTACTTAAACCAAAACTAAGTCAAGGCTACGATAGCATATCCAGTAAGTTAGTTAAAGATACTATTCACAACGTTGCTGAACCACTCACGCACATATTCAACCTGTCCATCTCTAACGGGGATTTTCCAGATGATATGAAAATAGCCAAAATTATCCCGGTTCACAAAAACGGCACTACAACAGACATAAACAATTACAGACCGATCAGCTTACTCCCCGCCTTCTCCAAACTACTTGAAAAAATAATGTACAAAAAGGTGTACAATTTTTTGAATACCAACGAAATATTATATGAGCATCAGTATGGCTTTAGAAAAAATCATTCGACGTCTCATCCAATCATACATCTATTGAAAAATATAGTGCATAATAATGATAAGTCTAGCAAGAATGTAACTACCGCTGTATTCCTCGACCTGAGTAAAGCTTTTGATACAGTTTCCCACGACATTCTCCTGTATAAGCTACAATATTATGGGATAAGGGGGGTGGCTCTCAAATGGTTCAAAAGTTATCTGACCGATAGGCATCAATTTACCGAATTCAACTCCTCAAAATCCTCACTGAAACTCTCCCGATATGGTGTGCCGCAAGGTTCCACGTTAGGTCCACTTTTATTCCTTATTTACATAAATGATTTATCTCTATGCTCTAAACATATTATCGTTCGCAGATGACACTACTGCTTATAAATCTGGTAATAATTTAAACAGTATTCTGAACACTATGAACATTGAATTGATGAAAGTTTATACTTGGCTGTGCGAAAATAGACTCTCACTGAATGTGAGCAAAAGTAAATTTATGACATTCTCTCCCCAAGGCGCCAGACGAGTGGAAAGTACGGTCAATCTGAGTATAAATGGAATTGAAATAGAACAATGCGGTGATGAATTTTGTAATAAATCCGTAAAATTTCTAGGCATAAATGTAGATGAACATCTGACATGGAAATATCATATATCAGAAATATGTAACAAAATATCTAAATCGCTGTATGCTCTAAACAAAGCAAAACATTTTCTACCCTCATCCGCAATGCGCACATTATACTTCGCTCTAATTCACAGTATTATGTCATACGGTATTATAGTCTGGGGTAATAGTAGAACGATATCTAAATTATTCAAGCTACAAAAGCGCGCCATTAGAATTATATCAAAATCAACTTACAGAGCACATACTGACCCAATATACAGTAGGCTCCAAATTCTGAAAATAACCGACATGTATGAATTGCAGGCTGCCCTATTTGCTCATGATTTCACTTACAATAAACTCCCGCAGTCGTTCGCAGAAATGTATCCGAAGCCCAAATCACAGAATTTCATGACAAGGCGTAGCACACACAAAAATCTCTATATTCCAAAAAGTAGAACATGTTTTTCCAGAACCTCCGTTTACTCCATGATTCCTGCCATATGGAATAACACACAGAACACTTTGAAAAATGAACAAAACCGCCGGAAATTCAAACACTCCATTAAACTTTCTTTCATATCCCGTTATGAAACAAACGTATCCTGTATTAATCCACAATGTCTTCAATGTACTGGTGTATAGGTCTGATCATTATATATCTCCTTGTTCTCAGCATTCGTTACGCGTCCTTTAAACTTCATTTGCGTCCCTGGTCTGGACCAACCGCTGTGACCACCTGGATTTATTGACAATACCACAAATCGCCTTTAGAGCAAGGTCACGGCTCACTGGCCATGTTGGACACGCGCTGCTGCGCCGTCCCCACTCGCGTCTCAGGGGCACATCACAGCATATCAGCAAAACCTCGTGTACATAATCATTACAGTAGCTCATCCATTATACATACGTGTTGTTTTTCCGTCCATCTTTCTATTTTTTTTTACTGTTGCTATGTTCTCATTGCAAGGGGGTCACAGGAAGACAGCTTCGGCTATGTGACTCCCAACACCCTTTGCCTTGTATTGTCGAAATTGTATATATTTTGTATAATGTGAGGTGTTGAATAAAATTATTATTAGAACTGTGAGAGTTAGCAATCTACTGCAATGATAAATTTCCCCTGAAATCCTGTCATTTAGCATGTCAACAAATATTGTTTTCCTTTGGCACATGATGGGCGATTCTGTTCCGATAATTTGCATAGGGGCGAGGGTTAGGATTCGGGACCGCCCACGCAGGTAAACTGATTCGAAATTACTCGCACGTGCAGGCACCTTGACGACAACTGACAACCCGATCCCCCTATTATGACTAATTTGAACTTGTCCATTTGGATTCCGTCATCAGTTGTCGAGAACCAAGCAATATGTCGGCGCCCATGGTTCGAGCAAATCCTCGCTTAAATAAAACTTTTGTGTTTTGAAAGAAACAGATAGCGTTCCGGAAGGCAGGTTTGTGTAAATTAATTGCCGTTTGTATCACAGATATGCAATATTCAGTTGAATAGTTTGCTCGAAGTAACTTGACTGAACTGAAGGCAAAAAACGGTGTAAACGAGTTAAAAAAAATCAGAGTATAGGTAGGCCTGAGCCCGAGCGACACGTAGCGCATCCAAGATGGCTCGCATTGGTGCTCGGGACGAAAACAAATCACGACTATGACCGATTTACGGGCTGACACACAAACTGTTAGTATTGTATGTATGCTAATATACGAGAGGACCCAAATTACATATGATAACTCGACCAAATGCCTCGATATATTGCTCAAAATCCCCTCCAAACATCGCTAATCCTTCCTGATAAAATTTGTGGTCGGTGACAGTCAAGGCTAAAGTCAATGTTTGGAGGGGATTTTCAACAATATTTTGGGGTATTTAAGTGTGTTGTCGTATAAAATTTGTGTATCTGAGTGAATTCAAAAAGACAATTTGGTGTGTCAGCCCAGATAACTGACATAATCGTGATTTGTTTGTTTTCGTCCCGAGCACCAATGTGGGCCATCTTGGACGCGCTCCGCGTCGCTTGGGCTGGGTAGGCCTAATCAAATCACATCGCCTGGTTTTAACGCGTAGTTGAAATATATATTATAAAGGTCATATACAAACATAAACATAAAATCCATTCTAAAATTAAGTCTATCAGTAATCTCAAGATAAACAGTGAATGACAAGGGGGAAATAACTAGCCAAGTATCCGATCACACAATCCGACAGAGTGAACGTACATATTTTAACGTCAGCAAGGTATGGAGTTTAGGGTGTCTGTGATGCACATGAACTCGCCTGACGAAAAACTCAATCAAATTCGAACAATCGTCTGGGTTTTGCATACATTTTTCGGTTGCTTGGTGCACCTTCACTTATAGGCGCCTGGCGCATGTGCCTATATGCCGGGTAATACGGTAAGCCTACTCGTAGACCCCTCAGCAGGCTCAGGCCCTAGCCCAGGCCACTGTGTAATGGCTAATGCTGTACTGAAACCAAGTTGTGAAGACGGTGTATCCCTTGTTTGATCCCGCCGCACTGCACTGGGGACAGTGAAAGTGTAAATCCCAGTTCACTACCAGTGATTTTTAGGTTACCGGACCTTTGGTCCGATAACCTATTGGCATGGCGTTGTGTCTGGCATCCGTCCGTCGTCCGTCCACATTTTTATCTTTAAAGTTCACGGTCAAATCTTTCTGAAATTTGGCACAAGAATAGCTAAAAATTTTCCCAGGAAAGGTTTTTCTTGTTTTTTTAATTTAACATTTTCCTCGAAATGGTGGCATTTTTCGTTGAAGAATGCTCAATTTTGGACTTTGATGGCCATTTTCTCAAAAACTGTTCAGTCAGTTTTGAGATTTTTGTTTCAAAAGACTCCCCTTATGGACCTCTGTGATGTGTATAAGTTCAGTTGCCCTCGAGTCGCCGGTCTGCATGTGGCGGACATTTTGAATTTTTAACGAGTTGGCGAAAAAATTCTCGCCCCGAATCACATTACGATCCATTTTGGGCCATGGGAAAAAAAAATTTCACCCTTTGGAAAAATGTTTGGACTTGGAAAATTTTCGGCAATTTTTTCCTTCATAATGGGAGCTGCCATAACTGTACTCATAAAACTCCTGAAGATAGAGCTTAGAAATTGGCAATTTCAAATGGGAAGTCATATATGGCTACTTGTGTGGTGACCTTGAATTTGACCTTCGATGAACTTGAAAGGTCAAAACAGCTATTTCTGGGTCAAAAAATGCCCAGATTTGCCTCTATAGATGAAATGCTTGTGTTTGCATTATGAACATATAAAAAGACATATATGGCAAAACAAATGATGACCTTGAACTTGACCTCAGATGACCTTGAATGCCAAATGTCTGACTCGGAATGTGTAAATTGGCCTGAGCGGCCTATACGCTTGCACCCAGAGGTATCTTTGTATTATGAACATATAGAGAATCAAATACCGCACCCGTACATATAATGGTGACATTGAAGTTCACATGGATGACCCGGATTGGTAAATCTCAAAATCATAATGTTCACACTGATAACTTTCATTGATAAATCTCAAGGTCTGTTACATTCCATTATCTAAACCAATATTGTCCGGTAACCTATCTTAGCCTTTGGGCTAATTTTATCCATTTATCCTGGAGATCAAACGGCATTTTCCTGCAAACCTTCAGACTTCTGCTCATAGAACTGTGAGAGTTAGCAATCTACTGCAATGATAAATTTCCCCTGAAATCCTGTCATTTAGCATGTCAACAAATATTGTTTTCCTTTGGCACATGATGGGCGATTCTGTTCCGATAATTTGCATAGGGGCGAGGGTTAGGATTCGGGACCGCCCACGCAGGTAAACTGATTCGAAATTACTCGCACGTGCAGGCACCTTGACGACAACTGACAACCCGATCCCCCTATTATGACTAATTTGAACTTGTCCATTTGGATTCCGTCATCAGTTGTCGAGAACCAAGCAATATGTCGGCGCCCGGCATGGTTCGAGCAAATCCTCGCTTAAATAAAACTTTTGTGTTTTGAAAGAAACAGATAGCGTTCCGGAAGGCAGGTTTGTGTAAATTAATTGCCGTTTGTATCACAGATGTGCAATATTCAGTTGAATAGTTCGCTCGAAGTAACTTGACTGAACTGAAGGCAAAAAACGGTGTAAACGAGTTAAAAAAAATCAGAGTATAGGTAGGCCTGAGCCCGAGCGACACGTAGCGCATCCAAGATGGCTCGCATTGGTGCTCGGGACGAAAACAAATCACGACTATGACCGATTTACGGGCTGACACACAAACTGTTAGTATTGTATGTATGCTAATATACGAGAGGACCCAAATTACATATGATAACTCGACCAAATGCCTCGATATATTGCTCAAAATCCCCTCCAAACATCGCTAATCCTTCCTGATAAAATTTGTGGTCGGTGACAGTCAAGGCTAAAGTCAATGTTTGGAGGGGATTTTCAACAATATTTTGGGGTATTTAAGTGTGTTGTCGTATAAAATTTGTGTATCTGAGTGAATTCAAAAAGACAATTTGGTGTGTCAGCCCAGATAACTGACATAATCGTGATTTGTTTGTTTTCGTCCCGAGCACCAATGTGGGCCATCTTGGACGCGCTCCGCGTCGCTTGGGCTGGGTAGGCCTAATCAAATCACATCGCCTGGTTTTAACGCGTAGTTGAAATATATATTATAAAGGTCATATACAAACATAAACATAAAATCCATTCTAAAATTAAGTCTATCAGTAATCTCAAGATAAACAGTGAATGACAAGGGGGAAATAACTAGCCAAGTATCCGATCACACAATCCGACAGAGTGAACGTACATATTTTAACGTCAGCAAGGTATGGAGTTTAGGGTGTCTGTGATGCACATGAACTCGCCTGACGAAAAACTCAATCAAATTCGAACAATCGTCTGGGTTTTGCATACATTTTTCGGTTGCTTGGTGCACCTTCACTTATAGGCGCCTGGCGCATGTGCCTATATGCCGGGTAATACGGTAAGCCTACTCGTAGACCCCTCAGCAGGCTCAGGCCCTAGCCCAGGCCACTGTGTAATGGCTAATGCTGTACTGAAACCAAGTTGTGAAGACGGTGTATCCCTTGTTTGATCCCGCCGCACTGCACTGGGGACAGTGAAAGTGTAAATCCCAGTTCACTACCAGTGATTTTTAGGTTACCGGACCTTTGGTCCGATAACCTATTGGCATGGCGTTGTGTCTGGCATCCGTCCGTCGTCCGTCCACATTTTTATCTTTAAAGTTCACGGTCAAATCTTTCTGAAATTTGGCACAAGAATACACACGTGCTCTCGTTAATCCTCACCAGCCGGCTCGCTAATCAATTTTGCGTTTTTTCGTCGGCTAGCAAAAGCTGGCTGACAATGGAGTCGGCGCGCTCCCGCTCGCTAGATATTTCTTGGCGAAGTCATAAGGCGCACAAACCCGCGGACTCACAGGCCAGCGAGCTTAAACTCGCCAGTAATTTCAAAACTCTCTTCGGCCCGTTTTTATGAAGTGACACATTTGTAAGCGCGTTTGACTCGAAGAAAAGCATTTGGGCTCTGAATTTCCCACAAGACACCAGTCTGTTTTATGCGCATATAAATGGCCTTGACCTTCAATTAGGCTGTGAAATACGTCACTTCCGGTTTCGAGTTTGCTTGATGTCATGGACTGACTGGTCACGAGAAGTTTTCTCAATAAAAAAAGTTGAAACTAATACGACTAAAACAGAATGAAGAATCCTATTTATCGATGGTCAAAAGACTGAATCATGAAGACGTGGTTTTGCAAACTGGCTTCGGCGCACTTACGCTCGCCGACAGATTTCATGCTAGCGAAAACGAGCTTTGAAAATGTTGGCTAGCAAAAACGCGCGGACATAATTGCAAACGGGTTTACGCGAGCGTAAACGAGTTAGGTAAAATTTTGAGGCGGGTTTATTGTGGTCGGCTCCAGTCAACTAGCTTCAGCCAGTTTTAGCCAGCTGACGCTCGCAAAACTAGTGAGGATTAACGAGGGCACGTGTGTAGCTAAAAATTTTCCCAGGAAAGGTTTTTCTTGTTTTTTTAATTTAACATTTTCCTCGAAATGGTGGCATTTTTCGTTGAAGAATGCTCAATTTTGGACTTTGATGGCCATTTTCTCAAAAACTGTTCAGTCAGTTTTGAGATTTTTGTTTCAAAAGACTCCCCTTATGGACCTCTGTGATGTGTATAAGTTCAGTTGCCCTCGAGTCGCCGGTCTGCATGTGGCGGACATTTTGAATTTTTAACGAGTTGGCGAAAAAATTCTCACCCCAAATCACATTACGATCCATTTTGGGCCATGGGGAAAAAAAATTTCACCCTTTGGAAAAATGTTTGGACTTGGAAAATTTTCGGCAATTTTTTCCTTCATAATGGGAGCTGCCATAACTGTACTCATAAAACTCCTGAAGATAGAGCTTAGAAATTGGCAATTTCAAATGGGAAGTCATATATGGCTACTTGTGTGGTGACCTTGAATTTGACCTTCGATGAACTTGAAAGGTCAAAACAGCTATTTCTGGGTCAAAAAATGCCCAGATTTGCCTCTATAGATGAAATGCTTGTGTTTGCATTATGAACATATAAAAAGACATATATGGCAAAACAAATGATGACCTTGAACTTGACCTCAGATGACCTTGAATGCCAAATGTCTGACTCGGAATGTGTAAATTGGCCTGAGCGGCCTATACGCTTGCACCCAGAGGTATCTTTGTATTATGAACATATAGAGAATCAAATACCGCACCCGTACATATAATGGTGACATTGAAGTTCACATGGATGACCCGGATTGGTAAATCTCAAAATCATAATGTTCACACTGATAACTTTCATTGATAAATCTCAAGGTCTGTTACATTCCATTATCCAAACCAATATTGTCCGGTAACCTATCTTAGCCTTTGGGCTAATTTTATCCATTCAATATTAACGACGGTGTTCACCAGCAGTGAAGTGGAGAATTTTCGCGCCTCCGCTTATGGCGTTTTCACCGCCAGTGAAATGAGCTGGTCGTGGACTCATGGTTAATGATGCTGCATTCAAACCAACCCAGGTTATCTTGACAAAGATTTTGGGTCAAAAACGTAATCTGACCTTCTGTTCTATACGACTCGTAAATAGAACAGTCCTGAAGCGTCGGCCTACGAATCTTGGAAATACCTTGAAAATAGCATCCTACATACAGCTGATGTAGTGCCCCACTACCCTTTTAATATTCCATGAGTTCAGAGGAGGTTCTTTCAGCTCTTTGACGCTACGTCTCTTGCCGAAAAGAAGCTTTTAAAGTTTCCTATTGTAGTCATATAGGAAGTTTTATATTGCACATCATTTGCTGAACTTGAACTTGACCTTCAGGTGACCTTGAACATGTTGAGGATAAATCTCAAGGTGACACCTGGCATTAAATGTATATTAGCTGCTACAGACAAAATCGATGAGGTTATGTATTGTATTATGAACAATTCTAACATGGTAAAGTCAGAGGGGCTCTTAGCATTTCAGTCATTTCAAAAGGTGTTATATCAGTTGATATACGGCCGTAGGGTTTATATCAGATTTTGTTTCCAGGAGCAACGGCCTACAAAAACGTCATGACTGCAACAAACGTGTGTATCCATGGTAACGTTTATTTCCTAACAATCATTAACCATGTTAGAATAGAAATAATGTATAGATTTGTCGCAACTGTCTGCAAAATAAACTTCCTGTGACAGGTGATATAGCCCTCGACGCCTTCGACGTTTCGGGACCATATCACCTCGCCCTCGAAGTTTATTGTGTGACAATTACTCCAAATTTATACACTATTCCTTAAAAAATGATTATATAGGTAATCATATAATGGTGACTCTTTTCACATGTTTCATGAGCCTGAACTTGCTTGCCAAAAATGACCTTGACTGGTGAATTTCATGTATTATGAGCTTATAGAAAATCATATCATGTTGACTTTTGGTGAGCCTGAACTTGACCAAGATGACCTTGACTTTGGTATGAATTTCAAGGTCATACCTGCAATGGTTTAAACTAAAATTGTCCAGAAACCTATCTTGGCCCTTGGGCTAATTTTTGGATAATTTTATGTCACCAAAAGTAGAATCTAGACCTCTGATCTTCATCAAGGATTTTGATGGAATAATTTGATGAACCTTTCTATATTTGAATTTGATCCCACTAAAATGATGAACCTGAGTGCATGACTCATTCCTGATTTTCATTGACCTGCCTGTGTTCACCACGTTTGGTCAATGCATTTCATTCGAAGGAGGAACATATGAGTTCCTGGAGGGTAATACTGGTAGACTAAAAGGAAGTTTGATAACAGCCTACGTTTTGAATTGTTGTCATAAATAAACAATGTTGTGAACAGAAATAGAAAGTGGTAGTATAGATCTAGATGTAACACTGTGGTAAATTAGGTTTTTGGCCCCATGACAGGTACAGTAGAAATCTTGGGGCCGTTTGAGACATGGCCTGTGATAATCAATACTACCCGGTAGTATATAGCACCAGAATAAAATAATCTAGTAGTGTTGGTTCATAAGTCTCCATAGATGTAAATAACCAACAAAATATGTATCTCTGCAAATTTGTTTCAGTTCAAACCTTTCACTGAGTTTGTACTACTAGTAACTCACAACAACAGCACTACACTGACTCACAGGCACTGTATGTGTAGTGCAGGACATTACACACTAGAGTATATTGGCAGTAGTTAAAATTATTATCATGTTTGTTGTGGGTATTTGAGAAAAATAGATGGGGGTGGGAGGAAGAGGTTACAATCTTACAATATCACACAACAATATTGCTACTATCGTCATGATCATGTCATGTTTGGGGATATCGCCCGATTAACCCAATTCATTATGCTACTGTAAAGCCATTTAAGTTTGCCGCCACAAATTTTCGCCATCAGGGCATGTTCGTGGCCGTTTGATTTTGCGGTATGGGCGTCTTGAACAATTTCTTCATAACTGTGGGTTGTCCTCAGAAATGTTTCGCGTCCATTTATTTTTGCGATTTTTTCGATTCGCGAATATAAAAGGTTGCGAATAATTTGTGGCTTTACAGTACTCCAGTATGTGGGCTGGCTTCCCACCAATGCAGTCAGTTTTGGGCATGGGTTTGAACCCGGACCTGGGCACTACTAGTATATGGTGTGGTTTGTGCTCGTCCAATCTGCAAGTGATTTCTCAGCTGGTTTATCTGAATCCTCCTCTTTGATACATGTCGTAATGACCACCCTTACATCAAGACCTGCGTCATGCTTTAATAGGTAAATAGAATGGTCTTAACCTCGCTGTATTTGATTTGCATGTGTTGAAATTTGTCATAAACGGATGTGTAATATCCCTGTGTGGACTATCATGACTATGGTGCTAAGAAGCAAAAATAGAATGGTAGCCAAACCTTTCTGCTTCAAAAGTGATGGCTTTAATCTTCTTTCTTATACAATGGGCATATCAGAAGCATGGTGTATATACTAGTAGTACCAGAACACAATCTCCTTTGTCAGAATGGCACGTGATACTCATCATGAACAATGTGTGGATTACCAGAAATACATAAAGAGAGATGTATTTCTGAATGTACCAATATCAAAACCTGGTCACCGACAGCCTCCAAATATTTATTTTGTTTATCATGTTTATTGGGATCTGCATGAATCATAACCTAGAATAGAACAAGCACAGAGACTTGTATATTATTTTTAGGGCACCTGTCAAATAAGCCTGATGATGCACCACTTTCTTCTCTCTGTGTGTTTTCTCAGGTTTGGGAGTGAGAGAGAGAGAGAAAGAGCGAGTCAGTCAAGTGCGTGAGTCCGTGATGCGTGGGAGTGCCCAGGGAAAGTCAGCTCGTGGAAAACTAAACAGTGCCATGGATTAGTGAAGAGTGGGGAGCCTGGCAGTGATACATACTGTCTTACATACACACTACACCTAGCGGCGTACTCCCCCACAACGGTAAGTGCTACTCGGCTTGATTGAGTCTGCAATCGCTTCATTGCCAGGGTTATCGTTGTGGGATACTGGATCGCGGGTACAGTGTAATGATGGGCGTCTCGCTGTATTGTTTAAGGCTTACAACTCATTAAACCCTGATCATGTTGATAGGAGCACACTTACCTGAATACATCTGGTGAGGACTAGATTTTTAAAGCAATATTGATCAGCCGGCTATAGGCCGACTTGGAAGATCTACAAGGAAGGAAAACATGCTAAAGTTGTTCATGAACTCTGGGGAAATCTAATCCATGTAAACAACTGAGGCAGAAGATATTTATGTGTCAATCATATGTGTACATCTGTGGGAATTTTTCTACCGTAATATGGATTGATCACCCATACAGTATATACATGTATGTGTAATCATCCAAGTGAACTTGCTGAAAAGATACATTATCATGGAATGGATCCAATTCCATTACCTGATGAACAAGGATATTTTGATTGAACCCACCCATACCTACGTGGACATGACTTGTATGATCAATGGGTCATGATGGGGTGTTTTCTTTATACAGGAATGATGAAGGTTAGTAATATCAGCAGCATCATTCAAAGCACATTTAGATTATCCATTTACCAGTCATGCAGACCTTCGATTCAAGATCAGTTAGGTATATATGCACTGCCCCCCCCCCCCCCCCCTCTCAATAAATCTGCTACATTTAAAAACTTACATATGAAGTATTCACAAAATGGGTGAACATGGTTGGAAGAAGACAAAAAAAACCTCCAGAATTGTGGTATGTTTTAATAGAACTGCCAAATTTTTTGTGTTATGTTTGTTCTGATGATGAATTGCTCACTATGCCTGGCCCTAAATGACACGAGGAAAATTGACACAGTATATATGTACAGACCATAGATTGTATCCTTACTTCTATACATAGTACATGTACATTCATTTTTTTTGCAGGTCCAATGTTTTGCCAAACCTGAAAATGTAAATATTTATTGAGTTGGGCCCATCAAACTGATGAACAGCTGCTCTGGGGTGTTCAATTTGTGTACTTTGTTCTGAACGTTTACCTGTGTAACCATGGTGACCTTACCCCCCCCCCCCCCCCTCCCTTCCTAGCCCTGGTTCTCTGTTAAACACGTGGAATATGTGTGTACAGTACATTTATTGCATTTGGTTTACTGTTCCTACAACCAACACTGACTTTGAAATGTAGAAAATTGGGGAATGTTTTAACTTAAAAAAAAAAATGTTTTAAAACTACAAGCTACAAGGAACACAATCATGTTATTGCCCATCCAGGGAAACAATGGACACTTTGTTCATATCTCTTTTGTATGTTTTAAAATGTGAACCAGCTATATGAAGTAACAAAAACAGAGAATTGTGGAGAACACACGGTGGGGTATGTTCTAACAGAAATACTTCTAGTTGTGAGTGACTATTACCGGAAATATACAAGACCAGAAACCCATAAGAGATCTATTAGGGGTTTCTGACACGACCAACTCGTTTTGTATTTCTGATATTTGTTCTGGATATAATCAGGTACAGTAGTGTAGTAGTAGTAGTTTATTGACATAACACATGTATTGTAACTTCTTTTGCTCAAATATTTGTGCATGTTTATCATGTTCATACTTGTATTTGTATTTACTATCTAGAATACTCAAGCACCATGATAAAGTTTCGCTGAGAATCCATTTCTCGCAAAGATCCTCAAGAAATGACCCTTGATTCTCACAAATTATAATGGAGTATATATTATGAGCACATGATTCTTGTGAAGGTTTCTGAAATTTTAATCTTGAAACAAGTTTAGCATCATTTACAATGAATAAGTAAGTCTAAAATAGATCTTGTAAATTTATGGAAATTTATGGGGGGAAAAACCTCCAGTTCCACTTGATTTACATCATGTTCTACATACGTGTATGATCTAGGATACATTATGATTAGAATGATAACAATGAACATGTTGAACAGTTTTTTGGACCCTTATATCACACATTTATACAAGTTATATAGGTAGTTATGTATATATACATTATGATACTTTTGGCAGCTTTGCGTTATGATTGGCAATTTGGCAAGTAGATTATAAAAGTATTCCTGTTGCAGTATTAAATTTGGGAGAAGTACTTGACCTGTTTTTCATCTGATCAGTGTCTTTTTCAACATAAGTTGAAGGTTTTACTGATTATGTTACAATGATTCCACCTATTATAGCACAAATATCATTCATTATATTGTCTTTGCAGTGGAGTCAGAATGTCATCACCCCATCAGGGGGTGGCTCCACGAGCCGTGACAGCGAGGCACAAGGCTGTTCCATTTGATGGTCATACCCCGGCCTGTCAGCAGCACGCCAAGAGACGGTCTGTGCCACTGCCGCCCCCGGACGGTCACACTCCTCCCATCCCACAGCGTAAAACTCCACCTGTCCACTCCCTCGACCGCAAGAGTGCACTGTTCCCGTCACCAGACGCTAAAAAGCCCCCACCACCACCACCAACGTTCTCCAGCCAAAAAAAGTCACCCCCTCTGCCGTCAATGGTACCAAAAGGTCCACCGTTACCGCCGCCACTGACCCCACCGAAGGTTTCGGCACCACCAATACCTCTACCGGAGAGAAAGCGCGATTCCAGAGTCATCAGTCAGGAATCACTTGGAAAAAAACGCACACCTCCTGTATCACCTTGTGACAGCATGAGTTCAAACCCTGAGTTAAACGGTCCGAGTTATGATTTTTCTGAGTCACCATATGGGACACTGAAGTTGGAGTCGCCATTCCGAAATAAGGAAAAGACGCAAGAAACATCGCTGGGACGGAGGAAACCTCCAGAACCTCCGGCTAACGACAACAAACAGAGGAGTCCAATCGAGGAACCTCAGTACGCTGTCGTTGTGAAGAAGAAGGATCGACAAAAGTGTGCAACATTCCCAAAACAGGAGCCACAACACGCATCCAAACAGACTGCACAAGATTCCCAGTATGCCACGGTCACTAAGAAGTCTGGCATGAAATCTAAAACAATGGATACCAGTTCTGATGAAGACTTACAGGATAACACTCTGACAAAACAGACTTCCCTCGAAACATCTTTCGTGGATTCCAGGAGACAAATGGATGATGATTCCCAAGATTCAACTCTGACAAAACAAACAGTCCCACATGAATCACCTTACGCCACAGTCCAAGACAGTCGCGATTGCCAAAGTGATTTCCATCCAACAAGACCCTCAACTCAACATGTTCAAGAGTCTCCGTATGCCCCCACCAGCATCCGAACCAAAGAGGAATCTGCACCCGTCCTACCATCAAAACGTAAAGGTCAAGACTTGAGTGAACCTCCCTCGCCGACACCAAGCGAGGAGTCGCCGTATGCGATCGTAGGCCAGCCAGCCAATCAGGACCCGTACGGCTCCCGTCACATCCCGGTGGAGACCTGGCTCGGAGCTCTGGATCTGATGCAGTACCAACAGCTCTTCAGGTCCTTCAAAGGCGTCGAGGTCAGTTACTTGAACACACTTACAACATGTTACACAATACACAGACGTTTTAACAATAAATGATTAATTAAGAAGTAAAGAACTAGTAGATGTGGTAGAGATTTTTTACTGACTTCATCAAATGTTGAAACAGTTTTGAGTTAATCACTAGAATAGTAATTATTCTTGCTCAAGGTATATCATGTATTAGAATAGTCATGCGGTAACATGCTTATATATGTATCTCAGCCTTTTGGCCACTAAGATTGTAGAGGAAACAAAAAACTTCAGCAAAACAGGAATGACATGCAAATAATCTGAAAATACATATTAAAGTAATATGTAGAGACATTGAAAAACCGCCTCTGTGGCCGAGTGGATGGGACCGGTGGCTCCTGAAGCAACGAAGCTCAGAGGCGGTAGGTGACGGGGGTTCGATCCCCGTCACCGGCACAAAGTAGGTGGAGTTTTCATCCTGGCAATGCAAAGGTTTCTCCATTCGAATGTGCTTTCCAAATTCTAAATTGTCTCCCGACGGGGGATGGGGAAGACAGGCAGAATTGCCTATCATCATGGACCGTCGTTAAATAAATCTGATTATTATTATTATTTCATTGACGCAGTTCTATGTTAATCTTCTATCTGCAGTCAGCAATATACATGATATATATAAACATGAAAACATTCATGATGAAAACAAAACTGAAAAAATTGGTTGCATACATCAGCTACTAGTACTCCATTGTGTGCCAAGTCATTCAAGCACGACATTGTGGAGTGGATGTAGTGTATTTTTCCTCGCCTGATCATTAATTGATGGCCCACGCTCTCCGCGGAAACAGCAGACAAAATATTCTGTCGATATTCTGTTCATTGACGCAGTTCTATGTTAATCTTCTATCTGCAGTCAGCAATATACATGATATATATAAACATGAAAACATTCATGATGAAAACAAAACTGAAAAAATTGGTTGCATACATCAGCTACTAGTACTCCATTGTGTGCCAAGTCATTCAAGCACGACATTGTGGAGTGGATGTAGTGTATTTTTCCTCGCCTGATCATTAATTGATGGCCCACGCTCTCCGCGGAAACAGCAGACATAATATTCTGTCGATTTTCAGTAAAATATATATGTGCACGTACCCACTGCGTCTGTAATTAGCATAATTATCCCCCGTCCATGGACGGTCTAGAGGCCTATCGCATGCCTATCCATTGTCAGTCCGTGTTCAAACAAAAAACATCAAGTGTAACTATTCTGTGGACCGATTCAGTGTGACTTAGAGAAAGATACCGGTCGTTGTTGGTTTTTCTAGTGAAGATTGCGCCCAGGACGGATGTATGACGGATTGTAGCCTTGCTACCAGTATGTTTTATAGTGCACAGTGTCACTCCCAAACAGGCAAAGTCAGCCACATCCTAGTTCAGAATAAGTGCTCATACTTAGTGGTTGGGACTGGAGGAGTGTAGGTCCAGAAACAGGATTATTTTGTTTTGACAGCTGTCAAAAATGCAGTGTTAGGCATGGATATTCACAATATTCGGTAAGTTTCTTTTTTTTCTGCTAAATCAAAATTGCACATTCATCATGTGTATACTGTAAGTAGTATGTATATATTGACCTGGATAACCTTGTTCATGGTGAAATAAGATACCTTTGAAACTTTGGTGGATGGAGAAGACATGGTGTGCGCAGTATCTTTTGACATTGTTTGAAGACTGAACAGTGAGGAATGACTTGGTCCCTTGGATATATTCAGATATCATAAATCAGATAAATCAACACTACTGCAGTGTCATGTATGTTATTGAAAAAAATATGAATTTTGTTTTTGTTTCAATTATAAAATTTCAAGAATCATTGTAAAACATTGACTGGATACATGTGACTCCAAAGCTATTGATCATGCTTATGGGAAAACTTGATATATATTTACATGTATGTATGGTTTTGAAAATTAATAACAAATTATACACATGTTGCGTTACATCAACATTAAGTAGGTGGATTTAATTCAATTTTTTTTTTACATAAATAAAGAAGGACACATACCGTAGATGTACCGTATATTGTGAATGTTTTACCC
Source organism: Terebella lapidaria (assembly GCA_949152475.1). Classification (NCBI taxonomy): domain Eukaryota; kingdom Metazoa; phylum Annelida; class Polychaeta; order Terebellida; family Terebellidae; genus Terebella; species Terebella lapidaria. The sequence goes on from OX424566.1 coordinate 37,031,393, forward strand.
TGTTTACATGATCGTGGTCTGTAATTAAAAGGACAGAGACACTGATAATTCGTCCTTTATCAGGAAAGTTAATTTTGTTTACTGAGCACTTGACTGCAGATCACAGAAGGACCGCTTATAAAAAGTGATAACTCTGGCCTCAATTCATCATATGTCAATGTTTACCCGTGTTCGGACCATAGCCATGGTACATTGAACCCTGCTTTCTCTATCATGTCTATGGTGGCCTAATATCATGAATATTCAAGCAACACTCACTCAGATTGCTGGGTCATTGTGCTAATATTGTTGGATGGGTGAAATCGGTAACAACATGATTAATTTGTTCAAACAATTTTGTCAATCCACAAGTAACTGAATAGGATGTGAAGATTACTGTTATGATATGATACATGTATCCTGTTCGGTTGGATTTGGTTTATACCCTCATGGGAGCCAATTGAGTACCATGCAAACATTGTACCTACGTTCACATTTAATATACTAATATGTAGTATGGTCAGTTAGCTTGGAGCAAATAATGTTTATCACCATCAAAAATTGTTCATCATTTCCACATGTTTCAGAAATCACCATCAGTAAATAACTAGTGTAATATTCACTTCCTGTACATGCAACATTATCATATTTTGTATACTACATGCATACTATAAATGTGTCAAATCATAAAATTATAGTATCATGTTATGGTGCATTTTGGGTGAATAATTAATCATGTTGATAATGTTGCTGGTTATCCTATCCCTGGAGATAATATCAATACCAGTGTGCATGGGTATACTATGGGATCATATCATTTTTCAGTTCCTGGTGTCTATTTTGTACAGTTTCAGTAGCAAATTCCACAAAACAAATCATAGAAAACTTATGATGTTTATCAAGTGTGTATACACATGTATATATTTTCCAGGATTTGTTGACGTTGACGGAAGCAGATATCCGGGATCTGGGAGTCAAGAACCAGGCTCACCGCGCTCACATGGTTTCTACTCTCACCCTCTACAAGGATAAACTCAACAAAAGTACGTAAAAAAACTCAACGAAAATATATTAAAGTTGAAGAAAAATCTTGAAATAAGCTCAACAAAATACATGCATGTAATATCAAAAATATAAGATTGCTTTAATTAGGTTATATGTTAACCTGTTAATCTTAGCTACGGTATAGGAACTGTGGTGACATGAACGTTCGCATGGACTGTAAAGTTGCTTATAGTATTTTTAACGAATTAGATTTAAAAAATACAAAAAACAAATAAGGTGGAATGCGCTGTCAGTACCTAGACACCATTCCAAGAATTTCACGAAATTACTTATTGATGAGAATTGACAAATGCCACATTTTAGGTTACCGGACCTTTGGTCCGATAACCTATTGGCATGGCGTTGCGTCCGTCGTCCGTCCGTCCGTCCGTCCGTCCGTCCGTCCGTCCGTCCGTCCGGCGTTAACATTTTTATCTTTAAAGTTAACGATCGAATCTTTCTGAAATTTTGCACAAAAATGCCTAAAAATATTTTGAGAAGGAGGTATTTTTTTGTTTTTTGATTTTCGCATTTTTTTCAAAATGGCGGCCGTTTTTGTCGAAAAACGCTAAATTTTGGACTTTGACGGCCATTTTCTCAAAAACTGTCTGATCAGTTTTGAGTTTTTGGTTTCAAAAGATTCCCCTCATATACCTCTGTGATATGTAAAAGTTTGGTTGCCCTAAATCTGCCGGTTTCCGTGTGGCGGCCATTTTGAATTTTTGGTGGGTCGGCGAAAAAAAAATTTTTCGCCCCAAATCGCATTACTATCCATTTTGGGCCATTTCTAGGGCAAAAAAAAATTTTCACCCTTTGAAAAAAATTTTGGACTTAGAAAATTTTCGGTACTTTTTCCCTTCATAATGGGAGCTGTCCGGACTGTACTCATAGAACGCTTGAAGATAGAGCTTAGAAATTGGCACTTTCAAATGGGAAGTCATATATGGCGACTTGTGTGGTGACCTTGAATTTGACCTTGGATGACCTTGAAAGGTCAAAACAGCCATTTTGGGGTCGAAAAACGCTCAAATTTGCACCTGGTCTGTATTTTCTCAAAAACTGTCTGATCAGTTTTGAGATTTTTGCTTAAAAAGATTCCTCTTATATACCTCTGTGACGTTTATAAGTTTTGTTGCCCTTGAATCGCCGATCTCAGTGTGGCGGCCATTTTGAATTTTTGACGAGTCGGCGAAAAAATTTTTTTTCGCCCCAAATAACATTACTATCCATTTTGGGCCATTTCTAGGCAAAAAAAAATTTTCACCCTTTGAAAAAAATTTTGGACTTAGAAAATTTTCGGCACTTTTTTCCTTCATAATGGGAGCTGTCAGGACTGTACTCATAGAACGCTTGAAGATAGAGCTTAGAAATTGGCACTTTCAAATGGGAAGTCATATATGGCGACTTGTGTGGTGACCTTGAATTTGACCTTCGATGACCTTGAAATGTCAAAACAGCCATTTTGGGGTCAAAAAATGCCCAGATTTGCCTTTGTAGATGAAATGCTTGCAGATAGAGCTCATGTTTGCATTATGAACATATAGAAAGACATATATGGCACAACTAATGATGACCTTGAACTTGACGTCAGATGACCTTGAGTGCCAAATGTCTGACTTGGAATGTGTAAATTGACCTGAGCGGCCTAAACGTTTCCACCCAACATATAGAATATCAAATGCCGCACACATACATGTAATGGTTACATCGAAGTTCATACGGATGACCTTGATTGATAAATCCCAAGGTCATATGTTTACACTGCGAACCTTGATTGGTAAATCTCAAGGTCTGTTACCTGCCAATGCTGCCATGGCCAAACCAAAATTGTCCGGTAACCTATCTTAGCCTTTGGGCTAATTTTTGTGGTTCCGTTATATGTTTATCATGTTCATATTTGTCATTGCCTTGTCATAAAATGGAGAATGGAACTTGACCAAGAAAAGTTATTCAGTGCAGACATGTCTCTTTACCGAGATTCTTATACATTTTCTTGCTTCCGTCACATCATGATTTGTCAGATTTTTTTTTTTAAATCCACAATGAAAGGTTCTTTGGTGCACAACTTCAAAGAATATCCTGTGTCATTTGTGTATGAAGCCGTCATGTAAATAAAATTCTATCACATTTCTGTATGGACTTGATTGTTGATTGGTGCACTCTGTAACTTTCTATTACCATGGTTACAGAGATGAATCGTGGCACACCCTCTAAGCCCTCCACCCCTCGGTCTGGAACTCCCCCCACACTCGACAGGTCAGTGTCCGGGTTGCTATGATCATGAAGGCATCGTTAGTTCATAGACATATGGATCATATTATAATTTTCTTTTTTAAATTCAGTGATAAATGTAACAGTACTAATATTTTAGATATTTATTTTAATGGAAAAGAACGAAATTATTTTCTAAACATGCTAAATGCATACACAATGAGTTCATCATTGATCACAAAGTATGTGGATTGTAGTCAAATAAAATACATGTACCTGAACATGCTGAAGTACCACTGAAGTTTTCCTCTATTGTCTGACAGTTTGTCGCTGCCCAGTGCCCTGAACCAGCCGGACTATGCCACGGTTCAAGCCCCGAACGTTCCACAATTCACCGCAGCTAATGTTGCCCAGGTGCTCATGGGAAACCTGCGAGATCATCCGACGATGAAAGAATTAGCGCAGTTTGCCTGGTACCATGGTGCCATACCACGCCAGGCAGCCGAGCAACTTCTGAGCAAGGAAGGACAGTTCCTCGTTAGGGATTCAACGAGCAAGCCAGGAGATTTCGTCTTAACGGCATTCTGGAATGGAGCCCCTCTGCACTTCGTCGTGAACAAGCGAGTAACCGCGACATCACCCAACAGTCCCCCAGTCATCGAGTACCAGTTCGAAGAGGATCTCTTTGACCGACCGACGCAGCTCATCCTACATTACCTTGACAACAGGAGACCTATCACACAACTCTCGGGCGCCATTATCTCCTCCCCAGTCATGCGGTCCGTCCCTCTGGAGTTCTACGACCCACGACCACCCAGTCCACTCCAGGGGCGGTCTCCACGGAGCAGTCCATGGACGTCACCTGGCCCCTCTCCCCTCAGCAGTCCGCTGGCACAGCGAAAAGTCGGGCGGTCGCAGCGGGCGGGCAGCCAACCGTTTCTCTCCATGGACGACGGGAACGGTGCAGATTCTGGCAACGGGCGCAAGGCGAGTATGCCAGCTCTACTACAGAAGTTCTCTACTCCTCCACCGGCAAACACTACGAGCCCAGCAAGTGTCAACAGGAATATGTCATCGCCCAAACCAGAGCGTCATGTGCCCATACACAACCGGACGGGCAGCGAACCGACTATCTCAGGAGCAAGAACGTTACCGGCGTCTCTCTTGTCCCGAGGCGATTCTGAGGAAGGCCTCTCGAAGCCTCCACCAAAACCTAGTCGAGTGCCGACCATCAAAAAACTATCAGTGGATAAACGGCCTGTGATCCAGGTACGGAACAAAGATCTGTATGACGATGATAAGGATTACTCGGATTATGACCAGATCAAGTCATGGCCAGCTGCTTTACAAAGGTCTGAAGACGATGCCAAGGCAAAATCACAAAGTGTTCATCAAGACATACTCAGGAATTCCAACAAACCCAACCTTTCTATGTACGATACTCCCAAAAACCCATTTAGAAATGCTAAGTTTATGTATGATACACCCAAAAATGTTCGCGAAGCTGTCTCAGACAATAGCCAAAGGCAGTACACTCTGCCGGACATGAATGCACCGTCAAGTTTTGACTTGAATCGATATGATTCAGAACTCCTAACTCCCAACAATAAACCACTGGAGCCTTCTGCAGTCACCACCATCAAGTCATTACTCCTGGACAGCAGCCCCAAGTTCATGGCTCAGCACCTGACCTTCCTTGACCTTGAACTGCTGAAGGTCACTGGCTATCATGACCTTGGACTCGGAGTGACCTCGGGACTAGAGCTCATGACCCTGCCTCAAGGTCATCGCCTCAGACAAGACATCATTGACAGGTCAGTGAAAAATACAAGTGTATCATCAAATGTCGATAGTGCTTCTGTCAAAGTCTAAAGCTTACATACCTGCTGAGTTCTGGATTAAATTATTTGTGTCTTTCAAAGTCTAAACAGTAAACATTTTCATATTGCCAGTACATGTACATTGTATTATTGATTAGTTACCAAAGCAAAATTAAGATCTTGCCATACCTTCCCATGTGAGTCTTATTGTATAGGAAGTAATTATCCAACCTAGTTTTTATGGGCGATTTATTCAGTCTGGACAATATAGCAAAAGCGTATTTCTGCAGAAATACCATTTTTCGTAGTCCTGCAGAAATACAAAATGTTGTATTCAAAATATAGAAATACATGAAACTGTATTCCTGTTATCTGTACAAAATACACAATATCGTATTTGTAGACCCTGAAACCTGTAAATTCTTTCAATTTCATTACACATTGTCAACACTAGTAACCTATCCCACTTGGCAGGTTGGGTGTAATATCACTCGAAGAACCTGTTTTTCAGTCCGTATCAATCCGTATCCAACATTCATGTTGAAAAGCTCTTTTAAGCACTTTTCAACATGAATTGCTGGATAGGGATTGATATGGATTGAAAGAGAGGTTCTTGGAGTGATATTCCACCTAAATTGACATGTGTGATATCTTACAAGTTCTGACAATGAGTAATAAAGTTAAAAGAATTCACAGGTTTCAGTGTTTACAAATACAAAATTGTGTAATTTGTACTGACAACAGGAATACAGTTTCATGTATTTCCATGTTTTGAATACAATATTTCGTATTTCTGCAGGACTACGAAAAATGGTAGTTCTGCAGAAATACGCTTTTGCTATATTGTCCGGACTGTTATTTGGCAGATTTGAAGATAAGAAAGGAAGTGCCCAATTAAATCTTGGGGTCAAATTAAGTAATATAATAAAACAGATATCTGCTTTTGCAACAGTTAAATTAAATCTCTGCCAAATAATATGGTGATTAGTCTTTTTACAGTAGTATAGTGATGTCTATAAAAGTTATTCATCACCACACAGGTACCACAGCCTTGGTCTGTTTGTGGGTCTGACGATCCTGATGTGTTCCCACCCGGGCGACAGGACACAGATGCTACAGCAGTGGATACAGATTGCCATGGAGCTGCGCGGGTCGCTAGGCAACATGTACAGCTTCAGTGCTATCATGGCTGGCATCGCGGCCAAACAGGTACAGGGTACATTTCGGTACATGTAATTGCACCTCCCATTGAAAATGCCCCAGTCAAATCGCCACACCTCCTTACGAAAACAAAATCAAGATTAGCTGCTTGCTTGTCGAGGGAGATGATTCATTTCCCTGTTCCACAAAGCAAATAAAATAGCCTTATCTTCTGAGAATTTCCCCCAGGTACTGCGACTGAGTGAGACTTGGGCATTGCTGAAGTTACGCTACGCTGAGTCATTCTTCATGTACGACCAGCGGCTGACGAGTCTGTGCCAGGCCCTGGACAACGCGAGTGCGACCCTGCCACTGCAAAACATCACCGTTCCGCACGTAATCCCACTGGCTCGACTCCTGGAGCGGGACTTCTCCGACGTTTCCTCGCTCATGACGTGGGAGGAGGATCGCGTGGACTTTGGCCTGGACACGGCGCTCGCACACTTGGACACGATCCGTATCGTCACGCAGCAGTCGGAGCTGTACCGGGCCACAGCGGAGAGTGTGATGAGAGACTTCCGGCCGCGGCGGGACCTCGCGGACATGTTCCGCACGGAGATGCACCTCAAGCTGCTGTGGGGATCTAGGGGGGCGGGTGTCAACATGACGGAACGGCTCAATAAGTTCCCTGCTGTTCTGGACTTGTTGTCGGAGAGGGTCGAGCCAGGACCCGATGCTGGGTCGCAGTCGTAGGTGATTGTGTGAGCATCCAAGTGTGTCAATGTGCAGTTTTGCTGTAAAGTTTTATGTGGGTTTAGCTCATGTGAGACTCAGTCAAGGAACCCTCAAATATGAGGCTAATCACAGTGAAATGACTTTATGTTAGGTTTATGTCAGAAGGGGTGTGCCTGATTATGGAGGATTGGGAACTGGACATCTCTGTTGTGGGCAATTGACAAAATATGTAATATTTGTTAGATGTATAAATATCTGTTTGGCTGCTTTGCCACAAAAAACAGAATGAACTATAAACTAAAAACATAGGTGTTTTGTGTTAGTAATTGTGGTAATGTTGTTGGTTGCTAGATTTTGCCGTGAGCCGCTAGCTGTATTGTATACAGTAGAGGCTTGTTGTTAATGTTGTGACACCAAAGTAAATTAATTGTACATGTATATGTGTAATGTAGCTAGTATATATTTGTATTCCTAAAGCTGTACATACTTCTTGATGTAATATTCAATGAACTCATCAGTCAGGAGAATCGAGTCACTATTTATGTACACTTTCCACGTCTGTTCACTTCCTGTGCTCCATGGATTTGTTTATCATCGCTTTTGTGGATTTTTTCTATTCTGAGAAACAAGTCAGGACTTTTTTTACTGAATGGTGCTAAAACTGGATTATTCAAACTATACACAATTTTAGAATGATTTTTGTTTTGTTTTTATACTTAAGACATGTGTACCTTGTATTCGTCTCATTTTCATATTACTTGCTTGAAATCATGGAAAATAATACTATGAAAAGGCATTGATGTTTTCACTGATCACAAAATGTTGAGGCTTATTTGAATAGTTTAATCACTCGAGGAAAAATACCATTATTTCACCTAAAAATCATTCAATAAACGTCAACACTGGTTAAAATAAACATATAGTGTAGTTTATTTTAAACATTACCCATCTGAAATACTACATGCTTCGCCAGATAATGTGGAGCATGTAGTATTTAAGATGGTAAATTTAAAAATAACGGAAAAACTATAATTGAATTTTTGGAAATTTTAATAAAATTGCAGATTATTAAGGTTACTTGAATGCTTAGTGAGTAATTGATGTTCAATACCCGTAAGATTTAGTATTGAGTATCCATCATGTTAATCAGTGCCATAAGGAAGTTGTCATGAGCAAAATCTTCTTCAATGTTTGCATTATTGTACAAAAATACCAAGCTGAAAACACTGTCATAACTGTACGATGTATGTCTGATAAACTTGTCCGAGTATTCATTCACCATGTTCACTACTTTGAAGAATAGTATCATAATGTACCTGGATACTGTGTCATTACGTTCGCCAGACCAGCAATGCATACACTGCCTGAAGACATTGAAAAATACCCATACATGGCAGCAACATTCAGGTTACCATGGAAACGTTTCATATGATCATATTTTTGGAAAGAGAGGATTGAACAAGAGCAATTATACATCAGATTTTACAATATTGACCCGATCAGAACATATCTAACACTCCTTGCACCATGCGAATGTCGCTAACTAGCTAGAGCTATGTGAGCAACTTTTGCGACATTTTCGAGATCAATTACAGTGTTTGGACTGTTGATGTGTGAAATGTTGACGCATTGGTTGTGGCTTTAACTGTGCTTCAATTTTCGTCAATTTGTGTGTTTTCTATTTCTAACACAAGACATATACAGTAAAATATCATATGCCACAAGTAAAGCAGTAAATAGTCTGCAGTGATATTTACCAATGCCAATGGCTTAATTATGTCACAATGATATTTTCTTCAAATCACAATATTGTGTTTTCGTTGTACCAAGAAGCCTGGACACCAATACATGTACATGTACTACAGATAACAAGACCACGAGCCATGTTCTAGTGCTAAGCTTTCTTTGTCGGTAAATTATACCCAGTGTGAGACATTGTCTGTTTTGTCATGTTTCATTGTATACTTTCAATAAAATGTGTGTCAAAGAAAAATATTCGCAATTTATTAGCCATCGAATGGCAAGGACATGATTACTATAAGCATGATTGTAGAATTGTTTGGCATTGGTTATGGTCATACATACACAATGTATATACATGTATATATCTTTCCATTTTCAGCAATATCTCAGAATATATATACAACTTTTCAAACCAGACTTTATACAGCACTCGTGTGATTGCATAGATCGCATTCTTTTGTTTTCCGTAAACAATCAATCATCTCGAATGGGTAGTTCATCCCTAATGAGCAGTCCCTTGTTTTGTTTGATATGAAAAATTCACAAAAGATAACAGAATACATGTAAAACAGAAGAAAGTTAAAGTAGTATGATTATAAAATATAAGCACTAAATAGGTGTAAATACATAATAGGCATAAATACAGTACTTTCTTGCTTTTTGTTGGAACATAAATTGTGAATTTCAACAAAACAGAACCTTGTGGCCTCAATATTACATATCTACTTAACCACATGCAAATTATGGAAATCAGTATCATCATTTCACAATACACATACAAATTATACTGAAAAAGTGCACTGATATAAACTTCACAAACTCACAGGAAGTTTTGATATTTAGTGAACCGGTCTCTTGTTCATGAATTCTGATATCAAACAAGAACCAGGCCCTCATTCATATATATTTTGATATCAACATGATAGTTTGTCGAATAATTGCATATTTATCAGCAGTGTGTGTTCGGTCGAGGCGAGCAGACTCTGATCCTGCCTAATGCCCGTTGTTTACTTGCTCTCTCTCAACCATTCCAAGACCTTCGGTGTGTAGTAGCTTATCAGGATATCTGCACCTGGAATTATATTGCGAAGAGTTTTAAATGACAGCATCATGAAATACCTTCGCTAAATCATACACTTTGTAGTGATGTCATTGAATTTCTGTGACTGACGGTATCAATGAAACATCATGTCCAGAAGATGGGAATAAAAATCAGAATATTCTCATAAAATCGTCCTGGCTCACTTGGATATGTATAACTAGGAATTTATTGGCTCTCCTGGATCTATTCATTTGTCATAGAAAAATTTGGATGTTCAAAAGATTTTCTGAAGTCCTGGCTTGGCTAACTACCAGTGGTACACATTTGTATCAGCACACATAGTTAGTTACAGCAACAGCAGCAACATTTCAATTAATCTATCGCCAAACCAGTTTGTCCGAGTCTTTTTACGTCATTCTCGACGAATTCTGCAAAACGTTATTATTGGCCAAAGAGAAGTTTGCCGACGTGATATGTGCAACTCGGACAACTTTTTGAGGTTTTAGCGATAGGTCAATTATGATTGTGACTACCCACCGGCCCGTCGCATGCTGGTGAGGGTCTCCATAAGGATCCGCCGCAGGTCAAAGGCTCCAGCCTGGGCCCCGTGCCACAACATCGCGTACTCTCCGGACACCTGATAGATAGCTAGGGGGTGGCTCGGGTACTAGGCAACAGTGAGGGGGGGGGGGGGGGGAATATTGTTATTGTGTTGTGTAGATGATCTATACCAGATTTGTACACAAATGATGTCACAGAAAGATTTAGAGCTATATCTCAAAATTTCATAGCAATAAGGAAATGGGAAGGCATTGCACATCAGAAAATAGATGAGAATAATTCAGACAATCTCCAATCAATCACCTTGTCTTTAGTCTGCCTAACAATGTCCAGATATGCCATTCCAGGTTTGACCATCAACATATCTGCGCCCTCTGCGACATCACGGTCCTACAACAGACATGTGAATTCATACAGGGTTATTCAATTGTTGCCTCTTTACAGACAGGGAAGTTTTATTCCGGAGGTGTCTTAACTTACAGGGACCGCTGTATATCCAAATGGGTCATTTAGAGAGTGACATGGTTACATACCACAGCCCTGATTGCGAGCCCTGAGGACCCTGGTGGAAGCTGGTAACATCTCCTGTCTCCAAACGCAGGGGCTGATTTAGCTGCATCTCTGTCGAACACATAAAATCACCCATAAAAATGTAAAAATAAACATCTGAGATTAAACGTGACCTCAGAAAAGGCCACTCACAACACAAATATATAACAGTCCATTCAATGACTCTAACCTAAATGGACCGTAGAAGCCAGACGCGAACTTTGCGCTGTAGCTGAGCACGGAGACCTTGCTGCCGAGACCGTTAGCGATCAGAGCTTGTTTGATGGCGCCCACTCGTCCGTCCATCATGTCACTAGGTGCTATCACCTGGCAACCTGTCCTCATGGGATGGAATTATCACTCGTAATGAAATCGTGATTTAAATTACTATGGATATATATTTTGATTTTCTGTATTTCGTTATTTATCCAAGGGTAACAAATGTGTCAAAATCTTTAAAATATAGACTCAATTTCTTTCTAGTTCTATAACTATAATGTAATCATGGTGATGGATTTATCCCCAAAAAAGATTTTTTAGTATACATGTACCTGCTTTAGCATATGCAAGCGCAACCTCTGCCAATCTTTGTATGCTCGGTTCATTGTTGATTGTACCATCCTCAAACAGAATTCCTGCAGGAATACCAGGTACCAGCTAGTATTTAAGATGGAGGGATGCTTGAGAAATATTACTGTCAGACCAAATACATAATAAATACTGTAAAAAGTAGGCTATGATGCCATATCATCATGTTTTAAACAAACAAAATTTATAGTAAATGATGAAAAAGGTTGAAAAATATGCTAAAACATTGAAATTCTGCACTGTAGAAAATATATGGATAACATTCATGATTTTTTGCAAAATGTGAAGCCTAAAATGAAGACTGAGATACTATAGTATTTGGAAAATGTATACATGTACATATATTTATCAGAGTACAAACCACAATGGCCGTGGTCCGTGTAGGGACAGAGACACACATCACAGGCCACGAGAAGGTCGGGGTATGTTTGCCGCAGTAACCTGACCGCCTGAATCACCGGGGTGTCCGGACTGTCAGCGTGGCTGCCTCTCGCATCCTGTAACCATGGTTACAGCAGGTCATCATCATACTCTCTGATGATTTAAATTCGGTAAACTTCCAAATTCAGCCCAGTGCGGAAATGTATGAGTAAAAACGATAAAAAAAGGTACAAGAAGATGAACAAGAATGTTCAAACAACAATAATTCATCAGACAAAATAAACATTACAGTCAAATATATTGATCAGTCATACACTAGACATGAAAATAATGTGCAATAAAAATGCTCCAAACCCATCATACCTTGGGCAGATTTGAAGGCACGCCAAATACGAGAACGGATGTCAGGCCATTGTCAATGGCTGGTTTGAGAGCAGTGACGATCCTGTTTACTCCGTATCGCGCCTGTCCAGGCAAACTCGTGATCTCCTCGACAGCATCAGGACTGTCTCTGAGGAAAACGACACATTATCAAAGAGAAAGTCGAATTAAGTCAAGTATTCTCAAATCAAAACATATAACAGATTAGCTTATGGTTCCAATAGAAGAGCGGTGCCAAGACTCTCAACATTAGCACATGTAAAATACCGGTATATGAAATTTAAAGTGGAATAATCAGTGCGCATTGGAACTTTTGCACTGTACAGATGCTTTGGTGACAGCTACTGATAATTTTCAGCCGGAGAACCAAAAACGGATTATGCCACTTTAAAAATAGTTTCGCACGGAATGGTTCCCATGCAGTGATGCAAAATTGAAATTAAATAGCTTAGAACATAGAAAAATACACAGCCCTTCGAAAATACATGAGCTTCGAAGGCGAAGCAGCCGAAACAGGTGAGGTATGGAATACAATAGCGACCGAAACTCCTATCGCAATCTTTTGGGACATATGCTATCCAATTGATTGATAACGAATTTCAGAAACCGATTAGGCTATTCCACTTTGAGAGACATCATAATCCCTATAAGTGATTATTATGAGTTAACTTCAAAAAGTTAACCTAGATATGATGTTCAAAACATAAGACTTCAAAACAATATATAAGTTATTGCTATTTAGGGACAATTGTCAGATTATGAAAGGAAGATCATATATATAGCACTTTTTTCTTCAAAAGAGAGGGACACTCTACTTCTATTTAGCATGGTTAGGGCAATGGCATATGTTGGATAATTTTGAACCGATACAAATCATTAGGGCTAGATACAGTTTATAAAATAAAACCACATTGCCAAATCAATTCCATACTAGTATGTTCCATCAGAACGTGAATGCTCATACTGCAGACCCGTATCTCGATCACTCAGGGACTACATGACGCCCAACACGATATCCTCTGTCAAAGTGTGCATACCCGGCGTGACACGGCGATTTGTGTATTGAACAGCCGGCATGTTCCCGACCTGCTCCCGCTTGTAGTACAGAGTTAGAAATGAAAAAATTGGGTTCCTTACGTTATGAAGATGGGGAACATCAAGTTGTCAGGTGTTATGGTGGTTGACGTTGTCTGCCATCGCCGTAGAGTTTCATGATGGTAGCCGCTATGAAGAAACACGTGTGAGTCCATGTTTATGTTTTTGGGACAAGGTTGTTGCGCCGGCTTTCACTGCCGGAACTACTTTTAGGGCCAAAACCAATTCAGGGTACTTCATGGTAACATCACCAACACACATTTGGCTGAAATTTTCAATGACCCAACAAGAATTGTTACTAGTAATTATCGAGGCGAGTGCCAGATGGATCATTTGAGATTAGTTTGAAGTACCGAATGTGGTACGCAAGCATATTGCTGGCAGGTCTGACCAGAAATGTATTTTGATCTAGCATAATGTTCAGCTTACAGACATCAGTTATACCTTGATAACAGTTTAGGGGATTTTATTTCAAAGTTAACAACCAACGCCTTACAATTTAGATCGGAAGAATTACACTTGCGTATCTCTTTCATCCGAGTATCTAACAATTTTCAAACAAATTTCTTAGTTAAAGCAGTTTTGCTAAAACAATACACAATTTAATAAGCAATAAGAAATTGTCAAACGTGTCTAATGACGATTAAAGTCTGTCTTTAATGGCATCAGTTTTCTCCGATTTTAGCAAACAAAATCCATTTACTGGTTGTAAACAATTAAGAGTGTGACAGTATGTTCATCGAGTATCAAAGAAATTGAAAAAGTTGACAATCTACTCGAATGATATTCTAGCCGCAATGAAATCGGGTGTGCTCTAGCTAAATATGATGATCTGAGGATTGCACGAAATATCAAGCAAATGTACAAAATCGTGTTCGGGTCCGGCATTTCCATGATAGGAATAAAATAACCACAAGGATAGATTGTCAGCTTGTCATATTTTTTTTTTGATGGAAGTCTTAATTTGACGGAATATTCCCGTTTGATGCCCAGGTTAAGTGTGTCAAGTGATACCAGATACACGATGATAACGCCTACTTCCGCTGAACTGAACTGCGGCATGAGAATATAGTTTAACAGCATTTAACAATTAGTAATTTAAATAATTTACTGTCAAGGTTTGATTTTCATCTGAGTTTGATGGATCCCTATGTTTCTGTGAATTGTTGAGATTAAATGTTGAGATGAATGAATAATTATAACGAAAATGTCCTCATTGTATTTCGATATTTCAGCCACAACGTAGGTTGAGAAGGTGCGAATGGGTCATTCGGTGTTGTGGAGGGTGGGAGGCGAAATCCGACAGAAAACAACAAATCCTGCTCATTCGAAATAATAAATAAGTCAAGTAAACTTCTTGATTTTCAGTTGCAATTAAAGATCCTGTCACAATACAAAGATGACAATAAAGAACGGGAAAAAAAACCCCGCAATGAAATTATATTTATTTATTTATTTGTTACAGACAGTGTTCTGGCCATAGTTACAACAATAAAAACAATAAATAGATACAAACAGCGGATGTACCAGACACTACAAAACACAATACACTTTGAAATACAACTCCTTAGTCCACAACATAACAAATTGTGACTGATGAAAAATATCACAGCACCTGAGTTTGGACAGAATGCTGTTGTTTGACAAACTAATTCTGGTAAAAAGACTGTAAAAGGTTTTCCGCCTAACGGCGTGAAAATTAATGACATTTGCATTTTAACGAACATACCACTGGCACTACATCGGCTATGCAACTTAAACAAAATTCGAAAAGATTTGTTGTAGGCAACAATAATTGACTATTGCTCCATAGAAAACACATATAGATATTAGAAATATAAGCTAGAAAAAGCTTCCGTTTAACCAGAAATGTACAAAAATAAAACTTACGGACCAGTGTATAGTTCCGAGTGTACAAATTTCTGAGCTGATCCTTAATGTCGGAGTCATCACGGAGATCATGTGTGAGACTATGACCCAGATATTTATAAGAGTTGACAAGTTTCAGAAAGTTTGAACCAAGTTTAACATCTGTAAATAAGTTGGGATTTAACACTGTTAAACGTGATATCATGGGATTGACCATAATCTGAGCATACATCAAGAAGTTTTTGTACACCTTTAGCAGAGGGAGCAAATTAATATATGACAATGTCATCTGCATACATAATATGATTTACAATGGTGTTACCACAAGCACAACCAGCAGGAACTAACCCAAGTTTAACGTTTAGGTTATTAGTACAAGTTGAATAATATAGGGGATAAGACACCACCCTGGCGAACGCCATTACCTACATTGAAGAACTCGGAGGTTACAGAACCCCATCGGACACACACCTGTTGATGACAGTACCAGTATGCAGGTATGCAACAAGCCTTATAATAAATAGAGGGATACCTGCCGATTCCATTTTAGAAACAAGATGGGAGTGCTTAACATGGTCAAAAGCTTTAGATGCATCAAAAAAAGCAACAACCATGTGTGAACCATGACTTGTATAGTACTTCAAAGGTCTACTTCAGTCGGTGTATCAATTGTAGAATAAGAAATAAATCTATTAGTAAACACTTAATATGAGCCCCCTCCTTCCCCCTCTACACCCGGGCCTCTACATGGCTAACGTCAGCTCAACGTGTAAAAAAAACCTGGTGCCGGTAGATTCTATGTATGCTAAGGTGTCTGTATTTTGATCTATACAGTTGTGTATTTGCGTTGTTTTTCTGATTTTGATTTTTATATGCACGGCTACACAAACATGCATTGTGACCGAGATTTCGAGCTGGGAAATGAGATTTTAAAAAAGCTAGAGAAAATAGCGCGCACCTGTCTCAGCAACCCGCAAAGTGGCGTCCCCTTACGGACATAAAATGTAGTATTACGGTCGTGCTTCGGCTTCGATAAGCAATAAAATAGTTCCCGCACGATGTGCTCCTTTAGCGTATTTTACGGGTTTCAAACACTAAATATGCTAACAATCTGAAATTTGTGTATATGTGATATATAGTCGGGAATATAAATTACTTATTAGTATCAAATATTTCGTTTCTTCGCTGATGTTGTTGTATCAATACGCCACCGGAAGTAGGGAGTTCAAGTTTTGGTCTCCAGATGCAGATGGTTTTTTGAGCGACATGAAACAAGCACACCCCTTGTCGTTCTTTGGATACCAGCTGAAATTTCGTCGGATCTAAACAACTATTTCGAAAAATATCGGGATATTTGGTTCAAGGAATAATATGGCTTCAATAACACACGAAACAAATGCGGATTTATCGCTCACAGTTGAAGGGTGGCTGAATGTTTGGGGTGAGTTTCCATGCAAATTTCCCGGCCGATAGCTCATGGTAAAGTTCCTGGTCTGTGTAACGATGTTACTGTTGGTGACATTGTGGTGTTTGTCAAGTTTTAATGTTTGATTATGTTTCAATGAACTATAATTTCCATCAACACAGATAGATGCATAATGTGAAAATATATATCAAAATGTATGTCATATACATGTCATTGTCATGGTGTATTGAATGAAAAATGTTTCTGCTGTCCTCGTATTTATTCTGATATATCGTGAATTAGCCCTGTTTTGTGAATTCATTCTGCAGAAGTTTCTGATATATCCACCTTTTTCAGCTCAATCAGCTGGGACGAAGGGAAACGAATCACGATTGGAAAGCTTGTCACACAAAGGAACCAAGAACTCTTCATGATTGTTCTTGAGATTCTGTATAATTTTAAATTGCACTTTCAGGAAGGACTGATAGGGAACTTCTAAAGAGGAATGAATGACATAAAACGATTGATTTTGTTTTGGTGACAAATAGTATTAATAATGCTCGCAGATTATGTGTGAAGAATTATCTCGTCTCCCCGGGCATAAAACATACGTATGGTTACTGATAGTGGTCGGGAAAAATTGTGAAAATTATATTTTACATGAAGGAATGTATTGCATACATATTAGGTTACCGGACCTATGGTCCGATAACCTATTGCCGTCACGTTGCGTCCGTCGTCCGTCCGGCGTCCGTCGTCCGTCCACAGCTGTATCTTTAAAGTTTACAGGCGGATTTTTCTGAAATTTTGCACAAAAATGCCTAAAAATATTTCAAGAGGGGGTTTTTAGGTTACCGGACCTATGGTCCGATAACCTATTGGCATGGCGTTGCGTCCGTCGTGCGTCCGTCGTCCGTCCGTCCGTTCACATTTTTATCTTTAAAGTATATGGTCCGATCTTTCTGAAATTTTGCACAAAAATACCTAAAAATATTTCCAGGAAACGTTTTTTTTAGTTTTCAGATTTCCGCATTTTTTTCAAAATGGCGGCCATTTTCGACGAAAAATGGCTGATTTTGGACTTTGGCGGCCATTCTCTCAAAATCTGTTCAGTAACTTTTTTTCTTTTTGATACATAACACTCCTCATATGTACTCCTATGAAGTCTATAAATTTTGTTGCGCTTGAATCGCTCGAAGTGGGCCATTTTGGCCCAAACTCTGATTTTGAATCAATTGTGGACATATAGGAAATGATATATGCTGAATATTCTCGTGACCTTGAATTTGACCTCTGACCTCGGTTTCAAGGTCAGAGCACAAAATGTCTAATATCTTGCTTATTATCGACTTTACAGCTTAGGAATCAATTGTGGACATATAGGAAATGATAAATGCCGAATATTTTGATGACCTTGAATTTGACCTTTGACCTCATTTTCAAGGTCACAGGGCAAAATGGCTAATATCTCACTTATTATCGATTTTACAGCTTAGGGATCAATTGTGGACATATAGGAAATGATATATGCTGAATATTCTCGTGACCTTGAATTTGACCTCTGATCTCGATTTCAAGGTCAGAGCACAAAATGTCTAATATCTTGCTTATTATCGACTTTACAGCTTAGGAATCAATTGTGGACATATAGGAAATGATAAATGCTGAATATTCTGATGACCTTGAATTTGACCTTTGACCTCATTTTCAAGGTCACAGGACATAATGGCTAATATCTCGCTTATTATTGACTTTACAGCTTAGGAATCAATTGTGGACATACTAGAAATGACTTACGCCAAATATTATTCGTGTCCTCGAATTGACCAATGACCTTATTTTCAAGGTCACGGGACAAAATACTAATATCTAAAATATATATTGTCCGGTAACCTTTCTTAGCCCTTGGGCTAATTTTTTTTAGTTTTTTGATTTTCGCATTTTTCTCAAAATGGCGGCCATTTTTGACGAAAAATGGCCAATTTTGGACTTTGGCGGCCATTTTCTCAAAAACTGTCTGATCAGTTTTGAGATTTTTGTTTCAAAAGATTCCCCTTATGTACCTTTATGATGTGTATAAGTTTTGTTGCCCTTGAATCGCCGGTCTCCGTGTGGCGGCCATTTTGAATTTTTGACGGGTCGGCGAAGAAAATTTTTTTTGCCCCAAATCGCGTTACTATCCATTTCGGGCCATTTCTAGGCAAAAAAAATTTTTTCACCCTTTGAAAAAAATTTTGGACTCGGGGAAAATTTTCGGCACCTTTTTCCTTCATAATGGGAGCTGCCAGGTCTGTACTCATAGAACGCTTAAAGATAGAGCTTAGATATTGGCACTTTCAAATGGGAAGTCATATATGGCGACTTGTGTGGTGACCTTGAATTTGACCTTGGATGACCTTGAAATGTCAAAACAGCCATTTTTGAGTCGCAAAATGCCCAAATTTGCACCTTGTTTGTCTTTAATCGAAAACTGTCTGATCACTTTTGAGATTTTTATTTCAAAACATAGTAATTGGGGTTTTTGACATGATGTGTATAAATATGTATATAGTGTATAAAGTGCCTTGAATTGCTCAAAAGGCTAGAAATTTAGGCTGAATAGGCCCCAAATTTAATTTTTGGTCGTTTTCCTTCAAATTTATCTGATCAGTTTTGAGATTTTTGTTATAAAACATGCTAATTGGGGTCCCTGACATTGTGTATAAAGATGGAGTGCTTTGAATTGCTTAAAAGGCCCCTTGAGTGTGTAAATTGGCCTCTACAGCCAAAAAATGTTTGTAGGTATAGCTGGAATTGGAAGTCATATACATGTATACCACATATATATGTGGCTTTTTTGGGTGACGTTGAACTTGACGCCAGATGACATTGAGCGCTATATCTCAGTGTCACGTCCAACAAGAAATGTGTAAATTTCGTTTATAGACAAAAGACTTGTAGATAGACCTTGTATTTGTATTTTGAACATACATGAATACAAGGTTATATGCTGCACACTTAATGATGACATTGAAGTTCACGAAGATGATTGGTTTATCTTAACGTCATATCTCACCTGTCCTGTTTCAACTAAAGTTGTCCGGTAACCTATCTTAGCCCTTGGGCTAATTTTTTTAAGTCTCCTATGGCATCAATAATGCTACAATGAAGTTTATGTTTCGAGTGGTTAGTATGGTGCTGGAATATAAAGATACAGGACTTCACAAAAACTGCAATTACAAACAAGGATGTTACTATCTGAGGTGAGTGGAACTCTTGACCAACATAACTCATACCCCGATGCCCAGTCAAAGGTATCCTGACTCAAATACCATGGACATGACTTTTGTGGGTAATAAAGCTTGACCTCCTGCTGTGATTGCTTATGGCCTGTAGCAAGGGGGTGGGAGCTAGTTGTCCTGCACTACAAGTAGGGGTACGGTTTACAGAGGTATGTTTACATACATGCTCAAGCCAGTACATACAGAGGTGTCATACTGCATACTGCCAGAGCTCTTGTGCTTGATTCTGCTATTTTGTTGAGCGACTGTGAAACAAATTAACCGTGTGAAACTCATTTTTCGGTCACTTGAGTTTGGAACTTAAAACAAATGTATTATAATCATGCTCCATCTAGAATACCTAGATACAATGAGCATACATTTGGGTAACTACTAGTACATGTATTCAGTAATTTTTCCATTATCTATTTCATTCCAAAGCTGTACATAATAAAAAAACCCAACATGGATGTGTGGTTGCTGTAATGCATGAGTGCATCCACATTGTATCATGGTTGTTCACCCTCCTAGTAAAACAGGACTGGTGTCATTTCCATACAAATCCTGCGGTTGTTTTATGTCTTGGCTATAGATATCACGATCTCTGTGGGAGCGAGTAAAGTACCCGGTACGTTAGCTTGGGGCACTGGTGCGATATTCTTGGCTGGAGTCTGCTGATGACTTTACAGGAGAAATAATTGATTGTTGTTGGGGAGGTGGGTGTTGTATGTGAAGTACTGTTCACCCACATACTATAAATTAGCTGGATATCCTGGTAAAATGAGGTCTTCTTGTGTGTAGTGTTTGTGGTAGAGCTTGCTGTTACTAGTGTTTTGTTGTCATGGTTACATGCCAAGCAAACATCAGGTGACAGCTCACGAGCGATTGAGCTTGTGTTTGTGTGTACTTTTAGTAGTAGATTGATATCTGAAAAAAGGTTTGTCATTGTTCTGTAAAGGAAGAATTATCCACTGCAATCAAATCTTAATAAATGACGGTAATGATAATTGAGCTGAGGTTGGTAACAATAACAATTTTCCCATCACTGATTAGAAGAAGATTGTCCAGTTGAGTGTGTTTTGTTCTATTTCCTGGTATTCTTCATCCAGGGCAGCCACAGTTAATTAGTTCTTGGAACTCATTATATCACCCAAACCAACATTGACTAAATCTCCCCCTCCCCTTTGCTGTTCACTGGAAGATCTGTCGTTTGGTTGTTTTGAATGAACTGCTCCACTATATCAGCATGATCAGTTCTAATAAGTACCTCTACACTAGAGTTCTGGTGTGCAGATTGTTATCAAAGCCTTGCAGCTGTTTGGTTCTCAGCATGCATGCTAAACAAAATACCAGCATACTAGTATGTAATGTGTATATTTTGAACACCACATGTATTAGTAATGCATAATCTATTCTAATCATGTACATGTCTCTGCGTTTTCATGCTCACTGTTTTAAAAAATGCACAGATTTTAGCTTTCAGTATGATAATATACTGTATATGCGATGTACATTAATGGAGGTTGATTTGTTTGAATTTCTTGGTTCAATTCCTTTTGGATCAGATGAAGCAAATCCATGAAAATATTGGGGGGAAATTAATCATTCACTAGTACCTTGTCATCAGTGATCACTTTTTTCTTCTTTCTTGTTGATTAAAATCGTTTTTTGGTTCTGAGGAAATTTGTGGGTGTGCTGAATAAAAAAAGTTCTAAATATATCTTTTTTACGCAGTAAATTTTTTCTCCTAATTTTCCAGACATCTGGAATGGATATACTACAAAGATGTCAGTGGGTGTATATTGAATTTTCGGTAAAATTTATGTGTTTCTGCTAATATAGTGAGGGCAGAGTTTGCTAGACGAATGTTAGACAATGGATTCAACCTCAATTGAACAGCGTAGAATTTAGTCATAGAACTCCCATTGGACAACAGTAAATATCAATACTGTCCATCAAAAAAAAATTCTGCTATTAAATCTAGGTTTTAATCTCACTCAGAGTCGAACAATGCTCAAATTTACTTCTTGATGTTGGCAATATTTGATGTAGTGCAGATCTTTGAGTAAATATCAGTGATTGTCTATTCATAGACACTTTATCTTGTTCATATGCAGTACAGCCAGTGTTCAACTCAGTAATCTTCCCAATTGAATGCAGATTTATCAGGTATTCAGTTTATTTATGGATTACCTGATTGATAAATATGTTGAGAAGTACTGATAACACACACCAACAGTCATCCGGGAATTGCTGTGTGTATCATTGCTCACTGATGATTATATTATACATATACTGGTAGTAATATAGTTCTATATCATATTTAGAATTTATTCTTCAGTTAGATATTGATAATATTTGGATTATATGATTATTGCATGTTATAAAAAAATGATCCAATGATATATTTTTTTTCTGAAGGATGTCGAGGTTTCAATTATATACCCATGTCACTAATCCAAAATTTCAATCAGTCCATTCTGTGACCATGGGATATCTGACAGCATCTGATGGTAACCATGGTTACTAGGCCATGGGGAGGGATTGGAGCAAGTTTATTCTTTCCCTCTAAGCACCTCGAAGTGCCCTGATGTAAACAATAACACATGGACTCGAGTTTGTAAACAGAAGCACATGTCAGGTGCCCTTGGAAATAAACACTGGAATTCATTCTCGGCCAGATCAAGCCACTCGATCAAATTGTACTGTCTATTGAGTCACATGGGTAATTGGGTTTACACATCAAAGTGCTCCGCCTACCGTTTGTACATTAAAAGTTGTCATATTCAACATTGTTTGCTTTTACCAGTATGTATTCGTACAAACTCCTATCTCAGATGACAATTATCATCTGTGGAGATCCCCAGAGGTAATTCCCAACCCACAGCTGTTTGGCCAGGGATCAACATTAGGAATATAACACAAGTGGCCCTATGGGGCCAGTAACATCTGGAAGTTACTGGCCCAATCCATAATCTACTGGCCCCACTTTCAAAGTTCACTAACAATCGGTGCACACTTGAATATCAAACACTGATGCTTTTTCATAAAGAAGCAACATGGAAAGTCTTTCAAAGGATGTGAAATATTGTGAAGTAAAATTCAAAGAATGCAAGATTTTATACTGACCCAGTGGGGCCAGTGACTTAGGGAATCTGGTGGCCCCTACTGGCCCCACAGGCTCAAAATATGGTGTGGGGCCAGCGGGCGATCCCTGTTGGCTTACACCATGTGCACAGGTCTTGTGTTGTTATCTAAGTCAAGCTAGTGAACTATAGTACATGTGTATATAGTAAGTTTGAAGGTGGCCTGAAGGGGCCCAAGTATCATATCCTGCGCCTTCCTGTATATTCAATAAGGATTAAAAAGGTGCGAGACAGATTAAATGGTATGTTTTCAGTGGACGAGTAGTAATAGGGAGCAGTGTACGGTACTTGGGCCAATGAAGGGATAAGGGGATCTTTGGTCATGAATTGATGTTATTATTATTCCTGGCAAATCATAAAATGAGCGATCCTAGATGCGTGAAGTGACTCATAATCTGACTGTCAGTTTGCCATGTGTACAAACAATAGCAGGTGATAATTCAGTCAAGCTTAGCTTAGTATAGATTATGCTCAATCTCTAGGCTGTCACGTTAAGTATGCTTGACATGAAACATAAAAAAAACAAAGCCATCGTTTCAAGAGTTATGGGGGGAAGGGGGTGTCTTGCTGATTAAACCTATAAACCTCTGCTCCTGTATGGTAGATATCAATGTCGAAATACAGTAGAAACATACAGTCATGAAAATTCATGTGATCAGGATGTAGTGATGTTATTTAAAGATCTGACATTTGCACAGTGTTGCCAAAGTTGTTTGTCATAGGAAATGACTGATGTAATAGAAGATAGAACACGATTTGTGTCTGCGCTTTGTAGATCTATTTCTTGTTTTGTGGCTGCTTTCTTTCGCAAAAATGTTGACGACATTCTAGGCATATCGCAAAATTTGGCAGATGTCTATTCTTTTAATTTTAGTGCATTGACAAACTACTCCAGATGTTTCAATTAGAATTTAAGTGTGGAATTCCTGACTGGGACTGGAATGAAACAGGTCATATGATATACTAGTAAGCAACCAATGGTGTAACAGTTTTTAGTACAGAAGATCTGTACCACTTGTATTGGGAGCTTTTCCCCCAAAAAAGTTGCAGTATTGAAGCATTCTGGAAATTATTGATCATTCCCCCAGCCCATTGCATCAATGAGGCAAATGTCACTGCCTGAATAACCCTACTTCGGTAAACTTTCCACCTCCCCAGACGGTTTCTGTGACTTTCCATCATTAGGGGTGCTATTGAATAGCCGCAGGCCCCAGCCAGTCAGATAGAGAAATCTCTCTGTCTCTTCATGTATCGCCTCTGGGGAGAGATGGCTCTATTGGTCCTGTTGACATATGGAATCAGGGTTTTCTGCTCCCACTTGGTCTCACCTGATGTCCTCGGTGAAAGGGAGGGTTTATTATCAGGTAAGGGCAAGGTTTTCCCCGAGAGTGTTCCTGACAAGAGCTAGTATTGTGTCGGAAGATTTAGTGCTGGGTAATGACGTCAGCTCGTGAAGGCAAATCATGCACCAGGGATACGTGTAGCTGTGCCTGTGTTGTTGACACTGTTCAAAAGCAAATTTTAGAGCAGAAATCAGAAAATAGTTTCCTGTTTAGTAGTCACCTGGCATGATACAATGTAGAATTGTAATACACATCTCACAACAAATTGTGAACCATGTATTTGTCGAATATAAAAATTTACCAAAAATTTTGAACGAAGTATACCAGGTATTAGTCCATTAGATGTATACATATACTTTTGAATCAAGAGATATTTCAATGACAACTATACCTACATACTAGTATACCTACTAGCATGTATTTCTGCTACAGTACTAGTATTTTGGTTTCACATGAACTTACATACTGTACAATGTACAATAATAAATTACAACTTCTAGCACCAGTCCTGGATACTAAAACTTGTAGTTTGTAGGAATTGTCAATGGTTTGAGGCATATACATGTAGACCAGTGTCCTTGAGGACAGCACAGTGGTCATTTACCGGGTAATAGGATCTGACCCTGTGTGAGATACAGATATTGGGCGACGCCGCTGGAAGTGGTAGCTTCTTTTTTTTTGAGGGTCACAAATTCTCAGCGCTCTGGTGAACCAGGAATACTAGTATTGACCTGGCTGGCTCAGTAAAAGTGTTGCTATTTCTCCCCACTGCCATATTTGGTCTGGGGGCAGCAGATAGTGGGAAATGAATGGTTATGTATTGAGCATGATTCAGATAGAATCTGTCATAACCATAAGTGGATTTCTGTGTTCCATGTCCATTATTGTCCACTGCATGCCATACTACATGTGTGGCATGTAGATCATGACAATATTGGGAATTTTGAATAAAATGTTATGTCCATGTTTTTGTTGGTGGAAATATCCAATCTATAGTCTTTTATGGTAAACATTAGATGCAGATTTTGTGTTGTTTTCCTTCTCTTGTTATATGTTTGGAGATCAAGGTACTAGTATAATAGTACTACATGTAGTTTGACAATTTACGATATTGCATTCTGCAAACACTTGCAATCAATGTGTCAATGAAAACAATAGAATTCAAATGTCTTAAATAGAGAAACCATACATGATTGTGGCTAGGGAACAAAACAATAGAGGGATAGGTCGCTGGTTACCATAACAACAAGCCAAGACATCTAGGAAGGACATTTTGGCTGTGACAGCAATCATATCGATGTCACTGGGACATTGCCTTGTTGATGCGACAACTGTTTCCAAACAATGTCGTGTCCAAGGTGACAGGCCCACAACGGGACATAACGGTCCGAGAAACACCTGCAAAGGAGTGCCACACAAAGGGATATTACAGTCGTTACTGGCCCTCGAGCAGTGACCAAGGTGAATGGTCAGTCGCAAACGAGGAAATGACAGCAAAGGGACGTCCGACGAAATTTTCGACAATGTTTTCATGTCGTCTTCATGGTCATCATTGTCTGTTTTAGGAGACAACAGATGTTTTCGTGAATATTTGATGTCGTGACATGAAAAAAGCATGTCAGAGGTGCCATGTTCGTTGTGATTGTATTGGTTATTTGGTTGGGGGGGGGGGGGGGGGTTGAAGGTCAATGGTTATTGCTAGCACACTGTCCTTACAACAATACTTTATGTTTGGTCACGTGTACATGATTGTGTGGAGCAACACCTGATGTCACACGCGTCTTTGTTCTGTTACTCCGCAACTTGAAGTGCGGAAGTCACCACTCTTCACCTCGATAAATCTGTGCAAAAAATTGAAGAGGTGTCTATGAAGGATACAGTTCTCTTCCTGAATTATACAATTTCATGCTGATTTTTTATGTACTATTATAATGAATGTGATATGACATTGCTAACTTGTGACTTTGATGGATGTGACTGTTGTCAGTTTCGTGAGATCACGATCTTGGGTTTTCCAGCCAGCCAGGATGTTCATTTTGCCGTGCTTAATTAAATGTTTAATTAAATGTCTTCTGCGATGAAATATTTATGTACATTTGTATGTTGTTTTGTGAGCTTGCATGTTCTCATTCGCAGTACTTATTGAATTGGATCCTTTGAAAGAATTTACCCTGATTCGCTGGTTCATGGCAGAGCTGCATTTAGAAAAAGCTACCCCTTAAAGTATTACATCACTGGTACCCTCCAATACATGTACTTCCTCGTTCTTTCCATGCCACTCTCCGTCAGCGTATTCCTCCAGACTTCCCCACAATGAGACACCGATCTGTCTCCACCAGAGGCTAAACACAGGGAGTGACGCGAGGAACTTCATTATTTTTGAGGGATTGTTCAAGGGTGAAGTTTTCTTGTCCCATGCAATTCATCATACTGTGTTTGTTTGTACTTGCGGGATTAACTACAATTGTCTGTTGTTGATCAATGAATTGATGAAAAAGCATATATTTCAAACTCGTTCTGCAGGTGAAGGACACAGAGCTGCTATCATCTGTTCATTGATAGAACTTACATGTATGCGATAAAAATATGTGTAAATTTCAATATGTGTCAAAGAGAGCACCATCATTTGTTCATCATGTCCATTAAATCAAATGTCCTTTGTACAACCCGACCATCTGCCTGCCCGAAGTGTCCACATGATAAATATTATTGATGGTCATCACATTATAATTGTCTTTGTTCTGAGGTCATCTTCACAGCGGTCAATGTTAATTGTATGGTCAACAGTGGAGGACAAGGTGAATGACTGTAGTCGTGGCGATGGCATGTTACATGGCATCAAGCATGGAATAGAAAAAGGAAGCTGAAATATAATGGAGCTCCATAATTTGAATTTTTTCCATGTTTTATTGGCATTGGTTCTCTCTATGAAACTACACTATATCCCTTGACAATTAACTGAACAGTGGATCCATGATGTAGAAAAACACATCACGATCTTGGTGAAATGGTCAATAAATTATGGCTTGGCGACAGAATGAGGCTTTTATTTTCACTGACTAGCCACACTACAATACCCGTGAGACGCAATAATGGCCGTCAAGGGGCGTTATATATTACAGGGAGATAGGCTGATGTTTGGTTCTCTGTTGTGCTGGAGTGGGCTGGAGAGCGAGCTGGTCCAGTTCGTTACTGAGGGTTGTTTGTGCTTGTCGGGTTTAGAGGTGAAACTAGTTTTGTACATAGACTACATTCTAGGGCTATGGGTGTGTGGGGGAATGCTTCAAGAATAAAAGCAAAAGTTTTTCACATGGACATGACAATGTACTTGTAATAAAATATCCTGGAGACAGGGAAATGAAAAAGCCGTCTATATTGTGCCATGCCATGCTGAAGAAACATAAAACATTCCTGCCTCTAGAATTCACATCTTGAACAGACAAAGAAATTGGAAAAAAAATAAAAAATTGAAAATGTGAAAACAAAGCCAACTGGTAGATAGACAAAAGTTGTAATTCTATTAATTCATGGAATCCACTTGTACACAAAACAATCTGTCCAAGTACGGTACGTCTCTGCTATAGCAGTAACCATGGTAACAAAACACAGGAAGCACAGTGATTTAGCTTGTTTAGTTTCCATGCTGGAGAGGCCACTCTCAGCCGACACTCTGGTGAATTGAAGTCTCTCAGAGATAATTGTCAGTAGTGTCGTCTTTTGTGTCGTTTTGGGCACTCTCTCAAGTTGCTGCTTCGTTTTCTGGGAAGCTTTTCGTGTTTAGGAATTGCTATAAATTGGATGCCTTTTTATAAATGTCAACAACAAAGTGATCTTAACAAAACTGAAGAAATTGAATGTCAGAAAAAGCAGAAGATAGGAGATGGCTCTTGACACCATCAAATTGTCAGTGAACAATATACACATATATACATGATATAGTACTAGTATCACTGAGTGATGTGGAAGATTTGATTAATGTTCTGAGGATCTTGTCTCTGGTATTTTGCCTGGTGCTAAGGACTTCAATGCCTGGCCTGTGTTGCCCAAAAATGTACTTATACCTTAGAACATGTAGAAATACAATGTTGTCTTCTGGGCAGAAGGCGTGTAATGAATTGCTTTATTTCCTTCTTGTCAGTCGCTCCATTACAATAATAACAGGGTTGTATACTTTAGCAGGCTAGCTCACAATGCACGATTCTGGTCACATTCTACCCTTAAAAGAAGTGAATAGAATTACTTCCCAAGGAATTTGTGAAAAGAAAGCTCAGGAAATTTAAGTGTACTAGTAATAGTGATTGGTAAACATGACTAGATCTCTTCAAAATTAATTGAAATCAAACAAAATTTACGTGAAAAAAGAAAATGTAAATTATGTTTTGCATTGGTATGAACTAATGGCGTTTCAGCAGATTAGTGCCATTTTATATAAAGTAGAATTTGGTCATTTTTATCTAAAGTAGAATTTGATGCATTTCCTGACAAATCTTCCTCTTGATACCTGAAGCTCATATTATGTTCCTGTTGGTCACAGTATTCTAGACACATTCGAGTAAGTGTTTGATCAACATTGACACCTGCATTCTACTACATGTTATGTACCAGTATTTTATGTCTGTCCTCTTCTGGCAAACTTTGACTGTATTCATCCAGGCTTCAGGTGTGTGACTCTGTGCTTTCTCACTGCCTTGGTATAGGGCTGAACTCCTGGTGATTTCTGAGGGTTTATATAGCTGGTTCATTGGGCCCATGTTTGGGTCTGTCACTTATATGGTGCTGTGCACGCAGAAGTCTCTGGCTGATTGAAAAACACCCTGTTATCTGTGTGAAATACAAATTCACCTGTTGTTTGTGGATAAATGAGCAGCTGAATGGATTTCCTCTACAGACCAAACAGGAAAGCGTTACTTTGAAACTTCACAATTTGTGTTTGAGTTTGCTGCGGGTACAACGTCCTTTCATTAGCGAAGTTTCTTTACTGTGTAAACTTTCAGCCTGTCAAAAGGACTCTCACAGATCTGTTCATTAGCATGCACATGTGTGTACCTCTTTACCCATGAGGAGAGGAAGCAGTTTACTTTCTGTGAACTTTTGGGTGTGTGCCCACAGAAAATATTTATGTCTGCCCCCTAAAACATGACAGTTTTATCTGAGGACAACTTGTGCCGCACCACGGCAAGTTGTACTGAACATGTTCTTCATGAAGTCCAGAAGACAAAACTACGTCAGTAGATGTCTTGTAAGTGAACTGGCTCTATCCTAGTCCTAGGTCTCATTTCAAGGGCTTGTGATAAATGCGAAACACTCACAATACCAGTACAGTGGTCCCTGTAAGATAAGACACCTCCGAAATAAGACTTCCCTGTCTGTAAAGACTTTTTTGTATTCCCCAAAAATCAATTTAACATGTAAATGAACCTGTGAAATAAGACTTCCTGTAAGATAAGACCTCATTTTTCCTGCAGAAGGTGAGGTCTTATCTTACAGGGACCACTGTACCTACAATGATTGTGTTACTGTTTTCAAATTCCTATTTTCTTCCAAATGCCATCGCCAATTATGTACAACAGTTTCCAGATCTCTGCTGGTACAACAGTACTTGTCTTATGACTTACAAGTTTCTCCCCCTGACCCCCTACATGTACAGTTAGGCATCGCCTGAACAACATGTCCCACCCACAGCCTCGCCACTCCCCCCAGGCAATTACTGAGGGAATACATGACCCATATCCCTAATGTGTCCGTACTGGATATCTGGGAAGTATTAATGGTTGATGTATGATCTGGAGTTGTTGATGATTATAATCAAAAGTACTTTTCCCTTCTTTGAGTTGTTTTTAGTGGGCCCTTAATTTAAATAACTTAGAAAGTCTGAACTGGGGATACTGAAACCTGTAATCTGGATAATCTTGCATAACTTTTACTGAAGACTGAGATACATCTCCAGGCAATGCCTTCAAGAGACCACAGTCAATCCCAGGTACTACCACATCAGCCGTGGCCAGTTAGTACTCAATCCATGAGCTTATCAATGATCCCAAACACCAGGAGCACTTCCGGATCTGGATTAGCCATGATCTCGCAATTGGCTCCGAGAAGACCTCCCCAGATGAGCTCCAGGTGATCTAGATAAAGATCATTCTCTATCACATATTTGTGTAGGGTTTCCGTTAATCAGCACTCCAAGGCAGGTGTCTGGCGGTATCTGGATCTGAAATTACTGCTCATCACAGGGTAAAAGGTCAAATTGGAAGGAAAATCTTTGCACATGTGCCACACAACTTGGTCAAGGCTGTACATGTTTGATTAATGTTCACCTACAGAAGTGTGTAGTTGATCTATATTCATACTGAAATTATATTTACATTAATTAACACCAATATTTTTATGCCAAATCTTAAACTAAAGGCAAATCAATTGATATCATATTTTCATCTGGCACAATATTTCAACACTGTACAGTCATGTACATGTATAATTTAATTCAGTGCAGGCATCATCTTTTATCCAGTAGATTTTAAGATTGAAGTCAGCATGAAATTGTGTAGAGTTCAAGGAATTCAAATGGAGGAAGTAACTCCATAGTGCATTCAAATTTTTGGACGTGCCATAAAAATATTCCAAATGATGTCACACCTGTGACCTAACAACATTGTGGAGAATCTATATATGGAACCATTGAGGTCATCACTCGGCAGTACTTTCATAATGCAACAAAGTCTTTGATCAGCAAAAACGGGTCATACTGAGGGTTTTCCAAAAAAGGGTGTATGTTTAGCAAAGCAATTAATATATACTTGACACACTTAACGACTTTGAAGTTTGGATTTCACACAAAATTATGCAAACTGGTGGTTATGTGTATCATATTGAATATGGGGTTTTTCGTCAAGGTATTTTGAGCACTCAGGTGTTTTGTCACATGTGTATTATATAATCTCTGACAGCAGGAATACACTTAGGCCTGATGACATCAGCTGAAACTATACATGTACCTTACAGTCATGTATATCATTTTTACGTAGAGACATGTACCAAGCTCATTAAAGGTACACCATAGGCATAGTGGATGAGAGAAATCTAAATGCACAGGTGAAAAAAGACCCCCTGCTGCTACAGTCTCTACACCACAGTAATGACACCACAATTATCTCCCAACTTGGGATTTAATGCAACGAGTCCCACCAACAATCAGTCTTGTTTGTATCTGTATAAAAAGTACATGTTTACCACCTACGCTGGCTCATTGTGTGCGTCACTGTGAATATTTAATGAGTAGCAGGCCTAATGACTGACAGCTGGGGATGTGATAAGTGACTGTTATTGCCTGACATTGATCTGATATAATAATATTATGGGGTCACTGGACCAAATGATGGTGTTCACAATTGGCTGGATAATATAAATGTTTCTAACAATATTACTCTACATGCATGATAGTGCAACACACTTGACAATTAACCTGCAACTGAACAGTACAATGGCTCCCTACATTGTCATTGTGCCATATCAAGCGGAAATTTGCTTCATTGTTAATATATTACAGAATATTTCATATCATTGTAACCGAAACACAATTATATGTGTAACAAAAAGTGGTTATTAAATTGAGTTATTCTTCATAAATACAGCTGAGTTTCTATTTTGCACTGAGTATAATTCTCTTTGTTACACCTGTCGATATCATTCTTGACGATAACGATCTATAATACCTGGTAATATAGATGCAAAAGGCCTAAGACCAAAGCTGTTTACTAACAAACTCAGTACTGGCTGTGACCTTTGGATTGGCTGTTATGATACTGTACAATGGTATTTGTATTGGCTCAGGATAACAGCAAAGATAAACCTTATATCTGGGTGGAACCTCTGGGGTCTTATCCGAGGTGTTGTGTTATGGATATACTAGCATAGTGACATTAATACAGCTTACTGAGAGTTCTATAGCCTCATGAACACGGCAAGAAAGGAAAATAGTAAGCAATTTGGGTTCCTTTGTTGAAAAGTGAATTGGACTTTCATCTACGTGCTGTTTGTTGTATATACTAGTATATCTAGAAATGCTCTAAATAATAATTATTATGAACAAAATATCACCCCCCCCTCTCCCCCCCCCCCCTAGTATCAATGCCTCATCATAATTACAGTCTTCTCAATCAAGGTGGAATTGTATTTTAAATTAAGCTGCCATGTTGGCAGTGATGAATGGTGATTGATTTGTAATTATCTCTAACTTGTCTAAGCTTGAACAGAATCAGGGCTGTGAATATATTGGAATACAGTACATTTTAATGAGGTGTGATATATCATCCTGTGTGTAGCTCGCTGTACAAGTTCCATTATATTTACCAGTAGTTACCTGTTTAGCATGGATAGTATTAGAACTGTGAATAGAAGTTTTCAAATTTTTATTTTGTTATAGGTCTTTATGGTACATCACGATACATTGACATACATGTATTGTTGCCATGGAAGAAATTTGTAGAATGTATTTTGTCTTAATTCTGCCGCATTATAGCAGACTCCCTAATGACTAATAAATTAGTAATAATCAGGATAATGATTTTATCATAAAATAAGTGCAACATATTAATAACAATTGTACATTGTAACCAGAAATCTCATTAATATAGAATGTGACCTGATGACTCAAATTATATTGTAAAAATAAGATACATAGTAAGTCAAAGTTCTCCCTCCAGACACAAAAATTACTATTTATCAGAACATCAAACAGTGTACTCTACCATGTCTACTGTCAGTACAGCACATCGTAAATTGTCCCATTTTGATGGTTATTCCAGATAGATTCAGTAATTGTCTGGGTTTTGACGAGCACTTGTTGACACTGTGGGCTTTGGGTCCTGTAATCGTCATAATATAGAGGGCCATTATCGTATTTCTTCACCTCATCAAGTTCATACGCTGATGACACTGGTAAATAACATGTGGATATCATTTATTGCGGTCAAAAAATAAAAATAAAAGTGAGGAAAAAAATAGATGGTGATTGTACAACTGTTCTTGGTATCGCAGCCAAATTTCGGTGACAAATTATCTCCTGGCCATTTATCTTGCCGAAAACGGACTGGACTTTCACCAGATATTTGTCACTGGTGCATGAACTGTGATGTTTACGTTTGTGCTGTGGTCTGCTGTGTTTCAGAAAAATTCCTGGCACTCTGCGTGTCATGTGCTGGGTAAATTTGCCAGGTTCTAGGGAGAAATACATCTACATGTTTTTGGTCTGTGCTTTTATTCTAATACAGAATTAGCTGAACACTGTGTAAAACACTTCTGGTGTGTGTTCTGTTTCTAGAATAGGATCAGATCACAGATGCAAAGCTGATCTAAATACAACTTGTGACTCACACTTCTTTTATCTTGGGTGGGGTGTGGTTGTGGGATGGTAGGGGTGGTGGGGTGTATTTTGTTGACATTGTTTGTTTTGCAGACATAATTACCTTTCACCCTGCCATGTGCTGCCACCTAGTGAGTGACCACTCTATTGCGATATTCTGTAGCTGCTGCCACCTGGTGAATACAAATGAAACTAACCACAACTGTCACCTCGTGTATTTGCAGAAATTGCACATAGAAACGAGCAGAAGCCGTCACTGGACGGAGAAGTACCAAACATCGTGTGGGAGCCGTGCTTCTGTCTGTTGCTAAGGAACAAACGACGTCTTGCCCACTTCCGAACAGAAAAAGTAAGATAAATTTCATGCATATGATCTAGCTTTTCTCTCATGGCTATACCTCAGGAATATTGATTTCTGTAATACATTGATCAGTAATGAACACTTGTCAAATAATAATAATAAGTTAAATAATGAATAATGCACGATGATACTTTCTTTAAGAACAATACATCTAGTCATTGCAGTGACTATATTGGTTCACTCAACAAAACTTTATCACAATCAAAACAGCAAGCCGACGAAACCTACAAAAGTCGAGACAGTCCGAAGCGAAGTTTCGTACGACTCGATAATGGTAAAGAAGAATTCGACAAGAGATGGGGTTACCAAACGCTCGACTCAATAAAAGAAAACGTCACACAGCATGACTACGGACCGCTAGGTATGTACAGGGAACACTATTCATGAATTGTAGGTGTTGGCAAATGTTTTGTTCATGAACTGTGTCTGTGAAGATACAAATATATATCAGCAAAACTTCATCAGGAAATGTTGTGGTGACTGTGTGATGTCCACTTGTTTCTCCTTGCTTTGTTGTTTCTGTGAATATCTGTGGACGAATGTTCGGTGCATTATGATTTCTGTTTTGTTATTAGTGTCTCAGATAGGGGTGCATTATGATAAGACAACTGGCAACTTGTGAATCATAATGTACCCCAGTTCATCTAGGATATGTTTAGGTCTATGATGGCAGTTGTCATAATGGATGCGTATATTGGCTGGTGTTGTAACACACTGATTTGGGAGTTGTTGCTGTGAATACAGGGCTAGAAAGTTGGCTTGGCATACAATTTACTACAAGTTTCTGGCATTCTGATATATTCACACCTCACCACTGAAGATCCAAGGACGCAGCGCCGGAGAAGCAGGCAATTCCACAGACTAAAGAAACACATTTTGTACCTGGACATCTATGGTGTATTAAAGTCTGTAGCTGGATAAACTGTTGTACACATCAAACAAAAACAGTTCTGTAGCAGACTTTCACGACCTCTGCACTCCCCACACCCAGCATAATATGTTTGACGTCATAATGTTTAGATTTTGGCAATCTCAAGACTTTAAGTATGTAATCTCATGTTTAAGTATGTCCCACATTGTGCTTTTCAATATTTAGAATTCCAAATTGAATTTTTTCTTCAAAGTATATGATGGATGTGATATGGCTCTAGCAGATTATATGAATAATATAATTATGGCAATATTTGGAGCATGTAAGATTTGATGCCTTGTTTGCCAATTTACAGTTTTTTGCTGAGATCAAAGAAACAAAGATGGCATCCATTTTGTTGAAAATTGCTGCATTGAAAATTAAATGGATATTTCTGGGTGATTTATCTCCAACTGCCACCTTAGGAAACCATGTCAGATAAAAAGTATCAGTGAAGAAATACGTCAAACTAGATATATTTCACCAATCTAAGCTTGATTGATGGTTGACTGGTGATAGTCAAAAGACAAACTGTTTTTCTTGCAGTTTTGGGTGGGGATTTTTTGCGCAATTTGCACCAAGAAGGCAATATCCACTTGTAGGTTTGATTGAAGTTCCAAGCTTGTGAGTAAAACTGTTGGTAAAACATAGGAGAATATATCCGTCTCAGTCTGACAGTTATCTTGATTTATTTCCATGAAGTACAGCAGCAACACACCGGGGAAAACCCCAAAACTTTTTGTGATTTATCCAATATTGTGTGGATTGGGAGAGCACCTGCAGAAAAACTACACCAGCATGTAAGCACTTGGAATTTTTGGGGGGAATTGAAGTAGCCTATGAAATTTGAATAACATTCCAAGGACCTACTTTCTAACAGCAAGTTTTGTTATAAACAGCAAGTAAAAAACTGGAATTGATATATAACCTACCACTTCTTGAAATGTTTTTTTTTTTGCCATGGGCTGTACCTTACCTCATCATGCTTGTACCTTGAAGTATGTGTACTACTTGTATATACATAAAATAATGTTCTGTCCATTCTACTAATAGTGGGTATGCATATTCCAAGTTATCAAAGACATACATGTACAGACAAGAACGGAATATAGGACAACCAAAAAAATGCAGAATTGATATCCTGACGGTGCAATGGATGGCCTGTTCTGGGAGGCTTTAGTTCCTCAGTCTGCACTCGTAAACTTTCAGGGGCCTGGTTTGGTTGCCTCGGTACATCCGTCTTCTCTCCCAATCTCTGGCAGAAAAAACTGAAAGCTTTTATCTTATTGTGCAATTTGCAGTAAGAGCACATTTAATTTGAGTGATCTATACTGGTACAAGTATTTGCCATTTCTTGGGAAGACCAACAAAGTTTTCTTTTCCAGTCAATTTTTTCAACTCATATGTATCACTGGGATCCTAGAAAACTTCCTAAATCAGCAAGACTAACTATCAATTTACATATAGTCACCATGGTAACTCTCCTGGTTTTTGGACTCGCAGGATTAGGTAATACATGACCACATGTAAAATAATGTCCCATCTGCCAAACAAGAAATAGACCCAAGAGACAGAATTAAACTGGGGACAGACCTCTCAGGGATTTAATTACTTTAAAGGTCAGACTTATCCAAGTTGAAGACCAGATAAATCCCGGACTGATATTTACAGTAGCTGGAGGACAGGACAAGGGCACTGAGTACCGGATATGTAAGTGAATGTACGGTAATCATAGCACATGGTCACAAACATTTGATGGTGTAGATCATGTAGAATCGGGAGGGCATGGGGAGGGCATGGGAGCATAAGTGAAATTTGAGGACAGTAAGCATGGTGAGCAAGTTGAATAAATAACAAGAACCTGGACAAAATTATGTTCCTGGTTAAATTTTATTGTCCAGATTTCAATTGGTTTTGGGGTGTCTCATAAATGCAATTGCGTGAAATTTTTGTGTAATTAATAAATTTTTCTAAAACAGAATCGTCAGAAATATAAACTTGTAACAGATATTTGAAGATATCTGTTGCAATTTATCTGCAAATCTGTGCAGTGTTCTGACTCTTTTCTCGTAAATCTGCAAATATTACCTTTTCAGTGCAATCAAATTTATCTTTTCTCCTGGAACTTAGATTTTACTACTGTATTGGTCCTAATAGTAGCACTGCATGCCAAAGCAAGACCTCCTGCAGTAGCTCGCAAAAATGAAGTCAAATTCGAGGTCAAATTTAAGAAAATCACTGAATAATATATCTATTGCCTTCAGTCCCCTTGATTATGATTCATATAACATCATTATGTGGATTGGAACACTGCAAGAGTTTATCAGAAATATATTCAGTGGAATACAAGGTTACAAAAATGGAAAATTTTTTTTAGAAAAGAGGGGAGCATGCTACTATTAGGGCACGTGCCACTATTAGGACCAATACGGTACACAGAGTCTGTATGTCTGATGGGTGACTGACCATCTTCAGCCTTGAAATATGAAAGTTTCTTATTGTTCTTTGTCTTCATGACACACTGGAGCTGCTCGTAGCTTTTTTCATGGGTATATGTGATTTCATGGTATAAATTGTTGATTGTGTTCTGTATTTCAACATGATCAATGTTCTGATCTGTACATGGAACTACAAGCAATTTTCACAGAACACGTTCACTTTTTGATTGTCTATCAATATTATTACACAGCCTGGTATACAATACAATGTTATTATCTGTTTACCTTGAAGATATATCTTGTTATTTGTGAATGGTGAATAATCCAGCATAAAGAAATCCAAATGTTGCCAGAGAGGAAGTCCTGTGCTTGACTCACCGTCTCTATTGTCTGACAGCAATGCTTATCACACAAACTGTTGACTTTTTGGGCGAAGGTGATGAACGCTTTTGTATAAATTCTGTTTGAACTTTCAATGCGGTTTCAGAACATAAAAGCTGAACTGGAAGATCATGTCCTTATTGTCATTCAGATGTTTGTTTAAGCTACAGTCACACCGGGACCCCGGATCGCCCCGGATTGTCCCGGACCTAAATCCGGGGTGGTCCGGGAAGTAATCCGTAGCAGTCCTGGACGGTCCGGAAACGTCCTGGGTGTGTCAGGGTGATCCTGGGCAATCCGGGGAGTGACCCCGGCGTTTTTAAACTGTTTAAAATTGCCGTGATGGTCCGTGATGGTCCGTGGTGAAAAGTCAGATCGGGCCGAACCGTGTTGGAACCGTAGTTATACCGTGACGGTCCGGGAAGTACCGTGTTGGCACCGTAGTGGCTCCGTGGCAATCCGTAGTCATCTGGGAAGTATATTCGGTCCTGAAGAACAATACAGACTGCCACGGACCAACACGGACCACCCCGGATCTCGTCTGAGGTCAGGCAAACAATGGTCATCAACCCCAAAATACGCTCCTTTTCATAGCAATCGGCTACGATCGGGACAGTCCGGGGTGGTCCGGGGTTGTCCGTAATTGTGCCGGGGTGATCCGTCTTTGTGCCGGGATGAACCGGGACAGACCGTGTCATGTCCGGGGTGAAATGGGATGGTCCGTGGTGATCCGTGTAGGCTCCGGGACCAATCGTACTAACACCGGGGTGGTCTGGGAAGCAATCCGTAGTTATACCGTGTTTATCCGGGGTCATCCTTCTTGGTGCCGTGATTATCCGGGGTGGCCTGCGTTTGATTGCCGTCGGACGACCGTTGACTGAAAAAAAACGTCATTTCATCCCGGATCACCCCGGTTTCAGTTCGTGTTGGTCCGGGAAAGTCCGCCATGATCCGTAGTGGATCCGGGGTTGGTGTGACTCTAGCTTTACCGTGATACTTCTTACTACCATCAATAAATAAAGCATTCTTTTTTCGCTGAGGTAATTTGACAACATCTTGACGTAGTTCTGGATTATTTATGGTGGAGAAAGAGCGGCTGATTGCGTTGATACAGCGGATGTTTCTCATATACATCAGTAACTCACACCCCGAGTACAGACTGAAACAAGATAGATCCGCTCTTTCTTGTAGACATTCCTATTTCACCCTCTCCTGCTGAAGTGAAGACAATTTGTTTGGGTTTGTCACTGATAAGGTGTCAGTTGGTCATGTTGGTGGAGTCTAGATGTTAAAAAAAAGTGGGAGGTAATCAACACTTCTGCCGTCTGTCCATCTTTCCGTCTGTTTGTACATCGGTCCATCTGTCTGTGTGCTTGTCATCAGGCCTGTCTACATTCACAAACTAGAGACAGTGGGTCAACTTTCAAAAATAAACAGGTTTGAATCATTCAAAACTAGAACAGTTATTTGTCAAGAATCTTTTGAATGGAAAAGCTATCCAGGCATCTCGCTCGGCTATATTTTGGCCCATCAAACACGGAATAAGTGCTGACGTTTTTTTCTAGACACTCCAGTGTGAAAAGTGACTTTTTTTCCCCGGTCTCAAGATCGTGAAAAGCTAACGGGACACTTTAGAAGACAGTCATGTGACTGATTCTCTGGCCACTCAGACATGTTCATATTCAAAAAGGCAAAAATCATCTGCTCATCACAGGAACACACAGTCGTTTCACGGAATCAACAACAAAATTTGTGTAGGTGAGCCGCCACTGGAGAGTGCAAAAAATGCATACTGAGTATTCTTGATTTGGAGTGAATCAGGATGGGCGATAAAGTCTTCTGAAGGCAGGTTTGGAGCTTTGCTTTCGACAAACGCCACAGCGCCACATGTCACCGTCAACACCTCAGAGCCCTGTTGTCATGGCGACCTGTTGACCAGAGGCAGTGAGACACCTACGCTGGCCTCACGACACTTGGGAATTTTTGAAAACTTCCGCTTGCAGTAAAAATTTTGTGGAGCTTTGAAGTTGTCTGGTGACATTTGTCTTGTTTACACTCGCCTTTAGAGGATGGACACACACAGCGTGGTAACGGGTCCAAGTTTGCAGACTCCGTTGTCAACGAAATAAAGACGGATAATGAATGATGAAAAAACGAAAAATCAATAATCACCGTCGTTACTTGGAAGGAGGAAGGCTAAACTTACTTTAAACTCAGCTGTTTACGTTATAGTGCTGTTGTTTGAGCTGTTAGTGGCGTGTCTGTTAGTCACGTAATTTTGATTAACGATACAGTGTGTCACTCGTTACATTTGTATCATTAAAACATCTCTGGGGTGATATCAGCAATCACGTCTGTCCGTGCTATAAAATTCAGTAACAGGAAATCATCTTGAACTGATGATAGATCATTAATACCGTCACATGATCGAACCACTCGAAATCTCAAAGTGGAGTACCCTACAACAGGGCAGGATTTTTTCTTACTTCGAACAAGTTGAGGATTTTGTCATATTTATCGGATTATTGTCGTCCCATGAATGCCGAGGACACCATCTCGCTCGGAATTATGTAATTTTGGATCCCGTCGGGAGAGTTGATGGGTGAACGACACCAGTGGATTGGGACTATTTTCAAATTCAAACTCCTACTTTAACATGTATTTATACAGAATATAAATTCATGACTCATGACATAGACGGCTTTAGTGTTCCAAAAGTGTCGAGGATATGTCGGATAGCCTGCTCTGGATTTTATAGAAGCTGCCGCTTGTGCGTGGCTGTGACGTTTTGCGGCCCAAAGGGAATAGCGCCTTACATTTTCCCATCTGAAATGACAGCGAGCAAAAAATGCCATGGAAATTTGTTTCTTTTTAGTCTGTTTGAAGATATAATTTAGCTCCAAACACTCAGGTAATTATTATCGAATGTCAGTGGCTGCAACACAGTTCAGAATATGGGCCTGGTGATATTTAATGAAATTTACCTATCATGTTTCTTAGTTACTCCATGCTAATATCGCACACCAGTAATGTGCGTTTCCCCACAGACTTGTAATTCTCCTGAACTGTATGAGCAAGGACCCTGTAAATATGTTAGCACCAGCAATCTAAAAGCTTCACATTTAATATACCTTCATATTTATATGTACATGATATACTAGTACCAGTACATGCATAATCACTAGCAGTATTTTTAGTGTTACTACCAATATCATGATATGCTTGTAGTATATTGATGACAAAATTATGTATTTCCACTGTTTCATTTTGTTCATTTTGAGCAACTACAATGTATAACTAAAAAAACTACGCCAAAAAATTATAAATGTCCGGTTGTAAATTTAATACCAAAGTATGGTTTGCAATTTGCTGATGAAATGCGGGTATTCGAGTACCGGTATACGTGGTACAAGTCTGACTTAGTGTCAACATCAGGAGTAGATTATTAGTAGGTTTAACGCACTATAACGTACTGTTAGGGTTATTAACTGATTAAATGGCCTGCATATATAATTTGGTGGATAATAGCAATTAATATATATTGCTATTAGTCACACAAATTACTTACAGCGAAGCATGTCACTGGCGGTTAAATATTTAATAACTGATAATATGCTGGTTTGTTTTTTGTAATGATGAATCATAATTTTAGTTTTTAGTCTGATAGTCATGTCAGTAATAAATTGCAAATGGTGGTTACAGCCATCACAGGATTATAGAAATGAGTGAACATTGAAAGAGTTAGTACCAAAGGCTCACTATGATCTAACTTCTCATGCTTTGTTTTTATAAAAAAAAAACCCCAGGCTAAATATAACCCTTCTGATGATAATCATGATGATCAATTAAAGTGTAATCACCACAAATTAGCCAATATTCACTAGGGTCATGGGCCTGGCACGCGCACTGCACACTCACAAACAGATCCCTGCCTCGACCGCCAGCTCATTCCCAATTCAGGCAAACATTCATCCTGAGCAAGTGAGCATCTTCAAGTAGGTAATTATCAAACCCCCACCAGTACATCACATTTTCGTACTTGAACAAGGATGTTTGAGACACCAGAAACCCATAAGATAGTTTATGGGTTTCTGATGTATTATTTGTTGACATCTCGTGAGGATATATGTGAAAATGATGATCTCAATGAAGAAAATACATGTATAAGTCTGACCAGAAATGTAGTTTTGATCTAACAAAATATTCAACTTACAGACATCAGTTTTATTTCGAAGTCAACACACCCCCTCTCCCCCCACCTCCCGCCCCCCACCTCTACAGGCTGTAGATTATGTTCTGTCTGCTGGTCCAATGATCCGAAAGTCGCCCTGGTATTTACCGACTATTTGTGTAAATCTGCACTGGATAATTGTCTCCACGGACCAATCAGGGAGGGGAATGGGGGATGACCGAAATATAAAACAGGGGATAAAAACTTGTATTCCCAGTTGTGTTGATCCGTGAGAAAGGGGACTAAAAACCAGCACCACTTGCCGCATTGATTAGGTTATGAATTATGATGCAGGCACTGTCAGAGCTCGGATATCACCGCGGCAACCCCCCACCCCCTGTGGTACTCCCTATAAGAGCATTACGCCACCCCAGCGCCATTATCTAGCGGGCTTCACGCTGGCGGACCTTTCTTCAGTCAGCCAGTCAATGGTACGGTGCTACTTTAGCGATTTGCCCTAAAAGTTCACAGATCACTGCCACACGGAGTGTGTGTGTCGATCCAGCAAAACACAGACAGAAAAAAACAACAGCATGACAATGGAAAACACTAATCCAATACCTGAATGGAAAACACACAGGTCTACATGTAGCGCATAGGATCAGGATCCGGCAAATACGCTTAAATGTTTCTATTTCATGGAATTTACAAGTTGGTAGAAAATCTACTGCTGGTGTTGCAGCCACATGACAATGTATTCTGATATAATATGAAATGAGGAAGATACATAAAGTATTATGTCTGCTGGAGGAGTGTGAGCAAGTAATTGGTTGAGTAAAGATCAATTACAGCAGGAAACTTTGTTGGTTTCCTTGAGGAAGATAAACCGCTGTATGAAAGGAATGAATAGATAAGTTTTCATACAGTTCAGAAAAACAATTTTGAGAGAATGGAGTTCAATCTAAATCTGACCATAATCTTGGATGCGTTATACAGGAGTTATACAGGGGTTACCATGGTTATAAAAAATGTAGTCATAATGTAATACTAGTAATCACGGAGCACGTTACTGTAGTAAAAAGTGCCACGCTGGAGGCTCTGATATAAGATATATCCCACTGTTTATGTTCTATAAATACCTAAATGTTTTATAAATACGTAATATATCTAGGCCTGTAATAAACCGCCACCTGAAGTCTGCTAGAAACTGTGGAGTAAAACAAACAGTACAATAAAAATCCAAAAAGAAATGCAGAAGAATTTTCTGTTGAAAAAATACTGAGCCAAGGATTTTCTCACCTGACTGATCCATACAAGGATATCTGGATGATGAAGGATTAATCCACTGAACTTGTTGTGATTAACTCACAAGGAACGGAAAAAGACAATCATGGGAAATACTGCAGTGATATCTCTGCTTTGTTCCACCAAAAAACCAGGTAAGTCTATGATGTAGATTGCATATCTCAGGAATCAGGAACAGCCCCTAGTGTGTGGTTTACACAAGTCTGACATTTGGTTCAAGGTCT
Organism: Terebella lapidaria; assembly: GCA_949152475.1. Taxonomy (NCBI): domain Eukaryota; kingdom Metazoa; phylum Annelida; class Polychaeta; order Terebellida; family Terebellidae; genus Terebella; species Terebella lapidaria. The sequence goes on from OX424566.1 coordinate 37,074,836, forward strand.
GCGGTGTTTATGTATGATTTGCCTGGGGGTCATGGTCCCTGGGTCTGTGGGATTTCTATCACAGGTTCAGATTAGAAGCTGGCATGTTTCGCTGACATGTTTCGCAGTGTTGGAGATGGCCTACAGGTACCTGACTGATCCAGGGGTGCCTATAGTGTACTGGCTAATGGTATATCTGTCCAGTATACATGTTATAGAACATTCTGCATTCTAGTTATGACATAGAGGAAAAAATGGGGGCATAGTAACATGTACATATACAGCTAGGTCCAAGACCAAGACTGTAAAAAAAGACTTATAGTGGTGTGACGAAAAAGGCTTCTTACATTTTGTATCATGAAAAAATAACAACAATACAGACTCTGTCCCTGAAAAAATATTCATGATGTCACTCAAACTGATGTGATTTTAACTTCAGGGTGGTGATTCAGTCATAATCATTGTGGTTCACTATGTCATGCTAAATGAACCTTCCAAATAAGTCTGCCTAAAATACTAGTACACCTCACCGGCACGGAGGTATGTCTTGAACAGAAATGGAGGATTTCCAGGTCCCAGATCCTGATTATGAAATCATCATGATGACTTCTGGTGTACCATTCTCAGATTTGATCCTTGGAAGTTGATGGAATCTTGCCTTGTTTGCAAGATGTAAGCCTACACAAGTGTACACATCTCATGAGCGTAGATAGGGGTGCTGCGAGTGGGAGGTGTTTGGTTTAAAATAAATGAAAATGAAATTAACTGCGGCTGAATTTTCACTGTGCGTGATAACAACAGGTCTTGAGTTTAGCACGTGTTCAGTCCTAAGCACGCGCAGGGAACATAAACACTTGACTCGTAGGAGCATGGGGGCTATGAGCAGAGATTCTACATTGTTCTAATGAATATACTGGGAGTCGCATGAATGAACTGGAGCACAGTTCGAATGGCATTGAATTTCAACCGAAAGGACGTTTCAAAAGCTTGTAGACGTAGATCTAGTACAATTTACTGGGCCCTCTAATGGTCATTCCATTCATTGATAAAAATTAATATGCGTCAGTGTTTATGTATTGCATAATTATGTAGTATTTAATGCATTAGAAGACCCAACAAAACCCTTTTGAAAATCAGATCTATTGTAAACGGTAGTCTCCTATATACGGTAGGCCCTCTGTGTTGCTGCCTTGGTGTGCTGTGCACAGCTCTGCATTCTTTTTTCTGGAAACCCCCCTTTCCGAAGCTCTATCTACGCCCCTTATGTGTCTCTGCATAGGTATATAGTACCTAATGTTGAACAAAACTCGTACCATAAATTATTGTAGTTGTAGCCCTGAAATAGAAAAAAATTCAAGTCAAGCTTGAGAACCTGGCCTATGAACCAGTCCATATCATTACTGCAATATGAAAAAACTTTTTATAAGCAAAATGAACCATAAAAACTTTTGCATTTCATGGCTACCATGGTGCGAGTGAAGAATTTTTTCCAAGTAGATGTAGGCTACCAGATCTTCATTTTCTTTCCCAAACCCCTGATATTTTAGATCCAGAAAACTTTGGATCCCCTGATCGGATTCCATTCGTCTGTCAATGACTGTGCTATGCGTTGTATCGTAGAGAATACTAGGGATTGATGGAGTCATAACCCACACGGAAATATTTCTAGTTCCAAGCGGCAGACATCGCCGCTGATTTGTTGGGGTATCTGTGCCATGTTCAGCAGATAGCAGTCAATAACGATAGGAGGATACAAATACAGGAGATATCCGTCCTAGGTTTAGTCTTGAGACAAAATTTCACATGGGCATGGATGACTGATGTGTGTAAATTATATGCACCTTGAATTATTCTGATATTTTCACTTGAATACCGACTGGAATCTGTCGAGTCTCAAACATGGATTGTATCACGAGACTCATTGTTGGTGAGTTGAAATCAAAATTGGTACTTGATACTGGTGTAGATTTTGATGCCTTTGGTATAAATTACAGGATGGTGGTGTGTGATGGATACACATAATACTGTGATTGTACAAATTAGGTAATACTGGTACTAGTCTGATCATGGTCACTATGTCGGTGGATTTAGAATTAACTTGTATGTGGGTGGAAACATAGGTAAGTACTGTAGTTCAACCCGAGATTCCGACTGTGTATGTCTTACTGTATAGCAGTGTTCTATGGGGACTAATGCCGTGATGGAAATTTCAAACCAGAGCCTAGAACGTCGGCAGTGAATTGGAAGATTAAATGGTGCGTCCACCGCAGATTAGACATATGTATTCAGGACGAAAACAAAACCTACGCCAGACAATGGATGGGGACGCAGCGGGTTTTGTCTCTGGTTCAGTCAGCGAGAAAGATTGCAGAGTTCCTGGTGAAATCCAAACCGCAGCCGATGTAAAAACTGAACGGAGCTGAAAGGATTTAATGGCCGGCTCTCTGACTGAAGTTCCCGTTTGGATTCGTTAAGTCGCCCGACAGCATCAAGTGTTATCGTACTGTCGGATGACGCTTGTTAGTGAGCTGATTTCTGATGCAGTTTTATTCAAATCTGCACTGAACTTGCACGGTAGCAGACTGGTGCCGTGAATAACAATGCTTGATTGAGCAGTGCTGAATGCATCAAAATTCATGAGGGTTTCTGATCATTGAAACAGTCTACCATAATCTCGGGCAATATGGGGGGTGGGGGGGGGGGGGGAGAGGCCTTCATTGCTTTTCAAATGCAGCATTCTTTATGGTAATACATGAATAATAACCATGAATAATGTAACAACCGGTCATTTGTAAAACATGGTGGAATAAGAAAGCAACTCCCATGGAATATCAAAGTTTTAATTTTCCCTTAATTTGTGGAAATTTCACATTTAAGTGATCTGTATGTGAAATAATATAATGCGGGCAGTCTGTAATCCTGCTATCGTCTTTCGCAATCCGAGAGGGCCTTCACGGTCACCAGATCAATAGTCAATGAACAGACATCCACAAATAGAACTGTTTATAAATCCTGGAAACGTGCAGAGTGCATTGCTTGCATGAAAAAGTAAACTCCCACGACATTTATGGCAGGTGAAATACAACGATGTTGACGATTAATCCTTGGCATAAAACCGGGGTAAAACTGCGTGTTTCCACAACGATGATTGTTGTTTATATAAATCTGAGAGGAGAACGATTACAATGGAAGCGGACCACACGATTCCCGCAGCAAATGGTTAGTTCCCCGTGAAAAAGTATTGGGCAATTCTAGATGCTCGTTAGTGAGGCAGCTAAAAAATGTCTGCTGCACTCAGTGCTGTGAACTTAGAGATTAGTGGCCAACTGCATATTAATAATAGATATCGTAATAATTATTGGTTTTCGGAGCATGTCCTATGTAGTATCCGTGTCCTAGAAAGCAGACTGAGAAGGGTGGGGTTGTACATACTAGTAACTCTGCATGGGCTGGTCATGATTGTACCCTGGCTTACAACGGAGGATGGGATTTCAAGGAAATATTCATGGATGATCATCTGACTTGGCGAAAAGTAAAATTGGTGGATAGATTATTTCATCCATTGGGTCTTATAGCAAATTTGTCTGTATTGGTGTAGACATCGTAAATACTACTATTTCCATGTAATACCGGTAGCATGATTAGTGGTATAACATTCCTAGATCCTAATACCATGTTATTATGACCAGACTGTGTAACACCATGCTTAGTCATTGTTGCCATACCAGTAATCATGTAATAACACTGTTGATATACACTGCATTGGTAGGACTCACTGTATAATGTCATGACTTGTATATGTACAGTAGTTCCTAGTAATCATGGATGTACACATGTAATATCGCTAGGATGTGTATTACACCACTACACGATGTGTAGCGTCTGAAATGTCAAACAGACAAGCTCTTCGTGTGAATGACACCAGAAATACTTAAGACCTTATGTATTTCTGATAACACTGCGTCAAAATATCTGTCTCCGACTCTAATGCGATTATGTCAAGGTGTTGTTACATCCCAAGCCACATGACTGTATTAGTTTCAGTTCGGTTACATGTAGGAGTACTGACGTAAATAAAGTGCCTGAAAAAATTATCCGAAAATGGAAAAGTCAAGATTAAATGGTTGGCTGCATTAGATGCATAGCTATAACATTCTTAAGGTGATTAATGAAATGTTGGCAGGTGCTTTCTAAACCCGTTATACACGTGTTATAAGGGCAAGAATTTGCAATTAAATCTCTTGCTCTATGATTAGATTTGAGTCAATTGTTGAGAATTATTTGTATTCGCAGTGTCATTTCGATGTAACTACATTTTAACCCTCCGAGTGCAACCTTATTTTACAAACACTAAGTGCGTGCTGGGCCTTTGAGGCCCACTCCCTTGCAAGCGATTTATCAATGTTCGGGAACATGGTATAATTTCTTTATTGCACAAATGAATGCTGTGAACTTGTTTTATGTGCACCTCAAACCCAAGTAGATTGTGTTGTATGTGGTATGATGGAGCAGATGCGTAGCTGCCTCGGGAGACGTCTCTCCTGGGACGTATTCGCTCTCAGATCCACTTTCTTCAGTAATATGGTCATTTTCTGAGTCTGGAGTAGCTGCAGTGGTTGCTGCAAGCCCAGTGCGGGCATCAAATATGTTCCGATTCATATTTGAATTTTGCTGGGAAAATTCTACATGCACCAAGAGACTAAACCAAGTACAACTAGACATCAAGGCCTAAAGATGCCTTGGAGGCATTTCGGTGTTAAGACTAATTTATAATATTTATAGCATGTTTACCATGGGCTCTACGACACACTATTTCCAAGATATCAACGAAAATAAAAAAATGTCAACTCAGTAAAAAACTTTGAGGTCGAAGTGAAAGTTAATCCATAATACCCCATAGACATTTTTGTCTAGCGGGACAAGTCCGAAAATAACGTCTGAAGCACCATTCCTGAGATATCGACAAAAACGAAAAATGTCGACTCGGCGAAAAAATTCAGGTCGAGGTCTAAGTTCATCCATAACACCCCTCAGACATGTTTGTCTATGGCGACGAGTTCGAAAATAACGTTCGTTTCACTCTAAGACGCACCGTTTCTGAGATATCGATGAAAACAAAATATGCCGACTCGGCAGAAAAATTCAATGTCAAGGTCAAAGGTCATCCTTAATACCCATCAGACATGTTTGTCTACGGCACGAGTCCGATAATAATGTACGTTTCGCTTCACGACGCACCGTTTCCGAGATATGCAGGAAACCTCAAGGATGACTGGGCGAAAACTCTTCCGACCGAAGGTCGTTTGACGGATTGATCCCAAAATCATTAGAGTTCTTCCCTGTTGATATATGAACCTCCATGCAAAGTTCTGCAGCCATTGCCTACATACTTTTTGAGTTATCGTGCGGAAACAAAGTCCAAAAAACGACATTGATTTCATCCTCACGGACCTCATGGACCTCGGATCCGGCTGAAAAACAATAGGGTTCTTCCACATAATATGTCTGGCCAATGCGAAGATACATCGAGGCAAACTAAAGTTATCGGTCGGAAACCAAAACGGCGGGAAAAAAAAAAGAAGAAAAAATTCTGCTAAAACCATAAAGGCATTTCCGAAATGCCTTAATAATTCAGTAACCATAGCAAGCAAGGGAGTGGGCCTCAAAGGCCCAGGTTGCACTCAGTGTAATTTTTTTAAATTTCTTACCTCAAATTTTCCCCAGTAATTTTTTATTCAACTTTGAACCGTCATAAAGATGCCTACTGGGTTGCTTGAGGATTACCTATAACATGGGTGTCATTCACTCAATGCTACGCGAGATACGTCAGTTTGTATACAGCACTGGGCCTCAAAGGCCCCCATTTGCACTCGGAGGGTTAAATACAAATATTTTGAATTGTGATGCTGAAATTCTTTCATCAAAGAATTATTTCCATAACACACATGTTGGATACCAAGACACCAGATAATTATAATTTAACCCTAATTATTGCGGACTGTTTGGGAGTTGTATTGGCTCCAGTTCATCATCTAAATGACATTATGGGCAAAACTGTCAAGTTTGTTTGCCCTGTTTATGGTAAGGACTATAATTTAGTGAAGTTTAGGAGTGTTTGTTTCTCAAATCTTTTAAATTGTTTCTGAAAGATAAGAAAGGTTCTACAAAGAAATTATTGTTAGTAGAACATGTTAAATTTGTCACCATTAGGGCGTGGCGAATTATCGGGATGATTATTAATGTCTCACACTTTAAAAATTCAAGAAAAGTTTCAGCTAAAACACTCTAGATTCTACAAGTGGGAGGGCCTAGATATCAATTTATCTTGTTTACAGTGAAATGTTGCTCTCCAAACACCAATCTGTTTGTCTAGTTTCAAGGGGCCACCAGTGGAGACACGAAACAGCTTTCAATACAGCTACACAGCTAGCTCTACTGCTGCAGTGCTGCCACCTGTAATGTTGGTTTTACTGGGTAGGTGGCAGCACTTGTATTGCGGGAAAAAAAGGTAAAAGAAGGGATAAGATATGAGGTGAAATTTATGTTCCAGTTCCTCATTCGTGGCCAGGTGTCAAGTTCAGGAACGTGTATAAAATGTAACCACAGGGAAGGAAATACTGCCAGTTCAGTAGAAGTACATGTATATAGAGGTTTTCGTGCACACACATACAAGCTCAAACACTGGGAAATGGGAAAAATGCCATTTCTCACGGCCCTCTGGCAAATTGTCAGAAAGATCCTGTAGTGGATCTGAGATCCGGACCTGATTAAGGACCTTAGCCCGGTATATCCGCCGTCAGCACTGCCACGGACAGACCCAAGCCCCAAGGATCCGGGTGTTTGTTCGCGTTTACTAGTGCAAAACTGTTTTGCTCCTTGACACTGCGGATCCATTCTCAGAGAGGGCATTGCATTGTGCAATACTTTCACGGGTAGCTTGGGATTGCCTCGTGCAGCAGATAGAAGGATAGGGGAATTTCACGGAAATCTGTTCTAATTACGGAAAATGAATGTTTCTCAAACATGAACTGTATGGAGATGGGTTTCACAACCAGCAGAAACCCAGATTTCAGCTACCAGGGAATATCCTTATGCTATATTCATGTAGATATGTGAACTATTGAAAGTAGTTTCATGCTATTAGAGAACGAAACTTAATGGTGCACGTAATCGGTTTGACCTTGGATCCATCTGGCACGGAGAATGTTCCCTCCAGGCCTCCAGCGACTTCCTGCCCCGCCTGTGGCACCCCTGCTGTGTGGACGCTGCCATGGAGGCGTCCTGCCCACTGCTAGGGAGTCTGGTGCCTGGTAACGGGATCCGGATCTGTTGATGATTGGCACCGTTTACAGGTATTCTGGATCCATCATCAAGCCTTTTATCTGTGAGTTGACCTGTTTACACTGTGATGCTGCCCCGGTACAGACCGTATGGATCCAGTGGCACGGTTTTGTACTCTGGGCTGACTGGTTGGATCAGTGGGTCGCCTATCCTAGAAAATCTGGGTGGTTTATTTGAAGGCAACATGCAGGGAGTGATATAATTCCCGGGAGTAAAGCTCATCTGGATCTCTGCCTTTCTGCTACAGTTTTCTCCTGGATGTATGCAGGGCGTACCGCTCACTTCTCCAGGCTTGTATCTTGAGTTCTGGTATCAAGGATAATCGGAGGGATTATTTGAGTACTGGAATGGATCAGTTAGTTCCAGTGGTGGAATTCCAGGGAAATTTAATTGCTGTTTTTGTTTGGGCAGTTCTTGTCCATTGCTGAAGGAGATACTGCACATATCGCTGGTGTTTGTTGATTGTACAAACAATTTACCTTTCTTTGGCCATCGCCTGGATACACACTGTTGCCATGGTTACATATTGAAGTTTTGTTTACATGTGGACAGTAGTTGTGTGGTCAATGAGCTTGTGGTCTGTGGATATGTAACCATTTGTGGATAATGTTGACTTTGTGTAACTTATATTGGTGATACTGTCTTGCGTTATGTTGCTTTTGTTCAAGAAGAAACAGGGTAAGAAGTAATGTTTATTTCTGTGACTTGCAGGGTTCTGTGTTATCAATAATAATGTCTTGTTTTGGTGTCACTCATAGATCAGGCTTAATTGAAACACAGAAAATAGTTAAATATATTAATTTTGATTATCATTGTTCATAAAGAACTTTGAAATTTGCATCTCTCAAATGAGTTTCAATCTGGTCAGTAATATACATATATTTGTGTCTGCAGCCCACCACTGACACCTGGTGACGGCACAGATCACACTACATGTAATGTCACACCCCAGATGGCAGCACTGTTCTAACCCTGTTCTGTTTTACTTTCAGCTTCCTTGGAGACATTCCACCACCGAAACTTGACCTTCGACACGCAGAGTATCAGCTCACAGTGCTCAGGTAACCATAGCAACACATACACTCAGCTCACAGTGCTCAGGTAACCATAGCAACACATACATTATCAGCTCACAGTGCTCAGGTAACCATAGCAACACATACACTCAGCTCACAGTGCTCGGGTAACCGTAGCGACACATACACTATCAGCTCACAGTGCTCAGGTAACCATAGCAACAAACACTATCAGCTCACAATACTCAGGTAACCATAGAAACACATACACTCAGCTCACAGTGTTCAGGTAACCATGGCAACACATACACTCAGCTCACAGTGTTCAGGTAACCATAGCAACACATACACTCAGCTCACAGTGCTCAGGTACCATAGCAACACATACACTCAGCTCAGTGCTGGAGTAACCGTAGCTACACATACACTCAGCTCACAATGCTCAGGTAACCATAGCAACACATACACTCAGCTCACAATGCTCAGGTAACCATAGCAACACACACACTATCAGCTCACAGTGCTCAGGTAACCATAGCAACACATCTGCCTATAGTTTGATCTATGATACATGTACCTGTTCGTGGGAGTGATGCTTTTCCAGATTTAACAACAGCATAATACTTATTTCTTCGTTCTATTGTCATCCGAAAAAATAGCTCACACAGGTAAAGAGGCCTTGAATGAAAGTTCTGATAGACAGAAAGAGTTCACACTCACATGTAATCACAAAAATGTTTCAGTAATGCAATAAGTACTGTCTGTTAGTATGCCTTTCTTTGCAAAGATACAGTATGTGCCAGTCCAAAGCTGCTCAGTATTAACCACTGTTGTTAAATGTCTGTAAACCTTGTGTAAGTCAAAACATTGTATGGTGTCTGTTCCAGTTTACGTTGTGAATTCCCGGCAACTAATTGTGTTTTGTTAGCCTTGTGAACTTTCCCCGTGCAGAATCCAACGAATAGCAAACAATCGCTAACAACCAAAAACATGGGAGCTTGTACCAGATGTTCTGAAAAATACATCAAGTTTTTTCCCATCATAACTGGAGGCATGCAAGATTTCTTTTGGTTCACCTCCTCGGAAGAAGTAAAACAAAAATTGTTGCTCATCAAAGGATGTAACACAAACATCCACCAGGTGGCAGCACTGAGCATTTGGAAGCTGTGGTGTAGACATCATTCACTAGGTGGCAGCATGTGCCTTGTAGCTGTTTGTGCTTGTAATCACCAGGGGGCAGCAGTGGTGCTTTGTGTGTCACCAACGCAGTCAAAAATTGTCAGTCAAGTGGTGTTGGCCAAGACAAGTACTGATTTTGCATCATGGTTGAATAGTTCCTCCATTTTCACAGAAATATTAACCAATATATTGTGAAAGTCATGCAAACCATCTCGCTAGAATATATATAGATGCTTGTCAATTGGAAAGTTGTGACCCGATGGTGATATATACACGATACACGAAAATCATCTCTCTCTATGTATTTCTGATGATACACGTGTACTGGAATTGCTTTTACACTATGCCCAGTGAATCTTGTACCAGCACACATTGGTAGACTGACATATACACGAAAAGACACAGATCACACACATATTTTGGAGAGATGTGAGTCTTGTCAGATCCTCAACTCCGTGGTTTACATACACAGGCTTTGATCTTTCTGCCAAGATGCTTCCTTTTAGCACATTTTGACCATTCATGTCTAACAAACAAAAACTATGCATAACTTGTCGACTTTTTAGTGGTGAAAAAACAGGCCTGTTGACCAAGAAGTGTCAAACATGACTGGTGTTAACATCTATCGACAACAAAAGGCTGCTTCAATGATATGCTGCATTATCTTTTATGTAATAAATATTCACATATTTATGCATGGTATTCAGGTTCATAAAGACACTATCTGTCTTGATCGAGCCCAGATATATATGTATTGCATTATACCTACCTACCATACATATCTGGGTTCACAAGGCAATGGTAATGATTAAAAAAAGCTACTTGATGTGGTCTGGTTTGGAGGCGCACTGAGTAAACCGTAACATGTGCGCATTTTATTTCAGGCTTTTTTCTACGTCTGGTCCCACCAAAAATATAAAAAATAATCTGCACTGTATCTCCCTTGTCAGTTCATGATGAAATATGACAAATGTATACTACCATAATATCCCCCCCCCCCCCTCTCTCCCTGCATTTCGCCATGGTTACTGTATGTCAAACACAGTTACGCCTGTAGGGTAGGTCTGCCATCATCTGTGATGCAAATGCTCGAGTGATCAATTACGGATGATTTATAGGTGATATAACGTTACTGTGCTTACAGCCGCACCTGACAAACTGGCAGCTCCATGGTTCGTTCTGTTACTTAGAAAACCAAGAAAATGTGTTTGTATTTGCCGTCCTGACGAAATTAAGTTGGGAATTGCTTGGATATTGTATTCTGTTTTACTGTTTCATTGCTCTACCAATTCACAAAGATACAACTCACAAAAGTGCCTATCAACTAGGACTGTTTCCCCTTCTTTCCTTATCACCTGGGAGAAATTGGTTTTTACACCCCAAAAACACTGCCTTGGAGCAGCATCTGTGCAGTTTTATGTTGTATGACAAATAGACGTGGCGAGAGATCCAAGGCTGGGTAGTGAGAGGGGAGATGATAAAGACTGGGAGTATTGGCTGCAGTACCAGTTCTGATAGACCTGGCAGTCAGCAGGACGCCAGCTGTCCACTGTTAACCACACCGCTACATTAATTCTGTTCTCCCGCCCCCTAACCAACTCAACCAAAACACATCACACAAGTTACGTCAATTTGGTACTTAACGGGGAGAGAAAAATGTTCCTAGAAATCAAATTTGACTGCTTCTGGCTACATGTGTTCCAAGCAGGAGCCGCCTCCCTTTGATGTTATCTGGCTGAGGCTGGCCCTCCCAGATGTGTGGGGAATGGTCTATCTTTCTCTGACCTTTGACCATTCAGGTGTGACCTTGATACAGTGCAAGGTCAGAGGTCAGGCGGCACTTTGTTTTTATGGCCAGGAAGTGTTCTGAAGCTGTTTCCAGGAGGTACTTTTAATCATTAACACTGATAGAAGGACGCCCAGTCTGTCCTACTGGTATCTGATAAGGTTTTATCTGATAGGGTTTGCACCTATTGACTTCAACCCCCATAGGCTCTGGGGTGCCATAGAATATCCAGAGTCCATGTTCAGGTACCTGGACAAAATACATGGAGATGTGAGTGTAGAGGCTTGGGGGAACATTCAAAGCAGGGGGTAATTTTCTGGGATAAAGCCCCTGCCGGGAGCACCCAGCTGGTAAAAAACAAGATACACCTACAAAGTATTGATTGATAAAGGGCATCCAGACAATCCACACAGAGGTCATTAAATCCGTTTGATTCCATGGGGGGAGGGAGGGGGTGGGGGATGTCCTGGGAGCAGTCATTGCTGGAGAACGGAAATAATCTCTCTGTTGTTGTGTCTGGTTAACACCTTGTAGTGTTTTGCTCCAGTGGACCAGTTTGTTTGGGACAATAACATTCTGCTACATCAGGGTGTACTCTGTTTTGTCTGTCTGCCGGATAGGATAATATCTAAGCTGCCTGGTGTGATCCAGATGGTTTTATCAATTGGTTTTCACTTCACAAAGTGTTGTGTGGTTCTTTTGTGATGTTATTTACAGCTATTCTATGATTTCTATTATCTGTTAGAGCAGAAACCCTCTGATGGGTTTCTGGTTATAGTCACTGGCTCATAGATAAAAAAAAATTCTATAATCTACGTTTTCATGATATTGAATGTATTCCAATAGTTGGTTGTCAAACTTAGATCATACTTGAGGATAAAATCAGATGGGAAATTGATGACACTTGCAGGGAAAATAACACTTCTGTCAGTTACCATGACAACTAAGCAGGTGATGTCCCCTACCATTGTCCAGACAAGCACCTGACCCTAGCAGCCTGGGGGATTGACCCCATCACTGGCCAATTGACCCCTTGCTGTCCCAGAAACACACAGCATCAGTACAGTGGTAATTCTTCAGCTTTTGGATGTTGATTTCTTATTTCCATAAACTTATAAACCACACTCTGTAGGTGTTCCATGGGGGTACTTGTCTGCTCGAAGAACATAACTTTTTCAATCACCTCGATTCGAGTGGCTTCCATTCTTCTATGTGGGATAAAGTCTAGGAGAATCAGCACTGATGTCTAGTTTAATGGTAGTTAGGAAAAGAGGGAATAGTTGTGTAGAAATTGATAGATCACCCCCAGGACTATATACAATACGTTATACAGCTGATTATAGTTCAGGGGCAGCAGGTGAGTGTGGATAGGGAGAAATCATTTCCTATCCTAGTGAGATTGATGGTGGTATTTTAGAGGATGGGGGGGTGGGGGGGGGGGGGTATTTAATGAGATGTGATTGACTGTGTGTATACATACAGCATGTGCGTGTTGCAGTACAGTGGCTTCTGTGCGTGTGTGCATGGTGTGTGGGTGGTATTTTTTCAAACAAATAAGGGCGGAGATAGATTTCCCTAGATTACATTCCTAATTGTTGAAGGTTATAGCCCCTTGTATGGAAAAGATCGTTTAAAGGGGTATTTATGTATTTTATCGTTTTAGTTGCCTTTTTCAGGAAACGGTTTATTGCTGAGGGGGTAATATATATTCATTGTTGCAATGGTTATGGTTGTATGTCTGGCAAGCTCACGTGATAACCGCAATGCTCAGGTGAGAGACAGAAAATGGCACAGAATAATAAAGCTCAAAACCACATGATTATACAAGATAGAAATATCCATTTTGTAATAGCATCAATTCCTTCCAACATGTTTATTGAGTACAGGGACTTAACAAGCATTTGACTCAGTTGACTGCATATTATGACTCTCAATTATCAGTTGGGACCTGTGATCATAACCATGGTAACCATTGCAGGCATTCAGTAATCAGAAAAGGCAAATCTTAGAAGTTACAACCCCGATAATGAAATTGTTTGTATATTTTGAAAATTGTATCAAATTTTTTCCACAACAGTCTTGAATACAATTCAATGGTTAAACCATGATAACTTGAAGACGGAGATTTGAACAAAAAAAGTTTGAAATTGTTGACCCAAAATGAGATACCTTGCAAAAATGTGTTTGTGAATATGACCTATGGAAAAGTTATTTGCCAAACATTGTTCTGCCTGTTCACTGCATCTTTGAGCCACAATTCATGGACGGTGCACAGTACTGCCCTCTGCTGTTTATTTTATACATCACCAATCTAAACTACTACATGCTCCTTTTCGATCCTTTGGATCGTTCTGGATAGAAATTCGCGTACTGAAAGCAAGGCACGATCGTCTGCCTGCATGACTCGAGCGCTCCTTTTGCCGCCAAAACCGCCGCGCATATGCGCGCGCAGCTGCGCAGAAGCTTCACTTTTCTGTCCACCGCCATTTTTGCTTGGCAGCTTTGGATTTTGGTTCCCGGTGAATTCGTAGAATTTAGTCTGCAAACTAGACTTTTGCGATATATTCTTACGGAATTTCACCTGCCACGTTCATAGACATCGTTTTGTGTCTATTTGGATAAGTATTGGTCGATAGTTTGTTACTTGCTAGATCGTCAGCGATTTGTATAGCCAGTTCACCCTATTATCGTCCATCCGTCGTACTTGATAGTGTACTTGTTGTTTACATCTATCAATAGTTCTACGTTAATTTTCTACTGTATATATTGTGTATACGTATACTGTAGTTTATATATTCGTAGTCCTCTTAGGGTTCTTTTTCAGCGCGGTCTCAGGTTTGCGTATTTTGCCCGCCCTGTTACTGTGTGTGGTTAGTTCCCTTTCGTGATCATGGCTTCACAATCCTCCCTTGGTACCGGTGCCATGGACGAACGTCCATGCCCGAAGTGTCTGGTCAATACCCTCCGAGGAGGGGAGAAACACAGTGTGTGTTTCGACTGTTTAGACCATGGCCCGGTATCTATGGAGGATTTGAGGTGTGATCTGTGCCGTTTCTGGCGTCCCTCTTCCTTCGTGCAGGCGACTGCAAAGTATTCCGAAGCCTCGTTGGCTCGTCGGGATGCTTTGAGGCTTGCGGAAGCTTCGGCTCCGCAAGTCCGCCAGTCGCCCATGGAGGTGGAGACTCCGCCTGTGACGGCACAGATTGCGTCCGGTGTTAGCCAGCCCCTGGGGCTAACACAGGACATGGTCAACGCGGCTGTGCAATCCTTCTTTGCACAGTCGTTGTCGTCCCTTCAGGGTCCCCTCCTGCCGGGTCTCTCTTCCCTGCTTGGACAGGGAGTCCCGGCCGGTTCTTCGGCTGCCCCTTCGTCGCAGGGAGAGCTTGCTCCCCCTGCTGGCAAGAAGTCGAAATCTTCTAAGAAGAAGGTTTCAGTTCTTGCCAAGGCGAAAGCAGCCAAGGAACCGCACTCCACCTTCGTCGTCCCTCAGTCGGGGCCGATCGAGGTGGAGGGGTCCGTCGTCTCTTCCCCTGGGCCTTCCAAGAAGAGGAAGCGTGCTTCCTCTAAGCGCCGTGGTGCTGAGACCACATCGATTTTCGATGTGGCTCAGGCTTCGTCCGACCTCTCGGTGGGCGACGATCAGGCTTCGGGCTTCGATCGGCGGAGCATCTTGGATGGCTCATTCGGGTCCTCGGTCTCGAGGTTCGAGGGGGAAGAGTTCCCTTTGTTTGGGGGTGAGGCTCTCGATCGTTCGTGCGATCGGGAGTCTTCACTTGGCGGTCGTGCTCCTGGTCCTCGATCAGGGCACGATCGGGCGGGTGGTGCTGGGGTCGTTCATCAGGACCACTCAAGTCCTGTGTACGCGGATGTAAGTCGCCGGACGGGCGCGATCGCTGAGCAGGCATTCCCTCGCCCGTCCTTTGATGTACCCTTGGGGTCATCGAGGTCTTCGATCGGACCTGTGAGGTCCAACGATCGGGGGGGTCGAGTGGAAGCTGATCAGGAGTCGTCCTCCTCGGAGGATGAGACTTCCGATCAGGCCGGGGGTTCTAACTTCCGGTGGGCTTTGGAGTCGGTCGCAAGGCGAATGGACTTGCCGATCGATGCTCCAGGGCCCTCACGGGGAACCGGTAGGTTCGCGTCGGCGCCAGTTCGTCGGCCGATCCGGCTCCCTGTGGCTCCCGCGTTGGTCAAGTCCTTCGACAAGATCAACAAGGGAGTTACGGCTAAGAAGGATGTGGCTCGTACGGAGTCGACATTCCCGACTAGCCGTGTTCGACCTGAGTCGATCGACACCTATCGGACTGTAGAGTCCGAGGGTGGACATCAGACTTCCGTCCCGGTCGAAGACCCTAACCTTCACCTGCTTTCCCGGAAGCAGGGTACGGTCTGGTCAGCTTATGTGAAAAAGGCTCGCCTTTCTCACTGGCAGACGCTGTCTCATCAATTGATGGGGCAGCTCTCGTTGACGGATCACCTGACCACTTTGGTTCAGGAGTTTGTGGACGAGGCGGATCTGGAGGAGGGGAGTCGCGCCAACATTCATGCAGCACTCGGCGTCTTGGCCGGAGTGGTCCATGCTGCTGAGCGTGATGCCGATCTCACCATGCGTGATGCCGATCTCCGTCTGCTTGACGTGTCCGCTACGGACGTCGCTGAGCTACGTGGGAGGCCGCTTTTCTCAGGCTATACCTACGCCAACCTCTCTCGATCGGATATTTCCGTCATGCGGGAACATCTCCGGGATGAGGCTATGGCCAAGGCTTTGCTCGGGAAGTCGGCGGGGTCTGGGACAGGCAAGAAGACCAAGGGTCAGAAGCCTGCCCAACCTCAGGCACCACATGCACCCGCTTCTACGCAGCCGCCCTTTCGGGGGGCGCAGCCTCCCCCTCCCCAGGGGGATGGCAAGCGTGGAGGCAAAGGGGGTGGACGCTTTAAGGGCAAAGGGAAAGCTTCTGGTAAGAAGTGACTCGTTGCGGGAAAGCGTAGGCTCTGTGGAAGGTTCAGTTCTGTCGGAATTCGATCTTCCACAACCTGGTCCAGTCGGGGGACGCCTGGCTCAGTTCGTCCGGAACTGGAGCGATCTGGCGTCGTCAGACAATTCAGTCGTGGCATGGGTGAAGTTCGGTCTCACCTTCAGATGGGAGGCTGGAAAACCACCGATCAGACCCAAAGCGTGGTTCTTCCCTGTGCCCGGCGATCGGGAAAAGTTTCAGCTTCTGCAGCACGAGGTGCAGCAGTTGCTAGAGAAACGTGCGATCGAGGTGGTCAAGGACGAGAGAGGATTCTATTCTCTCATCTTCCTAGTGCCGAAAAAGACAGGCGGGTGGCGTCCCGTTTTCGATCTGTCAAAACCTCAACAAATTCCTGATCATACCCAGGTTCAAGATGGAGTCGGCGCTTTCCGTCCAGAAAGCTCTGTCCAAGGGGAAGTGGGCAGTCAGTATCGACGTCAAGGACGCGTACTTACATGTGCCAATACACCCAGCCGATCGGCGATACCTCAAGTTCGCCTTCGAGGGTTCGGTGTATCAGTTCAGGGTACTTCCTTTTGGAGTAGCCACCGCCCCTTACGTGTTCACCCGTATCGTAAGGACGATGGCAGCCAGGTTTCGATCGGTTGGAATTCAATTCCACCATTATATCGACGATTGGTTAATCATAGCCGACTCCCCGTCTCAGGCTATAGAGCAATCCGGGTTCGTCCTCAGGTTGGCGACCAGCCTTGGCTGGATCCCCAATTGGGCGAAGTCTCATCTGTCCCCGACACAGAGGTTCGAGTATGTCGGGGTAGATTACGATCTAGAGCGAGGAGTAGCTCTTCCTCCGCGGAAGAGAGTTCTCAAGGCGATTGCGGCGATGGAGGTCGCGCTGACGCAGTCGTCGATCACAGCTCGACAGTTTCTGTCCATCATCGGTCTGTTGGCGTCGATGGAGAAACAGGTGCCGTTCGGCAGGTGCTTCCTCAGACCCATTCTATGGTATCTAGCGTAGCAATGGCGAATCCTCACCGATCGACTAGACCAAGTCGTATCGGTGGACGATCGTGCTCGGGAAGCAATGCATTGGTGGCGGGACCATCGGAATCTTTTCCGAGGGATGCCACTGGCGGAGTATCTGCCCGGTCGGACCTTCTTCACCGATGCGTCAGAATTGGCTTGGGGAGCTCATATGGACGAGCACGAACTCTCGGCTGTGTGGAACACGAGCGAGAGGGCGTTGCACATCAATGTCCTAGAGCTGCGAGCGGTGAGACGTGCGTTCGAGATCTGGGGGCCTCAGAGTCCCCCAGGGACGAAGTGGTTGGTCTTCACAGACAACAGCACGGTAGTGGCGCACATAAACAAACAAGGTGGAACTCGCTCGAGTCAGCTTTGTTTGGAGGCCGAGTGTCTGATCAGGTTTGCCTTCAAGTACCATCTGTTTATCAGGGCGAGGCACCTGCCGGGTCACAGGAATGTCCTAGCGGACGCTCTGTCGAGACCGGACAAGATCATAGGCACGGAGTGGAGTCTGCATCCGGGGGTGTTTCGGCGCGTTTGTCAGGCGTTCGGGACACCGAACATAGACCTGTTCGCAACCTCTCGGAATCACAAGCTCCCGGTCTACTTCTCACCTCTGCCAGAGAGCGAGGCACTGGCTGTGGACGCGATGTCTCAGTCGTGGGACGGGATGTTCGGGTATGCGTACCCGCCAACTCGGTTCCTAACAGAAGTGCTGCACAAAGTAGCCAGGTCTCAGTGCGAGATTCTGTTGGTGGCGCCATGCTGGCCGATGCAGGCGTGGTTCCCCCTGCTACTGTCCCTCCTGATCGATGTACCACGGGTTCTCCCGATCGAGGACAGGTTGCTGAAGCAACCGGGGCGGGATATATTTCACGATTCCGTCCACGTGCTCAAATTACACGTGTGGAGGCTATCGAGCGATCCTTCCAGGAGGCAGGATTTTCTCAGCAGGTGTCCGTACATCTCGCGAGAAAGAATAGGAGATCCTCCTCTAAAACGTATGAGGCTAAATGGAGAGTATTCGTACGTTGGTGTAACGGAAGGCGCATTGATCCGCTCTCTGCCCCTCTGAATGCAGTGCTAGACTTTCTCTGCTATCTCTTTGATAGGCTTAATTTGAAGCCTACTACGATCGAGGGATACAGGTCCATGCTGGGCCCTGTATTCCGTGCTAGGGGGATCGATTTAACTAATAATCGTATCCTGGCTGATCTTTTGGCGTCCTTTAGGACGCAAAGGCCACGCGGAGTTCCTACTCTACAGGATTGGGACATGGCTTTTGTGCTATATTGTCTTACTAAAGCACCTTGGGAGCCTCTCAAGGAAGTTTCCTTGCAGAGGTTAACTCTAAGACTTTCTTGCTAGTTATGCTAGCAAGTGGTCGAAGACGCTCAGATGTCGCGGCGATCGACGTATCGCGAGTCGCATTTGGCGCGGATGGGTCCGTTTCCTTATACCCGGTACGTGATTTTATGCCTAAAACACGTGCTGCAGTTGAGGGCGGGAAAGCGTTCTCCCCTATCGTAATTCCGTCACTGGGCGGTTACGTAGGACGGAATGAGCCGGACGCTCTATTGTGCCCGGTAAGAGCGCTGAAAATCTACATCGATCGTACCAGATCGATCAGGAAAGATCGCAAGCGGTTATTTATTTCCTATCAGCCTAATAGGGCTACGGATATCTCCACAGCTACACTATCCCGATGGGTGAAGGTTGTAGTGAGGACTGTCTATGCGGAATCAGGTGCTGACGATCGAGTCACTTACAAAATATCGTCCCACCAAATCCGACACATCTCGATGTCTCTGGCGGCCAGGTCGAATATTCCGTTGGAATATATCGTGAGGGCTGGAATGTGGACTAATTCTACGACATTCATCGGGTTCTATCTGTCCAATGCTGCCGAACTTCAGGACCAGTCGTCCAGATTTAGACTGGGTCCGCTGGTCGTAGCGCAAGCTGTTGTTTGAACCAGCTGGACAGAAAAGTCTTGGTTTTAACGTGCACGTGTATATAAGCAACACTTTGTGTTTGTGTTTGAGTTCTTTATGTTACGGTCTCAAGTAGAGTTCCGTTTTCCACCGATGGGTGAAGAAGAAATTCGTGCATGTCGGAGGCAAGCGATCGCACCGCTAGGTGAGTATCTTTATTGTATTACTAAAGATATATCGAAAATGTAGCATTTTAGCGATTCGCTTGAAATCAAGACTATCGTCTGTTTTCATGACTCTCTAGCACTACTGCTCCACCGCCTATCCTTTGATTCTAAGGAGCATGTAGTAGTTTAGATTGGTGATGTATAAAATAAACTTCCCAAATTTTAATTGTAAATTTGCCGTTTATTGTTATTACTCACCTCTAAACTACTACAGTAAAGGCCCTCCCATCCATCCCCGCCAGTTGTGTGCTAGGGGCTTCCTTTTGTCGTTTTTTGGACGGAAAAGTGAAGCTTCTGCGCGGCGGTTTTGGCGGCAAAAGGAGCGCTCGAGTCATGCAGGCAGACGATCGTGCCTTGCTTTCAGTACGCGAATTTCTATCCAGAACGATCCAAAGGATCGAAAAGGAGCATGTAGTAGTTTAGAGGTGAGTAATAACAATAAACGGCAAATTTACAATTAAAATTTGGGAATTTTATATCGGAACTCCCCCTTTTAAACATGGAGTGAAATCTCCTCCCTGTAAGAATCACTCCCAGATGAACTGAGTGATTGCCCCATGATGCCCCACGATACCCCATGGAGCAGTATTGGGGCACCTGGGACCTACTGCTGGGCTGTGACGCCCCTCAAGGCTGTTATCAGTGGGGTGGTCCAGGCGGTCACTGGGTGGTCAGTAGGTACTGGGTGATAACAGAGCAATTACAGCTAGACATTTACTTAATTAATTTGAGTAGACTGGATATGGTTTTGATACATAATCAGAAAGTGTCACACTGCTGTTGATACATATTACTCAGAAAAAATATATTACTTCTTGGTGTTCTTGCAAATGTTACTAACTTAAAATGACCCATATACATATAAAATGCACGAATTATTGATTTCAATTAACATAATAAAGTAAGTATTTTTGCTGTTGTATATGGGAGCCCAGGTGGGGATTACATGTATATAACATTTATATGAAGAGTCTACTACAGCTAATTGAGAACTATATCCAAGGCGGAACCTCAATATTCACAACCACCTTTTGGGTAGAAAGAAGGACATGTGGACTGTCTCTGCCTACAATTGGTTACAACCTTGTTACTGGGACACTAAGGCAAGGTACACTGAGTAATATAGGAAGCGGCAGTTAGGGAGCGGCAGGTGCTTAGGTGAAGCCACTTGACAGCCAACTAGAAAACAAACTAGAGACCACAAGTCAAAACCTGGCATGTGTCGAAATATTATTTGTGTTATGCCGTGCCTAGCCAGTACCATTTTAATCAAAAAGGCAGTACAGACATTCTACTGCTACTCATCTTGGTACAAGTATCTGAAAATAAAACAAAATAATATCTATCAATGCATATATACAATGATATAATGACATCAATTTCTCTGGAAAAAAAAAGATCAATACTAGGTGATTATTGAGGTCATTAATTGCTAAGGTCTGTTGATAATTTTTTAACTAAAGTCAGACAATGGCATTAACCTCTCTCGGTTTCTTACCTACCAGGCCTAATCAGAGCATTTGACAGTGTATTGTCAAAAAAGAAAAAAGAAAAAGTATTACAGAATCTTTGAGAATGGCTTGTGGCTAAATGGCTTGATTTCACTGACTCATATGGAAAAGTAAGGAAATGAATATGCACATTTTTTAGAGTATAGGGCATCATTTTGTCCTCTCCCGCTGAGAAAATAACCCTGTTGATTCTGCCTTAGTAGAAAGTTCTTTGTCAAAGTTAGGCAGGATTTCCAACTAGAGAAAGGAATGTGCCAATTTATAATAATTTCACACTGGGTGGTTTTCACACTTCACATTCTCCCACTGCACATTTTCATTTGTCAAAGAAGTACTGCGGATGAAACGTGATGAACAAAATTTATTATTTGTTCAAATTGTATTGCAACAAGACAACAAGTCTAAGTGCAAGCTAATTAATTGCTCGCAATGCAACGTGAATGATAAATTATGATACAATGTCATGTAATGTGTGGAGATTTCATTTCAATTTCTGAAATCTTTAGTATCATACTCTTTGTTTCCCTTCCTAACCATGACATGTGGAGGTTTGTATTTTTAAGCACAAAGAAATGATAAAAATCTAATTTTGATTAAAGAAAAAAAAATCAATGCCTATCAGACAATGGGATGTCATGTATTGTTGCTGACAGCCGAGCAGTTTTTGCTGTCCCCAGAGGCCATTTGTTCTACTGATGAGTAAATCAAGACTTTCTCCAACTGTTCTGACCCCCTGCCCTCAATCCCACCCCTGGCCTCCATAGTAACAAACCTCCTTGCCCCCCCTCCATCGTCATGGTAACACCCCCACCCTGAGTGACCCACCCCTGGGGATATGTCACTGCCATAATATTAGCTTTGTCTTGGGGGTAGAATTTTTCAAGTGGATTTTCCAAATGATTTGACAAGTTTTCCGAATGAATTCCCTGCCCTAGAGGTGTCCACAAGACCACAGGAAATGGACGGAATCTCTGACTGACCACTGTGTCAATGACTCAATAGCTGACTGAGTGTCCAGTCTGACAGTTATGGCTGATTCATTCCTCCGCTGCCGACGCAGTGCACAATGGAAGGATTTAGACAAGTTAAATCATCTCATTCTAGTGGTCCAATAAATTTGAAAATTCGAGTAAATTTGAAAATTTTAGTGAAGACATTTTTCATGTGGAACAACAAACATCTCCCCCAAACATGTGTGGGATCCACACTTCGAATTACTAGTATATTCCTATTTCAAAAGTACAAATTCATGACCATGAGCATTGTTTTAGGTCGTGCTTGCATTAAACTTTAGTTGCATAAAATGTAGGGAGGAAAAAAAGTTTGTACAACTCTCATTGATGGAAAAAATTATATCTACCTGACAACAGGCGTATATCCTGTTATATATCATGATTGTATATTAATGATGTGGTCATTACTCATACTGCTCTTGAACTGTCAAAACACGGACCAACTCAGGGAGAAGTTGTCTTTTATTGAATGACACTGACTTTTGCTCGCGTTGTGGGAACCAACCAAGGTAGCCTTGTACCATGATGCTTCCGATGTCAGTGAGCCTTGATGGTTGACAAGGGGTGTCAACAATAAAGTGGTGTATTATTGATAGAAAACAACCTCCCAAGGCTTCAGAAATTGGTTAATGATTTTGTAGTTGCTCGTGAGAACAGAAGTTGAAAGTTATCAATAATTAAAAACCCTTCAGACTTTCCAGAATGGTCAAGGCGGCAGGAATACACTCTGTAAAATGTGGACATATAAGTACTGGAATCAAATCTGTCCTTATAAAAAAAAAAATACATGTACATGTGTACACCCTTTGGATTAGAATTTTCTATATTTGCTGGATGTACATGTATGGATATCATTTCTGGATGGACCTCCATTGATTGATGGCTTGTCATTGAAGATTTCCATTCACAAGTTGCTGTCTGTTTTATGGCTTGCAGGTTGCTGAACATTGTGAAGAAGGTTTAAATGCCCTCGCTTAGGTCAATGGTTTCAGAATAACGAAAAATAAATCTGCATAAAAATAAACCTTCATCTGTACAATCATATGACAGTTATGAATGGGGTAAAAGAACAAACTTTTTCTCAGTAAAACTCAGATCAATATACTATTATCATTCATATAGCGTGCACAAAAGGTACGCATGCAAAGAAAAGAAAGAAAAGAAGAAAACTTTTGATACATTCACTTGCAAGCTTGTGGACGTGTTCGGTGTTTGTTTAGAATGTTACAAATTGTTCGCGTAGTGGGTGAAATTCGTTTGCCTCATAGTGTCGAGTGGTTTGAACTACCATCATTACTAAGAGGTGGCGCAAAGAACCCACGCTTGAGACCACTTGTAACCGTAGTGGCATTGGTTACGTGAGGGGGCACGAGCAAAAAACGGCTAATAAATGTGGTGTATATTGTCAATTTTTTTCAGATCATTCGGCCAATGCATTTAGCTATTTTTCGATGTCTTTTATTCAACGAGAGTAGGGGATGATTTTTTTTAACTGATTATAAAAAATATGACAAGTGGCATGAGTGGTGATATACTTTACACGAGAACATCAAATTAGAACCTCACTTTTGCTCTGCACTCCAAACATCTCCCAGGCTTGAAAATTGTAGTGCATCGTCTCGGGTTGGGTCGTGTTTTTTTTTTTTCGTTTTTTTTGCACTTGAATACCGAGAAATCCCTGGTGAGTGGAAATAGGGGAGTATTCTTCTGAAGTTGTTGTGAACATGGAATTGGAAAATTGTATTTTTTGCATGAAGTTCATGCATTGACATTCAACCATTTTTTGTGAGGTTGTAAATTGGTCTGCATGTCGGCATCCATGTGCATTACCTTTGGACCAAGACAAATGATCTGCTCCTAGTTACGTGTGAAAGCCGAGACTACCACAGAGTCGTGATCCACTGGTGAATTGGGATTTAATTGCGTCTACCGAGAAACAAACTTTGATATTCATGGACTTTGCCACGCAGTATCAAAAGCTTCAAAGCCGTCCAAGCAACTGAAGCCGACAGACAGTGTGTGGTTTGCTGGCGTGGAAATGCACGGATACAACTCATAGTCAAGTGATTATGTCAGCATTAAAAGGCCGCAAATTAGAATCGTCACTTCTTGGATAAAGGAGCCTCCAAAGGAGCAGCCAATTGAAGGAAAGCTGTGAAAGTTACCGAAAATGGTCGCGAGATATCATTGTCGCTAAATGGAGGATAATCAAAGAAGAATCGCCACCAATGAAAGACGAAGCCTCCCGAGGCCAAGTTCTATGAGTGGTAGTCACTGATAGTAGCTGGATTCTATTCAGGCAGTTTAATTGGGTGGAAGTATATGGGTATCATCTCTAAGGTTAGATTTCTTGAAGGAAAAGACTGGGGCCTGTACATTGTATTTGTGGTGTTTGTGTGTTTACCTGTCAGATGGTCTTCAGTGTAGGCAGCGAAAAGTTTTAATCGTTGTCATTCTTGGTTTCGTGATAGTTTTGGACATGTCTGCTAAGTTCACGAGCAGATTTGGACATCTACATGTAAGGTTGTGTCTGGTCAGATGTCAAGATATCATAAAGTCTGACCGGTCATTTGTGTGGATTCAACATCTTGATGGTCGAATCTCTGTCACTTGTTTTGTGCTGTTCTACTTGGATTCACTGTGACGATATTTATATGGTCCTTTGTTATGTTTGTGTAGATCTAAATCGTCATAATTATGGACATCATGCTGTTTAATACTACCTAGGGCTCGGATATTTTAAGGTTGATGTCCTCTGGGTCAGAGGGTTTTGAGCAATACCGTCCCATGGTTTCTTGTGCGCATCTTCCATGCCAGGTACCTGACATAACTGGAGTTTTGTAATTAGTAATTCGATGGGAAAATGCTGTTTCTCCCGATGTACTGTTTGTGGTCAGCGTGCGACGGTAGGTGAACCGGTTGTTTGTTCCGTTGTTCCCCGTGCCACACACGCCCTGTCCCTGGTTGACATGGAAGGCCGTAGGTAGCTCCCCTCCGACCTTCGGCCTGTCTACAGCGTCGTTCCATTCGCTGTGACGCGCCTTTCATCTCCCACCCGATGTTCTCAGTGGTATATATAACTGTCGGCAGTCGGAAGGAAGCACTTCAGAGGGCCATGCCGTGGGCTCAATCTCGCGACCCCACCACGTGCGCGCCACTCACAGAAACCCCACTCGTCCTCCGCGGTGAGGTTGAAGTCCCTCCACACTCCCGACCCGACCCACGCTTCCAGCCACGTGTTTGTTCCTTGTCAAGTCAATTTATGCAAATGACCACACATCAGAGGCTCTAATAATGACTGGAAACCAATTGTAGAAGAGGTCATGGCCCCCAGGAAAATGCACATGCAACCTGCATTTATTCTTGTGGGAAAATTATAGTTCTTGTTGTTCTTTGAGGAGATACGCCTTCTCCATGCTATATTACAGCAAACTGTAGGACACGTAGGGGTGGGTGGGGGATTGATATACATGCTGTTGACGGGTGTTATTCCCTGGTACCAGCGTCTACAAGGGTGCTATATCTCAATCGGGCAGGTGGGCTGGCTACCTGTTATAGATAAAAGTCTTCATGTCCATGTGTTCACAAGTTATCTACAAGTAGAACCCGCCTCTACAGATCAGCTATCAGGAGATATTGATGACCTCCTGCCTTGAGAAGGTGATGGAGAGTTGGCCGTCCTTTCATTCCAGCCAATTGTGTAAATAATTAAAGGACAGAGAAATTGAAATGATCAAAAATAAACCACATTGAAAGGATTCAGGTGTTGACAATACCAGTAATTCATATCTCTGATATTTTCCAGATAAGAAATTGTCAATAGAGTTCAGAAAATTTGATCATGCTGAGTCTATATAGGAATCATATTGTGCCAATTTATGAATACCAGAAATTATTGGATGCAATGATAGTAAACGAAAACTGGCAACTGTAAATAAATTAGCATATTTTCACAGGTGGGGTGTATTTTTCTAGGCAAGTCGAACATTCCTGGAGCATGTCCTTTCCTGGGAACGAAGCTAGCGACCTTCAACTTTGACCTTCTCCTTGTACGTTGACTGCAGGTATCATGGTTTCCTTTTGGGTGTACTGCTGTAGTCATGGCAACAAACATGTGCATTTCTATGTCCTGTGATTGATTTCACCAGAGAAACACTGCCTGGTGGCCTGTGCCTGACAAGTTTAGACATTGGAACATATGGCTGGGTACATATCATGCACGTTGGTCTAATTTATGTGGTAACTAAATATGTTAAAATTGGAAGACAAGACTATGTACTTTTTAAAACCCAGATCTAAATACCTGTTGGATATTTTTATGATTTTGTGATAATGAAATTTTTTGGAAGTTAAGGTATTTTGTCAACCGAATGCAGAACCCTATATAAAACTGGATATATTTGCAAATATTGAAGCATACATGTAAATGCACCTGCATTATGTAATCTGAATATATATTTCACTATCAATCTCTCAAGATCAAGATCTCTGCACATGTAGGCTGTTATCACATTCATAAAATGACTGTGTAGTTTTGTTTTTCCTTCCTGTGTGGTGTACAGCTGTATGTGTCGTAAATGGTGTACCTAGCAACAGGACCTAAAACAAGAGAGGTCATGTCAGTGGTTTCCTTGAGACAGCCATGATTATATTGTTGACACGAGACTGTTTGGCAATCTTAGACGGTAATAATCACAAATATTACCCTATTGCTTGGAGATGTAGTGCATCTCCAAGCAATTATGGATTGTCTCATATTGACTGTACATGCTAATGGTCAGATAAATATTTACCCGGTACCAGGTAAAATTAGTTGTTTGGCAACAGTGGGTAATTATGTTGTTTGACTCGGATTACTGACTAATAACGGCACTCCATAACTATATCTCTTGAACATGTTGACAACAGTTTATGATGTTATAATCTTCTGATTTCAGACTTGTGCTTTAGAGCAAACAGTGAAAAAAGTTGACCAAGATAACTATCTAGTAATGTAATACTTTGTTTACAAATACTGATATATATAATGTTTACATAACAGAAAAGCAATCTGATGAAGTTTTCTTCAGAATATGGACTAAATATTGTATTCATAGGCTGAACTTAAGTTTCAGAAGAAAAAGAATTGAAAAAAAAAGAAGAAAAAATACAGAAATGCAGAATTATGGGGATAGATTGAATGTCATAAATTTTGCAGTTTGTGTTTAACAAATCTCCAAAACGTCAAACAAGCACATGGAAATGAATTTCAATTAATTTAGCCTCAAGCTGATTTAGATGTTTTTTTTGCCGAAGTTTCCCGACTGATGAATATTTACACAAGTCCCCTTGAAGCCCCTGAAGTGTCTGTGATGTTGATGACACTAAATCCACGTCTCTCTCGCTGTGCTCAACCCAAATTGTCCTCCGTATAAATGTTTTATGTCACCAAATTACGGAAAGTTACTTCAATGTGATTTACTTTCATGAAGTATTCTTCTAAAAGTGTGAGAAGATTTTAAAATAGAATTCACTGTTTCTGCAGGCTATTTTCGTGGTTTACATTCAAACAATGGACTTCTTGTGGCCTGGAAACATCCTTTTTTGTCAAACACTTTGTTGAAATTAGTTTACATCTATTTATCTTGCATTAAAATTTGTCAAATTAAAATGAAGATGTGTACATGTTTTTGATGCGGTAGAAGAAGAAATGTTTGGGTGTGTGCGAGGTTTGAGGCTTCAAGTGTTGATCAAAATGACGGTTATTATAACATTTATGGCTAAATAGGTAACACATCTCACTTTTTGCTGTGTGCTCGCGGTGAAAGATGACAAACTACATCCGTGAAACAATGTGGCTCACTTCAAATTTAATGTTGATTGTTGTTGTAACAAAAGCAACAGGACCATTTATACTTGTATAACTTTGACAACACGCTGTTTTTGTGTTTCACTCGTCATTATGTTTGATATCTTGCCCTGCATTTACCACACAATACAAACTTATGTGTGGTCTTCATGATTTAGAAGTTATGTAAATTTTCTTCAATTTGGAAAAGAATTACTCAAAATGAATTGATAAAAATGATCTCCGTCGACAAGAATAGGTTCATGTGTCATGTCCCATGGAAATAGTATGACAAATTATTGACTTTGTCATAATGATGTACATTTTTTGCTGGTTTGAGTTGAATCATCCCTACCCCACCCTAACTAGCCACTCACAGCTGTCCCGTTAATCTACCTCATCCCGTCTGTCCGTCCGTCCGTCCGTCCGCGCACGTTTTGTCGATACATCAGCATCGGCACGTGTGACAACTCCCGGTAAACGGCTGTCGCTGGCCACGGTTGCCACGGTTGCCATGGCTACATCTTGGGTAGCAGGTTGCCATGGTATTATATGATCATCTCGGGTGACTCAAACACACCGGGGGGGGGCCGGGATGACTGTATACATGGTATATCGGTGATTATGCATTACCATAGTCATATGTGTGATACTGTATGTGGGGTTTTCCCTGTGGACCATCTGTTGATGTTTGACTTCTAGCATGTGCATCTGTCCCCGCTGTAATATAGTGTTTGGGCGTCTCCATCGTTTATGGATTAATCATGTTAGTTTGCGTAGAGTTCGTGATTACAACACTTGAGCTTGTGTGAGAAGTATCAGATACTAAACAAACAAGGAGTACAGTGTTGTTTGTGGAATATTCAGTGAAAAGGAAACAGTGATCAGATTCATATTTGCTTCGTTCTCAGACTCTGGATCTGTCACAATGGTGTCACATGCTCTTTGACGATCACTTTGGCTGGGGAGAACTATCACCTCATGTTTGGATGCATGAAACTGTTGGGCAGTACAGCCAGGAGTTAAACTGAGCGCTTGTGAGAATTGCCACAGATGAAAGCGATTCTAAATTAGATTATAATTTCAGGAGCTTTTCTATTACAGAGATACAAATGTACATTGCTATTGTTACCATGACAATGGTTAGACCGTCCCATTGACACGTGACTAATGGCAGAGAATTAGATACCTACAACAGTAGCCTGCACCTGTGCTGTCCAGCCAGTTATCTGATATAATCAGTTTAGAACTCGGCTAGATCTCACCGACATCAAAGGGCTGCAAAGTGAAAGTAGATAGCTCTGCTGTCCAGTCCTAGACAAGGCTACAAATAGCTTCTTCCCCGCCTCACTGGGCGGCAGAAGTGTGCCTGTTTAGAGGTGATTGTCAAGGTCATTTGTAGCCGGCTCTGCCCCTGTCAGAAGCTGGTAGATCAAGGGGCTGGAACATTGCTTTAGACAATAGGGGGAGACTGATGATTGAAATCATGTAATCTTCATTCAATTTAACCTGTTTAAAGTACAACAAAGCTTATTAAATTCTCTTTTCAGGTTTGTAAGTAGATTGGTGTTCTATTTGATGCAGACCTTGTCACATGATGTAATGAGGAATAATGAGATTTGATTGATTTTAATAAGGCAAAGCTGTAAATGATCATAATCTAGTTGATTGGTTGTTATGAGTGCCCATATGCTGGGGATGTGCATTCACTGTCATGATTGATATTAAAACCCATGTGATTGATTAACATTGGGGGCCTAATTCGCATTCATATGCAGAAATGTAATATCAACATGATTAATCTTGAATTGAGTGTCATAGACTTGCTTTTGAATTGCAACATTCTAAAGGGAATTGTATTGATAAATGTCAAAAGAAAAAGATTATCGGAAGAAGTAAAATTTAGTAAAACAAAAACGTCTTTTACAAACATCTAGCTGTAATATATCGCACAAAATGTCTATATACTCAGAGTGAAAGTGTAAACGAGTAGTATAAAATGATAATGTTATGATATCATATCTTACAACACATGTACAATGTACACAGAAAGTCAGCTGCTCAAACACAGAATAAGTACTGTTCAGCCTCCCTGAGATATCACTAGTACCTCTCTCTGAGCTGTCTGATGTAAAGTCAGGTCCTGGAGTGGGCTTGTATAGGTCTCCTCTGTCAACTCATCGCCAATCACACTGTCATCAATCACTATTTGTCTGCTTTGTACAAGCCGTAAGACCTGATAAACCTCATGTAGAGGTCCATGTAATTGGTGGATAATAGTAGATTAGCATGTTTGTGTAAAGGATTTTCCATCTTTGACCTCACTCAGAATACATTCCCCAATTGATGGGTGACTTCAATATCATCATGATCAGTCAGAGTTTGACCTTCACTGTGACCAGGATTTGTTGATGTTTGTCATTTGTAGCTTTGCAGTGGACCTTGGGTCTGGGGTTCAGTTTCAGGATGTTTAACATCATTACTTTCATCTGTCATTGATACTCTTTTAATAGCAGATTTAATTAGGGTACATTGTCAATTTGTAGAGCAGCATGAAGCCTTTGATTTCTGGGTGTAGGATCTTCTCTAATGGTGGTATCCTTGACTCCTGGTCCTGGTCTGGTGCAGTCATATACCTGGGCTTGCTCGGAGATAGGTGGACCTCCAGTCGTCATGGTTACTCAAATATCCTTACATGAGCAAACAATGTACATGGACAAACACAGGACCCATGACAATCTGTCCCTCATGTTTGCTAACATCAGAAGCCTGCAAATGGTCAGACTTCCCAGCTAACATGCAATATGGCAATTTTGACTGGAAGGTGAACACTGTAAGGTTGAATCCCTAAAAGGTAGAATATTTTTGATTGAGTACCTTGCGGGGGACCTCTGACCCTGTAGTTTGACCAGGAGTTCACACGTCTGTCGTGTTTTGTCATGAAAGGTTGCCATGGTATCATGTTACACCTCACCCCCAGGTCGTCTCCTACTTACCCAGCAATAATTGGGGCTCAGTTTACCCCCATGAAACCTTGCATGTCCTGGTCAGTTTGCTTGTGAAAATGCAAAATAAAATGTCTATTGAAGACGTTTTGTGCATGTCTTGTTATTTCCATGCCCAATTATCTGTAAATTAGTGCCATCTAACTTGGGTCTCGTGATGTGACATTCCACGGCTGAGCTGTAATCTCAGGGGGTTTCGGTGTTTGACAACATTGACTTTTTGAAAGTGCTTTGTTGTGTTTAGTTATCGATGCAGGAATCCATTCACGGCTTCACTGACGTCTACGGACAGCATCTCGATGACCTTTACTTTCTGTTGTCTGTGTAGAGTACAGGGTCATTGAAATATCATCATTGTTAGACCACCTTCTGCTTGCATTGTTTCCTCATGATTTGCTTTGGGGGGAAGACTGGAAATGCCATCCAACATTTTAATTGGCCCATCAGTATTGGTTGACCATAATAATTTGTTGCTATGGCAACCTAGAGAGCAATGTGTTATAGGATTCCAAATTAAAGATTCAGCTACCCCTTTGTGCTAGGTGTGGTTTTCGATTTTTGTTACATTTTTTTTCTCTCGGTCAATTCTCAGCAAATACCTAAGTTGTGAAAACATCGCCGCCCTCACTAACACTTTGCGACTGTGCCACACAAGATTCTTGTATTGACGTCCTCTCTAGAATCCACCGACTGTTTCCTCCGTACACTCCAATGTTGTGTTGACACTTGCAGGCATTGCTTGCCCAAACGATGAGTCTTTCTGACAATATTTTCACCTTGTTCTCTTCACATTTTTTTTTTTGTGGTTTTTCGAGTGTCGCGCTTTCACTCAGCGGTCGACATGAAGATGGCATCATGTTGGTCAATATTGGTAGATAGTTTTTGAAGGAGACGTGCTGTATCAATAAAGGTTATCAAAATATTTATCAAGTCGAGATTTAGATGCTAAAATGTATTTGATCTTACCAGGACATTACACAAGCAATCTACCAAGGATATGTCATGTCCAAGAAAACACTTCACTCATAATGAGACCTGAAAACATTCATGTGTTTTTGATAAGTGGAACTCTCCACACAAAGGTGTGAATGCCACCTGACAGCTCTTACCAAGTGTATCAGGAATAGTGATAACAGAAATTTGCTGATTGATTTCCAATCCTGGAGCAATGAGCCTCTTGCAAGAAAACACTTTAGACTAATGACCTTTCAAGAGCAAGCTCCCACCGGGCTCATGGATTCTCCCAATGGTCCATTTGACAGGACTGACCACTAGTGTAGATCCCCACTTCTCCAGGAGAGTGTAACCAATCAATCTGGATCAACACACCAGGATAGAACACACGATCATCTGGATCCTGACATATGATTCCCAACTGTTTATCTGGAGCCAATTATTTGATAGACTGACCATATTCCCGAAGTGGGCGGGTTCTGTATTGGTTTTTGCCGGGATTTACCAGAGTCTGGACCAGTGGCAAAATTGATCGGACAGATCTGGGTCTAGAAAAAGAAACATTTCTGGAGGCAGATCCCTATGCTGTTATCTGGTTTTTGCACCAGAATTAGCTCACAGAAATCTTGGATTAACTTCGATAGCTGCCAGCCATTGGGTAACTTGTGGGATCTGTGAAAACTAAGTAGATTTCCGCTCTTTGCTTTCCCAGCTACTGTGATTGCTGTGTAAATTTTTTCTCTGCAAGAAGCCCAAGAAACCTGCAGGCAGCATACGTTTATCTCCACAACCGCACTCGGCAGGCAGTCGGGACTCCCGATCTAGGGAGAAAAGCGAGCGGTCAACAAGATTGAGTTGTTTCTGCCACCACAACAGAAAACCACGGTAACCCCCAGAATCCATTATGTACCCGGAGAAAAATGCCACTTCCTCTAGAAGGTCATCTCCCGGACTTCAAAAAACACCGCTGGGAAACACACGCTAGCTCCGGGAGGGAGTCTCCGTGGGGAGGAAGCACAAACATTTTTCTTGCGCTGAGGCACGGAACTCTGCCAGGAAAATGTCCAGGACAACGGGAAAACTTGGAAACGGGAGTCCTGGATCTCGAAAACTGACAGATAGACGGATGGACCAACGTTTTCATCACACTCTGCCAACAGATCATGGATTTTCTTCGTTGTCTATGGTTCATGGCAGTTCTTTCTAGTGGGCTACACGATGGACCTTTTAGCCACTGCATAGCGAGACCTTGGCACCTTGTAGAGGGGCTTTCAGGACTTCTGGAGACTGCACGAGATTAGTACAACCCTGATAGAGTACCAGTCACTGGAGTAACACAAGTGATAGGGGCAATGGTTTGTGGGATCTATGGCTCCATTAGACTTCTTCTAGGGATTCACAACCTTTAAAACTCAGACTTATTGGAGTGACAGCGCAATAACAATGATGACTAAGGGAATTACTCTGTGGACCGTGGAGGATTTGATTGGTGAGTATTGATATAAAATGTCATAAAAAATAATTATGTAGTTCTAATGTATTTAAAAAATACTGAAATTTTACACGAACAGAAACATGAATATGAACTGAACCGAATGTAAACAGTGACAGCACGTGATGAGGTTCTTCCAGTATTGCAAATATTGATATGATGGAAGAAAAGCTATCATTGGTTTTATCAGAAACCGGTCATTTAATGGGTTTCTGTTTTCATACATGTAATCGCAACATTCCTTGGTTTGATATTTATTCAGCGTAACATCGCTAGACTTTTGCTGCACTTGGAGCCAGCTGTATTTTTCTCATCTTCAACAAAATTTCAAAACCTTTCTTCAAGTGTTAAGACATCAGTCTGTAGAAATCACAGCCCTTCTGAGACAGGGATAAGCTTGCTATGCAAACTATTCTGTAAGAGTTATGCAGGCGGATCACACAGAAATCCTCTGAGGTTTTGATTTACTCAGCAAATACATTTAAAAGGTTTCACTCCGAACACCGCTCATGTTAGAAAGATAACATCCATGCAGAGTTGAAAGTGATCTTCACTTTCAAATGAACGTCTTTTCTCTGCTCTTCAAACATTTTCCTCTCAACTGCACCTACGGGTGAAGGACTGAAGGATGGGTTTGAAGAGGGGGGGGGGGGGGGGGGGGGGATTGAGGAAAAAACCCTGAGGACAGGAGCGAGTGACAATAGGATATTTAGGGTGGCGCCACACGTCCTAAGCCTTAGGACAACAGCAACTCACGCCTTCAGTCGCCACGGTAACCAAGACATGCATCATGCATTGTCATGCTCTCCTGTGTGAATCCTACAAAGACAGTGTTATATGTCGGTATATGTCTTCCTCACCAGGGTCATGTTTTAAGGCCGTCTGTGTTTGTGTGCGCTGTGTTTAGTTAGTCAGTTTGTACTGGTATATCGTACTGTATAATCAGGTGTCTGTCAGGCGATTTATGTCTTTTTGGGTGTTGTTTCTACTTGTGTCATGATTTTGACAACTTTCCATTATCTTTTTTGGGCAATAAACTGTAGAAATGAAATCTACAGTAAATCTTTTCGTGACAACGTTCGGCTCCTCATAAATACATGACTTGAGTCTCGTGTTATGTATTTATGATATCACCAATGTAACCTCCCAATGTTATGTAAATGTGTTTCTATTCTTCTAAGGTGGAAAACTCTGAGCTCATTCAGAGAATCCGCTCCTTACTTACAATGTTCATGTATTTGGCATACAACCTTTGTAGATCTGGGTAATATTTCAGACATGTGTATTGAAAGTGAAAGTGGCTGAAGTGATTGTCTTGTGGTGAACAAGGAAAAAGGTTATGATAATTAGCATCACCCATAGCTCTTCCATAGTTGCCATGGTTACTGGATTACCCCCAGGCTTCACCATAGATTGAGTCAAAAATCAATGCCAATTGTTCAAGTATTCACACAAAAGATAGGACGGTATTGATTTCTATTCAAATGAAGTCAATTCCGCAAACAGGAATTCATTTATATTAAAGTTTAATATTTGTCAGTCGATAATAACCGTTGGTTGGTTGGTTGGTATTGCCTTGAGGACTGCATTTGCATAGAAATTAATTGTGAACATCAACAAAATTCACAAAGAAATCTCTGCATTCAGTTTTGTTCAGTTCGCTTGAGAGAAATGGAGCTGAAATTAGAGGAAAGTAAGAGAAATATTCACAGTAAATTGATAGTCCACCTGGGCCAGGAAAGCTGGAGCTGGCAACGTTCTCTTCTCTAGACCTGGTAAATATTTGGCTTGGTTCATAGACATCCAGCGCTGGATGTCTATGGCTTGGTTACTAGAGTTAGCAGAACAGTTGATGTTCAAATGCTAGTCCATTCCTGAAGAATTTCAGTCAATTTTTTTCTGAGATAAATTAAGTTGAAATGTTTATCTGTGAATGTCAAACAAACCACGGGACATTGTCTCAAAAAGCCTTTGTGTATTTTGAGGTGATGAATATTCATGGGGTCCATTGTTATGTCTGACCAGTGTGTGGCAAATGTTGCAATATTTCAGACTGCCATTTCCCAGCAGAATGAGAAGAATATAACTTGATGATACCCTGATGTAAACCTAACACCTCTCCTGGGGTAAATTCAGAAGCCCTGATGTGTTTTTCACCAGTTCTCACTCGGTTACACAGGTGACCCATTAATGTGACCCCCGCTCGTGCACAATACCGCTGTCACTGACACCACACCGATGGCTTTGTCCACTAAAACCCGACCTGTCACAACTGTCCAAAGTAATCTAGATCTAGCCTGATTTTATCTATCTACCCTTCACACCTTATACATGCAATGCATCTATAGCACATACTTGCCCCAAAAGCCCAGCATCATTTCACCAAGACCCAAAAAAACCTTTTCTCTGCTGTCCCCTATTATATCATGAGACCATCTTTGACAACTATATTGCAAGTTATTAACATGGCATCTTCATCAGGGTCAAGTTGCAATTAAATGTCTGTTTATTATTCATAGACGATATCCTGCCTTTTGTTAGGCACACGCCCCGAATTCCTCCCATCGTGATTGGAGAGGGTTTTTTTTGTGTGATTGTCATGATTGCTTGACAAGTTTTGATGAATAAGAATACAAAACTTCCCTATTGAACTGTTATTGGACTTCATTTCTTATTGTGAGTGATCTGATGAACTGACTTATACATCAGAATACTGACCCATACTTCTTTTACCCTGTATATCAAAATACTTGGTATGAAAAGTAAAAGTTTGACCTTGACTTATTTTGATCTTGTCTGTCATGATTTTTGTTAAAAAAAGTGTATGCCTTTGCTTGCATCTAAAACTTGTCAACATCGTACAATAATGTTAATTACTAGTTCTTACATACAATTAAATACTCGATAGTGACAAAGACAAATATAAAAAATAAATCTATAGGAAAAGACCGAAAAAATTAATCTGGCTCATAATGAGCTATGAAATGGTAATTGCCAGGTTCGGCCTTGATAAAAACACAGAAGACACATCCCAGAGATGCTCCCAGGTGAGCAATTATATCTTCCCCAGTCTGACAGTTATTTAATTCATCCCCCCCCCCCCCCCCCACCAATAGTGTGAACCTTGAACAAGAACAGAACTGCTGCAAAAGGCAGATGTCACTCAAGTTATACATAGATGTACCCCCTACTGACTTGTAACATCTCCCCCCCTCCCCCCCCCCCCCCCCCACATCATGCACATGGATAACTTCGTAAATGTGTGATTTGACATTTTATGTGTTAACCTGTCAGTTTGACAACCACATGTGTACTGTTCTAGGCCACACTGGTGAAGTATGGTGATTAATTACCTGTTAAGATCATCAACCATTTGGGAAAAGAACAACATTATAACAGTTTGTTTACGTGTACTTCATGAAATATATGATGAACTCTATATTGAGTTATGTTCAAATCGTTGTCAGAAATACAAAATTTTTAGAAAGGTCTAAAATGGAACCAGGATTCTGATGTGAACCACTCAAAATATTAATATGAACTTTTACATGTTCAAAACCAAATGTAGCTCTTCTGTATGTGAAAAGATTGAATGAGTCCGGGATGGATCTGTTTCTATGGCAATAGGATGTTAAGGGAAAGTTTAATGACCTTGCTTGGTCTACAGAACTTTGATACCTGAATCATGCTACTAGCAACCTCAACTTTTGGGACCTTCATAAGTTGAAAAGTGAAGGTCAATTGTGATATGTCATATGTTTCACAATAAAGTATTGTCAAAGACAAATACACTGCTTGCACAACTTGCTGGGTTCTAACAGAAATCATACGAGTTTGACCAACAAAATGTAGGGTGAGATCAGAGCTATAAGCTTTGTGAGAGACTTCAATACACAGGGAACCTGGGAGGGATTGACACCAGCATGCCAAAACATGGCCTTACATCCCCTAAAACACTGTTTTTCTTGTTGATGAATCCTGCCAGAATGCAGTATTTTTTCCAGCATGCACTTGTACTTTGAAGTTCTCTGATAATTAGAGGAGGATTATTGGCTTTTGTAGCCTTGGTTCAAAGCCAGGAATTTTGGAGCAAAACTGCCATCGACACCAAAGCCTGTTCAAGCTATTGTCCCAGGTCGTAGCCAATTGTCTGTCGTTTCTTGAGCTCTGAAGGTGGCCAACAATGATACTTCTGTTCATTACAGCGGCAAATTAGTCCAAGTAGTATGTCCTCTTGGGACAAACTTAGCTGTGTTAGAATAAATCAAAGCTGGGTTCGGTGAATGCTAACCAATTTTAACATGAACACAACATGCAAAAACCCTATTGTCACCTGTTCTCACTTGTCAGTGCAGGGCAATCTACCCAACCCAAGCACTGCTTTCATCCACAGCAGTTATGTCCCAAGGTTTTATTTGACTTCTAGGAAGCCTTAGATGTGCCCTGAAATTGATTTCACCCCTGCCCTGGTAAGGTTCATCCAAGCATTACATGAAAGGCTCCTAATGGTTTATTTAACTGCTTTGGCGGTACCTGATCTGTGTGCCTGTTTTATGTCTTATAGGGCATTCTGCTGAATAGTTCTACTTACAATTTGCATGTTTAATGTATACTTATGTCCACAACGGTAATTTTCTAGAGCAAGTCAGGGGAGATAAGAAGTGCCGTGATTGAAGCCTAGAACACTTTCATCTTTAGCGACTGTTTGTTGTCATGGTTACTTCTAGGATTCGCTTTCCCAAATGGCGGCTTTCCCCTTTTCAACTTCACATTTCATTCAATAACTACTGTATGCAGCAGGCAGCGGTATATTCTATTCGTTTCATGTGATATTCCGCAGTTCCACGTTCACTCTGTGATCATTCCCCCTGTGTTTTCTTGGGACAATCTTTTTCCCAGCGCGTCTGTGGACGCTTTTGATGTATTGGCCTTTTTGACACCTTTGGGGAACAGGTGAAACTCTGCCATGGTTCATGGAACACAGGCCGGTAATGGCGAGGTTTAATCAGTTAATCGAAGCCATAAAGGAAAATACAATGTTAACTCTTTACCTGCCATTGACGTGTATACACGTCATGGATAACTAGCTTCCTATCCTCAGTGACGTTTTTTCACGTCACGTAATTCATGCGTGAATACTCATTGACGTATATATACGTACACGTGGTGCAGTCTTGTATCCTCAATGACGGATATTTACGTATGTAAGTATGGTTCTAATTTGCTTGGATCTATAATCCTTCATTAACATCAGCCAATCACAAAGCAGTTTACAAGTATACCTGACCAAACTGACACCCTACGTCATCATTTGAATATGTTAATTTCCTTATTTAGAGTATGGAGCATGCCCGCATTGCTCATTTGCATAAACTTGTTGTCAAAACTCAACTGACAGCAGAGTCGAGCACACACTTTCCCCGGCTTTCATTCCACTGGTAATAGCTGAGTATACAAGTGATAGATATTTGTTTTAACATCTCCATATGTTCCTTTAATAGTGTAGAGGGGCAATTATCTGAGGGAGATGAAAAGCCAGTGGATAAAAGCAATATTTGGGCTGTGCCGGCGACTGTTGCGCAACTGACACTTGCCGGTGTCTGATTGTCAGACCAGCAACAGGTGCTCGATCGGGAGATCGAGATTGTGACTGTGAGAACGTCGTTTCTCTAAGACAAATTAGATTGTTTGCCAAAATAAGCTTGATGGTGTGTTTTTATCTTTCTATGAAAACAAATAAATGTCTCACATCTGGCGAAATCCTTTCTTCAGTGATGTAAACACAAGAAAAACTTGCCGAGCAGTGGATGGTTTTTCAACCCCGTGGTCACCGTGTTGTGGGCCCCGTGAGATGCTCATTTGCATACACGGCTTATGGTGAGGGAGGGGGGGGGGGGGGGGAGCGTAATAGGCCAGTTGCAACACTGCAAGTAGGGAGAATCTTTCCTATCATCAGGAGTTAATAACCGATAAATTCGTTTTATTTGAAGTTATCAGTTCATTGGACTCGTGAATTTTGATGATTCTGTTCAATTTTGTTTTGCTACTAGGCCATATCATTATATTCATAACATAAGCCATGTGTTTATCTTTGTTTGCACGTGATTTTTCGGGTGATTAGTGATACATGTGGAAATGATTTCTGGGTCCATCTGTCAAGTTTGTGGGCACCCGAGGCCGACCGCCGTCCGGTCCTGGGTTATTTTCTCGGGCAATCACGTAACAAGCTTGCTAAATTAAACAATTAGGCGACATCAGATATTCTCTAAGTTGAGTAATCCCATCATTTATGTTTATTCAGGATAAAAACAGTTACATTTGGAAAGTTCAGTATAATATTTCACCTGAAAATTATGCCGCCAATTTTTGACAAATACTTGTGGCGGATTTCTGATTGGCTGAGACCTCTGTGTTTCCCGCCCAGTTGTGCAGCCTGTTGAAATTTTTAGGCGGTCATAAACCTGATGGTCATGGAACGGTTGGTGATCAAGAAATAAAATATCAAATACAATTGACAAAAACATGTATTGTTTTCTGTCTATATTGCTTAGTATGAATCTGTCAGCAGCAGAAGCGAAAAGGAACTAAACAATCCACACAATCGGGCAAAGAATGAATGCAGGGCCGCTCGCGACTATAGCCATTTTGGTGCGACTGTAGCTAATTTATTGGTCTGAAATCTTGATAATCTCGACGGAAAATTACAAGTATCCAGACCAAACCATGCAACTTGTATTTTTAGTGTATAATTTGTTCATATAGAACACCATAGAGCCACGATACTGTGTGTAAGAATATTGTGAACTCCATTTCAGTTTGGCCAAGTTTG
The DNA here is from genome assembly GCA_949152475.1 of Terebella lapidaria. Taxonomy (NCBI): domain Eukaryota; kingdom Metazoa; phylum Annelida; class Polychaeta; order Terebellida; family Terebellidae; genus Terebella; species Terebella lapidaria. Next base: position 37,114,931 of record OX424566.1, read on the forward strand.
CTGCCTTGAATAGCTGTTAAAAGCATGTAATCCTATAGACTGATAAAACACGCGAAAATAGTAAACTTTTCTCACTTATAAATACAGCTCAACACGTTATAACTATACTTTTAGCCAACTTCAGACAAAACTATATGCATGCATGCATCTATAATCTCTGAATGCAATAAACATGTAAATAAAAATCACTGTTAGCGTCAAAGCGAGCCCTCTGGCATGTAACCCCAAAACGTCATTTAGCAGGCAACCCAAAAACGTCATATAGAGCGCATCTAGTCAATGACGTACGGCAGGTAAAGAGTTAACAGAGAAAGTATTATAATGAGGATTAAATTATTGAGCGGGCCCCCAAGCATTGTACTTTGTTTTACAATGTACTGTTTCTAGTAGAGTGATCTTAAAAGGCTCTCCATCATCACCGAATGATCGTTTATTTCTGAGAGAAGGATTATAGGGTTCAGGTAGAATTTTCACCTGTTTCAGTGCAAAAACTGTACTGGTAGCAGACAATAAGTAACAGTTCTCCCAATGACTGCAGGACTGTACACACCAGGAGCACCAGGTGTTCATCAAATATTATAACGGTAATTGCAAAGTAAATAGCACTTCTCTCTGGAAACCCGCTGGTTCTTGAAGATTTTTGTTTGTTCTTCCCAGGAATCTTGCGAGGAGCCACTCGTAGAGGAGGACTTCAAAAATTCTTCTTTTTCGGTAGTTGTTTGCTTCCCGATCTGGAGCATGGTACAAAATTAGGAATAGATTTGCTGAAGAAAATTTGACAATAGCTGTTAAATCAATACATTTGAAAGGCACTGAGATATTGATTATATCTTCGCACTGGGCTGACATTGCGTATGTTTGCGTAAGTCATCCTGATATCTCGAGGAGACTTGAGAAAAAACATGAAACCCACTTCCTTTGCTTTGAAATTTTTAAAAAGTGACTTTGTTGCAAAGTTGCATAATTTTGTGACACACAAAAAACTGTTTCTCAAGTGGGGGAAATGCTGAGAAAAGGGAATCTCTGTTGTCAAGTTACCCCATACCCTAGTGACAACAATGTATCCTAGGCAACAACTTCCCCCACCCATGGTGCCACCATACCCCCAAATATTTCCCCTGCTATTGTCCCTAACTCTCCCTGTGAATTTATCCCAAGCCATCAAGTTTCACTGCCATGTGCCTCTTGCTTTGATGTTGGCTTGCTGCGCTGTGATTGGCTGGCCTGGGCTGGAGGGCGGAGCCTATGACCATGTGTACTGGGGGTGAACTTGTTGGCTGGATGACAACTAGGGCATGATCATGTTTACACTCACAACCTGTGTGGGAACTGTAAGTGGAAACTTCACAAATTGCAATTGAGGTTTTTAGGAGCAACTTATAACCACAGAAGTCTCAAGTTATGTTTTTCCTACAAGACTGAGGTCACATCTTTGGGATACTGTCTCCTTCAGAACTTGGAACTTGTCAGGGTGATTTTAATCTTTGTATTTCTAGAAGTGGCACACTGCCAACATCATCACAATCGGAGACAAGGAATTATCACAGGATGATTGGCCGATCAGGGGATTAACAATAAATATCTGCATCTGTCGGGATTAACAGCTTACTGGGTGAAACCACAGCAGGGAATCTGAAGCCAGCTTCGGTGATTGTTTTGTAAACACCTGTCTGTAACAGACTAAACTTCGGCAGACGCTAGGATATACCCTAGAGTGACAACAGAGATAGCAGGACTAATATACACCAGCTGCTGATGGGGGAAGGGCTCCAGTCTGACAACTCTAACAAGATGCTAATGACATAAAACAACCGGCATGCAACACTTGGACTAATTAGGGATATATGTAAAGCTGGATGTTCACTTGTGTCACTGTTTGGATTCTCTCTGGTCTGGAAAGATGAGAAAATGAACAGCAGAAGTGTGTGGTTTATTCCTCTCACAAGAAATCAATGCTTGTACATGTATAGATTCTGCAGAACACTAATTGAATGGTGACAAACTGCGGCAACACCCCACTAATTGCCATAGATCCTACAAGGACTCATCAATATTGCTGTAGAAAGACGCAGAGCCAATTAGGAATAGATCTCGAAGATGCATTTATCCTAGATGTAGTGTTGGACAAGTACATATTGCATGAGACTGCGCATGCACAGGGACCCAGCCTACATTATCGTATCGTATAAGGAGTGTTATCATCCGGTGACATCAGTCATAGTGAAGATGTACGCATGATACCAGTCTACAACATTATGTGGATAACAAGACTTGTCATATTCCAAGATTTTCTTATGATGATTGGGCGCTACTTTGGATTTGATCCTCGCAGCATGCACCAGTAACAAGCTAAGGATGCTGTCACACATACATGGATAGTACCTGCTACTCCGGAGTTTTACAGTAAAGTAAAGATCCAAGATGACCATTCAGAGGAATAACTCGACCCCCTGCCGCAAAGTTCCGCGCTTGTGTTATGTGGATTATGAACAGGGCAACCAGCTGCCTGAGACCTCGAGTGTCAACCTCAACAAGTGTATGTATCTAACCTCTACTACTGAAAAATTTAGAAAAATTTCCCATGGACTTCTGGTAATACATGTAGGTATATAATAAAACTTTGAACGTGAAATTTCAACATCAGTTATTGCCATGAAACAAGATGAGCTTCAGGACAAACAAAGGAATTTTCTTTAGGTCTTCTGTGATGTTGTATTCCATATAAAATAATGAATTGAGGATTCCTCAGCACAATCGTAACTTGTGATATTTGCCCGTCATAACTAGACTCCAGGTCATGACCGTGGCTAGGGGTCAGAGTTGATGTTGACACTTTATATACTCTATCTATAACTACAGAACTATTGGTTAGTGACCACTGCATGCTTGTTCAATTGAGAGCTAACAAAGTGGAAATATTGCCTCCTATATACATGGTGGTATGGTAACCTAACATTTTCACCAGACACTGCGATGTATGATGAAGACACGACTTTGCCTGAGGGGTTCCATACCCAATTAGTGGACATTTTCAGGAGGGAGTCAAGTGTGAAATTAATGTGAGTTTATGGACTCAACTCCCATATGCTACATTACGTTAGCGACAACATATTTCACGTGCGCTGCCCCTGTCGGCTGTCATGTGCTGTATGTTCTGGTGATTGACTGTAGGTTGAAAGTGTCACTTGTGAAGTGAAAACATGACATATTTTCATCTTCATCATCGGCTGATCATTGACAAATTGACCATCATTTTGGTTGATCAATAACAGATCTGTACAATGGTCATGATGATATATATTGTTTTTTTTACTCAAGATCAACACACACAACACTTGACTCACCATGCTTACAGGCTACAGTATATTAATTATATTGGCCATTCAACTCAATGTTAAATGATCTTACTTTGACGGTCCATAACACCTTCCTAAAAAAAAATCCCAGCCTAACCACTATGCTAGTTTTATCCCTCAACGTATTGGGCATCGCGTGGTAAGCATGAATATATTTGACGACACATGGGATTTTTCGCTATTCTGCCTTGAATGGACCCGGGGTGAAAATACCCAAAATTATGGGTACTGATGCCCATGCAAAACCCCTTTGATTCCCCAGCTCCTGAGAAGAACGCCAACAAGATACTGCCTTGAAAACCGGGTCATTATTTCCCAGCACTGCGTTCTTTCAGGTGAATATACACTCGTCCAGAAGTCTGGCCTAAAAAAATATATGAGGCGATGTTTAACAACAGTTTCCCTTTAAATTGCCTGAGTGAGGTGAACGCTCGCTGATTGGCTGAGCGAATTACTGTCCACTGCCCTTAATATATAGGCGTTTCTGAGATATATGAATTATATTTTGTCAGTAGGTAGTCTTATATGTATGTAATTGTGAAATGAAATATAAACCTGATATCCCGATTCAATTCTCTGTTTCAGTCCATTCAATACATATGCTACATGTACTGGGATTTGCCAGTCTGCCAAATTCTTAGAATTGAAATTGTTGAAAACTCAATGAGTTTTCATGCAAAAGCCTTGAAACTTTCAGGATGATTATAGAATATAAGTGCAATTAGCATCAAGACCCAATGGTTGGTATAATTCAATGGCAGTTTGGATTATTTAGTAAAGTAAGATTAAAGAAAACCGTGAATTTATCACACTAAAAACGGAAAATTATCTATAGAACCCATGTGAAACGTAACAAACCACTAATAATTTATTTAGAAAGTCAAGAATATCAAGGGGTTATTATTTGAATGCAACCTTGTGTCTCTAGAATGATGTCAGGGTCAGGGGGACTGCTTATGATAAGCGTGAGCTCGGCATAGGGCCGACCTCAATTCTTGTGATCTGGTCCGGTGGTAAAAATTTCCTAGTCCCTGACACCTGTAGAAGGCTGAGCTATTGAAATGCATCAGTATCGTTAATATTGTGCAAACAAATTGTAATTCAAGTCATAATTTAGCCGCTGAGGATAGTTAGAACATTTTTGTATGCCGACCGACCATGTGATTTATGTGTATTCCACAATTTTCTCCTTAACCACACAAAACACGGCAAATGAACATTGAATTAGGTCGGGAACCTTCAACTGTTACCTAGTCAAACAAATTATGACATTTTTTGCGCTCCCAGGCCACGCAGAGTGAAAATTGTGTAATCAGTTAAGGCTACAGTATATTAATTATATTGGCCATTCAACTCAATGTTAAATGATCTTACTTTGACGGTCCATAACACCTTCCTAAAAAAAAATCCCAGCCTAACCACTATGCTAGTTTTATCCCTCAACGTATTGGGCATCGCGTGGTAAGCATGAATATATTTGACGACACATGGGATTTTTCGCTATTCTGCCTTGAATGGACCCGGGGTGAAAATACCCAAAATTATGGGTACTGATGCCCATGCAAAACCCCTTTGATTCCCCAGCTCCTGAGAAGAACGCCAACAAGATACTGCCTTGAAAACCGGGTCATTATTTCCCAGCACTGCGTTCTTTCAGGTGAATATACACTCGTCCAGAAGTCTGGCCTAAAAAAATATATGAGGCGATGTTTAACAACAGTTTCCCTTTAAATTGCCTGAGTGAGGTGAACGCTCGCTGATTGGCTGAGCGAATTACTGTCCACTGCCCTACAGAGATACTAGTATTTGTGGTATAAACATGATAAACAAAAATACAAAATAGAAAATACATACTATGCAATGGTTACCATGAGCTACATGTACAAACTCATTGATACAAATAGGACATAAAATCCATGATAACCATGAATACAACAAGAAAAATAGAAAAAAATGCGCTGTTGACCGCAAAGTGAAATCAGTGATGACCCTATGATACATGCATGCAAGAACCCATAACAGATCTCATATGGATTCCCGATGTATGGTATACTGCCTGAGATTACCATTTTGTCTGACGTTTCCTCCGTTTCCGCTATGTTACAGATTCTGCCTATGAGAAGGGTAACACCCTCGGGGAGAGGCGCGGCAGCGTACCTGTCGTATCCCGCGACAACGATGACACCACCGACGCTCCCTCCACACCCTCCAGGATAGCGGTCAGTACTTCGCCGTTAGAACGTGTAGAAGTTCTAGCTATTTGATTGGTATTGTATGATCTAGTAGAGCGGTGTGGCAAAATTATCAATATGTCTGGGTATTATAATGTTGGATAACTTACTAGTATGTTGCATGATACTTGTTATATATTTTAAGTATTTGAGTTCCAAGGTCAGAAGGTCACAAGAAGTTCAAATGTGTATAATAAGGTAATAGTGATCATACAAAAATATGTGAAAATATGTGTATTATTTCAAGAATTTTAGGACAACCTATTACATCATGGACAAAAGCACGGACAAATTGCATATGTAACAGCTCATAACCACGGTGATAGATTACAGGAACTGGAGGAAATAGCAGGCCAGATTGCCGCTCATTGAAGATATCGTTGAGAATGTTTGATGTTCACGGCGTGATTCTGTGGCTGACTGTGACCGGTGGTCAGTGGCTCTTGAGGCTGGTCACCAGTCCTTCACACCCGGTCAACTCCGCCTCAAGCACCGGTCATTGTCAGCTAATTGAGCCTCTAGGGCCATACAGAAATCCCCGCAGATGGCATAACGATTGTCGTACTTCTATCTCTGTGTGTGTGACTGTGTCAGGAAGACTTCAATGCCTGTTTGTTACAGGGAAGGGAGGATTTTGGGGATGGGAAATGTAGGGGAAAAGGGAGTTAGCTCTTTGGTGATGTAAATGCATGAAATAATGGGAAGGGAGGGAATACCTTGAGGGAAGTCCCAGCTGTCACCAATACATCCATGGGACCAGCGTTTTTTACCGGCACACGGAGGTGTTTGCATTAAGTCGACATTGGCCCTTATTTACTCTGTAGCTTGTCCACATTCGGGCAACATGTGTTCCATTTACATAATACCATGCTGGAAAACACTTCGTAAGCCTGGCTCAAATCTCAAGAACTCCTAAGTGAGAGTCTTCGGGGAGAATGGGAAGTGAAAAAAATAATATTTGTGCAGCCTGAAGTGAAGTCCCGAATGATATCCTTGGTGACAAAGGCAGGGCTTCTGCCCAGGCTGTGTGGCATTTTATTTTAGAAAAAGGAAAATCGCAGGTTTATCCTTTTCAAATGTTTATCATTTAGTTAACCTCTCAATGCCAAGTTGTTATTGTAAAAGATGCATCCATTTCATGTGTAGTGAACCTGTATGTTTGTGAGCGAACAAGCGACCTGTGATTTGGATGACTTGAGCAACAGATGATATTTTTTGGGTCATGAGTATTCTAGTTAGTGACTTTTCAAGCTGAACTTCCACATAATATGTCTGACACTATTGCAACCATTTGAAGTGTAGATATTCAAGTACAAGGTACCACGGTATTGTTACTGCTGTGAGGTCAATGTCACATAAACCACGGATGGGAGAGCAGGTGTTTTCAGGGATGTTTTATATTCGTCATATTATCGTAGTTATCGTAATTATACAAATAAGTAACACCTGTGGGAGGGAGCGATCAATGGATGTTATCATGATTACATTAAAACATTGAAAACAAAAATGTAACTATGTATACTACTATAGTTCAAATACACTGAAGTTTGTGTTTAATAGAGCTCTCTATTTCTGTCACTTCAAAGACCTGCAGGTCTGATTAGCATAGCTCTATTAATATTTATAAATTGGTAGACCTCTCGAGAATCAATGAACTGCCTTTGATGCATGAAGCAACAAGGATGTTATTGTGATATTAAATTTGCTCTTACTTTGAAAAGACCTTTTAGACTTCTATGATAATGTGTTGCACCTGTGCCACACAAAAATTGCTAGCTTTTGTCCTTTTCATCAAAATCAATCCACATGCAGCAAGCATCCAATTAAATTTATTATGTCACAAAAGTGCTAACAGAGATGGATATTTAATGAAATTAGAATAACAGAATTATTCATATGCATCCTATCTTGAACAGTCGCAACAGCACCTATTGTTCCTGCTGCTCACATCAGGTAATGTTATCTAACAGTTAATTATTTTCACACCATGTGGTCTGAACAAGTACATGATGGAGTATTCCAGTGATAGAGCAAAGGGGGTAGAATAAACAATGTATTGTGTGAAACAAACAATTCACTCGCACTCCTTTGATATCATACAGTTCAATAGGTTTGGTTTGTGCTGTGAATGGGGCCGATTTATTTGCCACAGGGGAGGCGAGTTTCCCCCATGGTGTGGTATGGTGGGTGCCTGGGTACATTATGACAAGTGTGTGAGATTGGGTGAGGACATTGTTGCATTATGATGAGTAGTTCTAATCACCAGGGGGCAGTGTTGCTACAGGTGAGCCAAAAACTTAAATATAAGATCTAGCATATTTGATATCTAGCAGAAATTTTGCTTAAATAGCTAGATTTCGAGCGTAAATATAAGATCTAGCAGAATTGAATCGACTTGTTCTTTCTGGAAAGTTGTTTTTTAAGAGCTTCTTTCAGCTAAAGTATTCATTCAGAATCTGACACAATTGCTGTGTAAACGGACAAAGCCTATAATTGTGCAAAATCTCCTCCAGACAAATTGTAGACAAATAAGTCAATGACAATCCACTACAATTTGTCTGTTTTCTCGATGCGTAGTTGTATCTCGTGAACACCAAAGTAAACAATTAAACTCCCCATTGTTCTAACTTGAAGAGTCAAGATTTTAATTTGGCTGAGAAGTTTGAAAGGGAAATGTAATTTGTGTGCGAAGTCTTAAGCAGTTGTCATCACTAATTGAAAAGTCACACTGGAGCACCTGTCAGGCGACAAAGCAAACATGATTTATGTGGATTTTATATGTACAGATGTAATTATATAGTACACCCTTATAAACCCAGTTGAGCTGTTAAATACCTGGGAGAGACAGGACAGAAACAAAGGCCGTGGTAGGCTATTGTATGTGTGCACTGGGGCTATACTGTCCTGAATTGTTTTACAAGCCAGTATTTATGTTATGTCACCATTATGTAAGACGTGAATAGCAACACTTGGGATATTACAAGTAGTGGGCTTGCATGTTGACACTTATTGCTTTCCATATTTCAGACAAAAGAGTTTGTAGTCTTGTCATGTATGGAGAGGCAAATGTACCATAGTCCTACTATCTGTAGTAAACATGGCATTGTATTGTATGGAACATCACCAGGAGACCTAGATAAAGCACTGCACGAACAGCGCAAATGTGTGATTGTTCACTTGAAATAACAAGCTTGTGTGGGTCTTTTATGATGTGTGACAATTAAATATTGCCTGGTACAGGACCTTGTAATATATCATCAACAAGGCTGCAATCCCCACGCACTTCACGGTCAAAACTACCACTTTTTAACACGACTGTGACATCGTTATCGTTTCTTGAATTTATGACGATGACTTGGGTTGATTTTACAACCTTCGTCGCACTTTCTCAAGATGATTCGGAAGTTGTAGGTGATCAGTCGGACTCGACGCAAGTTGACGTAAAGAGAATCGACTCGTATTGAGCAAATCGTGCAGTGTCCTGACAGATTTATAACCACGCCCCAGCACGGATGAGTTTAATGCGTGATGCCCTCGCTTCTACTTGAAAACAGAGCAAAAAGCCAGAGAATCGAGAACGATGACATTTAATACTGACGTGTGCCGGATCAAGGGCTTGCAATGATTAAATCATGACTATAAAACAGAGCGCATGAAAACCTTGTCCGTTATTTTTCTGTAGGTACTACATGATATGGAGCTTAAATACTAGTATAGAACTGGAACAAAAAAAAACAAGATTTTTTTCGTCCATTTAAATATACTGTGTCAGGGAGAAATGGCATTTTAACTAGTGACTTGAGCACCAACGACAAGGCTGTGGAAAAAATACATGGGAGTGAAGTACTGAGAAATATCTGCCAAAGACGAAGTGGAATGGCAAAATAATGTAATCAAAGAGAGGAGCGAAGCTAGGGGAGAAAAAGCGGTATTTTCTCTACCACGAAGGATAGCCTGTTGCCTTCCGGGCCGGTGGCGAACTGGACGGAAACTCCCGTAATGCCAAAATCAATGCCGGGCCTGAATCCATCACTACCAGACCCAGGCTTGTGACACTGCCACCCTCCATTCGTCCGTCTTTCCATCTGTCGCTCTGGTGCCCTGCTGCACTCGCAGTATGTGTGTGTGTGTGTGATAGCCGGAGATGCCAGCTGCACCGCGATCGCCTCCGCCTCGCGCACACACACTGGTTGGTCGGCGCTAGTCTGACTGAGTGACTGACTGCCGCTTCTAATCAAAAACCCTGATCTGTGATTCGGTTTGACAACGAGGGACGAGGGTTTGTGGTGTTGTTTCAACCCAGCACCGGTGTTGTTTTATTTAACGCTATTGACTTTTTCCAAGTTTTTTTCTCTCGGTGGCCAGCTACATTTTGCATGCTATGGATTTCCGATAAATTGAAATTGGAAGTTGTGTTGTACTGTGTACATGCAAAAACGGGAGACAACTTGTCGACTGCAGCACTGACTGGAGGTCTGATGATGTTCTTACAGCTAAGGGCTCTATTCTGAAGGATAGTAGCAAGATTTACTGTAGGATCTGTCAAGGTATGTGATACTATACATGTATTTATATGTATGATGATTGATTCTCACCCTGTACCATTATGTGTCTCATAAATGTCAATAAATCTACTACTACTATGTTGATAGGTGTTTGAAACGGGAACCATACAAAATATGAAACAACTTCAAATAAGAGTCAATTTATTTGCAGTATCTCATGAATATTCTAATCCCTACAATGTTTATATAATTACATGAATATTCAGATATTACCAAAGATCATGGTATGCGGCGTATGCCTAAGTACCTGGTCAGATTGTCTTGTGCCCTATTAGCATAAAGAGGATGGGGCAGGATGAAAATGAACTTTAGCATCTGTTAGCTCTGCGCTCTGCGCCAGGCTCTTGTGTCACGGGACATAACCCGACATTCCAGGGGGTGATTACGTAATGCATAAGTGGCCATGTGACATTCTGGGGGGAGACTAGTGTTGCACTTAGCTTTGGGGGAGCATGTTGGGGGGACACTGATCAAACCAGGGCTGGTTGGAGATTTGCAAAAGGAGGAAGGACTCAGACAGATTTATGTATATTCTGTCCCCGCTATGGTGTACCTTTCCAGTCATCTACCCTGCCTGTTCCACATACGCAGTACTTGTCCTGTATCCAGATCTGCCCTGAGGGGGGTGGGGCTACTACTTGGCAAACCCGCTCTACTTGCAAAGCCAACGTAATTGTGCGCCAGTTTCCATGGAGTTTAACAGTGGAATGTCATTTGTGCGTTTGTTGGAAACATGTAAAAAGGTAGGCTTTAATGCCCGTTTCATAGTGTTCATATCAGGACGTGTTTATTCAAAAATATAGAATTCCACATCATGTGTCAAATTTTGCCTGTGAACAAATTGCTTGTATGATTGAAGTGTTGGTTTTGGGGATTTATCGGAGGAGCGACCAACCCTCTCTCCAGCTTTAAAATTCTCTCATGAATTGAATGTCAACTACCAGCGACTCTGCAGGCAGCTCTCTTGGCATTCCCAGCATTCTGCAGCCTCCACGTCGCAGAGCTTGGGTTCACTCTCGACTCGATGAAAAATGCACGTCTTCCAAAATCCCATTCCCAGCAGTACTCCTGGGGTTTGCATTGGGATTTTGATTCAGCCCCTTTTTTTCCCCGACGACGACGGAAGCGGCTCCCTAATAAAATCTCCATGGCCGTGCAGAGAGAGCGGGGTTAGATCGGCGATATGATCGAGTCGCTATCCCATAGTGCAATCTAACCCCCAGCCTGTCGGGGCTGGTCGGTTGAGGGAAGTGATCGCGGAGAAGTCTCGTGTTTTTGACTGTGTAGACTCCGTCAGTCGGACCGATGTTGACAGTGTCGTTATCCCCGAGATGAGCCATTACTCATTGTAACGTCGGCCCTCCGATCACCGGCAAAGACGAGCAATCGTCTGATGGGTATTTACTCGTACTAATTTCTTGTTAATGAGGTGTTCTAGAATTTGGAGAATTACTCAATATGGATCTTTCCTTCTTTTGTTGAGTTTTGGTTTATGTACTTTATTGTGTACAGTGTGTACAATACTGCCATTGTTAACAGTGGCCTCTTTCATCATTTGTTTTCACGCAACAACTCTTCAGCATGTGAAACAATTACACAGATTTTATATAAACATTTTGATATTTCTGACTATCCGTCACTGACCTCTTCCCCCCCCCCCACCTACCTAACCCTCCACATGAGCTTGGTGATCCCATGTCACCGTTCACTGTCCTCAATGGTCCATCTGATGGCATGCCAAATATGTCCTTCGCTGGGACATCGACCTTTGCTAATTGCCCATTCACAGCCTCTCACTGGGGCTTGTCCCAGGATTCCTGTATCAGCCTTCCACACCGTCCAAAATAGTTACTCCTTCATATCCCCAAGCCCCCCCCCCCCCCCACCCCGACAATCCATGACAACATTTAGCAAAAACAATATCCTGGACTCATCCACTTGTATTTATATACTTGCATTGTATTGAGAAAAAGCTGTGCTTCTGGGAAGCTATTCATACTTCCATGCTCAGTCCAGTCCCCCCACCCCCCCCCCCTCCTCCCCCCCTCCTCCCTCCCGATGTTCCTGTGTCTTGGACCTTGTGTCTTTTTTCTTCCCTTGGACCTTGAGGTCAAAAACCCTCCCTTGTCCCGTCCGGTCCGGTCCGGTCCCATGAGCCCTTTGTGACTTCCTTCCTGGCGGCTCCGTCCCAGGACATACCTATAGTGCCAGGGGATACTTATGGATTTTGGGGGAGTGTGTGTGTGTGGGGGGGGGGGTCTGAAGTAAGGAAGGGCAATTCTTCCTGTTGTGTCCTTAGAAACCAACAGAGAAGGCAACTGGTCAGTGATCTTGATGGTAGTTGGGGGAGGGGGGGATCAAGGGAGTGCCCTGTGGGAAGCAACAGCCTTGGACGTCCAGCAACAGTTCTTCCTGGACCTATGGACAACAGCCAATGTGCGTGTGGTGCCACTGTGGATAGTGGTCCAGTATTTGCATGTAAAGTGCCAGAAAACCAGAGGACAACTGCGCCGAATATTACCATTCAGACTTGTGTATTGGGCTATTGACCTTTGCAGACGGTTCCATGTTGCCATGAGGACCAGATTTATATAAATACATTTCTACCTGATTCAGGTAGCAAACAAAATGTATCGATTCCTGTACATCGATCAACCCATCAACATAAATACATGCTCTTGAAAATCTCGTAAAAACATTTATGTAATGTGCTGTTTTAAAGGCCACCACCCTGTCTAACATTTCAAGTGAGATTGTTCTGCGCATATCGAAGCTTCTGCACCATATGTACGTAGCCTTCAATGTTTGTCATCGTTATTGATTAACTTCAAACAGTTTCACTGCCGGCGATCATTCGTCTTGTGCCAGCTGTTAGTGTTTCTGGCGTAAAAACAATCAGAGACTCCAGTAAATGTTAGCCGCCAATTTGTTGACTCTCACTGCATGGTTATGTGGTAGATGTAGATAGAGAAATTCTGATGCATCTGAAACTGCAAGGTAAAATATTGTGGTATTAATGATGGTTGTGAGTAATATTGTGTGTCATATTGTGGGAGTGCATGCATTGTAAAATTAGATACTAGTACTTGAATTTTGCCTTCTGGTAAATTACTACAATTGATTCCAATATAACACTGGACTTTATCAGCTTCCAGTGTTTATTTGTGCAGTGTTACTGATAAAAATATCCAGGGGCTGTACTGACAGCTCAAAAGCAAATACCCATAAATATTTAGCTGCTCTGTGGTATCTCTCTGGAATAAATTGGAATTTGACCTGATACTGAAATAGGTGAAGTCAATATTTTTTATTGGCTGCAGTTATGTGTACATTGTACACACTGCCTTTCTCTGTACTGAATATCCCCCTGGAACTGTCATTTCATCTGATGAAATTACACGATGAGAACATTTTGCTATAAATGTGAAGACAGATAACCAGATAACTGTGGATGGATCACTCAGTCAGTAGAATCATTCTGTGGGAAAATATGGATGTTTGAGGTGGAATACTATTGAGATTTCTGACAGCTGGTCCCACACACTGTCAGTGAGTGACAGCTCATGGCTAAGATATAGGTCTTGTAGTTTATTTGGATGAGAAAAACAGTAGAAGGTAGGTGTCTTTTGATGAATTATCTTGTTCTATGAGAATTTGTCAGGAGAAGAACTGAATTATTCAAGCTACACGGTATTTACTACAGCTTCCCGGAAAGTGTACGTTACAATAGTTTACTACTTTACAATAGTGACGACATGTGTTAGTGGATATTTCAGTTCCAGTTCCTGAGAGCAGCCTGTCTACTAGACTCCAGACTGATATTGACCCTGAGGATTACAGGATCAATGATGTTCCATACAGATTCCAGTATCAAAACCAGCCTCCGTAATGTAAACATCTTGTCAGCACATAATCACCTGACTAATTCACCCAGATTCCGCGAACGATGTCGGGTCATTGATTTGGCATAATTTTGCACCACTTCAGTGTTAATCGATTGATTCGGTAAGTGCGACATGTTTGATTGAGCATGCGGGCGGCAGCACTAACAATAGACTGATATTCTGCCATAGGAGGGCAAAAGGTGATATCACCGTTACATGATGATAATACAAGTTGGAATCTCAGTTATGAGTTATGCTTTGTCGTCAGGTAGAGAATTAAAGTATGATTCCATGGTAACCAGGCAACCTTCAATCTGCCCAGGGGGTCAAGCCGTACAAAGAGAGGCTGATTTGTGAAAGTGTACATAAGATGAGGCCCAGTTCAGTTGAAGTTTTCGTTATGTTTATCGACTCAATAATCACCTTCAGTGAGTGATTGTTATCTATAGGTGATTGTTAAATTATCTCACCAGCAAAGTACATTATTTATTTCGTGCTCACAAATGTCAGCTGTAAGTGTACACTGATTGACGCATCGAGCTGCATGAAATAATTGAAATGCCGAATGTGATGACTCACCAGTCTTCTGCTGATAAAACTTTTTTCGTGTAGTTACAAATGGGTCACGCATTTACATGGGGATCTATTGTTAGGTATTGAAATATGCGAGTATGAAATAGAAAATCATATGTAAAAATATGAAGTATTGCCGAGTATCATTAGTAGCTGAATCAGGATTTTCTCGCTCGCTCTGTGTGGCTCGTCATGTTCATAAAATTGAATTTTTCTATTTGAGTATAAGTCAGTTCAACCAAGTGCAATGAACTTAATTATAACACTGTTATGTAGAGTCTGGGTCATTGTTAGTACTTGATTAGATGTTGTTTACAATGTGAACCAGTGTTAACTGATTATAGATCGTGTGACCTTCATAGCTCACACATACTGTCACCGCTCCGTAATGTATCAGGGATATAACAGCCATATCACTGGTATTTACTGCCTGGGTGAGTCGGTCAGTGTTTGATATCTCTGTAGTCATATACAGATCACTATCCACGCTAAACCGGTACTTACTTATTGGTTGGGTACGTAGTATGAAAAAATAACAACAGCCGGCCTTCCTATCATCCAACCACCGACAAAAACAAATGTAAGCTAGCGTTTTCTCGGTCGATTGCTATACCCACGTATACATGTCTATACCGAGCACTAGTGCACTGGAGTTGAGGTTGTAAAACACGTTCTTCAATCTGCAGTTGCGATGGTTTCCTGGAGAGGTTTTTTTCCTGGAAGACAACAACGTTACCGGCTCGTTGCTTGAAGAGCCTGTTTATTTCTGCCCCGTGATTGTTTTAAAGTCTTTCAAAGAATTGGGCCCTGACTCACCATTGACTTGTAACCCACGGTAGCTATTTCTTCTTTGTGTATTAGAGAACAGATTGGTTTGTGTAGGACAGAGAAGGATTTCAGTTTCAATGTGAGCCGGGCGGCAAACAAGCGATATTCAATCCTGGATCGTGTCTGGATCTGGTTCCAGGGAATGGAACAGATTAGTTGTGACGTGTGTTGGTCATTCAGATTTTTGTGGATCAGGGAGTCAGCAGTGTTTGGTGAAAATTCTCTCCAAGAAAATTTAGCTATTCAATAACTAAATTAAACGGTGCCGATGCTTTGTTCCGGAATAATCGTTGTGGATAATCACTGTACAGGATACAACTGATTGTTTCTTCATGACAACAACTATCACTGATAATTTCCCAGTCAACCAAACTGTCGTTTCTGTAGCCGGAATATACGCTGGCCAATTATCGTGGTCAATATTAGCAGATGTGGTATATTGTGCAGTACTGAAGTCGCAATTATATAACCTCTGGTGTTTGCGAGGACTGGGTTACATCGAACACGTACACAGAGATTGAATAACTCATGGAACTCTATTGCTGGGATACATTTCTGCTCTCAGACTGTGTACTGTGCTGTCAGCTACATTGTAGACCTGTCCTCTGAATGTTGATCAAGACAATCATAATAATAATGTGTTCATGATCGGGATAAACCAGCATCCTCCAAAGCTGTCATCATCATTAAATCAACACTGACAAAATCTGACCTTGGAACTGTCAAAGCGTGACCTTGACCTTGCCACAATGTTGTCCAAGACGTTTTCAGGCTCACTTCCATCTTTACAGAGCTTCTTCAGCAAACGAGTCAAGTCCAACCTCAAGCGAACGAAGAGCGTCACAAAACTCGACCGGCGGAAAGGAGGCTTCAGCAATGATCTCGAGGGGTGAGTTGTACACAGAGTCGGATCTGTGGTCGATGTCACACAAAGCTCCTCCAAAATTGCTAGATATATTCAACAAAAGATGAGAATGGCAATATTGTCATCATGTTTTGGACTTAGTTCAATGTTTGGAGAATGTTTGTACGACGTTTGGAGGAGCTTTGTAAAAGCATGCATGAGTAGCTTAGATTTGATGTGTAGATCAACAGCTAGATTGCGGTAATGTAGAAAAATATGTTTACTAGTTGGTTTCAGTAAATTCTTTTGTCATGGAAGAAATTTTAACATTACTAAAAATCACCAAAGTCACCTGGTTATTTGACACTAAATTGAAAGTAGCATTTCTTGTTCATATTGTCTAGTCTCAGAATATTATCAGCAAGAAGGTCAAGATATTACTGTCGTTATAGTTACAGCCAATAAAAATACATCATGATTCAATCATTTATGTTGCCTAACTGTGATTGCCTGCTTTGTTTGCTGTGGTTCGCAGTCTAACCTAAGTTTTAAAACAAAGTTCTGATTCAAGCTTGCATTGTTTACTTGCTTACTTAAGGCTGAGATAATTGTGACCAAGAGGATTTAAGCCATTAACCCTATAGATAAGTTACGGCAGATAATTGTACCCGATAAGGCTTGGTAAATATTGGCTTAAAATAACATGTACAGAATGTATGCAGCGAAGTGTACTTGGTTATGGATAAACGCCCGAATATTGCATAGGTCTGTTAAGGCTGATTAAAAAAAAACACTAAAATCAATCACACATTATAAGGTTCTGTCTGCTACGATCAAATTAAATAAGATAAAACTTACATAATGATAGTTAGAAGTTTTGAGCTGGTATTTACGCTATGCCATCATGCTAACCCCCTGGTAACCATGGTAACCCTGGCTTCTATCTGGTGGCTGGCTTTGACTCTGATTTCGGATGGCTGTGGTGCTTGTTTCTCTCAATCACTGGCGTATCTTACATCTGCTCTGTCTGCTGATTGGTGGGTCAAGGACTTGGAATGCTTTGTACACTGGTTCTATGCTGTTTCTGTGTGAGAGCTTTGAACAATACTTATCTAATCATGGCTTGTTAATTAACTGCTTGTTACAATAACAACAAACTCCATGCACAGTTGGCTTGTATCATGTACACTTTTAATCAACCCATCAGTGCGCAAGCAGTTAATGGTATTGCATGAACAAGTAACGTCTGCACGTTTTAAACTTTTCGTCCCTATCCAGAAGTGGCGAGCAGTCCAAAAAGCCGCCATCTTTGCGACGGTCGCGCAGCCTCGGTCGGCTAACGCGCAGGGCTCAAAAAAACCCTCGGAAATCCCCAGAGCGCGGCTGTAGGGATGAGGAGTTTGGGTGAGTTTACTGTAATCGGAGGTCCAGGGATTGTGCTTCCTAGGAAAGATAAAATCATACTTTTTAAATAAAAGTTTACAATGAATCGGGGTCAAGGTCTATGCTTCCAAAGGTGATTCAAATCAAACTTTTATGAAGTGCTTGACCTTTCGGAAAAAGATGGAAAAGGGAAGGCTCAACAATGGTTCTTAGAAGAACATTTTTGGCATTACATATCAAAATTCAGTGCACATAGAGAAGGATAAATTCCAAGAAAATTTATTCACAGTCAACGACATCCGCGAGGAAAGCTTTTCACGGAGATAATAAAGCCGGCCGTTACTTTCCTTCCTCTCTCTGGAGAGCTCTCAGTCTGTTTTATTGTCGACCCGGTTTTCGCCAAGTCGTCAACACTTCACGAGATTCCATTCCTTCGGCTGACAACTTTTTTCTGGCACGGACCGCCCTTGGACAAACTCGCTCGCGGTGGTTTCCGTGGCGACCCCTGTGATGTAATTGAAGCCGAGACGAGGAGAGACGTGACTGGAATGTTTGTGGCGGTCAAGGCATTACTTCTCTAATACCTCCTCGGTCAGGCCGACATGGTGTCCCACGATTTATCCCCTGTGTATACCCAAAACTCCCTGCTTCCCACGATTACTCTTCTTCTCTAGTCCCCCTCCTGCCTCACCAGTCCAGTACTCCGCTCAGTGCTTCGTGGTCGTCATGGATGCGGAATCAAATTATAGAAAGAGTGGATTTCTTTGCTCGTCTCTCCCCGTGCATGTCAAACGTCATGTGATATGATTGTCGAAGGCACATAACTACAGCATGAGAGTTTGATTGAATCTATAACCTGTCTTTAGTAGTGTCGTTAAAATGCATCAAAGAACTTTATCTGGAAGACTTGATTGCATCTCTGTGAACTCTGCATCATGTTTTGTACTGTATCTAACACCCCCCCCCCCCCCCCCCCCCCAGTCAGTATCCATGGTATTCCATGTCCCTGGAGGTTTACGGTCGTCAGGATGACGGGCGCCGCAGCAAAACTCCACCTGGCAAAAACCATGGTGATATCTTCAATAATTCACTCAATAAACGCCAAACAGGCCCATTCAGGACCTCCTAATAACATAAGTCACGCAAATTAGGAGATGAATCGAATCGTAGATCCCTGACAGGCTCGAGATGAATATGGTGTGATATTTAAAGCACCGCATAGAGATTGAAGCAATTTTCTGTTTAGGTAAATTATTTAATTGAAGTGAATTAGTTACAATTGAAACATCATATCAAATATATCTGCCTGTGCATGTTCCACATAAATGATATGATATAACATTGCATGTTGACCGTAGTACTGGATACCTCTAGATCATATAACACATAGTGTACAAGTAGGAACTAACGGACCATATAACAAAATTAACAGAAAATTACTGTGATATTGGAAGCAGAATTAAACTTGCGCTGAAACCAAAAATTGAGGGGATACAAGTTTTTTGTGCACCTTATTTCTGCTTTGTACGAAATGTGGTTGACTTTCGTTCGCATCATTATGTTCAGTATATGTATTTCTGGTGCTGTTTCTGTTATCGTCTTACACACGACACTTCTACCTAAGTCTATGATCATGTGATTTGTGTTGTGTTTGTTACCATGCCAACAGTCCGTGCAAGTGTTTCAAACCAAACTCGGAAGGTCACATCACATGGTGGGGTATTGGTTTTGTTTTTCACCTCACAATATTCAAGTTTCTTCCACATGTATTCACAGAATACATGACATATTAATATATAGGCCTAACACACTTCATTGCATGCAAATCAAGTGCTCTTCCACCGTGTACCCACCACATGACATAGTGCTGGTTTAGCAATAACTATTTGCGGACACATAATCATGATATTTTTCCGCAATTTATCATCAGTATACAATTTACAATCGGAATTTTGTAATGAGTTTTGTAATCATCCTAACTGGAATCCACATATGAATCACTACACATTCGGCACATATTTATTAAACATGATATGTAAAATATGCACAAAATACTAGTAATCTGATACCAGGATATATCTTACCGCTCTCACTGTACAGTATGTTATCTATGAAGGCTATATGATTTATTGTTGGACATCATTTTTGCACAAACGGACATCATATCAAAATATAACCTAGAAGGTATATAATTAGACATGAAAAAAAATTGTATACAACTCTTAACACATATTGTAAGTGAAAATGTATGTTTCGTAGTTGTTTACCGGTATATTGAGGAGCTATCAACATGTTTAAAAGTACATTCAATTGTATTAGATATATTATGTAATTCATGACCTTCAAAACATCATATCGTTATGTTGTTGCAAATCTTGTTGAATTGAAGCTATAAAGTTTGAAAATATCAACTACATATATAATGGTATGAAAACAGTAAGATATCCCTTGAAATATCATATGATATATATTTATGCCCAAAACTACTTTGTTTTATTCTCTGCACTGTCACTTACATTTTTCTTCCCCCCCCCCCCCTCGTTTCTAGGACACTGATTAACCACCGTATCCGAGCGTCGCGCTCACACGAGTCACTGCTACAGATCAACACGCCCTCCGCTATGCACTCGATCGACATGTCAGCGCAGGACATTGAGATCAAACCACTGCACAGCAGCATCCTCGGCCAGGAGCACTGCTTCCAGGTGTCCACGTCACACGGCTCTCGCTTCTACTCGTGTCGCTCGGCCGAGGAACGACAGCGTTGGATACAACAGTATGTCCTTGTCCTGCTGTAATACTTACTTCAATTGGAATTTCTAAATTTTGATTTCGTGTTTTGAAAATATTTTTTTTAAAAAAGTACCGGTATATAAAATCTTGAATAAAGTATATAAAATCTTGAATATATATGTGAGGTTTTGACAAATTTGCTGACAAAAATAATATACAACTACAGAGAGCCCCCTTCATGTTGATAACTGCTGGGAAAGCACTTAGACTGTATCCCCAGTAATCACCGGTGCCTGATGTTGAGTCATGTTCTGGGTTTTAGCTTGCGTCAGACGGTGAAGCCGGCTCAGGAACAGACCCAGAGAACCGAATACTCCTTGAAGATCTCCATACAAGAAGCCAAAAATGTACCGGCCAAAAAACGGTAAGTTGTCTGGTCATTATCACATGAAAGGACGCCAGCTAGCTGCAGATTGGTCTGAAACTCTTGTATTCAGCTCTTCCAACATGATCAGTGCAGTGGATCCAACTTCTATTAGTGTTCAAAAAATAACCTTCTAATCATCTGCCTATTAGGATGACAAGTGTGTGTACTGCAAAGTAGAAATTTTTTGCAACCTCCTCTGCAGTATTGTAGATATAATGTTGAAAACTGAATATTGAGCATTGTAGATGTATCCTGGTATATACCACATTGTTTTTCTTCAGTTTTGCTATCAAGGTTCCATCAACCAGGAGTATATCCAATCTATATTCACATACATATCTCGACTAATACCAAAACAATCTGCCCATTTTGTAGGTATTACTGCGAGGTGTGTTTGGACGGGACTCTCTACGCGCGGACCTCAACCAAAGCCAAGGGAGATATGCTGTTCTGGGGCGAACAGTTTGACTTCAAGTGAGTTGACGAAAATGGTGGCATTTTTTCTGGTGTTGAGTGTAAACCAGGAGTTTATTAGTATGGTTTACTAGTATTTACAACTCTGATAGTTTATTGATTTTAAGATGTTGATACATTATTCTGCATCAAGTCTCACTGTTGCCTGTATACAATTCTGTGAACATCTTGATCTGTTTACAGTAACTTGCCACCTGCAAAAACCATCACAATCAATCTATACAAAGAAGCCGACAAAAAGAAGAAAAAAGAGAAAAACCAGTTAATAGGTGAGAACACAATGTCCACTGTATCTCCTTCCCTTCACACTGCTGAGTTTAAACTGACGGTCAAACTGGTTACAAGTAAAATATTGGGTGGAAAAACTTCCCAACAAGTACATGAATTGCACCAATAAAACCCACAATTGCGGATTTTGGATAGATGAAGCAACTTGTATCAAACCAGAACCTTTCCACTGCAATATCTAACTAAACCCTTCTCTCCACGACCCGTGTAGCGTACATTAACATCTCGGTGAGCGACGTCAGCCAGCGCCAGCTCGTCGAGCGCTGGTACGCGGCCAGCTCGGCCATCGTCGGCAAGGCCGGCAAGGACACCAAGGCTGAGCAGCCGCTCATGCGCATCAAGGCTCGCTTCCAGAAGGTCCAGATCCTGCCCATGGACCTATACCAGGACCTTATACAGGTATGCTCCTCTCACTGACGCTGGTTGTCAGAGTTGTGGCAGTGATTGATTACAAACATGGGAGTGTTTACAACTTTAAAGAAATATTTTCTCGTGTGAAATACCTGTACATCAGGTCCTTTACATCTAAAAAATCTTGACGGAATTCCACATGTAGGCAGCTGTTTTCTAAACTATAGTGCAGGATAAGTCAAATATACAGAACAGGAAATTAAATGATGAAATTAGTGACATAATATTGAGGAAAAATGGTTTTATGACATAAGTGAACTGTTTTATACATTGAGCCATGTTTGTACAGTGAACTGTTTTATACATTGAGCCATGTTTGTACAGTGAACTGTGTTATACATTGAGCCGTGTTTGTACACCGTGTAGTACTTAGAGACGGACTACAGCGTACTGGTGGACCTGCTGGAGCCTCACGTCAGCGTACGCTCCAAGGACGAGATCGCGACCACCCTCGTCAAAATCCTCCAGAAGCGCGGCCACGCTCGGGATTTCCTAGCTGATATCGTCATGGCCGAGGTCGATAAACTCGGTATGGGTTCTTCATGTACATAACTTTATCATATCGTGTATATATAGTGAGTATGGATTCCTGTGAATGGGAAGTTTTTGAGAGCAGTTTTCAAGTTGAAACATTGTATTTTACAGAGAACGAGAGTCTGACTTTCCGAGGCAACAGTATTGCTACAAAGGCAATGGAGGCTTTTCTGAAACTCACAGGAGAAA
Source organism: Terebella lapidaria (assembly GCA_949152475.1). Classification (NCBI taxonomy): domain Eukaryota; kingdom Metazoa; phylum Annelida; class Polychaeta; order Terebellida; family Terebellidae; genus Terebella; species Terebella lapidaria. Next base: position 37,137,651 of record OX424566.1, read on the forward strand.
AGGTACATGGTCCACATGAGGTTAATGGTGGATTGCATTATGATATTTGATCAATTTTGTTATAGCTGGATTACGTTATGATATTTGTTCATTAGCGATTGCATTATGATATTTGCCTATAGCTGGATAGCAATATGATATACCATTTAGGAATACAAACAAATTATATCAAGTCATCTAAAAGCCCTTGTTTCTCTTTGCCAGTACCTACAAGACACGTTGAGTGATTTCATCCGTACGGTGATCGAGTCCGGAGATGACTGCGAGGTAGATCCTATCAAAGTCCCAAACAACGCGACCTTGCTACGGCAACAGAGAAACCTCAAGATGTACTGCGAGATGGCCTGGTTCAAGATTGTCAACTCTCACTGCTTCTTCCCATGGTCTGTGTCGCTTGTCAACGTGACTTTCATGACTCATGTACATTAACTTGAAATTGTTCATTTGTGTTTCATTTATGTTGTTAACTATTTAGAACTGTCATGATTGTCTAGTAGATCATTCATTCCGAAGGAATCATCCATACTGCATGTTTTGAACATATATTCAAATAAAATTGGTTGACATGTCAAAATGTTTCGCTTGCAGTGACCTGCGATCAGTGTTCTGTAGTTTCCGTGAATGTTGCGAAGAACGCAAGAAAAATGATCTTCCCGACAACCTGATCAGTTCCTGCATTTTCCTGCGCTTCCTGTGTCCTGCGATACTGTCTCCTAGTCTCTTCAATCTGACTCAGGAATTCCCCAATGAACGAGCAGCTCGCAGCCTGACTCTCATCGCGAAGACGATACAATGTCTCGCCAACTTCACCCAGTCAGTGTTCCCAATGACAATGAGAACGTCCAGATGCAATTTGGTGCTAATTATTGTATTTCTTTAGTGGAAAGTGAAAATTGCAAAAATCACAATCTTTTCTCTGTGGTTTTCCAGATTTGGTGCCAAAGAAGAATTCATGACGTTCATGAATGAATTCGTAGACAACGAACAGAGCAATGCAAAAATGTTCATCCAAGAGATTTCTGTAAGTTGTGACTGAAAATCAATTTGCCTCTCTCCTCAACCAGGCCCCAGTAAATGCCATTTCCAATGTCTTCAGAATTATGCGACATCAAATTACAATGAAGTGACTTATTATAATTTCTTGTTTTTCAGCGACCTGACCCCCGAGACCAACCTGTGTCATTCGATGGTTATATCGACCTGGGCAAGGAGCTGTCTGTGATCCATTCCCTGCTGCTTGAGAGCTTTGAGAAAATCAACGATGCAGCCAGTGTCAAGCTCTCAAAGCTGCACACGATCTTAGACGACGTAACGGATGCGCATCGTCGCCCGGCAACCATGAGAAGACACCCGCTTAACAGCTCCAAGGGCATTTACGATAATGTGAATCTCGTGAAAAACCCACGGGACCTCAATGCTAATAATCCAGACGAGGTCGTGCTAACTGAACTCTCGCACCGCGACGTCGAGTTCTCGCTCCCAGACGCCGAGGTCTCGAAGTCCTCGGAGTCCCCCGTGGAACACAAAGGTTTCCCAGACTCTGTTTACAGCTCCCAGGGCCGGATGCGGACTGGGATCATGGAGACATCGGGATACCACAGCACAGAGGACTACGTACGGTACACGCGTCTGGAGGACCCACCCTCGGTTACAGCCTTCTCCATGTCGCCGAGCACATACTCCAGCAAGCGGCCTGAGGAGAAACAGGTCAACCGCTGCTGGGACAAAATGGTGCGGGCCGCTGAGATGGTCGGTGGGGACAAAGTCGACCTCATCACCTTCGCGGATGATGCAGAGGAAGTCCAGAACTCTTCCATGGACTCGGCGGACCAGGTTTCCGTCAGTCAGCTGTCGACAGTGGCATCCTCGGGTTACCAATCTATAGGATACAGTCAGTCTAACTCACCAGTGGAACTACCACAGGACCAAGTTAACTACCAGGGGGCTCACGGCAGCCAGCAGCCTCTCTCATTTGCCAATCCACTTTTTGGACACAGTAACACCACAACCACTCGGAGTTCAGGCCGTGATGAGGTGTTCCAGTCACCTCCTTCCTCTGTACCAAGGGACCATGTTTTTCGCTCGCCGAGCACGAGTTCTTTGAGTTCAGATGATGGACTTCTTAGTAGCACTGCCTCCAGTTCAAGAAAGACTCAGCCCGCCTCACTACCAAGTGTCAGCCAGAACCACAATGGCTTCGACACTAGCTCTAGTCAGAGTTCGCGATCGACACATACGGGCACATCGTTTGACAAACGACTTCGCAATGGGAGCTCCAGCAGCATGGACTCGACACAGTCGGCAGCGTCGCAGGACAGTCGACATCGCCTGCACAGACAGCACGCCACACACAGACCCTACCACAGTCCACACCTCGCCAAAAGCCACCCCCACGTCAACTCCACACCCACACATACACGGGAGTCACACATAGCTCCAAGCCTTGCCACGGCAGAACTCTCTCGGAGTGCCGATTTCTCGGCCAGTCACGCCAAGAGCCCGGACGTTTCCAAGCGATGCGCACCAGACTCTATGGGCCTTGGCCCTGTGGGCAGTGGGGCACTCGGGGTCTACACCCCTCCAGAAAGCCCACACTTTGGCACTCTGCCCTCCACATGGAGACCTGTAGCTGCCACTCCTCGCTCGCCTGTCGTCTACGCTCGCTCCAAGTCACTGCCTCACAAGGACGCCAACCTCAAGACCACAGAGGACTACGAGAATGAACTGACCGCGCTGCGCCAGCAGCTGGCCGTCACACAGAACATGCTGGCCGAGACACAGGAGCGACTTGACTCTGAGGAGGTCCACCGTCAGAGGCTTGTGTCCGAGATGAGCCAGGCACTGCAGGCACGCGAGGCCTCACTACGAGAGCAGGGAACGGGCAAGCAGGAACAGATTCAGGACATCATGTCCAGGTAATAATGCATGTACCAGTCACTTGTGCTATAGGCAATCAGTTTGATGAAATTGTAAATCGTAAATATAGTGCAGCTAAATGCAAACATCTGTCCACTTCTGCACACAGGTTGCACTCTGTGGAGCAAACCCGCCGTAGTGAGCAGGACAAACTGCAGATCGTCATCTCTCGCAAGCAGTACCTGATCGACGAACAGAGTCGCAAGATCGACTCGCTGGACTGCGCAAACACCAAGCTGCTGTCAGCGCTGACGCAGCTCAAAGACCGCTGTCAGGTCCAGAGTCGCAATGGCCTGGCCAGTCCAATGAGGCAGCACATTCCACTGGACAATGATGACTTCAAGCAGAGCTCGTGCTGAGCTCATGCAGGCAAACAGTAGACGCTTGTGTATGGTGCTATGCTATGGGATTTTGGACTGAAGCTGACGCTTAAATATGTGTTTTCAAAGAACTGTAAAAAAATATCCCTCAACATCTAGTCTGCAAGTGTTGTGTATATGCACTGGTGTTTGTTCATGTCAGCGGTTGTCTCTACCATATTTGTTAGGGAATGATGAACTTATTGTTTTGGTTCTTTTATCAGTGGCAGTTTTAGTTCAGCACTGCACCGTGTATAATGTGTAACAATTGAGTGCAGTTTTTTTCTGGGATTATGCAGATTATGTTTTCCATTGTAGTATGCAAACAAATATGTGCAGGGGTAAATTACGAGTAGCATTTTAGGAGAACATTTTAGACTCGACACTTACATTATTGTTGTAATCGTTCAGCAAATATTTCCACTGGTGTTCATGCCATATTGACGTTATTGCCATTTTATCAATACTGTTGATTTCTGTATGTGGCATTATGTATGTATCGTTTTCGAGTACGGAGTCATTTTAAAGTGTGTTGGTATCTTGACAGACATCAAGGAAGCATTTCTCTAGATAGATAGGAGTGCTAATGAAAATATGTTATGTTGCAGTATGAACTGTACTTTATCGGCCTCTTATAAATGTCACATAAATGCAGTGCAATATTTTTGTTTGAATGATTTGAATGTTCATACTTGATCCACGAGACTGATGATTAATAGTGATCAAGATATTATGAACATAAGGATGCATGAATTGTGAAATGAATTGTGGAAGATGTTTAAATTTTGCGAAAAAATAATACATCAATAGTCAAGTGTATAGTGTATGAAGCTCAAAGAAATATTTGACATCATTCTTTTTGCCCACTGTAGAAGCCTTGAATCTCTAGTTGCTGTGTTTGTCACCAGGTGGCAGTGACGGTGGTGCTAGTTGTTGCACTGTTCACCCTGTGGCGGGCCCACTCGCTTAATGTGTGCCTGTCCATGAGGTACACTCGGTAGACCTTGTTCAATGTAACATTTGAAGAATTATTTATTAAATGACTTTTAAAAAACCAACAACTTGTTCACTTGCTCGTTCCATTTATTACACACGATCTTCATCAAAAATCAACATATCATTTCCAACTACAAATCCATGAAATGGTCAGTGGCCTATTTCACAAATAGTTTAAATCCATTTTAGCTGACTAAGTTAGGATTTTAGCCAATCAATTTCCATGCTACATTCTAAACTTAGTCGGCAAAAGTAGATTTAGTTTCTTTGTTGAATAGGGCCCGGATAAACATTGGATAATAGTCAGGAACTACATTAGAATTGTACGAGTTCAGGTGTACCGGTAGTTGAATCCAAATGCAGAGTACAGGAATATGGTCAGTAGTACAATTGTTACAAATGTTTCAGCACAGGAGTGGGATCAATTCTTTTTCTTCTTGAGTCTTTTCATGTGCTTGAAAGCGCCGCGACCTTTCATGCGCTTCTCTTGTATCTCCGTGTACTTCCTCTTGTTGTACCTGAGGAACAAAAAAATACATCATAACACTTGAATTTCAATATACTCATAACACTTGAATTTCAATATACACCACACAGCACATGGTGAGAAGCTTCGCTGAATGACACATAAGGCAATGTGAATGTCATCTATACGTGGTATCTCCACTATCCAAGTCATGAGTAGCCTCGAAAGGGATCAGCCCCGACTAACTGGTTTATTTTATGTCTACACTCACGTAATATTTGTAGCCTGATATCAGAATTAGTCTTGCATCTGTAGAATTGCGACAAATCACAACAGAAGACATTACGCCATGTATCACTCACTGTCGGAATTCCGCGTCTGCCAGCAGCTCGTCGACTAGAGTTTTCTTCCTCTCCTTCTTAGGAATGCGACTGTGGTAGAAATCGGCAGGTGCTTCCACAACACGCCCCATCTGTGGTCGAGATATTTATAACAAGATGTTTAGATCAGTGTGTCGTATGATGTTATGTCGATGAAGGCTAGTACAAATATACAACTAGTGCAACAATATCGAAAATCATAAACTTTTACATCACAAACATAAGTTGATTCCTCACTGGTATATTTGATTGTTTACACGTTTATTGTACAGCGAATATTCAACTACTAAAAGATGAATAAGTTGGGTATATGTAAGCAAATACATATATACATGTATTGAATATTGAGTACAAGTTATCTACTAGTTTTCCATGAATATTAAGTCATACATATAGGTTATAAACTGTCGGACGTCATTCCTTAGAACAGAGATTGAAAATCTACACATTTGTCAGGAAAGCTGCAAATTACCTGGAAGTATTTAGGAAGGCCTTTCAGGTCGTTTCCTTTGTAGAATCGCTTCGGGTCGAGAGATCCTCTCATCTTGAGCACTGTCAGGTCATTACGGAGTTCTTCTGTCATCTCGGGAGCTTGCATGTCGAACCAGGACTTGCCCTTCGTCTTCTCGCGTTCTTTCTGTACACAATAAAACACATCACATAGAAGATTACTCGTCAGCAAGGGTTCAGTACATGTGTGTTTCACTTTTTGAAAGAATAAAAACATTTTCAGGACATTTTTATCATACACTGAACAAGAGACCTGGTTGTATTCCATCAGATTATATTAGCTTCATATGTACAGGTATATACCTGTACACTCACATTTGACAACAAGTGCACAACTTTTGTCAAGTTTTTCTATGATAGCATGGACACTGACCCGTCGTTCTTTCTTCAGTTTCCGCACACTCTCCCGTTGTGGCAGTACTTGGTCTTTCTTCTCGAAGTCTGAGGTCAACACGGACTTCTTCAACAACTGCAAAGAAACACTGATGTTAATACTGATACATTTGAGTATGCACGATTTGGAGAAAAGTTTGATTTCCAATTTTTCGAAGTATCTGCTAAATCAAAACCTAATTAACCACAACCAGACAACTATTATCATAAACCAATTAGCCCAAAGGCTAAGATAGGTTACCGGACAATTTTGGTTTGGCCATGGCAGCATTGGCAGGTAACAGACCTTGAGATTTACCAATCAAGGTTCACAGTGTGAACATATGACCTTGAGATTTACCAATCAAGGTCATCCGTGTGAACTTCGATGTCACCATTACATTATATTATACATGTATGTGTGCGGCATTTAATATTCTATATGTTCATAATACAAAGATATATCTGGGTGGAATTGTTTAGGCCGCTCAGGTCAATTTACACATTCTGAGTCCGACATTTGGCACTCAAGGTCCTCTGATGTCAAGTTCAAGGTCATCATTAGTTGTGCCATATATGTATGTCTTTCATGCCATGTATGTCTTCCTATATGTTCATAATGCAAACATGAGCTCTATCTGCAAGCATTTCATCTATAGAGGCAAATCTGGGCATTTCTTGACCCCAAAACGGCTGTTTTGACCTTTCAAGGTCATCGAAGGTCAATTTCAAGGTCTCAACACATATCGCCATATGACTTCCCATTTGAAAGTGCCAATTTCTAAGCTGTATCTTCAAGCGTTCTATGAGTACAGTCCTGACAGCTCCCATTATGAAGGAAAAAAGTCCAAAATTGTTTTCAAAGGGTGAAAATTTTTTTTTGCCTAGAAATGGCCCAAAATGGATAGTAATGCGATTTGGGGCGAAAAAATTTGTTTTTCGCAGACTCGTCAAAACTTCAAAATGACCGCCACATGGAGATCGGCGATTCAAGGGCAACAAAACTTATACACATCATAAAGGTACATAAGGGGAATCTTTTGAAACAAAAATCTCAAAACTGATCAGACAGTTTCCGAGAAAATACAGACCAGGTGCAAATTTGGGCATTTTTCGACCCAAAAATGGCTGTTTTGACCTTTCAAGGTCATCAAAGGTCAAATTCAAGGTCACCACACAAGTCGCCATATATGACTTCCCATTTGAAAGTGCCAATATCTAAGCTCTATCTACAAGCGTTCTATGAGTACGGTCCGGGCAGCTCCCATTATGAAGGAAAAAAGTGCCAAAAATTGAAGATACAGCTTTTCAAAGGGTGAAAAAATTTTTTGCCTAGAAATGGTCCAAAATGGATAGTAATACGGTTTAGGGCGAAAAAAATTTTTTTCGCCGACTCGTCAAAAATTCAAAATGGCCGCCACACGGAGACCGGCGAATTTAGAGCAACTTATACATATCACAGAAGTATATAAGGGGAATCTTTTGAAACCAAAAACTCAAAACTGATCAGACATTTTTTGAGAAAATGGCCATCAAAGTCCAAAATTGGGCGTTTTTCGACAAAAACGGCCGCCATTTTGAAAAATTAGCCCAAAGGCTAAGATAGGTTACCGGACAATTTTTGTTTGGCCATGGCAGCATTGGCAGTAACAGACCTTGAGATTTACCAATCAAGTTTCGCAGTGTGAACATATGACCTTGAGATTTACCAATCAAGGTCATCCATGTGAACTTCGTTGTCACCATTACATGTATGTGTGCGGCATTTGATATTCTATATGTTCATGATATATAGACATTTGGCACTCAAGGTCATCTGACATCAAGTTCAAGGTCATCAATAGTTGTGCCATATATGTATTCCTATATGTTCATAATGCAAACATAAGCTCTAAAGCATTTCATCTATAGAGGCAAATTTGGGCATTTTTTGACCCCAAAATGGCTGTTTTGACCTTTCAAGGTCATCCAAGGTCAAATTCAAGGTCACCACACAAATCGCCATATATGACTTCCCATTTGAAAGTGCCAATTTCTAAGCTCTATCTTCAAGTGTTCTACGAGTACAGTCCTGACAACTCTCATTATGAAGGAAAAAAGTCCAAATTTTTTTTCAAAGGGTGAAAAATTTTTTTTGCCTAGAAATGGCCCAAAATGGATAGCAATGCGATTTGGAGCATTTTTTTTTTCGCCGACTCTTCAAAAATTCAAAATGGCCGCCACACGGAGATCGGCGATTCAAGGGCAACAAAATTTATACACGTCACAGAGGTATATAAGAGGAATCTTTTTAAACAAAAATCTCAAAACTGATCAGACAGTTTTCGAGAAAATGGCCGCCAAAGTTCAAAATAGACCGTTTTTCGACGAAAACGGCCGCCATTTTGAAAAAAATTAAAAAATAAAAAAACTAAAAAATACCTCCTTCTCAAATTATTCCAAGGTATCTTTTCCCAAATTTTCAGAAAGATTGGTCCGTAAACTTTAAAGATAAAAATGTGGACAGACGACGACGACGCCGACGACGACGACGACGACGGATGGACGGACGGACGACGGACGCAACGCCACGGCAATAGGTTATCGGACCATAGGTCCGGTAACCTAAAAAATGCGAAAAACATACCTGCAAAAATGCGAAAAACAAAAACATACAACAATACCTGCTTCTCGAAATATTTTTAAACATTTTTGTGCAAAATTTCAGAAAGATTCGATCGTAAACTTTAAAGATAAAAATGTTAACGCCGGACGGCCGGACGACGGACGCAACGCCTTGCCAATAGGTTATCGGACCAAACAATTCTATGTACATATGGATGGAAACGAAAAATGAAGCAGAAGTGATCAGCCATTAACTTCAGAAGAAAATACCCACCTCTTTATTTTTTTCTGGTATCAATCTATCAAGAACTGATGAAAGAGTCTTTTTTTCTGAATATATATCTGCGTCCATGTACACCATCTCCTTGGGGTTGATATCAGGTTGCAAGCGACATGTCAGTTCAATCCTATGATCATGATGATAAACAAGAAATTACATTCCAAAACATACAATATACATATATTGGATTTATGATATTGTATATCATTCAGTGGTTTTCTATAAATGTCATATTGGTGGGATTAGTCTGAATGCATTTTACCAGTCTGTAACCATGGTAACCATGGTGTCCGAGCTTACTTGTTTGGATTGCGGCGTCTTTGGTCTATGACCTGTTTTTTGGGCAGTTCATCATCATTGTCTGTCGATTCGACATCATCATCATCGTCATCCGATGTGTCTGGGTGCAGTCTGCTATTGGAAGAGCTGGCAGCACTCCCTCCACTCTTGTCAATAACAAACTGGAGAGTTCCACCCATCACGTCTGTTGCAGTTTCCTCTTCTTCCGAGTCAGTATCCAGCTCTTGCACTTGTCTGGCGAACGCTTCCATGTCAAGTCCAAGCTCTGAGTCTGATGAAGAATCTGCAGTGTAACAAAAATCAATGATAAAACTCGTTCTACTCCTGGTAATGAGAAATATTTACAGTGGTACTATTTTTCAGTATGATTCGACATTATTCAAAGTTGTTCCATAATTCAAATAAACCTATGGGGGATAGATATCATTGGACTCGGAAAGGCATAAGATCCAAGGTGTGGCAAAACAAAATCTACTACCCCGGTACATGAAAATAGTTGAAACTAGACGTCAAGGCCTAAAGATGCCTTGGAGGCATTACGATCTTAAGACTAATTTGTGATATTTATAACATGTTTACCATGGGCTCTACAATGCTCTACGACACACTGTTTCCAAGATATCGACAAAAACGAAAAATGCCGACTCGTCGAAAAAATTTCAGGTCCAGGTCAAAGTTTATCCATAATACCCCTTAGACATGTTTGTCTACTGCCACGAATCCGAAAATAACGTCCGCTTCGCTCTACGACGCACCGTTTCCGAGATATCGATGAAAACGAAAACTGTCGACTCAGCGAAAAAATTTCAGGTGAAGGTCAAAGTTCATCCATAATACCCCTTAGACATGTTTGTCTAGGGCGACAAGTCTGAAAATAAAGTCCGTTTCGCTCTACGACGCACCGTTTCCGAGATATCGATGAAAACGAAAAATGCCGACTCGGCGAAAAAATTTCAGGTCAAGGTCAAAGTTTATCCATAATACCCCTTAGACATGTTTGTCTAGTGCCACGAGTCCGAAAATAACGTCCGCTTCGCTCTACGACGCACCGATTCCGAGATATCGATGAAAACGAAAACTGTCGACTCAGCGAAAAAATTTCAGGTGAAGGTCAAAGTTCATCCATAATACCCCTTAGACATATTTGTCTAGTGCCACGAGTCCGAAAATAATGTCCGTTTTGCTCTACGACGCACCGTTTCCGAGATATCGATGAAAACGAAAAATGCCAACTCGGCAAAAAAATTTCAGGTCAAGGTCAAAGTTCATCCATAATACCCCTTAGACATGTTTGTCTAGTGCCTCGAGTGTGAAAATAACGTCCGTTTCACTCTACTTCGCACCGTTTCCGAGATATCGACCAAAACGAAAAATGCCGACTCGGCAGAAAAATTCAAGGTCAAGGTCGAAGGTCATCCTTAATACCCCTTCGATATGTTTGTCTAGGGCGACGAGTCCGAAAATAACGTCCGTTTCGCTCTACAACGCACCGTTTCCGAGATATCGACCAAAACGAAAAATGCCGACTCGGCAGAAAAATTCAAGGTCAAGGTCGAAGGTCATCCTTAATACCCTTCAGACATGTTTGTCTAGGGCGACGAGTCCGAAAATAACGTCCGTTTCGCTCTACGATGCACCGTTTCCGAGACGAAAACGAAAAATGCCGACTCGCCCGCGACAATTGGGCGGGTTGCATCGAGGAGGGCTGTTAGTGGAAGGAATTGGCATTGTTCTCATGTATTATCAAGTTCGAAGTCCTGCCACGACTTGAAAAATAGGTCAAGGTCACCCATCATCGAACTTGTCCGAGATCTGCTCATGATGCACCTCCGGTATGATTTTGGCGGTATTTCGTTAAAAACTTTGTAAGTTATCGCGTTCACAAGGTACAAAGTCCTGTTTTCATGTATTGTCAAGTTCGAAGTCCTGCCACTACCTGAAAAATAGGTCAAGGTCACCCATCATCGAACTTGTCCGAGATCTGCTCATGATGCACCTCTGGTATGATTTTGGCGGTATTTCATTAAAAACTTTGTAAGTTATCGCGTTCACAAGGTACAAAGTCCTGTTTTCATGTATTGTCAAGTTCAAAGTCCTGCCACGACCTTAAAAATAGGTCAAGGTCACCCATCATCGAACTTGTCCGAGATCTGTTCATGATGCACCTCTGGTATGATTTTGGCGGTATTTCGTTAAAAACTTTGTAAGTTATCGCGTTCACAAGGTACAAAGTCCTGTTTTCATGTATTGTCAAGTTCGAAGTCCTGCCACGACCTGAAAAATAGGTCAAGGTCACCCATCATCGAACTTGTCCGAGATCTGCTCATGATGCACCTCTGGTATGATTTTGGCGGTATTTCGTTAAAAACTTTGTAAGTTATCGCGTTCACAAGAAATTGTTGACGGACGGACGGACGGACGGACGGACGGACGGCTAGACGGACGGACGGACGGACGGACGGACGGACGCACACGCCAATCTAATAGGCGGGTTGGTTGCACGCAACCCGCCCAAAAAAAAAGGAAAAAAAAAATTCTGCTAAAACCATAAAGGCATTTCGGAATGCTTAATTAGCTTACCTACGGAAAGCCGGTGGGGACATTGGGTACATTGGGAATTCCGTAGTAGATCTAGTAAACCACGGTTTAATACTACGAAATTCCCAATACCCAATCCCCAATTGTCCACCGTGTACAGATCTATGGGCTATTCTGCAGTAAACCATGGTTTTAAAGGGTATATATCACGAAAATTGGATATTGGTTTTTGGTGTGTATGTGAAAGCACTTTTTGAACTGAACAAAATGGTCTTCACAGCATATTGATATCATGATTCCTTCCAAAGTTATGACACTTTGAATATGTACATAATTATAGAATCTGACAACAAAGTCTGACAGCTAATTAATATGCAAATGAGATGTATGACGTCATTGACAGACTGCTTCTTAATTAGGCATTTTTAAATGGAATAATGAGACCGTTTGTAAACATATGTGTTCACCAAAACCCATTTTTTATGCTTTTTAGTTCGAATAATCAGTGATTTCAAGAAATTCGTGGTTGCCATGGCAACCAATAGTCTGGTTGGGCCCTTAGCAACCATGGTTGCTAAGGACAATATCTGATTAAAAACAATATATACAATCATGAAACCATTTCAGACAATAGAGTAATGACAATATATTGATGAATATATCATTAAATGTCTGAGCACAACCCTTAGCAACCAATACAGGCTTGGGAAACCAGCAGTAATAGCATCCATTATCTACGAATGGCTCTAATCGTCAGTGATTTCTCGGGCCTGTATCGGTTGCTAAGGTGTGTTTTGAACATTTTGTTGATCAATTCCACAAAATATAGTCACTACTCTGCTATCTAAATTGGTTTGGTACTTTCATATCATATTTCAACTTGAATACCAGCCTTAGCAACCTCGTTGCTAAGGGCAAAATCAGCCCATTGGTTGCCATGGCAACCAAAATTTATATGCACTCACTGACTATTCCTACTGAACGATATATCCGATGAGTTTCTTTGACCAATTATGAGCTTAAATGCTTAATTGTGACATGTTAATTCGCCTAATTAAAAAGCAAGCTTTCAATGACGTCACACATCTTATTTGCATAATAATTAGCTGACAGATTTTTCAAGACTATCTGGAGAAATTTGCCGGATTTTAAATATTAAAATATAGCCATAACTTTTTAACAAATCGAGATATCAACATTCTGTAAAGACTGTTCTATTCAACTCAACGAGTGGCTTCAAATAAGCTGATATCATATTTTCGTGATATATACCCTTTAATACTGCGGATTTCCCAATACCCAATTCCCTTTCCCAATTCCCATGTCCCCTCCGGCTTTCCGTACTGACCAGAGCACGCATGCATGATACAAACTAGACGCTTTGTTGTCACCTATGAGTGAGGTCAGTGAGGTGTATCCCCTGTTGTAAAGGTACCTAACCGGTGAACTAATTTCTGACGACTGACGATACACCACGAGGTGACGTCACCTAGTGGGTAGTAATATTGATATTTTCCGCGATGTAACGGCTTGCTTTTTATCGAATATATGTTTCATCAGTAGCCATGTAAGAATTTTGTTTGTCGAATGCCGAAAGTCTTAAAATGTCAAAGAAATGAACCCAATATCCTTATAGTAGGCCACAGAGGTGAATTATTTAGTGTCCAGTTCATGGAAATATTATTATACATTTCAATTAAGTGCAAAGTTGTTGCTGACACTAAAATGTTAACTTATATTCATCTACAGTGTGGGCACCTATATCCTCGTCGTGAGCAGCTGAGCTCTGCAATGATATATTTTCGCAAATGTCAACTATTGTGCCAGATGTATCTCACTATGTACACTGGTCAAAAAAAAATAAGACTCAAGAAATCTTTGTTACAATTTTCAACCAAATTGAGAAAAATATTTTTCTGTGTTATGTGTACACTTTTGTTGATAATTGAGCTCAATTATTGGGTATGTTTTGTTTGTCATGCTTCATTGGTTTTTGCTCAACAGACTCGAGTGTGAAACTCTGTACAAAATCACTGTTCACATGCATTCCCAGGGCAATGCTTCAAAACACGAAAATGCATTTGACAGTGAATTTTTTTATGGGATTTTGCTTTTTTGTGTGTGTGATAAGTGTTAGAGTGCATTTGAGTGAAGTGCAGTGTGCGAGAGCATGTCAGATGCTCCAGGATGGCAGAACTCAGCGTGATGTGGCCATCGAGTTAGGGGTCAGTCAAAGCTGCATCAGGAATGTTTGGGGACGATTCCAGGAGACCCAGGATTATCGCAGACGTCGTGGTTCTGGTAGACCAAGGGCCACAACTGCTGGGGATGACCGGTATCTGACGCTTTCGGCTCGACGAAACCCATTCCAGAGTGCACGACGGATCCAGAATGAGTTCAGGCAAGCTACACGCATCACAATCAGCTCCCAAACTGTACGTAACAGACTCAGAGAAGTTGGTCTTCACTCTCGTGTACCGCGTGTTGTTCCAAGGATGTCAGCTGATCACAGGAGACGTCGTCTTGAGTGGGCCAGGGCACGCTCTCGTTGGAACGTTGCACAGTGGTCCAACGTGCTCTTCACGGATGAGTCCCGTTTCACTGTGGACCATGCTGATGGTGGTTTACGTGTGTGGAGAGGTGTTGGACAGCGTAACAACCCTCAATATTCAGTTTCTGTTAACCGCTGGGGTGGTGGATCCGTAATGGTGTGGGCCGGAATTTCCGTGACTGAGCGAACTGACTTGCACATCGTTCAAGGCAACATGAACTCACGTTACTACCGTGACAGTGTTCTTCAGACCATTGTGCTACCATTGAGAAACCGTGTGGGTGACAGGTTCCTTCTTATGGACGACAACGCTGCTCCACACAGAGCCAGGATCATTACGACGTTCCTTGAGGACAACAATATCCAGCGGATAGAGTGGCCAGCGATGTCTCCTGACCTTAATCCCATAGAAAACATTTGGGCAATGTTGGGGACAAGGGTCAGGAACCGCAATCCCGCCGTAACAAACGTTGCAACCCTAACCACAGCCCTCCAGGAGGAGTGGAACGACATTCCTCGAGCGGTGATCCGGAACACTGTTGTTTCGATGCGGAGACGGTGTCTGGAATGTGTAAACTTGAATGGTGCATCTACCCATTACTAGTGAACAATTTGAGTCATTATTTTTTCCAATAAAGTAGTTTTTGAAGAAAAACATGTTTATGATTTGTGGCATGTGAACGGTGATTTTGTGGGAATCCCACACTCCAGTCTGTTGCACAAAAACTAAGAGATCTTGACAAACCAAACACACCCAATAGCTTAGTTGAAGAAACAATAAAAGTGTAGATATAACAAAGAAGAGAAAAAAATTCAATTTGGTTGAAAATTCAAAAAAATATTTCTTGAGTCTTATTTTTTTTTGACCAGTGTATTTCTCCTGATTGAAATGCTGTCCGTGTACTATTTTGAATATACACTGGTGTGATTTGTGCATTTATGTCACTATGGTACATGAGACTTATGTATGTTTATTTTGCTTTATATTCAGTTTTTACGGAGCGGTTTGAAGCCAATAAAGATCCGAGACACACATCTTGCTTATTGAGTTCACGGCCACTACACTCGTATCCCCATCAAACCACTACTGGACACAACCTTAACCTTGTTGAGCCCGATAATAAATGTTTCTTTGCTTAACTATTTTTTATTGTGGTCAGTAATAATCTTTACTACTAAAATTAATGTTAAACTGTCAAAATTTATGTTACCATATTCAGTACTAGCAATCTGTTTGCACAAAACCGCCAAGTGTATACTTGTACTTCTGCTTCTGCTTCTGCCATGTACTGGCCTCCTTCATCAGGTTGAAGATTATGCCAGGTGGGTGGAGCAGTGCGGACGCACGGAAGCCGGACGAGAAAAAGGTGTTGTGCTTCTATACAGTTGTGCGATGTGTCTATGTGCACGGAGCCAGGCTGACTAGGCCTGGAAGGCTGTGAGACGCGCCTTAAAGGCTGATACGGATGGAGCGCTGACTACATATTGTGGTAGTGAATTCCAGTCCATGATAGATCGCGGGAAGAATGATGCCTTCCTTGTTTCGGTACGGGAGTGCGGAATATGGAGTGCCATGAAGTTTACAATCCGAGGAGAACGTGTGCTAGGCCTATTTATGAGGTAGTCCCGAGCCCCTATTTCGACATGATTGTTGACGATTTTATAAAGCATAACCATCCTCGCGTCACGACGACGGTCCTCCAGTGTTCGCCACTGCAGATGCCTCAGCATACTGCTAACACTGGAGCGATTATGGAAGCGACTAGTCACATATGGTGCAGCTCTACGTTGTACCATCTCAATATGGTCGATATCTTTCCTAGTATGTGGGTCCCACGCTGCGCTGGCATATTCGACTAACGGTCGAACAAGGCCGAAGTATGCACGCTGTTTGATGCTTCGAGATGAAATGTTTATATTGCGTCGGAGAAAGCCAAGTGTACTTTTGGCCTTACTGCATATTTGAGAAATGTGTCTGTCCCAACGAAGATTGGATGTCAGAGAAATGCCGAGATATTTGGCAGAAGATATGCGTTCGAGTAAGTGACCTTTAATGGAATAGTCAAATAATATTGGAGATCGTTTTTTGGTCACGGTGAGCACTTGACACTTGGAAGGGTGGAACATCATGAGCCACCTATCGCCCCACTTGGCGAGTTTGTCCAGGTCCTTTTGAAGTACGTTCGCATCAGACGGAGATTTGACTGTGAGATAGGCGACGGTGTCATCCGCGAATAGACGAACAGAAGAACGAAGGCCTTGTGCAATATCATTAATGTAGTATAGAAATAGGCACGGTCCCAAAACGGACCCCTGAGGGACGCCAGATTTAACGTCAACGGCGTTGGACTTGACTCCATCCAGTACTACGGATTGAGATCTATCAGATAGCCAGGCATTTATCCAGTTATTCACATATCCTCGGATGCCATGAGAAAAGTTTATGAATTAGCAGAGTGTGACAGACTCTGTCGAAGGCCTTGGCAAAGTCCATAATTAATATATCGGTTTGTTCGTTTCTGTCCAACGAGACAGTCAGATCATCAATAAAGCCAATGAGTTGTGTTTCACATGATAAAGCCAATGAGTTGTGTTTCACATTGTACACATATTCAGTGTGATTTATTTGCAGATATCTACCAAATGGAAAGATCATAGATCTCAAACTGGATATTTCACTCCGTTATAATAAATTAACTCAGTAAGTTATTAATATTTATTCAATCTTCCCGAAAAATGATAGGTTGTGTGCCTGAGCATTGCTCAACATGCTGGACGCAAATCCATAGTATCCGCCAAACTTTGTTCAGGGGAAAAAATCACCGGTACAAAATTTGCACGAATGTTTCTCATCGATATTTTGAACCAGCAGGTATTTTTTTTTACTTTCATGTCGATAATTGTTTCTCACATACATATCGAACGATAATTAGATCTAATACAATATAATACCGATGAATTTATATCTATTTTTTTCTTTAATTCCTTGAATGACGTCGAAAAACAGCATAATACAGATGTACACACGTCGTGACACGACCATGTTCCGGCACATAATATTGTCAACATGTATTTTCCATACGTGCAGCTCTTCATTCAACATGAACAAGCAATATGGTGAATGATATCAACCCTATTATCGCCCAATCAACTTACTAGTACCTCTGTCGTCATTGTCACGTTGTGGAGATCGACTGTTCGACTGAATTCTTGACGAACGACGAACCATGATAAAGTGTAACACAATATGATATTTTAATAGACGTTTATCTGAGAGAAAATATGATACAAAACACACACGCGACGTTGATTTTCTTAGAACGTGTGGACACCAACGTGCTGCCACCTAGCGAATATATTAGCGAATATATTGAACTAGACGCTCTGTCGCTACCGGCGACAAGATTATATCTCCTTATCACCAGTCACGGCACGCCTCATCATTTGTAGTGTAGCACAATTGTGACTGTAAGGACCCAAACCCTTCCCCACATGTACTCTCGCTTGCATACTACATAGAATCAATACATTGAATTTGGCCTTCGATGACCTTGAATGCTCAAACTCAAGATTACGTCTACAACAGAAAGGTGTCGCAGTGGCCTTTGTGGCGTTTTTTCTTTTTATACCAGGATCATATAGGAAGCCATTCATGGTCCATATGTTGTCGATCTTGAACTTTACATGTACCTCATATAGTGATACTGGCAAGTGTTCATGTCATGTCATATAGGTTACAGGTTGTAGATAAAGTTTGGGCTTGTATTGCAGGTATATGGGAAGTGCTAGATCTTTCAGTGACCATGAGCTTGATTTCACATGGAGCGTCTGACCTAGAATGGATAAATTGGCCACAACAGACACCATTAAGCTTAGGTTTGTGTTATGAGAATGTTGGGGCTTTCATGAAGCTAGTCCGGAGAAAATGGAGTCACAAACGACAAGATAATGAGGGTATCAAAATTTAACTATATTCAGATAAAGTACAGCAATGATGCATACACATAAACATTATATTCCTATAGCTTTGCTTGTTAATTACGTTATATAGAATGATACTGAATCTCATTTCTAATTGCAGTAATGTACATATAGTTTCATATTTAATATTTATGCAGAATCCCTTTGAACACATAAAGCAACAATTGTTCCGTTCATGCTTTATTATAAAATAGATCAATATATACTCAGAGAAGATGGATACCAAAATCATGACGATCACATTGCACAAAAAATGTATCAAAAATAGGCCTACTCTATCTGAATTGAATATAAAGGTAAAAACATTCTGCAGTTCTATTACATATAAAATCTTTATATGTGTGATCACAAAGCAAGAGGATCAGAAGTCAACATCAAAAATGTAGTTTGTAGCATGTTTTTCATTCTGGGAAATACAATCCGAAGATAAACTACAGGAAACGAAAAAGACCAGAATTTTGCATTGAAGTGCACTCGGGTTCATTTGTGAAAGTTACATGAAAACCTAAAACAAGTCTCAAAAATTTTGATCTCAGGCTCCAGAGTTGTTTTGCTTGTGGGTTGTGTTTGTGTGTGTTTGTGAGTGTGTTTGTGTTTGTGTGGGACTGGGATGAGGGGAGTGGGGTGATAAACATGTCTGATAATTTTTTACTATGTCTACAATGTATAAATCTTAATTTCCTTCACGATTAGGCGTTATCAATTTCCAATACTCTGATGCATACATAGCTTGTTCACGCGGCTGATATACAATGATTTAAGTAGATATATCACATGATATTCTCGAACTCATATATGACGTAAATCCTGTACCAAAGACCACGTGAATCATTCACGGCCGACCATCGTGGCAAGGAACTATTTTAGTAAATAATACTATATCATATACATCATAATACGACCCAAGTATCATATCCTGCGCTTTCCTCTATTCAATAAGGATTAGAATGGTGACAGACAATTAAATGGCATTCATTTACTGGGAGAGTAGTATTTAGGTGCAACGTATGATACTTGGGCCCATAATACATATCGTGCTATGATTCTGGAAACGATTCTGACTGAGGTACCACAACATTGACAATGGGGATGTCAAAGACTGCTAATTGCCCCAAACTATCCGATTTCGTCGTATTCCTGCCGTCTGACTCTGTTCAGGTCCCAGCGTAGCACCAGCATAGTCAGCGCAAACAGGGCTGAGGCAAGGACGTACATCCCGGGGTATAGGATGTACAGGGAATCTGGAAACATGGCAAATGTCATATAAGGTTATTTATTGAAATTAACATAGTCATTGCAGACAGGTGATACAATTGGGCTTGTGTTTTTTTTTGCAATACACACTTTATTTTTTAATCCTGAGGCCCCGGCAATCTTCCAACATATTCAATGGTTATTGTGAAATTGTTCCAACAGTTCCATTTACGTGTACAATGTTAACTTTGCTTGTAAAACACAATGTTTTACCGACAGCAGCTATGAAATGCACCAGTACTACATGCAGCGTGCAGAAATATGTTGTTATTTTGAATATTTATAGGTGCTAAAATACACCTGTAATCTGAATGCATGTAGATCTTTATAAATGCTCTATTAATCTGAGAATACATGTAGATCGACAAGGTATCTACTCACTTCGTAGTGACTCTACTGTGTTGTATCCCAGGTTCATAAAGGCCTGTTTTAGCGGTGGAACAAGAAGCGGCATATTTCCGCCAATATTACTGATGATGAACAAGTACACAGCGACCCCGATCGTCCGGAGTGGGGAGGGAATGACCTCGACCAGCACGGCTAGAGTCACCCCCACCCACATCTCCCCTAGCAACAACAATCACAAATATCCATCACTAGGGTTATATGTATACATGTACACAATATCATGTACAGTAAGTACTGTTGCATGCGTGCATTTCTTCTGTTTTTTTCTGTGAAATTACATGCTTGGCAGGCAACTGATATCATATCACACACTCGGGGGAAAAATTGTAACACCCAGCAGTACAGAAGAATTCTGCACAATCATGTCTTTCAACTATCACACCAGGGTTGAGATTATATACAGTTAGATCTGTAATGTCACTGGAGCATACCTATGATATATCCAGGTATAAGGCTGAGGTAGGCCCAAGGTGGATTGAAAAATAACGCCCCAGCCACAAACGGTGCTGCCAGCAGCTACAAGCAAGAAAAGTGACAACATCAGAAATCAGTTGGAATTTACTTTCGGTAACTAAACAAAAGTTTTAAAAATCATGTCTTTGATGCATAAGAGCATTTTCTAGAACTAAACATACTAAAGATTTGTACATATTTAATCGCAGTATTGGAAAAAACATTTTCCAAACATTTGGAAGCATCACCTTTTTTTATTCAATATTTACAAATCCTCAATATTTTCCACTTTTGAAAACCAAAGATCTAGATCTTTGTGACTACACATGAGTTTCCCGTACAAACCTGACTAAAACAGAGCACGAAGATGCGAGCGTATGGCCCGACACGTTTGACGATTCTGTCGGAGATGAACCCGCCGAGAACGACCCCGAGACAACCGCCGACGATCGGGATCCACGACATGTACTCTCCAATCTCCTGCGGGGTCTGGCCGAGGTCCCGGTAGTATATCTGCGTGTTGTACGACCAGATGTACCCCGCTGTAACGGACAACAAGACAGTTTTGTCTTCCAAGCGTTTTATAATCAGGCGGTCAATCATCAAAAATCCTGGCATACATGTACAAGTTAGTGAGTCTCAGTACATGTTAGATTTTCTTGCACTAGCATGTTGACCTCTTCTTAGATATCAAAATGTAGATGTATATCATATATGAATATAACTTCTTAACCCTCATGACATATCTAAGCACATTAATATTTTCAATTCATTTATCGATAACAGATTACGACATATTACCTGCGTTTCTGATTGAGCCAGCCAGACAGAGCAGGAGTACAGCCGGGCGACAGAATGTTTTACAGATAGTCTTCGCTTTCTCACAGCAAGTTGGAGCGACCTCGCGATGTCCCAGTAATGACTCGAAGTCTGACGCGTCTCGCTGGTCACGCTTCAGCTGTCGATCTGGTTCCCTAACTGTCAGTAAAATCAGCGGACCAATCAGAAGACCGGGGAGTCCGCCGATAAAATACGTCCATCGCCAGCCCTGGAAAAATGGGGAATACTGTTGAGGTTGTGGCCACAATCAATAGTTTAATTTGTTGCAAAGAACATATGACCAAAACTGTTGCTTCATAGTGTCACACAGATATATATGATATAGGTTCAGCAGTATGAAATCAAAATCGCGTAACATCAACTTAGTCATTTTTCAATCACACTAACCATTCCCATTATATCGGCGGATGTGACAAAATTTCCTATTGCATAAGACAAGCTGTATCCAATGTAGATACCCCAGTTGTAGAAACCAATAGCGAGGGCTCGCATCTCAGGACTGAAGTAGTCGGTGATTAGTGATGTCGCAAACGGCGTACAACCAGCCTCCCTGTATGAAATAATACAAGCGAGGTCAATTAAAATATAGAAGCTTTCAGTACCCATTTCTCAGTTTGGCACAAATTTTATATACATGCATAACCCATGGTGCTTTTATTTACGATTATTTTTCCTTGAGGAAATAAGTTCTAAACATCTTCAAGGAAATGAAATCTCATATTATATAATTCATATACACAGCATACCGAACAAGGAACAGTTCACAATTGATATCTAATATTGCTGAAAACAATTCCCTCTCGTGTACATGTGCACTCTACACTGACCCTATTCCGAGACCAAAGCGCAGGATGACGAGCTGCCAGTATGCGTTGACGAACCC
The DNA here is from genome assembly GCA_949152475.1 of Terebella lapidaria. NCBI lineage: Eukaryota > Metazoa > Annelida > Polychaeta > Terebellida > Terebellidae > Terebella > Terebella lapidaria. The sequence goes on from OX424566.1 coordinate 37,159,742, forward strand.
CGTGAGACCGGTCATCACAGACCAGAAGAAGACTGCACAACCGAACAGCACCTTGCGATTGTACACATCTGCCCAGAAGCCGAGTGGAATCCCCACTAGCGTGTACACGACGATGAACACCGGTCCCACGAGAAGCTCGTATGCGAAGCCCTGGCCGTTGTAGTCCCAATAACATACGTGGAGAGACTGGGGCGTCTCAGCCTGCTCACAGCTGGGGAGGGGGCAGGATCATAGATATATAGTACGTTTTATATATCAAATATATGTGTACAATACATGACATTGTTTGGTCCAAATACACATTATCAATACTTGAATGAATGCAGATAAGCCCTGTGTTTTTCAATCTGATTTGTATATTACTCCAAGCTGCAGTATATATATTTGTATCACAAATTCAGATCATAATGTTTTTATTTACCTGGGTTGGCTGGTGATATTGGTGCAGACAAACTCGTCGATCTGTTCCGTGGTGAAGTTTCTGATGTTATCCAGACATCCTCTAGTGCCATAGTGAAGGTCCTGAGACATGGGCTGCGTCACAATGCTGGGGTCGAAGTCAATTACTATGTACATGTATGTGTATGGCCCTCACATATATTTTGTTACATACTGCTCTTTATAGGCCTATCACGTACAAAGTAAAACATGAAAGTATATGAACTGACCTGAGAATGTAGCGGTCCAGCTGGTTCAGAAGATAAGCAAAGAGGAACAAGACGAGGACGTAAAACCTGTAGGATGGTCGACCCAACCCACCGCTGTGGTCCACTTCCATCGACTGGTCCATCTCACTGTAACAACATTGAGATTCACAACTCAACGTTGTCATGGTTATACATGTATGAGGTCAATTCCAAGGTCACCCAAAGATGTACCAGTATGATTTCTTATGCTTATATCGGTAATAAGAACCTACATGTTAGCTCAACATCAGGCCACATGTATCTCAATTCGTTGTGTTAATATTGGCCAATTTCAATACACATCTTGATGTAACCACAACCTATGGTTTCACGACTAACGGTCAGCATATATGTTTGAGCTCAAGATCCTCAAAAAATTCACCTCGAGCTTGAGGACTCGAAGTCACCTCAGGTCAAGTTCAGGTTCACCAAACGATGCCCCATATATACCGGTAGCTGTAGAAATATGACTGTAGGTGCTGTAGCAATAAACTTTTAGAGCAAATCAAGGTCACCCGAAGTCAAGATGAAGGTCACCACGTATATGCACCACATATGCCTTCCTATATTCTTATGAGGCTTGTGTTCAGCCTCCGGGAGACAGTATCACAAATTGGCCATATTTGACCAATAGGGGGTCGAACAGACCAATTTGAAAATAGGCTTTTACAAAATACATTGTAGCCGGAAAAAAAACCAAACCGAAAATGGCCCATTCCACCAATAAAGCAAAGATACTAATTCGAGACATTCAAGCATGTAAAACAAATAACATACGCTTTATCATCCTCTCCACTTTCAGAGTTTCCAGTATTTTTTGTATCCTCATTCAAAGCTTCATCATTTTCTTCACCAGACTTATTCAACAAAGCAATAGTGTCATCCTCCTGTGTCTTGGCTCTGTCAGATGCTGACATGATGTGGATACTTATCCAATTTCAAATATGCGTGTGTCAGTAAATGTTTGTACAATAGAATTGTACAATATACTAGTATATTACATATCACTCTAGACAATGTTCACAAGCAATGATGCAACAATGTGATGACATGATTAACAGAACAATCCGTGATTCATCACCATGCTCTCAATCTACATAGTAGCATACAAACGTGAAAACTATCTTCAGCTGGTCATTCAAGCCTTCAATATCATTTCCAGTGTGATGAGAAATTCCACAAATATCCACATGATCTGGTTAAATCACATGATGAGGCAAATCTAAGTTGCAATTATAGCCAATGTACAATAATGTCCTCCTGGTAAATGGTGTGTCATAAGTGATTTATTAGTTATGTTGGCTGTAAAATTGACACTTTTCAATCAAGTGTACATGTACTGTAGATATGAAAACATCAGGCTAGCACATAGGTATGCATACACCAGTAATACAAGTATACATGTATTTAGGGGTCACTTGACATCTAGGTCATCATACAAGGTATATAATGGAGATGCAGCTAAAGAGTGCATGTATATGTATCTTCTTGGGTGCTTTCCTCACAATGTAGAATGCCAGGTTATCATTGTAACTGGGTATTTTGTGCAATGAATATTTTTGTGACGTATGTCAGTGGATTTGAAAGCAGTCTTTATTGGGCACCAGATGTAAGTAGGCAAGTGAACTGGTGAAGATGTATTCAAGTTCTAGAAAGCTTTTGGCTACATGATTGTATGCTGTTCCAGATTATTTCTGGTAATTCAATCATATAAACAGAGTGCAAGTGAACATGTAAAAACTGTCCACCAATTTCGAATACATCTACACTTACGCTGATTCACACATTATCTGGTACATGAATTTCAGCCAGAAAATCACAAATCAATCGCCTTTATACCTCTCATTTCACTGATATTCACTCAATTCATCGGTTCTGTTCCAAATATGAGTACTTGTTATTTTTTCGCGATGAATTCCATTTGCATAATTCATCACAGATAATATTGTCCAGTAACTTATCAGAACATTTAAAACGCTGCAACCTGAGAAGAATTTGGCACATGTCAGGTTTTGCCCCAATAACAATGATTAGTTTACAAAATGTTGACGATTAGTTTCAATCACATACCGTGTATGTCTGAGGTGTGATATTTTACTTCAGCACACAAGCCTATGACCTCTAGCTTGGAACTGGGGCACTTTGAACTTTTGTTCTTGGCCAATATTTTGCCTAATTCAAGCATTTACTGGTATAATACAACATCCTCACATATTTAGGGAAGGTCGCAATAAACAACAGATCGTGCGTTTATGCATTGTTCCACATCACTAACGTACCTGATTCACATGAGGATGTGTTTTAATCTAGTCCTTATTTCGAATCAATGAATTTGAATGAAAGTTGTCGATCGTGTTAACGAGACATGTTTTAAGTAGATTAATATCCCAAACTTTCCCGAACAAGGTCACACAATGCTATATTCTTATATAGGCCTGGTATGTAATGGTATGGATACGATGGTATGGAAACATACGGGCCGTCCATCTAAATCTATAGCTACTAATATTATGGAGGACAATTGCTTCACAATGGTCATATATACATATACATGATATGATACCGGTAGATCTATAGACAGCAGCACTATATGAACAATCGCCGTGACACAATACTCCTGTTTTGCCAATCTTAATAGCATTATTCAAAGGTGTTGCTCGCCGCAGAACCCTTTTATTAAAAGGCTTGCAAGGAATGGAGTTGCCAGGAATGGCTCACAGAGCCAGGCAGTAAAGTTGAATAAATAGCGAGGTACTGCCAGACTATCCAAAACTCTTATAAATCTATTGTGACAAGAACAATTTACATGATTTGAGCGAATCAAGTAAGTTTTTCCCCACCTTTTTCACTACAAAGAAGAAGTTTTTGTATTTTTTCTGTTAATTTTTGTATTTATTTATTCAATGTTGACAAGAAATTTTGAAACTGAAACAGGACAATGCTGTACATACAATGTTGGTCAAAATTTTAGTATGTAGGACACTTAAAACTTCCATCCTTCCAAATGCTGATAGTTTCACTTTGACAGTCACGCTACCCCTGTGCAAGGTGGTATATATACTCAACTTTTGAAAAAGTTGTGCTTAAACTCAATTTTTACTGATTTGGTATTGCTCAGGGACTGCTCAACTGCTGCTAATGAAGAGATTGTAGGAAACTGAAACTAATTATGGCGGTTTTCACGCTTAGCGGAAATTCGGTTCCCGATCATAAGGGCAAAATAAATTGGTAGTAGGGCATAAAATTTTGATAGTATTTGATACAACACATCATTCTGCAACAGATGCACCTCATATATATATAACTTTCCTGTTATTTTACAATAAATTCTCCTAGGAAACATTGACACTAAATTGCGAATAATCAGCACTGATCGCTTGCGGCTCTGAGGACACCGAGATAAACGAATTGGTATCACCAAAGCTATTTTTTTTTAATTACATGTATAATTTTGAATATTTCTGGTTAATAGATTGATTCTTATATATTGATTTTCAATGGGAAAATAATGTCAGAAGATTTTGCTATTTTGGACGGACAAAATAGAGTAAATAGTTGTTTGCTGAACATATGATAATATTTATACCTCAAATAATTTTATTTTTTAAACTATTATAAATATATAATACAATTACAAAAACTCGTTTCCTCATATTTGTATTATTTGTCGTAGACAGCTTGAATGTCAGGTCAAGATGCTAACGTTAAATAGGACGGACATATAACGTTAGAATTAGGGACGGATAAAGTAACGTTCGCATCATGAAGGCGGACTGCATTTCGGCGCCAATGTGTAATATTGCCGTTTCTACGCACACCCGTCTATCTACGCCTCGATTTCAGTATACCTGTATAGGCTATATACAATGAATTTTATTCGAAACAATAAATAATGGAAGTCATGCACGGAATACCCTTTTACATGTGTAAAGTAACGTTAGAAACACTTCAGTAATGTAACGTGCCCTTTGGCGCCAAACATAAAATTGGTTATTAATTTACTGAAAATGTATTAGTCAGATACAGACGTGCAAAATCTATATAAAAATCGACACATTTTAGCTAATGACTGTGCAACTGTAGATGTAACTGCAAGGAACAAGCTGTTTTCTTGTCAAGAAGCTTTATGTAACATGTTTACAAATGTTACATATCCAATTTTCTGGCTCGAATTTTTCCTCGACGACTGACGCGAGAAGCCAAGCTGAACGGCTGTGAACAAAAGTAGTAATAGGTACACAAAAAAATAGCTACACGGATAATTCATGGATATGACCACACGAAAGCGAATATACCTCAGCTTTTACTTGGTCAGCCACAGCTCATCAACAATGGATAACTCATATTTGCTCTGCTGCAACTCATCAACTGTGGGGCCTCACACTTGGTTTGCTGCAGTTCATAAACAATGCAGGGCTCACACTTGGTCTGCTGCAGCTCATCAACTGTGAGGGACTCACACTAGGTCTGCTGTAGCTTATCAACTGTGGGGGGCTCACACTTGGTCTGCTGCAGCTCATCAACTGTGAGGGACTCACACTAGGTCTGCTGTAGCTTATCAACTGTGGGGGGCTCACACTTGGTCTGCTGCAGCTCATCAACTGTGAGGGACTCACACTAGGTCTGCTGTAGCTTATCAACTGTGGGGGGCTCACACTTGGTCTGCTGCAGCTCATCAACTGTGAGGGACTCACACTAGGTCTGCTGTAGCTTATCAACTGTGGGGGGCTCACACTTGGTCTGCTGCAGCTCATCAACTGTGAGGGACTCACACTAGGTCTGCTGTAGCTTATCAACTGTGGGGGGCTCACACTTGGTCTGCTGCAGCTCATCAACTGTGAGGGACTCACACTTGGTCTGCTGTAGCTCATCAACAATGGGGGACTCACACTTGGTCTGCTGCAGCTCATCAACAACGGTGGGCTCACACTTGGTCTGATGCAGCTCATAAACTGTGGGAGACTCACATTTGTTCTGCTGCAGCCCATTAACCGAAGGGACTCACACTTGTTCTGCTGCAACTCATTAACTCTGGGGGATTCACACTTGCTCTGCCGCAACTCATCAAATGTGGGGACTCACACTAGGTCTATTGCAACTCATCAACTGTGCGGGACCCATACTTTGTCTGCTGCAACAAATCAACTGTGAGGGACTCACACATGGTCTGCTGCAAATCGACTCTCATGGGCCGGGGGGGGGGGGGGACACGCTTTGCCTGCTGCAACTCATCAATGGGGGTGGTCTCGCACTTGGTCTGCTGCATTTGGTCTGCTGTATCAACATTGTCGTAATGTTCGCCACGTAAGTCCGTTCAACATGTGAAGTGGGCGCCCATATATTGCATGCCGTTGAATAATACTGGAATTGTAAATCGAAATGTTTTTGATACGCCTCTAGTTCTGTCATGTGCATTATAAATAGCTATCAATCTTTTTATTCAGTATTGAGTCTACTTGTATTTGTATTAGTAACATTCGCATCATTTTGTCCGTCTTTTTATGACGTTCGCATCTCTTGTCCGTCCAAATCAATAACTTTAGAAATAGTTCTTTTAAATGCACATCCCATACATTTAAATTGCTTCAGTTCTTGCGTTCTATCGATATGAATGGTAATATTCATCTTAGATGAGTGAACTTTCAAGAGGTTATATGGAAGAACGTTTAGCATATATGCCTCCTATTGCTTAGTAACGTTCGCATATATATCTTGTCCGTCCTAGCAATAAAGTTTGCCACAATGTCCGTCCTCAAATATAACGTTAGAATTATTGCATTAAAGAAAAATATCTCATCAGATGGAAAATCGATTTTGGGGTAGCGAAAGTATGTACTTAGTGATTTTGTTACTCTTTCTGTTGCACAGGAGGTTTTGGCTCGAAATAAAATAGCAATGCAGTATCACAGAGCAATTACTAAATCGCAAGTTTTCTGTTGATAACGTTCGCATACAGTTGTCTGTCCCCTTTCTATAACATTCGCACCACCAATCCGTCCTCATGTGTAACGTTCGCAGCAGGGGAATGCTTTTAAGATGTCAAAATCCGTCATACTATGACAAGGAAATTCCAAACGGCGGGAGTCGCAATCCTGCGACGTTTCTACAAAATTATTGACTTTAGAATTGTGATATTGAACACGTATCTGCAGAATAGGTTGCACTATTTAGGTGCGAATGTTACATGCATCTATCGTTATTAATTGGACGGACTGACGACAATGTTGAACAGTTTTCTCGTGAAGATTACCATGTACCTCATCTGGTTGTCGTCATCACCCGCTTGATCAGTGGCTATCTGGGATACAAAAAGAAACACGTGCTTGCCAAAAGGAGTAACGCAATCAAAGGTAGAACATACGTTGCGATCGTTACATAACTTGGACGGACAAAAAACACGTAACATTCGCATTTTTTTTTCATCCGTCAAAATATCATACAAACAAATAAAACTGATGTTTACATCAAGTACTTCACAATGATACCAATATATTTCGTTTTGTTGCTACGATATTGGAGCAGAACCTATTTTTTATAATATTAGGTTACATTACTTTTTGGGGGGACACGTTGTCCGTCTTGGACGGACAAAGAGATAATTTAAAGTGCACTTTTAAATTGATACAACAAAAGTTAATCTTGTCTGCAAAACATGTACTTCAGTTTATTTGATGCAGATGATGTCCATTTACCCACATACACACTCTTCTAAACATTCCGACTGAGCCATTTTGTCATTCTGTTCGTTATATGATGCATATAAAAATATCGGGAATTTTGTCCGTCCTAAATGCGTTACTTTTTGACGATTTATGAGCAAAATAATAAATAATTTTCTAGCAATTACAAACAACTGTTTCTAGTATATATTTGATCGATTCCTGATCACAGAATAACAAGATATAGAAACTGTGACCAATATTTAAAAAAATACAGACGTTCTTAAAAATTCGCAACAAAATTTCCCTAAGCGTGAAAACCGCCTTATACCCAAAAGTATACTATTGACGTTTGATGAAAATTTGTATACCACCATGCCAACATCATTGTACACGACCTGGCTCTCTGGCAAAGGAATGGAGCCATTCCTGGCAATGCCAGATCATGACCTTGTGACTAAAACGATCTCTCATATGCACTCACTATATTGTATTGCATTGTATTACTTCCCATTTTTCCCTGATGATTTTCTTGTCATTCTTGTGATTTTACTAGTGTTTATCGCAAATAAACAAAAACAATATCTTTATTCGTTCTTGGGTACGGGCTGCGTACAGGTAATGAAATTCCGACCCAGGTACGAGCCATCCGTCCTAAATTCGCCGCATTCCAAAATTCGCCAACTCGATAATATCAGAACTTAGAAACGCGTTTTGTGAAAAATAAATTACTGGAACAAAGATTGGGTATCAGAGTCTCGATTGACGATCGAACTTGTTAGTTTCATTTACATAACAAGGCCTGAAATCCACGTTGGCGAATTTGGGAATGCGGCGAATTTAGGACGGATGGCTCGTAATTGGGGTCCCACTTAATACACGAAAAACACGTTTTTAGTGATGTTTTTGGGGACTTGTGAAATGTTTTTCGTGTACGGTTTTCCTACTTTATAAAGCCCCTAAAAACTTAGATAACTATGGAAATTGGTCCAATAGCTGAAATGATTCGTTTATACGCCCAAAAAGTAGTATTTTCATACAATACTGGCGCCGCTCAAGTGTTTTTATTGACCGGTAATCGAGTGTGTCATCGCCATCTTGAGGTGCCCAAAAACTGTGAATTTCGTTCTTGCTAGGTTGATGTTTTTAGGGTAGCGTCTGTATGAATACTCCATGATGACATGTGTATTATTATATATTGCAGGTTGCAAACGTAGTTGGAAGTGTACCTTACAAAAAGCAAAAGAGAAGATTTATATGAATCTATATTTATTTTCTTGTTTGTACAGCCCAATCACATGTTAATGTGATTAAAATCAATAGATGTGGGCCAATGCATGCCATGATCGCATTAAACTATTATTAAAAAGTATTGTGTGTTCGTTGTTCTCCTTTGTTGCGTTGTGTTTATTGCCTTTCACGTTCAAATCAATATTGGGTTAAGGTTAAAAACAAGAAAAATATAAGACATTCACAAATGGTGCTGTGTTTATTTATTCTCTTCCTTCATTGCTCATTACAATCACAAATTTATTGAGATAAAACAAAAACAAATATTTATTTTAGTAAAACCGAGATCAACATTCAAATTAGAAACGAGGTTGTGTTCTTGTCTTCTTTGGTCGCGTTTCTCTTTTCCTTTTTATAACAACGACTGTTTGTCACAGTCATTCCTGTCACAAAATGTTCCGCCAATTAATTGACCGTGAAGTGCGTCCGTGAAATTAATTTGCAATTACCCTTTGAGGGAATACTCGAAAAAAAACAACACCTACTCTGTTCTACTAATCAATCAATTATCAGTTTTTCCCAGACACTAAAAACATTCCGTGTCCCCAAAAACAATTCTCCCATACACTAAAAACATTTCGTGTCCCCAAAAACATTTCTCCCAGACACTAAAAACATTTTCCCGTACACTATCAGCCTTCCGTGTCCCCAAAAACATTTCTCCCATACACTAAACACATTCGTGTCCCCAAAAACATTTCTCCCATACACTAAAAACATTTTCCCGTATACTATAAGCCTTCTCCCCTACACTATTTATAAGCCTTCCGTGTCCCCAAAAACATTTCTCCCATACACTAAAAACATTTCTCCCATACACTAAAAACATTTCGTGTCCCCAAAAACATTTCTCCCATACACTAAAAACATTTTCCCGTATACTATAAGCCTTCTCCCCTACACTAAAAACATTTCGTGTCCCAAAAACATTTCTCCCAGACACTAAAAACATTTTCCCCTACACTATAAGCCTTCCGTGTCCCCAAAAACATTTCTCCCATACACTAAAAACATTTCGTGTCCCCAAAAACATTTCTCCCATACACTAAAAACATTTTCCCGTATACTATAAGCCTTCTCCCCTACACTATTTATAAGCCTTCCGTGTCCCCAAAAACATTTCTCCCATACACTAAAAACATTTTCCGTATACTATAAGCCTTCTCCCATACACTAAAAACATTTCGTGTCCCCAAAAACATTTCTCCCATACACTAAAAACATTTTCCCGTATACTATAAGCCTTCTCCCCTACACTAAAAACATTTCGTGTCCCCAAAAACATTTCTCCCAGACACTAAAAACATTTTCCCGTACACTATAAGCCTTCCGTGTCCCCAAAAACATTTCTCCCATACACTAAAAACATTTCGTGTCCCCGAAAACATTTCTCCCATACACTTAAAACATTTTCCCGTATACTATAAGCCTTCTCCCATACACTAAAAACATTTCGTGTCCCCAAAAACATTTCTCCCATACACTAAAAACATGCCGTGTCCCCAAATAATAATAATAATAATAATATAATAATCAGATTTATTTAACGACAGTCCATGATGATAGGCAATTCTGCCTGTCTTCCCCATCCCCCGTCGTTTTTTTCAGACACTGCAAACATTTCATGTCCCTAAAAACAAACCTGAAACACGTATGTCTGCTTAAAAACCAGATCGATTTATTACATGTATATTACATTTTATTTTGCCGTACAGAATCCAATAATATGAAATGCTGATGATGAAAAGAGTATCTACTATCTGGATTCATATAACAATACGAATAGTGTAAATATCAAATATCTTCATCGTATGATGATGATGCCACATTTCCGTACTGTCCTCTGTTGACGTTATGATGACAGACCCCAAAAACATTTTCATGCTGATGCACCGGAATAACGTGTTCGTTCGTCCGATGGCGTTATGATGCATTTCTGTAACGACTAAGTACGATTAATTCGACATAAATTGAGTGTATTACGCTGCTATACTGCACCAATTACACTGATATACCATTATTGACGCCTAAAGAATAACTGTCAATACATTAGGAGTCGAAATAAAAAAGAAAAACAGTACACGAAAAACATTTCTCATGTCCCCAAAAACATACTAAAAACATGTTTTTCGTGTATAAAGGGAGACCGTCGTAATTGTATGATCCGCCTCGAATTCGGGTACCCAACGACTCGTCCAGTCCCTTAATGCACTTTCTTTGTCTACTACACCCTTTACCCTACTCCCCTGCTCCCCAGCCCTACGTCCGTAGGTCTGAGCTTTGCCACTGTTTACCACTCCACAGTCCACTCACTGCCACTCACACTCACAGCTGCTCACTCAGTGGTTTCCTGATAAGAGAGATGACAGGTCTTTCTCACTCGGTCGTTCACAGCAGATTTTCCCTTTTTCGTTTTTTTTTTTATTTGGTTGTCACACACTGTTGGATGGCCATCTACCATACATTTTCAGTCATTTTGTCGAGATTTTGCACAGTGGCTCGTGTCGGGAGTTTCTTTTGTTGGTGCCATAAACAAGTCACATGATCGGTACCACTGAATTACGTAACTGCACCGCATAATATCATACACATTGCCATAGACATAGAACAGAGATCTATGTCTATGACATTGCACAAGAAATTTAGCGACGTTCACATCGGGTTTCATAGAATGTATAATCTTTTATATAATTGAAATTTTGAACTCACTGATCATGTATTCTGGACAACAACTTCTAAAATGTAGAAAATAAATATAACATGATTGAATGTCCATACAGCCTACTGGCACTGCGATCCCTCAATCTTTTCATAAATCCTTGATCAAAATATATTCTGGGTGAACGTGTTAATATGAGAATGAAACTGTTACTATAGTTCCATGGTATAGGTTACTGCGGTTGTATCATACAACAGACATTTCATATCAGCAAAATCAGAGAACATTTTTTGCTTCTTTATATGTTTTTTATATCTGTCACACAATCTACACCAATGTAATGTTTGCCACCTGCTACCTAGGATGCAAGCACCCCACAATGCGGCACAGTCATGGCAGGCGCCGTGATTATCTACTTCTATGACCAGGTACTGGTCTGCCTGACGGGGTCCGGCCCGATACATAACATCAGACATTCATCATCATGGTTATGTAGCCCAGTGTGTCGAGCCCAAAAGCCATGGGACCGGCATCCCGGATCACAATCGAGCATGTGGGCGTGTTGCTGGCCGGCCTCGCCGATGGTCCACCACGGGCAAGAGACTACCAATCTAGGGTGTGTGAGCACCCAGATCAAAGTAGCCCCCCTCCTGGGCCCCCAAGTGGAATTGTCCCCGGGGTCCTAGGACCCTCTAGCCAGAACGATGGGAACAGGAACACTTGGTCTTGCTACACCGTCGTCCTCTCGCCTTGGCAGCTCTGAAACAACTCAAAGAAACCAACATGTTCTGGCTGTATATATGGCAGATAGCGTACGAGAACCAGGGTGTGACGTCATGACCAATGAAACAGTGCAATGGATCGATAAATGACAGACGTCTCCAGGGAGGCGTGAGCTTCGAACGTCAAGTGGCCACAATATGATGCACAGAAAAGGCCAAATACGTTACCTATCGCGATCTTTGGGTAAAATCACCACACCAACTACCAAACAATACTGTAAAAAACTGATATTGATAAGGTGTTTGAGGACCCCGGTCGTGTGTCTGGGATGTTGATGAATTGGAAGCAATCAATACGTGAGCGAAATCGGGAAAATCAATGTATAATTTAGACAAATTTCTAATTTAGGTACTGATGGCAGAATATACAAATGAAATATATAGGCCTACCGGTGATTTACACATTTTTTCTAAATAAAAATTACACCATATTCAACTTATATCTTTTACCTTCTATATCACCTGTTCTGAGAACTATGAACATTGCAATCAAAGAAATAAAACATGGCTTAAAGATGTATGTTGATGGCAAATATACTTAAAGTATTTGTGAAGTGAACGTATGATGAGTGTTCATATTGAAACACTCAGTGAGCTGAGCATAACGATCTTCACACCTTAATTCAGACTGGCTAGATCTTCGAAAATCAGTTTGCTCATTAGTTTGCAAATGAGATATCCATACTGTTCATTGGCCGTCAAAAATTATTATATGGGGTCCTCAGTAGGAATAATCAATGGTACTAACACTGAATACACCAGGATAATGAATTTTTTTTTGTTATGCATAGCCCAATTTTCTATCATGTCAGTTAAAGAAACTGGCAAAGAAATAATCATAGAACAAATATACCAGTGACTGCATGACTGATCAGGCTTTACAGTGCAGCCAGCATCTGCATGGTTGCAGTTCAGGGAAAAATTCATTTTCCCTCGTGGAAATTGCTCAAATTGCATTGACAGGGAGCGCCCGATATTTTCCAAAATGGACGCTGGCGTGTTTATTGTAGTAGGTGCACTACGGAATGAAACAATATGACATGTACATTGTACCTGTTATATATTGTAAATATGACATGTGTATCTTACCTATTACATATTGTAAAGACGATATTATATATTGGGCCCAAGTATCATACACTGCGCCTTAATACTACTTGTCCACTAAATGAATGCCATTTAATCCGTCTGTCACCTTATTGTCAATCCTTATTGAATATAGTGGAAGGCGCAGTGTATGATATTTGGGCCATATATTGTATGCTTGCCTACTACTAGTATGCGTTTTGTGAATGATGTAATATATTGTATATATTGTACATACGGCCCGTGAATGTAGTTATAATTTTAAATGGTGTTTGCTTTGTAAAAAATATTGTATCACATATTTTCTGATTATATGCACATGTAGGCCATCATCATGCACCAAGCTAAGATGCAGTTATTGTATTTTTTTCATCATGTTCTCCTCTGAACTAATTGATTGAATTGTGCAACTGTTACCTCACACTATTGCTTTCAAAGTTGAACACGATTTCATGCGGTGAAGTTTTTTGACGTTTTATCATTTTTCTTGGCAACCGATTTATGTTGCCATAATTTCTTTAACGTAAACGGTAATTACCTGAAGAAGATATCCATTTTTACATCATATAACCACTGGCTGCAAACACAACTGATGAATATCCTACCTCGACGAATTATGACTCGACCCTCATGAAATATGGACATTATTCTCATTTCCTCCTATTATCGCTCACGCCTTTTTCTGTCTTCCACTCAGCTCAGGCTGTATCAGTGTATGTCTTCAGGCTCAGCAGTTCAGAAGTGAACAGTTGAATCCTTTGGTCCCTCAGGATAACGGAAGTTGAAAGAAAGTCGGATATCAGCTGAAATAGCCTTGTATACATTTAGCCTTTATATATTATCAGACACCCTTAATGAGACTCATGGGTACCTGGTATAGACTGTAGTCTATTATAGTTGCGTGCAGTTTTCTAGACCGAGTTATGTGTATAATTTAATGGGCAATTTCATTCCCAGCTGATTTCCTATAGTTAAGATCTGGAATGACAATTGGTTATGATAGAAAAATGTTCACAATGACACACCATGTGTTCTTTTTATCTGTGACTATCATTTTGTTCGACTGATAAACTCATCATTATCATCACAAAGAAACAGAATTGCCCAGTAAATTGATTATGTGCTCCAATTGTAAGCATTGAGTCATCCACCCCTCTCAATTTGAGTAAGTTGGAGGCTTGGTCGATGTCAATGCATGCTAGATGTTCATTTCATGTTGACTATTATAGCTAAGTTTGGTGAGCTAATTCATTCATGCAGTTGATTGGTTCGTTGATTACAACTTTGTAAAAATCGTCTGAATCGATTGCATTCACCTTGCTTTATCAACATTTTCTTGTGAAGTATGCGATGAAAAAATCATGATTTAATGAAAAGCATCCATTGTTATCTTCAAAGCAGCTGCCTTTGAAACCAGTCATAGTTTTTTGAAAACTATATTTCATACTAAACATGCTAAACTAACTGAATGAAACATACATCAAATGTAATAAAAATAACCAGTTTTGCTCATTTGAACAGGCGCGGTTATCGCGTAAATACAGGAACTGTTTCCATCACACGTAGATGTAAACAAAGCATAGAAGTGCGAGATAGATTGACAATTCCACACACATCATGGTATATCACTGATTATTTTCTCACAACTACACTATATATGCACATACGAACTGGAAAATGTACTCCATGTCGACTTTTAAGCGTGATTTGAGCATTTGTTTACATTCGGGTTTGATGGATACACTTCGTTTGTTTATTTACAAAACCGGTACAAAATGGGCACTAAAACGGATGAAAAGACAACTTGGACGGACTGTAATCGTCAAAATCATTGAGCACACCTTTTGTTATATTGCATTAGATGTGTTTAACAAAAAATTGGTTTTGAAAAAAATATTGCATACATTCGAAGGCAGCAGCTTTAATATATTGTTTTTGTCTGATTGAAAACTCTAAAAATTAACATCTGATGTCAGATACAGCTGTAAGGGTTTGATGAATACAGCACTTGCCTATACATGTACATGCCGATTGTAACAATGTTGCATTCTAAGATATTTAATTGATTTTATTGTTGTTGTTGTTTCTTTCAGTCAACAACATGAAATTATGAGATTCATCTGAAAGGCATGAAATTAATTTGAACACACATAGAGTCAGACAAGACCTTCATCAACTGGCCATGGCTGAGACTGAAGATGATGTTCCAGATGTAAGTTCCTCAGTGCATGAGTAAAGTGGCAAGTCATATATATATTTTGTCATAACGCGCGTGTGTGAACATGAAGGACCTCACCTGAATATCTAATGGGTCATGCACGAACCAACTAAGGCATGTAAATGCAATATATGACATGCGTGAATGTGAGCAATAGCACGCTTACCGTGATCATGGCTGTGAACCCTTTCCATTTCAACACGGAGATAATGCTGGGGATTTTAGTCAGCTTGTTTTCTTGTTTCATTGATTCCACTGATATTCAAAATAGCATAGCGATAAGTTTCACCCTCTCGTATATAAAGTCATTCTGAGTAATTGTGCTGTGTTGGGTGATCGGCTATTGCCACAGACACCAAGGGGCCACGTTCCAATTGCGTAAACGGCAACGCTGGCTGCTTCAGTGGATTAATAAAGGGCCTCCTATTTTGCTAGCTTGAAGTCACATATCCACACTTAGCTGATTGTATCTTGTCTTCAGCATTATAATCATGATAATAGGCTAATTATGAAATCTGATAGGCTGTAGATATAGGTCTATGGGTTTGCGCGTTGATGCAGATAGGCGAGTAAGTTGAGCACGTATGTGTGCTATTGGACAACAGTTTGAAACAGTGTAACTTTTCACACATGTGCATGTTTACACATTCAGGACTCGTGTATGTGGCCAATCAAGCATTAATGTGCATGTGGAAGTGAATATATTTTATGAGATATATGTGAAATAGGATGTGTTACAGATATCTGATGTCATTCGTATATATCAAACATCATTGAAATACTATTATAGTGGTCCCCCTCACATGAGACCTACCCTTCTGCCATAAAATTAAGGTCCTATTTAAGGGGATGTCTTGATAGAGGGGTTCTTTTACATGTTAAAGTCATCCTAGCGCCACAAGAAAAAGTCGCTACAGAAGGGGAAGTCTTTATTGAGGGGGGTCGTATCTGAGGGGGGGGGGGGGGGGGCACTGTATACCAAAATAACTGAAACGGCTTTTGTATTGTAGCATTTTACCATGTTTTTATGTAAATGTAAAGTTTTCTAAATTTTATAACTGATCATTCACCTCGTTGGAAATATCTGAAAGATGATCTTGATGACTGAACATCAGATTTGTATGATTAGGGTATAGTTACTCATCACCATCTAGAAATGTTGCCATCCATTTGTTGCATGACTCGAGCTTACATACAACATGTCCCCGCAGGGTTTGGCCCGGGGCCGGCGTAGCACGTACTGGACACGGATCAAGAAGAAGTGGAACCGGCGCGGGGTGGTGGAGATTGATGTGGACCACCATGAGTACGACATGCTGGAGTGTATCCGGGACGGGCTCAGGGAGGTGCTCACCAACAGGGACGACCTCGGACCAAAGGTCAGTCAGTGGGATGACTGTGCAGGGTGTACACAGTGTACTGAGGGTCTATAATTTGTCGTTTGGTTGTTAGAGATTAGATCAGACATCTGAAATGGATGGACTTATGAATCTAGATACAATTGCCTCTGAAAATTTCAGTTAATGTTAGCTTCCAGAAGAAAAACATGTAAAGAGAAACAAGAGAAGCCATGTATTTCTTGTGATTCTGTTCCATGTCAGGATGAACTAAATGCAGCAGACTACACACATGTGGAGCGTAATGCCATCACCTCACCCAACGGCAAGGTAACCATGACAACTCATTTACCTCCGCAGCTTAAAATCAATTAGATTGATGTAAAGTTGATTACAGTGCAGCTCTAGGTAACCAATGACTAAATGGATCACAGATATATTTCCGTAAAAAACATGGCTGCAGGACAAATTTGTTCATTGCCAATTTTGCATCAGAATCCAATGCTGACATACTGCTAATGGATTGTGTATTCCCCGCTTGTCTCTGTATTTTAGGTGTTTCACTTCTCAAGCTATGCTAGTACAGTGTTCGCCACTCTGCGACAGGCTATCGGGCTGAGCGAAGAGTGCTTCCTCCAGTCCATCACGCCACAAGAACTTCCATATCTGGAGTTTATCAGTAACTCCAAGAGTGGACAGTCCTTCTATCTCAGGTCTGGCACTGGAGCTCGGGATCTAATGAGCTTTCCCTTGTGATGTAGAGTCTGACTCTGATTACCAGCTTATAGTACAATTCGTACTGGTTTCACAAGCATGTAATGATCATGGCATTTTCAAGAGGGACACGATACACATTCATAAAGAAATGTATAATCATATGTATTAAACACGGTGAATATCTTATATTTTATCCCCGTTTTTCTCGCCAGTAACGACAAGGCCTACTTCATGAAAACTGACAAGAAATCTTGTATCGACTACCTGCTCAATATTCTGGGGTTTGTATGATTTTGGTATATTATTGTGACGTTTGGTAATGACTTGTTTTCGGTGTGGCCCAAAAAACCTGGTTTCTCTGATCGTATAGACTTTATGTAACTCCCGCTCGTTGTGATTCGAGAGCCGTCACTAAATTGGTGTCCCCCAACGCTGGTGTATCATCACTCCGTAGCTCACCGGCTTCACTTAGGCAAGAAGCAACTCAGATGTAAATAAATTGAAGATTTATATACATCAAATCAACTTACAATTGTATGGCTGGTCACCCACGTGACGTACAAATATGAAGTTCAGACATGGAGCACTGTATGATCACATTTCAAAAATAAATAGTGCACGAGGGCACAACTAAAAAGAGTTCTTAGCCGGCGGCGTCTCTCTGTCCCTTCCCGTTGAAGTTTCCCGTCCCGCTTAGTCGAATGGTTTCTCCAGGTAGTCGGTCTAAATCCCGGTTGACTCTAAGGCCCTGAAGAAGGAGTCGTCCGCACGGAGTTCGTCGAGTCCCTTGGCTGTGGCGGTGACGATCTCCCCACGGTCGATGTCGCTGTTGCAGTGCTCTCAGAGCGGCCGTCCGCTCTCCCTTATATAGCCAGGGTGGCTGCGCGCGCATCTTCGTCCGCGAACGTATCTTCCGCACTCTTCTCCACGTGGTGAAGACTGCGTCCGCGAACGGTTCTTCCGCGAAGGCTCCTCTTCCGCGAACGGTGCTTCCGCGACTGATGCTTCCGCTGACGATGCTTCCGCAATCGTGCTTCCGCGAACGGTTCTTCCGCGAACGATGCTTCCGCTGATGATGCTTCCGCAATCGTGCTTCCGCGAACGGTTCTTCCGCGAACGGTGTCTTCGCAAGTGGACTTTGTAGATCACGTGACCGTTCCTAACGAACGTTTCAGCGCGGCAGTTGCATGGTTTTGTTACAACTCCACCCTTTCTGGAGATCAACGTCCCCGTTGATCCTTTCTCTCTCTTCTTTTCTCTTCTTCCTCCTTCTTCGTCTTTTCCTGCCTGTCTGATGTTTACAGGGCTCTCTCCCTCCACTTCACTGGCGATCCACCTCGCTTTCGGACGTCTCCGCCAGCCTGTCTCGAGTGTCTGTATATGCTCGGAGCTGTTCCCGGAGCAGCTTGGTCTCTCGGACGTGGGCTCGCAGCTCCTTCCGGTGGCTCTTCTCTCGTTGAGAGGCCTCCCCTCGCAGCTGCAGCACCTCGGCCTCGAGCTGTCTCTGCTCCTCCTTGGCTTGGAGCCGAGCCTCCGCTTGGGTGAGGTGGCGTCGTCCCATGGCTATCGTGGATGCCAGGTCCTCCAGGGCCTTCTCTCCGGCAGTGACCGCTCTGCCCAGGCCCTCCACATACGGTCGCAGTTGGTCCTCCTCCTCCGGAACGGGCTTGAGGTACCAACTCAGGTCTAGGGGCTTGTAGGTAGGGGCCGAGTCTCTGGGAACGGGGGGTCCGTCGTCCTCGGGGGTGGGGGCCTCCGGGGATTCCGCCTCTCTCCGCTCCTGCTGAGACTCCGGTTCCTCTTCGCTATTCGGGGGGTCGTCCTCGGGGTCTGGGGCGTCCTCTGACCTGGGGGCGTCCTCCCGGGGGCTTGACGGCGTGGAGCTGGTCGTCCCGCTGGCCGCAAAGCTGACAGTCTTCAGCTCAGGGGCAGACACAGTAGTCGGACCATCTCGGGGGTCGGACACGGGCGTGTCGGTCGTCGTCCTCCTCCGTCCTGGCTTGAGGGTGTTGCCGCTGGCATGCGACGTCTCATGCCGGTCTCTGTCAGCTCGGCGGGCGAATCGCTGGCTGCACATCTTGCAGAGGTGCCGCCCCTCCTTCTGCGTGTGTTTGGTCGCCACGTGTCGGCTAAAGTTGGATGCCGTCACGTGGATCCGGCAGGGGCTGCACCAGCGTCGCCCTCTCTCGGTGGACAACTTCCGGGCAGGGGACCGTCGACCTCCTCGGGGCTCCTCACGACGCTCCCGGCTCCTCGAGCGCTCCCGCTTCCGGTCAGGCTTGGTAGGTGGGTCGCTCATCTTGTCGACTTCAAGGGGCAGAAAGTCAGCCAAGTCGAAATCTGGAACGTCCCCGAAATCTTCGTCTGCAAATGCGGGTATCTCAATGATCTGCAGAGTTGGTGTGTTCATGGTTGAAGTGATGACGGAATCGTAGGCCGGCCTGCTTATATAGAAAAGGCGCGGACCAGGGATCTGGGGGAAAAAGCATTGTCGTGGAACGAAATAACGTTTTTCGCTTGCTTCCGCGAACGGTTCTTCCGCGAACGCTGCTTCCGCGAACGTGCTTCCGCGAACGGTACTTCCGCGAACGCTGCTTCCGCGAACGCTGCTTCCGCGAACGGTTCTTCCGCGAACGCTCCCGTCATCGTTTACATCGTTTGGACTGCATTCCCGCTGTTTTCCACTCGTCCCTCGTCATCACTGGGGGTCCGGACTGGGGTCACATCGTCCGGATTGGGTATCCAGGCGTCGGTTTCAGGGGTGAACCAGCACCTTTTTATATTGTCAATGTGGACATCTTTAATCTTGCCACCGGGTCGATCTTGTATGGACACCATCCATCCGAGATGAGACTTCACAACGAGATAAGGTCCCGTCCACCCTAGTCCTAGTTTTGGTCTAGCCTTTGGAGGGTACCAATACATCACCCAGGTGCCCACCGGAAAATGTCGAGCGGCTGATTTTATGTCATGATGGCGCTTTTGTCGCACCGTAGCCGTCTTCAGGCACTCTCGGGCAGTCTCGTGAGCTTGTATGGTGGCTTCCTTCACCCATTCGACGTATTCGGACGCACACTCGGGGACTGGTCCTCCCAAATCGTCCGGTTTCGTCCGGTACCTCAGGTCCAATGGGGTGGTTGCCTCCCGTCCCATCATCATTCGAAATGGTGTACACCCGGTGCTTTCGTGTACTGATGTTCTATAAGTCGCCATCACGTAGGGCAGATGGTCGTCCCAGTCGTCATGGTTCTCGTCCACGACCACGGCCAGAAGGTTCAGCAGGGTCCGGTTGAATCGCTCGACCATCCCGTCTGATTTGGCGTGATAAGGGGTCGTCCGAGTCTTCTCCCCTCCTAGGATCTTGATCATCTCAAGGAAAAGCTTACTCTCGAACTCTCGTCCCTGGTCGGTGTGTATCTTGGCTGGCATTCCCAGGCGGCACACGAACTCAGTCACAAAGACGTCCGCCACCGTCTGAGCCTCATGGTTGGGTAGAGCGTAGGCCTCAGTCCACTTGGTGAAATAATCACCCACGACCAGTATATACCGGTTCCCAGAATTGGTGATCGTTCCAGGCTCCAAAATGTCCATGGCCACCCTTTCTAGCCGATCGCCTACCGGTAGATTTCCCATGGGGTGGTACTTGGGCCCCGGTCGCGGCTTTCTCCCACTACACTTCAGGCACTCCCGGCACCAACGCTCCACGTCCTTCGTCATACCCGGCCAGTACATTCTCGCTTTTAGTCGGTGGACTGTTTTGGTGATTCCCTGGTGGCTCATCAGCTTGCCGGTGTGGACCTCCTTCATGACGGCGCGTCTCAGGACCTGTGGAACGACCAGTTGATGGATTGGTGCGTTCTGGCAAGCCGCTTGGTACCGCCGGTACAGAAGCCCATCACGTAGCTCCAGCTGGTCCCACTGTTGCCACAGAGTCTTCATTTGCTGACTTTTTGTTCTGACTTCGGGCCATGCAGGTCTCTCAGTGAAAATATTCTTCCACCCGAGGATGCCTCCAACTTCAGGGTCGGCTCGTTGAAGGGTCACTAGGTCCTCCTGGGAATAACCATTCAGGACCTGGGCCTCCGGGGCTCCCTCCATCGGATTCCGGCGTCCTCCCGTAGCCATAGCCCGCGTGACAGCTAGCATTTGTTTGTCTGGATCTCGGAGCACAGGGTTGGGGCATGGGTCCAGGAAGGGCTCCTCTCGGCAGCGCATCCACACGTCGGCCGTCGCGCCGATCGCTGCTCCGGCCACAACCTCCGGTCCCAAACCATGCAGTGCGAGGAGCATCATCAGGAGAAACCAAACCCAGGCAGAGGGGCGGAGCTGATGCAGGGTTCTGCAGACGCTCCTGGCTCCTTCCTCCGTCTGTGGGGGGCTCCGGTCAGGCAGGCATTCCTCGGTCGGCTGGGTAGTCGTCCTCGGGTCCTCCTGGCAGCGCACCTCCCAGATCTGGAATATCCCGACTCCATCTCCGCAATAGTAGTCCTCCGTCCAGGGCTCCACAGGGACCTCCCGCAAGATGTTAACTTGAGGTCCTCCGGGGCTCCATCCTTCTCCGCTGATCGGTGGAAGCAGATCCTCGTCAGAGAGGTCCTCCAGGGGTAGGGGACACTCCTCCTGAGTCGGACAGGCCTCCTCTTCTCCTTCGGGTCTTGTGGTGTGGCGAGGGGCGGGACAATCCGGTCTCCGGCACTGTCGGCATCTGGACATCCCGTCTGCATTCCCGTGTTGTACTCCCGGTCGGACCTCACACCTGAAGGCGTAGCTGGCGATGCGAGCTGCCCATCTAGCGATCATTCCTTCCGCATCCCGAAAGTTCAGTAGCCACTTGAGAGAGGCGTGGTCGGTTCGTAGTAAGAACGCTCTCCCCCACAAGAAATGTCTGAAATGGTGTATCATACTGACGACGGCCAGGAGCTCCCGCTTGGTGGTGCAGTAATTCCGCTGGGTGTCCCTCAGGGTTCTGGAAGCATAGGCGATCACCCGCTCTCGTCCGTCCTGCACTTGGGATAAGACGCCTCCCACTCCGTAGCCGCTAGCATCAGTATCTAAAATAAATTCTTGGTCCATGTCAGGGTACACCAGCAGGGGGTGCTCGGTCAGGGGTTGACGCAGCGCCTCGAACGCCTGCTGATGAGCCTCGCTCCAATGGTAGTTGACTTCCTTCTTTAACAGGTGGTTGAGGGGTCCCGCTCGGGTGGCAAAGTCAGGGATGAATCTGCGGTAGTACCCCACGAACCCAAGGAAGCTCCTTAGTTCTGTCAAGGTGGTCGGAGGAACCATTTTTGTTACAGCTTCGACCTTGGCAGGGTCGCACTGGATGCCTCGGTCGGACACGACATGGCCCAGGAAGTTGACCTGTTGTCGAAACAGCTCACACTTGGCGGGTTTCAGCTTCAGCCCGGCAGCCTGCAGTCTCCGGAACACGTCCTCGAGGTTGTCCACGGCTTCTTGGAAAGTCTTTCCAAGACAGACGACATCGTCCAAATAAATTAGACAACGCTTCCATTGGAGTCCCCTCAGTGCCAGCTCCATTAGACGTTCAAAAGTAGCCGGGGCCGTCGCCAATCCAAACGGCATCACTTTAAATTGATAGAGTCCACTACGGGTAGTGAACGCCGTCTTCTCCTTGTCCCTGTCGTCCATCTCGACCTGCCAGTAACCACTAGCCAAGTCTAGCGTCGAAAAATATCGTCCTCCTGACAAGGTATCAAAACTCTCGTCGACTCGAGGCAGGGGGTACGCATCCTTCCGGGTGACATCATTTAGACGGCGGTAGTCGACGCAAAATCTCAGTGCACCATCCTTCTTTTTCACTAGCACGATGGGAGACGACCATGGACTGTCACTTGGCTCCACAACGTCAGCTTTCAACATCTTGTCGACCTCGTCCTCGATCAGCTCTTGTTGGTAGTACGGGGCTCTCCTCAGAGGCTGCTTGATCGGGGGGTGATCTCCCGTGTCGATGACGTGTTTCGCCAGGGACGTCCGGCCCAACCTCCCATCTGGTCCCATAAAGACCTGCTGGTGGCGTCGAAGGAGATCGCTGACGACCTCCACCTCCTTTTCCGTCAAGTTCGGATGCATTCCCTCCAGGAGCGGTTCTAAATGCTCCGGGCACTCTGGTGTCTTCGTCGACGATTCTGCGTGCATGGCGTGCACTCTGGTTTCGGGCTGCTCAGGCGTCCGGTTCCGCCACTTGGTGGAGTTTGGTGTAAGGGGCTCATGCTCCCTCCCGCTCTCCTCCCGGTACCACTGTTCCCTTTTAGGTTCATTCTGGGTTGTTTTCCCTCCATCGGGACGAAATCCCAGGTCGATCACGGCCTCTATTCCGTGAAGCTCGGCTAGGATGGTCCCCATCAGCACAGTGCAAGCTCCAGCGCCGGCGTTCAGAAGTACCACCGGTACCAGGCGTCCTCGGGGTCGTACCAGGGCTCGTCCCACTACGAGGGGGTCGTCCTCCAACGGCTCTCTTGCGGACTGCACGAGGCCGGCCTTCGGAACTCCTCCCTCACTTCCTGTCAGCTTGAGGTCCACCATCATCTCTGAAAAGGGTGGCAAGACGACCGTCTCCTCCGTCACCAGTGTGTAGACGGCGCCCTCGTGGCCCGAGCTCATCACTACGGTAGTGTCGCCCACCTGCCACTCGCCCTTACGCAGATCCAGCTGTCCCCCAATCTGTTGAAGTACATCAAGCCCCAACACTCCCGGGATCCCTAGTTTGGCTACCAGTACATCTGCCGACACGAGTCGTGTGCCCAGTAGAAGTTGAACTGTCATCTCTCCTTGAACCTGTAAGTAGTCTCCGGTTGCTGCCCGTAACCTTATTCTCGTCTGCCTTATCATTGCTTTATGTTCGTCATCCATTTGGTCGAAGAGACACTCGTCCAGAACGGTGGAAGAGGCACCCGTGTCCACCAACATACGAGTCGCCTTCCCCATAACGTGGCACGCCGCATACCACGCCAATGTGCCTCGGGCACCGGCTGACAGCGACACCACCTGGCCATTTCTGTCAATCTTAAGAGAGCTGCCACTCTCCTCAGGGACGCCGCCCTGGATAAGTACTGAGTCGTCCACCCACAGTGATGCACCACCCTGGTCCTCTCTGTCAGTCTTAAGGGAATCACTCCCCTCGGAACCGCCGCTCCGGATAAGTAATGAGTCGTCCACCAGCAATAGCTGCTGCGCTGGCCCCTTGGTCATTCCGCTCCACCGGCCCTCCGTCTCCTCTTTCACGGCCGCTTGTGGTTCAGTTGCATAGGGGGGTCCCTGCTGTTTCGCAGCCTCCAGCCTCAAGGTTGTAACCTGTTGGTTCTCCTTGCTGCTAGCAGAAACCTCGTTGATGTCTCCGTGGGTCCCCAGACGCTCCACGGCTCCATCGGTCTGCATTTCGTCGACGTCTCCGCGGGTCATTAGACGCTCCACGGCTCCATCGGTCTGCATTTCCTTGACGTCTCCGCGGGGCATTAGACGCTCCACGGCTCCATCGGTTTGCTGTACATTGGCACTCCCGTCTGTGTTGACAGGCTTGCCCTCCAAATAGTCGAGAATTCGATCCTCGAGCTCCTCCTGCGCCCATCCAGTTACTTCGGATGCACACCGGAAAAACCTATTAAAAATCTGTGAAACTAAAAATTCCCCCCTGGCAATGTGTTCTTCACGTCTTCGTCGAGCTTCTCGCCTGTGAAGCCGTGCACACACCTGCCAATGGCCCATACGGTTGGGGGCTGGTATGAGCCCTACTGGTTTTCCGACACCTCGTCTGTCAAACTGTTCCGCTCACCAATCTCCTCGATTAGTCGACTCAAGCGCTCCTCCTTGGTCCGAGGTGGCGGCCGATCTGGACACTGGTACTTCCGATGACCCGGCTTCCCACAGTACCAACAGTCATCTGGTCCCGGCCTAGCGCTTGGTCCCTTGTTCTCAGCAGTGGCGGCCCTCGGCTTGATGGATAGCACCTGCTCACACAGCTCGATTAGTCGATCCAGCTTCCTGTCTTGGCTCTCAAAGAGCCCCTTGAAGTAGGGAAGTCTGGGTAGACCCGCTACGTTCGGCTGGTTGCTCTGCTGCCCACTGGTGGTAATCTCGCCTCCCTGCTGGTTCTTCAACAGCTGTAGGACCCGTCCTAGAGCTGGCTCGGAGTCCTCCGACTCTATGGACATCACCGGCTTCCCAGGCTTGGGTTTGACACATTCGTACTGGGTCACGAACGCTATGGCCTCCTCCATGGTCTTCATCTTCCTCATGAGCGCCATCACCTTCATGTCCCCATCTGGATGGCCCTTCCAGAAGTGGTCTAAGGCGATAGCCTCCTGAGCTGCGGAGTTCAGATCCGGATAACCACGGCCGGCCAGTCGCTGCAACTCATAGCCGTACTGCTGGGGTGTCTCTGCCTTCCTGCGGGTTCTTTGTCCCAAGGTCGCCTTGTAGGACTCCTCCTGACAGTCAGGGTCGAATCGTAGGGTCAGCTTGTCGGTCAGAACGTCGATGTCCCTCCGGTCTGCAGGACTCAGGCTGGTCAGCATTCGTCGCGCCTCTCCTGTCAAGCTCCCGGCTAAGTAGACGCCCTGTTCCCGCTTGCTCCATCCGTTGACCTCTGCGATGACGTCAAAGTGGGCCCGGTACACCGGCCACTCTATGGAAGTCCCATCGAACTTGTCAGGGGTCAGCATCTTCCGGTTCCTTCTGCCGTTCTGATTCCAGGCTGTGCTGTCCTCGGACGACGAGTCCTCCTGCCTCCGTCTCGGCCTAGGGCTTCGTCGGTGCAGCGGCGGTCCCCGCCTCGGTGGTCTCCTCCCCCGTCCTGGGTAACCATGGCTGCTGTCGGTCCCTCCATCAGATGAAGGCCCCTCATCGCCCGATGATGAGAAAGGGTGCTGTCTCCGGCCTCCCTGGGTGACTGAAATAGAAGCTGGATTTCTCCAGGAGGCTGGCTGTCTCGGTTGTCGACTGGGTGAAGACCTCCCTCTTCCGCGAACGCTGTCTTCCGCGAACCCTCCGCGAACACTGTCTTCCGCGAACCTTCCGCGAACGGACTCCTCCGCCAACAGCTCCCGAAGAAGTTCTTCCGCGAACAGGCCTCTTCCGCGAACGCCGTCTTCCGCGAGTCTTCCGCGAACGGGCTCGTCCGCCAAGATGTCTCGGAGACGTCCCTCCACAAAAGATGTACGTCCGCGAACGCCATCTTCCGCGAGTCTTCCGCGAACCGGCTCATCCGCGAATGGTCTTCCCCGTCTATTCTGAAAAACTGGAAAGGAAGATTGGTCGCCTGGATCACTCCTTTCGTCGAGCCGCCGTCTGGGTGAAGACTCCTCTCTTCCGCGAACACTCTCTTCCGCGAGTCGTCCTCGTCCGCGAACGTGGTCGTCCGCGAAGGGCCCTCCCCGGTCACAAGCGTCCTCGTCACCAAAGACTCCCCCTCGCCCACGAGCCCGTTCATCCACGAAGGATCCCCGGCTGCAAGCGTCCCTGTCGCCGAAGAATGCCTCTCGTCCGCGAATGTTCTCTTCCGCGAAAAGTCCTCTCCCTCTCGAGCTGCTCTCTTGGGTCGGAGCCCAAGTAACCCGTCCTCCAGTCACTCCCGTTTGTCGACTCGTCACACCCGACCGCTGCCCTGTTGCACCAGACTGCTGCTCTGTTGCACCAGACTGCTGCTGGGACTGGTCCCAAAGCCGTCTCAATGCTGCATTCTCTGGAGGTGCCACACTTGGACTCTGCTCCGGTAGCTGTAGCCGATCCCTCCTCGCCCAGATTTCGCCGTCCTCCCCGTCCAGATTGACGTACTCCGGTCCCAGCACTCGTCGGAACTCGGGGCCCCTCCTAACGCTCTCAAGGTAGGTTGACCTCTCCCTGTCTCGATCGTGCTGCCACCCAGAGTCGTGTCTGAAAAGAAAACGGTTGTCGGGTGTCTGGCTCCGGGGTCTCTGTTGACTAGTCGACTGGCCCATGGAAGGTCTCGACCTCCCTGGTTGCTCCTCACTCGTCGAAACGTCCCGTCTACCCCTGGCTGTGAAGCTGCTCTTCCGCGAACGGTCGTCTTCCGCGAACGTTGTCTTCCGCGAACGGTCGTCGGCCTCTTCCGCCAAGGTCGTCTTCCGCGAACGGTTGTCGTCCGCGAACGTCTTCCGCGAACGGTCGTCTTCCGCGAACGTCTTCCGCGAACGGTCGTCTCCCTCTTCCGCAAAGGTCGGCTTCCGCGAACCGCTGTCTTCCTCGTCCGCAAGTGAGGCCGTCCGCGAAGAGTCTTCCTCTTCACCTCCTGTCTTCCCTGGGGCAGTTTCGTCGTTTTCGCCGGACATGAGTGATGCTGAGGTTCGTTCCCTGGCAGTAGACCCTCGGGGATCCTGGTCACGGCACCAAGTTGTGACGTTTGGTAATGACTTGTTTTCGGTGTGGCCCAAAAAACCTGGTTTCTCTGATCGTATAGACTTTATGTAACTCCCGCTCGTTGTGATTCGAGAGCCGTCACTAAATTGGTGTCCCCCAACGCTGGTGTATCATCACTCCGTAGCTCACCGGCTTCACTTAGGCAAGAAGCAACTCAGATGTAAATAAATTGAAGATTTATATACATCAAATCAACTTACAATTGTATGGCTGGTCACCCACGTGACGTACAAATATGAAGTTCAGACATGGAGCACTGTATGATCACATTTCAAAAATAAATAGTGCACGAGGGCACAACTAAAAAGAGTTCTTAGCCGGCGGCGTCTCTCTGTCCCTTCCCGTTGAAGTTTCCCGTCCCGCTTAGTCGAATGGTTTCTCCAGGTAGTCGGTCTAAATCCCGGTTGACTCTAAGGCCCTGAAGAAGGAGTCGTCCGCACGGAGTTCGTCGAGTCCCTTGGCTGTGGCGGTGACGATCTCCCCACGGTCGATGTCGCTGTTGCAGTGCTCTCAGAGCGGCCGTCCGCTCTCCCTTATATAGCCAGGGTGGCTGCGCGCGCATCTTCGTCCGCGAACGTATCTTCCGCACTCTTCTCCACGTGGTGAAGACTGCGTCCGCGAACGGTTCTTCCGCGAAGGCTCCTCTTCCGCGAACGGTGCTTCCGCGACTGATGCTTCCGCTGACGATGCTTCCGCAATCGTGCTTCCGCGAACGGTTCTTCCGCGAACGATGCTTCCGCTGATGATGCTTCCGCAATCGTGCTTCCGCGAACGGTTCTTCCGCGAACGGTGTCTTCGCAAGTGGACTTTGTAGATCACGTGACCGTTCCTAACGAACGTTTCAGCGCGGCAGTTGCATGGTTTTGTTACATTATGCTGATTATGCCAATTTTGAACAAATTGTCTTTTGTATCATAAATGTTGTACTCCAAGAATCCAAATGCAGGGGAAAAAATCATCATGTAAAAAAAAATAATTTCACATAAAGATTCCCCAGTTGACATACGTATACTCGAATGTAGCCTATTGAAGATTTCTATGTTTTTGCAGAGATTACTTGGACCACTTTCTCAGCTTCCCTCACTCCCTCATCGTCAAATATCTTGGACTCTTCTCCGTGAGAGTGGAAGGTGGAACAGAGGTCAGTTTATATCGATTTCTAGGGGTGTTTTTTCTTGAATAAGATTTGCAGTTGTTAAGTTTTTTTTACTACCGTATGTTCAAGTAGTATAAAGTGTTATGCACATGTTCACATTTGCCTAGCTCAACTAGTGTAATATGTTATGCCAGCCTGCTGATTTTGATCTTTGTTTGCTCCCTGCAGAAGTACTTTTATGTGATGCAGAGCATATTTTACCCGGTGGAACGCATAGAAAAACGTTATGATGTAAAAGGTTGCTTGGCCGGACGCTATCAAAAGGTAACATAGTGAAGAGGCATTCATGCTGAAAGAGATACGCATTGTTCAAAGATGGGATATTTAGGGGTACTGAGGAAAACTAATTCTGATTTTTAGGTTACCGGACCTATGGTCCGATAACCTATTGCCGTCACGTTGCGTCCGTCGTCCGTCCGTCGTCCGGCGTCCGTCGTCCGTCGTCCGTCCACAGCTGTATCTTTAAAGTTTACAGGCGGATTTTTCTGAAATTTTGCACAAAAATGCCTAAAAATATTTCAAGAGGGGGTTTTTTTTTAGTTTTTTGATTTTCGCATTTTTCTCAAAATGGCGGCCATTTTTGACGAAAAATGGCCAATTTTGGACTTTGGCGGCCATTTTCTCAAAAACTGTCTGATCAGTTTTGAGATTTTTGTTTCAAAAGATTCCCCTTATGTACCTTTATGATGTGTATAAGTTTTGTTGCCCTTGAATCGCCGGTCTCCGTGTGGCGGCCATTTTGAATTTTTAACGGGTCGGCGAAAAAAATTTTTTTTGCCCCAAATCGCGTTACTATCCATTTCGGGCCATTTCTAGGCAAAAAAAAATTTTTCACCCTTTGAAAAAAATTTTGGACTTAGAAAATTTTCGGCACCTTTTTCCTTCATAATGGGAGCTGCCAGGACTGTACTCATAGAACGCTTAAAGATATAGCTTAGATATTGGCACTTTCAAATGGGAAGTCATATATGGCAACTTGTGTGGTGACCTTGAATTTGACCTTGGATGACCTTGAAAGGTCAAAATAGCCATTTTTGGGTCGAAAAATGCCCAAATTTGCAGCTTTTCTGTCTTTTCTCGAAAACTGTCTGATCAGTTTTGAGATTTTCGTTTTCAGAAGATTCCCCTTATGTACCTTTATGATGTGTATAAGTTTTGTTGCCCTTGAATCGCCGGTCTCCGTGTGGCGGCCATTTTGAATTTTTGACGGGTCGGCGAAAAAAATTTTTTTTGCCCCAAATCGCGTTACTATCCATTTCGGGCCATTTCTAGGCAAAAAAAAAATTTTCACCCTTTGAAAAAAATTTTGGACTGAAAATTTTCGGCACTTTTTTCCTTCATAATGGGAGCTGCCCGGACTGTACTCATAGAACGCTTAAAGATAGAGCTTAGATATTGGCACTTTCAAATGGGAAGTCATATATGGCGACTTGTGTGGTGACCTTGAATTTGACCTTGGATGACCTTGAAAGGTCAAAATAGCCATTTTTGGGTCGAAAAATGCCCAAATTTGCAGCTTTTCTGTCTTTTCTCGAAAACTGTCTGATCAGTTTTGAGATTTTCGTTTCAGACGATTCCCTCTATGTACCTTTATGATGTGTATAAGTTTTGTTGCCCTTGAATCGCTGGTCTCCGTGTGGCGGCCATTTTGAATTTTTGACTGGTCGACGAAAAAAAATTTTTTTGCCCCAAATTGCGTTACTATCCATTTTGGGCCATTTCTAGGCAAAAAAAATTTTTTCACCCTTTGAAAAAAATTTGGGACTGAAAATTTTCGGCACTTTTTTCCTTCATAATGGGAGCTGCCTAGACTGTACTCATAGAATGCTTGAAGATAGAGCTTAGAAATTAGCACTTTCAAATGGGAAGTCATATATGAAGACTTGTGTGGTGACCTTGAATTTGACCTTGGATGACCTTGAAATGTCAAAACAGCCATTTTTGAGTCGAAAAATGCCCAAATTTGCACCTTGTTTGTCTTTAATCGAAAACTGTCTGATCACTTTTGAGATTTTTATTTCAAAACATAGTAATTGGGGTTTTTGACATGATGTGTATAAATATGTATATAGTGTATAAAGTGCCTTGAATTGTTCAAAAGGCTAGAAATTTAGGCTGAATAGGCCCCAAATTTAATTTTTGGTCGTTTTCCTTCAAATTTATCTGATCAGTTTTGAGATTTTTGTTATAAAACATGCTAATTGGGGTCCCTGACATTGTGTATAAAGATGGAGTGCTTTGAATTGCTTAAAAGGCCCCTTGAGTGTGTAAATTGGCCTCTACAGCCAAAAAATGTTTGTAGGTATAGCTGGAATTGGAAGTCATATACATGTATACCACATATAAATGTGGCTTTTTTGGGTGACGTTGAACTTGACGTCAGATGACATTGAGTGCTATATCTCAGTGTCACGTCCAACAAGAAATGTGTAAATTTCGTTTATAGACAAAAGACTTGTAGATAGACCTTGTATTTGTATTTTGAACATACATGAATACAAGGTTATATGCTACACACTTAATGATGACATTGAAGTTCACGAAGATGATTGGTTTATCTTAACGTCATATCTCACCTGTCCTGTTTCAACTAAAGTTGTCCGGTAACCTATCTTAGCCCTTGGGCTAATTTTTATCTCAAAAGCATGAAAAATAACAGACCAAAATATTCCCCATATGGTCTGTGAGGTTCAAATCTAATAGAACTGACAGTGAATTCATAGTTTCGATGATACATGAATATTCACACTTCCATATTTAGTAGCCAATCAAAGAGTGTCAAATATTGCTCCAAAACGCAGTGATGCGTATCAAGTCCCACAAAAAAAACGGTCCATGGGGCAGAACTGCATTTTTTTGTGGGACCGTTTTCGAGA
Source organism: Terebella lapidaria (assembly GCA_949152475.1). Lineage (NCBI taxonomy): Eukaryota > Metazoa > Annelida > Polychaeta > Terebellida > Terebellidae > Terebella > Terebella lapidaria. The sequence continues at coordinate 37,191,600 of OX424566.1, forward strand.
TTGCCAAGGGGTCGTGGCCTGTTGCTTTGTTGTCAGAACTATGAATAGGGTAGAGTTTTAGGTTATTTTCAGCGTTTGCTCTAATCACATCCCTGCACGTTCGTATTGTAGATCATCTCATCCACATAATGACTTGTGTTCAAATATCGCTTCTGTGTGTTAATATATGAAACAAATCGTGATATATTTCTTTTACAGCCAGCAGAACCTGGCAGCAATGTTATCCAAGTGCTGAAGGACAAAAACTTCCTAGACAAAGTCATCGATATTGGTATGTTTTTTCTCATGTTCATGTGCAGTATTTTAGTCTAATACTGACACTGTGGGAACTCTGACTATGCAATTCATACTCACATCTCGAAAACTTCAAACATTTAAATAACTGATAAAGCAAGTTGCATCTGAGCAAAAATATGTCCAGCATGTGTTCAATACCGTATCTACATTTGAGAATTGAATTGTGGAATTGTTTCATGATGAGTGTATCTATGATGAAGCCTGTATTGATGCAGTATTACTCGGTAGGAGATGAGCGGGATTGGCTGGTGAAGCAGATCAAACACGATGCACACTTTCTCTCGACCCTGGGTGTACAAGACTACAGCCTGCTCGTCGGCATACAAGAGCTACATGAGGATGAGAAAACTCAGGATCTTGGGGACATCGTTCGTCGTGTCCAACAGTGAGTATAACTTCTGGTGTAGAGTAGACTTTTTTCTGTCATGTGGTTATTGTCAGAGCTACAATACACATAGGAATACATGTGTATTGAAAGTTGTGAGAAATGTAATAAAATATATATTGTGATAATAAAATACAGGTCTATGCCGATACCAAAAGTGAAACCATCTCCAAAAGTTCAGAAGCCTGCAACAGATAGCACAATAATGCAGATGACAGAAGTTGAGAAGTCGCAATCACTCGAGTTACAGATTGCAGACTCGCGGGAGAACATGAACAACAATGCCAACACAGCGCAGGGGCGTATCCAGGCTCGGAAACGGCCGACCCTTGGTCACGGTAAAACACTGTCCTTTGTGCGGAAGGAGGTGACGGACTCGATGGGCGGTCGGAACAGAAGACTGCTTCCCAAGGCTGCTAACCCGCTACACATCATCAACGGCCCCAAGTATCGCTATTTTATAGGGATCATAGATTTTTTCACACTGTACGAATGTCGACAGAAGACAGGCAGGATTCTCAAAAGCATCAAGTTTTGTTGCAGGGATCATTCGACGATCCCTCCGCCCCAGTACGCAGAGAGATTTGTCAATTTTATGGTTGAGCACATCAAGTAGGGAATAACACAAAGTTCTCTTTAAACGTTCAAAGCGTTTCTGTTCATAATACCTCTACCATAGATTCATGCCAATAGATTAATACCATAGATATGTACTCACCTAGGGTCTTTTACCTATTACTGCCCAGTATGATGATATTTCACATCACACACGAACCCTCGCTCAATTATCTGTAGCTGTTGTGTAACCTCATGATAGTCTGTATGTGCAATTATGAACCTATTATAAATGGGTTCCAGATGGAGATCTGATTAGGAATCTATCAGTAGAATAAACTCTTTGTATGGTGATTCATAGACAGTCAGTAGTTGTCAGATTTGCCTTCTCAGTTTTAGATCTGTACGCTGTGGTCAATATGGTAGATCCAGGATTCATCAGCTAACAGATTGTACCTCAGTGTGCCATATCAAGCAAATATCAAACAAGTGGCACACATTCCTAACGTTCATGTCTAACTGTGCACTTTGTTTCTGCTGTATGTACTTAAATACAATGGAATTTGTGTGTTATACTAATTTGAAAATAGTCCCGACTGTTAGTGTGAGTTGATTCTAGTGTGTCCTATGCTGATACTTTAGGAAAAGGAAGTGAAATCTTTAACTCACTGCCAATGAAATGATACTGGTAGACATTCTACCTCTTGTATCTATGGTAACTGAAGGTGTTCATTCACTATCTAGGATAGAAATATGTTAGCAATGTAACACTGCAGACATGTATGTATAGTTCAAAACTTGTACTTGATCATTCATATCATTCAAAAAAGTAATCAAAATCACCATGTGATAGAATGTACAATTTGCATCAACTTCAATATAGAATATAAACCCTAATGTTGATGATGTTTTGCACAATACCGGTAGTTTCACCAGTGTGCTCCGAGAGACTGCATTAGACATTGGTGTCCTGGGTGAAACAATTGACATTTAGAATGATCTGTAATGTGGTTATGGCTGTTGATTTACTTGTCTTCTCCACTATTGTTGTTATATACTTGTTGTTTACTGTTGTTTACTGCTGTGACTGAGATATCGTAATCTGTTATCACTCAACTGCTCAAGCTCCTTAGAGATTCTTTACTGCACTTTTGTGATAATGTGTCATTTTTCACGATTTCTTGCATGTCAGTGTTGATTTTAATCATATAGTTTTTATGTAGTTTTAATACAGTTATTAGACATGTTTAGATACTCAGACAGTTTGGACAGTTTTACATATTGTAATGTATGCTACATTTTAGCCAGTGTTACATGCTATAGAGAAAAATGTGTTCAGTTTGAATTTTACAACTTTTCACAAGCCTAACTTGGCCAGGATTTTTCAACAACTGACTGAGAAATTGTTCAGCCTATCAGGACATATAGACATATAGTGATATCAGGACATCTGTAAATGACAGAGTTGATGGTATATCCTGCCTGTAAAGTCTTTTTGAAGCTGGTTTTATGTCAAGTCTCTCATTCACATCTTCCAGTGCATGTTGGAATCAATGTGATGACTGCGTACATTGATGCTGCCGTGACCGCATCAACAGAATGCAATGTACACTGTAGCTGACATGTTTGTTAGGTGTGGCATGCAGTCGTTTTTATATCTGGTGAAATATCGTGCTTAGGGTTTACACTGCATAATGTATTTGATACTTTTCTCTACATCGTGACAAACTTTGTCGTCAGTGATAATATTGTACTCAAATTTCTGAAACGTTTATTTCTTACAATGGTATTGTATTTACTGAATCATGTATGCGTATTTTCTTAACTTGTTGTACACAAAGATGTAGATGAAACATACTTTTTGTGACAGTTTTGAAAAGCTTACTCTCTTCATGTTGATGATATTGAAGTAAAACTAACATAATTAAGCAGAGTTCTTGGTTTTGTCCTTGAAAACAAGTACACCAGTACCGACAATTGATTATAGGGTAACATTCATCCTTCCATCAAAACCACTTCAAATGGGAATCACACACATTTTTAGCTTACTGGATCTATATTCCATTAACTCATAGGCATGGCGTTGCAACCACAAAATTTCTGAAATTTTAAGAAAAAATAGTACACTAGAAATATTTCAGGATGAATGTTTACCAGGAAAAACAGTTACTTTTGGACTTTGGTGGTCATTACCTAAAAATCTGTTCAGACTATTTTTAGGTCCGGCACTTTTTTCCTTCATAATGGGAGCTGCCAGAACTGTACTCCTAGAACACCTGAAGATAGAGCTTAGAAATTGGCACTTTCAAATGAGAGGTCATATATGGCGACTTGTGTGGTGACCTTGGGTGACCTTGAACGGTCAAAACAGCAATTTGTTTGGTCGAAAAATACCCAAAGACACCTTGTCTTGTCTTTTCTTGAAAACTCTTTGATCAGTTTTGAGACTTTTGTTTCAAAAGATTCCTCTTATGTACCTTTATAATGTGTATAAGTTTTTTTGCCCTTGAATCGCCGATCTCCGTGTGGCGGCCATTTTTAATTTCTGACGGTTTTTTTTTAGGTTACCGAACCTATGGTCCGATAACTTATTGCCATCACGTTGCGTCCGTCCGTCCGTCCGTCCGGCTGGCGTTAACATTTTTAAGGCATTTCTTCATGGTTTTAGCAGAACCATTTTTTTTCCGCCGTTTTGGTTTCCGACCGATAACTTTAGTTTGCCTCGATGTATCTTCGCCAAATTATCAGCATTAGTCAGACATATGATGTGGAAGAACCCCATTGTTTTTCAGCCGGATCCGAGGTCCGTGAGGTCCGCGAAAATGAAATCAATGTCGTTTTTTGGACTTTGTTTCCACACGATAACTCAAAAAGTATGCAGGCAATGGCTGCAGAACTTTGCATGGAGGTTCATATATCAACAGGGAAGAACCCTATTGATTTTGGGATCAATCTGTCAAACGACCTTTGACCTAGAGGTCGGAAGAGTTTTCGCCCAGTCATCCTTGAGGTGTCCTGCATATCTCGGAAACGGTGCGTCGTAGAGCGAAACGGATGTTATTTTCAGACTCGTCGCCCTAGACAAACATGTCTAAGGGGTATTAAGGATGACCTTTGACCTTGACCTTGAATTTTTTTGCCGAGTCAGCATTTTTTGTTTTCGTCGATATCTCCGTAGCGGTGCGTCGTAGAGCGAAACGAACGTTGTTTTCGGACTCGTGGCACTAGACGTACATGTCTAAGGGGTATTATGGATGAACTTTGACCTTGACCTAAATTTTTTTCGCCGAGTCGGCATTTTTCGTTTTCGTTGATATCTCGGAAACGGTGCGTCGTACAGTGAAACGGACGCTATTTTTGGACTCGTCGCACTAGACAAACATGTCTAGGGGTATTATGGACCTTGACCTGAATTTTTTTCGCCGAGTCAGCATTTTTCGTTTTCATCGATATCTCAGAAACGGTGCGTCGTAGAGCGAAACCGACATTATTTTGGGACTTGTCGCCCTAGACAAACATGTCTGAAGGGTAGTATGGATGAACTTTGACCTCGAGCTCAAATTGTTTTGCTGATTCGACATGACACCGAAATGCCTCCAAGGCATCTTTAGGCCTTGACGTCTAGTTTGATAAGCAGCAATTTTACTCAAAAAAGTTTTATGTCTGGCACTGTACATTTCTCCGGTAACCTTTCTTAGCAATTGGACTAATATATATGTAAAAAAATTCTGCTAAAACCATAAAGGCATTTCTGCGGAAATGCCTTTATGGTTTTAGCAGAATTTTTTTTTTTTTTCTTCTTCCGTCGTTTTGGTTCCCGGACGATAACTTTAGATTGCCTTGATGGATCCTTATCAAATTTTCACCACTAGTCAGAAATGATATGTGGAAGAACCCTATTCTTTTTGAGCCGGCTCCGAGGTCCGTGAGGATGAAATCAAGGTTTTTGGTTTCCGGACGATAACTCAAAAAATATTCAGGCAATAGATGCAGAACTCTGCATGGAGGTTCATATACCACCAGGGAAGAACCCTATTGATTTTGGGATCAGTCCGTCAAATGACCTTTGACCTAGAGGTCAAAATAATTTTTTGCTGATTCATCCTTGAGGCTTCCTGCATATCTCAGAAACGGTACGTCGTAGAGCGAAACGGACGTTATTTTCGGACTCGTCGCCCATACAAACATGTCTATGGGGATTTTTTTTTTTTTTTGATTCGAATCCGAGGTCCGTGAGGTCCGTGAGGATGAAATCAAGGCCGATTATGAGACTTGGTTTCCGGATGATAACTCGAAAAATATTCAGGCAATAGTTGCAGAACTTTGCATGGAGGTTTATATACCACCAGGGAAGAACCCTATCGATTTTGGGATTGATCCGTCAAACGACCTCTGACCTAGAGGTCGAAATAACTTTTTGCTGACTCATCCTTGAGGCTTCCTGCATATCTCGGAATTGGTACGTCGTAGAGCGAAACGGTCATTATTTTCGGACTCGTCGCCCTAGACAAACATGTCTAAGGGGTATTATGGATGAACTTTGACCTTGACCCGGAATTTTTTTGCCGAGTCGGCATTTCTCGTTTTCGTCGATATCTCGAAAACGGTGGGTCGAGAGCGAAACGGACATTATTTTCGAACTCGTCGCCCTAGACAAACATGTCTAATGGGTATTATGGATGAACTTTGACCTTGACTCGAATTTTTTTTGCCGAGTCGGCATTTCTCGTTTTCGTCGATATCTCGAAAAGAGCGAAACGGATGTTATTTCCGGACTCGTCGCCCTAGACAAATATGTCTAATGGGTATTATGGATGAACTTTGACCTTGACCCGAAATTTTTTTGCGGAGTCGGCATCTTTTTGTTTCGTCGATATCTCGGAAACGGTGCGTCGTAGAGCGAAACGGACGTTATTTTCGGACTCGTCCTCCTAGACAAACATGTCCAAGGGGTATTATGGATGAACTTTGACCTTGACCCGAAATTTTTTTGCCGAGTCGGCATTTTTCGTTTTCGTCGATATCTCGAAAACGGTGGATCGTAGAGCGAAACGGACGTTATTTTCGGACTCGTCGCCCTAGACAAACATGTCTAAGGGGTATTATGGATGAATTTTGACCTTGGCCAGAAATTTTTTTGCCGAGTCGGCATTTCCCGTTTTCGTCGATATCTCAAAAACGGTGGGTCGTAGAGCGAAATGGACGTTATTTTCGGACTCGTCGCCCTAGACAAATATGTCTAATGGGTATTAAGGATGAACTTTGACCTTGACCCGAAATTTTTTTGCCGAGTCGGCATTTTTCGTTTTCATCGATATCTCGAAAACGGTGGGTCCTAGAGCGAAACGGACGTTATTTTCGGACTCGTCGCCCTAGACAAACATGTCTAAGGGGTATTATGGATGAACCTTGACCTTGACCCAAAATTTTTTTGCCGAGTCGGCATTTCCAGTTATTGTAGATATCTCGAACACGGTGTGTCGTAGAGCGAAACGGACGTTATTTTCGGACTCGTCGCCCTAGACAAACATGTCCAATGGGTATTATGGATGAACTTTGACCTTGACCCGAAATTTTTTTGCCGAGTCGGCATTTTTCGTTTTCGGCGATATCTCGGAAACGTTACGTCGTAGAGCGAAACGGACGTTATTTTCGGACTCGTCGCTCTAGACAAACATGTTTAGGGGTTTTATGGATGAACTTTGACCTTGACCCGAAATTTTTTTGCCGAGTCGGCATTTTTTGTTTCCGTCGATACTTATCTCGGAAACGGTGCGTCGTAGAGCAAAACGGACAGTATTTTCGGACTCAGCGCCCGAGACAAACAGGTCTAAGGGGTTTTTTGGATGAACTTTGACCTCGACCCGAAATTTTTTTGCCAAGTCGGCATTTTTCGTTTTCGTCGATATCTCGGAAACGGTGCGTCGTAGACCAAAACAGACGTTATTTTCGGACTCCTCGCCCTAGACAAACATGTCCTAAAGGTATTATGGATGACCTTTGACCTTGACCTGAAATTTTTTTCACTGAGCTGACATTTTTCATTCTTGTCAATATCTAGCAAACGGTGTGTCATAGAGCCCGTGGCATACATTTTTAAAATATTACGAATTAGTCCGAACACCGAAATGCCTCCAAGGCATCTTTAGGCCTTGACGTCTAGTTCGTATTATTATACGACGTTGCTGTTTACCGCACGCTGATTGATCGAAACGTTGTCACACGAACTCCCATAAATTTAGGTATTTCTGCAGGTGATCCGCGGAATATCAGTCCCTCGAGCAGCCCAATATAACTTTCCGCGGGTCAGCTGCGATAGCGCCTTAGTATGGATATAAGCATTGGCTGCTTTAGATAGGATATTCATAATGACTTTTTATAATCATCAGAAATCGTTTAATGAAACAAATATGGGGGCTAGGTTTCGTACAAAATCACTTTTAATGGCACTTCTGAAAGTTTATGGCACTCGACTTCGCCTCGTATCATATAATTTTCCGAAGTGCCATTAAAAGTGATATTGCACTCAACCAAGCCCCATATTTGTATAATATATCACGATGATTTCGGAATCACTCAAAATCACCTGAAATCATATGCAATTTTCGCATGCATACGAGATAACTGTTTTTAGGTTACCGGACCTTTGGTCCGATAACCTATTGCCGTGGCGTTGCGTCCGTCGTCGTCGTCGTCCGTCGTCCATCGTCCGTCAACATTCATATCTTTAAAGCTTATGATCGAATCTTCCTGAAATTTTGCACAAAAATGCTTAAAAAGTTCGAGAGGGAGGTATTTTTTAGTTTTTAGGTTACCGGACCTATGGTCCGATAACCTATTGCCATGGCGTTGCGTCCGTCGCCGTCTAGCCGTCCGTCTGTCCGTAAACAATTTTATCTTTAAAGTTTACGATCAAATTTTTCTGAAATTTTGCACAAAAATGCCTAAAAATATTTCGAGAGGGAGGTATTTTTTAGTTTTTTGATTTTCGCATTTTTTTCCAAAATGGCGGCCGTTTTCGTCGAAAAATGGCCAATTTTGGACTTTGATGGTCGTTTTCTCAAAATCTGTTCAGTAACTTTTTTTCTCATTGATGCATAACACTCCTCATATGTACCCCTGTGACATGTATAAATTTCGTTGCCCTTGAATCGCTCGAAGTGGGCCATTTTGGGCCCAAACTCGGCCCAAATGGGACTTTCCCATGTTGAATTCTCCTATGCTTTATAATGGGGCACATTAAGCCTTATAACTCATTTAATATTGAGATTAGAGATTAGGAATCAATTGTGGACATATAGGAAATGATATGTGCTGAATATTTTCGTGACCTTGAATTTGACCTCTGACCTCGGTTTCAAGGTCAGAGCGGACGTTTTCGTCGAAAAATGGCCAATTTTGGACTTTGACGGTCGTTTTCTCAAAATCTGTTCAGTAACTTTTTTTCTTATTGATTCACAACACTCCTCATATGTACCCCTGTGACATGTATAAATTTCGTTGCCCTTGAATTGCTCGAAGTGGGCCATTTTGGGCCCAAACTCGGCCCAAATGGGACTCTCCCATGTTAAATTGATATGCATTATAATGGGACACATTAAGCCTTGTATCTCATTTAATATTGATATTAGAGACTAGGAATCAATTGTGGACATATAGGAAATGGTATATGCTGAATATTCTCGTGACCTTGAATTTGACCTCTGACCTCAGTTTCAAGGTCAGAGAACAAAATGGCTAATATCTCGCTTATTATCAACTTTACAGCTTAGGAATCAATTGTGGACATATAGGAAATGATATCAGCCGAATATTCTGATGACCTTGAATTTGACCTTTGACCTCATTTTCAAGGTCACAGGGCAAAATGGCTAATATCTTGCTTCTTATCGACTTTACAGCTTAGGAATCAATTATGAACAAATAGGAAATGATATATGCAGATTATTGTCATAACCTTGAATTTGACCTTTGACCTCATTTTCAAGGTCACAGGACAAAATGGCCAATATCTCACTTATCATCGATTTTACAGCTTAGGGATCATTTGTGGACATGTAGGAAATGATATATGCTGAATATCCTCGTGACTTTGAATTTGACCTCTGACCTCATTTTCAAGGTCAAGAACACAAAATGGCTAATATCTCACTTATTATCGACTTTATAGCATAGGAATCAGTTGTGGGCATATAGGAAATGATAAACGACTAATATTCTGATGACCTTGAATTTGACCTTTGACCTCATTTTCAAGGTCACAGGACAAACGGCTAATATCTCACTTATTATTGACTTTACAGCTTAGGAATCAGTTGTGCACCTATAGGGAATGATGTATGCTAAATATTTTGATGACCATTAATTCGACCTTCGACCTTATTTCAAGGTCATGGAACAAAATTGCTATTTTGTTTTACTTGTTATTGAATTTACAGCTTATCAAACAATGGACATACCGGAAATGATATACATGTTTGCTGGATATTCTCATGACGTTGCATTTGACCATTTTTTGATTTTCGAATTATTTTCAAAATGGCGGCCATTTTTGACGAAAAACAGCTAATTTTGGACTTTGACGGTCGTTTTCTCAAAAACTGTCTGATCAGATTTGAGATTTTTGTTTCAAAAGATTCTCCTTATGTACCTCTGTGATGTGTATAAGTTTGGTTGCCCTTGAATCGCCGGTCTGCGTATGGCGGCCATTTTGAATTTTCGACGGGTCGACGAAAAAAATTTTTTTCGACCCAAATCGCATTACTATCCATTTTGGGCCATTTCTAGACAAAAAAATGTTTTTCACCCTTTGAAAATCTTTTGTTTCAAAAGATTCTCCTTATGTACCTCTGTGATGTGTATAAGTTTGGTTGCCCTTGAATCGCCGGTCTGCGTATGGCGGCCATTTTGAATTTTCGACGGGTCGACGAAAAAAATTTTTTTCGACCCAAATCGCATTACTATCCATTTTGGGCCATTTCTAGACAAAAAAATGTTTTTCACCCTTTGAAAAAAATTTTGGACTTAGAAAATTTTCGGCCCTTTTTCTCTTCATAATGGGAGCTGCCAGGACTGACCTTGGATGACCTTGAAAGTTCAAAACAGCCATTTTTGGGTCGAAAAATGCCCAAATTTGCACCTTGTCTGTCTTATCTCGAAAACTGTCTGATCAGTTTTGAGATTTTTGTTTCAAAAGATTCCCCTTATGTACTTTTATGATGTGTATAAGTTTTGTTGCCCTTGATTCGCCGATCTCCGTGTGGCGGCCATTTTGAATTTTTGAGAGTCGGCGAAAAAAAATTGTTTCGCCCCAAATCGCATTACTATCCATTTTAGGCCATTTCTAGGCAAAAAATTTTTTTCACCCTTTGAAAAAAAATTTTGGACTTAGAAATTGGTACTTTCAAATGGGAAGTCATATATGGCGATTTGTGTGGTGACCTTGAATTTGACCTTTGATGACCTTGAAAGGTCGGAACAGCCATTTTTGGGTAAAAAAATGCCCAGATTTGCCTCTATAGATGAAATGCTTGCAGATAGAACTCATGTTTGCATTATGAACATATAGCAAGACATATATGGCGCAACTAATGATGATCTTGATCTTGACGTCAGATGACCTTGAGTGCCAAATGTCTGACTCGTAATGTGTAAATTGACCTGAGCGGCCTAAACGATTCCACCCAGATATATTTTTGTATTATGAACATATAGAATATCAAATGCCGCACACATACATGTAATGGTGACATCGAAATTCACACGGATGACCTTGATTGGTAAATCTCAAGGTCATTTGTTCACACTGCGAATTTTGATTGGTAAATCTCAAGGTCTGTTACCTCCCAATGCGGCCATGGCCAAACCAAAATTGTCCGGTAACCTGTCTTAGCCTTTGGGCTAATTTTCTTTTCACCAGCTTCCTGGTGGAAATAATTACATAACATAATGCCAACATTTTGATTGTATTCCCTAGAGTTCAGCCGATTCGGTGGGTGTGATCTAAGTCCATTTCTTGTGAACCCTCTACCAATCACAGAACCCGACTGACTTTTCTTCAGGGATGATGATATAAGAGTTTAATAGTTTTGGATGGACTATTGGCGACATTTTTGTATTGACATTAGCCTGTTCAGGACAATTCAATTTCAGAGATACAACGAAAAATTGTAATGTTAATGGTTAGTGGGTTAACCTACTGCAACGAAACTGAGTACGTGCGTCAGCACAGAGCTGATGTTTCTGCCAGTTGGGTCTATTAATGTTGGACATTAATAATATACTTGAGGTGAGAGCTAATATAGATGATTTACAGATCACGTCATAAACCTGTTTTGGAATAGCATCAGTATTGTACATATTGCCGTCCACTCAAGGTGTTGCCGTCCAGTCAAATTTAAATGGTGTCAAGTTGTGCAATAGCAAGCCATCTATTGGACTAGGCCAGTTGTTTTTTTGCAAATAGATTCCTTCAGTTCACTACTAGATTGATGACATTGAATAATAGGCCTATCGCTAACTAATCTTTGCTAGTAGTGTTGCTGAATGATAAAAATTAAGGCATACTGTACGTTAAAATTTTTTCACGAAGATGATTAGTTTTATGTTCTCGTGCCATATTTAATTATATACACTTCTTAATTTTGCGAGAAATAAACCAACCATGAAGAAATACGTGTAGTATGCTCACAGTATTCATTGTTGGCAGTTATTGGGGGTATTGAATTCACCAGTAACTGGATTTTATGAAGGATTTAAATATTAAATTCTCTGTGTACTTATCGTCATTTTTGTTCCACATGTTTTGGCCGAAGTGGATGATAGTTAGGGCATCAAGGGAATACACCAACGCGATCGACAACGACCGGAAACGTCTAGTCTTGCACGTAGGAGTATTATGCCCCGGTCACACAATGTCGATTTCTACACTGATTTTTTTTTTTTTACACCGTTCACACCGTTTTTTGGCTAATATTTTTGCGATGCTAAATCGTATCGTGTTTTAACTTGGCATAACTTACCTTGGGACCAAACGGCAATTTTCTGCAAACTTTCAGACTTCTACCCATGAAACTGATGAAGTTAGCAATCTACTGCAATTATACATTCCTCCTGAATTTTTTTCTTCTGCATGACAACAGACATTTTTTTTTGAGTGCGTGACGGAAGAGTCTATTTGGATGATTTACGTAGGGAACGCGGGTTAGGAATGGGACCGCCTTGCGTGTATGTGGTACATATATTGCAGCACACGTCTCCATAGATACAACCTAACTTGAACTTGTCCCCTTGAATTACGTAATGAACAAGGCAATAGGCTTATTGCAGCGCCATGCAGCAGCGAAAATCCTCGCTTAAATCGAAATTTTGTGTTTTGAAGAAAACAGGGTTTGTGCAAATATATTGCCGTTTGAACCATAGAACTAATTTGACTGAAACAAATGCAAAAAAATGTGTAAACGAACTAAAAATATGAAACAAATGCGAAAAATTTGTAAACGAACTAAAAATATACCTGTAAATCATGATTATGTACCACATGACATATACACCCAGGCCTGCGCATGCAGTATTGTACAGTCGTATTTATAACTGCTATATCACAGGGAGGAACCGTTTGTCTGATTCTAAGTGCATTATTCTGATTCTATGGGAAAAAGTCTGATTCTATGAGCAAATTGTCTGATTCTATGGGCAAATAGGCAAGTAAGCGGTGGGGCACCAGTAAAACATGCTGGATCAACGACAAATTTCTCAACACAACCTGATGGCATATGCTCTGTTTACTCCATAAATCATTGCAGAATATAGATTATGTTCAGTTTCTTATGCAGTGTTCACCGTTGTTCATACATTTGTCGCACAAAAATGTAACAGCCAGGTGGTGGAGCAGTTATCCACAATAAATCACCAACTGCAAAGCGTTCGCATTAACCTACCTGGGTATCTGGACAAAAATTAGTCCAGTTGACATTCTGATTGTTCCTAGATGTGAAATCAGCTACCTAACCAAAAATTAGGCCGAGGGCCAAAGATAGGTTACCGGACAATGTTTAATATTTTAGACGTTAGCCAGGTCAATGGTTAAATTCAAGGTCAAGGGAATATTCAGCATATATAATATTAAGCATTTATCATGTCCACAGTTGATTGCTAAGCTGTAAATTCAATAATCAAAGAGATATTAGCAATTTTTTTGCTGTAGCCTTGAAAATGAAAACAAAGGTCAAACTCAAGGTCATAAAAATATTCAGTGCATATCATTTTATGTGTCCACAATTGATTCCCAAGCCATACAATCAATAGAGGAGCAAGATATGAGCCATTTTCTCCTGTGACCTTGAAAATGAGGTCAGAGGTCAAATTCAAGGTCATGAGAATATTCAGCATATATCATTTCCTATATATCCACAATTGATTCCTAAGCTGTAAAATCGATAATAAGTGAGATATTAGCCATTTTGTCCTGTGACCTTGAAAATGAGGTCGAAGGTCAAATTCAAGGTCATGACAATAATCTGCATATATCATTTCCTATATGTTCATAATTGATTCCTAAGCTGTAAAGTCGATAACAAGTGAGATATTAGCCATTTTGTCCTGTGACCTTGAAAATGAGGTCGAAGGTCAAATTCAAGGTCATCAGAATATTCAGTACATATCATTTCTTATATGTCCACAATTGATTCCTAAGCTGTAGAGCCAATAATAAGCGAGATATAAGCCATTTTGTGCTCTGACCTTGAAACTGAGGTCAGAGGTCAAATTCAAGGTCACGAGGATATTCAGCATATATTATTTCCTATATGTCCACAATTGATTCCTAAGCTGTAGAGTCGATAATAAGCGAGATATAAGCAATTTTGTGCACTGACCTTGAAACTGAGGTCAGGGGTCAAATTCAAGGTCACGAGAATATTCAGCAAATATCATTTCCTATATGTCCACAATTAATTCCTAGTGTCTAATCTCAATATCAAGTGAGATATTAGGCATATTGTGTCCCATTATAAAGCATAGGAGAATTTAACATGGGAAAGTCCCATTTGGGCCAAAATGGCCCACTTCAAGCGATTCAAGCGCAACGAAATTTATAGACATCATAGGAGTACATACGAGGAGTCTTATGTATCAAAAAGAAAAAAAGTTACTGAACAGATTTTGAGAAAATGGCCGCCAAAGTCCAAAATCAGGCATTTTTCGTCGAAAACGGCCGCCATTTTGAAAAAAATGCGAAAATCAAAAAACTAAAAAATACCTCCTTCTTGAATTATTTTTGAGTATTTTTGTGCAAAATTTCAGAAAAATTCGCCCGTAAACAAAAAAGATAAAAATGTGGACGACGACGGACGACGACGGACGACGACGACGGACGACGGACGCAACGCCATGCCAATAGGTTATCGGACCATAGGTCCGGTAACCTAACAAAATTGATCATAGATTAAAAATAACAGAAACAAACCTGATTCTATGGGAACAAAGCTGATTCTATGGGTAGGTTTATTTGATAACTATGGAACTATGGGTTACGATCTGTCATCCATGTTATTGACCTTCCCTTAGAAACAGAACATAAAATCAAGTTTCAATACTATATTTATTCAGGATCAGCATCGAGAAGCTCTTAGTTCCATGGCTATAACAACACCCTACCCATAGAATCAGATTTGTTCCCATAGAATCAGGTTGTTCCCATAGAATCAGGTTTGTTTCTGTTATTTTTATTCTATGTCCAATTTTGTTGGATTACGTAGCTGACTTCACATCCAGGAACAATCAAAATGTTAACTGGAATAATTGTCTTGTAATTGTGGTCAAGATATCCTGGTAAGTAACTGGAAGCGCTTTGTCTTTGGTGATTTATGATGGCTAACTGCTCCACTGCCTAGCCATTCCACTTTTGTGTGACAGATATATGAAGAGCGGTGAACACCACATAAGAAACTGAACATGAATCAAATTCTGCAATGATCTAAGAAGTAAACAGAACATATGCCATCAGGTTGTGTTGAGAAATTAGCCGTCGATCCAGCATGTTTTACAGGTGCCCCGCAGCTTACTTGCTTATTTGCCCATAGAATCAGACAATTTGCTCATAGAATCAGACTTTTTGCCCATAGAATCAGGCAAATGCACATAGAATCAGACAAACGGTTCCTCCCTGTGTATATGTATATTTCTGGGACGTGTATCTTTATGGCAGGCCCTGATACGTATAGGGTTCTATATTGATGTTCAAACTTGTCGAACTGATCATTCGACCAAACCTTTTATTTCGATTTGGGGACACTTTCAAACGTCGATTTGAACGAACACAAAGTCGTTCCAATTGACAAATGTTTTCTCAAACAGTACCCAGTGCAAAATAACCTGTATCATTCACCTGAGTTTTCGAAGTAGAAACACTAAACTACGTGTATTATAACATAGATTTGGAGTGACAGGTCTGCATTAAAAGGAAACATACTTTGTACATCGTTCTGGGAATTTTAATTTTTTTATCCGTCTCTTACATCATGTACATTGGTGACATGACGGAACCGGAACCGTGAAATTTTCCAACACTGATAAAAAGGGATCATTTTTTAAAAATACAGTAGGTTTTTTTTTATCAGCATTACAAAAAAGAACAATAAGAAAAGCATGAAGAGAAATAAAACATCCACATCATTTTCCACGCAAATTTATTAACGTCACTTTATATTTAAGGGTATTGACATTTCGAAACGAAGTTTATATTCGATGAAATATGACGAGGAAAACATCACATCAAAGGTGACGCCCGAAACACACTGTTCGATCAATGTCGTTGCCATTTTTTGCATTTAGTCTACCAAAAATAGGTCCAAAAAGCCCATAAGGTAGACATTTGGGTGTCAAAGCTGAATTTTTGCACAGTGACTCTGGAGACCATATAGATAACCCACAAAAAAGTCCCCATCAATCCCATGGGGGGTTTTCCCAAAAATCCAAGATGGCCGCCATTATACGCGAAATAGCTTAAAATTGACCTAGCGAGTTACCTACTGCATCTACGTTGGTGATTTTAGTGTCTACCCCCATGTTTTCTGACCCAAGGAATCTGATGGTGATATTGCTGAGTCTCTGTGATGGTTGGTTGTTTCAAATTCCAATATGGCTGCCACGAAAACGCGAGAAATTCGTAAAATCACGTTTTCAGCTATATTTCAGCTGCTATGGCTAATAGAGGCAAAATTTTGGTGTCTACACCCACGTTTTCTTACCTGAGGAATCCAATGGTGATAATGCTGGGTCTGTGTGACTGTTAATTGCCTCGGAATTCAAAATGGTTGCCATAAATACCTGTGAAATTTGCAAAATTACGTTTTCTTGCAATGTTTCAGCTAATGATCTGGCATACGTTTTGGTGTCTACCCCCGTGTGTTCTGATCAGAGGATATTCCAAAGATATTGCTGAGTCTCTGTCACTAATAGTGGCCTCAGAATTCAATATGATTGTCATCAAAACCTGTGAAATTCGCAAAATTAAATTTCGATTATGTAAGCTTCTCTGGCCGAGCAAAGCAAGATTTTGGTGTTTACCCCATGTTTTCTGACCCATGGAGTCCAATTGTGATGTTGGAACGGTAATAATAGTCTCTGGGACGCGTTGTAGTATCAAAGTTTCAGTGCAATCGAAACCTCAAATCCAGGTTTCTGGCTAGATGAGCACGAATAGATATATCAACAAACATATAAATTCATATCCGACGACCAAGGACAATCCATCCAATCAAAATACATGTAAGTGGTAGAATCCAGATGACACTATCAGTTACAAAGTCGTAGCCACCTAAACATCACATAGTGTGAGATCAAGTGCTCCGGAATAGTGAGCATCTCTTGCCCCGCCAGTGGCATTTGCTTCGATATCCACACTTGTAAATTTACATGCAAATATTACCACAAAATCACAGTGATGAGAAAATATATACCATCATACATGTACATACATGTATGTGAGAGGTTTTAACTAACCTTCCACCATGCCTACCATAAACTATTCTAAAGTCTAAACATTATACAATCATGTTTGAGCAGTTTGGAAGTCGAAACCTGTGCTCCGGCTATGAGTTCCTGGTAAGATGTATTCATCTGGCAAAGCTGGAAAACTGCAACACACATGTTTAGACGCCATAGGCTGGTAAATTTGCGATATTACTGCTCAAGACATGGATACTGATAAGAGGAAACCCAGATTCGTCACGTTTTTCATATAACAGTGTACACACTTTACCTTTGTGGTCAATTTCAAGGAAAATGTCGAGGCAAGAAGTTGACATTGAAGAATCAATAGTTTGTTTGATCCGTCTGGATTTTCAATCCGTCTGGATATATCTGATGTAGGTATTCACCAAATGTAGGGTTATTCCGTGATATGACACCATCAATATATCTGAAGGTGAAATTTAAAGAACTACATGTAGCTATTATTTTATTTCAACAATATAATCCATCGAGATTATGTCAGCTTCTACGTGTATGACAAACATATACAAGATTTTGGTGTCCACATCCTGACTTTGTGACGCAAGGAATTCGAAGAAGGCAACCGTGGACCCATATATAAGTAGAACGTATAACTTTTATAGATTCAATATGGCTACCATGTACAATGTATTGAATGTATCCATAAACTGGAGTATATGTCATGATGTATCATAAGCACACATATATATTTGCAATATGAATAATCAAAACACGTGTGTAAAACACCATCAAACATTTAGTTTGCTTTATTTACCAAGGGCATGGCAGTATATGTGCAGTTAATTTAAGGTTTATTTCGTGTGCAAGTAGAATATTTGGTCAGTCTGTCACATCTGTGATCTGGCGCAGTTGTACAGCTTAAACCCATCATGTCCACACATTCTAAGCCAGCAAGTTGCTTGAAAATCATAGTAAATCAATTTGAGCAATCCCTTTGGAACAGCAGCACGATGTCCGAGCCGACATTTAGGAGATTACAAGCCCGTAGTTCCCCTCTGAAATCAATGGGCTCAAACTATTTGCCATACCAAAAACTGAACTTAAGAAACACGCGGTTTGTTGAAGGGATCTCAGCAGAGCCATTTGCTTACGGTATCATTGTGGGTGAGAGTTGTGGATAAGCTGAGATCCATTGTGGAGGAGTTCATGTCGTGCAATGATCTGCTTTAGAAGTACATGTAAGCATGTTCCATCAAGAATTTTGACATGCTTTGCCTCTCATAAATAAGCGATAATCTACTCTCCCTGTTTGTGAATATGACAAGGGATCATCAAAACTCTTTGCTGTGCTGAGCAGACACCATTCACACAGCTATGGTTGTCATTTGAAACGAAGCCTTTTTGTAAATCAAAAACCATTGCATCGTGACCAGCAATTATCCATCAAAATTGTGGACTTATTCCAAACTACTACCGAACAGATTGTTGCTACTTTCAGTCATGAAAAACTGAGATGTCTCTCTTGAGAAACTGGCTCTGCTAAGATGCAGTCCCTCCACATTCCTGCAATTCGGCACTGTGATTGTCATTATGTCACATCAATAAACTGTAGTGAGCCAATGTCTGTGTTGGTTCTAAACTTCAGTTAATGGGTTTACAGAGATTATGTGGCATTTTTACCTTGTGAGTTGAATATGGGTCCACTGGTGCTCGTATTTCTTTCAATAGGTAAAACATAGATATAGACACCAAAATCTGTTATCTGCACAGAAGCTGATATATAGTCAAAACGGGGTTTGTGAAAAAAATATTTTCACAGATTTTGATGGCAGCCATATTCATTTCTGTGACAACCAACAGTTACAGAAACACGACATTATCACCACTGTATTCCTTGGCTCGGAAAATATGGGGGTAGACACGAAAATGTTGCCTCAATCTGCCATAGAAGCTGAAATATAGCTGGAAACATGGTTTTTCTAATTATCCGGGGTTTTGTTGTGGCCATTTTGGATTTAGAAGCAACCAACAGTCACAGACTCAACATTATCACAATTTGATTCCTTATGTCAGAAAACGTGGGGGTAGACACCAAAATGTTGCCTCTATTTGCCATAGCAGCTGAAATATAGCTGGAAACGTGATTTTACGAATTTACCGGGTTTTTGTGGCAGCCATTTTTGATTTTGAAACAACCAACAGTCACATAGACACAGCATTATCACCATTGGATTCCTCAGGTCAGAAAACATGGGGGTAGACACCAAAATTTTGCTCCTATCTGCCATAGCCGCTGAAATATAACTGGAAACGTGATTTTGCGAATTTCCCGGGGTTTCGTGGCAGCCATATTGGATTTTGAAATAACCAACTGTCACAGAGACTCGGCAATATCACCATCATATTCCTTGGGTCAGAAAACATGGGGGTAGACACTAAAATCACCAACGTAGGTGCAGTAGGTAACTCGCTAGGTCAATTTTAAGCTATTTCGCGTATAAATAGCAGCCATCTTGGATTTTTTGGAAAACCCCCCATGGGATTGATGGGGACTTTTTTGTGGGTTATTTATATGGTCTCCAGAGTCACTGTGCAAAAATTCAGCTTTGACACCCAAATGTCTACCCCAAACCCTAAATACAGTAGACTAATTACATAAATTCACATATCCATCACGCACTTACAATGTTACTTATCATTGTCACGATGTCTACATTTACTCCACATATTTTCGTTAATCAACACCATTATTATTGAGTGGGGCCGCAGTCCAATCATTCTCCAATCGTTGATACAATAATCAATAAATCATGTCCATGTGAGCGGGTCGATTTACACGTGAGACTTTATTGGTTACCTTGCAATAACTACACCTGCAGGTTCACAGATAACACGCCGCCAGTACGTGTGTATCACGGATACTCATACATACAGGGTGTCTTAAAAAGGCACCCCAAATTCCAGTGTGACTGTCTTAATTTAGCATTGTAATATATGCCGATATGCATCCAGAAACACACAAAAAAAAGAAGGAAAGATAAGGAAATCGCAATTTAATGTCCTTATCTATGTGATCAACTTCTTGCAACGTGCAACCTAACGATCGGCCCAAAACCCGCATCGAAGACAATTATGCATGCAATCTTCGGATGACATTTCTTCAGATATCAGACATCACACTCCTAATTTTCTGCTTGTCGTGCTTCAGAGATATCTAGCTGACAATTACGGATCTATCATTGATCAAATTCTCGGGATTTTTTTTCTTTTTCTAAAACAAATTTGCTTGTATATCTGTAGTGCAATTATGTTGTCAGAAAATATCTACAAAAAGATTGAAATATGAAATGTGGCGATTTTGCCCAAAGATTGCGATAAGAGTTTCACCCGCTATCAAACTCCATACCTCACCTGTTTTCGCCGCTTCACGTTCTGTTTATACTGTAACAATGGTCTGGCGTCACACCCTTGGCGTCATACGTTACATACATACATGTATATCAAAGATGTCTGTGAAACACTCGTAACCAAGATATTGTGGGTTTCCAAGGTTGGGCCTTGCACACAATAGTACCTCAACTGAGCATTCTGGTGACTAGTGGATAACACTAGTAGTATGGTTGTTCAGAAAATAACATTTCTCCCAAAACCATGCCTAAGCTTTTTTGATTATACTGTTCATAATATACTCAGGAACATTTTGTTTTTGTAGAATTTTAACAACTCATCCTGTGGTTCCTCAAAACCTCTGACTATATATATCTCAGGTAGCATAATTAGTTTGCACTTAATTAATATGCTAATTGTGTTTTTGGTAGTACCACCATTGAGGAAATTCACTCCAAAATTTGGGTGTAGAATGTTTTGTACAGCCTGTACGTAGCTCATCGTATACAACATTCTGGAAAATTTATGACGATACTTATTTGGTTATGTCACCGCTCCACTCGCGTAGTTTTACTTACAGGCGTTTCTGTTCAGCAAAACTTCATAGATAAAGAAAATAAATATTATTATTCGGAATTTTTACTGAATATCAGCACTATGTATAGAGGAATGAAGTATCTTTCCATGAGCATTGTTGTGTAATGAAGGATATATTCGCAACCTCTAGAAATTTCTCGACAACAGAACTTTGAAATCTGTGTACACTCAGTCTCCTAAATTCTGAATAAATTTTCTGAATACATTTTTCAGAAGTCATCGTGATACAGTTAAATATAAATATATACCGGTACTCTGCATGTTCTGTTACATGTACAAAAAATAACACTGACTTGCTTTCATAAAAGTGACATGACAAGCAAACCTTCAGTGCATGTGATACAACCGATCCTTGGCCTAGCGCAGTACGGGTCTGGTCTCTATATATTTGCTACCATCTTAGAAGATTATCTCGTTAATATCTCACAACAATCCAGTCGGCGATCAATGTTCGAGCTGCCGTATCTCTCACGTTGGCGAGACGTGTGAACGGATCAGTGCAGTGCAGTGGCGATGGCGGACCGAGGTTCTAAACAACTTCTCTAGCTTTTCGAAACTGAAAAGGAAAACCTGTGGATATAACAAGGATTTTCTGACCAGTTGAAAAGAAACAAACCACAAAAGAATGTACCGGTTACACAGAGCCAGTGGCGAGCCAGTCACCGCGGACGAGGAAGAATTCGTGGGCAATTCGAACCTGTCTGTGGCCGACATCGTCATCCTCGTTTTGTACTTCTGCTTCATTCTCTTCGTCGGATTATGGGTAAAATCTTATTATCCATTTCTTTTAGGAGTAATATTTTTGTTTGCATCAAGAGAATTTGTGAATTGAAAGTAATATCTACCCTGTTTGTTTCAAAATGTATTTCTATAACTTACCGGTATGTTACTCTAAAATATGCATTAGAGTACACCACTGTGAAATGTGACATAGTTCGGATGGATATTCATTTGAATTTTAATAAAACCCAAAATGAGAGGACAATGATAATACACGTGCACCACTTTCCCCTCAGTCATCTCGGCAGAACCGCGGAAGTGTCGGCGGCTATTTCCTAGCCGGACGGAATATGCACTGGGTTCCTGTGAGTAACATTCAGAGCTAGATTATTACCATATTCATATTGTCTTGCCAAACTTATGAAATGGAATGAATCAATCAATGATTCTCACCTTGTGCTGATAAAACCAGCCGTTTGTGAAAATGGTTGAAGTTCTATGCATCAAAATCCAATCAATATTATTCATCATCATGTATGTAGTATGAGCACATTTTAAGCTCCTGTCACACTACACCGACTACAATAAGGTATGCACACGCCTATTCTGTACAGTGTGACAGTGGCTTCAATGACGTTATCGGAGCAAAATTTACATAAATGAAGTTAAAATTTGTTTCATACTTGTTAAAATGATAGCCTGTTTTATTCCCGTAGATCGGCGCTTCGTTGTTTGCTAGTAACATCGGAAGTGTGCACTTCGTGGGTTTGGCGGGAAGTGGAGCGGCTGTCGGTATCAGCAACGTACTGTACGAGATCAACGTAAGCACAGAATCCATGACTAGGACTCATTCACCTAAATCATATTTTAACTACTGTATGTGGCGATACGTCCAAATAAACAGATGATATATGGAGCATTTTACGAAATTTCATAGGTATTGGTATTGTTTATATTCATCATTATCAGAGTGTGTGCTTATTTTGAGCTGTGTTAAGGTCCTGGAAAGAAAGTATTTTTAGGGAAAATATTTTCTCTCTCAAATTATTGGATGAATCAATCACCACCAAGTGCCCTCGACCCGTCATGTACTGCTCTGGTATTAATACCTCCAATTAACACTCGAAGATCTACTTTGGGGAAAACCCAAGGCAAGCGATAAGCCGATGATATTTACCTTGTACACTATACGTCACAAGGTATCACTCAGATAATTGCATGGTATACAAGATAACGAACATTATACACACACTTGTCGTATTGATTGTATACTCAGTGGCATGTACATCTTACCAATAGATATGTGAACTCTTATACAATATATTTTCGTGGTGCGCATAATATTCTCTTCCCCACTAAACCCTTGTTGAATAATTGCAACAAGCAATGACAACAATACACACATTAAAGCAGTTGAAAAAAAATGTGTCCCTCATGACGTCACATCGCATTTTCCTTCACATCCATGAATACATTTTGCTGCTCGAAATGGAGAATTTTCGAGTTTCAAGATTCCCATTCTATTCTTTCCTATTGCAAATGTGATGAGTGTTTGTCTTGTGAAGTAAAATTATATCCTTAATTGGAGATATCTGACGATGGCACATAAAACAAAACGATAAAACTATACTTCAACGCTCTGGGATATAAATCACTTTTATATTCATTTGATATATACTAATTTCCATTCTACCAGGCTATATTTATTGTGCTGATCCTGGGATGGCTTTTCCTACCTGTGTACATCGCGTCGGGGGTGAGTACTACAACACATCCTGTGACTTACACGAACTAAATATCTATACATGAAGACTGTCATTGTTTCACCCGGTCAGACGTGGTTATAAAATCCACATAGAAGCAATATGCCTGATTGACACTTTCATGATGTGGACGTACGTATATACAGATCAAAATGCAAAATTGTTATAGAGATATATAACTGGTTATAATCACACATGATACATTCCGAGTCGATGAATAATATGGTTATGAAATGCGACTGATTCCCGAGTTCCCTGCTGTAGATCACGACGATGCCAGAGTACATGAGAAAACGGTTCGGCCGCCAGCGGATTCGGATCTATCTCGCCATATTGTCACTGCTGCTTTATGTCTTCACCAAGATCTCCGTCAGTTCTAAATACGATATAGAAAAGTAGTAAAACTCTTTATTATCACATGTCGAGCTTGTTGCGAGCTTGTTGCATGTGTGTTTTTTTTCTCTAACCCACTGACTGCAATTAACAAATCAAGAATGTTTGAATAAGTTAAAAAGGTTTTAAAGTACTAGTAAAGTGAAAATATGATGTTTTGTTATATGAAAGATCTAATTGATCTGAGCAAATTGGTCTTTACGGTATATCAATATCTCTATCCGTTCAAAAGTTACAGCCATTTGAAACTGCCATTCCGGCACTACATTACAGAAGCCACTTGAAAAGTTCTAGCAACTCATTTATATGCAAATTAGATGCTAATGAGAATTCATGACGTCACGAGGGGAACAAATTTTAATTAGGATATTTCAAGCCATGATATAATGATTCTTATTGAAGGTTCTGACGATCTGACTAGTGCATATTATTATGTACCATACATAGTCAATATCCACACAAACTGTACTGTTGCTATGGTTACCAGTCGTTCCCTATAGCCGTAGTTACCCATGGTTGCCATGGCCATTAACTGCCAAGTCATTCTATCCACAGACTTTCTGTCGATTATTTATCAAATAAATTATTATAGAGCTCAAGTTGGCACTATTTTTATGTGTGCATACCCTATTCTAAGTGGGTTTCTGGCCCTAGCAACCATGGTTGCTATGGGCCATACCAGGTCACTGTTTACCTTGACAACAACAGGAAAAGTGAAAACACTGATTATTCATATTAAAATCTGTATAGAATAAGTTTTGATGAATAATCAAAACATTAAATGAATGAATAATACATATCAAAGTACCTAATTAAAACAACTTCCCCCGATGACGTCATGAATATCTCATTTGCATACTAATTAGCTAAATTGTTTTGAAAAAGCAAATTTGCCGATTTCAGTCTTCAAAGTGCTGTAACTTTTGAACGGATTGTGATATTTACATTCCGTAAAAACAATTTTGCTCAGATCAATGAGATCTTTCATATGAGTACACATCATATTTTCACTATACTAGTACTTTAAAACGTCAAGAAAATAAAACATTACAAAACATCAATTTCAGTCACAATTTTTGTGATCTTTTCCCCATCTTATCAATCAAATCGATTCCCCTGTTTCTCAGGCCGACCTGTTTGCCGGAGCGCTGTTTATCGAGCAGGCTATCGGCTGGAATCTGTACGCCGCCACAATATTGATTCTCGCTATAGCTGCTATCTTCACAATCACGGGCGGTCTAACGGCGGTCATCTGGACTGACTTCATCCAAACCATCATCATGATTGGAGGAGCCTTCGCGCTTATGGCTCTAGGTCTGACTTGATACTTTGGGTTGATATCGAGTTTCACAGGTTTGAAAAGTCTTTTCGATGCAAAATTTGCAACATTTTTTATACACACAATGTCATATGAATATCTCAGTATAGATCTTGAGTAGGCCTTTAGGTTCAAAATATGTGAGAGCACGTTTTTCTGCAGTCCGAAGTGGAATATAATTACCGCTATTATGACAGCTAATGTTACTGGTACATTGGTGCCATGACCAGGATCTTTGAATTTAAAAATTCTAATGTATTCGAATCGCTGACGCGCCTCATTGAATCCGGGTAGCATGTCCATAACTATTAACTTCTAATACCCCCCCCCCCCCCCCCTGTGACTGTCAGGTTTCATTCGCGTGGATGGTATCGAGGGGATGCGGTACAAATACGAGCGGGCTGTACCTAACGACACGCTGTACAGTAACACGACATGCGGCTACCCCAGGGAGGACTACTGGCATCTCATGCGGGACCCCAAGACTGGGGACATTCCCTGGCCGGGCGTCTTCGGGGTGTTCATCAACTCCATCTGGTACTGGTGTGCCGATCAGGTTAGGCTGATGTTCTCAATGTGCCTCTTTTAGATTTTTATCATGTGCACTATACTAGTAATCATGACCCTTTGAAATGTAGAGTTTGGAGATACAAATACATAATACGCCGTTAAATGCTTTAACAGACGCTTTAAAAATTAACTAATAGAAATGACGAATTTACTGGGGTCAATTTATGATATAAAACCTAATAGATCTAATGTTGCATGCGTTGATTGCCGAAATATGATAAATGACACGACAATATAACGTCTGATAAGACACCACTGCAATAAATTCACCAAACATTGACAGTCCTTCAACCGTGCGTGACTAACGTACATAGACCTCCCCGTTACCCTGTTTAATGATAACTAATTACTGAGAGGCACACTTGATGTCTGGCAGGTGATCGTACAAAGGACGTTGGCAGCCAAGAACTTCTCTAACGCCAAGCTGGGGACCGTACTCTGTGGCTACCTCAAGTTTCTCCCCATGTTCATCATCGTATTCCCCGGCATGATGTCCCGCATCATTTTCCCAGGTGGGGACGATTAGTTAGTCGTGATTTTTGTAGTGCTCGAAATTTAAGTGCTACTAGATCAAGCTTCATACCGCCACGTACCATGCCCCGATACAGCTGTTTTAATTGATCCGAATTCGTACCCCCACACAGCTACTAAATCTATAAATAGCAATACAATCTCGTGGTCCGATTCGACATGACTAATTATGGAGTAACCAATTAAGAAGCAAATAGAAAAGCCTAGAGTAGTGTAGCGTTGTGACGTGGTGTGCGCGAGTAGTGACACCACGATTATGATGCTGCGGTGTGGACGGGTTTATAAGACATTCGCTGACACTCCAGTAATGGGATATACCTCTTTATCGTGGGGTCGCCGAATTTTACAGTAGTAAAACGTATTCGTATCTAGTGACAAATTTTGTCTTGGCCACCATCACCCACGCGATTGTTCATATAATTGTGGATTGGTATGTATTTAGCATTTCGAATTATACAAAAGAGGGAACGCACTCAAAACTTTTATTCTGCTACATTCGGTGTCATGTCCAGGATATCAACATAGCTCCTTCAAACTTCGTTTCATGCTTTGCAATGTTTTATAACAATACAGAGAAACACATATTGGTACTCTCAATCAAACTCTCTTGTATAGTCTATGATTATTTCCTGCCGTTCTTCCAGACGAGATTGCATGCATTGACCCTGACAAATGCGAGGCAATCTGCGGTAACCGCGCGGGTTGCACCAACATTGCCTATCCAATGATTGTTCTGGAGCTGATGCCGAGCGGGGCTCGAGGGCTAATGCTAGCGGTGATGTTGAGTGCCCTGATGAGCTCCCTCACATCGATATTCAACAGTAGCAGTACGGTGTTCACCATTGATATCTGGAAGAAAGCCAGGAAAAAGGCCAAAGACACAGAACTCATGATTGTCAGTCGGTGAGCTCATCTATATCGTTTCAGTCTATCAAAATATGCAATCCAGACGTCTTTGGGTCTATGCTGTATAATACAGCAGCGCGTTATTATTGACATGTTCATTGAATGTACATTGACTCGTGAAGAACAAGAATCATTTGACTTGATGATATAAATGATGACCCGACGACACTTGCTCCGATACATGTCCCCCTGTCCTTCTCCTCCCCAGTCTGTGTGTCATAGTGCTAGTGGGGGTGAGTATCGCCTGGCTCCCAGTCATCCAAGCCTCAGCGGGCAGTCAGCTCTTCAACTACATCCAGCAGATCACGGGCTACTTGACTCCACCCATCGGCGCGGTCTACATCCTCGCCATCTTCACACACCATGTCAACGAAGACGTAAGCTAAACGACTTCTGAAAACTCATGGTCCTATCTCTCGGAAAGTGGAAATATGTTTGTCTGTACGGATAATAGAATAGTATAAATAATAGAACTAAGATTGACAGGATAAGACAATGTTCCAGCTCGATGACTATGTGGTTCAAGACTATATATATATTTTAACTCGTTCACACTGTTTTATTGCTGATTTTTTTTTGCTCCACATGGGAGTCAACCGACAATTTTCGATCGAATGACAGACATTTATGATATCAGTTTATCGCGAAAATTGAAAAAGTTGTGATGGTGTAATCTTTTGAAGTCAACATGTTTGTGTAGAATACACCCCAATGTGTCTTCTGGTTCAAAACTACAATGTTATGAATCCTAATAGATGTAAAAAGCACCAAATCCTCAAAAATGCTCAGATTCTCGAGATCCCGTTGAAATTCAACACTGGCAAATCACATTCTGGTGTGTAGAGGAAGTCGAATAAAGATGGTAGCTCAAAATGTGTTTAACGATCCTTTCTGCAATATCAATAGAAAGTGAACAGAGGAATGAATCCCCTCCTCATTTGATAGCATTGTTATGATTCTAGGATATATATTTTTTTTGATGCAGGGAGCATTCTGGTCACTGGTGATAGGCCTGGTGATTGGCGTTATCCGGTTTGTCCTGGAGTTCGTGTATCCAGCGCCCCTCTGTGGCGAGGTGGACGACCGCCCAAACATCATCAAAAACTTCCACTTTCTCTACTTTGCCTTGTTCCTGTTTCTCGCCACGGGACTCATAACTCTCCTCATCAGCTGCGTCACCAAACCCATCGATATGAAACACGTGAGTACCTGCTTTCTCTGGAGTCCAAACAAAAACATGACAGATGCCACGCTGGGAATGTAGACATTCGACGCCTGTGTTCTCCCAGTCTATCTCTGGTAGCTGTAGCAATCATGATATGCTTGTTTTCATAACCAGATCCAGAGATTGACTTTCTGGACACGACACAGTACAGAGCCCAGAGTGGACATAGATGATGCTAGTATGGTGGAGGTCGATGCTGCCATTGACGACAAACCCCCGCCCCCTGAGGGTGACATATCCCATGGCAAGCAGGTTCAGTCGGAGACCTCTTCCCTCTCGTCCCTCATGTCTCACGTCTCCGTCAGCAGTAAGTCTGCTTGCTTCACAAACTTCCCATGTTAACAGCTTCTATGAATGTAGTTCTGACAGAAAGTATTTGTTATTTTTCGTGATCTGTAACTTTCAGATGCCAAGAGTTGCTGGCGCGCATTCAGCCGCTGGATTTGTGGTATCGAGAAGATGGGAGACGATATGCCACAACTCACAGCAGAGGAACAAGAGGCTCTAGACGCAAAACTGAACTCCATCGACGAAACCCCGAAAGACAACTTGATTTGCAACGTTAACTGCGTCTTTCTTCTTTTTCTCACGGTGTTTTTCTGGGGTTTCTTTGCATAACAAATTTGTTTTTTAACTGTTTAATTTACGTGTGTATGTAACATAATCTAAGGTTTCAATGTGAAGAGCTGAATACAAACTTACACAGTTACTCATTCAATGTTTAGAATCAACATTCACCCCCGTCCCTAGAACAGATTGTGAGTAAAGTTCATGTAAATTGAACAGCCTTTAGTCATGTAGTGTACTCAAAGAATCTGTCTTCTAACGCAAGAATTTACTTTCTAAGGTCATTCAATAAATAATGAAGTTCTAGGTCAAGGTCCTGTGTGTAGTTTCTCCATGAGCATAATCAACTAGTCTTCATGTATATTGTGGAAACTGGAAGCACTCGAGTATGTCAATACATTCTTGCAAGTGAAATTATGGTCCGTCACTCATGACATACAACCATGATAGCAAATGTATGCACCAAAATATTTTCCCTAAATTCTGAATACAGATTCCACTTTGTTCAGTAAGTAAATCAGAAGCGATATCGTGTTTTCATTATTTTTCTATTCCTATTCCTCTTTCAAGATTTGAAGTGATAGTGGCAGAAAGTTATGGATTTTGCCATACATTTCTGACCTACGAAGAAAACATAATAGTTCTATATATCTGCATTTCCATGACCAAACAGTACCCTTTCTAATGGATTTCGTTGTGAGGTTCTGCTGGAGAGAGTTTGAGTTTGTTTACATTACCGGCATTCTCAGTGCTTCGTATCCCTTGATGCAATGCAATTCCAGCTTTATACTCCGTATATGTTCGAGCCAATGGAGCGTAAACCAGGTAATGTCCGAGGTAACTCGGAGAGGCACACAAAACAAAAGCGGCTGCTACTACGGCCTATGCTTGATTTATCTATTTGATCAAGTAGTTTGCTTTGTAACCTATTTTCTCCCATTTCATTATTCTGAGGTGTTGTATAACAGTAATGGTGGTTTATCTTCAGTGTAATAATGTATTTGCAGGTGTAAACGATGTTTGCCTTAAATTCTGGTTGCGTATCGTGTGTACAATGAAATCTATCACCAGAGAAGACTAATTTTGGCGACGATTTTTTGGCAGTATGAAGAAACAACCAAATTAATTCTTGCATCAAATAACTAATACACGTATACGGTTCTTAAACCACCAAATTATCTACACCAAATGATGTAGGGCGGGGGGGGGGGGGTCACAACTGATAATTTTAATAGACGCCAATATTAATCTTTTTAAGATAGTATTATTTTGTTCGAGTGTGGTGATAGTTTGAGGTCTTCCATGAACGGAAGTCAGGCCTCGAATTATCATGACACAACAGCACAATGTTAGCGTTATATTTGTGTACAGTGTTTCAAGATTGTTGTATATTCAATGTGATGTTGAACAAATGAAATGTAAATACAATCGTTCGTGATGTTTGGACATTCATAACTATATTTTAACCTTTATCATGACACAACAGCACAATGTTAGCGTTATATTTGTGTACAGTGTTTCAAGATTGTTGTATATTCAATGTGATGTTGAACAAATGAAATGTAAATACAATCGTTCGTGATGTTTGGACATTCATAACTATATTTTAACCATTTGTCATTTGTTCTAGATTGGCCAGATTCAGCAGACTGTCACATAAAACCAGCAACACATTTTCACATTTAATGCAAGTAATGTTTATTTTCTGTTGACATAATTTGATCATAGTGTCAGCACGTTTGATCCCTTAAAACAAGAAACAATTGGCATATTTACAACAAAGTTATTCAATTGAAGAATGGAGTAAAAAATTGACCTGTATAGAACATTGTCCTGAAACGAGAAAATCAGTTCACAAATTTCGTGGTGGAACATTTAAAGTCTGTACACCACATTGTCCTCCAACACTCGACTGCCCAGTACAGGCTTCCAGTGTCTAAGTAGATCACACAACGTCACTTGAGGTTATACCAACGTACACAATACGAAGCGTGTCACACACAGAAACTGTCTTTGATATGATGCTGGGGTTTTGCTTGCATGGTGCCAACACACACCACAGGGAGTCTGACAGCGGGCCTACGGGAGCCTAGCAGCCACACGGGGAAAAGTTAAATTCATGCACAATACAAATCACACAACACAGGGGTATCCATAGAAATCTGCTGGGGCTTGAAACATAATCCATCAAAATCTTGCCAATGAAGACTAAGTACTTTCTGTTATTCATACTGATCCATTCACATATTATAAATGTAAAACAGCACATATCATCGAAGTTTACAAGGCATTGACTTGTGTTATTGCAGCTAAAACAACATGACTGAGACGATCTCCAAGGAGCAAATGTCATATTATAAATTACGCACCTTCATGTAAACACAATAAAAGTCATACTACAAAACATAACTAGTTCATCTACTAGGAATGTAACATTTTAACTTTTCACATATTACAAGAATACCAAAATACTGCAATTGTACAAAATATTTTCAGCGTATTTGGTAGCAACTTCTATACAATAAGCACTCGGCATACATTTAAAATTCGGCAACTTTCTCTTTTTTTCTTAAAAAAAGAAAAGAACATTATCCTGTATAAAATATTTCAATTGTAATACAATAACATGATAATACATATTACATTTTATTTTGTCATAAAAATTACCACAGAGCAAAGTGAACCATGTTTTAGACGAATCTCAAGCCCTGCATAGCAACATGTTTAAAGAACATTATGATAATTTCACATTCATTTTTCATTTCAAACATTGGCAGTAAAGTCAACTACAGTGCATGGACAATAATATGAAATAATACTGTCATTTTCAGTAACAAACATTATTATAATCATCATACATATGGCATCAATTTCGGTAAAAAAACAATCCCAGCATGACATAGCATAACCCCCATGTTGCACTCAATATTGATGATAGACATACATTTTATATTATCACAAGAACATAATGATACAACTTTGTGACTAACAACTTCTAAATGCTGCAAGGGAACAACAAACATCGGGGCACAACATAGTAATTTGTGTGACATAGATTAAAGAGTTAAAATCCACATGTACGCATTCAAATGATTTCACTGTGTACCAGAGCTTTCACAGGCCAAAGTGTACATCCATTCTATATATGCGACAAGATATAGATATATATACACCAGTGCAAAACTAGATGAACCCGACACTGTTTATAATATAACGAAATGAGAGTATGAACACAAGCAATTTCTTTTTCTTTCCTGTTTTTTTTTTTCATTAAATTTTTCAATTTTTTTTCCCCAAGGAAAAATATTCACATAATACAGCTAAGTTTCTTGAATAAATCTGGCCCTGTATAGGCTAAGGAACAACACACAGTGTGATAAAAGTGTGATTACAAACGGATGACCACCACACAAGTTTACCTGTTACCCTACAGGAGGAGGCAAAGCTTACGAGGCAGACCGCTGCGCTTCACGTCACAGGAACGGACTCTCGAGAAGGGTCCTGTCTGGATCCACTCCGAGCGTACGCACTGACACCTGGCAAAAACATCAACCAAGGCTAAACATTAGGCAGGATTCCTTAGACGTGTTTCGATGATGGATGAAGGTAATGATATGATTTAACAGATAGGTGCAGGGGTGTGAAGGCAATCAGTGGGAAGCAGTCATGGATTGTGAGTAAAGCAAAAGGTGATAACTTTGCAAATCATTTGGCCTTGTAGAGTCTCCATCCAAGAACTTTTGGATGATCCTGATCAACTTTTTGCGATAATTGGCCAAAAGGAAATGTATTTGGGACACCTACCTTTGAAACATTCAACTGACATCACATTAGCACGATCAATGCCGAGGGGAAGTCTTAGCATGCAACTCGGAATGGGACAAGCACTCACAAGTATAAATGATATTTGGGAAATGGACGGAGACAAAGCCATCCCTTCGGCTTTGATTTTTAAATTCTTTCAGATCTTTTCCACAACCAAAGACACAAAATAATTGTCAGTAATGAAGTAGAGAAATGTCCAGCGTTATCAGATAATAATCACATGACAGCATTAGATATCAAGACACGACAAATCAAGATGATGATTGATGGAATGAAGTGAGAAGACTTACCGTGGAAAGTGTTCGCTCAACCAGCGACACTCGATACTCTCCCCGGCTTGCCCCTAGTGCATCGTGGGATGCGGCTACGAGAGCACACGCCACCTAGGTACCTATCTATATCTAGCCGCTAACTTCACATAGTATTTCTCCATTGTATGTGTGTATACATGCCAATACGACAGATCCCATAATTATCAAACAAAACGCATTAAATTTGTACTCCCTACCCCCTCCCCCCAAAAAAATATATGCATATAGACGGTGTATAATTGTGACGGGCAACAACATGAACTAGATCATATTCAACAGCATCATACATCCGATAACAAGGCATCATAAAATATTGATGACATATAAGCAATCGAGACATGACAGGCATACAGAAGTATTCCGCAACAGCATAGCATAGTGAATCCAAATTCAGATATGTTTTCATAATTTCTCAGAATATATAAAACGCACAAAACATTTTCAACATGAAATCATGACACAGTAATATACAGAAGACTGGATTTTTAGCCTACTATGAATCCCGTATTTTTGCAGGAGTTGGGACGAGCGAGGGTTTTTCGGGCTGGGGAATTCCAGACGAACTCCGTAGTCGCCACACAGTGAGGCTCAAAGGTAGATCTATGGCAGGCTATTTACGAGAGGCAGAAATATACAGAACGGCAACAAAATTTCACAGATCAAGAGGGCAAAGCAACTGTGGCACATAGAATGTCCATGTGTTGCTTTGCCCAAACAGAACATATTATCAAGAGTATACATCATTTGTTCTCATAACGTACATGGTCATGTAAAAAATATTGGTATTTTATAAAGTACGAGGCGAAGGTAAGTGGAAAATGGGCAAAAACAGGGGAGCATCAATACATAAAACCTGAGATCAGAGGCCGACATCACAAAGTAAGGTATTTCAAACATGATAAATCGTGGCATCAACATAGCAAACACAACTTGGTGTCAATGGATCAAGATATAATGCAAACATGTCATCAAAATTCACGGATCACTGTAATCTACCTGCAATCATGTGCTGTTGTTTTCAAGAAGGATGCACCTGGATGTATGTTGCCTGACTGCTGCACACTAAGTATCAGAGCTAAGTCCCTCCTAGTATAGCTAACATCTCCCACTTGTCGATTTGCCTGCTCACCATAAGCTACCATACCGCGGTGGTTACCTTCTATGCGTGGTTACTGGCCCGGAGGCGCCGGGTTCTGGGAGGTCTGCTGGCCTGGTCCCCCGCCTCCGGACTGCTGTAGGATGGCCTGCGCATGGTAGTGCATCCCTTGCTGGCGGTAGTACTCTGCCCAGGCTGCGCTGTAGTCGGGCTGGCCCGTCGTCGGATTGATAGCTGTCACGAGGAAGAGGGATTCATTATTTCTCCAGCTATCTGCAAACACTTCACTGCCCAATATCATTATGTTTAACGGCAATAATCAAATTGGAATTTTCCCATTACAAGACAATTTTAATGGGCAGTTAACAGTTAGGCCTACTATCCATTGAATTCACGTATTTAAACAAGAAACATTTTAGAGAGAGCATGAACTTACTAGGGGTGGCGGTCTGGCCGGTAGTGGGCGGTCCAGATGATGGCTGTGGCTGGCTCTGGGGCGGCTGTTGCTGCTGCTGCTGTTGCTGTGGAGGCTGACCCGGCTGTTGCTGACCCGGTTGTTGTCCCATGTTGGGCTGCCCAGGCTGGCCCTGTCCACTATAGAACTGCTGGTAGTACGCTGCCCACGCCTGTGCATTGGCGTCAGCCGCCTGCTTGTCTGTGTGGGGACCAGGAAACGACAGACACAACTATTAGACGTCTATAGATTAAAATTCACACACTGAGAGTTTAAATAATCAATCATCTTAAAAGGATGTGTTCAGCAAACAGGCTCAACCCATCACATAGGAGAGAATAAGACTTTTTTATCTCGCTTCAGAATCATTTGATGTTTTATCAATAGTTCAGAGTGCATCAGTGTTCTTACTGGGGTCATTAGGAGCAGACTGGTTCCACTGGTTGTAAGCATTGCCCCAGCCCTGTGGTGCGTAGTTCTGTGGGCCGCCTTGTTGACTGAAAGTACAGCGAAATGCATTCATGTCTTCAGCATTCTTTTATGAACATATCATCACTCAATCGTGTACAGTCCATAATATGTAACGAGTGCGACCATTTTTTTTGTTCAGAAACCTGTTTGAAATAATTTTTGATAACCAATTTTTTTCCAAATCATGCAGAAAATGTTCAGCATGTACTTCGCAGTGAGCTCTGACTGGGCCATACTTACTGTTGAGGGCCGCCATACTGTCCACCATATTGTCCGTAGGGGTCATAACCTCCGGGACCCTGTCCGGGAGGGGGTCCGTGGCCTCCTGGACCGTTAGGACCATTTGGGGGCGGCTGTGGGTAGAAAATCACAGTTATCAATCAGTATATTTTTGTAGATTCTATTGTCCCAGTGTACCTGCTGGCTTTCTCATTGACTATTTTGACCATAGTTGGGATGCCTTGATGTTTTGACTCATAATGAAACCAAACACAATCACACTATCGCTGTTAATATGTATAATATGTATACATGTAGTAGCTCTCAAAAGCATCTGACTACAGTTCATAAAATGGTACAAAGTAATAAATCCACCAGCATGTGGTCGTTTGTATACGTACCACTCCAGCCTTTTCACTCATCATCCTAAGGGCCTGCTGGATCTGACCCGGGTCGCCGGACACTTTGAAAACACGTTCTCGGGGGTTGGGAGGCTGATTCCGCGACAACTCCACGTGTGCGCCAGACTGTCGATTGATCTCGCGAATCGTCTCGCCGCCTGTGTACAATTCACAACACTAAATTGTCAAGTGCTACATACAAATATGAACAGGAATGAAATATTTCCAGGGTTGCCCTAGATCTGGACAAAACACATGACATACTATAAACTAGTATTCGTAACGTACCTTTGCCAATGATAAGCCCACACTTGTCTGCAGGCACAGTGAAGTCTGTCTCATCCTGGAAGTCTCCACCAAACCGGTCACGACCTCCACCCGGACGACCGTCTCCAAATGAACCGTTGTGGTCATCCCCTCGGCCACGTCCGCGCCCGCGTCCTCCACCACCCTGTTCATTCTGACGCTGTCAGTATCGTAAAACCCACCATTCACCATGTAGATATCACAGGTGAATACTAGACTACCTGTCTCAGAACCGTTTAAGTCTTGAGAGTCGTACATTATTAGAGGTGTTCATTTACATGTTAAAGTTATTCTAGCGCCACAAGAAAAAGTCTTTACAGAGGGGAAAGTCTTTCTTGAGGGGGTCTTATCTGAGGGGGACCACTGTACTAGACTATGTATCTCCTAGCTTGAGAGCAGGGTGAGGTTTACTTACGTCTCTGGCGAGTGCAGTTTCCACGAGCTCGTTGATCATGCTGGCCGCTTGCTGGACTTTGTCCTGACCTCCAGTCACAGTACACATTCGCTCTGGTCCCTGGCCATCATCTGGCAAGCACAGACAAGTGCAAACATTGCCATACTGCTATTGGGGTTCTATTAAATCTGTGAAACTTGCATTGAACGAGAACAGGTAATTATGTGGCAAGGTCT
Organism: Terebella lapidaria; assembly: GCA_949152475.1. Classification (NCBI taxonomy): domain Eukaryota; kingdom Metazoa; phylum Annelida; class Polychaeta; order Terebellida; family Terebellidae; genus Terebella; species Terebella lapidaria. Next base: position 37,228,481 of record OX424566.1, read on the forward strand.
ACTATCAAACCCTGCTCATGAAATGACCAAAGTCACTTTGGCAGTGTTAGCGAATCCTTGCCGATAATATTGCACAACTTGACACCCAGAATGCATGGCAAAAGTCAGTCTGGGCTCTAATGTAGTGCTCTATGATCCATCCAAACACACAAATAAACAACACACCTTGTTTGAACTGGACCTTAGCGCCGGTTTCTGTTTGGATCTTCTTGATCATCTCTCCCCCACGACCGATTATAACACCCACTAGGTTACGAGGTACAGGGATTTCCATCTGGTTTCTCCTGTCCCCGTAGTCGTTGCCACCACCAAAGTCATCCTGACGACAGATTTTGGAAATAAAAGAATCAAAATCAGTACCTGTGCAACACCTGAGAAATAAATCTAGCTTGTGCTTCCTCATGTAGACTTCCTGATACTCAAAGCTGACATATCGACAAAATGACTTCATCAAACTTACATCTTTGCTGCTTATGAGCTCCATGACCATATCCCGCGCCATCTGCAAATAGGACCATGCATTGTTAGAAACGCTGAAGTACATGTGTAGTGTACTATATTTAATGGCAATACCCTGTCGAGTTATGGACTGTTGGGGAAGAGGGTTAGACAAAGTCACAAGTAATGGTGACCACATCAGCAGACTGCCCCACTGTATTCACTATAGCAGAGTTTCTACACCCAGAAGCAGAGGGATTGTTCAGGTTCTGGGCTCTAGGCTCTGCATTTCCAGATCAGTAGTTTTTGCAAAGTATAAATTCTAAACATTCAAAACATTTCGACATCACGCTCGGTGAATTCAATTCAACTACTTCGATCACCTTAAAATCAGTATTTGAAACGGATCAAGAACGACAAGAACTAACCTGACATTTAGCAGGTTCACCAGTGATTCTGAGCGGCTTGTCGTAGTTTGATGGCTGATTGCTGTCCTGAATCATCACCATCTTCACACCACATTTCTCCTGCAGAAATAAGACAAACAAATATATAGCAGTTGCTGGGATACTCTCAACGCCAACATCACTCAATCATTTTGTTGTTGTACACTAAAATTACGAATTTGACACCTTCTATTTTGACTTAAATTTCTCGAGTTTGATAACCAATGCTGACCTGTAAGTGTTTGATTGTTTCACCGCCTTTTCCAATGACGAGTCCTACTTTGGGTCCGGATACCATAATTTCCACCATGGAACCGCCATCGCCAACCTGGTTAGGGTCTGGCAAACCTCGAGGGAAGATACAGATAGATATACTCCGAAACACCATAGTAATTCATCAGCCGACTAATTAGTCTCAATCTGTATAGAATATTGATCAAACAAAAATATTCTGAGGAGAGTTTGTTGCTAAAACATACCTTGCCCCTTGGCAATAATTCTTGATATCATTTCTTTTGCGGCGCTGCAAATGAAAGAAAATTGCCATTACATGGTAAACATGACAAAGTTCCAGTAATGCAATGTTCAAGGTCACATTTAAGAAATCTTGACTCACTCTATAGACTCAGCGGAGCCAGTAAGTGTACAAGGTCGCTCTGGCATACCACCGCTGTCGGGAGCAAACTGTACTTTGCATCCTGTCTCAGCTTGTATGGCGGCTATCTGCTCTCCGCCTTTGCCGATAACTGCAAAAACAAATCACCGCAGTTTGTACAAATAGGCAAATGTTCAGGATCTGACACATGTGGTCAGAGTGGAGATACTATCATGCAGCATGACTTCAAGAGGACATTTTGTCATGTTTGACAATTATAAGCAATCCTAATTTCTGGAAAACGACTTCAGGTATAGACACCAGGTGTTACTGACAGGCCATAGACGTACAAATCCCAATGAACGATGCACTCACTAAGTCCAACCATGCGGTCAGGTACACTGTAGTTGTCGGTGGTGACCATTCCACCAAGGCCTCCGTGGCCTCCCAGTCCCATCCCGGCAGCCATTGGGGGCGGCAGGGTTTCGCGCGGCTGGCTGTTTTGCTCAATGCCGAGTTTAGCGTTGATTTGTGAAGCGGCGGCAGCGGCTGCTTGTGCGGCTTGTGACGATCTGACAACAGGTGAATAATGACATATGACACACGTCCATGCACTTACTACTTCATAAAGTCCAGATAACTCTGGACTAGGCACTGAAAGATATTGTCCAAAGAAATTTGTTACATGTATTTTTGTTTATACGAAATATGAGCTATCTCACCTCTGTTGATCAGCGATTGCTCTAAGTTGGGCTCCAATTGCTGCAAATAAACATGAACGCCAATGCAAAGAACAATCAAAAGGAATTCTCAAATCGCTGGCACCTCAATCTTCAAAGAACTGCTTTGCTTGAAGATGACACATGGTGTAAGAACAATACAAACAGCAAATACAACAGAAACAACTTATGAGCGTTGGGCGAGGGGGAAAACTTACGGTCGTTGAGTGCAGCTATCTTCTTTGCGTCTGGCTGATTATCTGTGAACAGAACAGACCAATTCTGTGGATTTAACTGGAGTTGCTTCTTAGTCCACTGGAAGCCCAAAACGTGACATAACAACCGCAAGTATGCAAGTCACGAGGGTTCTGGACATTTTCGGCTAAGTTTGAACGTGAAACATGCTTACTAAAAACACAACAACTATTTACTTGTGTAACATCATTAAGTATATTAGTTTCATTGTTAAATTTCACATTTATAATACAGAATGTTGTGTACATGTGAAATCTACATGGTTAGGTATATAATTTATGTGCACAAAACTAATTTCCACCTTGATGTTTGCCATGAGTAAGTTTCATGAACTGCATTACAGGAAAATAACTGCTCCAAACTATAAACTGTTCCTAAATATGTCCACTGGAGATTTTGAGCACAATAGTGTCACAGCAAACAGCAAGGAGAAAATTCACCTGTTGACTTATCTAAGTGGCCAGAAATAGAAAGCATGTGTGGGTAGGCTACTTGGGGATAAATACTTGTTCCGAACACCTGTCCCGTAACATACAGACTGAGCATTAACTGAATCGATTCAAGTTGTCTGGACAGTAAACAAGACATAAACTTTTGGAATACAACGTTCTGAAATTGAGATCTGCAAGATATTTCAGAAACAAATACTTAAGCCCCAGTTGCCTATCGATGAAAGCCGGTCCAGACAATACTTTAGAACTCTTATATTTTTTTTAATTTTGTGGGCTCATGTTATCGTTTTTTGGATTCCAAACCAAGGTTTAAATGGTGAATCAACCATGCATTATTGCGGTAACATGAGGGCAATATTGCTAACTTGAACTTTCTTCTTCATTACAATATGAATACTGGTAAAAAGCATTAATCATGCCTGAATTATCACAATGCTTAGTAATGTACAAAGCCATAAACTTCACATCATCAGTGTGGTCATGTCTCAACTATTGGAGTGTTAGTACTAGACCACAAGCATGTCTGCATGTAATATCCATATCAAACAAGTTCCATCAACTTATAAATTCCAAACTTCTAAAGAAACTTCGAAGCATTGTGCTAAAGAAGCAAAACTGTATGTACATTTCACAATATGCATATAAAACAGAAAAAAAAAAATTAGAGAATGGAATATAATTGTTTAGCAAGTATATATTATTTGAAACAAGCATTTAGCAATGTAATCCCTAAATCATACGCCTCTGACCCTCACTGGTTACGAATACAACAGAACAAAAATAACCAAAACCCAACACAATCAAATGCAAAAACAAAACTTGTATCACCACACAAATTAATACCTAGTATTCACAGTAACAGAATATAAAAAGACAAGACATGCATTCGTTTTCAACACAACAAATTTTTTTCAGAGCTATTTTTGCCAACTTCAGTGCTCTGTTGTTCTCTGACCAGTGCACAGTGACAATTGTTAGTGGGACTATGGCTACATGGTTTGATATGGTTCGGGTCAAGGCTATACGGAGTACAAGGCCTGTTGTCAACCTGTGGCATGTCTGGAGCAGCCCTCACCTGAAGTACCTTCAAAGGGCCTCTTCATCGCAGATGGCTCACCATCTGATGTAGGTTGTGTGTTGATTTTTGCAGCAATCTGAATGAAAGCAAGTTTCAAGAATGTAAAACAAACTTTTGAAAATATATATTCTGCATTGAACTTTAAAAACAATTCCTTTGATGGTGAAACAAATCGACAACGGTAAATGTGTCGACAAACTAATTGACCTATCCCAAATCCAGTTTGTCTTTATAAGTTATTTTCGATGTTTTCTGCAAAACGTTGATATTGGCCAAAGAGAAGTATTCTGACGTATTTTGTGTAACTCGGGACAACTTTTGGGGGCATTTGGGATAGGCCAATTGATCACATTTATAACAGCAATTCGAAAACAAACTTTTACATTTCAGTGTAATAGGAAGTAACCCTGCACTGGCACGACAATGACGACATATCGATACATACGTGAGAAACGATTATCGATAGGGAATTTTGAAAATCGATAGTTGAAATCATGCTAATTTCGTATCATGCTTCCCTCTGGTAACCTGAGTTTGGCTATTTCCGTGTAACAGTTACATACCAGTTCATGTCCAATCATTATTCCCATCAAATTTGACACGGAAAAGTGGAGCACATGTTCAATGTAGTGGGCAATCATATTTCTCTATGCCAATCAATGACAATGATGGGGTAATCAGTGGCACAAAATGATACAGCTAAAAAGAACATCTGGTGTGTAATAAAGAACACTTTTCTATCATAACAAATTGTCATTCTGGATTCTAAAAGTGGGAAATTAGTTGGTAATAAAATTGAGTGATCAAGATTTGAGATGTGAAGATGGATCGTCTAGATAATATCTACCACACGTCTCAAACGTTCCGAGATAAACTCATTCTAGCAAAAATTCAAAGTGGTGGTAGACTCTAGATTATTTTTGTTTTTTTAGCTGATCAATTTGAAACCATTTTGGTCTTGGGAAGTCTGACGGCATGAATGAAGTGTTGAAAATGCAACAACTTGAACAAGACAACATGGCGGAAGCATCGTGCGTGGCGTCGGTCTGAAACGACGGTAATTTTGTAATTGCGTTATCATTCATATCTTTGCAATTCATGGTCAAAATACCTGTCTAGCTCTTGCTAGAGCATCTGCAAATGCTGATTGCGGGTCGCCGGAACCCGATTGACTTGGAGGAGCAACGGCAGAATAATTCATATTTCGACCACACTTCACTGGCAGTTTTCTTGGTGGTCTGAAAACGTGCCGCTCTCACCAGTGACGCGACGAATTTCGCGCTCTCTGATTGGCTGAAAATCCGCATGAAAATAAAGCGAACAACTCAAGATATTATCAAAGTCTGATTTTAATACATTTATACAAATAAGATAATATTTACTAAATTTATATACATAATAGGTGCTAAAATATCTCCATACTTCATTTTTGATGTTTAGTGACCAATGAAACCGGGTAATACTTTCACTGCGTTTACTTGAAGAAGTGCGAAATGTTGATCAGAAAAACGAATTTTTTAAATATTGCATTTCATTTCATATACGAGATGAAAGATTGATTGAACATTATATGATTTTCGTGTGATTCTCATTTTGATTCTCAGATATGCGTAGAGTTAAGCGTAGGCCTACATACTGCAAGAAAATTGTATTCAAGCAACTTGCACACGTGTGATGGAAAATTCGTGTTGTGTCACAATAATATGGTATGTATTCAATACGTAGGCTATACCTAGCTCTCATTCGATAAAGTTGACCTCAACTCTCATGGGGCTAGCTAAACTGAAATGTGTAAATTGTCCCTTGTAGACAAAACACTTGTAGTGCTAAGGCTTGTATGAGCATATAGGGAGACTTACAAGTATATGTTGGATATGTAAGGTTTGACGCCCGCCACCTAACTTGTTTACACCAGTTTTTGACGATATTTTTGCGATGCTAAATGGTATCGTTCTATAACTTGGCATACTTCACTTCGAAGACAAACGGCAATTTTATACCAAATTTCAGACTTCTATAGCAATAATGCAAGAAGTTGGCAATCTACCCCAATGTTAAATTTCAGCCAAAAACGGGATCTCGAGAATCTGAGCTTATTCCAGGATTTGATCCTGTTAACATCTATCAGGAATCAGAGTATTGTTGTAATTTTAGACCAGACACCACATTGGGGTGTAATCTACACAAACATGTTGATTTTGAAAGATTACGCCTCTACAAAACCGAGCAAATGCACAAAATTGTGTGCGGACCCAGAAATCAAATGACAGGGCTAAATTTAACATTGGGGTAGATTGCCATCGTTTTCAATTTTCTTGATAGAAGTCTCAAATTTGGTAGGGAATTGTCGTTTGACTCTCAGGTGAACTATGCCAAGTTATAGAACGATAGCATTTAGCATCGCAAAAATATCACCGAAAAACTGTGTAAACGAGTTAGAAAAATCAGAGTATAGGGCGCAAGCACTCCGCATCTGGGAAGGTCACTACAACCAGGTAATAGTCTGCCGAACGAATCCGTCTGGATACATTACTCAGATATTGCATCTTCACAGTCATGTAGCAATATTCACGGGCTGAACTAACAGTCATGTAGCCTGGTGTGTCGAGCCCGGGAGCCACACGTACGTGAGTGTGCTGCTGGCCGGCCTCGCTCGGACGGTCCACCATCCCCTCATTTTCCTTTAATCATATTTCAAGGACCATATCCCCCGAGGAAGACGGGATAGGCTGTGGTAGAGTTTCACCTTTGTGTGGACCATCAGCAAGACTGGGCCCAAATATTCGTTAAATGGGAAGCAACCCCATATGGCTCCTGTTCTCGGTCGCAATGGGCAGCATACGTGTGTAGTAGGCCTACTAAGGACGTGTAGCCTATGTGTGTGATAGGTCAGCTTATCTGAAATGCTAACCTTGGCCAGCACTACACTACACAAATTCAGGTCCTCTGTAAACAATGTGGAATGCCTTTATGGTTTTAGCAGATTTTTTCTTTCTTTTTCTTTTTTTTCCTCTGCTGTTTTGGTTTCCACGTTATATTTTTATTTTGTCTCGATGTGTGGAAGAAATATATTCATTTCGAGTTGGCTCCGGGCTTCGCGAGGTCTCTGGGGAAGAAATCAAGGCTGATTGTGAGACTTTGTTATAACTTAAAAAGTATTCAGGCAATGGCTTCGAAAATTGAAGGTTTATATACCACTTGCGAAGATTATGTATGGATTTTGGGATTTCCATCGAACAATGGTGGTTGTTCCAACGGGCTTGAAAGAATTTTTCGCTGATTCATCCTTGACGCTTCCTGCATATCTTGAACACGGTGCATCACAGAGCAAAACAGAGGTTTGTTTCAGACACGTTGCCCTAGACAAACATCTCTAATACCCCACGCATTATATACAAACTAGACATAAAAGCCTATAGGTTTTGTGGCATCCCCCAATTTTTCTTTTCTTTTCTAATTGTGAAACTACACTGATATTATAATATATGTACACAGGATAATCAAACACATGTAGAGAGTTCAAATTATAGCAGTTGCTCACTAGACAAATGCCCATCAGATATTTTCTTTTTATCATATTTCAAGGACATCTCAATAAGTATTAAATGTACAGACATGACAGATGTTCAACTGAAAATTTCTACATTCTTAATATAAGCAGAAGGGAACTTGTTCTGGGTTCTGGCTAAGTAAAACAATGAAAATTTCGTCACTGCATGTGAAATACAGCTAAGAAACTTTCAAACAAAACAATGCATGTAGTTTCAACCATTTAAACCATACTTGCATTGTTCTCGTAGGTGTTTAAACAATGAGGAATGTTGACCTGCCGGTCACGACTGAGTAGTTTTCTGTATGGTTTAAAATAGAGACACCCCTTGAGTAACAGGGAGTTTCTTTAAAAAACACAGTGAATGGTACATGTATACAAATTGAGAATTACTTCAAAAAGCGAGTATAATAATACTTGTTATCGTTCACACCCGTCATTCACAATAATAAAAACTGGTACCAACCAAAGTTTTCCGGAAATTCCTCTCCATGTGGAATATAATGTGCACAAAATGGATATCATGGTCCAGAAAAAACCGGAAACGTTCCTTCGCCCTTGCAGATTTACGAACCGCGCCCTTACAGCGGAAATTTTTCACTGCACCGTTTACACCCAGTGACAATCCGAAGAAAATCGCCATCAAAGCAACTGCCTTCGAAAACAGACACATTTCTTTGAAAACTATATTCCATATTAAACATGCGAAATTAACTGAATGAGACGTACTCACATCAAATGTTATGACTACAACCAGTCCTTTGGGAGAATTTTGCTCATTTGAACAGGCGGTTCACGCGTAAATACAGGAACTGTATCCATCACACGCAGATGTAAACAAAGCATAAAAGTGCAAAAAGGACTGACAATTCCACGCACACCACCGTCATCACTGATAATTTTCTCATAACTACATATATGCAAAATATTCGCTCACATGTGAAAGGTGATTTGGGATTGTGCAATAGGCTTTTCAATTGTAATCAGTGAAGTGTGATAAACAAAACATAGAATAATGAATAATGACAGATAGGCCACACAAACATAGAAATAACCCAGGATAATATTTTTTGGGTCTTCATTGAAATTTTGGAAACATAATTCTTGAATCCCTAATAAATTTTGTGACCAGTGTATAAATATATCAAGTTTTCCACCATTCAAAATTTAGGTCCTACCACTTATCATATTTGGCACAAGACATAATCAGTATCTGGTTACGTTGTTGGTTGTCATGATCACCAGTCTTGGGATACAGGCCTATTTCATATAGCAACCGCGTTTGCTAGGGGTTTGAAAATGCCATAAATATCATCCCCCTCCCACCTAAAATGAGCGACGGGAAAGAAGAAAAACAGTGGAACAGAAGAAAAAAGGAAGGTAAAATCACAACGGATAGCGAAATTCAATGGAACGTTTCGCTGTATTAGGGTGTGTGTTTCTGATAGTGTTTTGATTCAACACCGTGTATCGCGCACTTGCCACACCCCCCACGAAGACTCGACTTCTGTCAGTCCCACTCCCAATCTGATCAGCCCACATGGCCTTCATCGGCTCCTTGTTTACAAGCGGCGCACGAAGCGGTTGTAGGATCGCATCGAAAACTGCACGAGTAGCAAGCCGTATTAGTGGAAGGAAAGCCTTCGAAACATCGCAATCACTTCAGATCTTTGCAGGAAATACGTTTCGCACTGAAACTGGTATGAATTCATGTATGAAGGGTGATCTGAGGACATGTGACATGAATTATATTATTTTTATCCATGTCCATGACCATGTCAACAGACCATGGCCATGGCATGAGTCCACCCTGTCCACTGGTCCATGACCAGACATGATTGATCAATCAGTATGGAAAACCGGTAGCGAATTGCGAATGCATTTCCTTGGATGCACCTTTGTTTACTGACAGCTGGTGACGATAGTTCCTTTTTTTTGTATATTGTACAGGCGTATTGCTATTGGTCCAAATACAGTGGATACTGTGTTAAAGACCACCTGGTTTGAGAGACCACCCTGTGTTTTAAGACCATTCCACTTGGTCCCAAGTGGCTTTTTATCATGTGAATGAACCTGTCATGAGAGACCACCTGTCATATTTTTGAGGTCCCTTGGGTGGTCTCAAAACACAGGATCCACTGTAGTAGCATGGCGAGCAAGAACTCCTGCAGCAGCCCGTGCAAAAATGAGGTCAAACTTGAGGTCAAATTCAATAAAATCTCTGAATGAAATACCTACAGTCGTATATCCTTCAATCCCCATTATCTTTTTATAATGATTCAAATAACATAAACGTGTGGATCGGTATATTATTCGGTGGTTTAATAAATTGGACCTCAAGACAAGTTTGACCTCATTTTTGTGCGCGCTGCTGAAGAGGTCTTGCTCTGGCTCGCAGTGCTACTATTAGGACCAATATGATAATTCACTTTCTCCAACCGTGCTGCAATCCAGCTGTGATTAAAAGGGGACTAAATTCAAACGTTATAAGGTTCATTAGAAAATGAACTGTACAACACTGACTTATCGTTATCAATTTTAGAGGAATCCAGCGAATAACACATTTCCCCAATACCAATATGGCGACCATATACCACCTTATATACGTGTGAGGAGCCAGCCCACGTGCACCTACAAACTGAGCTATTTCTGAGCAACTACTTTACCTTTATCACTGCCATCAATCAGTCAGAACCACTTACAATGTAGCCCGTATCACACCATCAACCAATACCAGGTACTGTGTCATGCATACAACGACACAGAAGAGAAAGTGTGTTTGCATAACGTCCACCACTTGAGATCTTAATTGAAGACCAGTATGAAGTTTGTAGTATCTAGAATACACACAACATTACCGTGCTTCAGTACTATGTAATCTACGTACAGGTAGTATGTGTACTCACTATAACAATAAGTTGTATTCCTGGCCTGTTGGACTCATTTGTCATGTTTGTATGGAGTTGATCGATTCTCACAAATCCATTGCTTGTATAGCAAATAAAATTCAGCTATTAATTATGTTCAACCAGTTTGGTTTTACGATTAAGCAGTTGTAAACATATTTTTCAGTGCTGCGCACGATGTCGTCCAAAACGTTGTTCACGGAGCTATTCGCGGAGAACGCTGATCCGAGTAGTGACATCATCAATCTTGTCCAGGGTGCCCCAGGGATCCGACACCTGATCCAGGCTAAAGATGTACTCAAAGCCGCCACTGACAAAATGCTGGTTAGTTGACATGGCTAGTGGGGTTGATCAATAGTGGCAAGGTGGCATGATTGTGTTACACAGAGTTCTCGTTATTAATGAGAAGATCATTGTACTTGGTACATAATTATATTAGTATGTATAAATTGAAATTACATGTTCTGAGAAAAGTTTTGAAGTGTGAGTGATGTTAGTTGCTGGGTATTGATCTGTGTTCACGTAATTTGTGCATGTTTTGTAGCATTTCTGAGGTATACAGTTATCATGGTTATCTAGAAGTGTTCTTGCTTTTATAGCAGTGACATTATTGTGTAGCGGTGACGTTATGACAATTCTGCATGCACACTTGAAAAAATATTATTACAAATGGAAATGAGTAATAATAATAGGCTGTACAATTTCAAAGCAGAATTATTAGTACCTCCTCCTCAGTGCTGTCATACACTGTCATACACTGATGTCCATGACTTGCAGACAGACCCGCGAGCAATCACCGATGCTTACGTCATGCAGTACGGGCCTCGACTGGGCAGTGACTACGCTAGAGATAGCATGGCCAAGTTCCTGTCTGATGGCTATGGCACCTCAGTCAAACGGTCAGAAATGTGTACTCCATCTGAGACATTTCTATTCCAGTAAATGGATGCTCCACTCAAGTTGTGAAATTCCCAAGTGCTCGTTTGGAACGTAATGTTTTCACTTTCGACCTTTCCCGTCATCACTAAACATGCTAAATAATGAACAAGTGTTCTCCATTTACATCTCTGGTAAATAATCTCCACATATTGATGGTTGTCATGGTTACCCACCCCCAGGGATGACATAGTGATCACGGGTGGCGCCACCCAGGGGCTGTCTCTGGTCTGCACACACTTCCTCAGAGAAGGCGATACGGTATTCGTGGAGGACCCAACTTACTTCATCGCCATCATGATGCTCAAAAATGACCTGAAAATGAATGTTGTCCCAGGTACGAATGGATGGAAGCTCTTCCCAAGCTTGTCTTATGTTAGGAAGATAGAGTGTGATGCATCGTTGTGGCTACCAATGCCAGTATATGTAGTTGGGAAATTTCACTGGAAAAAAGACACTCGAAGACTCTGTTCCTATTCAGTGTGAAATATACCTAACTATTACTGCTTGACCCACAGTTCCGTCTGATGAGAACGGTGTAGATGTTGATGCGTATGAAAAGTTGCTGGAACAGTATATCGGCAATGGATCAGGCACTGACCAAAAACCATTTCGTGGGATGCTATATCTCATTCCAACCTACAATAACCCGCGGGGTTACTGTTTGTCAGAAGGTATGTGTTTGTACCTACCTGGTAACTAGTTTCTGTGTTGATGGCGTAGGTATGTTTAGTGCCTACACATACACAAATTGTTGTAAAGAATACCGTAATTGTCAGAACTGTATAGTATGGGCAATAAATACAATTATATTGTCTTAGTATGAAGGATAATATTTATTGTTTACTCGCAAAAATATCAATATCTTTGATTCTTATTATTGCTTGTAAAAAACGGACCTTTGAGGAACGATTGCATGGCAGATATCAGCCACCATAATATCCTGCTTCTTGCCTTGACAGAGCGAAGCAAGCGACTTGTACAACTTGCCAGAAAATATGATGTGCTCAACTTCTGTGATGATGTTTATAACTTGTTACACTTTGATGTCAACACAAGGGCACCTCAGCGATTCTTGACTTACGACAATCCGTACGTATTGATTGGTATCAGATCCATAGAGTTTAGCACAGATTGTTTTGTGATGGAGACGACTCTTTGATTCATTGCATGTACATGTATATCACAGGTCAGACCCGGACTTCAAAGGTCACACAATTTCCAATGGTACATTTGCCAAAATCCTCTCACCTGCCCTTCGCTTGGGCTGGTATGAATCCAGTCCAAGAATCGTTGAAAGTCTGCGCAAAAGGTTTGTGCTTTGGCAGTGTGAATGAATGTGGAATATTTACACTTTTGGAGAGCTATCATTTATAAACTTGTACGAGTTGAACTGATATACATTGCAATGGGCAGAAAAAGGCCTGTATCAGATTTTAGCACAAAACAAAATACTGGTACACCACATACATTCCCATTCTTGGGTGTCCTCCTTTTGTCCTCAGTAACATATTGTGGAGTGCTGGGTGTACAAACCACTACACTGCCGAGCTGATCGCCGTGGCAATAGAACTCGGTCTGCTGCAGAAAAACATCAGGGAACTGAACATTGAGTACCAGGTGAGAATAATCTGTTATATAAGTTTGATACACCATTCCATTGTCTGTATAGGTTGCTTGCAACATACTGTGTTTTGAGTTATGTACAGTACAAACCGCGCCGAAGGGCACCAAAATGTGCGCCTGATAAAATGAGCATCGCGCATCACCTTAGCACTGAATCATATTGCGCATTGAGCAATGCTCACACTCTTTTCGTTCAAGCTAGCCCCGGCGCGCCAGGAAACAGAGTTACACGTTTGTGGCGCGCATGCATCAATGACGATGCGCGCCACAAGGAAATGCACGTATTTGCTGTCAATATTTGTATGGACGCTCCTGTAATATTCGAAACTAAATGATGGATGACTGAATGTCAAATGTGCTGCCATCTGCTGCACAAACAGAGAAAAACGCTAGTGACGGGAAGTGAATGAATTCGTGAAAGATGCAATTGAGAAACTCTCCATTCCATGCGAGCTTTATTCGAATAATTAGACTCTGGCGCAATACCAGCAATGCGCATTGAGCCCCAAATTCAGGCACGTGATGGCGCAAAGTAAAATGCTCGCCAAAACAATGGACAATGCTCGCATTGAGTTCGCCTACAATTGTTACTGGCGCACATTGATGGTACCCTTAGGCGCGGTTTGTACTGTAATAGAGTTTGGGATATTCAAGTTTTCTTTGCTTCATTCATCAGTTGAAAGATATTGATTTTTTTTTGGTTTTCAGAAAAAAGTTGCCAACTTGTGTGCATTTTTCAAGGAAAATTATCCAGAAAGTGTCAAGTTCAATCATATACAGGTAATTAAAATGTTTTCCAGGTTCGAAGATATTCCTAAAATTATTGTACAAATTAGACTGAATGAGTGTTCTGAACTTCTGATGCATAAAGTTTGTTTGATTTCTATTTGTCCAGGGTGGGTATTTCATCTGGATTCAGCTCCCAGCAGGCTGTAAAGGTGTGGAGGTCGCCAAACTTGCACTGGAGAAATACAAAGTCCGGGTCATGCCAGGATCGAGGTACTGATCCGGGTCATTGCACCTCAGCTACAAGTACAATCATTTGATTAAGTCTAAATGATAAAATCATTCATAATATGAAGTGGCCTTAAATGTAGACGTATCTGTTAATATAAGATGTGAATTTAGATACTAGGAATCATTGATATCTATAGTTTAATGTAGGCCGTTGGGTTGAATATTCCCAAACACAGTCTTTGTCCTATTTAATACCTTGATTGTTAGATTTATATCAACTTGTTACCATAGTTACCATAGTGTATCTCATTCCGCTGTCCTTCCCCTGTTCAGCTGTTCTCCACAGGGTAACTTCCAGAACTGCCTGCGGATGTCAATCAGTTACCAGGATGAAGACCGGCTGCTGGAGGGGGCGAGGCGTGTCGGCGAGGCGATAAAGGAGGCTCTAGCACAGTGAGCAGCCCGCGGCCTTCAAAGATCTGCACTGTTGGGTGTCTGCCATGGACAGAGAGTGAATGATATTCATTGTGGATAGGTGGGATTTTAGCTCTTTAACAGGGATATATTGAGTTGTGAAAAGCGAACATGGGTAGAATTATTGTGCATAGAGAGCGCAAAGCGTTAATCCAAATGGTGCATTATAATAGGAATAGGAATTCTAACATGCGTGCATTGTAAAATTTGTATCAGCAATACTTGATATTATTGTTGTGTTCAATCACTATACTTGTACATTTATATATATATAAGACTAAATTTAAAACATTATCCAATAATGGTTTGAGGGATGCCTCTCACTAATTTGACTTATCAATTGACATGATTAACACTCATATCTCTGTTCACTTGGGGTATTCGGTTGTATTAGCTTTGCTGTTATAGGGAAGTATTCGATAAGAGATAGAGACGGGTTAGATTCAATTATGATATATCATGTCAGAAATAGGGGAAAAGTCATTAAGGTATTTGAAAGTATTTTATTAACCGCCATTGTTTATACATTTGCCACGAGGGCATAACATTGTTAGTGAAAAAGCGTCACTGCTAGGAGTACCTTGAAGTGCTGTTGTTTTTTGCCACAAAGTGCTTTTCAACATAAATGTGGATAAGCAGTGCCACACATATTGTTATTAGTTGTGGTTGAAAACAAAATATTGAAAAAATAAATAGCAACTATTAATACCAATATGATTGATGTTTCTATTTACATACATTATACATGTAGATACATTAGGATACATGTACGTACTGTGGACCCGTGTTTGAGACCAGCGGCCATAGAGCCCCAAAACATATTGATAGCTGCTGGTGTTCACACGGCAGAGGCCATATTTAACCGTGTGAAGCATTTTAACATGGGTTCACTGTATCCTTGTAAGCAACAGTGTAGGAGATAGAATTGAAATGCTTGTTTGGGGATTTTAAACAAAGTTTATACAAAAGCAAGAAAGAATAGAAATTCACATCAAGAAGCATGCAGAACATTTGTCAGACAAAGCAAAAAAAAATATTCTGACATGTAATAAATTGATGAATTCTGCTATAAGAAAATGCAAGACAAAACATACTGTCAACCATAGCTTTATAGCCTTTAATGCATCTTATTGGTAAAGTCGGCGTCATTCAAATCTGACCAACTGTTTGTCTGCGATAATTAATTTAAAAAATTTTTTTTCACAGCCCGTAATTCTTAGCGTGCTATTCGGGTTTGAAATTTCAGAAAGATTGGAAAGTAAACAAAAAAGAGCCCATTTGTTTATACATGCTTTAGATATGAATGCTTTAGATATGAATGCTATGGAAGTTGGTAGTGGTCCAAGGCCAGTTTCACCAGAATTGACTATACGAAATGGTTTCATATAATATGGAAATAAGGTTTCATTATAATCTTTTCAGTGCTTTTTTTCATACAGTATATGTTTTCCTGTTTCTGTTTATTTGTTCTCATTGTCATAATTGTCGAATTTCATGTGTATTAGAAATAAATTCATTCATTCATCAGGCCAAATACATGTAGGCAACTGGTAACTATTTCAGTTACTGCAACTATTAATTCATAGCATGATGAAAGTTGCTGAAATTTCAGAAAGTTAACTTAAAAACTGTAGATATTATCATGAAAACACATTGGGTCAGGGTTGAATGATGCTGACTATAGCTCTGGATGCTCAGTGGGATCACCAGATGGGACTCCGACCCGGGTGTTACTGCGCAGCTCTGCGGCCCTAGAGGCTAGCAATACTGGTTATGGGGTCACTTCTTGAATCTAGCAAGCAATATGGCTGGATTTCCGAACGGCAATTGGTCCTGATAAAATGGTGTGTCCTGACCCACTGTGGGTCCTGAGTCATCATATTTATATTGCTGAACCCATCACTGTCATTGATTATTAGGCCTAGTCATATGGAACCAAAAATTTGCCCACGAGATTCGACAGGTTCCTCCCTCCGTGGTAAATTACTGAATTTAATATTCTCGAAGCTGAACATTATGAAAGTTTTATGATCCACTTCGTGCAAGCAAAAGACATTCCTTGAAAAAGAAATGCAAAGGAGAAAGTAAACCGCTCATTGGTGAGGGGTAGAGAATGATTTGCAAACAATGCACTTGTGATCATGTGACCAGAATGTTTGCAAGAAGACATCTGTTGACCACGTTCAACATTTTGTGTTTCCCAGTCAAAAACAGCAACGTGAAGAGGCAGATAACGTCTGGTAACACTTGAAAATTATTAAATAACAGTTTATTGAACAAATAATTTTGTAACATGAATGTGTCATAAAGTATAAACTCGTGGCTTGATCAATCACTAATCAACAGTTCAATACATACCAGCCTGAGCGACGCGGAGCTCAGGCTGAATACATACTAGCATCATGAACATAGGGCCCATACATCCACACGTGTATTTCATAACCAGTTGGGAAGAATCCCATTTGGTGGCATATATGCCCAAATGGGATATATGCCACCAAATGGGTATACTTCCTGTATACCCAAATGGGATATACCTGAGAGCTTGGTGGCAGTTCCGTGGTCATACTCATTGGGGGACTCATGGGGCCTGGGTATTCATTCATTTTAATGGATATATAGCAATTGATTCATTTTCATTTGTGATTGGTTTTAATTTCACACTGTCTGTCCAATTTATTGCTGGGACATGGGATCTTTCCTGAATAAAGATTATTTTGCTGTGTAAACCTGTTTAGATGTAGTCAGTCAAACAAAAACAAAGTATGTCTTATGTATCAAAAATTTTCTCAACCCATACATCCATGTTTATCATAAAAAGTACTGTCATTTCACACCACTGAACTAAACTGGGCTGTGAAGATGGAAAAGACACCAAACTCTTCAAAAAGTATATCAGGTTTTTCTTATCAATTATTTTGACAAAACCCCAAACCCCCTCCGTTCCCAAGCATCTGGATCCAGCTACATGGGACGAAGCCCTCAGGTATATCCCGTTTGGGTATACAGGAAGTATACCCAGTTGGTGGCATATATCCCGTCTGGGCATATATGCCACCAAATGGGATTCTTCCCAACTGATAACGGGGGGGGGGGGGGGGGGGGATAAGGATCCGTATTTATAACAATAATTATTAAAGTATACACATCATGATAATAATTTTTCTTTTCTGTCCTGTGCACTGCAGTCTGTTACCACTGTACGTACCAGTGTCGACTAAGGCTCAGATCTCAAGAGCTCAGATCACAACAGAGATCCCGAGGGATTTTTGTTAGTCACAGACATTGAACCAAACACAGTTTTATCCCGATTATAACATGGCATCCTGACGTGTTGGTTTCTTTCAATCTTCAATGAAAATGATCAACAAACCTGGTTTATTTTCCATGTCAAACAACTTTCCGTTGTTGTTGCAGTTTGCTTGGCTGCGTAGCGCCAGGGTTCATTTGCATATCGATCAAATACGCCCATGTGAGTGGTCAGTTTTAATTTAAGTTTTCCACCTCAATCTCTGTACTCGATTAGAAACCGCTGTTGGCCGTTTCAGAATACGGAAAGACGTTTCTGTCACAGCAATGCCATGTTATAATATATGATATAAATCAGTGATACACTGTAACCTCCATCAGTAAACCAAATAGGTACAAATTTCTGTATTTTAGTGTTGTAAATTGAAATTTTTGACTAAAATGACAATTATTGAGCATTAAACTAATTTTTCCTTCTAACAAAGTGTATGTAAATGATAGACCTACCAACGGTTTGGAAAAGAAAACCTAGGTCCTCAACTATGTTGAATATATTTCATTGATGAAAATGATATTAAACTAATTTCGATTCAGATTTTGTGTGTCAGGGAAATTATGAACTCACAATATTTATACACCAAACACACCAATAATGAATATTGGCATGTACCTGTATGTGAAAACTGGCATGCGCCTGTACATGTATGTGATTGTTGGGGTACGCCTGTGTTCGATTATAGGTGCATGCGCCTCTATGTGAATGAAAATGTTTTTCAGAACGTCTCTCAAAAGGCGAAAATCTGCTTATAGGCACATGCGCCTCTAAGCGTGTCAGTACGGTAGGGGCACCCAGCTCAGAGACATGATGATGCTGGTTAGGGCTAGCCCTGAAGACCTGAAAGCCTGTGTCTTTCTGTTTTTCAGGGCTAGTTAAGGCTTACAGGTAACTTTCAATTGGGGAGGTATGTTTGCAAGGAATGAGGTATGTTTAACCATATTCTTTCTTTCTATTGATGACCTTGAATTTGACCTGGGATGACCTCGGAAGGTCAAAGTCAAGGTCATGTATATTTCAATGTATATATTTTTCTTTCGAAAATTGTCTGAAAACTTCCTTTCTAAATCAGCCCATAAACTTCATGTTTATGAAAGTACATTAGTGTTGGGAATTGAAATGTCTGACCATGTTTGATGGTTGAAATTTGTTTTCAATCGATCATCGAATATTGTTTGAGACCTAATTGTATGTACAGTCACATTATTTTGCTTGTCCTGATGTCCAAAAAAAATCAACGACATTTCATTTTCTCTGTCCTGTTCGAATTCCGTCATCAAGCCCACCATGCTTGCATGTACTTTGTTATGAACACTGCCAAAAAGAGAGGAAAACAGTTTCTTGGATCTCGGAAGTTATCAGAGGAAGTTATGATAAAATAAGTTATGGTCATGTTTGGTTCGAATATTGTATTTTTCAAAAACGTAATCGATAATTTAATTGAAGACAGTTTCAATCAATCAACAAAGACAAACGATGATTGATCCCATCACTAAAGTATTCCGGACTGATTTGATGGAATTGCTTGAAATCAGCCATTTTGGCTCAAACTGGTCTCAAAGAGGGTTTTTTTCTATGTGAGATGAAATTCTTTGTAGACACAAAATTGATGCCAGTTTATTGTACTACATTCAATTGGGGACAAAATAATATACTGACTTTCTGTTGATGACCTTGAATTTGACCTTGGACGACTTCGAAAGTCAAAATTGAGGTCAAATTTTAATGTAAATTGTCTTGGAAATTGTCTGATAATTTCTTTTCTGAATCAACCCATAAAATACTTGTGACGATGTTGATCATGCTATTGTGGTACAGTGTATATGCCGGCATTTTGACTGAATCGCTCAAAGTCAACCATTTGGCCTGAAATATCCTTAAATGGGATTTCCCATGTAAATGCCGCTGGACATGAAACGATAACAGTTAGGGCGTAACTTTCCATTATGGACATACCGGTACTAGTAAAGGGTCTTATCCGTTTAAGGGCTTTTTTGTCAGTGACCTTGAAGTTGGCCTCTTGAAAATGACTTTGATTGTTAAAATTGACGGTGTAGTGGAGGTGAAGTCAACTTAACTTGTTGAATCAATTTGTATGTTACTGTCTTATAATGCAGCTGAACACTGAATAGAATGTACACTGAGAAAAAAACATGTGGCCCTTCACTGATTTCTAGTTAGACCCTTATGTAATTAGACCTTTGGGTTTACTTTTATTGATATCTCGATCAGAAACGGGGCATCGCAGAATGGAACAGACTTAATATTATGGTCCTATGATATGTCCTGTGCTATGCTAGATGCCTCTTATGTA
The DNA here is from genome assembly GCA_949152475.1 of Terebella lapidaria. NCBI lineage: Eukaryota > Metazoa > Annelida > Polychaeta > Terebellida > Terebellidae > Terebella > Terebella lapidaria. Next base: position 37,248,531 of record OX424566.1, read on the forward strand.
TGTTCTAATGTTCCTAGCCTATGTTCCATGAGCTTTGACCTTAGAGTAAACATTATCTGTTGAGATCGCGTTGTTTTATTTTTTGCAATCTCTCTCACAAATTATATCTCAGTCAGTAACAATGCCGCACATCTTTAGTGAATGGTGCTTGAGAACGCAGGGGTCATCTGACATTAGTACTATTCGCTGAAGCACATGTAATCATCCGGAAAGTGGATCACATTACAATTGACTACATAATGTATAATATACATAGACATGTATCATGTTCGGTAATGTAGATTTGAGAACCACCAAACCTCAGACTTTGAACTTCCAGATACTTTGCCACACTTATCATGTTTACAGCTGTATCATGTGTATAGCCAGGCGTCATTTGATCTTGTTGTATATGTACCACAAAACCTGTACCATTCATAGATGAACAGCTAGCGTACTGACACCATCAAAATATCATGCATATGAAATGCTTACAGCTATATACAAGTAGAAGCGTTGCGTCACTTGAACCGGCTGTATATGTACCACCAGTTTCTCTTATTTCCAGGTGTTCTGTGTCATCGCCTCTCAGCATCCCACACAACAATGAGTCTTCCAAGGAGAAAGTTTGTGATTGACTGTGACACGGGTACCGATGACGCTCAGGCGATCATGATGGCGCTCGGACAACCTGACATAGACCTGCTCGCCGTCACGAGCGTCTTCGGGAATTCGCTGCTCGAGCACACAGCCATCAACGCACTGAGGATACTCAAGTTCAAGGGCCGAACTGATGTGAGTTGAGGTGATTTTGACTTCTTAATGGTTGAGTGTCATCACTAAGTGGTAGAAGTATAAGCGAATAATCTCAACTAACACACCAAGAAATCTCAACCAAGTTAGCACATATGTCAGCTAGTTGAAGCGAAATAATTCATGAATTGGCTGTGATATGTCAACAAGATTTGTAGTTTTGACATGTGTCTGCTATGCCCCCAGATCCCGGTATACGCCGGATGCACATGTGCAATGATCGGTACCAAGACAAAATCAGACGGTTACCATGGTAAAGATGGCCTGGGGGACATCGTTATAGAAGGTGTTGACCCTGTGAGCTCAGATGAGCTGCAAAAGGAACATGCTGCCAATGCGTTAGTCAGAATCGTCAATGAAAATCCAGGTGATTCCATACACATTATAACCATGTTGCAATTCGACTGTGATACAGCTACAACATAATTTCCACGTCACACATTCCAGTTTTAAATCATGATGATGGGAATTATATGTATTGTTTACAAACAGAACAAGTGACACTCGTAGCCACCGGGCCTCTGACTAACCTTGCTATGGCCTTACACCTCGACCCGAAGTTTGGACAGAAGCTGAAGGATGTCTACATCATGGGAGGGGCAGATGGTATAGTAATTCACCCTCCTTGCTGCCTTTATTGCTGGCTTTGTTTTATTTTGAAGATAGAATTGCTTCATCGCTGATATATTTTCAAAATTACATGTATATAATATAATGTTGTTAGATCAACATTGACAGTAGTGATCAGATATACATGTATATGCATTGACCTTTTACTTACTATCTCTTTCACATGTGCGCGAAGGCAAGGGAAATATTACACCAAATGCCGAATTCAACTTCTACTGTGATCCAGAAGCTGCCCACTTTCTTTTTGCCAACTTGGGCAAGAAAATTACCCTAGCACCCATGGAGGTCTGTGAAGAACATGGTTTTTCTTGGGTGAGTGATTGGTAAAATATACGTTGCAACATATTTTCTAGGACTGCCTATAGTATAGGCATATATTATAAAATACAAGTAGTAGACATGTAATAGCCTACCTAAATATATTCTTATGAATATTGCATGCAGAAAATCTGCATGCAGTTTGTAGATTTCAGAGGATGGATACCAAAATCAGTTTCTTGTGATACAACTAATATTTTCCAACATATGTTTTCCTTCCATCTAGGAGTGGTACGAGAAGTTTACCAATGGCGAAACAAGAACTTCTCGGCTGATTAGAGATTTTGAGCAGGTCATGGTCAAGCGAGAACTTGCCAAGAATGTAGGCCACTACTTGATGGTGTGGGACCAGGTTGCCATGGCAACAGCAATAAACAACCAGGTCGCCACGGAGACGGCAGACGTGTACGCGACAGTGGAGCTTCATGGACAACACACCAGGGGGCAGCTCATCATCGACTGGCGGAAAAAGCTTGGTCAACAACCAAACGTGCGACTTCTGCAAAAACTGGACAGAACACTTTTCGGAAAACTCATGTATAGTAGTTTGAAAGACTGATATTGCAGCTAGCCTTTGGAATCGACTTGTTGTGTATGATTTGTAAAGAATTGTTTGTTATGCTTAAAGTTGGAATCAATTTTAAAATCAGCCAAATTCAGCATTCTTGTTTGACACGCAAACTTGAAAGTACATCTCGAGATAGTCGAGAATATATAGGAAATGTGCACAGTTCGACAACAGATACTCAGAAAAGTGCCGTTAATCGTGCATGAAAATAGTGGATAGAAAATGATCGGCTTGCCTACATTGCCGGTTGCCACAGTATCTAGATGTACCAATGACGTCATGAGACTGTGTGTAGAACTCGCCCGCAAGGCGGCCGGGCCGCTTTGAGGAAAAAATTGATGCAAAATAGACTGGACCGAATTTGAATCTTGATTTGGCAACTCAATTTAGGCATGTACTACACATTTTCAGACCCAAATTAGTATGATTTCTCATTCTATACACAATATAGAGCTACCGCAGAATGAATCAATTTGTCAATTCCAAAAGTGATTATAACTTTAACATGCTTGATGTTATAACATATCATTATTCTTGGTTGTGCTTAAAAATGGGTTCATGTGATTTTGGTTGATTTATATATATTCTTTTGTTGTGTTCATATTTTGAGCAGTATTGGTTTTGTTGATAGTTCCGCATGTAATGTCAAGTCAGTGCGGTATTCATGCATTTGGTGATTAGTTAGTGATTAGTATGTGGATTGTTCTTGTCTTGTGATATTTGTTGTACATTGTATGCTGTATGATGATAAAGGATGTTCACGACATACAAATAATTCACAATTGTGACAAAGGAGGAATGGCAGAAATTTCGAATGATATCGATTTCAGACTTAATTCAGAGGGTGAGCGAAATATCAATCAGACTCCATGCGGTGAAGTTGAAATCACGCGAATGTGCCTACTGTATTGTTCCTAATAGTAGCACATCGTGCCAAAACAAGACCTGCTGCATTAGCACGCGCAAAATGAGGTAGAACTTGAGATCAAAAAGAAAATCACAAATATACCCATAGCCTTCAACCCCATGTTTATGAATCAAATAACACACACAAATATATATATGGATGTGCCACTATTAGGACCAATACGGTATTATAGAGGTTGTGTATGGCAAAAAATAGATATAACTAAAAAGTATTTGTACTATTTATGTATATCAGACCATTGATTTCAAATACATGTAACAATATTTGTTCATTCTCATTTGATTATCACCTGGAATCTATTAGCACAATGAGTATTTCCAGTGATTCCATATACATGTAATGTAGGGGTATCTAGCTTCTATAATAATCTAGATCTGCTTGTCACTCAAAGGGTCGTACCAAAATCAGACATTGCTTTGCTTGTGATGTATGGGTAGTTGAGTGTTGTCTTGTCATGTTGTATTGTACACTCATGCTGCTTACGTTGCATTGTATTCTACCGCATGGTGAATAATTTTTTTCAAAGAATGAGCATTGTTGTGACGATTGGGTCAAAAAGACGTGTTAACACTGGCTGAATAAAGACATCTTGCTGCAGAGTTTTGTAAGTAAGTTGTGAAGTACATCAAACCTTGTTTCATGACCGAGCTAAGACGTGTTTCTCTTGATTCTTGTATCTCGCACCAAAGTCATACAGTGGTCTTTATTAGAGGTTCTAACCTATTTCAACTAGATGCCCTACACCCGCTGTCAAATAAATGTATCCAATTTATCATGATTATGCCTCAGACAGAAATGTTCGCAGCAGCGTCAGCATTACTTTTACTGGGGGGGGGGGGGGGGGGGATACATTTGAATAATAACTACATTGTAATGCCTGATCAAAATATACACGTAAATCATTGATATGTATGAGTATGTACGTATATTGAGCTATTTTTTGAGAAATTGTGTGCATGGAATTTGGTATTCATTCAGAATCAACATAGATTTTGAAATTAGAAAACAATGTAATAACGTTTCAGTCTTTATACATGAAAGTACATAGACATTACTGGATGCAATAATGCAATATTGTCCATTCAACGTTATGAACAAAGAGTCATATTTCTTGGCAGCACTTCAAAATCTTAGGTGCACAGGGCTGAATATTTTGTGTCCCAAATTGAATACCGGTAGTACATTTTAGAGAACACAACACCTGAAATTACTATGTTTACATCCAAGTATTGATACATTTTGTATGTTATGGCAACTGCATAATTTTGGCAACTGCGTAACTGCATAAATATCCATTATCTATACATGTAAAATATTTTTTCAAACCATACTACACACATGTTCAATCCTGTTAGCTTAGCACTATAGAGGATAACTTTGATATCAAAGGAACTACATGCTAAAATATTGCTGGGGTTACATTGCTTTAGCTGATACATTACTGTAAAAGGGGATTACTAAAATTGACGAATTTGAGTGTCTGATAATTTTGCAGGATTTCAATTTCGCGAAATTCGAACCCTTGAGAAATAATACCCTTTTTTACAGTATGATGATAGTTTCCCGAGAGTTACTGATAATTTATGAAGTTTTTGGTGCGTGTCGCTCGGCGTGGTATATCCGTGAGATCTGTATCAACATCGGTCCAGTATCCGGGTCTGTCAACCATTGCTGTGTGCTATTAGGGTTCTCCAAAATCATCAGAAATGCTGAAAAACCGCATTATTGATGTGAATATATCAGATGCATTGGAGTTTTGTTTTCTACCGTTAAACATTTGAAGACCTAAATCTGTGCTCGCTTTCATTATGACCATTATTGAGCTTAGTCTGTGATATAACACGTTACACGTACCTGGGTTTGCCCAGTCGGACATAATTGCCATAGATACTCACCTAGCAGACTCTTTGGTTTGCCGAGCCCCAGCTGTACGACAGGGTTGTCCATGATCGCTCGGTACACCGGGCTCTCTGGATCCAGACCGCCAGCGAGATCCAGGTCCTCTGATCCAGATCGGTGACCACCACTCAGCAGCCAGTCACACTATAATCAACCAACAAGGTGCAACTCATTCGGATTCTTTCTACTTACAACATTTTTTTTGCAATGATTTCAGATACAATTATTGAAATTTAATAGAATTTAAACACTTTGTGTTTGACTCGTTTTCGAATACATATAATGAATGAACAAAAATTTCCTAGTATGCGATGCACAGAGTACAATGTACATGTACTAAGGAAGATGACGCAATTATCCAAAAATATTGTCCCACCGCCTCTTCTTGCTTGTTGCCATGGATACAGAGAGCATCCAGCGCATCCTTCTCATCAAAGCCCATCTCGATGAGGATCTGCAGAGCCTTGGGATTGGCCTTGAACTCACGTCGACGGTAAGCTCGAAATGCGTCCAACATCTTCATCACCTTCTCAGGACCAGCCATCTGTGCCAGTCGCACTGCTTCATTCTCCTGTGGGAGTGATTAGCAGTACTAGTGAGATAGCGAAAGATTCAGTACATCTTACTGTCTATAAATGTAAAGTGAACTCGAGGCGTGGCAATCCTGATAAACTGTTCCTCCATGTCCCACGTTATAAACCTTCCATTAATAAATCAAAGGTTCAATTTCAAAACAGTCTGAGTTATGACGGCCCCTCACTTTGGAATTCCCTACCAAATGATATTCGTTCTGCTCCAACCCTGTCTAGTTTCAGGCATCAGCTTAAGACACACCTATTTCTGGATGCCTATCCCCCTTAACCTTCTCAACACAGCCGGTTGTCATCTTGATCACGAGTATTTCTGACCACAGTTTATGTTATTGGTTGTTAATCAGGACTGTTGCGCCTTAGAATTCATTATACAAAATTAAGCGCTATAAAAGTTTGATATATTATCCTGCTTATAAACAGTCTGTAATGTTATATTTTTAATAACTTTTTTCCCAAAAATGTGACATATAATTTGCAACAATAATCAATACATTTGAATACAAAACCATGCAATGCAGTATTAGCGATGTTCAATGATTCACGACTCCATGTAAGACAGATTCATACACTGTCTGTGGCGGCTGTGGCTCCCTCAATCTCTGTATTGTCCACGACGACGGGGTCTTCTGTCTGGGTCAGAGTCGGGAGGTCTTCTGATTGGTCGATATCTGGGTCACCTTCGTGTTCTATTAACCACTGGATTGCATGCTCAGTCGACATCCTGCATTTGACAAGACATCCAAATGTACGCAACAAGCTGGCTCAGCAGGAGGTGTTGATATATAATTGTACACACATCTGTAAATGCATGATCTTCTGCATGTTCTTCAAGTAATCAAACATAAACTGACTTGGCAGTACATGTATATAAATAAAAAAGTATGATGTTGGAAATGTAATGAAACTGGATGGTGTGGTTTATGTATATCTCTGTCTCTGTAGAGATAATTACATATACATGTAATTACATATCTGTACAGCATACATGCATATGTGAGAATAAAGAACACTTGTAAATGGTATCAAGTGAGAGTGGTGGTAGTCATGGGATTATATACATTGACAACTTTTTTTCCAACATGTTCAAATTATTCATATTATGAGTTCCCTCAGAAACTCACTGATTTTGGATGAGTGCCTTTCTGGCTCTATTCCCCGCAAATCCCATAGCAACGAGCTGTTCAACAGCTGATTGGTCAACTGTTGTTGTATCCATGGCAATGGCCCTCTGGTCACTTATGCACTCTTTAAAAGAACCAAACAGTTCTGGTTATTCACAAAGTGCATGATTAGTTATTAACAGCTGTTATCACATGTTAATTTCACATTTTGAGCAAGAAATCTTTTCAAACACAACTTGTCAATATCATAAAGATAGCTGATAATTCCTGAATATTAATCACATTTAGACCACACGTAACCCGATGTACATTTGGATTTACATTTACATGTCCTGTACAGACTGGTACATGTACAAATACACACTTACTCTCAGCATCTTCAAAAATTTTAGCAGCTTCTGGATTAAGACACAGGATTTTTTGAGCAGCATCAATCAGCGAAATCAGAATTTTCCGTAATTCTTCTTTGAACTAGAAAAAGAAAAATTTGAGAAAATAGATAATATGGTGTTCTTATGTAGATCGATCTACAAAACATCTCATGTTCCCAGACAGGATTTCAAATGCGTCTATATTTGTATAATTTTTCAGGGAACTTTGTGGATTGAACATCATCATTTAATTGAGCTTTACTGAGACATACGTTTGAAGGCTGAAGAATGTCGGGTTTATGGCGGTCTGTATTGAGTGAAGCGATGCCTTGTGTGGCCTGCTTCACGTCCTCAACCGTTGGAGTTTTTCTGCTGTCCTCTCTCTTAATAGGGAAAAAGGTCCTTGAAATTTACACCATTTTCCAGTATCAATGACATCAGAAAATACTCGGTTAAATTCCGAGGTCATGGGGGAAAATTAACTCTAGGAATCTCAATCTCAGTGACAGTCACCATGATCATGTCATTACAGTTACTGTCTGGAGGTTCTGTGTTGTGCATAATTTCCTGAACAAATATTGAGTACAGGTTAGACAGGTTTGAATACATGTACATGTACATGATGTATAATCATGATAATTAAAGGGGCACTGTATGGGATTCGGCTTTCAGGGGATTTCCAAGATTTTTCTCCCGACGCTTCTATTTATAGAACAAAACGTCAGAAGATGTTTTTGACCCGGGATCTTTGCCGAGCCGACCTGGGCTGATCTGAGCATTGGCTCGGCAGAGATCATGGGACAAAAACGTAATCTGACCCTTGTTCTATAAATCTGGGAAATCCCCTAAAAGCCAAATTTCATACAGTGCCCCTTTAAGGAAACTACCTGAGAACGAATTAGGCCACAGAAAAATACTAATGTACTTGTGTGTATTTCTAATAACATGAGTAAGTGTTCCGGCTATAGCTTATCATGGTTCTGGCTGTTATGAAGTGTGAGGAAGAAAAACACTGAGGAAAAAAAAACAAAAGTTGAAGGTTATGATACATGAAAAAGATGGTCCATGTAGCCATTGGTAACACTCACAATTTTGTTTTCTAGTCCCTCCAAAGATGGAGCTGGGGTGCGCTTTCTGATCAACAAGAGTTCATCTGCGAATAAATAAACATCTTCTTCAATTGAATTCTGAAATTTGGTAGAATGTTGCCGTTTACCCCCAGGTAAAGTATGTCAAGTTATAGAACGATAATATTAAGCATCGCTAAAATCAAATACCACTGTAAACAAGCTTGATAGAGAATGTATATCGGCTAGCTTGATCTCATGTATGTAGCTATAATATTACCTTGATCTTTCACACCACACTGAGCTAACGATTTTTCCTCATCGAGCACCGATCCAGAATTTATGTGCAGAATGCGGTGATACAACGATTCTTTGACGCTCGATGAGGGATCAAATAAATGGGAAGATATCTGAATTTTCAGGTGGTCAACTAAAATTTCAGGCGACACTTCAAGTTCAACATCAACGCCATTCATGTTGGAAACTTTGATTTTAATGTTTCCAGGGTCGAAAATATTGGATTCTGCAACGAACATATTGGCAGTTTGCAACTGTTTATATCTGCAACAGTGAAAAAACAGCACCGAAATTTCGAACAAGAATACAGGAAATCCAAAGAGAATGACAATTGTGACCTTCACCTTCGTTTTAGTTTACTATGCATTCGCAAGAGGCGCAAATGTACACTGTATGAAATCAGTTATTCACAGAGATGTTCCATACTTGTAGGCCTACTACTAGTATTTCCTTAGTTTTTTTTTCACTAAAACGAAAACAATATTGAAAGTGGTTTCACCTGATGATCAAACTGTACCGGGGATCCCAGTAATTAGGCCATCAGACAATGGCTGCATGGAGGTCCATATATCACCAGGGAGGCCTCCTTGTTTATCATCGTGACTGACAACCTGTGTCCATCAGTGCAATCCTGTCGAGATAAAAACAAACAAACAAACAACAACAACAACAACAACAACAACAACAACAACAACAACAACAACAACAACAACAGCAACATAAGCTGTCGCCTGCTTCTGGAGGGGTTTTACCCTTTCCCCTGCAGAGATGGAGAATCTGCGTGCAAACTTGCACTTGCTAGCAGGTGTGAACTCAGTTTTCAGGGTTATCCTTATGCTCGTGGCCCTAATTCCTGTCAGCTAACCATGTGCCTTGGGTCCGGTCCACCACAGCAATGAATTATTGGTCACTCACTTCTTCTCCAACTTCAATCCACGTTTCTGGAGCTTTTCTTCTAATAGGTACATGAATTCCCCATCCTGATGTTAACAGCTCGCATTGAAAGCTCCTTTGATTCTCCTTTTGATTCTTTTGGTGTTTTCACAACACATGACTTGGTTGATTGCCTCCTCGACAATCTTGGACTGTCTCACTTCGGGCAGAGAAGTTCAAAATGAAATTGTGCCACCGACCAGCTACATCCGGCAGCACAGATAAGCTAGGCCTCCTGGGTTGATTGCCTCCTCACCAATCTTGGACTGTCTCACTTCGGCCAAAGAAGTTTCAAATGGAATTGTTCCACCGACCAGCTACATAGTACATCCAGCAGCACAGTTAGGCTAGGCCTCATGGACCTATCTTGATGCATCTGATATATTCTATCTGGCATGTCAAGTATGAATAGGTTAGATAGTTGCACGCAGATTCTCCTTCTGCTACGTTATACTCTGCCTTCATCTTGTGACTGACCTTGTCTTAGTCGGCTAGTTATGCACCTTGCAGTTCGCACAACCTGCCATGCTGACTTGACCAGGTGCATGACTTTGCCTGGAGTATCCCAATCATTGAGATGCAACACCACCACGACCTGCTCCAGGTACTCCATCCAGTCGAACTCACCAGCAAACGGGTGGTTTAATGTAGGGTACGCAGTGGTAATAATCAACATTTCTTTTCCAAATCAGGAGAGTGTGTTTCCAATTGCGTCTTATCATTTTCATACAATCAATTTTCATACGCCAAGATCCGAGCCAATAAGCACATACTTGTTCGTCAATTGTTGTAAAATAAATGAAGTTAATATTTACAATCAAATGATGGAGTTCTTATCATAGCCTTAAGGCCTCAATACGGCATGTTATCCGCCTTCAGTCACCTTAGTTCATGATTCTTTTGTCATGGCCAAGTCCCTATTTTTAATAGGAACCTCTCAGGGAGGTTCCTATCTAGATAGGAACCTGAAAGAATTATAAAAATAGGAAAGACTACGAGTGTACAAACAGTGTATGCCAAAAACTACACATGTTTGTTCACTTGAGTCGTTTCATCATTGCCGAAATTTAATCCGGATGACGTTATAGACTGCACGCTGTGCCGGACTATGTAGATACCAGGTCATGCAATGTTGATGGTGTTCATATTGAATAACACCAACATTTGGCGACAGGTGGCAGCACACGAAAATGAAATGTAGTAGCAATTCATTTTGAACTGGATGATCGTATTGACAACAAGATCGTCCCATTAGAAAGGCTTGCCCCATCTACGATCCGAGAATGGAACACAATTATCTGTCCTCCAGTCAGTGAGGAATGTATGCAAAACACGTCAAATCTTTCATGTGCAGGGACAGTACACAGCCAGGGCTTTAACCAAAAGTGTCACGGTACTGGTACTCACTATAAATTCGTCTCTCATAGCCAGGATACCAAATATGTAAATGGTGTCGATACTGTGATACATGACATGACATATTGATATTGGTTTGTTTATACCCGTTCACATGTTAGCCACTGAGTTCATTCAAGTGTGACCACGTTTAGTTGTATGACTCGCATATAGACTGGGTTGACATTTAGTGCTTGGAGTAATATTATTGACACTGGGGCCCAAGTATCATACACTGCGCCTTAATACTACTCGTCCACTAAATGAATGTCATTTAATCCGTCTGCCACCTTTTTAATCCTTATTGAATATAGAGGGAGGCGCAGTGTATGATACTTGGGCCGACACGGGTACGCTGGAGAACTCAGCGATTGCATGCAATGCAATGCACGTGCATTCTTTCCCGGTTTTTGTGCGTAGCAAAAAAACAACAACTGAAGCGAGAACATGAGAGGAGCAGCGTACTTCGACCTGGCAACCCAGCCATGCATCAGCGGAGGGGGGGGGGGGGGGGGGGGCGCTGAGGGGATTTGTATGGGGCCAAGAGGGTGGGGTGGGGGGAGGGGTGGTGGAGTGTCACTTTTGGTTATAGGAGAAATTGTATATCATGAATATACATAAGTAATTTTATTAAAACGTATTTGATGGGGGAAGCAGATATTCCAAACTCTGTTGGTGGAATGTATCATTGGGGGAATCCTGAACTATGTCAGATAGGGCCCACGGCTTCGGATCTATTGCAGATAGGACCCTCCGGCTTCGCCGTCGGGTTCCTATCTGCAATAGATCCTCAGCCTGGGGCCCTATCCTATACTTAAAACGAGTAGCTAGAAGTACTTTCAATGTGGTTTTTGTCAGATGTCTGTTTTGCACAGCTGTTTGGCAGTGTTTGCAGGGGTCGATGATTAAGGACAGGGTCGATGATTAGGTACCATGACGCTAATTCTAGCACATGTAGATTATCTAGGCCTATGTATTGTAATTGTTTATCAGAATTGTAACGTTAGGCCTGTTCACTTTATTTTCTTGAGGGATATAAGTGATATATATACTATAGAATTTTGAAGCTAAGTAGTATTGCTTGCTTCAAGCAGCAGTTTCGTAATTTGTTTCATTGATTCACAGTTGTCCGAAATAAATTTGACTTAGCCTGACTTTGCTATGTATATCTTATGAATGTGAAAGATGAAGTCATCTTGATATCTGATTCTATCCAACTTATCCATGATCGACCTTTATGATAAAGGTAACCTCCTCACCCCGAGTTCCTTACCACTTTCGTCTGCAATAAAATACAATACAATACAACATAATTATTTCAGAAAACTTTCACATTTGTTGTTACAAGAGTATTACACGCAGTGAAATGGAATTGGAATCTCGACTTGTAACCTGGTAACGATCGATGTCTTGAATGGAGTTGATTGCATACCGTGATAGTCAGTCGATCGTGAAAATTGGGAAGGCAGTTGACGTAATTTCGGCGTGAAATGTGAAACTGAAACCAGAAAATGTGAAACACGTGTTGTAGTAGCTGTCACTCTGTCACCACACACAGGTACCTGCCGTTGTTCTGTCATTCGTTCACTGGCTGTACCAACCCAGCCTTGATTAATTACGTGTTGCATTAGACCTGGAATTAGGGAAGCTTGTTAGGGACATTCACTTTTTTTTACATATGATTTAACTTTTTATTCTCCCTGATGATTTACTCCCTGGGAAAAACCAGAGAAACTGGGAAATAAATATTTAAAACCCGGAATTAAATATTAAAACCGGGAATTAAGTATTTAAACCTGGAATTAAATGTTCAAACCGGGAAATAATTATTTAAACCTGGAAATAAATGTCCAAACCCGGAATTAAATATTAAAACCCGGAATTAAGTATTAATTCCGGGTTTGAACATTTAATTCTAGGTTTGAATATTTATTTCCCGGTTTGAGTGATTAATTTCGGCTTTTTATACCTAATTCCATGTTTGAATATTTAATTCCAGGTTTTAATACTTAATTCCGGGTTTTAATACTTAATTCCGGATTTTAATATTTAATTCCGGGTTTGAACATTTATTTCCCGGTTTGAATATTTATTTCCCGGTTTGAATACTTGATTCCGGGTTTTAATACTTAATTCCGGGTTTGAATATTTAATTCCGGGTTTGAACATTTATTTCCCGGTTTTAATACTTAATTCCAGGTTTTGATATTTAATTCCAGATTCGAACATTTAATTCCAGGTTTGAATATTTAATTCCGGATTTGGACATTTATTTCCAGGTTAAAATATTTATTTCCCGGTTTGAACATTTAATTCCAGGTTTAAATACTTAATTCCCGGTTTTAATATTTAATTCCGAGTTTTAAATATTTATCTCCCAGTTTCTCTGGTTTTTCCCAGGGAGTAAATTATTCTTCAGAAAAAAAGTTAAATCATAAATAAAAAAAATTGAATGTCCCTAATAAGCTTCCCTATGGAATGGATTAAACGGTGCGTGGCATTGCATCTGTCATCTAGTCGTCCGTCTAGCCACTCTCAAGAATATGTGTATACATCATGTACATTGTCATTGAGGGACTATTTGTGGGACTATTTGTGGGACAAGTCTAACTGGAACTAAATTTGGGAGAGTACAACAATTATAGGGTCGATCTATTCGTGAGAACGTCCATCAGCTAGTCCATATATAAATATATTGATGTCCGTCCACAATTTCATCACAATTTTATGACCAAGGTATTTCAAAATATTTGTTTAATTAATTGATGCATGTGACTCTCCACATGCAGCCTGAGCGACGCGGAGCGTCTGAGATGGCTGTCATTCACCCTCGGGACGGAAATCGTTTGGACATCTTTTCAACTTATAAATCAAAATCTTCCACAACTGTACCTTCTAGGCCTCATCTATATACCGAGAGGACATAGGGGATACATATTTGAAAAACAATCAATGACTTTATCACTGAAATATCCCAACTTGAAAACGCGAACCAGATTTTGACAACTTGACGCATCTCATGGGCGCATCCATTTTTCCAGCTGTATTGACCTCACAATTCACTTGGTGGCGCCACTTCTCATTATCTGAGATCGAGTTGTGGCGCCACCAAGTGAATGCGATGTCATACTATTGGGAAAATGGATAAACCCATGGCCCGGCCAAGAGCTTGTCAAAGTCTGGTTCGCATTTCCAAGTTGGTTATTTCAGTGATAAAGTCATTGATTGTTCATTGATTGTTTGCCAAATATGTATCCCCTATGTCCTCTCGGTATATAGATGAGGCCTAGAAGGTACAGTTGTGGAAGATTTTGATTTATAAGTTGAAAAGATGTCCAAACGATTTCCGTCCCGAGGGTGAATGACAGCCATCTCAGACGCTCCGCGTCGCTCAGGCTGCTCCACATGTAGTATTATTATGTACCTTATATGTCATTTGTATATCGCCGTCTGCACATGGCAGCTATTATATATAAGGCATTTTGATTTTCTGTGGGGTAAGCCAAAAATTATTTCTTTGTCCGAAATCAAGTAGATTGTATTTGTTTTGAGACATTTCCAGCCTAAAGAAATTTTTTTTTCGCTGTTGAAAATTTTTTGCAACAGAAAATTTCAACCTTTTTTGCCTCCATATAATGCAAGCTGTGTGGAGTGAACTTTCAGAATACTCCAACATACAGCCTAAATGGCACATTCAATTGAGAAGTCCTATTGTATTGGTCCTAATAGTAGCACGCGCCCTAATAGTAGAGCACCCCTCTCTTTTTCCCCAAAATATTCGATTTTCGTAACCTTGTAATTCACTTCTTATCTTTCTAATAATATCTTGGAGTGTTCCAATCCACATATTTATGTTATTTGAATTTAATAAAGGGGATTGAAGGCTATAGGTATATTATTCAGTGTTTTTCTTGAATTTGACCTCAATTTCGACCTCATTTTTGCACGTGCTGTGCAGGAGGTCTTGCTTTGTCTCGCCGTGCTACTATTAGGACCAATACGGTATATCATGTATATTGATATTTTGGTGGTGACTTTAAATTTGACTTTCAATGATCTTGAAAGGTCAAAACCATTTGTTGTTGAAAAATGACCTTTTTTCTTTCACTTTGGCAGCTTTTTTTCTCAGAATCTGATTAAATTTTTTTCTTCTAATTGATCCATAACCTTGAATTTGAACTTAGTGAGTTTTAAATGTCAAACCGGTCATTTCAGTTGAATAAAGTAAGACTACCATTTCTCCAGTGACCTTTCCAAGCCCTTGGCCTTATTTTCCTTCACAAAAGGAGCAGTATGGACTACTGTACTCCTAGAAAGCATGGAGATAGACATTGAATAGAAAGTCATGATAATTTGATTGGTGACCTGGTCACCTTGAATTTAACCTTTGATGAATTTGAATGCACAAACTCAAGGTTCTGACCTTCACCAAAGCAATAAATTGGTCTTTTGGAGAGTTTATATGATGAATATATAGAATGATCCCATTAAAATTTGAATACAGTTATACAGTATGTACACGTACAAGGTTAGCCTCACCCCCCGGTTCCCATGTTACAGTACTATGATGTACCCCCGGTACTTGTGGCAGTAACCCGGCTCTCCAAACTGTGTACAAATGATACACATCTGTACATGTACATACACATTGAGATCACACACTGATCTTCAAATAATATCAAGGAAAGTATTCACACCCGTAACTTAGAGTGTTCCTCCTTGCCGTACTTGTACATGTGTATAGCTAGACGCCGAGTCATATCAGCCCCTTTCATCGACTAGTAGCAGGACCCTGCTGGAAATTACTCACTATTTTTTCAAGTCTGCGTAGGGCCCATTAACCAACAAACTCTGGGTGATCAATGATTATTCCACGCAGAACAAGTTCACTCCTACTAAAAATTCAATCCCCCCCCCTCCCCATGAATGAACAAATTAAATTTTCCATGATTGCCGAGCACAGTGCACCACATGTATCTTGTTCCTGGCCTGCTCGAACAAGGCCATCAGTATATCATGTGTATATCTACAAAAACACTCTCTGTCTTGATTGTTTCCCTGTGGCCTTAACTTTTACCCTACTTTTGTCCCCCTTGGTCATTCATTAGAGGAACGGAGCAAGCAAAACCACGGCGATGCGTTGGGTTCAGTGTGCGACCGTGAACTGTCGCACACTTATCCTTGCTGATTGCTTGGTCATTCATATAGTCATCTCATTAAGGCATTTCGGCAGAAATGCCTCTATGGTTTTTAGCAGAATTTTTTTTTTTTTTTTTTTTTTTCTTCTTCCGCCACTTTTGGTTTCCGGACGATAACTTTAGATTGCCTTGACGGATTCTAGCCAAATTTTCACCACAAGTCAGAAATGATATGTGGAAGAACCCTATTCTTTTTGAGCCGGATCCGAGGTTCTTCCGCCACTTTTGGTTTCCGGACGATAACTTTAGATTGCCTTGACGGATTCCAGTCAAATTTTCACCACAAGTCAGAAATGATATGTGGAAGAACCCTATTCTTTTTGAGCCGGATCCGAGGTTCTTCCGCCACTTTTGGTTTCCGGACGATAACTTTAGATTGCCTTGACGGATTCTAGTCAAATTTTCACCACAAGTCAGAAATGATATGTGGAAGAACCCTATTCTTTTTGAGCCGGATCCGAGGTCCGTGAGGTCCGTGAGGATGAAATCAAGGCTAATTTTGAGACTTGGTTTCCGGACGATAACTGGAAAAATATTTACGCAATAGTTGCAGAACTCTGCATGGAGGTTCATATGCCACCAGGGAAGAACCCTATTGATTTTGGGATCGATCCGTCAAACGACCTTTGACCTAGAGGTCGAAATAATTTTTTGCTGATTCATCCTTGAGGCTTCCTGCATATCTCAGAAACCGTGCATCGTAGAGCGAAACGGACGTTATTTTCGGACTCGTCGCCCTAGACAAACATCTCTAGGGTGTATTATTTTTTTTGATCCGGCTCCGAGGTCCGTGAGGTCCTTGAGGATGAAATCGAGGCTGATCTTGAAACTTGGTTTCCGGACGATAACTCGAAAAATATTCAGGCAATAGTTGCAGAATTTTGCACGGAGATTTATATATCAACAGGGAAGAACCCTATTGATTTTGGGATCGATACGTCAAACGACCTTTGACTTAGAGGTCGAAATAATTTTTTGCTGAGTCATCCTTGAGGCATCCTGCATATCTCGGAAACGGTGCGTCGTAGAGCGAAACGGACGTTATTTTCGGACTCGTCGCCCTAGACAAACATGTCTAAGGGGTATTATGGATGAACTTTGACCTTGACCCCAAATTTTTTTGCCAAGTCGGCATTTTTCGTTTTCGTCGATATCTCGGGAGCGGTGTGTCGTAGAGCGAAACGGACGTTATTTTCGGACTCGTCGCCCTAGACAAACATGTCTTAAGGGTATTATGGATGAACTTTGACCTTGACCCGAAATTTTTTTGCCGAGTCGGCATTTTTCGTTTTCGTCGATATCTCGGAAACGGTGCTTCGTAGAGCGAAACGGACGTTATTTTCGGACTCGTCGCCCTAAACAAACATGCCTCAGGGGTATTATTGATGAACTTTGACCTTGACCCGAAATTTTTTTGCCGAGTCGGCATTTTTCGTTTTTCGTCGATATCTCGGAAACGGTGCGTCGTAGAGCGAAACGGACGTTATTTTCGGACTCGTCGCCCTAGACAAACATGTCTAAGGGGTATTATTGATGAACTTTGACCTTGACCCGAAATTTTTTTGCCGAGTCGGCATTTTTCGTTTTCGTCGATATCTCGGAAACGGTGCTTCGTAGAGCGAAACGGACGTTATTTTCGGACTCGTCGTCCTAGACAAACATGTCTTAAGGGTATTATGGATGAACTTTGACCTTGACACGAATTTTTTTTGCCGAGTCAGCATTTTTCGTTTTCGTCGATATCTCGGAAACGGTGTGTCGTAGAGCGAAACGGACGTTATTTTCGGACTCGTCACCCTAGACAAACATGTCTAAGGGGTATTATGGATGAACTTTGACCTTGACCCGAAATTTTTTTGCCGAATCGGCATTTTTCGTTTTCGTCGATATCTCGGGAACGGTGTGTCGTAGAGCGAAACGGACGTTATTTTCGGACTCGGCGCCCTAGACAAACATGTCTAAGGGGTATTATGGATGGACTTTGACCTTGAACCCAAATTTTTTTTCCGAGTCGGCATTTCTCGTTTTCGTCGATATCTCGGGAACGGTGTGTCGTAGAGCGAAACGGACGTTATTTTCGGACTCGTCGCCCTAGACAAACATGTTTAAGGGGTATTATGGATGAACTTTGACCTTGACCCGAAATTTTTTTGCCGAGTCGGCATTTCTCGTTTTCGTCGATATCTCGGAAACGGTGTGTCGTAGAGCGAAACGGACGTTATTTTCGGACTCGTCACCCTAGACAAACATGTCTAAGGGGTATTATGGATGAACTTTGACCTTGACCCGAAATTTTTTTGCCGAATCGGCATTTTTCGTTTTCGTCGATATCTCGGGAACGGTGTGTCGTAGAGCGAAACGGACGTCATTTTTCGGACTCGGCGCCCTAGACAAACATGTCTAAGGGGTATTATGGATGGACTTTGACCTTGAACCCAAATTTTTTTTCCGAGTCGGCATTTCTCGTTTTCGTCGATATCTCTGGAACGGTGTGTCGTAGAGCGAAACGGACGTTATTTTCGGACTCGTCGCCCTAGACAAACATGTCTAAGGGGTATTATGGATGAACTTTGACCTTGACCCGAAATTTTTTTGCCGAGTCGGCATTTCTCGTTTTCGTCGATATCTCGGAAACGGTGAGTCGTAGAGCGAAACAGACTTTTTTTTCGGACTCGTCGCCCTAGATAAACATGTCTAAGGGGTATTATTTTAACGGTAAATTTTTTTGCGGAGTCGACATTTTTCATTTTCGTCGATATCTAGTATATATTATAAATTAATCATCACACCGAAATGCCTCCAAGGCATCTTTAGGCCTTGACGTCTAGTTGTCTTTGGTCTACATGTACACTAACCCTTCGTATATTTTACATAACCGGTTTCACTAACCAGTCATGTATAATGAAAATATGAAATACCATATTGGTCCTAATAGAAAAGTGGCGCTCTAATGCAAGACTTAAGCGGGCATAAACATATGCAAAACTTTAGATATATGATATATATATAAATACTGTATATATTACATATAATCACTGTATGTATGTATGTATGTATGTATGATATACAGTGTTTATTATGTGTGAATTTGATTCAAATGAGCTAAAGTTATTTTTGAAACAATGAGACGTTGCTAAAAGAAGATTGGGACAGTTATAAAGTGAAGAATATATATATATTTTCTTCTGTTCTGCAGAGATGAGTGTTTTTTTTGTTCATATATATGCTAGGGTATGTGATTCTATTACATACGGGACCAATACAGTGAATTATTCTGTTGTGTTCTATTGTGATGGGCTGATGGCCCACAACAAGGCTATATGCTCTCTGTAGCTGTGCACATATAGATAGCCGACCTCCAAATCACTGACATTCCCTGATATGGGGTCAGATTCATGGCCAGGCCTTGTTTGGATGCTTTGAAATATTCTCTTTTTTATGTGCAATGTCCACTGCCCTGTTATCGTATTTGGTCGGTGATCTGATCTATTTGCATAAAATGAAGAACTGCTTTTTGATGTGGCGTGACTTCACACCTGTGTGGACTGACGGGCATGTTTTGCACGTTAGAGGAGTTCACATGTTGAATATTCATGACATTATCATGATTATGTGCAATACTGTACCGTTATGTACCTTTACAGCTTGTGTCTAGACTTCCACGATTTTTTTTTCAGTTGAAAAAAATATGCATGTTTGTATTCACAAAAACACCATACATGTTATATGTACGTACCGGTATATGCGTGAATGCATTGCAAGTTTGATCTTTGCTGATAGTTTGCCTGCAATGATCAGAACAGGATGTTCATGACAATCACCTGATTCCATGAAACCATTGACAAAAATAACTTGGGCTGGGAGTTAGAAAACGTGATGTGGTCAAACTGCCGAGTTCACTGTCAACACAGAGGTTACTAGTGGTACATGATTCTGGTGAATCCTGTAGTGTACACATCCACAAACAATGTCAAGTGGCTGTATAAAAGTATCAAATGATATAAATGCTCCATTCCTTTCAAAAAATTATTTACTTATTTCATAAAGGTGACATTAGATAGTTTGTAGTTATTTAGTACTCATTGAAAGTCGGTACATATATATATTTCTCAGAATATCCTCCTAAAAAACTTTTAGACAAATGCATTCATAGAAAAAGAAGTAGTCCCACTTCTCAGTTGTAGAAAATCAATTGCTCATCAGTTTTGTGAAATTTTTGTTTATTACACCCAGCCTGGAAACCCCCCATATACTTCAAGGATGTTGATCATTACCAAGTTTTCTATTGGTATGGTACAGGGTATTTGTTCAAACCATCTCTCACTCTGCGTGGATGGTCTCGTATGACTTTCGCTTTGAGCCAGTCATTTAAATAAGGTGCGTGTTGTGTCTGTCCTCTGTCAGAACGCAAGAGGACACACACACACACACACACGGACAGACGGACGGACAGTTTACACTAGGGTAGGAAGGACCCAGAGATCACAACACCTCGCTGACTGCAGGCTGCACACTGTCAGGAGTCAAAAGGATGGCATCAGAGAAGAAGGGTACTGTTGTCCTGGCGTACAGTGGCGGGCTAGACACGTCTTGCATTCTACGATGGCTACAGGACAATGGATATGACGTTATCACCTTTACTGTGAGTACAAACACACTCTTCCTCCCCCTCAAAAATGCAAAAGTTTAAAAACAAGGAAACAAGTGCTAATTAGGTATTATAACATGATAGAGTAGTAAAATCATGTACATGTCTTTGCAAGAATTTGAAAAAAAAATGCTGTTAGTAGAAATGTACATTGTAGCACTGTAGTACAACACTTACATGTAGTATTTTCAATTCCCTTTGATGAATGTTATGCATTTGTGTAGAAAGGAATTCGCTTGCACCACACTCAAAACTCCATAAAACATTCATTTTATACATGTATGTCATACAAATTTAAGTTTTGCACTCACTTGCATGTTTGTGTATTTTAGCAAAGTGTTTTTCTTCTGTTCCAGGCGAATGTTGGACAGGATGAGGACTTTGAAGCGGCACGGGAGAAGGCCATAAAACTTGGGGCGAAAAAGGTACACGAAAAAAACCTTGAGGGCATTGAGTTCAGGGAGTTCAAGGAAAATATTAATTCATTGGACACAATGTTCTTAGTTGATAGAGTGGAGGTTTTCAAATAATATCATGTTAAGAAGGTTGTCAAAGTGATGTGAAATCACCAGAGTGTAACAACAACAAGGAGTAATATGTTAAGTGCCAGACATAGGGCACTCAACATGTTTCAGAATACTGTCAGTGCTTGATGGATGTATATTTTGTACCAATGTTTTTTTTTTACTTGTATCCACCATGATGTGTCCTAGCGAAGGTTACTGTACCGTCTGACTTCAGTCAGGCTGGTAAACTCACTCAGACCAACAGTATTTCTTTCTTGTCGGACCGATTGTCAAGTGATTTTTTTCTGCAGTTTTAATACCTGTCTAGTCATGTAAACATTATGATAACTATAGATATATGCGACCAGAACCTACCTAGAGATGGTAACTTTATGAGAATTACAGATATATGAAACCAATATATAGATACTGATGTAAGCCTGTACACCTATACAGCCATGTAAACATTATGATAATTAATGATACAAGGTGTATATGCAACCAATTCTAGCTAAAGAAACATTATGATAATTACTGATATATGCATCCAGCACCTATCTAGATACAGAAACATTATGATAATTACAGATGAACCAATACCAACACAGCCATGTAAACATTATGATAATTACTGATATAGGCAACCAGCACCAATCTAGATACGGTAACATTATGATAATTACAGATATATGAAACCAATACCTACACAGCCATGTAAATATTATGATAATTACTGATTAATGCAACCAATTCCTAAAGCTGTGGAGCCATTATGATAATTACTGATATGTGCAACCAGCACCTATCTAGATACGGTAACATTATGATAATTGTATCCCCCGAACAAAGTTCGGCGGATACTATGGATTTACGATCGTCGCGCCGCCGCCGCCGCGTCCGCGTCCGCGTCCGCGTCCGCGTCCGCAGACACTTTCTTGTGAACGCGCTACAGCTTACAAATCTGAACCGATTTTGATAATATTTTATATGGACATGACTTATGGTGAGATCTCAACACCTATCGATTTTGGTTGCCATAGGAACCAAAATAGCCGATTGGTGTAACATTTTGTGCTCAAATTAGCCTGTTTAACACACATGGGTTGTGAACGCTCTACGGGTGGGAGTTTTCGATGAATGATGATGAAATCGCACAGGCTCAATGAGAAAGACCATCACACGAAACCTATTGTTTTTCAGAATGATCGAATAAATATTAATAAGTTTGAGAGGTTAACTTATTACAACAATTAAAATGCCTACTTTGACATGTGTGATCACTCCAATAACCTGTACTATGAAAGCAAATTGCACTGGATTCTTGTTCAGAATACAGAACTGATGTTTTTGGTGAAAACAGAACAATATTACTGAATAAGTTAACATTGGTTTTACTAGTTAAGTCTATTATTGACCACAATAAAAAAAGTTAAGATGAGAAACATTTATTATTGAGCTCAACAAGGTAAAGGTTTTGTCCAGTAGAGATTTCACAGGTGTAACCAAATAAGTTAACATTATTTTCACTAGTTAAGTCTATTATTGACCACAATAAAAATAGTTAAGACAAGAAACATTTATTATTGGGCTCAACAAGGTAAAGCTTCTGTGCAGTAGAGATTTCATGGCTGTAGCCGAATAAGTTAACATCATTTTTACTAGTTAAGTCTATTAATGACCTCAAGAAAAATAGTTAAGACAAGAAACATTTATTATTGGGCTCAACAATTTAAAAGTTTTGTCCAGTAGAGATTTCATGGGTGTAACTGGATAAGTTAACATTATTTTTACCATTAAAGTCAATTTTTACTTTGAATTTCAACTTGAAACCAAGTTTGGCACATATTATGAATTAAAATATAATTTATGGTGAAAAAATCGATCTGGCTCCAATTTCGTCATCGTGAAATGCAGTTTTGGTAAACTTTTACTTGAATTTCAGCTCGAAACCAAGTTTGGCACATAATTATTATGAATTAAAATTTAAATTATGGTGAAAAGTTTGATCTGGCACCTATTTCGTCATCTTGAAATGTAGTTTTGGTCAACTTTTACTTTGAATTTCAACTTGGAACCAAGTTTGGCATATAGTATGAGTTGAAATATCATTTATGGTGAAAAGTTCGATCTGGCTCCAATTTAGTCATCTTGAAATGCAGTTTTTGTCAACTTTTGCTTGAATTTCAACTTGGAACCAAGTTTGTCAAATATTCTGAGTTGAAGTATAACTTTGGGTGAAAACTTTTATCTGGCTGTAATTTCGTTATTTTATCGAACATGTCGAAATGGAAATTCGTATGCAGTGATTTTAGTGGTGATCTTGAATTCGACCTTCAATAAGCTTGAAAGGTTTCACACTCACAATGTACATCAGTGATATATTTGGGGCAACAGGGATGATAGGGCTACGGGGGATACACCCAAGCGGTCGTAGGCGACCGGAAGCGTCTAGTTACTGATATATGCATCCAGCACCTATCTAGATACAGAAACATTATGATAATTACAGATGAACCAATACCAACACAGCCATGTAAACATTATGATAATTACTGATATATGCATCCAGCACCTATCTAGATACAGAAACATTATGATAATTACAGATGAACCAATACCAACACAGCCATGTAAACATTATGATAATTACTGATATAGGCAACCAGCACCAATCTAGATACGGTAACATTATGATAATTACAGATATATGAAACCAATACCTACACAGCCATGTAAACATTATGATAATTACTGATTAATGCAACCAATTCCTAAAGCTGTGGAGCCATTATGATAATTACTGATATGTGCAACCAGCACCTATCTAGATACGGTAACATTATGATAATTACTAATACCAGAAATACATAGCACAGTCATGTACTCAAATGTAATACTAGTATGTTGAATGTTCTGATCAACACAATGTACAGGTGGTGATTGAAGATGTTCGTCGTGAGTTCGTGGAGGAGTTTATCTGGCCGGGAGTTCAAGCCAACGCTATCTATGAGGATAGATACCTGATGGGTACAGCCTTCGCACGACCTTGCATCGCTCGGTATGGGAACATACTGTATTTTGCAATGGATTTACATGTATTTTGCGGATTTCATGATGCACAGACATTGCAGAACCAAATCCCCACAAAAATACATGTAAATACTGGATATAATATTTTTTGGGGCAAGGACATAAAACGTGAGATCAAAAAACAGTCTGCAGCAAAAAAACGCAGAATTAAGTCCCTGCACAAAAATTTTTTTCACACTAATATATAGAAAATATACATTAACAGAAAATACTTGTTTTGATAAATCTGAAAATCAATCATTAAAATCTACTCATAGATTTTATATGATCTACTAGTATAATGAATCATTGTATACATGGTGAAGTTTAGATTATCTCATTACAGGGCAATGGTGAAAGTTGCGAAAGCTGAAGGGGCACAGTTTATATCCCATGGTGCTACCGGCAAGGGTAACGACCAGATCAGATTTGAGTTGGCCTGCTACGCTCTTTATCCCGGGGTCAAGGTAATACCTCGCATGAAATGTTTTGGCTACACATAAATTCATGCACCTTCATAGGAGCCAGGGCTCAAGAAGGGTGTGCTGCGCTCTGATACTGCTCGTCCACTAAATGAATTCTGTTTCTCACCGTTTTAATCCTAATTGAAAATAGAAAGAAGCGCAGCAAACCCTAATTGGCCGAAATCATTTTGAAGTATAACCTTGGAGGTTTGAATGTCGAAACGTAGAGAAAAAACAACTGTATTAGATATATATAATCCGCTTGTTCAATCATACTAATTGAATTCCAGTTGATCTCGCCTTGGAGACTACCTGAGTTCTACAATCGGTTCAAAGGTCGACAAGATCTATTTGAGTATGCTGAGGTCAGTTAAAGTGTTCAGCAGGTCCTGAAGTGTTGGATCTGTGCTTGTGAAGCCTGTAGTTATATATACAGCATTATAGAGTTCATATCATAATGTAACAAAATCATGCTTCTCCCCACGTTTCCCAATTCATATGAAATAGCAATTAATGCATTACAGCAATTACCGCCCAGTGTTTATGAAACAAAAAATAAACAAGTAAGACTCCAAGTAAGATTCCTTTCTGTCCCCCGTACAGAAGAATGGCATTCCTCTCCCCGTCACGCCCAAGGCCCCGTGGAGTATCGACGCTAACATGATGCACATCAGCTACGAGTCGGGCATTCTGGAGGACCCCAAGAATCCCGCCCCCACAAACCTCTACGAGATGACGACAGATCCAAGACAGGCGCCTGACGAACCGGAGAAACTGCAGATAGACTTCAGGAAAGGTTCGGTCGGCCTTCGTTAGAATCGAATTCCTTACAGCGACTAAACGGGGAATAGCAAGTTGAGCAAGACAAAAATTTTTGAATATTTTTGCATCTGGGAGATCTAAAATTATTTCCCCAAATGGTCTAAATTTAAAGGTTACAGTCTGAGGTCCAAAATTATTTCACCAAATGAATATAATAGCAAGATAAATGTGTATAATGATTCACATATTAGCCACTATATCACAGGCTGTTGTGGGTCGGGCGTTGATCTGTTGCTCTTTCCGCTGTAGGGCTGCCAGTGCGAGTCAAGAACCTCTCGGATGGAACGGAGAAGTCAGACTCATTAGAACTCTACCTCTACCTCAATCAAGTAGGGTGAGTTGGACAGTGAATCCTGCTGAATCTATTCCCATGAGATGGTTGTATGTAGTTATAAGACAAATCACAGTTTCCAGGGCGCATGCGTCAAACGTAAATTTGGGGGGAAAACAAAGGAATGTCTAAGGGGAAAACATCAAACTTTGCAGAGATAAATCCCATTGTCTCAGATGATAACGTTTTTTAAGACTGTGATTTGGCTTATTGTCAGTTACGTTGTTATACAAGTCATGTAAGAGGATTGAGGTGAAATGCACTTTTCACGTGTACATATATATAACACTATAGAATTTTTTTTAGTGGACGTCATGGTGTTGGACGAATAGATATCGTTGAGAACCGGTTCATTGGGATGAAATCTCGAGGTACTGTAACTCACATTACTGAAGTATCAAAATGAATCACCAGAGTTTAGATTTTTATTGTCAACTTGTCAAAATTTTCGTGGGAATCCATTTCAGCCTTACTGAAATGTTTTGTTCTAGCATGAATAACAAGTGATCTGCAGTGAGAAATCCTGAGTACAAATTAAAATTTTTCGATTCTCTCAGGAATTTACGAGACGCCGGCGGGCCAGATTCTCTTTGACGCTCACATAGACATCGAGACCTTCACAATGGACCGTGAACTCCGCAAGGTCAAACAAAATCTCTCCGTCCAGTTCTCAGAACAGGTCTACAGAGGTCAGTCTGAGGTCTTGTGAATTATTTGCATATTCAAAACATAATTATGTTCCCATGAGGTGTGATGTGTGAGGCGTGTGCCCTGGAACGATGTTTGATCTATAACTTAAAAAGTCTTTGACTAACTGTCGCAAAAACTGGTAGGCAGCAAGAATAGGCAAATAGGGAAAGCTGAAATTGAAAATGGCATATATCATGTGTAACTGATTAGAATATACTTATAAAATTAATTTCATGTGTGTATGCATTTTCTGAATATATCAAAATCAATATTTGGATCTTTCACAACAATAACGCAAAAATAAAATGGCAAAAAATAAAATTTTAAAATGAAATTCTAAAGTTTTAAATATCTTGACATTTTGTGACATACAAAATACAAGGTGTGCCTGTTTTGTCTGACAGGTTTTTGGTACAGTCCCGAGTGTACATTTGTACGGGACTGTATCGACCGTAGCCAAGAGGGAGTGGATGGAAGCGTCTATCTGAATGTGTACAAGGGTCATGTGTACATCGTGGGTCGAGAGTCGCCTAAATCTCTCTACAACGAGGAACTGGTCAGGTTAGTGCAATAGTCAAACAGTGGATTCAATTGTTGTCCAATGCACTGGTGTGGAGTGATAAAGTTGATGAATGAAGAATTTGATAGACTGTGTGTGTGTTCATGAAATGCGGATTGTTTTGAGCACTGATCCATTGCACTGCATAATACATTAATAACTATGACATTGCCTGTGATTGCTTATGTTAAATGTATTGTTCTACTCAATGTCAAGAAATTACCTACCTACCTATGGATAGAATGGATCATGAGTTGATGGAAAGGACGTTTTTGAGAATGTGATATTTCAAAGCTGTAGAGAAATGGGTGTTGATTAGTGTTTCCGCAATATTCAAGTCAGTGTTTCCATGGTTTCAGTATGGATGTTCAGGGTGATTACAACCCAGAGGATGCTGCAGGGTTCATCAGAGTCAATGCTCTCAGGTCGGTGTCTCCTACCCCACTGAAGATAATAATAGTACCGTATTTATTCAATTAGTTTGAACACTCTAATAATTCGAACACCAAAAATTATTCAAGATAATAATTTTTAAATTGACTCTATTAGTTCGAACACGCAAATTTACGATCAAAATTTTGATTGAAACAACAAACGAAATCAACTTGTCAGCTGCCAAAACTTACAACTCACCAGGCGGCAGCACTACGGAATGAACTATCAGTGATATCATTCGCCGGGTGGCAGTATTTGCGATTATGTCAATTATGTGAACAATAGTCAATGACGTCCGGACTTCTAAGGCAAAAGTGACTCGAGTGTGCGTGTAAAATCACAGAAATCAAGTATCAATGTTAGGTTATGAATGACAATAAGATGGCGATTTAGCATCCGATTATTCAAAGTTATTCCAAACATGGTAACCGTGTGCGGTTAACCTATTAATCGTGCAGGGCCCTAGTTCAAAGCATCATGGGTCATGGCAGCATCCGTCAATTTTCGTGTCTGCCCGTTCGCCGATTCTGGGTTATTGGTTTTTCTGTTTTGAGGGGTGACTTTATCGTGAATCTAATAATTCAAACATTTCAAAATTTAATTATTTTGAGCTGTTCAAACTAATTGAATAAATACGGTAATAATAGTAATAATCATGATACCTTGATTTGGTATGTTCAAACTGCAACTTCATGCATGATTTGAATAAGTCTTTTCTCCAAGTCAAACAGTAATCAGTCGAATGTTGGATGGATACAGAATATATGTTACGAGCAATGTTTGATGAAAATATCTGTTTTTTTTCATAGGTTGAAAGAGTATCAGCGACTCCGCGCCATGGAAAAGAAATAAGAAACAAAGAACATTCCGTTATTTCCGACAGTTCTGCATGTTTTTTTTTTCTGTGTGTACAGGAATTTTTTTAGGCATTTGTATTTCCTCATGTATGTGAGTTGATGAACGACAGCGATGAAACAAAAATAAAATGTGTACATTTCTAGTGTGAGTGTAACTGTCTAAAACTGATTATTGTATGCAATGTGCTGTAAGTAAAGAGTATAAGCATGATTGAAATAATGATTATATATATACACCTGTATATATAGATCTATGTTTGTGTTACCAGTGAACTTTGTTGGATGATTTCTTATACATGTACTTAGTATCATTGTAGCAAGTTGAAAATCATTATGCTTTTCATCAAAACACTTTGCCCAAGGGCTGAGATAGGTTACCAGACAATTTCAGTTTTAAATTCATTTGTTATAAAATTTGTTTTGTAATTGTTTTATAATTATTCTCTCCACATGTAAAATGCCAGTGAATGTGCATTTTGTGCAGAATTCATGGTATTGAGCTCTATAACAAATTAAATAAACTTAAACTTGAATATTGCAGGGGATATAATATTATGACCTTGAGATTTAACAATGTCGCCAAAAATATAACCTATTATCATAATATGAACCTACTCTCTATCAAATTGCTTTCTCTACAAAAATACCAATTCACAAATTTCAAGACAGACATGATCTTGAAATTTACCACTCAAGGTCACCTCGGGTCAAGTTTGAGGTCACCATCAAAAGTGCCATAAGACCTCTTAATACAAGTCGAGCTCTATCTACAAGCCTTTTGTCTGCAGCGACCAATTTGCACATTCCATGTCAGGTGTGACCTCGAGATTCAGACCTGAAGGTCAAATTGATCAAATCAAGCTCTATGAACAAGCGTTTTGGCCTCTAGAGGCTATTTTGTGCTATTTTGGGCCTTTCAGGCCGATGTATCGGGCCTCATGAGCAACTACAAAGTCAAGTAATATACAAGGTCAGGTATCCCAACAGGCATGTTCTGAAATGCTAAAATGTCAAAACTGATCATATAGTTTTTGAAATAAGTATACAAAGTCCAAAATTGGGATTTTTTTGACAAAAAAGTCCATTTCAAGTCATCGAAGGTCAAATTCATGGTAACCACATTAATCGCCATAAATGACTTCCCGTTTGAAAGTGCCAATATCTGAGCTCTATCTTCAAGCATTCTGGGAAATGAATTAAGTAAACAAAGTCCAAAATTGGGTATTTTTCGACTAAAAAATGTCTGTTTCGACCTTTCAAGGTCATCGAAAGTCAAATTAAAGGTCACCACACAAATCGCCATATATGACTTCCCATTTGAAAGTGCAAATATCTGAGCTCAATATCTTCAAGCATTCTGGGAAATGAAAAGTCCAAAATTGGGCATTTTTTCAACAAAAAATGTGTTTCGACCTTTCAAGGTTATCGGAGGTCAAATTTGAGGTCGTCGCACAAATCGCCATATATGACTTCCCATTTGAAAGTGCCAAAATCTGAGCTCTATCTTTAAGCACTCAGGGAAATGAATCAAGTAAACAAAGTCCAAAATTGGGCATTTTTTCTTCAGAAAAATGTCTGTTTCGACCTTTCAAGGCCATCGAAGGTCAAATTCATGGTAACCACATTAATCGCCATATATGATTTCCCATTTGAAAGTGCCAATATCTGAGCTCTATCTTCAAGCGTTCTGGGAAATGAATCAAGTAAACGAAGTCCAAAAATGGGTATTTTTTGACAAAAAATGTCTGTTTCGACCTTTCAAGGTCATTGAAGGTCAAATTCAAGGTCACCACACAAATTGCCATATATGACTTCCCATTTATAAGTGCCGATATCAGCTATATCTCCAAGCGTTCTGGGAGTACAGTTGTGGCTGCCCATGAAGGGAAAAAGAGGGGAGAAGTCTTATGAAACAAAAATCTCAAAACTGATCGAACAGTTTTTGAGAAAATGGCTGTCACAGTTCAAAATTGAGCATTTCTCGACGAAAACGGCCGCCGTTTTGAGAAAATTGAAAAAAAAAAATAAAAATAAATAATACCTCATTTTAAAATTATTTTGAGGATCTTATCCCAAATTTTCAGAAAGATAGGACCGTAAACTTTAAAGATAAAATTGTGGACGGACGACGACGACGATGGACGGACGAATGGACGACGGACGCAACGCGACGACAATAGGTTATCCGACCATATGTCCGGTTAGCATTGTCAGGCGTATTGACCCCCCTAAGTTAATGTGCGGTAACCTAAAAACAATCCACTCCGGATAAAATGAATTCCAAGATGATGTTCACTTCACAACACACATGTGGATCCAGGAATTAGAGAAGGGGGGGGGGGGGGGGGGTTGCTCTATCCCAGTCTAAAGGCAAGCTGTAAAGTGTATCTTGGGCATTATTGTGAGATCAAACCCTCGCGAATAATCCTCATTTACAGTAGGGCTCACAGAAGCAGCTGTGCGATGATCGAAATTCAGGAGTTTAAGTGTTGTGATAGCAAATTTTATTTATTATTAGGCATCCCGATTGAAAATCGGGAGGCCTTATGTTTTTGTCTGTTTTTTTTTTTTTCTTCCGCCGTTTGGTTTCCGGATCAGAACTCTTGAACGCCTTGATCTATCTTTCCGAAATTTTCACAGCTCATCCGAAATACTTTGCTCCTAACCCCTATTGTTTTTCGTCGAGATCCGAAATCCAAGATGGCCGCCAGCGGCCATTTCGGAAAAAAAATCGGGCGATTCCTGTCAATGTCATAATTTGATTCAGGCAATTTCCAGGGGAAAAAATTTTTTAGGTGTATTTTTTTTTTTTTTTGGACTTGAAATTTTTCCCTCGCCTGCGCCCATGCAGATGTGAGCCCTACTCTATCCCAGTCTAAAGGCAAGCTGTAAAGTGTATCTTGGGCATTATTGTGAGATCAAACCCTCGCGAATAATCCTCATTTACAGTAGGGCTCACAGAAGCAGCTGTGCGATGATCGAAATTCAGGAGTTTAAGTGTTGTGATAGCAAATTTTATTTATTATTAGGCATCCCGATTGAAAATCGGGAGGCCTTATGTTTTTGTCTGTTTTTTTTTTTTTTCTTCCGCCGTTTGGTTTCCGGATCAGAACTCTTGAACGCCTTGATCTATCTTTCCGAAATTTTCACAGCTCATCCGAAATACTTTGCTCCTAACCCCTATTGTTTTTCGTCGAGATCCGAAATCCAAGATGGCCGCCAGCGGCCATTTCGGAAAAAAAATCGGGCGATTCCTGTCAATGTCATAATTTGATTCAGGCAATTTCCAGGGGAAAAAAATTTTTAGGTGTATTTTTTTTTTTTTTTGGACTTGGAATTTTTCCCTCGCCTGCGCCCATGCAGATGTAATACTGTAACTGAGCCATGTTACTGTATTGACTGACTGCAGCCTGCATGTCCAGCATGAGGCTAGGCTCTGCCCTCTCAGCCAGTGCAGTATATGAGAGCCCTGCTCAGTAATGCCTTACAAGATCAGCCAGTCTGTCCAGCACAGCAATAGGCTCCGCCCCTCTCAGCCAGCCCTGCTCAGTCATGCCTTATAAGATCAGCCAGTCTGTCCAGCACAGCAATAGGCTCCGCCCCTCTCAGCCAGCCCTGCTCAGTCATGCCTGACAAGTGATACAGCAGTAAGCTAGCATGTCCAACATGACCCTAGGCTCATATCCATGCATAATCCCTACTCCCCCCTCCAAAGCCTGGTTTACTAGTGTGTGTACATGGTAAAAGAATGAAGTTCCATCCCACAGAATACAATAGTTGGTTAATAAGCCAACACACATGACACAACATGCTTGGGGAATGATTTGTCCTGTCTACATTTATATCGTACAAACATGTATTGTTTGAATGTTTTGTTATTCAACTCTATTTCACATGCAATGACCAAATCATCATTGTTTTATTTAGCTGGGAAATGTTTGGCTTTGGTTATAATATGAATGGGAAAATTCCGCTGTATTGTACAAGTTTTGAAATCACCAAATTGGCCAAGATGACACAGCATTCTTTTAGTCACGTATCATTTTATATTTGACAGGAGCACCTGAAAAATACCACGAACATCCTGATTAAATATACTAGTACTCTGAATAATATTAACTGGGTAACTGTCCATTCATTTTGGGTGGCAAATGTCTGGTGGGCCAAGTTGTCAAGATCATAGAAAGCAGTTCTGGTAAGAAACTGTCTGATGAGCTCTCACTCTAACCCACATACAATGGCCTATGTATCCTTTTTTCTCAGTCCAGTATGACCATTTGAAATGATAAGAACAAATTGGGGGATGCCACAAAGCCTATAGGCTTTTATGTCTAGTTCCCTTTGGGTCTACAAAACTTCAATTCTCTTTCGAAACAAGGGCCAATACTCGAACGAAAACTTCAGTCTGGTCATAATGTAGCAGTTGATTGGAGTCATAATGCCACTAAAAATATTTGGTGATTTACAGGTCCTAGTAATGTACTAGGTACCCATGGAAGCCTATCACCCACATACAATTAACCTGTTGTTTCATCATGACGTGTGGTGTTAACTTAATTTCCTAGCAAGATACACAGGGAGGAACCATTTGTCTGATTCACTGTGTATTAATAAGCGGCGGGGCACCAGTAAAACATGCTGAATCCATGACTAACACCTCAACACAACCTGATGGCATACGTTCTATTTACTCCTTAAATCATTGCAGTATAGGAATTATATTCAGTTTCTTATGTGGTGTTCACCATTGTTCAAATATTTGTCTCACATAAGTGGAACGGCTAGGCGATGGAGCCATTTTGTGCTTTGACCTTGAAAATGAGTTCAAAGGTCAAATTCAAGGTCATGACACTATTCAGCATATATGGTTACTATATGTTCACAATTGATTATTAAGCTGTAAAACTGATAATAATCAAGAAATTAGCCATTTTATGCTCTGACCTTGAAAATGAGTTCAAGGTCATGACAAGATTCAGTATATATCATTTCCTGTATGTGCACAATTGATTCCTAAGCTGTAAAGTCGATAATAAGCGAGATATTAGCCATTTTGTGCTTTGACCTCGAAAAAGAGGTCAAAGGTCAAATTCAAGGTCATCAGAATATTCAACATATATCGTTTACTATATGTTCACAATTCATTCCTAAGCTGTAAAGTTGATAATAAGTAAGATATTAGCCATTTTGTGCTTTGACCTTGAAAATGAGTTCAAAGGTCAAATTCAAGGTCATGACACTATTCAGCATATATCGTTTACTATATGTTCACACTTGATTATTCAGCTTTAAAGTTGATAACAAGCGATATATTAGCCATTTTATGCTCTGACCTTGAAAATGAAGTCAAAGGTCAAGTTCAAGGTCATGACAGTATTCAGCATATATCACTTCCTATATGTTCCCAATTGATTTTTGAGCTGTAAAGTCGATGATAAGCGAGATTTTAGCCATTTTGTGCTCGGACCTTGAAAATGAGGTCAAAGGTCAAATTCAAGGTCAGGACGATATTCAGCATATATAATTTCCTATATGTCTACAGTTGATTCCTAGTCTCTAATCGCAATATTAAGTGAGATATTAGCAATAATGTGTCCCATTATAAAGCATAGGATAATTTAACATGGGAAAATCCTATTTGGGCCAAGTTTGGGCCAAAATGGCCCACTTTGAGCGATTCAAGCGCAACAAAACTTATACACATCACAGAAGTACATATCAGGAATGTTATGTATCAGAAAGAAAAAAAATTAGCCCAAGGGCTAAGAAAGGTTACCGGACAATGTTTTACATCTTAGATATTAGCCATTTTGTCCTGTGACCTTGACAACAAGGTCAAATTCAAGGTCACAAGAATATCATTTCATGTCCACATTTGATTCCTAAGCTGCAAAATTGACAATGAGCAAGATATTAACCATTTTGTGCTCTGATCTTGGAGATGAGATCAATTTCAAGGTCATGAGAATATTCAGCATATATCATTTCCTATATGTGCTCAATTGATTGCAAAGCTGTAAGTTCCATAACAAACGAGATATTAACCATTTTGTGCTTTGACCTTGAAAATGAGGTCAAATGTCAAATTCAAGGTCATGACAATATTCAGCATATATCATTTACCATTTGTTCATAATTGATTCCTTAACTGTAAAAATGATAATAAGGGAGATATTAACCATTTTATGCTCTGACCTTGAAAATGAAGTCATTTCCTATATGTGCACAATTGATTCCTAAGCTGCAAAGTCAATAATAAGCGAGATATTAGCCATTTAATGCTCTGACCTTGAAATGAGGTCAAAGATCAAGTTCAAGGTCATGACAATTTTCAGCATATATCAGTTCCTATATGGCCCCAATTGATTTGTAAACTGTAAAGTCGATAATAAACGAGAATTTAGCCATTTTTTCCTGTGACCTTGAAAATGGAGTCAAAGGTCAAATTCGAAGTCATCAGAATATTTGTCGTATATCATTTCCTATATGTCCACAACTGATTCCTAACCTGTGAAGTCGATAATAAGCGAGATATTAGCCATTTTGTGCTCTTGACCTTGAAAATGAGGTCAGAGGTCAAATTCAAGGTCACGAGAATATTTGGCATATATCATTTCCTATATGTCCACAATTGATTCCTAAGCTGTAAAATCGATAATAAGGTCAAAGGTCAAATTCAAAGTCATGACAATAATCTGCATATATCATTTCCTATATGTCAAATTCAAGGTCATGAGAATATTCGGCATATATCATTTCCTATATGTCCACAATTGATTTCTAATGTCTAATCTCAATATTAAGTGAGATATTAGGCATAATGTGTCCCATTATAAAGCATAGGAGAGTTTAACATGGGAAAGTCCCATTTGGGCCGAGTTTGGGCCAAAATGGCCCACTTCGAGCGATTCAAGCGCAACGAAACTTATACACATCACAGGAGTACATTTGAGGAGTGTTATGTATTAAAAAGAAAAAAAGTTACTGAACAGATTTTGAGAAAATGGCTGCCAAAGTCCAAAATCAGGCATTTTTTCGTCGAAAACGGCCGCCATTTTGAAAAAAAAAGCGAAATTCGGAAAACTAAAAAAATTCTTTTCTGGAAATATTTTTTAGGTATTTTTGTGCAAAATTTCAGAAAGATTCGACTGTAAACTTTAAAGATAAAAATGTGAACGGACGACGGACGGACGGACGGACAGCTAGACGGACGGACGACGGACGCCCGACGACGGACGACGGACGCAACGCCACGGCAATAGGTTATCGGACCAAAGGTCCGGTAACCTAAAAAGTTAATGAACAGATTTCGAGAAAATGGTGGCCAAAGTAAAAATTAGCCCAAGGGCCAAGAAAGGTTAGCGGACAATGTTTTACATCTTAGATATCAGCCATTTTGTCCCGTGACCTTGAAAATGAGGGTCAAAGGTCAAATTTATGGTCACAAGAATATTCAGCATATATCATTTCACAATTGATTGCTAAGCTGCAAAGTCGATCGACAATGAGCAAGATATTAACCATTTTGTGCTCTGACCTTGGGAATGAGATCGAAGGTCAAATTCAAGGTCATGAGAATATTCAGCATATATCACTTCCTATATGTCAACAATTAATTCCTAAGCTTTAAAGTTGATAATAAGCAAGATATTAGCCATTTTGTGCTCTGACTTTGACATGTGAGGTCAAAGGTGAAGTTCAAGGTCATGACAACATTCAGCATATATCGTTCCCCATATGTTCACTATTGATTCCCAAGCTGCAAAGTCGATAATAGGCGATATATCAGCCATTTTGCGCTCTGGCCTTGAAAATGAGGTCAAAGGTCAAATTCAAAATCATGACACTATTAGGCATATATGGTTTACTATATGTTAACAATGAGGGGTTATAAGGAATATCAGCAATCACCAGCTGGCAGCACTGCTTTATCAGTCTTTTGACGTCATTTTACTGTTTTTGCTGGCGTGATTTATGATTTTGGCGCCAAATAGGACTGATAGTTCAATGCTGCCCTCTGTTGAATGATGTTTGATAACCCCCTATTGATTATTAAACTGTAAAGTTGATTAGAGGGATATTAGCCATTTTATGCTATGACCTTGAAAATGAGGCCAAAGGTCAAGTTCCAGTTCATGACAAGATTGAGTATGTATCATTTCCTATATGTGCACAATTGATTCCTAAGCTTTAAAGTCGATAATAAGCGACATATTATCCATTTTGTGATTTGACCTTGAAAATGAGTTCAAAGGTCAAATTCAAGGTCACGACATTATTCAGCATATATCGTTTACTGTAAAGTTGATAATAAGCGATATATTAGCCATTTTATGCTCTGACCTTGAAAATGAGGTCAATGGTCAAGTCCAAGGTCATGACAAGACTCAGTATATATCATTTGCTATGTGCACAATTGATTCCTAAGCTGTGAAGTCGATAATAAGCAGGATATTAGCCATTTTATGCTCTGACCATGAAAACGAAGTCAAAGATCAAATTCAAGGTCATGACAGTATTCAGCATATATCGATTACTATATGTGCACAATTGAGCCAAAGGTCCGGTAACCTAAGAATAACAGAAACAAACCTGATTCTATTGGAACGAATCTGATTCTATGGGTAGGATTATTTGCTATCCATGAAAATATGGGCAAACACCTGTCATCCATGTTGTTGACCTCCTAGAAACAGAACATAAGCTCAAGCTTCAATGCTATATTTACGCAGGATATAGCCTAGAGAAGCCCATAGTAATATGACATGTACAGTGACAAATCATAGCAAGTACAACTCTGTTACGAAGTCTACATTAACGTGATCAGATTATTATGTGTTGTAACGACTTTAAGGAGCTCAATCATTGTCCTACTACCATGACCGGACCCGTTGAAATAATGGTAAAAATGGTTTCCTGCCATTAGAAACCCTTAAACTACTATAACCTTAATTACAGTAATGGCGCACGGGTGAGGACGCACTGAAGCATGTCGCCCAATAGCGTCCGGAGCACTGGATGAGTCATGCGGACAAACTCCTGATATCAATCCACACATCCGGACACTATCCCTGCGTCCATAGCCAACTCCCAGTCAACGTGGGGAAGGCGTTTTTCCCAGAGCGGACGAAAGTCCCAACCTCTTCCTGGCCATATAAGAGGCTATTCCGGCACCATCGAGTGTCCGGCATATCCACAAAAGTTCTAGAAACTACAGGAGGTCGGATGCACGGTGGTGAGGGCAATAACACAAAGTGGTGATCGTGGCGTTAAACTGTCCGGACTCCCGCAGAGCTGCTTAAATCCATCTGTAGGGTGATAGAGGGATACCACACCTGGATCCATACGAGCGGAACGTCAGTACCACAATGGCGCACGTGACTGGTGACGTGGCCACCGTTCATCCGCAGGGCTCAATCCCAGCACAATACACAATCATTTGCCCAGCACCGAGATCATACTCTTTCTCATCATTTTCACCCGAGGTCGAGTATGGAGCAGCGGTCGGAGCCGCTTGCATCGTCATCGCAGGCTGATGGGCTGGTGCACTAACTCATGTACGGCTAGGGTCCATGGCATTTTCCTGGTGGGCCGGAAATTGCCATGGGACTACCTGTGATGCTGCTGCAGCAGTAGACAGGAGGTGCAGCAGCGCATGTGGGGAGAGCCGCGGCAGGAGCCAGAGCTGAAGGCATCTGTCGGATGCTGCATTGATGGCCTCCTGCATCGCTTGTACTTGATGTGGTACAGCTGCCCATCAATGAACTGATCAAGCAGCATCATCTCGAACCTTATCGGATTGAATCGGAGTAATTTCCGGCCGAGTATGCTGAGCTCAAAAGCATACTCGGTGATGGATTCAGTCGGAAGACAGAAGTGAGACTTGAACTCCTTCTTGTACATCTGAGTATTCGCCATGGGCGCAAACAGCAAGCAATGTTGCTCAGCAACCTCAACAAACTTTGCCAGCCTGAACAGAATACAGCCTTGCCCTCCAGAATCCCTGTGAGGATGTGTCCGGCTTCGCTGGGCGTCCATCCCTCATAGGAAGCAGTTCTCCAAAGCTGCATGCAATAATCCTCAAGGTCAGCATTGTCATCGTTGAACCCCTTACGACCGGCAGACTGGTCCAGCTTCCTGTCCTATGGAGAGAGCTCCTGTCATGTGGGGAGCGGTACCCGAACCAGAGTCAGCGGCATGTGGTGAGGTGGCCCATGCTCCATCCCTGGCTGGAGTAGGAACCACCGAAGGGGGTCTGTGCACCACAGATTTGGATGAGGCAATGACTGGGGCCAGCGATGGGTTTACACCCGGGTATATCTCACTTCCATTGGGCGCAGAGGGAGCTCCTGTCGAACCTAATGGATAGGATGCAGGCGAGGCAGGGTAGCCGCTGTAGCTCGGGGCCAAAGTCGCGGGTTGCCAGATAGCTCCCAGAGTACTGACCAGAGTGGGGTCAGAGTGGCCCACTGCCGGATCAGCAGAGGCCATAGCCAACGTGGTACCCCCAAGTCTCGACACAGGTGCAGGCCCCATTGTTTGGGCCTCGGGAGAGTGCGTGCGGGCTTGGGAGCATCTGGGCTGAAAAAAATCGTAGGATCCAGTCTCGGGGCGACACGGACATCCTCCCTCGCCGTAAACTGCTCGGAAGAGGGTTGGTGCTGGGGTGAGGGCGAGTGAGTCCTACGATTGGGTCACCTCGAGTGACCGGTGACCGGTCGTGGTCATAGTGCCAGACTGGGTAAGCTCACTGAGTGAGTCAGTGAGCCGATCGACCGTGTCCCTTGATAGACTGACTGACATTAGGGGCGGGGGTCCTCGGGGGATCAACCCGGCCGGCTGAGATACCTCAGCTGGTACATTCTGTCTGCTTCCCGTTACTGTCCGACGTCAGCAGGACTCTGTCGCCCGTGGGCGTCAGAGCATAGAATCCGGGAAGAAATAAGGCCGTGAGGATGGGGATAAAATCCCTTATAGCCCGACGGTCTGCCAGAGCCTGTACGCACCATCCCAGGGCGAAAGACTACCAATCCAGGTGCGTGAACACCAGATCAAAGTAGCCCTCCTCCTGTGCCCCCGACAATGTGTCCCCCGACAACCCAGCCAGACAATGGGGACAGGGAGCACTTCAACAGCTCTGAGACAACCGAAAGAAATCAAGACGGATGTAGCTGCCAGCGCACGAGACCGAGGGTGTGACGTCATAGCCGATGAAACAGTGTAGTGGATCAATAAAAAACAATGCGTCACCATGGTGATTGATGCTCGAGCTTTGAAAGTGAATCAGCCAAAACGTATGGTGTATGGAAAAGGCCAAATACCTATCGCGATCTTCGGTCACAACAAGTCATCCTAACGTTAAATTTATCATCACAAGTCTTGATGAAGATCATGTTATGGTTATGTGGATGATCAATGTATGCTTCCATTCTGGTACCGAAAGATACCGTAATGCCACAGCGCCGCCCGCCGCCGAATCATACAAATAGCACATACAATTTAGACATATCACTGTGGAGACACCCAAATAATTTGAGATTGATGGCACAGAATGCTGAAACGTTACCGGATAGCACTGAAAGAGGAAAGTGAACGAAATATTCCAACGTCTTCTCCTCTGAGACCATTCTGTAAAGTACAAGCCTTTAATATGTAATCATATTCATATTTTATATTTTGTAGGTAAATTAGAATTTATGTTATTCTTATACTCTTGGTATATATATCTTGTTGTGTCAGTACATATTGGCCAAGCAAAAAGGGGATGGGGTGATGGTATCTGGTGAAGCGGTCAAACGTAGAGCCACACCGTCCGTCATGTTTAAATCAAATAAGCCGCCAGCTGGGGTCAGCGGTATTTGCCCGAGAGAAATATTCTTCGAGTCTGTTTATTACATTGTTAAACTAGTTCGTCACTAATGTTCCACCGATTTACACTACAGCAGTGTTGTGTTTATGTTTCATGGGAGAACTGTAAGCAAGATCCAAACTCTCCTCCAGCTGGCTACGACCGCATGGGAATGATTCACCATACAGGCATTTACTAGTATGAAAAATATATTAATTTCATCTGATCATTCTCGTAATACACTATAACTGTTTGTACTTATTTTAACCGGGGTGATGTGAGCTTTCACATCGTACTATTTTTTAGTATATATCTTTATTAGTTCCCATTTTAGATATCTGGCGGCAGATTTAGCGGCCGAGAGAAATTGTTTATATCAAACATTTGGCCAGCCACCATGTGAAAAGCCGGGGTGCTGGATCCGCCAGATATTCGGGGAATTATCGGAATCTTATCGGAATTTTTATTGTACACTAGAATTGTAGAGAGAACGATCCCGCGCTTCGGGAGGCTGCCTGAACATGTATCGAGTGTATGGGTCCAGCCGCTAGGCTGCCCCGAGGGGCGTGGCAGCTAGAGACTTTAAGTATGCGTGCGATTTTTCTCTCGTCAGTTCTTGGTTACTTTTTCGTTTGTTAGGGCTCTGTACTGTACAGTCTGTATCGGATAAGGATGAAATAAAGCAGTTTTTCTGCGCTCTGATCTTAAGTAACCGACCCTGTGTTTTCTTACCTGCCGAATGAGAACACCAAAAAACTCTTAAGGTTGGCGACTTGATTATGACAACTCATGGAAATGAATTCCATCATAAGGGTCGTCAAACTTACAATTCGATGGGATTCGGATGTACTTGGTCTCGCCGTACAAGATGAGAAACAAAGATACGATTCAGAAACAAAGAGAAACAAAGAAACGATTCAGAGTGAAATTTTGAAATCATTTTTTTGGAAAGTAACACAGACCTATAATATTTTTGATGAAATCTTTGTTTTGGAAAATACATGTAGGCATACATCTGTTAATAATGCTGATAATTGCTAATTATATCTTCAATTGTTATACGTACTGAGAGATATCCCATTTACAGGAAAAAAATCTTTTAATTTGTTTTCAGTGAATGTTCCAATTTTGAAAATATGTCATTTAACCTACCCATAATAATAAGAAGCATGGAATGTCAAAATGGAGACAACACGATAAAACAACACGAAATATGCCAACTTCCAAAGCAAAAACAACGAGTGACACAATCTAGCCTATAGTGATATAGATTGATCTACACTGCCAGACTTCCAGGAACACAGAACCGAAACCGAAAGTAGTGCAAGAACTAGACATTAATGCGGAAACACTGCGCTTACAGAGGGGGGTTAGATCACCATGGTGAAAGTCAAATACCGCACCTTAGTCGCTTACACACGCGCTGTGTTTAAACCCATTCCACGAAACAGGCTAGGCCTACATCTACCGATAGATTTGTCACCAATAGGCACAACTATCAAGGAATCTAGCAAGCCAAATTGACTGCCATGGCTGTACCCGATTCATCACCGGATGATGAACTTGATATTTTATCTGTGATCGGTGATGGCCGCGCTTCAAACAAAATTTTCCGGGTTACGTTTGACTTTTTCACACCTCGAGCCCATTTCGTGATTCTGGGCCGTAGCCGAGATGACTGGCACGATTTCACGGAGATGTCGGAAGACGAACAAATGCAGCTGATATGGACAGCCAAGAGCGTAGCTAGAACGCTGGAGCTCCCACGGGCAATTCTCTCGATTCATCGTGGTAAATGGGTCCACGTGCCTCACTTTCACTGTCACGTGTGCTGTGACGTCACGCCGTATCTCGAGGTGTTCCGTGACGTTAGCAAGAAGCCCCCGATGTGCACGTGGTGGCCTGACGATGTGTTCGTTACCAAGGAGTGGCGTTCGTCGTCAAATCCGCGTAGTTACGAAAAGAACGTGAGTGGATACCCGTTCAAAAACTTCAAGAGCTTCGAGCTGCAGGCCATCAAAAGGGTTCGGAGGCCACTGTGTGAGGGCTTACAAAGTTTCCGTGGCCACCAACTTGTGTACCACACGGAAGCCCGTAGGGTTGGCCTCGTGGGTTGCTTTGACAACGACGTTCCTGGGTTACTCGCTGTGCTGCACCTGTTGGAAGACTTGGTCAATCACCTGGGGCTGACCAAGGCTAATCGGGAAGGCTGTCACGTATGCGTTGACCTGACAGGGAATGGTAGGTAACCTGGAAAGTTTCTACAGGAATTTACACGTATAGGTCTACCGGTATAGGCCTACGCTCCATTACATCTTTTATCCATGTGATTCTAACCTATATTGATAGGCGGTAATGGACATATTTAACTAGTCTGTCACACTGTCTAGACCCTTAGTTAGAACTGTTTGTACATCACAGTACATGTATAATGAGTTACTGACCCAATAGATATGTATTACGTGTATGTTTTGTTTGAAGGTTTTGACGACTTTGACACGACCTCGCCAGTCTACGGATATCTTCAAGTGTCTGGAGCAGCTATGTTCAAGAATTGCCCACGTGATCAGCGCGACTCCTGGCTTAGTAACTTCAGACAACACGACGACAAAGTCTACACTTGAGGAAGTCCACACTTATTTTTACTGTTCGAGTGCATATATAGACTCGTATGGAGTTCCACAGGCGACATACGACATACTACATACGACATACGACATATGACATACGACATACGACATATGACATACGACATACTACATATGACATACGACATACGACATACGACATACTACATATGACATACGACATACGACATTTGACATACGACTTATGACATACGACATACTACATATGACATACTACATACTACATATGACATACGACATACCACATACTACATAGTACATATGGCATACTACATATGACGTACGACATACTACCCTATCCTTCCCATTGAAAGAATAAACTTTCTCATGGCCGCCTCAGAAGGACTGAGGCACGATGTGCAATCACTACTTAAACAAAGAAAACCACCTCAGGGATGACAAAAATTGTCACCCTCGTTGAAAAAGAAAATAAATACAATATTCAACTGTTCAAAACCTCCAGGCAACTGGCGTCCTCACAATTCTGCCATGCTAAACGGTATAGCCAAATTCAATGGAATTTCCATTGTGAATTTTTCAGATGAAAAATTTGATACAAATTTGATAGGCCTACATGAAAACATGAGTCTGCTGGAAACGTGTAGCTATCATTTGTTCGGATGAGGTGTGTGATAGATCTGACATTGTATGAGTTGACTGGTATCTTGCATGTGATAAGTCATATGTAGTATGTCATAGGTCGTAATAATCGTATGTAATATGTCATATGTAGTATGTCATATGTAGTATGTCATATGTCGTATGTCATATGTAGTATGTAGTATGTCATATGTAGTATGCCGTATGTAGTATGTCATATTTCGTATGTCATATGTAGTATGTCGTATGTAGTATGTCATATGTCGTATGTAGTATGTCATATGTAGTATGTCGTATGTAGTATGTACCATGATGTCATACATTGGTAAGTCACTTTCACCCTAGCCCTGAAAACAAGGCAAAAGCAGGTTGTATTTTTTTTTTTTTTTGTTCACCTTCACGTAAAAAAAAAATCTTGAAATACACCCTGCTTTTTGCCTTGTTTTCAGGGCTACTTTCACCCTGGTCACTTTTAAAGTCATATGTCGTATGTAGTATGTCGTATGTCGTATGTGGTATGTCGTATGTAGTATGTCGTATGTCGCCTGTGGAACTCCATAGACTCGTGTACATTGGTGCACAGAATATATACATGTAAACCAGTGACGTTACTCTGATTAATTATATTGATATTACCAACGATCCTTGATATCACTCTATTCATTCCATTAACTTATTGTTCCAATAAATCAATTGGGCACTCAATTCTCCTGTACCTGACAAGTATTGGAGAGTCCAATATACCAAAAATTCGTCTTTTTCATTTGTATTAATCAAAATCATCGTCAGGCCCTATTAGTATTACTCATCACGATCCGCCCTTGTTCTCGCGTTCCTTGGGTTTTAATTAATTTATTACTCCAGCTTCAACTGCTACACACCAAGAGGGTTGAGGGAGGAGATCCATTTGTCCGTTCACGTACTAGTCACTCCTGAAATAGAGCTCAGCATACCATACGTGGGCCTTACTTATGATAAATCACTGTGGCGAGACTGGATGCACTTATGATCGTTAGTGCATCCCGCAATGGCGGACAGTAAACAAGGTCCGTTTGGTTTTCAACTGAAATGTTGAGGGTCAGGAACCCACTCGAGGGCTTCAGAAGCTGGAAGGATATGCAGTGGTGTGTTTTATAGGTTTCCTTTTGGTCCATTTCGCATTCCCCTAAAGAGTTTTTGCATGGCTGATTCATGCAGGCAAATCTAGGATTTTGAGGGAAGGCCCAGTTGTGAAATGTTGCTAAGCGAGCTGAAGCAAGCCCTTGTCGGCCGGGAGTCATGGGTGCCCGCTTAAGGGCCCCAGAAGCTGACGGTATTTGC
Source organism: Terebella lapidaria (assembly GCA_949152475.1). Classification (NCBI taxonomy): domain Eukaryota; kingdom Metazoa; phylum Annelida; class Polychaeta; order Terebellida; family Terebellidae; genus Terebella; species Terebella lapidaria. Next base: position 37,293,438 of record OX424566.1, read on the forward strand.
GTGCCTATTAGATCATCCAGAGTTCTCCTGGATCTAACTATCAAGCATTACTCAACACCCATAAATGCATGATCACTGTAGTTGAAACGAAATATGACATAAAATATTACTTGGTTTTGGACCCCATCAAAGGATTAAATGCATTTGGCCATTCAAAGCTCTCAATCATTTATACAAGGTGGAGGGGCCATAAAGTGCTTTCACTGAGAACATGTGAGTTGGTTATAGATTGAATACACTGCTCGCGACATGGGGCCCCAGAATTGAAAGCTACATCCCGGTGTAATTTATCTTGTAAACACTTCTTCCCCCCTGTTTTTTTTCCCTTTTCCTGCTTTTTTTCTCCTTTACTTTTTTTTTTTGGCGGGGGGGGGGGGGGGGGGGGGGGGGGAGGTGGCAAGGCCTATTTTTCGAAAACAATCGTTAATGAATCTTTCGGCTTTTTTTCAGACAAGTTTCCATGCTCAAACTAATATAAATCGCCGTGTATTTGCAACGAACGGTTGTTTCGTGCGTATAGATGGTTTGCAGATGATGTCATAATCCTGTTTTGAGAACGGGATCAGTATTGTATTGTCGACCACTCAAGGTGTTTCCGTTCAGTCAATTCTTTTGTTAATAGGCGTTGGTTGAGCAATAGCAAACCATTCATAAGAATCAGCAGGGGTACGAGGTATGTGTGTATCGCTCACAATCGTAATAATCGGGAAAAAATGAAGAAAATTAAAACAAACCGCGAGTGTTGTTCGCCATTGCGGTATGCACTAACGATCGTCAGTGCATCCAGTCTCGCCACAGTGATAACTGATCCACTGAAAGCAAACCATTCAATCGTCTCATGCCGTTTCAATCCTTGATGAATACCAACAAACAGCACAATCTATCTGGGTCCATTTGTCCGGCCCATGTACATGTAGCGCACACTACTCTACTAATACTACTCACCCACTGAATGAATGCCATTTAATCCGTTTGGTACATTTAAAATCTTCATTGAATATAGAACAAGGAGTATATCCAGCTATACACGGCCATTTGTCCTAACAGTGACAAAGCCATGGGAGGAATGACTAACTCACCCTGATACCTGTGGTCAGTTTCTTCCGAGTTGCTGATTGATGTTGAGTGCTAGTGGCCAGTCAAATCGGTCAGCGTTCCGGCAAGCTAAAATTGCAGTATACACCGTGGATAACATAATAATAGGCCACATAACATCACAGAAAGATGCCTAGTTCCAAGAAGGAAAACGATTATGACATATTGTCGGAAGTGAATGGAGGCAAGGACAAGAATAACACATTTCTCGTCACATTTGATTTGTACACACCCCGTGCTCACTTCGTCATCATGGCCCGGGACCGCCACCGATGGTCGGACATCCAGGAGATGGCGCGTGGTGACAAGCAGCAGGTGCTCCAGACGGCTCTAGACGTGGTGGAGGCGCTGGGACTGGGCGAGGCCACGCTCTCCATACACCGGGGTGGCTGGGTCAACACCAAACACTTCCATTGCCACGTGTGTACCGACGTCAACAGATATCTGAGTGTGTTTGAAGATCTCAGTCGGAGGCGGCCGATGTCGCTCTGGTGGCCGAACAAGAAGTTCGTCAACATGCAATGGAAGGCTTCCAGGGACATGAAGAAATACGCCACGAATGTCAGTGGCTACCCGTACCAGAGTTACAAGAGAGGAGAGGTGTGTATTGGTAGGACAAACGAAGCACCAAGTGTGCTGTAGTTTACCGATACTCTAGGTCAATTCAAGTTCAAAGTCATCAAGATATTTCATATATGCTCATAATACAATCCTAAACGCTATATTCAGGTGCTCCGTACTCACATATATAGGCCATCTTAACAGAAACAAGGCACAGCCATGCAAATGTATGGCCAAAACCACTTAGCGTCATAAAAGACCAGCCATCTTTAGAATACAATTGTTCTTTTTGTACAACTCTTTGAAGGTGTTTGACATAAAGAGGCAAGGGAGATGCCCAAGTGCGGGTCTCACCAAAATTGGTGATTACCTAGTCGTGTACCACAGCCAGGAGCGCAGAATAGGGCTACTAATGACAAGAGGGTACCGGTCTGACGTTGATCGTCTGTACACGCTTCTGGAGGCGCTAGAAGCTCTGAAGTCTGAACTCGGCATCAAGGAGGGAGTCAAGGGAGGGCCCGGCTGCCACGTCTGTCTCGACCTCACAGGCAAAGGTCTGTTGACATGTTCGACAGTGGATCTAGTAATTAGTAACAGATTCCACTTTGTCACATTCTTTTACCAAAAATCGATCTAGCCAGTCGGTTTTAGTCTGGAAATCCAGCATTTCACAGGGTGTGCCTATACAAATATTAAACACTGGTGTAGATTCTAACCACAAAAAGATTCGAAGATTAAACGTTTGATAATTATTTTGCAATCATGATTTCTCAATCAACATTCCAGTGAGAACACCGCTATACATGTATATAAACCTGTACGATATGACAAGTAGGCATATCCGGTACTGGTGATTCAAGGTTTTCACTGGCCGTGCAGGTTTCCCAGGATTCGTGAAGGATCGCGATACACCGCCAGTGTAGCGGCACTCAGCTAAGTGAATGTAGACTTTCAGGCAAATGATGAGCCAACTCTGATTTAATGGACCACCTTCGTTTATTGCCGGTACATGGCTGCCACTATGGTCACATAAAACTGAAAAATACAAAAATACAACCTTGTTTACAAATCAGCTTGGACAATACATGTAAGCGAATTATGCCTTTATCCATATACGATAGTCGAACACATGTAAATTATATTTCTAACTCAAAAGAGCCACCACATAACCTTCAGACTGATAAAATTCCTCCACATTACTGTACCAAAATACTCATAGGTCATAGCACGAAGAAATACAGTAATATATGTTAGGCCAAACAAATTATCTTCTCGATAGTCGATACCATCATCAGTAACCTTCAGATACATGTAATATAGCATTTAGACAAGCATATACTTCAGAGCCATTGCAAAATTATCTACGCCTAACTATGTGACTCGCTACAGGTCGATCAGAATATCGAGCATAAATCGCAAGATATACAATGACAATCTAACCCTACTAGATATTTAGCATCCACAAACAATCATGTATATTATGGACATACCTCCATGGCCGGGTAATCCAACATAAAATGCAAAAACATCCAAAATTATCAGATTTGCGATGAAACAAATTGACATTTTTCAAGCGTCACACGAAACAGCCTTCAACTACCGGAGAGTTCCAAAACATGATACACGCGTCATTCACAAGGTGGCAGCACCTCACGGTGTCTGTCTACAAACAGCGGGAAACATAATACACTGATAATGCTCACAGAGCCTGGCACAGTTACATGGCTCCCCTAAATTGGTTACAATTTACCCCCCAAAAAAAACAAACAACATTCATATCAAATAATTACCAAACTTGAACTTATAGCAACTATCTTTGAACATATATGATCAACAGATTACATCACACAAACTAAGAATACTCAATGTGCTGACAACTGAGATTTCGCCAAGTAACACTCTACCGAGCATCAGAGTCACCGGTCGGCTCCTCGACTGGGCAGCCCCGGTCAACCAAAAGTACCAGCTTTTGGATTGGTCTTTCATAGACTGAGTTCTTTGACCATAGTTTAACCTTGCGAACTAGTCCATCCTCATCCTTGAATGTCTCAGTAACTCGGGCTAGAGGCCATGTGCTACGTGGTGAGTTATCATCCACAATCATGACAATGTCATCAGGTTCCAAGTCTCTGTGGGTCTTGACCCACTTCTGTCTCTCTTGCAGTGTAGGGAGGAATTCCCGCCTCCATCGAACCCAGAACTCATTCGCCAGGTATTGAACTGCACGCCACCTACGATGTAAGTATACATCCTCTCTGACAAAATTTCCTGGAGGGGGCATAACTGCCTTGGACTTCGAGGTAAGTACCATGCTGGGCGACAAAGGTAAGAACGAGTCCGGTGAGCGACTGTCGACACAAGTGAGGGGGCGACTGTTAACAATCGCTTCAGCTTCCACCAGGAGGGTAGTCAAGGACTCCTCATTCAGTCGATCTCCATGCTGTATCAACAGTGCTGACAGGGCATTCCGGGCACATCTTATCATTCTTTCCCAGACGCCACCCATGTGCGATGCACTGGGGACGTTCATCTGCCAAGTGACCCAGTCACAGCTGTCCTTCAAGAGCTCACTGTGAATCTTGCTGTTGTCTATTTCTGTCTGAATCTCGTTTCTTGCTCCCATGAAGTTAGTGCCTTGATCCGATCTTAGCATTCGGACAGGTCCCCTGCGGCACACGAATCTGCGGTAAGCGTTCAGAAACGAATCTGTAGACATTGTAGCAGCAACTTCTATATGTATTGCCCTCGAACTGAGGCAAGTGAACAAAACCCCATATCGCTTTAGCTGCTTGCGACCTTCCTTAACAGTGAATGGGCCAAAACAGTCGACCGCACTGTACGTAAACGGTGGGGCAGCGTCCAATCTGTCTTTGGGTAAGTCTGCCATCTTCTGGATCTGTGGACCACGTCTCAACTTGCGACAGATGACACATTTCCATACATGAGACGTAACGGCAGCACCTGCTCCAATGATCCAGTACCCGCTGGAACGAATACTGTTCAGGGTGATGCCACGTCCACCATGACCACATCTGACGTGATAATGGTCAATGATCAGGCTGGTTACATGACTGTGTCTGGGCAAAATCACTGGACGAGTGACTTCTGCTGCAAGGTTTGCCCTTCGGATGCGACCACCAACTCTAAGTAGACCATCTTCTATGTATGGGTCTAACCGATACAGATTGCTTCGCCTTTTCACACTCTTGTTCCGCTGCTTAGCAGTTTCTCTGTTGTGGATATCCTGCTTGGATATCTTCCTCAAGAAGGTGCGTTCCTCTGGAAAGGCTTGCTTCTGGACCATCAGCAAGATTCTTTTCTCGGCTTCTTGTAGCTCTGCCACACTGATAGGCTGATAGGCTTCCAGTCTCTCCTTCAACTCTCGTTTGCTGACTGGTTTCGATGGCTTTTTTACTGTGCGATTCTTCAATTTCTGCAGGAGCCGAATGCACAGAACTATGGCACGCCTGGCCACATCCCAGTTGGAGAAGCGTTCAAGTCTCTGCAGTACCGTACAGCGTGCACCCTTGTCCGTGACTGTTGAAAGCACTTGAGCCTTACGGACTTCCGGGTCATCTGCAGCAGGCTGTTCAACAGTAGGTGGTCCGGGCAACTGCTCACCAGAGTACAGGAATTTAGGACCCTTCCACCATAGTTCATTATCCCTCAGTTCCATGGGGTCTAAACCACGAGAAGCTAGATCTGCAGGGTTCTGTCCTGACTCAATGTACCTCCAATCTGATGGTGAGCTGTGTTCTCGGATTTCTTGGACACGATTGGCGACATATATATGAAATCTCCGAGCCTCATTGTTGATGTAGCCAAGGGTGACTTTGCTGTCTGTCCAGTATGTATGTGACACATCTTTGTACTTCAGCTCCCGATCTAGGAACCTGCTCACCCGAATGGACATCACTGCAGCTGCTAACTCCAGCCTGGGAACCGTCACTGTTTTGGATGGCGTCACTCGAGATTTACCCATGACGAGCGATGTACACATATGTCCTTTGTCATCTTGAAGCCGCAGGTAACTACATTGGCCTAGTCCGGCAAGACTGGCGTCCGAGAAGTGATGTAGCTCTGCCTTATGGACATCACCAAAGCCAGCCTGCTTGTAGCACCTTGGAATCTTCAAATCTGCCAATTGGCAGATGTCTTGGCACCATTTCTCCCACTGACGGCAAAGATCCTCGTCCACTGGATCATCCCAACCAGCTCCATCCCGACACAATTGCTGCAGGATCCGCTTCCCCAGCAGGATGTATGGAGCCACTAGTCCAAGAGGATCGAAAATGGTACTGACCGTTGACAAGATTCCCCGTCTTGTAACTGGAGCGTCAAACTGAACATGGAACTGGAATGTGTCAGACTGAACACACCAGTGCACCCCAAGTGTGCGTTCCATCGGTAAGTCCTCCGAACTGAGATCAATGCTCTGAACATCTTTTGCAAGCTTGGAAGCTGGAACGGTCTGAAGTACATCTTTGTCGTTGCAGATAAACTTGTGTAGATTGAACCCTCCCTTGCTACACAACTGCCAAGTAGATTCTACAAGGCTGGACGCTTCCTGTGGTGTGGCTACTGACCTAAGCCCGTCATCAACATAGAAGTCAGTACGAACGAAATCTGCAGCCTGCTTCCCAAACTGATCTTCGTAGAGGTCAGCAGTGTGCTTCAAAGTGAAATTAGCAATACCAGGACTGGAGGTTGCACCAAACAGGTGCACCGTCATGCGAAAGTCCTTTGGCGGCTGATCAAACTGATTCTGGTCCCACCACAAGAAGCGAAGGAAGTTCCGATGTTGTGGGTGAACAACAACCTGGTGGAACATTCCTTCAATATCGCAACACAGGGCTATGGGTTCCTTTCGGAATCTGCACAAGATCCCAATCAGGTTGTTGATCTGATCTGGACCCTGTAACAAGTGGTGGTTGAGGACCTCCCCACAGTATTCAGCACTACAATCGAATACTATCCTCAACTTTTCCTTCTTCCTATGGTACACACCGTGGTGTGGAATGTACCAAACTGTACCCGGTTCAGGTTCGTCATCTGAAGGAACCTTCTCTGCATAGCCCTTTTCTAGTAAGTTGTCCATAAAGGTGACATAGTCATCTCTGAACTTTTCGTTGCTCTGCAGTTTACGCCGGAGGCCCTTCAATCTCTGCAGTGCCATGAATCTGTTATCAGGCAGTGCTACTTTGCCTTTGAAGGGTAGAGGGAGCTCAAAGTGTCCATCTTCTCTGTGCCTAACGCCAGCTCGAGCCAGCTCAAGAAACTTGTGGTCTTGTATGGACAATCCCTTTCGAGACTCTTCCTTGCAGAAATCTCCGTCAAACATCCTAGTGATATGTGCTGGGCTAATTTCGTGTGCAAGTGTCCTGAAGGCAAAGTGGCGAAGTTTACCTTCATCCCCAGGTGGACATACAGCGCCGATCACTCCCCAGCCTAAGGCACTTCTAACGGCATACGGTTCGTCCTCCTTGCCACTGACAACCTCTCTGGGCTTGGTGGCACGTCCACAGTTTATGCCGATCAACAGACCCACTGGCATGTCGTCATCATATGGCATCAGCTTGGTGGCTACCTTGTGAAGATGGGGCCACTTCCTTACAATTTCTGGGCGTGCTATCTGTGAGGCACTGATGGGAATGTTAGCTCGAGAGTAGCAGTTTGGGAGTTCAATCTCAGTGTTTTCATTTACTCCTCGCACGGTCAGACCTGATACCTTCTGGCAAGATACAACTTCTTCGCCTAACATAGTCGACAGTTTGAGCTCCACTAGCATGGATGCAGCATTCAGTTTACTGAGAACATGCTCTGCAATAAAACATGCATCAGATTGCTCGTCAATGACAGCATACATACATGTTGACACATCATTGCTGCTTACACATACTGGCACAATCATGGTGTTGTAACAATCAGACATGCTCTTAAACTGTTCTTCAATACCATGAGACGCATGACAACTGACGTGCTTGGTGTCACCACCAGAACTGTTCGACTGTGATTTGGGGGTAGTAGAAGCACCATCTGATGCATGTGTCCCTTTGGCACCATCATAGGATTCATCATGGAGGGCTGTGACATGTGCCTTCTGGCACTTATCACATTTCACAAAAGTTCTACAATCTTGGCGCATATGTCCCCATTTTAAGCACTTCCAACACAAAGCCTTTGCTTTGATGGTTTCCTTTTTCTCTGCCAATGTCAACTTCAAGAAGTCAGGACAGGAACTCAGTATGTGTTCGTCTTTACAGAGCGGACATCGCTGTTTAGCCTTGACTGGTTTACTGGAGGAAGATGGACTGCTGTTAGAAGATGACTGCTTTCCAGGCTGAATACTCTCACTGGCTTTTGATTGCTTAGTGTCTGCATTCGTGGCAAAACTTCTCGCCTGTCGTTTTGATCCTGACTGTTTAGCGGAGTCTCTAACTTCTTCCTTTCTGGCTTGTACTGGTCCGCAAGCTATTCTGGACTCCTTCATGAGGAAGCTGCAGAACACAGTGAAGGGCGGATAACGTGGAGTACCATCAATGTCGCCATGCATCCAGGAGTCTACCTCACGACTCCATCGATCCACAATGTACTGGGGAAGTTTTGACAACATCTTTTGATTCTCCTCTGCATCATCCAGCACCCTCAGGTATTCCACTGAGTCCATGGCTGTCCGGCAGTTATGCAGGAAATCCGAAAATCGTCTAAGTTCTGGTCCATCCTTGGGCTTGATAGTGGGCCATTTACGGATCTTCGTCTTGTATGCATCATAGACAATGTACTTATTCCCGTAACGCCTCTCCAGAATGGCTTTGGCTTCTCTATACTCTCTATCCAGATCTGGCTTCTTGATCGAAAGGATCCCCTGAATTGCTTCCCTGGCTACTCCCTTCGTGTACATGCCTAAATAGTGTAACCTGCCGGCACTGGAACGTACCCTGGATTCTATCAAAGTTTCAAAAGCATTCGACCACTCTGGGTATTTTAGTGGATCAGACCCATCAAAAGTTTCAGGTACCATGGGTGGGAGGTGATTTTGACCCTCAGACAACAGATCAGCTAACCTTGACAAATCACTTTCACCAGTTGACCTGTTCACATTTTGCACATACATGTCATTTGAAGGAACAAAGGGTGGAGCATTCACAAAATTTACAAATGAATTTGGTGTGGAAACATAATTAGGCTGAGCATGCAACATTGCAACACCTTTAGTATCATCAATACATAAATCATGGGTAACAGAATTTCTGAGAACAGCTGTTGCATCTGATGATCCCACAGTCTCAGCGAAGCGGACACCCGCAGGTCTGGCAGGCATAGCGAAGTGGCCACCATCAGGTCTGGCAGGCGTAGCGAAGTGGTCACCATCAGGTCTGGCAGGCGTAGCGAAGTGGTCACCATCAGGTCTGGCAGGCGTAGCGAAGTGGCCACCATCAGGTCTGGCAGGCGTAGCGAAGTGGTCACCGTCAGGTCTGGCAGGTGGGATGAAGTGGCCACCGTCAGGTCTAGTGGGTTGAGCGAAGTGGCCACCGTCTTGAGGTCTCGCAGATTGAGCGAAGTGGCCACCGTCTTGAGGTCTCACAGGTTGAGCGTAGTGGCCACCGTCTTGAAGTCTCACAAGTTGAGCGAAGTGGCCACCGTCAGGAGGTCTGAAGTGGCCACCGTCAGGAGAGCTCATAGACTGAGCAGTGTGGCCACTGTCTGGAGATCTGGCAGAGTTTGTCTGAGCAAAGTGACCACCATAACCTGGCGAGTTCATTGGTTGAGTGTGACGACCAGTATCAGATAACAAGGCTTGGCTTGAGTGGCCACCATTGAACGCACTGTCTTGAATGTGATTAGCAGTTTTGCCACCATCAGATACAGAGGCTGGTGCACGGTGGCTGCCATCAGGAGATTTAGACTCCAACATCATTGATGCCAATTCAGACTTGGTTCGCTCGTATTCTTCTTCAATACGTGAGATCTCGTCCTCGATTTGACCAAGTTGGTCGGCAATAACACTCATCCCTTGACTGGAAGTTTCACGAAGCTTGTTTTTGTTCATATTAAACATGGCTAATTCATAGTCCATCAGTTTCACTGGAAGTTTGATGTTCCTTCTCGTCTGCATCCTTCAGCAGCGGTAATGCAGTATCCGGGCTGGGAGTTTTATTGTAGCGGCACTCAGCTAAGTGAATGTAGACTTTCAGGCAAATGATGAGCCAACTCTGATTTAATGGACCACCTTCGTTTATTGCCGGTACATGGCTGCCACTATGGTCACATAAAACTGAAAAATACAAAAATACAACCTTGTTTACAAATCAGCTTGGACAATACATGTAAGCGAATTATGCCTTTATCCATATACGATAGTCGAACACATGTAAATTATATTTCTAACTCAAAAGAGCCACCACATAACCTTCAGACTGATAAAATTCCTCCACATTACTGTACCAAAATACTCATAGGTCATAGCACGAAGAAATACAGTAATATATGTTAGGCCAAACAAATTATCTTCTCGATAGTCGATACCATCATCAGTAACCTTCAGATACATGTAATATAGCATTTAGACAAGCATATACTTCAGAGCCATTGCAAAATTATCTACGCCTAACTATGTGACTCGCTACAGGTCGATCAGAATATCGAGCATAAATCGCAAGATATACAATGACAATCTAACCCTACTAGATATTTAGCATCCACAAACAATCATGTATATTATGGACATACCTCCATGGCCGGGTAATCCAACATAAAATGCAAAAACATCCAAAATTATCAGATTTGCGATGAAACAAATTGACATTTTTCAAGCGTCACACGAAACAGCCTTCAACTACCGGAGAGTTCCAAAACATGATACACGCGTCATTCACAAGGTGGCAGCACCTCACGGTGTCTGTCTACAAACAGCGGGAAACATAATACACTGATAATGCTCACAGAGCCTGGCACAGTTACAGCCAGTGTATGGATACCTACAGGTCCCCGGCCCCATGATGTACGGGGCCTGTCCTGTAGGACAGAGGGATGCCTGGCTCGCCAGATACAAGGATCCAGCTTTCCAGGACAAGGTCTACACATGAACCATGACAGGACAGTGACTGGACACAGTATTGGGTCTAACCTATACTGGTGTAAAGATCGCGGCATAATTGAGCCAGCTGGCTCTCACGTTTGTTTGTTAATCATTGTTCATTACTGTTAAAACCACTGTTTATTACCGTTTGCAATCACCGTTTAGTACTTTCGATTGCATCTGTTAGTTATCGGATATCACATGTAGGTCAGACGCAATGTCAATCAATGTCAATGTTGTTAGCTAGTGCCACGATAATTTATTTGAAATGACTGCATTTGTTATTAGCTGATGAATATGTGTTAAATATGTATTATGTAATGCACTGGATTGCGTATCATTTGTTATTTAGCTTGGTGTTTGTAGTTGTACGGATCTTGTGCATCTACCAGTAGGCTTTGATCCTGTTATTCCTGTAACCATATACTTAGAAGAATCATTAAAATATCTGCGGAAAACGTAAAACCCCAAAACTGTACTTAACATTGCTGAGAATGTTTTTTTTTCCAGTTGAGGCGATAACTGGATTAAACATATCGTGTTAAAGGAAACTTCCAACAAGTTTCTTGATTTCCATTTGTCAATGACGTTCTTATACCCAATAATTTCTGTCGTCGCAATCAAACCCAATAAACTTGGAACAATGCTCGAGTATGAAATAGATGTATTCCGAGGAAACAAAACCGAGTCTGTTATACAATCTCAAAGCCCAGTATTGGGTAAAATCGGGAAAATTCTAGGGAACTTCATGTACCCCCACATATGGCCAAAAGGAGGTGAAATCCGATGTTCTGGAGTTCCAAACTGAACAGAATTTGACCAATTAATTGTTGTTTGCATTGCAAAGTGATTTGAAAAAAAAGCGGGAGTTAGTACATCGGACAGAATGACAGCATACATATATATATGGTTCGGATCGAAACAACTGTCCTGGTCTAAGGGCGTATTTGCCACATTACACCCTTATTACAATAATGGTCCCCGAAATGTTCCACCTTGATTCAAAAACTGGGAAACACGACCAAAGTATCACATGGCGGAACCAGAAGGAAGCAAGGTGAGTGGTACCCAAATCCAAGACGTAAAAATCAGACCATATAGCGTTTGTTTCGGAAGAATGAGGATCTACCCCCGGACTAGGTGACACTGTGCCCCAAATATTCAGAAAAGCTCTGATAAACAAGCGAACATTTTAAAAGAGGTGTTCCAGAAAGTTTGATGAACACGGAAGCAGAGGTCATCCACCGAAAGGAACGGTGTGTCAAGTCTTTGGAATACATTAATTACCTCTATATTTAGAAATTATGTAAAACGTACCTCTGAAAGTGTTCTTGCCTTCTCAGTCGGAATGCGCCAAGAATGCGCCAATCGCCCTGTCTGTTCGTCTGCTCCCTGCACCACCTCACGGGGAGGGGGTTGGTGGCTCATTGCCTAGAGTTGGATTCGTCACCCGAAGCATGGACTCCGTGTCATCGACTCCCTGCTTGGCGTAAGTGACAACACAGTTCCTCATGTTTCGTGCGCAACTGGCGGAGCTTCTCTATTGCCACTATAGTTAGGACAGAGTAACCGAAGTTCACGATGAAGGCCTGTTCTGGATTAGCTCTGGATTAGCCTCTGTTCCCACTCCGACAGTTCCTTGGGAGGCCGCTGTCAGGGCGGGGGTGAAGGGGTGGTGAATGGGTTCTTCCCTCCTGTCGCTCAAGCTTATTAGGTGATCGACTGCGGTTGTAGCGACTATACGGAGCCAACTAGCTCAAAGTTTGACTCAGGCAGTCGACTATATCTCGACCTTAATGTCCACATTCGTGGCCGTGGTCCATATCATAGGACACTCGTGGCTGCATCAGTATGTAACGAGTCCGGTTTGCGCTCAAGGGCAATGCCTGTGGAACCTTATTCTGCATGCCTGTGTAGGCATTGGCAAAAGCTCCAGGCAGCAACGCTGACGCTTTGGGTGTCGTATGGGGCAGGGGTTCATCGCTTGCAAGCAAGATACTCAGTATGTCATCAGGGTTTAACCCAGTAGGCAACCACGATGGTTGCGGGCCAGAATTCACAGCTGAAGACGCAGTCGTAGGGAACGTTGCAGAAAACTCCTCTGACTTCGGCAGGTCTGGAGTGCCTTCCGTGTTGGAGCCGGAGCTCTCACAAGCAATATTCTTGTTGCGCTGGGAGTGTGCGCGAATGGACATGCTCTCATCTTGAACAACTTTTACGTTTCGTCTTCCGCCGCAAGGGAGATACGTCTGCCACTGGCCAGGGACAATGTATTATGGCTGGCTCGAGGTGGGCTGCAATGCGTTCATCGTCAGAATAATTCTGGTCACGACACCTATGTAACGTTTGGCGGAAGCTTTCTTTGGGGCAAGCACCATGCCATTCGACATGCCAGGGTCTGATTCGAGAGTTAGTATGTCAGAGGGGCCGACAAACATGTGTGATTAGGGCTTACATACATGTTGTCCATAGCACCTAGGAGTAGGACTGAAAGCCACAGGAGAGGCTCCCATCGTGTTAAGTTTCCTGTCGCACTGATGGTTCACCACGGGGATGGAAACCCAGATAGCTCAATGAACTGCAATCTGTTCGCATCCCCTGGAGGAAAACCGTAGCATCAGTACAAGCACTGACACGGCAAATACGAGGCTGACACTCGCAGCTCACCTTGAGCCCCTGTGGAATTAGTCCCCGGGAGCCATTGACACTTTCAGCTAGAAAAGCCACAAGAGAACAGACCATGTCGCTCACCATTGTCCTCACAGATCAAAAACCAGCAGACGAATCAGAGATCTTGGTATACTGCGAACACGAGGGAAAATGTCAAAGACATGATCACAATGTAACCAGTCGATGAAAATGGCATGGAAGATTATCAGTGTTCAAGTACTGGGGTTGGTTGCTATGGCCTTATTCTTGGTATATAGTTTACCATGGTTGCTGTGGTCAGAAATGTCCTGAATATTGTATTGAGAACTACAACATGTTCAATTTATGTATGTGGTATTTATCTGAATCTGGTTTGCACTTTTATACATAGTTTCGCATGCCATTGGTCAATTTTGCACTAAAATATCAAGTGCGAGAGCTTAACTTGTGACCTATTGTTTTTAGACGGCTTCGGGATCTCCGAGATTCTTGAGGATGAAATCAATGTTTCCGGTTTCTGGACAATAAAGACAAAATCTGGTCGGTTAATCCATCAAACGACTCTCGACCCTGGACTCGAAAGCATTTTGACCGAGTCATCCCTGAAGTTCCTTAGACAGTGCGTCGTAGAACAAAACATCCTTTACCTATTTTTTTTAGGTTACCATACCTTTGGTATTTATCACACCAAAGTTATGGTAACCTAAAAATAGGTAAAGGATACAGTCCATCCCTTGTAGTTTCTTATACATGTGTAGGTCTAGGGCGACAAGTACGAAAATAATGTCCGTTTCGTTCTACGACCTTTTGGCATGGCATTGCGTCTGTCGTCCACATTTCTAACAAGTTCACGGTCAAAATTTCTGAAATTATGCACAAAAAATACTAAAAGATACATATCAAGAAGGCCGGAGGTTTTTTTTTTTTTTCGCATTATTGTCAAAATGGCGGCCATGCCCCACTTTGGACTTTATAATATTCAAACGTACCGGTACTCCACTCGGAGACCAATTGATTGAGTCTTCCGAAACTTTGTATGTTGATGCTATGGCATTTTCACTGTCCCCGGTGCAGATCAAACAACTATGGCATAGTTCCTACGAACTGATCTTTTCAGACTTTTGCATTCCGGCTTTATTCGTTCGGCATTTTTTTTAACTTAGCGATTCTTGATAATTAGAACATTTCAAAGTTTGAAGCCGAATCATTTCGGCGTTTAAAGCCGAATCTTGCTGATATTTTCAACCAAAATGCTAAAAAAATACAGGAGAGAGATTTTAGGAATTGATATTATGGGATGTTCCCTACTGTCGGCCTTTCAACTGAAGAAACCATAGAAACCAGGCAGGAAGTACACTTCTGTTGAGTTGCAGAGATGGTGGGACCCCTGCTGTAGATATAATAATAAATAATCCAAACATCTCGGTCAAGTTTTTAATAAATGACAAAAACATTAGATAAATAACGATAAATTACTGTAGATAAAAGAAATGTATGTATACATTAATAAACGGAATTATGAAATAGAAAGCCATTTTCCTTCGATATATTAGGTTTGTTGTGAAATTGGCTATCACTATTTTTCAGCTATACAAATGAAATACTTCTGAACCTATGTCCATGGGCATATAGAAAAAAAAGTTTTCATCTACATACTGTGTTCAGAATGATGGCAATCTACAATCTGATCCTAGTATGTTACATATGTAACATTGTATCATTTCATAACAAATACATTGGGTTTAAAATATCATAAATAGATGGCATGCATGACCACTAAATATAATCCTTGAATAAAACAGACAAGCACGATACCGAACAGTGGTAAAATCATGAAAAGACCGTACACTTGTCTAGATTATATACACTCTTCAATAGTCTCTGTGTCCAGCCACTATCTTGTCATGGTTCATGTGTAGACCTTGTCCTGGAAAGCTGGGTCCTTGTACCTGGCGAGCCAGGCATCCCTCTGTCCTGCAGGACAGGCCCGGTACATCATGGGGCCGGGGACCTGTAGGTATCCATACACTGGCGGTGTATCGCGATCCTTTTCGAATCCTGAGAAACCTACACCACCAGTAAAAACTTTTTATTATGTGTGAAAATTGTACAGTACAGTATGCATGCATAGGCCGACTTCTCATACTAGTATATATGACGGTTCTCCCACAGAAACGTACCACGAGGAATATACAATAGCGGCACAACTCATACAGGATTAAAAATGCTCTGACTCTTTCTGTCACCTTTGCCTGTGAGGTCGAGACAGACGTGGCAGCCAGGCCCTCCCTTGACTCCCTCCTTGATGCCGAGTTCAGACTTCAGAGCTTCTAGCACCTCCAGAAGCGTGTACAGACTATCAACGTCAGACCGAAACCCTCCTGTCATTAGGATCCCGATCCTGCGCTCTTGACTGTGGTACACGACTGGGTATTCACCAATTTTGGTGAGACCCGCGCCTGGGCATCTCCCTTGCTCCTCTATGTCACTCACCTACAAGAAGGGGGTTTTTAGGCATGAAATGATATGCGAGATATACGATATTATATTATAAATCTTTTCATGTTTTTTTACAAAGAATTAAATGGGAAAAGATTTGTTTATTCTGTAGTTTTGTTATGTTATTACATACATTTATAATCTAAAATAAAACATGTAATACAATATACTACAGCAAATGCAATAGATAGAACAACATATGACTGCATACATTATATCTTTCCCGAAGGTCTATGGAAACAAACTATATGAGTACAAATATCTTTCAAAAGTATAATGTCTTTCAGGAAGATCTATGGGGCCCATATAATTTAGTTGCATCGTGTTCGAAGCACGCGTTACCACCGTAACGGCGCTATTCTTCATCGACAGGTTTCACTGTGTTATGTTTGTGACCTTTTCCCTCGCGCTCGTGAGCTGCTACTATAAATAGTGCCAGTGCCCAGAGTACAGTATAATAGGAACATGAAAATATGATTTGGTACTGTCTATACTAGGAGTACTGGCTCACTAATTCTTTATGTGACGATTTTGCCCAAAGATTGCGATAGGAGTTAGACCTAGGCCTTTTTCGTACACCATGTACCTATTTTGGCTGCTTCACGTTCGAAGCTCGTGCATCTCCTTGGAAACGCATTGTCTTTTCTCACTACACTATACTATATCATTGGCCATAACGTCACACCCAAGATAGCATTACCAGATGGGATCCATGTGGGAAAGAGCCGGGGCAGGTGGGGCCCGGTTGCCCATCCATTACCCATCAGGGTCCCATCTGGGCAGCCCCTCAGAATCCGAATATAAATTTACCTATATGGGACCCACACGGGCCCCATATGGGAGACCCAATCCACGTCGGCTCCACCTAGCGAGTTTTTTCACAACTATAATGTTGTCTGCTTGGCACGTGTAATTGAAAACATGAAAGCTGGTCGAGTTCTTCACGTAAGTAAAATCCTACGCTATTAATCCACTTTCATCCTGAATATTATTGAATGTAAACTTGTACCAGCCCAACAGGAGTATGAGGGATTGAAAATTGACAAACGTGCAAAAATATTTCGGTCCTTGAGCAAATTTTTTTGTCAGGAAAAACCTTTTCAAAAAGTGTGACAACCGTTGACTGATTAGATGTGTCTTTTTGCTGCCACTAGAAACCCATAACATGTGTCTTGTGGGTTTCTGCTGCCACATTATTAAAATATTAGTAGCAAGCAGTAGGGGTATTTTTCACAGACTCTAAACTGTGGCAGTGACTTGTGTGGGTGAGATTCTGGAAATATTTAGATTTGAGCCATCTTTTTGCAGTTTTATTGATGTTGCTGCAGAACTTGCAGCGAACAGCTGACAGCGGATTTTTTCTTTTGAAGAGGCGGGACAGGGGAGAGGGTCACGACTCACAAGGGGACCCTCTATACATACATGTATTACATTATCATAAAAGGCAATACCAGTCGTGACACATGTATTACCTACGTATATCCCCAAATCTGCACTGTGATATTGCAGGATTTTCTGTGGAAATCTGGGAAGGCAACTGGAAGCCTCACCACAACAACGAGCAGGTTTGTTTTTGTCAAGCCCTGCAACATATGTTTGACAGAATACATTAGAGATATTGCTTTGCAATATAATGAAAAAAACATGTGAAAATCTCTTGATGCATGGCAGGTTGAGTACTGAAGTCGTACTGAGTGTTCCACAACGACAGCTGCAGAACATTCGAGACACCGACGTGTGAAGACTATAGCTGGGTGATGGGTAAATACAGTAAGCATAAACAATATTTCGAATACGAATTTTGACAGTGCATACAATGTTTGTCGAAATTCAACAAATAACGATCACAACGTTTCAGAAGATTATACTTCCCTACCACACGTAGGCTACCGGAGCTGAGGTCCAGTATGGCATGGACAACATCAGGTGTGTGCATGTAATAATGGCTATGTTTTGTAGAGTTTGCATGTCTCATCTCTGTATGGTGCGAGTATAGATTTGACATTTGGAATACATTTCCATGCCCCTAACATTTAATCATTGCATATAAAATCGTCTCAACAGGCATTGAGCTGAAAACCATGCAACTCCTGGCAGGAAAAAAAGCAAGAGATGAAAATTTGCACCCGGGAAGAGAACGAGGAGGTGATGGTTGTCCAGGGGAGCCTGGAGCATTTGAACATCGAAAACACGTACAATACAAAAATGTGGTCACAGAAGTTTGAACACAGAGATGAATCATTTCGAATGTGAATTTACCATTGGATACTGGAAACCCTTTTAAGAAAAATCAGATAAAAAATATTGAAAATTATCAAGTCTAAGAATAAAATTGTGAATTTACGTGTCTGTGTTCCTTACGTTCAATTTGATATAACGTGGCTTGTCAGGTAATGTTGATACACTCTGGTAGTGTTCTCTGTTTGTCATACATACAACTTTGTTTGAAATTTCAGAGTACCAGGGTAGGCCTATCCGTTCATTCTGTCTCCCATAATCGTGTTTGATCCTAGTTATCAGTGCATTGCTGCCAGACACGGTTTATAGAACTGTCTGACAAGGCATGCACTGGAAGACAGTACCCTCAGCCTTGTGTCCGGCAGCAATGTCCACGTACCTACATGATCAAACCATTTTAAAAGCAAGGGGGGGGGGGGGGTCCTGATTGTAATCCTATGTGGGGCCCATACGGGGCAACATTAAGGGCAACATATGGGTCCCTCATGGGATGTAGCTACCAAGCCCGTACGGGTCCCATGTGGAGCCCTGGAGCAAAACCCGGAGGGATCCCACCGGGTTTGCCCATGCTGGTCCCATATACTAGCCCATATGGGCCCCATGTGGGTCCCATCTGTTAATGCTATCTGGGACGTACCCTCACTCTCATGCGGTGCTAGTCTTGCTTTCTTTGAGTTGTCTCAGAGCTGTCAAGGCGAGAGGACGACGGTAGGCACGGACATGCGCTCCTCGTCCCCTTTGTCTGGCTACAGGGTCCGTCTGGACCCCGGGGACAATTCCAATCGGGGGCCCAGGAGGGAGACTGCTTTGATCTAGGGGCTCACGCCCCTCATGGATTTATAATCTCTCGCCCTGGGATGGTGTGTACAGGCTCTGGCAGATCGTCGGGCTATCCGGGGTTCTATCCCCGTGGTGGACTGTCGGCGAGGCCGGCCAGCAACACATCCACGTGCTAGTATTCCAAAAGCCGCACTCATGGCTTTCGGGCTCGACATACCGGGCTACATCACTATGATGATGTATTATCTGAGCGATGTATCCAGCCGGACTCGTTCGACGGACTATTACCTGTTTGTAGTTAAATAATTATGACGCCCACCGTGGCCGTGCTCAGATGCGGGGCGCTTGCGCCCTAGGTATCGGGCCTACGTTACATTTAATTAGTAATTTAGTAATCAGTAATTCTGATACTAAGATATATTTATAGTACCAGTACTATAGTATTTATAGTACCAGCTCTTTTTATAGGGTCGCCGAACTTTACTCACAGTTTTAAAAGAAATATCCATGCATAGCACTCACCTCTTCCGCTTTGTAACTTCCGTACGGGTAGCCACTGACATTCGCGGCATATTTATTCATGTCCTTTGAAGCCTTCCATTGTCTATTGACGAACTTTTTGTTTGGCCACCAGAGCGACATCGGACGCCTCCGACTGAGGTCTTCAAACACACTCAGATATTTGTTGACGTCGGTACACACATGGCAATGGAAGTGTTTGGTGTTGACCCAGCCACCCCGGTGTATGGAGAGCGTGGCCTCGCCCAGTCCCAGCGCCTCCACCACGTCTAGAGCCGTCCGGAGCACCTGCTGCTTGTCACCACGCGCCATCTCCTGGATGTCCGACCATCGGTGGCGGTCCCGGGCCATGATTACGAAGTGAGCACGGGGTGTGTACAAATCGAATGTGACAAGAAATTTGTCATTCTTGCCAGATAATATGTCGTAATCATTTTCATTGGATCCAGACATTTTTGTGATATCTATTGAAGCCTATTCTAATATGTTTACTCCCTACACGCGGGTTTCGTTTGCACTCTGCGATTGAATACGCCTTTATTTTATACGAAAGCAAAATGCTTATAATCTGTCGAAGTTTCCAGGAATTGGACAAACAAAACACCAATTATGTATTCTGCACTGGTATCAGTATTCATTTTCGATAATACGGGCGGGTGGCCCAGAGATATATAGGCCTACTGTATGTATGCGTAACAACGCAGTTTTTAGGAAATGAAAGTTAGCCCTTCGGGGTTTTCCGAAAACCGAACATGGCACAGTGCCAGTCATGCACAATGTACAGTGCAAGTTACCACGCTCGTGCTCGCTCCGTTTTTCTAGCACAAACCCGGCCCCGACGAGGCTGAGTGCATATAGCATATAAACTTTGTGTGACAACTCTTGCTGCAATTTTTTTATGACATTATATAGGCCTATGAATCATGAAACATGTTGCGCTAATGCGCTTCGCCATGCGCTTTCAGTTTCATTTTCGGTCCTCTGTTTCTGGAAATCGGATTTTCGTTCCCTGAGACTACGCTTCCTAAACACTTGCATGCTTTTATTTTCGGAAAACTTATTGGGAAGAGGGAGTGTGGAGTGAGGGGGCGGGAGGGGGGAGGGGGTTACGGTTATCCTTATGATCGAGTATATTACTGTGCAAGCGATGTATTGACTATAGGAGCCTACATGTAGTCTATCAATGTTTTCCAGTCATCTAGTTATCTTCATGAACGAACATCGTGTTGAGCTGAGAATCATAACGTGGGAAGGACATTGTTCTGACACCCCATATTCCGACAATCAGTTAAACACCTTTTTTATTTTTTATTTTTACTTATACTGACTTATATTATTGATTATATACTGAGAGAGCATACAAAACAAATTCGTCCGAAAGGCAGCTGAATGCTCCAGAGGCGTATTAGGGTCAATGGATTTTGGAAAAAAAATCTAATTGTCGACGTATCAGCTTGATGAATCGGAGTTTGTTATCTCGATAAATTGACTTAAAATCTCAATAAATCGACTTGCTATCTGATTGACTTAACATCTCGATAAATCGACTTATGATTGAGGAATTTGAAATTCAAGTTGAATGGAAATATATTATTCCGAGCCACAAGATCAGCATATACCAGGCCCATGGGTTGCCTTGACAAGTACAGGACAAACTAAATCTGAATACTCATAGTGGAAAATATATGGAATATATAACAATCATTACATTAAAAAATACTGGAATAATACATACACGTATAAAGGAAAATATCTCATTCGCATGTTTATTAATTAAATGTTTTTTCCCAAAAACGATTGTACCATTTTCATTCATAGAGTAACTTTTGAACATATAGTGATATCACCCTAGTTTTCAATTCAGTAGATTGATCTGTAATGTTCAAAGATTAATATTATAATGGCCAATCATATACTCCATATAGTTTAATATAAATATTTAATTCATTTCGTTCTCCCTGCAGTTGCCGAGGTAACCAATGACATTGTATGGCTCGCTTAGCTCAGAAAATATATTTGTACTTAGTTACATCTCAATGGAGGAGTTAAATCAATAGCTAGCAAATTAATAGATAATAAATCGGTTGGGTGTGATAACATTCCAAACGAGGTTATTAAGTTAGGAAGTATCAAACGGGTGCTATTAGATATATCCAACCATTGCATTTTCCATGGTTCAGTTCCGTTGCACTGGCTGAAAGCATTTATATCGTTGATACCCAAAACCAAAATGCAAAGTTATCCTAATAGTCATCGCCGTATTAGTTTGATATCAGCGATTTGTAAACTCTATACTGGTATACTTAATGCTCGTATTGTAGCATTTTGTGACAGTAGGAACCTAATAGCAGGCGAACAAAATGGTTTTAAACGACAATGTTCATGTACAGATCATTTACATTATATACCTTTATTAGAAATCGATTATAACAAGGCAAAATTTCATTGGTAGATTTCAAAACGGCGTTCGACAGGGTGACTAGAACACTGTTATTTTATACATGACAGCAATATAATATTGATGGGAGTATTTTTTGTGCAATAAAGCAATGTACGCTAGATTTTCATCGTGTGTTCGATTGTCACATACTACATGGACTGGTTTGATAATAATATATGTGTTAGACAAGGCGATAATTTATCACCTGTGTTGTTTAAGAGATTCATAAACGCATTGCTTCAACATATTGCTTCACTGGACACTGGAGTTCAGGTTAACGATAGAAAGGTCAATGTCTTGGTATATGCTGAGGATTTGATTTCATTGGCTAATGACGAAACGGAGTTACAGTCAATGTTAGATGAAGTCGGGAAATTGTGCTTTAAATGGCACATGTCTCCAAAGAACATTACAAAACTAAAATAATGTATTTTCGCAAATGCAGAGTTAACCGTAAGGTTTTGATGTCACTTTTGGGAATACGGATTTTGAAATTGTTGCGAGTTACAAACATCTTGGTTTCATTTTGGACGAGGACATGAATTTTAACATAGGTGTTTCGACCTTAGCCGAATCGGCAGGTCGGACATTGGGGGGAAATTATCCATAAAACAAAATTTCTAGATGATGTAGGTTGCAGTGCTTATACTAGGATGTACGAAGCAGGGGTCATCCCGGTGATGGATTACTCCTCGGAAGTGTGGGGCGGGAGATATTCTGATAAATGTGATCAAATCCTGAACAGGGCACTGAGATTTTATATAGGATTACATACATGCAAGTATGCTCCCATTGCAGCCATACAAGGAAAGATGGGGTGGAGGCCCCCAAAATATAGACGCATGTGTAACAGATTTATTGGAACCGTCTAATAAATCTGGACGATACAAGAATAAGAAAACAAGTTTTTTTATCAGGAAATAGATTCCAGATTTGCAATCTGGTCATCCGATATTAAAAACATTATGAACACCTTAGGTCTTAACGAATATTTTGATATCATTTATTTGGACAGGTATCACAATGCACATTTGAAACCAAAGCTGAGCACCTATGTATTATTGAAGCAAAATTTTTCTGTCTAGGTCTATGCACTGTCTAGGTCCCTTGTAGTTCGATTGTGGGTGGGGATGTTACGTTTGAGGCTAGAAACTGAAAGAGTTTTTTGTATCGCAAGCAGCAATAGGAGGTGTGAAGTATGTGACCTGGATATGGAAAATGAAATTCATTTTCGTATGCCCTCTGTATGAAATGTACCGGAAAGAATTGTATGATAGTATAAGCTCCATTTTTCCCGATTTAGTAAAAAATTGCAGAATATGAATTATGTTCAGTTTCTTATGTGGTGTTCGCCGTTGTTCATATATTTGTCGCAAAAAGTAGAACGGCCAGGCGGTGGAGCAGTTGGTCATCATAAATCACCAAATATAAGAAGTTCATAGTTACTTACCAGGATATCTGGACAACAATTATTACGAGGAATATTTTGATTGTTCTTGGATGTGAAATCACCTACGTAATCGAACAAAATTGGTCATAGTTAAAAAATAACAGAAACAAACCTGATTCTATGGGAACAAACCTGATTCTATGGGTAGGCTTTTTTGATAGCCATGGAACTCCTCCAAATGCACATGTTTTACTTTAAAATGTCTCTCTTTTTTTTGTGTAAACTTTATTTTCCGATTCCCAAACACGCAAAAGCGTATATCAATGGGTTTCAACAAAACATAGAGAAAAAAAAACTGTACAAACAAAGGAATCACATACGAGCTTTTTTACGTTAAATTATTTACATAATGAGATACTGAGATGATCAGATGGGATGATTGATGGGTGGATTATAACTGAATGAATCGATGTAAAATGGAAGAATCAGAACCGAAATCGATTGGTTTCTAGTATGTATTGAATTACTGCGTTGAATATGGCACAGTTTGCATCAGAAGAAAAGCCAGTAAATCCATTTAGTAGAATGTAAGGGTCAGTGATTGTGTCGCCGATGTTGGCAAACAGCGAACGCCGTGCATCACTATATAACGGACAACTTAGCAAGAAATGAGAAAGATCTTCCTTATTATGGCCGCAGCGACATGACGGTGTGTCAATGACATGCAAATTCATACATAAATCATAATTTAACAAGCTACACCCTATCCTCAGTCGGGATAAAATAATATTTACATGGCGTGGCCCCATATAAAATAGGCTATTTGACTGTGGGTCTCGTTGCTTGAGTTTTGCCTTAAAAGAGCTGACGGAGTCTGCATTTTTCTGCACCGATGATGATAGATTCCATTCACTGGTGGTATTGTGGATAAATGAGGTACTTGAACATCTCAGCCGAGCATTGCCTAAACTGATATCACCAGCTGATCTTAAATTATACGAAGATCGCTCTCGGACTGTAGATGGCATAATACTTGACAAATAAGGTGGACTCAGACCATTGATAATTTTATAAAACAAACACAGTCTATGTCTTCTCCGTCGTTCGGAGAGAGTAAGCCAGTTAACATCACTCAGTAATGCTGAGGTATTGCAGCGAGCGGTTGCACCGGTCACAACTCTGGCAGCCTCTATTTGTAGCCTGTCGAGTTTGGATAAATCAGACTGTGTGGCGCCGGCCCACACAACGTCGGCATATTCTATCGTAGGTCGAATCATCGACATATAAAACAGTTCTAATGATTTCCTGTCGAGTCGAAATTTAAAGGATTTGAAAAGCGCAATAAGTTTGTTGGCTTTATCATATATTTCGTTTATATGGGCAGACCAAGATAAATCCTTTGTAAGAGTTACCCCAAGATGCTTGTGCTTCTTCACCTCTGTAATTTCCTTATCGGCTAGAATGACCGGGGGATGTTGACTTAAAGTGCGTTTGTTGGAAATCAGCAAAGATTCGGATTTGGATGCATTAAAAGAGACTAACCATTTCTTGGACCAATCATTGATTGATGACGAATCGGCATTAATTTTCAGGGCCGTCTGTGCTGCATCGTCAACTTCAATAAATAATGACGTATCATCCGCAAATAATCTTATGCGGCAGTGATTGACAGCAAAAGAAATATCATCAATAAATACTAAAAATAGCAAAGGCCCAAGGACAGAGCCTTGAGGAACCCCAGCACATATATTGGACCAATCAGAGGATTGTCCGTTTATCACGACGCGTTGCTTCCTATTGTGTAAATAATCGGAAAGCCAATGAAGTAACTCACCCTTAATCCCAATTTTCTTCAGTTTAAATAATAAACCTTCGTGCCATACTTTGTCGAAGGCTTTAGAGATGTCAAGGAACACAACTCGGACTTCCTTATTTTTATCTAGAGACTCACAAAATACGTGATACAGCTCGATTAACTGCGTTACAGTTGAGCTACCTGGTGTGAAACCTGATTGCCACACGGAAATGAGGAAATTTTCCTTGAAATAAATGTATAAGGATTTGAAAACTAAGCGCTCCATTACTTTGCCGACCGTGCTCAACAGCGATACCGGTCTATAATTAGAAATAATAGCTCTATCATCTTTCTTAAATAGAGGGGTAACGTTCGCGAGTTTCCAATTATTGGGAAATTGACCAGCAGACATTGACATATTGAAAAGTTCGCTAATACTGGATTTGATTACAGGCGCGGAGACTTTTAACAAACGAGGACTAATGCCATCAGGACCAATGGATTTATTTGGGTCTAACGATAGTAAAACCTTTTCAACGTCCTCTTCATCAAATCGTAAGAGGCTCAAACACGAATCAGTGCGATCTGGATAGTGATCAGGTAATGATACTCCTGTACAATCTAACATAGAAGCTTGAACAAAATATTCGTTGAAAGCGCGCGCTTTTTCCTCATCACAATCAATATAAGTTCCACCATATTTCAATGTAGGAATACTGTTCATTGATTTATTCAACAGATTTTTCGTCAGTCCCCACCATTTATTGGGATTTTTTGTAACATTAGATGCGATGGTGTACAAAAGCTTCTGCTCGTATTTTGCTTTGCATTCCTTGATAGCCGAGAAATATTTATTTCGGCATTCACGAAATAACTGCCAGGCTTCTGCTGTATTGTCTGATTTTGCTATTCTATGTGCTCTATTCTTGTATCGCTGTAACCTACGCAAATAATTATTATAGAAAGGTTTATCGTGTGGCCTGATTGTGACCACTTTGTTGGGGATATTTTCGCGAGCAGCAGATATAAAACATTCGGTCCATCTTCGTTCAGCTACATTAATATCATTGGTATTCAAACAATCGTCCCAGTTTGTGGTACTCAACTTATCGAGAAACCCAACATAATCACCCCTGCTATAGTCCCATATCATTCTAGTATAAGTTGTTCTTTTCTTCACATGAAATTTCACCCAGGCTGCGACTGTATGATGGTCGTTATATGAAACAGGATCAAGTACATTCACTCTGTTGATCAACCGAGGACAATTAGATATAATTTGGTCTAGTTCCGATGCAGCAGTCTGTGTTACCCGAGTCTCTCTTTTGGTTTGTATAGTTGTAATAGGGGCATTCTTCTATGTACATGTGAATTTTCATGATGATTGGAGCTGTTACTGTGTGAAGCAAACCGGTCCTTTTTGGGAGTTTGCTTTCCGAGGAATTCGTCAGGTGTCAACAGCTAACGGTCAATTGTTTGTACATAGCATGTGATCTATTCCTACAACATGTGCTGATTTTAAATTTTATAAAAAATTGATCAATTTTGAAAGTGATTTCTCTCATAAAACGCTACAGTGGAGTTAAATGGCATTCATATTACGTGTTTGATAACCTATAGGGCATGGGCGCCCTGCTGAGCTGCAGCACGGTCATTGCCGGCACCTGTGACATCTCTGAAAGAGGGGCGCACTGTAGCACTATGACGATGTGAAGCTACACGAGTAGTAACACCACGGTTATGGTGCACAGATATGTGGGTGACCTTGAAATAGACAATGCAGCCAGTACATACACCACACAAAACAGGACCCTATTGAAAATATTTTCGTGCACTTTAGTGGCTTATCCTGAGGGCTCACCCCTAATCGTGGTGTCGCCTAACTTTAACTGTAAGCAAATTGTGTCAAACTGATGTTGCCTTCACCATCATGACCCGTAAATGGACCGCGCTGGAAACAAATACATTTTCGATATGCTAGGGTTAAGTTTATGTCTGTATCATCAATTCCTGTATTATCATCTGAAAGGAATCAAATCAGTTATGCAGGGATACATCATGCATGTATATTGACCGTGTATGTCTAGTTTTCATCCATCTTGTACTCGCTAGGTGGCGCTGGTTATGCTAACTTACAAAAGTCCCGCTGTGAAATCGCTTTCATGCTGTGTTTCTGACCATACAGATGTGATGAGAAGTTTGGAGTGGTGTCGATTTTCCGTCTGTACACTGTATATTCAAATGCTAACAGTAGAACTGAAATTCTTAGTTGATAACACTGTGAGTTTTGTGCTTGTTTTTTGTGTGGGCGATAATCAGATAGATCACAAATACCGTATAGATCTACTCGATCATATAAGGACAAATTCTGGGTTGGGCTGATGGATTTATTATGAATGGCTTAACTTTGGAAACATAGCGGAATTTTCTGGAACAGTGTTATGACTGGCTGCTAGTTCCAACGAAACTGGGTGACTGACGCATTGTCCCAGGCCAGGGTTGCGATGTAACTAGACATGCTAGACTGGCTGCAAGATCTTGCAGCCCGTTATAATGTACCTCTATGGTTTTAGCAGAATTTTTTACTGGACCTTTGGTCAAATAATCTATTCATTGGCATGGCGTGGTGTCCATCGTCGTCCACATTTTTACGTCAGTCCACAAGTTTACAGTGGAATCTTTCGGAATGTTTGCTGAAAAATACCCAAAAGTATTTCCAGGAAGAGATTCTTTTTTATTTTTTATTTTTTTTATTTTCTTCAAAATGATGTCCATATTCTATGAGGGACTGCCAATTTTGCACTTTGATGGCCATTTTTTCAAAATCTGCTAATGTACTGCTAATGTACCTTTATGGTTTTGGTACGTAACCAGATTTTGTTGCCCTTGAATTGTCGGTCTGCGTGTGGCAGCCATCTTGATTTTTCGGCGGGTCGGTAAAAATATTTTAAGCATATCCATTTTGGGCCATTTCTAGGCGAAAAAGTATTTTCACCCTTTGATAAAAATCTTTTCATAACACAGAACAGAACTCATAGCACTCATAGAATGACTGAAGATAGAGCTCAGTTATTGGCACTTTCAAAAAGGGAGTCATGTGGCGATTTGTGTGGTGACCTTCGAAATTGATTTTTGATGACCTTGAAAGATCAAAACAGCCATTTTTGGTTAAAAGATGCCCAAATTTGCTTCTACAGATGAAATGTTAGTCTGTTCAAAACTCTGGATACATCTTATATACACACAAGCCAGTCGGATAAGTTTTGCTGCGAGACCAATATGGGTAAACTTTACAGAGATTGGTGGAATTTTGTGTGTCAAAATCGCTTTTATTTCCATAATAATACATATTTATCTTGTTTGTTTTTTCTCAAAATTTCGCAAAAAGCTAGGCGCGCGGGGACGAGAAACAGAAATTTAAATAGGAATGGCCTAACTTCAGATTGCCTCGATGTATCTTCGCCAAATTTTCACCGCTGGTCAGAAATGTTGTGTAGAAGAAGCCTATTGTTTTAGAGACGGCTCCGAGGTCCGTGAGGCTCGTGAGGATGAAATCAATGTTTCTGGTTTCTGCACAATAACTCAAAAAGTATAATGGAAATGATTGTGAAACTTTGCATGGAGGTTCTTATATCACCAGGGAAGAAGCCTATTGATTTTGAGGCATATCCGTCAAACGACCTTTGACCTAGGGCTCGAAATAATTTTAGCTGAGTCATCCTTGAGGCACTCCTGCATATCTCGGAAACGGTGCGTCGTAGAGCAAAACGGACATTATTTTCCTTATGGGTATTAGGGATGACCTTTGACCTTGTCCTGAAATTTCTTTGCTGAGTCGGCATTTTTCGTTTTCGTCGATATCTCGAAAACGGTGCGTCGTAGAGCGAAACGGATGTTATTTTCGGACTCGTCATCCTAGACAAACATGTCTAAGAGGTATCATGGATGACTTTTGACCTTGACCTTAAATTTCGAAACGGTGCATCGTAGAGCAAAACAGACATTATTTTTGGACTCGTCGCCCTAGACAAACATGTCTTAAGTGTATTAGGGATGACCTTTGACCTTGACCTTGATTTTCTCGCTGAGTCGGCATTTTTCGCTTTCAACGATATCTCGGAAACGGTGCGTCGTAGAGCGAAACGGACGTTATTTTTGGAGTCGTGGACCTAGACAAACATGTCTTACGGGTTCAGGGATGACCTTTGATCTTTACCTTAAATTTTTTCGATGAGTCAACATTTTTCGTTTCCATCGATATCTCAGAAATGGTGCGTCATAGAGCGAAACAGACATTATTTTCGGACTCGTCGCCCTAGACAAACATAAGGGGTATTATGGATGAACTTTGACCTTGACCTTGAATTTTTCTGCTGCGTCGACATTTTTCGTTTTCGTCAATATCTCGGAAACGGTGCGTTGTAGAGGGAAACGGTCAGTATTTTCGGACTCATCACCCTAGACAAACATGTCTAAGGGGGTATTATGGGGTATCATGGATGAACTTTAACCTTGACCGTGAATTTTTCTGCTGAGTTGACATTTTTCGTTTTGTCGATATCTCGGAAACGATGCGTCGTAGCGTGAAACGGACGTTATTTTCGGACTCATGCTTTTTTCGCTGAGTCGGCATCTTTCGCTCTCGTCAATATCTCGGGAACGGTGCATCATAGAGCAAAACGGACATTATTTTCAGACTCGTGGCCTTAGACAAACATGCCTTATGGGTATTAGGGATGACCTTTGACCTTGACCTAAAATTTCTTCGCTGAGTCGGCATTTTTCGTATTCGTCGATATCTCAGAAACGGTGCGTCGTAGAGCGGAACGGACGTTATTTTCGGACTCGTTGCCCTAGACAAACATGTCTAAGGGGTATTATGGATGAACTTTGACCATAAATTTTTCTGCTGAGTCGGCATTTTTCGTTTTCGTTGATATCTCGGACATGGTGCGTCGTAGAACGAAACGAACATTATTTTCGGACTTGTCGCCCTAGACAAACTATCTAAGGGGTATTATGGATGAACTTTGACCTTAACCTTGAATTTTTCTGCTGAGTGGATATTTTTCGTTTTCGTCAATATCTCGGAAACTGTGCTTCATAGAGCGAAACAGGCGTTAATTTCGGACTTGTTGCCCTAGAAAAACATATCTGATTGGTACTAGAGATAAACTTTGACCTTGGCCTTAAATTTTTTTCCTGAGTCGGCATTTTTCTCCGAAACTGTGCATCGTAGAGCGAAACGGAAGTTATTTTCTGACTCATGGCCCCAGACAAACATATCTAAGGGGTATTAGGGATGAACTTTGACCTTTACCTCGGATGATTATGGGGACATGGCCCTCTATTATAAGGTCTTAATGGTCCCGAATATTAGGAAAGGTTCTTCATAGGTGCGATTATGCAGTCCGAGCCACGTTTAATCCTGGAATCATTTGGAAAAATTTTAACAGCAGAGTTCCAGATCATTGGGAATAAACCCTACGATGTTTGGTATCAGTAAACTAGCTCTCTTGGTGCTATGAGTTCATGGCTGTGTATATTACAGATTTTTAACATGCAGATGGAGCCTATGTAAGGATCAATAGAGATATGTGTCAAGATGGCCCATCAACAGAACATTTCTATTCAGTTCAACTCATTTCGTCAGTGTAAAAGATATGGTAGGATTTTTTTATTCACAGGTCTAGCGCCTGCAGAGAGAAATAATCCTTCAGCATGTTCAGATGTCTCGGTTGTGACAAAGATGACATCACACATCATAAGTGGAGATATCAATATGTGGTCTCTCATGAAAACAAGAGAGGCTGGCTGTGTAAGGAATGTATGATGTTGTACAATGGTTCAGTATGTGCACTGAGGGAAGAACTCGCTTCTCCACGCAGTGTTGAAAAACTTAACAACCAGTCTTCTCACGGTGTCGGCAAACCTACTGGCAACACAACTGCCGAGTCACAAATGTGCAGCAATATCACGAATACATGTAGTAACATGTCATCTGAATGTTCTGACATACCACCAGAGTCCAGTTTCAAAGTCGCTGGTTCGATCTTATCGAGGAATGTACTCGCCTCACAGAAGCCATCTTATCTATTGAGTACCAAAATATCTATTCCTGCTGCCGCTAAGAGTTCTCATGGTCCTGGTACATACGTTTTCCCACCATCGAGTGTGAACATGAACCCAGGTCAATTTTCAGATGATAAAACTGTGAAACAGTTCAATCTCAGTAATGATACTAGATCAACTAGCAAAGCATCGTCCAATGTAACGGTACTACCGGTAGCATGTAACTCTTCTGATGCTCGATTGAAGCCTACCGCAGGCAAAATTTCTGCAACAATTGTACATACACAAATGGCATCATCAAACTCGAGAGAGTCTTCGAGAAGTTCAGGTGATACAGCCCTTAAACCTTCAAGTTCTTCCATCTCGACTAAACCTATATGTACCAGCAAACCAACTACCTCATCTAGTGTTCGGGCAAAAAAACTAACTTATATAATAATCACTCCGAATGCAGCGTCAGACAGTAAAAAATCCTCGGGCCTTCCAACAAAGCTAATGATGGGCAAGATGAACGTGGCTATTGTCCAAGACAAAGACGGAACAGAACGGCTTGTGAACCTCTCTTCAGATGCCAAGCAAGACACTTCAGCAACTGTTGTGCCACATGATCAACATACTTGCGATGTTCCATCGACTTCAAACTCCTCTCAAGTTGCCACTGAAATATCACGTATCAGCAGTACTAAGCCGTGTGATTCGACTGAAGTGTTGGATTGTTCAGCCAAATCTGGAAATTCACCAGACCGTGTGAGTTCCCCAGATGTGGTCCCATACAAACAAGACTCATGGAGTCCACCACCTACACGACCGATACCGAAAAAGTTTACAAGTGAATCGTGTGAACCAGCAAAGGATATGTCACACATTGTGCAAATGAGAAATCTTGGAAAAAAGCCTATTCAACATGCTCAACCTAGAGATGTAGGGATTTCTCGAGTGCAACCTCATTCAAGAGAAAAGGATACAAACAAAGAATTGACAAATACATCCATGTTCTCAAATTTGGATCCCTGTCAGACCAGTTCATCCACAGACATGGTTGAAGCTAGCCGTCCTGTAGTGCCAGTGATGGCTGTGATGAACAAAAACGTCAATGTGACCTCAATCCAGGAGCCTCGGCAACATGAGGATGCCACATACTGTACAGTTCAGGATTGTGATGGCAAACTACACGTAAAGATAGTGCCAGAAAGACAAACTTGTTGGAGTCAACCACAAATACCAACACCAGTTACATCTAGCTTGCCTCAGATGATCAAAGTTGGCAGCAAGACTCCGATCCAGGCTTCAGAATCACAATCCACATCCAAGCCTCAGCAACCTGAGGATGCCACATACTGTACAGTTCAGGATGCTGATGGAAAAATGTGGCTCATGAACTTGTCAGAGGTCCCTGCAGACCAGCGGCAAGTTCTCACTGAGGCTATTGCAGCGAAGCATCAAAGTTCATTTCCAGGAGGCACATCTGTCAAGAACAATCCTCGCCATCGACAGTCTAAAGTCAAGTTACGTCAAGATTCTGGGGAAGTGAAAGACTCCATGAGCGAAGTCCAGCCAATGGGAGAGAATCCTGAATTTTCTGTGCAGTTGAATCTTGACGAACAACCTGCATCAAAGAAATCTCATGCTCCTTCGAAACAAAGACGACGTGTGAAAAATTTTTCGGATGAAAACTACTCGGCAGCTTCTTTTCAGGTCTCAGAAGAGCAAATGCCCACCAATGGAAGTGACGAGGATACATCCTCCATGAACAAACCTCGCCTTCCAGCCATTCTGAAGAGGCGACTGCCACAGAAGCGTCCTTATGTCCCAGCTCTACCAGAAGAGCCGCGGTCACCCGCAAAGAAACACAGAAAACCCACGCAGATTCCAAGGGAGGAGGAGCCGTCATTGCCACTGGGGCATATCAAGACACTGACAAACACCAGTGCTTCGAAGAAGTCTATTCCTGCAGTGAAAAATGCTCCTAACAAAACAAAGCTTTCAAGCAGTCAAGATGATACTTCGGTCACAGTGAAAATGGAATGTGATGATGATAATGTTGGAGCTGAAACGACAGATGATGATGTGGAAAATGATGAAGATGTTTATACACCAAAAAAGGAGAAAACTGGCAGTTTTCCCTGGAAGTCAAGGCAATTATACACAGGAAAGTGGGGGAACATGATGAGAGTGTGTAGACATTGTAAAGCCCGGAGCGCTCGAAGTGCTCGCCCCGCCACTGGTATAACCAAAGCTATCTACTGTTTGACTGACGGGAAATACAAACAGGGCCTGAAGCTACTGATGAGTTCTTCTCGAGCTGCCAGAAAAGCCTTGGTGTATGTCGCAGGTCACATGGCCGCCGAAGAATCCAAGTCCGTGTGTGATAATGACAACCTCATCGAAGGACTCAGCGATGACTTGAGTTTTGAGAATATCAAGAAGTTTGATTGGGAGAAGTCAAAGAAAGACCTGGAGACGAAGATGCCACTCACCGCAACTGTGATGTGCGCGGTCATGATGCGTAAACTCAGCCGATTACGCAACCCTATACAGACATTGTAAGTAACTAGAGCCATGGTCATACCAAAGAGTGTAATATCAGTAAGAGCCACACTCCTACAATGTGTGACTGAGCACTTCTCATTGGAGAAAGTGTGGGTGACTTCAATGCTAGGGGACCGCTCCCACACCGGCAAAATTTCTATTGTTTGCCACTAGCCAGCGAAAGCTCTATTATTCTTGTCACATAGCAATATACTGAAGGTTCTGCCTCTTGTCATATCACACTCATTGGTCACACTCCAAAACATATGTTACAATTAGAATACGGAGGTCCCTGTAAGATAAGAAATAAGACTTCCCTGTGTGTAAAGACTTTTCTCTATTCCTACTGCCTGTAAGATAAGACCTCATTTTTCCTGCTAAAGGTGAGGTTTTTACATGTATATACATGATACATACCCTGTAAGGCCCCCGTAAGACACCTCCGAAATAAAATTTCCTTATCTGTAAAGACCTTCATGTATCCCCCCTCCACTCTCCTCAAAAAAAAAATCTTAACACGTACTGTAAATGAACCTTTGAAATAAAACTTCCTTTAAGTTAAGACCTCATTTTTCTCGCAAAAGGTTAGGTCTTATCTTACAGGGACCACTGTATCATGTACAAATTTAGCATGGTCTCAATAGTCCTGTTTCATGATTCGGATCAGCTGAACAGACCTATCATATGATATAAAATAACAATGACTCTATATCATATGTGGGATGATCGTGAACATGACATAACTTCTATTCCCCAGGCACCCAAATCCAAGTTATCACCGTCGACGATGTGCGCAGCTTGTCGTGGCGTTCTGTATTCTCCAGAATGTCAAAGCACCCAGAGGAATCATTCCGAGATATGGCGGCAAGGCCTACACCTTCATCAGGAACCTGTTCACATTCATAATGCTGATGAGAGGAACAAACTTCCGAGTTATGAATTGCCTGGGCTACTTTGGTATGTGCCTGACGAAGCAGACCAACTGTAGGGTGCCCATCAATGAGTTCCTCTCGGAAGCTTCTGGCCGTCTCTGTGTGACTCTGGCTGAGCTGGAGGTGAACTCTTAACTACAGAATCTCACATGCAGCATGCTGACTGTTCTGATAAATGTAAAATACAAACAGCTTCGTTCTGCAATAGTATGTCAGTACCTTCCATATTCATAGTATCGTGCCCAAATTCTATCCAAGTCATATGATAATGATGATATTAAATACAGTAAACTCTCGTTATTTCAAAGTCGGATATATCGCAGTACCCACTTATAACGAAGCAGGTTGGTGGTCCTGCCGAGTCCCCATTCAATTACATCACGAACGAAGCCGGATATAACGGAATGGTTATTTCGAAATTTTGCTTGTATCAAACACATGTACTGGTCTCAACCCCATCAAATACATTGAAATTACTATGGTTAAAGCGAAGTTATTAAAGCCGGTCTATTTCGCGCCGCATTGGTTTCTTGACACTCGCACCTCAGATAGAAAATTATTGGTGCAATACAGGCTGTGATTTTAGTTGTCGGCTGCCTGCACGCCACATTGGTTGATTGCAATCAGGTCGGCTATATATGTTTTCAAGAGGTAGTTACAGTCTCCTTTTCAGATTTCAAACTTTTCAGATTACAGGCTTCTTTGCAGATTTTGTCATATTCAGTAGATTATGTACCAATAGAATGTTGATCACGTTTTACATGGCGGACAGTATGAATAAAGCAAATTATGAACTAATTTATTAAAAGTCATCATGGCTACCAAACGGAAACATGTATCAATTTACCAACAAAAACGAACTATTTTCGTTCCTATTTTGAGAGAAGCCACATGGAAAAATAAACAAGAAACAACATTTAACCTTCTTTTATTACAAACTTCTTTTACAACGAACTACTCACATGGGTCCCATCGACTTTGTTATAACGGGAGTTTACTGTAGTGTTGTTTCATTGATTGAGATTGATTTTCACAAACAACTAAGTGTACTTGGCATGTAAAGTACAATACCCGTAGTTATGATATACATGTTATTATTTTTTTCTATTAGATGAATGCCCTTCCAGCCTTCAACTCAGCATTATATCCAAGAGAGGTAAAGAATCAAACTCCGATTCCACCAAGTGCGAGCTACAGTTTCTGCTTGGAGAGCATTGCAGCGACAACCATTAACCCGAGAATGTCTGTTCTCGGCCTTCAGAAATATGTAGCGATGCCTTTCGCTGTGGTACATCGTATTACAACCAACAGCACTGAACGAGGATACCGGTATTTGAGCAAGTCTGGAAGTGCTGCCGAGACTCTGCCAGCGACGGTCTTTCTACCGACCCAGAAGGACTACACCGACCTCCGACATTACATGGTTGAGGTGGTCAAGATGGTCCTTGTTGAGCATATTCCCTGCCTCCACTCACTAAAGCACCTGCTTGCGAATGAGCATTCCAAGAAGAGCTCCATCAGACACCACGAGAAATCCAGGGAAATGTCGCAGGAAAGCGAGTTTCTCCACATGAACACCATCCAAAGACGACCTGACGATGCGGAGAGCACGGCAGTTGACAGCGTGTTGAAGGAGTTGCACTCTTTGATGCCTAGCGATGGCATCAGGCGCATGCCCGTGATGGTTCACAGTGACACTGACATGCTGGACTCGATGGTGAATGCTACAGATGTGGAAGAAGTCACTGATGAGATGATTGGTCGAGAAAATCTACTTCCAATCGGATCTGAATACTCCAAGGAAATATCCATGATGCAGGTACACGTTTTAAAGGTTGCCAGATCTACATCTACATGTATGGTACAGACGGATGATTTATGGAGATGGCTTCGTGTTGGCATTCATGTCGTTGATAAGAGTTATTCACCTACAAGGTGTGATGCACAAAGAAATTAAGGTGTCTAGTTTATATGTTACGTCCTCCATTGTATATATCACTGATAAACCATTTGCTTACTTTCAAACTATCCAAAAATATCATTTGTATGCATACACTGGTTGTATTTTCCCAATCAGACATTACATGTCTCCCGTCCTTCAGGATTTCGTGGACCACTTTTTGATCCCAGAGAGACACTGTGTGCACCGCTACAGGTCAAAATCTGAGCTCCACATGCAAGGCACTTTCCATCACATCAAAGATCTCTTCTTTCCGCTGGTTCGCATCAACCCCGTGCGCACATGCCTAAAACACTGCTGGAGTCTGCTCAAGGTGGGAATCACATGATTAAATAATATTATAATAAACATGGTGTTTGTGAAAAAAAAACTACAATTTTTTTGTAGAGGAAATGATATCGTATCTGGTAGTTATAACCATTCAGCATTGCCTTGTAGCTCTGTTAAATACATTCATGTCAGAATCAAGTACTGGTGAGGAGAAAAAACGCAAAAGAAAAATCTCACTGCTCTGTGATTCTTACGATCTTATGATAAACAAAACACTGAAAGAGTGCGTCAATTGTGCTGGAATGAAGACCATTTTGCAAAGATGAGTTTTATGATGGCCCACTGTTCCAGTTGACAACGGAAGGCCTGACGCTATTGTTGGCCATGAAGTATGCGGGAATGTCCAGTCTCGACTCGGTTCCAGCCGATCTCCCGGACAACAAGCCCATGCGTCTTCTGTGGCTCACTGCGCTGGCTAGAAACATCGTCGATCGGGTCTGGAAACAACCTTCGAATGAAGAGCTCCACAAAGCGTATGACGCCTGTGAGGTGGAGGAGCAGAATCTCGCGGAGAAAACATCTTATCGGTATTGCTGTGGAAAAGGTGTGTGCATATGTTGTACTGTCTTAATGAAAGAAACATAAATTGTTGTTCATTTACCTTGTGACCTGTGATTGGTTGGTTGGACAACAATATTCAAAGCGTACCTGATTTATTCCCTAACTTTCTAGACCTAGGTGGTCCGATGCTACGGTGTTACAACATCAACTGCACCAAAGTCTACATCCACAAGGACTGTGTGACACACAATGAAGCATCTATGGAAAGTGACTGGTACTGTTCTAAGGAGTGTGAGGACTCGACCAACTACATCTACTGCTCGTGTCGACGCTGGAAGCAAGAGGACATGGTACAGTGTCAGAGGAAGACGGCCTGTCGGAGGTCCGAGTGGTACCACTTCTCCTGTGCCGACCCACTTGCAACGTCAGCCGAGGACTTTCCCGGTTAGTATTAAAAAAAAAAAATAGTTTGTGCGGATCAAATATAAAGTTGAGTATGTGTTGTATCCAACAGAATATGAATTTTATGAGTGAATTCATGCGTTGGAAGTCAGCACAGTTCTCGATGGTACCTTTGAGAAATCTTGTGGTTCGGCACCAACCAAGGGACTCCCAAAATGGGATTTTGATTATTGTTGTGGTAGGGGATAACTTATATACCTGTAAGAGAACTGCTTGTGTGTGGTTTCAAATTAATATGTTCATAGAGCACAAGATTCATACTGTAGTGTTCAGAAGGCTGAATTCCCTGTGTTTCATGAACTACCTTCTCCCCAGACGAGTGGTACTGCAGTGAGGAATGTATG
This sequence comes from Terebella lapidaria, assembly GCA_949152475.1. Taxonomy (NCBI): domain Eukaryota; kingdom Metazoa; phylum Annelida; class Polychaeta; order Terebellida; family Terebellidae; genus Terebella; species Terebella lapidaria. The sequence continues at coordinate 37,331,613 of OX424566.1, forward strand.
CTGGATGAGCAGGACGATGATGGAGTTCTAGAGTACAGCATGACCCTGCTCTGGCGCGGCCTCAATCTGCTCACCCGTCGGGACATCGTCCGCGAGGGTAACGGACCAATGATGCTGCAGATGTGGAAGGTCGACATGCTCTACCTGTGGGAAAACAACCATGACAAACTGCTGAAACTTGGACATCGGCTGCTGGCTTGTAAGTTACATTCGTGGGTAAGGCAGCTATCGGTACAAATATTTGTATTATTATCAAAGTATTGATATAGATCGATTTTAGATAATTTTCTAGTCTTCAAACAATTTTCAATTAGAATCTGCTGAGATGGTTTATTCCGAAACTTTTCCGTCTCAAATTTGATGACTAAACATCCTTGGACATGGATTGGCATAACATATACATGTAGATATTCAGATATTCAAAAATAGCATGATTTTCAAATACCATTTTTTCACCACCATATCGGTAATTGTTTTTCACGCATGTATCGCTCCATGGATCAATATTTTGATGTATCGTACAAGCTCTTTTCGTGAGTCATGCTCTTCCAGGATTAGAATTTTCACATTTATGGTGGAAATCGAGAAAGCTGGATTTTCGCAAAGTCCTACTGATGAAATCTTTATCTAGTATCTACGATGAGATATTGCGTGAGGTTTTCACTATGTTTTTGTCCATCAGTCCACATGGATGTCATCGAGGAGTTTTCACATTTCGTTTTCAGACACTGGAGGTTTCATGCCAAAGTATGTGGCAAATGACATCACTTGGAACCGTGTTGCAAATCCTACTGGGAAAAGTGGCGAAAACTTCTCGTTGGAACATGTCACAGAAGCCAAAGCTTCATGTGTCAAAGGTACACACTAAATACACGCACAAATAATAATACAAATGATATTATTGTGAATATTAGGATATATTGAAATATCCTGCCCGAATAATTCATATGATATTGGGTTATCATTCATGTAGTTATCAATAATAAACATATTGGAAGCATAGTTCATGGTAGGAGTATTATAAATATTATTGAGTTATTATAACATATGGTGCATTATTTACATTGTCATGGCCATGTTTTTCCTACTGTAATTCACTGCAGAAGGCCTAAAGAACTTCGAAAAGTTCCCCAAGACATACCTGGAGTACAGCTGTCTGCTCGGGTGCGCAGCTCAGGACATCCACTGCGACCTCCAGCGGATATTCTGTCAAGGAGAGAATGACCTTCGTGTCCATGACTACAAAGACTTACTGAAGGACGACACAATCCCACTGCGAGAGTACAAGACCCACATCGCGACCTTCATACAGGAGTACAGGGACGAGGCACTGCTGGACTACTGTCCACCACGGGAACACTCTGCCCTCCCAGACATCAAACACAGGTCCATAAATGGGATGGTACCATAGTATTTTTAGGTTACCGGACCTTTGGTCCGATAACCTATTGGCATGGCGTTGCGTCCGTCGTCCGTCCGTCCGTCCGTCCGGCGTTAACATTTTTATCTTTAAAGTTAACGATCGAATCTTTCTGAAATTTTGCACAAAAATGCCTAAAAATATTTTGAGAAGGAGGTATTTTTTTGTTTTTTGATTTTCGCATTTTTTTCAAAATGGCGGCCGTTTTTGTCGAAAAACGCTCTATTTTGGACTTCGACGGCCATTTTCTCAAAAACTGTCTGATCAGTTTTGAGTTTTTGGTTTCAAAAGATTCCCCTCATATTCCTCTGTGATATGTATAAGTTTGGTTGCCCTAAATTCGTCGGTTTCCGTGTGGCGGCCATTTTGAATTTTTGGCGGATCGGCGAAAAAAAATTTTTAGGTTACCGGACCTTTGGTCCGATAACCTATTGCCATGGCGTTGCGTCCGGCGTCCGTCGTCCGTCGTCCGTCGTCCGTCGTCCGTCCGTCCGTCCGTTCACATTTTTATCTTTAAAGTTTATGATGGAATATTTCTGAAATTTTGCACAAAAATACCTAAAAATATTTCCAAGGAAGGTTTTTTTTAGTTTTCTGATTTTCCAATTTTTTTCAAAATGGCGGCCGTTTTCGTCGAAAAATGGCCAATTTTGGACTTTGACAGTCATTTTCTCAAAATCTTATCAGTAACTTTTTTTCTTATTGATGCATAACACTCCTCTTATGTGCCCCTGTGACATGTATAAATTTCGTTGCCCTTGAATCGCTCGAAGTGGGCCATTTTGGGCCCAAACTCGGCCCAAATGGGACTCTCCCATGTTAAATTCTCCTATGCTTTATAATGGGACAAAATTAAGCCTAATATCTCACTTAATATTGAGATTAGAGACTAGGAATCAATTGTGCACATATAGGAAATGATATATCCTGAATATTCTGGTGACCTTGAATTTGACCTCTGACCTCGGTTTCAAGGTCAGAGGGCCATTTTCGTCGAAAAATGGCCAATTTTGGACTTTGACGGTCGTTTTCTCAGAATCCGTTCAGTAACTATTTTTCTTATCAATGCATAACACTCCTCTTATGTACCCCTGTGACACGTATACATTTCGTTGCCCTTGAATCGCTCGAAGTAGGCCATTTTGGGCCCAAACTCGGCCCAAATGGGACTCTCCCATGTTAAATTCTCCTATGCTTTACAATGGGACACATTAAGCCTAATATCTCACTTAATATTGAGATTAGAGACTAGGAATCAATTGTGCACATATAGGAAATGATATATGCTGAATATTCTCAGGGTCTTGAATTTGACCTCTGACCTCGGTTTCAAGGTCAGAGCACAAAATGTCTAATATCTTGCTTATTAACGACTTTACAGCTTAGGAACCAATTGTGGACATATAGGAAATGATATATGCCGAATATTCTGATGACCTTGAATTTGACCTTTGACCTCATTTTCAAGGTCACACCACAGAATGGCTAATATCTCCCTTATTATCGATTTTACAGCTTAGGGATCAATTGTGGACATATAGGAAATGATATATGCTGAATATTCTCGTGACCTTGAATTTGACTTCTGACCTCAGTTTCAAGGTCAAAGCAGAAAATGGCTAATATCTTGCTTATTATTGACTTTACAGTGTAGGAATCAATTATGAACTTATAGGAAATGATATATGCAGATTATTGTCATGACCTTGAATTTGACCTTTGACCTCCTTTTCAAGGTCGCAGGACAAAATAGCTAATATCTCGCTTATTATCGATTTTACAGCTTAGGAATCAATTATGAACATATAGGAAATGATATATGCTGAATATTGCTATGACCTTGAATTTGACCTTTGACCTCATTTTCAAGGTCAGAGAACGAAATGGGTAATATCTCGCTTTTTATCGACTTTACAGCTTAGCAATCAATTGGGGACATATAGAAAATGATATATTCTGAACATTGTCATGACCTTGAACTTCACCTTTGACCTAATTTCCAAGATCACAGGACAAAATGGCTAATAGCTTGCTCATTATGGACTTTACAGCTTAGGAATCAATTATGAACATATAGGAAATGATATATGCTGAATATTGCTATGACCTTGAATTCGACCTTTGACCTCATTTTCAAGGTCACAGGACATAATGGCTAATATCTCGCTTATTATTGACTTCACAGCTTAGGAATTAATTGTGGACATACTAGAAATGACATATGCCGAATATTATCGTGTCCTTGAATTGACCCATGATGTTTTTTAAAGGTCACGGGACAAAATACTAATATCTAAAATATATATTGTCCGGTAACCTTTCTTAGCCCTTGGGCTAATTTTTTCGCCCCAAATTGCATTACTATCCATTTTGGGCCATTTCTAGGGCAAAAAAATATTTTCACCCTTTGAAAAAAATTTTGGACCCTTTGACCCTTTTCGGCACTTTTTTCCTCCATATTGGGAGCTGTCCGGACTGTACTCATAGAACATGTAGAACGCTTGTAGATAGAGCTTAGAAATTGGCATTTTCAAATGGGAAGTCATATATGGCGACTTGTGTGGTGACCTTGAATTTGACCTTGGATGACCTTGAAAGGTCAAAACAGACATTTTGGGGTAAAAAAATGCCCAGATTTGCCTCTATAGATGAAATGCTTGCAGATAGAGCTCATGTTTGCATTATGAACACATAGGAAGACATATATGGCACAACTAATGATGACCTTGAACTTGACGTCAGATGACCTTGAGTTCCAAATGTCTGACTTGGAATGTGTAAATTGACCTGAGCGGCCTAAACGATTCCACCCAACATATAGAATATCAAATGCCGCACACGTACATGTAATGGTAACATCGAAGTTCATACAGATGACCTTGATTGGTAAATCCCAAGGTCATATGTTTACACTGCGAACCTTGATTGGTAAAAGGTCTGTTACCTGCCAATGCTGCCATGGCCAAACCAAAATTGTCCGGTAACCTATCTTAGCCTTTGGGCTAATTTTTCATCAATAACTTACCTTTATTCTATACATCAGCAATCTAAACTACTATATGCTACTTTTCCATCCTGATGTTCATTCTGAATGGAAAATTCGTGTGATTGAAACTATGCATGGTCATCTGTAATTACCCGCGCTCCTTTTCTCACAAAAACGCCACACTCCTGCTCACGTGCATCTACTTGGCAGCTTTGGAGTTATCCTCTCGACTGGACAACTCATTACACCATAGGGTTTCCTCCCATGCTGCCCTTTTATTGTGCTAGCCTCTTCCTTTTGTTTGAGACAGAAAAGTAACTTTGCTGCACATGCGTGCACAGCAAAAAAGAGCACGGGTCATGATGCAGACGATCGTGCCTAATTCCAATCATGTGAATTTTCTATCCAGAATGATCCTCATTGTTGAAAAACAGCATGGAGCAGTTTACAGATGAATTTAAATTTTTTTAATTTTACAACACCGCCCTCTCAGACATCAAACACAGGCCTCTACGTAATATAATAATTATGAGTCCGTAATGTCAACAACTTGCTTATATTTTCATAGCCGTACATCTTGTCATGGCATATAGTATTATGCTTGTAGCTGTATTACATTAGTACATTAATATAAGTTTATATGTACCCAGTACCCGTTACATGTATATGATTATGTATACTATATTTTAAAACTTCAGGACGGAATTAAAGGACCCCAGTGGCCTGGGAAGGACTCTTCGTGGTCTTAGCAAGAAGCTGGATGCTACGACTGATAAATACCAGACGGTACAAAGTGACAAACTAGGGGAACAGCAACACAGACATGCGAAGAGCAGGGCTAAAGCAACAGGCACCTTGGATACTAAAGAGCTAGTCCCCGGGACTTCAACTGTACCCATGGCAACAGGCAGCGATGCAACCAAGGAAACAGGTGCTACGAATGCCAACACCAAAAGGGTACCGACTACCAGAAGTGCTTCGAGGGCGAAAAAGCTCACCACTGCAAAGAAGGCAAAGACGGAGAGGAGTTCAACAGAGGAAGTACATCCATCTACTAGTCTGTTAGATAACAGCAGCAGAGAGTCTCGTTCAATGGACTCTGAACTGGTGACGATGGAAAGTCTTGATGGAGTACAGTTGTTCCAGACTGATGATACGGGCTTGGAACTGGAATAGCTGTAGAACTTACAATACCATAGAGTGTACCATTCAGTCAGTGAATCATTCCTGGTATTGACATTCATATAGTAATGGTGTAACTGAGACCTGCATTACCAGCAATGAACCAAGTGCTCTGTATCTATGACTTGGCAGCTAGCTATACAAACCGAGACATAACTTGCCAGCATTCACATTAAATCCATTTCCTCGAATACCCATTATTTACGCAGACTATTCTCCATTCCAGTTGATCCAGTCAGACCAATGCTCATAGACCAGTGTTTGTACTCGGACGATTCATGTCCCGCTGTTTGTAAGTTTCACACATTTCGTAATACTGCTATAAAACTGTTCATGTATATTACATGTACCATGAGACACATTCATGTTTGATAATGATGTTCGAATTAGTTAGTGTAAGAATGTTAGTGATATTTCTTTGATTGTTTGTGAAAGATTGTACAATTTCTTTGATTGTTTGTGAAAGATTGTACAACACAATTGACCTATCGCCGAACCCATTTGTCCGAGTCTTTTTACGTCATTTACGACGCATTCTGCAAAACGTCATTATTGGCCAAATAGAAGTTTGGCGACGTAATTTGTGAAACTCGGACAACTTTTGGGGGCTTTAGCGATAGGTCAATTACCAGTTAAGGAAGCAACTGTTGTTTTTTGTCTTCATGTATTAATTTACATACTAGCATTTGTTGGAGATGAAGTATGTAAACGTTTTGGTTAAATGGTTTGTAAATGTTTTATTGTTTTGTTACTTGCAATATACAGTTGAAATAAACATTTCACTTTTTAGGTTACCGGACCTATGGTCCGATAACCTATTGGCATGGCGTTGCGTCCGTCGTCCGTCGTCGTCCGTCGTCGTCCACATTTTTATCTTTTTTGTTTACAGGCGAATTTTTCTGAAATTTTGCACAAAAATACTTAAAAATAATTCAAGAACGAGGTATTTTTTAGTTTTTTGATTTTCGCATTTTTTTCAAAATGGCGGCCGTTTTCGACGAAAAATGCCTGATTTTGGACTTTGGCAGCCATTTTCTCAAAATCTGTTCAGTAACTTTTTTTTCTTTTGATAAATAACACTCCTCATATGTACTCCTATGATATCTATAAATTTCGTTGCGCTTGAATCGCTCGAAGTGGGCCATTTTGGCCCAAACTCAGCTCAAATGGGACTTTCCCATGTTAAATTCTCCTATGCTTTATAATGGGACACATTATGCCTAATATCTCACTTGATATTGAGATTAGAGACTAGGAATCAATTGTGGACCTATAGGAAATGATATATGCTGAATATTCTCGTGACCTTGAATTTGACCTCTGACCTCACTTTCAAGGTCAGAGCACAAAATGGCTTATATCTCGCTTATTATCGACTCTACAGCTTAGGAATCAATTGTGGACATATAGGAAATGATATATTCTGAATATTCTCGTGACCTTGAATTTGACCTCTGACCTCAGTTTCAAGGTCAGAGCACAAAATGGCTTATATCTCGCTTATTATCGACTCTACAGCTTAGGAATCAATTGTGGACATATAGGAAATGATATATGCTGAATATTCTGATGACCTTGATTTGACCTTCGACCTCATTTTCAAGGTCACAGGACAAAATGGCTAATATCTCGCTTGTTATCGACTTTACAGCTTAGCAATCAATTATGAACATATAGGAAATGATATATGCAGATTATTGTCATGACCTTGAATTTGACCTTTGACCTCATTTTCAAGGTCACAGGACAAAATGGCTAATATCTCACTTATTATCGATTTTACAGCTTAGGAATCAATTGTGGACATATAGGAAATGATATATGCTGAATATTCTCGTGACCTTGAATTTGACCTCTGACCTCATTTCCAAGGTCCAAGGACAAACTGGCTCATATGTTGCTCCTCTATTGACTGTATGGCTTGGGAATCAATTGTGGACATGATATACATGATATAGAAAATGATATACACTGAATATTTTGATGACCTTGAATTTGAACTTTGCCCCTTCATTTTCAAGGCTACAGCATAAAATTGCTAATATCTCTCTGATTATTGAACTTACAGCTTAGCAATCAACTGTGGACATGATATATGCTTAATGTTATATATGCTGAATATTCTCTTGACCTTGAATTCAACCAGTGACCTGGCTAACACCTAAAATATTAAACATTGTCCGGTAACCTATCTTTGGCCCTTGGCCTAATTTTATAATACTTATTTGGGCCGATATGCTACATGTATTATGGCTTGATCAGTTTTGACCCTTACGTTTTATTCTCGTATTTTTCATTGATCGATTTCGTCTATTCAGTTGCCATTTTCATTGAAAATTTTGGCTGATATTCCTGTTTAGATTATCACTTTGAAACCCTCGGACTACCAGGTCAAAACCGATTGGCGCATGTCGGTGTGCAGCTTCCTTCTTCAATTTTTCTTGTCCGGGGTTATGTATCTAGCGCATCTATTGACATCATTTCACTTCTTGGCTAATGCCTTCGGAATAGAATGGCATTAAATTGATAAGTATTGGAGTTTGGTTTGATTCAAGACACTCTTGATATCGTGATCTAGATCTTAGCCGCTTGGTTTGTTCAGTGTTTTAATTCCCTTGTGTGGGCAGTGGTGGCAGTGCTAATGAGGCCTACTCCGGGCCAGCAGAGGCACAGCATGCCAACTCTGTCACAGGGTTGTCAAAGAAAGCCTTTATTTCCTCTATCCTTTCTGTACTCAAGGGCCTGGTTTTGATGCCCTCCCCCCCCCCCCCTCCCCAGGGTCCTATGGGCCCGGCTCTTCTGCCCTTTTGGGGGTTGGTGTCCTGGTGAAATCCTCTGCCCATCTCTTGGAGAAGTCTGCTAAGCCTAAGAAGGCAAGAGGAAGTCAGGGAGCAGCCCTCCCTCCCTCCCCAGAGATTTCTTTCCCTGGGTGTGAAGGAGCTTGCTGCTTGTGGCCCCCTAGGTCATCGCTCTTTGATGGTGAGGTTTCTTCCGAGGGCTTTGGTCCTGACGAAGTTTCTGCTTCATGGCAGGACCCTCAGGCTAGCTGGTCTGAGTCATGGGACTAGTCCTTGGGCTCCTTGATCGCCTTGCTCGGGCCTGCTGATCATGCTCGTCATGATCGAAGGACTGACCATTGGGGGTCTGAGGCTGATTTGGTGGTCTCAAGTCCAAGTCCTGATCAGGTTGGTGTGAGCTGGCAGGTGGCCACGATCAGGCAGGCTCTCTTGACCCCTATCGTGTCTCTAGGATAGATACATATAGTTAGGCACAGGGGGTTGACGATTGTGATTTGGACTGTATTTACAAATAGGTGATTTTGCTGTATATACCTAGGTTTCCTTATACTGAAAATCCAATAGAAATGAAGTCATTTTGATTTGAAAATGTCTTGTTGCATATCATGGCATGATGTTAGAAATGTCGCTAACAATTTGCAAACGAATCTGGTGCAAGGGACCGTTTATGAATGAGCTTGCATTTACCAGTTTGTAAATGTAAATGTTCATGTTCAATGTTCATGCACCTTCTTAATTGTATCAATTCGAGGATACTATTTCAGGACTATGTCATCTACACTATACGAGTGCCATCAATATGGCAAATGCACATAAAAAACCCACTGTGTGTTTTATATGCGACACCAAGCACAAACTATGGATATCATAAATAGTCAAAATGCCTATCCATTACACTTTCCCCCGGGGTTGAGGAATGTCGTCCTTGGACATTAAAATGAATTGTGTGCATTCATGCAATATTCACACCACATAATAGATGACGCGACTACAGGTACTTCTGGATGGGCTTTGTGCAAACGAGTATCGTTTGGTTTGGCTGCTCATGGATGACATAAACCTCTGAACTCCAGGTGTCCTCCAGCTTATGAAGTCATTTGAAGCCACAATTGATTCCCAAGCCATACAGACAATAGAGGAGCAATATATGAGCCAGTTTGTCCTTGGACCTTGAAAATGAGGTCAGAGGTCAATCTGTAAAGTCGATAACAAGCGAGATATTAGCCATTTTGTATTATGACCTTGAAAATGAGGTCAAAGGTCAAATTGAAGGTCATCAGAGTATTCAGTATATATCATTTCCTATATGTCCACGATTGATTCTAAGCTGTAGAGTCGATAATAAGCGAGGTATAAGCCATTTTGTACTATGACCTTGAAAATGGGGTCAAAGGTCAAATTCAAGGCCAGAATATTCAGCATATATCATTTCCTATATGTCCACAATTGATTCCTAAGCTGTAGAGTCAATAATAAGCGATAAGCCATTTTGTGCTATGACCTTGAAACTGAGGTCAGAGGTCAAATTCAAGGTCACGAGAATATTCAGCATATATCATCATTTCCTATATGTCCACAATCGATTCCTAGTCTCTAATCTCAATTTTAAGTGAGATATCAGGCATAATGTGTTCCATTATAAAGCATAGGAGAATTTAACATGGGAAAGTTCCATTTGGGCCGAGTTTGGGCCAAAATGGCCCACTTCGAGCGATTCGAGCGCAACGAAAATTTTAGACATCATAGGAGTACATATGAGGAGTGTTATGTATCAAAAAGAAAAAAAGTTACTGACAGATTTTGAGAAAATGACCGCCAAAGTCCAAAATCAGGCATTTTTCGTCGAAAAATGCGAGAATCAAAAAACTAAAAAATACCTCCTTGATTTATTTTTAAGTATTTTTGTGCAAAATATCAGAAAAATTCGCCCGTAAACAAAAAGATAAAAATGTGGACGACGACGACGGATGCAACACCATGCCAATAGGTTATCGGACCATAGGTCCGGTAACCTAAAAATATGGTAGATCGGCTCAGGACATTAACACAAGTTAGGCTTTGGTATATTTACAAATGTATTTACAAATTTATCATGTCAAAAAGACAAAGTATGAAAAACCAATACGATAGCTTTTCTGACCAAATTTATTGCAGGTATCAAAACACTGAAACAATTTTGTGTTATGAATTATTTAACAAAAACATTTGCACACAACATCTTTAGCCCATGCTGGTATGTAAATGAATATATCATGTACATACAACTGTTTCTTTTGAAATTGGTCACTATGTTGCAAAATCTCTCACAAACAAAGAAATGTCGGTAACAATCTTACACTAATGTGAAGCTAATATCAACGTCATCATCAAACATCACGGTATTACTATACATGTAACATTACTACATTATATGTGTTATAACAAGTAAAAAGAAAGAGTTTTTCTCAACCGTTGTAGCATAAATGTTTTGGAACTTACACACTAACAAGAATATATGGAGTACAAACACAAACACATCAGTATTGATTCGCCCGAACTTGCTGAAATGAAGAAAAGTCTGTGCGGATAATACAAATTCAAATGAAACAAAATTAATATACATTCTGCCAACTTATGTCTTGGTTTGTTTAAGATAGCTGCCTGGTAATTGCAGCCAACAACAGTTAGTGCCCGGCTGGTAATGCAGGTCTCAGTTACCATGGTTACACCATTACTATGAATGTCAATACCAGGAATGATTCACTGACTGGAGGGTACACTATACGGTATTGTCAGTTCTACAGCTATTCCAGTTCCAAGCCTGTATCATCAGTCTGGAACAACTGTACTCCATCAAGACTTTCCATCGTCACCAGTTCAGAGTCCATTGAACGAGACTCTCTGGTGCTGTTATCTAACAAACTAGTACCTGGATGTGCTGCTTCTGTTGAGCTCTCCATCATTTCCTTCTTTGCGGTGGGTTTTCTGATCCTCGTAGACCTTCTGGTAGGCAGTACCGTTTTGGGAGTTGCCTTCCTAGCACCTGTTTCCACGATTGCAGTGGTTGACATGGGTACAGCTGATGGCCCGGGTACTGGGCTTGTAGATACAGTTTTCTCTGTGGTCTCAGCCTTGTTCTCTGCCTGTCTGCTTTGCTGTTCCCTCAGTTTCTCACGTTGCACCCATTGGTATTTATCAGTCGTAGAGTCCAGTTTCTCACTCAAGGCACGGAGGGTGCTTCCCAGACCACTAGGGTCCTTAAGTTCTGTCCTAAAGTTTTCAAGTATGAAACAAATATTATTATACATGTACTGGGTGCTGTCTATACTATACCTCTAATCCTTAGTATCCACCGACCTTCGTTCGGGGAATACAATTACATCTCTGAATCAATGTATATTGTGACTGTATGTATGTATAATATTACGTCTCATAAGATCTATGCACTACACTATCTAATCTGAAAAGGTGTATTATCCACAAAAGTACATTGATGAATCAATCTGTTTGAATGATTGTTCTATTCTCATACTGATACACATGTATCAAGTGTATTGTACCACAGCTTTCATCAATAATATCTCATTATATATATACTACTGATTATGAGCCAAATATCCCACATTAGAGAACGATGGTTGATATTGCACGGCATATTATATGGGGTACGTGTACCTGTGTTTGATGTCTGGTAGGGCGGAGTGTTCCCGTGGGGGGCAGTAGTCCAGCAGTGCCTCGTCCCTGTACTCCTGTATGAAGGTCGCGATATGGGCCGTGTACTCCGTCAGTGGGATTGTGTCGTCCTTCAGTAAGTCTACATAGCCACGAAGCTCACTGTCCGCCGGGTTGAATATCCGCTGGAGGTCGCAGTGGATGTCCTGAGCAGCGCACCCGAGCAAACAGCTGTACTCCAGGTATGTCTTGGGGCACTTTTCAAAGTTCTTTAGGGCTTCTGCAGGGGATTTTGATGAGAAAAAAACAGCGATGACAATGTGGGTAGCTCTATTTGATATCGATCATGCTCAATCACGTTTGAACACAAATTTACACATACCGTTACATTATACAAATCAATGAAAGTGAATGATATTCCAAATTTTGATATATTTTACTACAAATCATTTTCTGCCAGAGAATTCAATTGAATATACCGTATCCTAATATGCACATGTGGGAAAATATTATGTATGTAATTTTTCATTCATTTTCAATTTAGTGTGCACCTTTGACACAGGAAGCTTTGGCTTCTGTGACATGTTCCAGGGAGAAGTTTTCGCCACTTTTCCCAGTAGGATTTGCAACACGGTTCCAAGTGATGTCATTTGCCACATACTTCGGCATGAAACCTCCAGTGTCTGAAAACGAAATGTGAAAGCTTCCATGATGATATCTAAATGAACTGATGAACAATATCATAATGAAAACCAAATGTTTAAAAAAACCCAAAGGCAATATTATAGATATCAGATCAAAATTTAATCTACCAGTAGATCAAAACTATTTTGTGAAAATCAGGTGTTCTTGATTTTTATCATATTTCTAACCATGAAAGAGCATCGTGAACCCAGGAACATTGCTGTCACGAAATATCGATAATACGTAAAAAAGGGTTATCAATATAGAAGTAATAAATTAGAGTTGAACATCATGTGAATGTCTTACCATGTTTCCATGCGGGAAGCTCATTTTGAAAATCAACTAATAATGATATTATATCGTACCGATAGCTGCCCTACCCACGAATGTAACTTACAAGCCAGCAGCCGATGTCCAAGTTTCAGCAGTTTGTCATGATTGTTTTCCCACAGACAGAGCATGTCGACCTTCCACATCTGCAGCATCATTGGTCCGTTTCCCTCGCGGACGATGTCCCGACGGGTGAGCAGATTGAGGCCGCGCCAGAGCAGGGTCATGCTGTACTCTAGAACTCCATCATCGTCCTGCTCGTCCAGCATGCATTCCTCACTGCAGTACCAATCATCTGGGGAGAAGGTCAAATCTCAAGGTCGCTTCAAGAGTTCAGGCTTCAGAAGATAAAAGTATCAATCTTCTACTTCTAAGTCCTCTTGGATAATCGTTACATCTACATCAAAGCTCTTTTTTTCTTTTTCTCTATCAGTTAACAACAGAGCACTGCAGATCACATATAAACATCACTCTAATGATATACCATACAAGTGGAAGTCAAGGTTACCAAGGTTTCAAGCCACAAGATTTCACACACATGATACATATACCAGTACATTTCCAATTTCAATGAATGAATTCACTAATGAAATACCTAATTTTCGGGATTTTCAGGATAGGTTTCTGATACGTGTATCCATAAAACATTTGTGCATACTTACTGGAAAAGTCCTCAGCTGACGTTGCGAGAGGGTCGGCACAGGAGAAGTGGTACCACTCGGACCTCCGACACGCCGTCTTCCTCTGACACTGTACCATGTCCTCTTGCTTCCAGCGTCGACACGAGCAGTAGATGTAGTTGGTCGAGTCCTCACACTCCTTAGAACAGTACCAGTCACTTTCCGTAGATGCTTCGTTGTGCGTCACACAGTCCTTGTGGATGTAGACTTTAGTGCAGTTGATGTTGTAACACCGAAGCATCGGACCACCTAGGTCTAGAAAGTTAGGAAATAGATCGGGTACGCATTGAATATTGTTGTCCAAATAAAATGATCAGGAGTCACAAGGTACATGTAGAATCATATTGAGATTTTTTCAATAAGACAGTACAACATATGGACACACCATTTCCACAGCAATACCGATAAGGTGCTTCCTCTGCAAGCTTCTGCTCGTCCACCTCACAGGCATCATACGCTTTGTGGAGCTCTTCATTTGAAGGTTGTTTCCAGACCCGATCGACGATGTTTCTAGCCAGCGCAGTGAGCCACAGAAGACGCATGGGCTTGTTGTCCGGGAGATCGGCCGGAACGGAGTCAAGACTGGACATTCCCGCATACTTCATGGCTAACAATAGCGTCAGGCCTTCCGTTGTCAACTGGAACAGTGGGCCATCATAAAACTCATCTTAGCAAAATGGACTTCATTCCAGCAGAATTGATGCACTTGTTCTCACGTCAGCATCACCATAATCATGATGATCACTGGTCTGTGAGTGATGATTCTGTGATCATATTGCCTATCATGCGCATGATGTCTCCATGAAATTTTAACAGGAATGTAATCTTAATGTATTCATATGTATTCAGTTGGTTATCAATTTTGACAGATTATTTTGCAAACAACAAAGTTTGTCCAGTTGACCTATATATCATGAATATGAAAACATTCAAATGTTTAAACATGTCAATCGACAAAATTATATCTGAAAAATGTAACTAGTTGTAAGTTTTCTCTGTAAAATTCTTATCTTACAGGGACTGATGTATTTAAGCATGTGATTACATGAACCACCTTGAGCAGACTCCAGCAGTATTTGAAGCATGTGCGCGCCGGGTTGATGTGTAGAAGCGGGAAGAAAAGGTCCTTGATGTGATGGAGGGTGCCTTGCATGTCATGCACATAAAGACTAGATTTTGACTTGTTCTTGGACACGTAGTCTCTCTCTGGGACTATAAAGTTGTCCATGAAATCCTGGAGGACAGGCCACGGAGAAAAGGGACATGTCAGTAGCGTATTTAATTTGATATTGAGTAACGTAACTTAACATGAACTAATAGTAGTTGCTAAAAAACAACTGTTACTCTCGCGGGTGTATTAACCTCTTCCCAATCATGAATGCCAAAACAAAGTTATAACAATATGTTATCCGTCATACTAATTTGGGTAACCTTTGGATCATGTATGTACCTGCATCATGGATATTTCCTTGGAGTATTCAGATCCGACTGGAAGTAGATTTTCTCGACCAATCATGTCGTCAGTGACTTCTTCCACATCTGTAGCTTCCACCATCGAGTCCAGCATGTCAGTGTCACTGTGAACCATCACGGGCATGCGCCTGATGCCATCGCTAGGCATCAGAGAGTGCAACTCCTTCAACACGCTGTCAACTGCCGTGTTCTCCGCATCGTCAGGTCGTCTTTGGATGGTGTTCATGTGGAGAAACTCGCTCTCCTGCGACATTTCCCTGGATTTCTCATGGTGTCTGATAGAGCTCTTCCTGGAATGCTCCTTCGCAAGCAGGTGTTTTAGTGAGTGGAGGCAGGGAATATGCTCAACAAGGACCATCTTGACCACCTCAACCATGTAATGTCGTAGGTCGGTGTAGTCCTGCTGGGTGGGTAGAAAGGCCGTCGCTGGCAGGCTCTCAGCGGGATTTCCTGACTTCCTCCGTTTCTGATATTCTGGCTCGGCGCTGTCAGTCGTGATTCGATGTAGCACGGCGATGGGCATTGCTACAAATTTCTGAAGACCGAGAACAGATATCCTCGGGTTAGATGTTATTAGTTCAATGCTCTCAAAGCAGAAACTGTAGCTCGCACTTGGTGGAATCGGAGTACGCTTTTTCATCTCTCTTGGGCATAATGCTGAGTTGAAGGCTGGAAAGGCGGTCACCTAAAAACAATTAAAACGAACAGCGAAACTCGGATACATGTAGTATTTGGGCAGGATATTATGGACATATATATACCAAGTACATATGACATACTACTACAGAACAAAGTTGTTTGTATTTTACTGTTTTATCAGAACAATCAGGATGATCAAGATGTTTGAGAAACAGTCATTTTGTTCCTATAGTTAGAGTTTACCTCCAGCTCAGCCAAAGTTACACAGAGACGGCCTGAAGGTTCCGAAAGGAACTCCTCTATGGGCAATCTAGACTTCTTCTTCCTTGATGAGCAGGCACCAAAGTACCCCAAGAAATTCATGACTCGGTAGTTCGTTTCCCTCATCAACATGATGAAAGTGACTAGATTCCTGATGAAGGTGTAAGACTTGCAGCCTTGTCCCCTGATGATTCCTTTGTTCTCTATGGCATGCTGGAGAATACAGAATGCCATGACGAGCTGCGCACAACGTCTACGGTGATAATTTCTGTTCAAGTGCCTGGGGAATAGAAGTTTTGTCAAAATAACGAATACCACGTTGCTGTTATTACCGTCATAGTGATCATGTTTTTCAAGTTATTGAGCTAATCAGAATGTACCTGATAACCGGAATAATTAGACCATACTTGTATCCATGGTAACTGTGGCCCATGCATATGTACAGTACGGTACTGATTTCGCAAAGCTTCACCAAAAAGTTACCCGTTTGAGGCTAGCATTTGCTACGTGCCACCCTTCCTTCACATACTGTGAACATATGAAATTTAGTGACGTATTAATTTCGTGTTTGCAAAAATAAACCGTGAAAATAAATACACCCGAATACACGGTTATTCAATCGGGGGGCCGCGCCCAACATAAAAACGCGAACTCAAACATGGTGAGATGTTTAAAACGCGAACATTGATACACACGAAATTTTATATGTTTACAGTAACCTAAAATCATGAACTTCGATACTAACCCAGTACAAGTGGGCACTGTCATATTCTAGCAGTGCTTCTTTGCACTGTGGTACACTAACGGATCTTGCACTTGTATTTTTTAGTGAGGGCAACTATATGCTCGCATGCATTTAACACAAGCATATTGGTTGATGGACAGTCTGCAATGTGCATCATCATGATCATGCACATTGCATGCACAAATGCTTTGTTTAAGGTTAGCTCCTATTAGAGTCTGTATTTGCATCTGAAATCCAAGAAACGCGCACCAGAATGAAACAATGCTCGCCTGTTCAATTCAAACAGCCGCCTGATGTGTCTTGCAAACTCCTTGCATTGTGCAAGTTGATGCTGGCCTCATATCGCAAGCAGTTATTGCATTGGCTAGCAATTGGCATATATCGCACTCATATCATGATGAAGATTTGCGAAATCCATACTGTATCATGTGTATATACATGACATTGTGTTATACAAGAGTTAGCATGGTTACCATGTTACTCACAATATCAGTGGAGGCTCAGGTGATTGACTGAATTTACGCATCATGACGGCGCACATCACAGTTGCGGTGAGTGGCATCTTGGTCTCCAGGTCTTTCTTTGACTTCTCCCAATCAAACTTCTTGATATTCTCAATGCTCAAGTCATCGCTCAGTCCATCGACCAGGTTGTCATTATTACACACTGACTGGGATTCTTGGGCAGCTATGCAACCGGCGACATAAATCAAGGCTCTTCTGGCACCTCGAGAAGACTTCACCATTAGCTTCAGGCCCTTTCTGTACTTTCCAGCGGCCAGTAGGTCGATACTTCTGCTGATGACGGTGATGCGGCGTCTTGGATTACAGGGAGCTTTACATTGTCTACACACTCTGTTCATGTGCGCCAACTTTCCCCCATAGAACTGCCTCGACTTCCAGGGAAAACTGCCAGTTTTCTCCTTTTTTGGTGTATGAACATCATCATTCTCTGCATCATCATCTGCTGTTTCAGCTCCAACATTATCATCATCACATTCCATTTTCACTGTGACCGAAGTATCATCTTTACTGCTTGAAAGCTTTGTTTTGTTAGGAGCATTTTTCACTGCAGAAATAGACTTTTTCGAAGCACTGGTGTTTTTCAATGTCTTGACACGCTCAAGTGAAAATGACGGCTCCTCCTCCCTTGGAATCTGCGTGGGTTTTCTGTGTTTCTTTGCGGGTGACGGCAGCTCCTCTGGTAGAGCTGGGACATCAGGAGGCTTCTGTGGCAGTCGCCTCTTCAGTATGGCTGGAAGGCGAGGTTTGTTCAAGGAGGATGTATCCACGTCACTTCCATTGGTGGGCATTTGTGCTTCTGAGACTTGAAGAGAAGCCGAACCTGCCGGGTAGTTTTCATTGGGAGGTTTTTTCACACGTCGCCTTCGTTTTGGGGGAGCACGAGGTTTCTTTGATGCAGGTATTTCATCAAGATTCGATTGCACAGAAAATTCAGGATTTTTTTCCATTGGCTGGACTTCACTCATGGAGCCTTTCACTTCCCCAGAATCTTGACGTGACTTGACTTTTGACCTTCGACGGCGAGGCTTGTTTTTGACAGATCTGCCTCCTGGAAATGGACTTTGATGCTTCGCTGCCAAAGCCTCAGTGAGAAGTTGCCGCTGGTCTGCAGGAACTTCTGACAAGTTCATGAGCCACACTTTGCCGTCAGCATCCTGAACTGTACAGTACGTGGCATCCTCAGGTTGCTTAGGCTCCTGGATTGAGGTCACATTGAGGTTTTTGTTCATCACAGCCATCACTGGCACTACAGGACGGCTAGCTTCGGTCATATCTGTGGATGGACAGGTCTGGCTGGGATTCAGTTGATTTGTCGACTTGTCTGATTGTCTAGATATTTCCATATGTTTTTCCTGAGAGGTGCTTATGCCTCTGGTTGACTGGAACGTGAATGGCTGGAAGGATGCAATAGGAAGTAGTGGTTGTGAGCTTGAGGGCAATATTTGTTCATCTGACAACTCCATTGAAACATGATTCAAACTCCCACTTTCATCTTTTGCTTTCGGCATGACGATCACCGGAGCATTCCACAAATTCCTGTTTTCCGGAATCACACCTGTGTGACTGATGAGATGGGAGGAATTTGGTGAAGCCGAAGGGTGAATTCCAGACTTGGACAGGTCGGATGAAGCCACAGGGTGACCTTGAGACTTGGACAGGTCGGATGAAGCCACAGGGTGACCTTGAGACTTGGACAGGTCGGATGAAGCTAGTGATGCTGAAGCCACAGGGTGACCTTGAGACTTGGACAGGTCAGATGAAGCTTGTGATGCTGAAGCAACAGGGTGACCTTGAGACTTGGACAGGTCGGATGAAGCTTGTGATGCTGAGGTCACAGGGTGACCTTGAGACTTGGACAGGTCGGATGAAGCCACAGGGTGACCTTGAGACTTGGACAGGTCGGATGAAGCTTGTGATGCTGAGGTCACAGGGTGACCTTGAGACTTGGACAGGTCAGATGAAGTTAGTGATGCTGAGGCCACAGGGTGAACTTGAGACTTGGACAGGTCGAATGAAGCTAATGATGCTGAGGCCACAGGGTGACCTTGAGACTTGAACAGGTCAGATGAAGCTATATATACTGAGGCCACAGGGTGACCTCGAGACTTGGACAGGTCGAATGAAGCTAATGATGCTGAGGCCACAGGGTGACCTTGAGACTTGAACAGGTCAGATGAAGCTATATATACTGAGGCCACAGGGTGACCTCGAGACTTGGACAGGTCGGATGAAGCTAGTGATGCTGAGGCCACTGGGTGACCTTGAGACTTGGACAGGTCGAATGAAGCTAATGATGCTGAGGCCACAGGGTGACCTTGAGATTTGGACAGGTCGAATGAAGCTAATGATGCTGAGGTCACAGGGTGACCTTGAGACTTGGACAGGTCGGATGAAGCTAATGATGCCAATGCGTCCATCACAAGCTTGCTGTCAGGTCTGATCATCTTAGGCAGCATAACTGGTGCATGTTTTGGTATTTGTGGTGGAATCCAACAAACCTGTCTGTCTGGCACTACATTCAGAATCCCCATCATGCCCTTAGGATCTGATGGAATTGAGGATGTTGATGCATATTTTAGCTTTGTGTTTGTTCCCTGTGCTTTGGAGCAAGGTTGCATATGAGAAATGCCCTTAACATCTTGTGACTGACAAGGATTTTTCCCAATATTCCCCATCTGTATTATATCTGCTGCTGCTTTGCATGGTTTATCTGCAAATTTCGAAGCTGAGCTCAAGATTGCAGGCTGACATTTCAGCTTTGTGTTTGTTCCCTGTGCTTGGGCGCAAGGTTGCATATGAGAAATGCCCTTAACATCTTGTGGCTGACAAGGATTTTTCCTGATATTTCCCATCTGTACCATATCTGCTGCTGCTTTGCACGATTTATCTGCCGATTTCGAAGATGAGCTCAAGGCTGCAAGCTGACTTAAAGTCTTATAATCATCTTTGAGCAACATGGACTGAGCGGGCATTAACATTGTACGTGTCGGCGGCGGCGGATTCTGTGATTCTTGTGTGCATGGGACCACATCTGGGGATCTCACATGGTCTGGCGACTTTGACGATTTGGTTGAACAGTTCCACATTTCAGCCGATTCACATGGTTTGGTGGTTGATAGTCCTGAAGAATTTGAACTTACTGGGACAATATGAAGATTTTGTGTCACACCAGTTGCTGAAGTGCCCTGCTTGGCTTCTGAGGAGAGGCTCACTAGCCATCCTGCTTCGTCATTGTTTTGGACCAAGTATAGTTTATCTTTAACCATGGTCTTCGTCATGGCCAGAATATGTTCCATCGGAGGGCCTGTAGAGTGGTCTTTACTGTTTGAATCTGCCTTTGCACTGACTGCAGGATATGCTGTCTGTACTTGAAACTTAGGAGTGGTAGTTGGTTTGCCTGGAAAGCTGAAGGAGGTAGTCGGTTTGCTGGTACTTATTGGTTTAGTGAAGATAGCAGAACTTGAAGTACTCGAAGCTAAAGCACTTGAGCCAGTTGAGGTGTCTCCTGGGCTTGAAGATGCCACAAGCAAATGTGCGAATGTTGTGGAAATTTTGTCTGTGTCAGGTTTTAACTGAGTACTGGGTGATGCTTTGCTGGTCGGTTTAGTGAACTTATCGAGATCAAACTGTTTCACAGTTTTAACATCCGCAAATTGACCTGGGTTCAAGCTAGAAGAGTTTGATTCTGGAAAAACATATGTTACAGGACCATGTGGAATCTTAGGAGCAGCAGCAGCAGGAGCAATTTTGTAGGATGATGAAGTTCCTGTACTGAGGCTTGTGATGCTCAATGGACGAGATGGCTTCTGTGTAACGAGTACATTCCTCGATGACAACGAACCAGCGACTTGAGACTTGGAATTTGGCGGCATGACAGAGAATCCAGACGAGATGACATTACTGGTATTCGTTCCATAGCTGCAGGTTTGTGGCTGTGCTGTTGTATTACCAGTGGGCTTGTCAACATTGTGTGTCGAGACATGTACTTCCCTCAATGTAGATACTGAACCCGTGTATGAAGCCGTACATTGCTGACACAGCCAGCCTCTCTCATTATTGTCAGAGACCACAAAGTTATATTGCCAATTGTGATGTGATCCACACCTGAGACATCCATTCATGCTGAAGGATTACTTCTGTCTACAGACGCCAGTCCTGCGAATAAAAAGCAATAATCTCAATTATCTTATGACATGCCATCCCTAATACAAATTTCTACGCCGAGGCTCAATATACAAAGTCATGTTCAATGCTGAGGCTCTATACAAACATGTACTAACTTCTATAGTCTTCAAAAGGAATGAACACAAGAGTGCAAACTGGATATTTCACAATGTTATAATAAGTTAACGCATTAACTTATTAATATGCAAATTATGATTATACATATATATTCGGTCTCTCCCAAAAACAGCGGCATTTATGTCTGAGCATTGTTGAAAATGCACTTCCAATATTGCAGCAATCCCAGTGAAAACTATACATCAAGGCCTAAAGATCTTTGAAAGCATTTCGGTGTTAAAAATAATTTATAATATTTATAACATGTTCGCCCAGGGCTCAATGATGCACAATTTCCAAGATATCAACGAAATGGAGAAATGCACAACCGGCAAAAAAATTTGAGGTCAAGGTCAAAGTTCATCCATAATACCCTTTAGACATGTTTTTCTAGGGCGATGAGTCCAAAAATAATGCCCATTTCGCTCTAAGATGCACCGTTTACGACTGACAAAAAATTTAAAGTAAGGTCAACATGGTCAAAGGGCATCGCTATTACCCCTTAGACATGATTGTCTAGGGTGACGAGTCCGAAAATAACGTCTGTTTCGCCAAAAAATTTTGAGGTCTAAGGTCATCCATAATACCTCTTAGACATGTTTGTCTAGGGCAAATAACGCGCACTTCGTCATTTCGAGATATTGATGAAAATGAAAGATGCAAACTCAGCGAAAAAATCTAAGGTCAAGATCAACATGATCAAAGGTCACCCTCATACCACCTCAGACATCTTTGTCTAGGGCAATGAGTCCGAAAATAATGTCTGTTCACTCTACGACACACCATTTCCGAGAGATCGACGGAAATGAAAAATGGCAACTCAGCAAAAAAATTTAAGGTCAAGGTCATCCCTCATAGCCCCTTAGACATGTTTGTCTACATGATTTAAGGCGACGAGTTCGAAAATGTCATCCATTTCACTCTAAGACACACCATTCCTGAGATATTGACGAAAATGAAAAAATGCCGACTCAGCGAAAAAATTCAAGGTCGAGGTTGAAAGTCATCCCTAACACCCCTTAGAACATGCCTGTCTGAATCCGAAATAATGTCCGTTCCCTCTCAAGAATCAATTTGATTCCGCAATATATAGATTAAGTGCATCGAATAATCAATTGATAATGCATGGTTATTATCAATGGAGAGTGATTTACTACACTTTAAAATGTATCACATATAATTCTCAGTTGAGCAGAGCTTAAGTTCTCAACTGTGAGAGGTCCGACTAGTTGTGATAAGAGAGGTGCGCAGGTGACGAGCAAAAAATATTTCTTATAGGCGAGTGTCCGAGCTCGGAGAACTTTTAGGTCTCTCGCATTCTGTACTTCATAATGATGTGTTACGGAAGCCACTCCCGGACAGAGTTCAGAGAGATACTGTGGAGTAAGGCCAATCATTCCCTATACATCAAACACAATTACCGATACATATGAAAAGAAATAATTTAAATGGTTCATGCATACACTCTCTAATACATTATATCTATCACATTCTCGTGTATATTTTTGTAACCCAGAAAAAAACAGCAGCACGCACAGAAACCTTCTTATTACTCAATTACACATACCGGGGTTTTCCGTAATATGGCCCACCTGATTATTGGCACATTGGCCATCTTTCGGGAAAAAATTCCAAAAGATGGCCCATGGGCGATAATTCGGATTCATTTTAACAAAATTTTGGTGATGTGATTTTCATCATATAACGTATTTGTGATGAAAATAAAATCGGTTTATCGAATATCTAGCTATTCCATCTAACGTGTGCCAATTTTTTCACACCAAAGAACTGTCAAAGGGCCGTCAAAATCACAACGGAGTGACCCCGGTGGTGTTTATTTCTGTTACTGTTACCCCTATTGGTTTGAAGTGTAAAGGGTGTCAAAATCTCAATTCAATGCAATTCAACTTGCACTGAAGAAAGTTCTGAGTAAAACACAGTATACTATAAACTACATGTACAGGCATTACTATATCATCTATTGGTGGCATTGACGACCGACGGTAAGACGGATAGTTCTAGCCGGCGGTATTGGCAGCATCGACGAGCGACGGTAAGAACGACGCTCTTAACCGGCGCTATTGGCGGCATCGATGGTCAGACGGACAGTTCTAACCGGCGGTATTGGCGATAATGGTGGCATCGACGAGCGACGGTAAGAACGACGCTTCTAACCGGCATCGACCATCCGTCGACCTCGACGCTTACAGACACCTGCAACCAACGGAATCGACGACAATGACGAGCCGTCAGACCCCATCACTCACAAACCCCCACAACCAACGGAATTGGCGACGACGAGCCATCAGACCTTGTTGCTTACAGACCCCACAAGCGCAGAATTGGTGACATTGACAAGCCGTCAGACCTCGTCGTTACAGACCAGGTTTGGATGATGTTTTTCATGAATTTTACGGAGTTTGTATCTTTTTCTATTTGTAGAAATGCGAAAAAAAGCATGAAAGTTTGTGAAAAATCCGCGGTGGATTTTCACTGTCCCCGTAGCAGAGCGGGATCAAACAAGCGGTGGACTAATAAACCGCCGACCCGTATCATTTTTTCAAAAGGTAACAGGACGGTTCACCGACGGGACGGTTCACCGACGGGACGGTTCACCGACGCTTTTCTCGAGACGATTCACCGACAGTTACAGGGCAGATTCATCGGCGACGATTGGGGCGGGCCGGTGGGCATCAGGTGTTATGTGAAGTGGTGTGAGTGGAATTTTGGTGCGAGTGAAAGCTGTATGACAACATGGAATAGGCTATCATTCAGTCTAAGATATTTCGAGTCTAAGATATTTTACTGTAAGTTGACACTTGGCGGCAGCACCGCATTGCCATATGGCGGGAAAATTTGAGTGTCTTATTAGTATATTTTGCAGGTACCTGGCGCGGCCTGGTTTGTGGGAAATGGTCACATCCTTTGGCCGAAAGCCAAACTGGTATCAGCATGTCAGCTCATATCATGATGCTTGTGAATTGTTCTCAGGCTAAACATGTTCAATAAGATATTTAGTATGCGTACAATCATAAGGATTTTTTTAAATCGCAGATCAAAATAATTTTGCCATATAGAATGTCTTTGGTATCTTTGCAGGCTGACATCTTGACCACCCACCGTGCCCCAGTCTATCATGGAAACGGTATTCCAAGCAAGTGGAGGCGTTCCTGTCAGAATTTTGTTATCAGCAATAATGTTGAAAAGATTTATTTTACATGCAGCAAGTTCAAGAAAATTTGTCTTAATTTCACTTGGATAAATGTTTTATATATTTTCATGCATGTATGAGCTTGAGAAAAAAAACCGACAAGAAGGATAATTACACGGTGTTGTGTTCCTGTCAACATAAAACATCAACAGTAAATTTTCCACAAATTAATATACATATTTTACATACATGAACCTGACATCGTTGTTTACCATAACTGGCATAATTGATTGATCAGTAGCTTGCTACACGAGTTGAACACTTTTCAACATTGCATAGCTGATACGGCGTGAACAATCAATGTGCTTTGATCAGAAAACTGACATCCAATTGAATGAATATTCTACCCTATAATCAGCATGTGACAGGAGTTGAACACTTCTCACCACTACTCAGCTTCAAAGTAGCTTCGATTGCAATTAGTAGCTCATGTCTTTCATGATAGCTAACTGAGAACGAAGTAGCTTCAATGAGTCCAGCAGTCCGCCTTGGTCCGTTCGATCCTTGAGCACCTTCCACACCCGCCCTCTGTACGGACCATTACGGCCGACTTTGAGGCTGCTGTGTGGCAGGCAGCTCGCCTCTGCTTCCCTGGTGTCCAACTCCAGGGTTGTGTCTTTCATTTTACACAGGCGGTGTGGAAGAAGATACAAGCCCTAGGGTTACAGGCCTCGTACCACAAACGGCAAGGGACGTATCAGTTCTGTAGGCGATTGATGGCCCTCTGCTTCCTGCCAGCTGAATACATCAGAGCCCAGTTTGACGTCATCAAATCCCTGGAACTGCCAGAAAAAGTGCAAAGTCTGATAGACTATTTCGACAGACAATGGATACAAAACGCCATCTTTCCAGTGACTGATTGGAGTGCATACCGAAGACCGATCAGAACAAACAACGATGTAGAGGGCTGGCACAATCGTGTCAACTCCAAGCGCCAGGGCCAGTCTTCCCTCAACCTATACCAGCTGATCGACCTTCTACAAGAAGAAGCCAGCCTCATCACATTCCAGATGCAGTTTCTGTCTAGAGGCGACATCCTGCGCTACCAGCGAAAGACCTTCAAACAAACCCAAGCAAAAATCATCTCCTGGTGGGAAGAGTTCAGAACTGGGAACATCTCCGCAAAAGATCTGCTTAAGAACTGCTCAAAGGTCAATGGTCCAACTATTTTTGTACTTGCTTAATTGGTGATGCACTGGTTCTGCTTTTCTTGTGTCTCATGGTATATGTGTTTACTGAAATAAATGTTCTACTGTGTCAGATAAGAAACTGTGTTTGGTCTTGAAATACACGATTTATTTTGAAACCAATATTAGTCAAGTAGACTATAGTCCAGTCCAGGTTTCACAGTAGGCCTATGTCCGAAAGTGAAGTAGATGGGCTCCGCCCTAAAAAAAAATATTGGTCTAATCTGTATACCGTCAGCCGCATGCGGTGAAGATGTCATCATTCGACTTAAGATATCGTTCACCAGTTCACAGATCAGTCAGTGTTGTGTTGATTATGTTGATTCCATTGTCACGGTCGATTGTGCTCGTTCATCTGTGCGTGTTTTTACACCTCAGCCGGCCACCACCAGTCTAGACCCAGAGATATAACTGTCGGTGAATCGTCCAGAAAAAGTGTCGGTGAACTGGCAGTGTCGGTGAAACGTCTTGCATTCTTTCAAAAGGTGTTCCGTTGCTAATTTAGCATCGCAAAAATATCAGCAAAACCAGTGTAAATGAGTTTTTAAAAAATCAAAGCATAGACTAGTACTGTAGTGTACTACTCGTAAATCGTAATGCCGAATGGTGAAGACAAAGGGTTAATCTTTTAATCAGTTTCAATTTCATAAAGACCATATTATCGCCCACACACAAACAAGCACCAAACTTACAACGGTGATCTTATCAACTAAGTTTGTTAGTTTTAATGTACAGTGAGTATTGAATATACAGACCAGGAAATGACAATACTTCGAACCGCTTATTTCAGCTGTCTGACCAGAAATACAACTTGAACAGTTGTTGAAGGCGATTTCACAGGACTCCGATTTTTGTCTGTTACCATAACCAGCGCCACCTAGCGAATACAAAGCGGATGAAAACTAGACTCACACGGTCAATATCTTAGGTATCCCTGCACTGAACTGGTGCGTTTACCATCAACTTCAGAAGTGAAGCACATGATGTTTCCTGATACTCATGTGTGACTTGATGATCAATCATGTCAAAAGAGGGATGAATAGTCCGCACAAAAAAACAAAAAAAAAACAAAAACAAAACATGTAGGCTACAATTGGTGAGAGATTTTATTTCAATAGGCCATCATGTAGGCCTAGGCCCAGCTAGGGCGCTTCATGTACGCGTATGGTAGGTGGTACTTGTTTTTGGCATGGTATAACATTTTGGTATGATTTATCCATATCACTATTTATGAAAAATTGAATAAACAAGCAAAATTTTGAATTTCAGTGAACTCATTTTTTGCCTATAACATATAGTGGTAGGCTAATTAAGTTGGGGTAATATTAGCTAATATTGCTAATAGCTAGATGTAGGCCTACGTGCTATGTGTTGGCCTACTGAAAATAATTTCTTGATTTATTTCATATCTCAGGAAATGTATGATATGGAATAAAACATGAGGTTATGCTTATTCACGGGGATCGAGCGAACCTGAATTAATCGGAGGAGCATTGGCGCCCCTGAATCAATTTGGGAGTCTGGGCGTGAGATCTTTGGAGGAAAACGTGAAGTACGCTGCAAAAAAAAAAAGACTAAGTAACTGGCCTACGAAGTATGTAC
Organism: Terebella lapidaria; assembly: GCA_949152475.1. Lineage (NCBI taxonomy): Eukaryota > Metazoa > Annelida > Polychaeta > Terebellida > Terebellidae > Terebella > Terebella lapidaria. The sequence goes on from OX424566.1 coordinate 37,359,267, forward strand.
ATATAAAGCAATGTCACCATAGAGTATATGGGGTACAGTTATATATTTATTGTCAATAAACAGGTTTCCCAAATAGAAATGAACCCACCGGGGCCGATAATACTTGAAAGTACTGTGGTTTTGCATCTATAAACACTCGAAAGTACTCTAACTCCGAAGGATATCAATAGTAAGGTAGCACTAGAACATCGGATTTTGATTGTAAGGTGTTTTATTGTATTTTTGTTTCATCCAAGTCATATCTATTTTTGGGCCGCAGCATGATTTATTGAGAGGGAGTAATATTGATATTTTTGAAAAATAAAAATCATTACGAATGTACTCATGTTGTGGTTTATAATGTTTTCTGTTCTCACTTTAGAAAATACATAATATTCTCAGGACAAACAATGACGGGGAGATATTATGGGGAAAAATGGATTGTTTAGGGAGGTATGTTTATTTTTCATGAATCTCCGAATGATTCATGTACCTCCTCCCGATAAATCAAGCTCCGGACAAAAATAGCATATATAGATATGACTTTGATGAAACAAAATCACCCCACCATCATAGAGACGGGTGAAAGGTTCAGCACCAGGAATAGAAGAAGACAAGAACCAATACTCCTGTGCTGAGTAGCCATGCTTTCCTCATGTCAGGAGGACACCATGATTTACCATATCGATTTTAAATAACCAGCACATGATTTATTATTCATATTATTATTTGATAAACAATACACGTGCATCACTTTTTTTTCAACAAGTAGACCGCGATATTGACTGTTTCGACTGGTTCATTTGATTACATTCGATAAATTCACAATTTATCGTGTGCGAAACGAGGAGCTACGGATTGTTAGCATCTGCTAAATATAATTCAATCGAAAGCACAAGCAAAACAAAAGTCCTTGCTCATAACTACTTCATTATTTGTTGTCGTGAGGTATATACATTTATTGTGTTAATGTGTTTCGTAGTGTGCTTGTACATGCATCCTTTATTTTCAAAGAATGCAGGTTAATTTGTTGTTTCCCTGTGAATGTTTGCAGAAGCATAGTACTTATAGCCTACACAAGAACTCAGGCAGTAGTTAATATACAATTACAAATGACAAATCATCAACAGCATGTTTCACCCAGCCATTCCAGAGAACATTTGGCTGTTCGCTTCTCAATATCCCAAGAATATCCGAATGCCTGCAAGTCACCTCTGTACACTCTCATCAGCTCCTTCACGAGATTTGGATCAACCTCATCAAATTCTGGAATGTATCTACTCTTCGGGTACTTTTTAGAATTCCCTCTCTTCTTCGTAGATCCACGTCTATCAACTGATGGGTTCTTGTGGTCGCGCAGGTGTTCCAGGGACGAGTGGCGAAGTGGTCCCACGCCACTCATGCGGTCTATGATCACATCGGCGTCCTGTTCCAAGGTCTCCAGCTTGCCAATGACATCATAGTCGATATCACATGGGTAACACGAGTGGAGAATTGATCTCCAGTGATGATCCTGCTTCTTATCATCTGACACGTTCAGAACAAACTGGAGGAACTCTGGGAATGTGACGAGGTATGGGCTACTTTTGTTGGGTCTGTGGTATGCCCAAAATTCGTCCAAAGCTTCATCGACGGTCTTTCCCTCTAGAAATTCATCTGGTATCTCTGTGGCATTTTTCACGTAGTTCTCCATGTGAATATCTCTTTCCTCGTAGTAGGACATTGGTTTGTTTTTCTCTCCTTTTCTGAAATGATCAATGATGAATGGGCGATAGTGTAGTCGGTAACCAAACTCGGTCCTGAGAAACTTATCGTAATAGGCAGATACGAGGCGCTCGAAAGGGTGTCTCACAATCAAGAACTTGAAATACGTGGTTAACTTGTGCATTATCTTCTCTTTGGGAAACGCTTGGATGTGTTTTATTCCAAGTTCTTCGTGGAATGCTGGTTCATGTATTGGGACCTCATCCCAGTCGACGTTTTTGACGTAAACTGGCAATCTTTCCTGAACGAGAAAAGCCATCCATGTTGAAGATCCAACCTTGGGTAGAGCACAGTACATGGTCTTGTGTTCTTCATCTAGAGTCATGATGTAATCGATGTGTCTTCTAATGTTGCTCATGGTCATGGGTTTTTCCCGGTGGTATTTCTTACAGTACTCTTTGAGGGCAATCTTTCTGATGTGGTCGTCGCATCTGCGAGGACTTTCCGTTTTAGATTCTTCAGTGGTATCTTCGAAGTCAAATCGTTGTGGGAAGTTGTTCAGTATTTCCACATTGTAAAGCTGTTGCATTGTCCTTGCAGCGTTTTGCATGGACACATCGCTGAGCATGATCACGTATATAAATACCATTATGAACAAAACAAAGGCCATGTGAATTCGTCGTGACATTTTCCCATAATATTTAGAAAATTCGTTGATTCAAGTACTGCTTCAATCATCCTAGTCACAAATGAGCAATCACCCAATAGTTATTGACAAACTTGGTGAAAGGACATGATCGGTATATATCGGTCTTTCTCGTTTGTTTTGTTTTCTCGTTTGAAACAGATTGAAGCTTCACCTTTGACCATTATATCTGGTTATTGAACAGAATAAAGGTACATCAAATGCCAGGCTATAATTTTAGAGCGTGTGATATATTATTTGATCATACCAATTTCCTGGTATGAAACATTTAAACAGTCTCTCTTACTTGGCATCTGGCAAAGTTGAATATATTTTCACATGAATAGTAGGACTCCCGCTGCAATACCTGATTTAAAAAACAAGACAACACACATTATTTCGGTTTCTTCTCACGCTGAATTATTACCGCCGTACACTCCGGTCAAACTCCGTACTAAGTATCACAAAACACTAAATACATTAGATTAAAAAATACTAATGTATACAAACTAGGCCCTAAGTTGGAGGCCTCCCATTGTAAGAAACATAGAGTGAGAAATACGATTCAGACAATATCCGTTTGACTGTTTAGTTCTACGACACATTGTTTCTAAAATACTATACTCTGATTTTTCTAACTTGTTTACACCAGTTTTTGACGATATCTTTGCGATGCTAAATGGTATCGTTCTATAACTTGGCATACTTCACTTCGAAAACAAACGGCAATTTTGTACCAAATTTCAGACTTCTATCGCAATAATTGAAGAAGTTAGCAATCTACCCCAATGTTAAATTTCAGCCGAAAACGGAATCTCGAGAATCTGAGCTTATTCGAGGATTTGATCCTGTTAACATCTATCAGGAATCGGAGTATTGTTGTAATTTTAGACCAGAAGACACATTTGGGGTGTAATCTACACATACATGTTGATTTTGAAAGATTACACCACTACAGAACTGAGCAAATGCAAAAAATTGTGCGGACCCAGAAATCAAATGACGGGCGAAATTTAACATTGAGGTAGATTGCCATCTTTTTCAATTTTCGGGATAGAAGTCTCAAATTTGGTAGGGAATTGCCGCTTGACTGTCAGGTGAAGTATGCCAAGTTATAGAACGATAGCATTTAGCATCGCGAAAATATCAGTGAAAAACTGTGTAAACGAGTTAGAAAAATCAGAGTATAGTTATCGACTAAGATACTAGTATCAACGAAACTTTTATTTAAAAAATTTCGACTTAGCAAGAAATGAGGATTCAAACAATTTTTGTTGCAACATACACATGTGTCGAACACAACTAATGTCCGTTTCAATCTGTGGCGCAAAGTTGTGGAGATGTCAATGCCGAATCAGCAGAACAACTCTAGACCGCTATGAATTTCGCCCCAAGCCATGTTTGTTTAGGGCCACGATTCGAGTCCCACAATAACCTCCGGTTTGCTCTACGACACATCAATTCCGAGATTATGCAAGAAACCTCATCGATGGTCAACGGAAAAGCCTCCGAACTCTGCGTCGAAATCAATTGACCCAGTGACCCCGATATTATTACGATTTTCCTGGGTGGTTTATTAACTTTTCTCCAAATTTCACCCCATTCGACCAAATAGTTCTTGAGTTATCTACATGAAATCAAATTTTCAAAAAATACATTGAATTTATGCTAACGAGCGTAGACCTATATAAGCCTACTGGTAAGGTATACTAGTATACATGTAGGTGCTGTTTTTATTTGAAGAAATAATGCCATCTTCTATAATAGCACACCATGCGTATATTAACCATTTTGATAGGTACTGTGTTATTTTAATACGAGTAAACCTATAAATATGTGCTGATATATCATGCTGACACTTTAATTGATATACTTTTCACTAGCAGTTCATAGGAGAAAGAGAGCAACAACGCAATAATCTTTTTGTTTTGTCCAATAATGTTTATATCATTGGCATGTCGAACAATCAAAGCTGAATAAAAATGAACGAATACATGTGAATAACATCGAATTACTAGTATTATGATTATTTAATGACATGCAGAGAACGGATCAGCAAACATCAGCTACACGTACTAACAACAAGTGTCCGTTTTCCAGTGAGATGTACACGTGCTGGTCAAACGTTCCCTGTCCCAGGAATAACCGAACGCCCTGAAATCATTCTCTAACCTCGCCAAGACACGCGTCATCAGTTCCGAGTTAACGTTCTCATACAGTTTGAGATATTTCAGATGTACTGGACGGTGTTGGTCTGAGTTAGGACCATCTGAGAAATCCCTTTGTTGCATGTAGTCTCTCACGTGGTTCAGATGTGGATACATAATGCGTGACGTGATGTTCATATGCTTCATTATTGCGTAGAAATCATCGTTAAGTGTCTCCAACTTTCCGATGAAATCGTAGTTGAACATACAAGGTCTACATAGTTCCACCATCGCTTGCCAGTGATGGTCATGCTCAAGTTCTTTAGTCACGTTGAGGTAGAACTCCAAGAACTCGCTGAATGTTACTAGATACTCCTCCACACCATGCGTCAGTGGCTGATGATATCCCCAGTAATAGTCCACCAATTCTTCTGTCGTTCGGCCGTCCAAGTATTCCTCCGGGATATCGCCGACCTCTTTGTTGACGTACAGGCGGATGGCATCGTCCTGCTGCACGTAGAAATCCATGGGGTGTCTCGTGTCTCCACGGCGGACGTGGTCCAGGATGTACGGTCGGTAGTGGAGACCGTAACCGAACTCCGTCTGCACGAACTTGTCGTTGTAGGCAGAGACCAGTCGCTCCAGCGGGTGTCTAACCACCAGGAACTTGAAATAGTTCTTCAGGCGATACTTGATCTCGGGAACTCTGTACCCCGTCAGGTGCCGGATCCCGAGCTCTTTCTGGGCTGGAGGTTCGTGAATCGGATACTCTTCCCAGTCTATGGAAGTGTTCAGTTTCGGCAGGTTTTCCTGGAGCAAGAATGCCATCCAAGTTGAAGATGCCGCTTTGGGTACGTCACAGTAAATAGTCTCGTGTTTATCATCGACAACCATATAATATGTGACAAGATCGAAAACCTCTCCTCCAACGAAGCGATCTGTGTCCAGTTTTCTCTGCTCCGTGGATCGACAATACTCACCGAGTACAGTCTGACGAACATCACTGTCACATCTGGGAACCGCTGCTTCCTTGATATCTTCTGTCTGTATGGTGTTTTCCGAAGTATGTATTTTCGTGTTGTCCTGTGTTGAATATTCATCAAGGAGTTTCTCTATTTTTGGAATCGTGGAATACGCGCTTTTGTCACTCATAGGTTCGATGTATTTTGTAGTTGGGATGGTGTGAAATAGGAATCCACAAAAACAAACAATTAAGACACATAGAAAATACCGCGATCTCAAATTGACCAGAAATTGTGTTTCCATCTCTCAAATATTTCAGCCAATTATCTATAAAAACACAGAACGAGAGAGACGAATGCTTGTTTGAAGGTATATTGTTGTTTGATCAATTAAAAGTCCATTCCCGGTTGTCCTGATGGGCGTGTTATTGACAATATAATCGATGGCCAGAATAGTGCATTGTATAGTTAGTTATTGATCATACACCGTGGGATAACAGCAGTTATAGTTATATCGAACATGAGAACAAACATAATAGATCAGGAGAAACTAGCTTTCCAATAAATATAGTTATTGGTGTCTTATTGTCATCGGAGTTCAGTCATTTTTAGCATTGCCCCTGTCGATTGAAAGTTTTTGTCACATGGAATATCTATAGTTTGAATGCACATGTATCTAAAGTCCTTAAATTGTTTTCACTTAATGAAGCTGTACATGACAGGGGCAGAGGTCAGCAGTCTTTGTTGCTCTTTTGATCTGAAATGCCCAAAATGAAACTACAGAGGGATCGGGACTTTGAGAAAACGTCTCGCTTAGGCAGGTGTCGCCCATATAAAGGTGTATCGCTCATCAGGTTTGATTGTATTTAAAATAGCCCTGGAGCCTGGATACTTAATGTAGATAGATCATAATCCCAACAGTATTGAGTATAATGAGCAATGAATAATGACCTTCACTGTATAGAGAGTAATGAGGTGTGATTCGATCTTGAGTGATACCTTTGCATTTTGAACGCTGAATTTTGGATCTTGTTTTTCCTTGAAAAAAAAATGTTCAGAGTGTTCGGTTTTGTACATATTTTAGACAAAGTTCTGAACTAAACTCAGGAAACATTAGTACTTCTCACCGACTTTTTGAGATTAACGTGAATGCGTCAGTAGTTAAGCATCTGTAATTCAGCGGTGATATATGCATATTGTCAGCGCTTTATTCCTGTGAATTCATCGACAAATAACACATCAATATCGATCATATCAATGTATTTGTGATGCACACTTTTCACTAGAAAGGCCAGACAAATGTGCTTTGTGATTCCAAAAACTATTCAGCATGAACGAAAATCGGAGCTTTGTTATCAGTATGAAATCACGATACATATATTTATTGGTTTCGACTGTAGCATTTTGTATGATTTTACAGAAGGAATATGATATATTAAGCTCAACGGCAACAGTACCAGTTATCGCGAAATTTGTGGAGAGTGGGCAAAAAATTATCAAACGCCATCGTCATGCAAAAATGGAAGCTTTTGATAGATGTGACAGTGAAATCCGACGTTCAACCATCGAGAAATTTTGTCAAGATATAAACCAAGATAAACTGGATGTTGACAAATTGAGTAGGAAATGGGAGGTATTCGATAAGATAACATACTATATGGTTGTTGACGATAAACACGAGACAATCTATTGCGACATTCCAAAAGCAGCGTCTTCGACGTGGATGGCTTTTCTGCTGCAGGAAAGTCTACCACAAATCAACTCTTCCATAGACTGGGATGAGTACCCGATCCACGACCCCCCGGCCCAGAAAGAGCTCGGGATCCGTCACCTCCCGGGCTACACGTTCGACGAGATCAAGTACCGCCTGAAGAACTACTTCAAGTTCCTGGTGGTTAGACACCCGCTGGAGCGACTGGTCTCTGCCTACAACGACAAGTTCGTACAGACAGAGTTCGGGTACGGTCTCCACTACCGACCGTACATCCTGGACCACGTTCGCCGTGGAGACACGAGACACCCCATGGACTTCTACGTACAGCAGGATGATGCCATCCGCCTGTACGTCAACGAGGAAAGCGAGATCATCCCTGAGGAATTCCTGGACGGACGAACAACGGACGAGGCGGTAGCTTATTACTGGGGCTACCATCAGCCTTTTGAGCATGGTCCTGAGAAGTACTTAGTCACTTTCAGTGAGTTTCTGGAGTTTTATTTGAATGTCACTGACGAGTTACAGCATGATCATCACTGGCAGGCGGCTGTACAGCTGTGTCGACCTTGCTTGTTCAATTACGATTTCGTGGGAAAACTTGAAACACTGAAAGATGACTCGTATGCGATAATTAAACACATGAACATATCTAAAAAGATCGCATACCCGTATCTACGCCACGTCAGGAACTACAGGAGTGGTGATTCAAAACCTCCACCGAAAAATCGGGATCATGGTTCGAGAGAGGAAACTAAACTAGAGTTACAAGTCATCGAAGCGTTCAAAGATATTGATCCTGAACTAATGGACAGAGTACTTGAAATGGTTAAAGACGACTTCGGTGCTTTTGGGTATTCTTGGGACAGGGAGAAATTTGTCAGTACCTGTACATCCAAGTGGCATAACCACACCTGCTGTTAAGGACGTTTGACCATTTCAATCATTTCTCCTGACATTCAGGTCTAGAAGAAGAAGATAGCCAAATTGCACAAGTAGCATGGAAATTTAATATACTAATTATTTGGAATAGTTTCCCCCACCATCCTCCCCTTCGCCTGCCAATGGTTTACATTTCGATAATTATGTGTTAAGTTCCTGCCTATATTATGCTTTTGTGGAACTGTTGCGTTATGGTGTTGACAATTATAACGAGTGTGGCTTGTATTTGAGGCAAAACCTTCGGACGGATATAGAGAAATGGGCCTGAATAGACATCTGAACGACTGTCCAGACTTATGATTACTACCCGTTACAGTATAAATTATATGTTTCATGTGATCAGTTGGTTCTTATTTGATCTATGAGTCATGTACCAATAATACTTCATGGAAATGTGTTAAATATTCTTGTTAAAAAACGAAAATTAGTTTTAGAAGTTATTCGTTCTTTCTTGAACTATTGATCTTGAATTGCTGATGCATTTAGAAACTGTCAATCATAACGTCAACACAAAAATGCTTTTGGATTTGACTTGTTGACCCTATTTGACGAACACTAATAAAATCACTCAGACATGCTTGCCCTAATATACCTATCACAACGTCTCATAGAAACCACAATTTCTCATAGACTTTATCAGAGATTTTCAATAAATTAAATTCTTTAACAATTATTTTCAAAAAAGTAGTGGCAATGGATGGGCGTGACGAAGTTGACTCCAGTCACCTTTGCAACACTTGTGGCTATACCCGCACAACATTGTATTTTGTTTGTGTGCTCCACATCAAAACGCGATAGGCTGCGTGTAACCCCTCTATAACGTACGCGACAGAACCACACTGGTCATATGAAAATGAACACCATACAGCATTCCCTGCAACACACAGGACTTAGCGATACACCTCCATAAATGCCCCACCAAACAAGAATATTTACATATTTACACGATGTTGACTGTATACACGTTTTTTCAAGATATTTTTCCACACACTGTGTGACAATATCACTAATATTGTACTTTCACATCGACCATTCACCCACATACTATGCATTACTATACATTACTTATCAACCTTCATTTTCAAATGCAACTATGTATCGTCAGAATACATGACACATTGAATTCTTTCACATCAATCTTGAATGCCAAAAACTTTATAATTGGGGTAGATTGCTAACTCTTTGACTATTTGCGATAAAAGTATGAAATTCGGCTGGAAAATACCGTTTGACTTCCAAATGAAGTATGTTACATGTAAGTTATAATAAATGATACCATTAAGCATTGCAAACGGTGTAAACGAGTTTAAAAAATCAGAGTATAGATATTTTCATGTTCCACCTTAGTTGTTCGTAATTTTACCTTTTTCATTGTGCATTCATCGTCATATTTTTGAATATTACTTATCAACTAACTAGTTTAGGAGTACACATTGAATTGCATTGATTATGGTACATATCAAAACGAAAATAACACTCGATATTCATTTTGAGGTGGGAAAAGCAAAAAAAAAAATCATAACGTATGATCGTGTTTGTTTTAGCTAACCCTACCGGACGACAAACGATGTTACAAATAGTATGAAAAAACAGGAACATATCCATGAATATCACATGCGTGACGTCATCGGTCAATTAAGATAACGTATATATGAATATTTAACACGAATTCGACACATTTTCCCCATAGACAAAGCCGCCTACACACCTGCAAGTGACATACAAAAAAGCCACTGTTATCCATCAGGCTAGGGGAATAAAATGCATTTTCATCAGTTACTGCTCACACCCTTAATTTATTCATATAAATGATTGTATATGTCACCTTTTAGGCAACTCCCCCCCTCCCAAAAAAAAGTATTATGGTTCGGGTTATTGGGGTTCCCGAAAAAGTGATGCGACGATGCGATTTTCTCTTTTTTTATTTTCTTTCTTTTTTGTTGCTAAAATTGGCGGCTGATGACTGATCCCGTCAAATTTGGCCCATTTGGCCAACTATTATCCCATAATAAATATTGGCTGTTGATGAGCGACCCGGTTGAAATTGCCCTGTTTGGCCAGCCATACACCAAGTTTTGCAATGTCAAAGACACTCGGGGACATTTTACTCGATCGTTATCTCACCAGAATCGATGTACGGGTGTCAATTTACTAAAAAAAAAGAAAACGAAAATCGGCTCTCGGAAAGTGATGCGCACGATTTTTTTTTTCGTTTAAAAAAAAACGAGTGATGCGCGGGTTCGAAGTGATGCACGCGCCTAACCAGAAGCGTGATATATACCATTGAGATAATAATGTAATGATTTTAAGCCGAAAATTGTGTTCGGCCAAGTTTTAATACCTGTTTGTTAATGATATATGTGGTTACATGATGTTTTACGGTCGTTAAATGAATTTTAAATTGATTCTAAGTGTGTATATACAATTATCTAAGTTCAGGTAGTTTTTGGCTGCTTCCGTTGCTCTTCGGCGGACATCAGACCTTGGTGGTCAAAATACGCGATTATTTAAAAGTGCTCCAAAACGGATTTACAACAATGTATATTGTTACTTGGTGGTTTCTGATTGGTCATCAATCATAAAATTTCTTCGGCCAGAAAAGTCAGTTTTAATTGGTTGGGGTAGGTCACGTGACACCTACCCCGAAATTTATAAATACCGCCGACTCACAGGAGTCAGCGCCTTTTGACCCTGATCAATAAACTTTGAATTGTTGCTGAGAGTTGATCCTTGTGCCGGCTCAGCCAACACTGTGTTCGGGCATACAGATGAGATGACAACCGAAGTGAGATAGCTGTGACCCCAAGCTATCAACCAAACTTACAACAGAAGGAGAAGAGGTCGAGAGAAGGAGCCGGAAACCGAACTTCATGATAGGTGATCTCTACTTCGGGGATACTAGCAGCTGCATACCTGAACATGCTACCACCGAGACGGCCTGCAGATGGAACATCGGAGCTCCCCGAAGTACCCCACCTGAGTCAACTGAGATGGCCTGCAGATGGAGCACAAGAGTCTCCCGAAGTGCCACCGCAGCCGAAGTTCCTGAGTCAACTGAGACGGCCTGCAGCCGGAGCACCGGAGTCTCCCGAAGTGCCACTGCAGCCGAAGTCCCTGAGTCAACTGAGAAGGCCTGCAGCTGGAGCACTGGAGTCTCCCGAAGCGCCCCTGCAGCCGAAGTTCCAGAGACAACCGAGACAGCCTGCAGCTGGAGCACTGGAGTCTCCCGAAGTGCCACTGCAGCCGAACTTCCAGAGACAACCGAGACAACCTGCAGCCGGAGCACCAGAGTCTCTCGAAGTTCCCCTGCAGCCGAATTCCTGGAGCTACCCCTACAACCAGCAACAACCACTCAACGACCGTCTCTATAACACTCAGTTGACAGGAAAAAGACAAAAAATCGACCCCTAGAACCATTGCAGACGTATAATGTCTACGTATAACTTTTTGATGGCAGCGGTGGGATTTGTCTGGAAGATGACAACTCGGCGCGGAAAGCTAGCTGAACAGATGAAGCAGATGGAGCCTGAAAAGGCCCTTCAGAGAGAAGAGGGTGTAGATCAGCCCAAAGCAGTTTGACCTCATGTAACCGAACCGAAGAATCACCCGGAACCTGAAAGGGGACTTCCCGACCAGGCTGGCGACGACAGGGATCATCCGGAGGAGCCAGAAGACACAGACGATCTAGTGAACGAGTTGACCTGATTCCTAGCAACCCAGATGGAGGTGTTTCATCAACACCTGAAGGCAATGGAGAAGGCATCCTAGCCCAAGCCAGTGCATCATCAACCAAGGGGGAGGGGTCAGCCAACTTATGACTTATGACGATCCGATCCATGGCCGGAATATGAAGCTCATCTGGACGAGTATGCCCGATTCTTCAGGTGGATCGAAGCGGAGAAGTCAAATCTTTGTGTCAGACTGAAGAGAAATTCCCGGAGTGTGCTACTGGACCTGTCGCCGGACCAGAGAATGAGCTACCCAACCGTACAGTAAGTGCTGAGACAACAATTCTGCCCAGGCGAAAAGACTTTTGTATATGAGGCCGATCTGCAGGGGAGATGACTCCAACCAGACGAAGATTTGTCGGAGCTAGCCAGAGACATGAGAAGCAAGTGTCGGCTAGCCTATCCGCTGGCCAACCAAGCTACTCTAGAGGTGCTAATGAAAATGCACTTCTGTAACAGTCTGAGCAACAGGGACATGCGGTTGTTCATGTTAAAAAGACATCCTGAGACGTTGACGCAGGCCCTGGCGTTCGCTACTGAATTTGAGAGCATAATGAAATGGATGGCAGCCAGTCGGGGGGGAAGACAAAAATTTCAGCAGACCAAAGATGACATCCCCGAATGAAGCAAAGACCTTCGACAAAAGACTGACAGCTCTCAAAAGCATTTGTAGGAACTAATGGAAAAGGTGAAGGCCGTGCTACAAAAGTCAAGTAATCAGAGATGACCCCGGGTAGAGATCGAATGTTATAATTGCCGGAAAAAGGGTCACTATGCCAGAGAGTGTCCCGAAAAGAAGACGGCGTCAAACTAGAGTGAGTTTTGGCTAAGGAGAGAGCCGAATCCCGAAAGAGAGGACACCCCCAAAACAGACAGGTGATCCAGGGACCCAACCCGAGGGAAGTGATCAGCCTTCGTTTAAAGGGAACCATATTTGGCCGAAGGCTGAATATAGTGGTAGACACCGGCAGCACCATCACGATGCTCAACCACAGCACATGGCAGAGCATCAGGCAGCCTGGCATGAGATTGAAGAGATCGTCAGCACGGCTTTCTATGGTGGATGGGAGCAGTTTCAAGTCCTACAGACGAAGGGAGCTTCCCGTGTTCATAGCCGGAAATGAACAGTGTTCATTGAGAACCTCACCATAGAGATCACAGATTGTGAAGATGACCCCATCCTGGGAATGGACTTCATTCGGAAGAGGGTTGACAGTATCGATATCGTTATCGGTATCGTGACTAGTTGTGAATGAGATTCGGCAGTCAGGAGGTGCCCCTCACCATGTAAGAAAATCAGAAGACGACTATCCAAGACCGGGAGATCCCAGCCGAATCTGAACGACTGATCCAGTGCAGAACTGACGAGGTACAGAATATAGAGGGGATTATCGAAATGACTCAGGAGCCAAAAGAAAACCGACCATGGCTGGTGGGGAGATCCTTGTCTCAGATCAACAAAGGAGATGAACCAGTTTGAGTTATCAATGTGTTGCCGGAGCCTGTGGTCATCCGCAGTGGAGCCCACCTGGTGACACTGACCAGCTTGGGAACTGACTGTAAAATCTTTCCCCTGGCCGAAGAAGTATGAGAGACTGGAGCATCAAGGCCCGAGAACTACAGAGATTGGTCCGGCTACGAGAAACTTTGGCAGCTGATTGAAGAGACAGAGATGTGTGTGCCCGCTGAAAGCCGAAAACGAGTGACTGAACTTTACCAGAAGTGAAGAGTCTCCAGTGATGATTCTGGCAACCTGGGCCAGGCGAATGTAGTTCAACACGAGATCCACACTGGGAACCACCGACCCATCAAGCAACAAGCCAGACGACTACCTCCCCATCACCGAAAGCTGGTAGAACAGATGGTACAAAACATGAAAGACCAAGGCGTCATTGAAGACAGCAGCAGCCCCTGGGCATCCCGGATAGTCCTGGTAAAGAAGGAAGATGGTACTACATGCTTTTGCGTGGATTACCGACGACTCAACGCAGTAACTGAGTAAGATGCCTATCCCCGACACCTATAGATGACACCATAGCAGCCTGCTCTAAAGCAAAATGGTTTTCAACCCTGGACCTGACAAGCAGCTACTGGCAGGTGGGGATGGATGAAGACGCCTGAAAGAAGTCAGCCTTCTGTGTCCCCGTGGGCTTTACCAGTTCACAGTAATGAGTTTTGGACTGTGTAACGTGCCGGGAACATTTGAGAGACTCATGGAGAAAGTCCCCTTTGGACTCTCCTGGAAGACCTGCTTGATCTACTTGGAAGATGTGATCATCTATAGCTGGGCTGTGGAGGACCACATCAGAAACATTCAAGAAGTGTTTCTCAAACTGGAGGAGGCGGGCCTAAAGCTGAAACCTTCAAAGTCCAAGTTTTTCCTACCCAAAGTGGCTTTCCTAGGTCACATTGTGGGCAAGACCGAAGCCATAAGAAGACGATCGACCCCCTAGAACGAGACTGACTTACGGAGTTTCCTGGGCCTGTGTTCCAACTACCGAAAATTCGTGCAGAAGTTTTCGGAGATAGCCAGTCCCATACACGTACTGACCAAAAAAGGAGCACCTTTTCTGTGACAGGCCGAACAGGAGCAAGCCTTCATCGAACTGAAAAATCGGCTGGTGACGGCACCGATCCTCGGTTATCCCCAAGAAGAGCGACACAGGGCTAGGAGCAGTCTTGTCACAAGAACAAGATGGGCAAGAGCAGGTCCTCACCTCACCTCTCAGCCGGAGCCTGACCAAAGAGAGGCGGTATTGCGTCACCCAAAAGGAGCCTCTAGCTGTTGTTTTCGCCACCCAAAAGAATAAGTAGTAGCTCTTGGGCCAAAAGTTTCTGCTGCGGACAGATCATGGGAGTCTCCTGTGGCTGATGAACTTCAAAGAACCTCAGGGAAAAGTCGCCTGATGGATCCAGCTGCAGCTTCGAGGTCCAACACCAACCTGGTTGAGTCCACAACAATGCCGATGCACTGTCCAGATCTGCTTGCACCCAACGCGGGAAGAGTGACTGGAAACAGGCCAAGATTAATGACTGGACTTTCGGGAGATTACACGACAAGTCAAGGGAGCCCGTAGAAGCAGTCCAAGAAACAGGGAAGCTACTAGGCCGAATTCACCCGAAGACCCTCTTCGGAAGAAAGCCGTCAAGCCACAACCGAACATGACCAAAAAGACTTCCGGGGGATCTAAACCAAAAAGGGATTAACCAAAAAGCCGGAATGAGACAACTGAAAAGGAGGTTGAGCCAAAGCCTGAAAGCTCAAGTTGGGGACAAGAATACCAACCCAGTGACTCAGCCATCTACAGAAAGCAGGCCTTTGCCGAAAACAACCCTGGGCAACCGATACACCATAGTGGTGGGAGACTACTTTACCAAGTTGGTAGAAGCCTACCTGATCACGAATCGAGAGGCAGTCACGATAGCCGAAGTCTTCACTAGCTAGTCCGTGTCCCGGTATGGACAGTATGTACATACCAATCATGGGTGCAACTTCGAGTCCGAAGTTCTGAAGGAGGTATGCCGAATCCTGGGAATCCACAAAACCAGAACTACAGCTTTTCGGCCCCAATCTGATGAATTCATAGAGCAATTCAGCCAAACCCTTCAGCAGATGATGAGCCCGTACGTGAGCTACCGACAGACCGATTGGGTTGGAATTGTCCCATTGGTGATGCCATCCTACCGAAGTACACTCAAGAAACGACCAAATAAATCCCCAACCTACTGATGATGGGCAGAGATGTCAACACTCCTGTGGACCTCCTGATAGGACACCCCCCCGTGGAGAGACTGGCCAAGAAGTGACCTAACAGATCTCAGCTGAGAGCGCAGTCTGACAGCATCCGTTGCAGAAGACAGGTCATGCCCGAAGTTCGTCGGCAAGAAGTGAGTTCGAGCACAACAGAAGACAAGAAAAGAAGAGAAAAGTTCCAAGTCCGAGATCGGCTGAGGTTGAAAGAAAACACAAGTCACGTAGCCGAGAGCAGAGTCGACAAGGGAAGAAGTAACCGAGAAGCGGGATCGACCGAGGAAAGACAGCCAAAAGATGTGGCCAAAGGACTGAACCGGCTGGGAGGTATGGCAGAGAGACCGAAGAAACTGGGAGAAGATGTGGCCGAAAGATCGAGCAAGCTCGGAGAAGTGGCATAGAGACCGAAGTGGAGCCTCCCAAAAGTCAACCCAAAAGTCAACCCAATTAGGAGCCTTCCATTCCTGAAGTGGAGCCTCCCAAAAGTCCACCCGAAGAGGAGCCTTCCATTCCCGAAGTGAAGCCTCCCGAAAATCAAACCGAAGAGGAGCCTTCCATTCCCGAAGTGGAGCCTCCCGAAAATCAACCCAAAGAGGAGTCTCCTATTCCCGAAGAGGAGCCTCCCGAAAGTCAAATCGAAGAGGAGCCTTCCACTCCCAAATTGGAGCCTTCCACTCCTGAGTTCTTCTCCCGAAAGTCAACCCGAAGAGGAGACAAAGCCGAAAATTGTGTTCGGCCAAGTTTTAATACCTGTTTGGTAATGATATATGTGGTGACATGAGGTTTTACGGTCGTTAAATGACTTTTAAATTGATTCTAAGTGTGTATATACGATCATCCAAGTTCGGGTATTTTTTGGCTGCTTCGGTTGCTCTTCGGCTGACATCAGACCTTGGTGGTCAAAATATGCAATTACGTAAAAGTGCTCCAAAACTGAATAACAACAATGCATATTGTTACGTGGTGGTTTATGATTGGTTATCAATCATAAAAAAATTTCGGCCAGAAAAGTCAGTTCTCATTGGTTGGGCTAGGTCACGTGACACCTACCCCGAAACGTAAAAATACCGCCGACTCACAGGAGTCAGCACCATTTGACCCTTGGACACCAACCAGAGCACATCGCGGTACAGCTGAACTAGTCAAATTGGCCGAAGAGTGGACGAGCAACCGAAGATGTCATCTCTAGATGAATTCTCAACAGTTTCAACGGACTGTATGATTCGTCAATGAACCTTGAATTGTTGTTGATCCTTGAGCCGGCCCAGTCGACTCTGTGTTCGGGTATACAGATGAAATTACAACCGAAGTGAACTTAGAGAATTTACATAAGTAAAGTCAACCGAAGTAATAAGGGAAAAGGAATGCAAGACCAGTCGGGTTGAAATCAAAGCTGATAACGTCTGAGATAGCTGTGAACCCAAGCTATCAACCGAACCTACAACTGAAGAAGAAGAGGTCAGGAGAAGGAGCATTGTTGTTCACTAATCTTATTGTTCTATCACATAATCCCTATTGTTCTACAGCGTGCAGGCGTGCAGCTGCTGTTCATGCTCGGACACACGTTGAATCCATATTAAGTGTATCCATGTAATTAAATCTTTTCCTATACTCAAGGAAGAGATACATGAAGGGAACATCACAACTTGACGGAATCGAATATGACCATAAATAACCCCTTGAAGTTTCTCCTATGGAGCCTATCAAAATTAGTGACAATGAATTTTCATCCGAGATTTTAAATCAATCAAATATGGAAGTTCCATGAAAACTGAATTTTGCCAAAATTGGAAATAAGGAGATTGAACGTATAGTCTACACAAGTTTTATCAGCAGATCAGCTTACGATTCCATTGAAAACGGGCATATCGAACATTAGTAAAATGAAATTGCAGCACAGATTTTATGTTCAGAACCAGAGGTACACAGTCGCTCGATAATATTCTTCAGCGTGTAAAGGAAAAACTCGGGTTAAAAAATAACTAGAAATCGAAGCACGTCACCATATCTATAATCCATGCACGTATGAGGAAAGTAAAAAAATTTCCCGAGTTGTATTGCATTTATTGATCTCTCACTCTCTAGATATATTGGTCGGCAATAAGAGCGGTTCGTAAAAAACGATCCCAACCAACCCGAGGAATAATGATTACAACTGCACCAATAATATAAACTGTTTGCGATTGGAATCATGGAACTCTGGCCTGGGCATAGGGGTGGAAGAGGGATATCAAATATGAATGGAGTGTTCACCCTATGACACTGCACAAGAGCACGGTACATCTCTCGCCCACGATGAGAGGCACGGCCTGATATGTGCCCCAGGCAAGATATAACGATCTCTGTTTTTGTTTTTGTAGCGTGAGAGGCAAATATTGTGCTTTCATGAATGATCAGAGATCTGAGGGATATAAACTCTGAGACACACTCCAAACAGAAGTACCAGAAATAAACACAGAAGTATACAACCCCCAGTCTCGGAGCACGGTGTCCGAGATGCTGGCCACTGTCATAATGGTGTCGTGGCTCACACTCTCTGATGCTAGCAAGTGTAGAAAAGCGGACTTTTTAACTCTTCCCACATCTCAATACTCGACTGGAAACGTCATTAGAAGACACGAGTTTATGACTTTGGAGCTTTGCCAGAGAACTTGTAGACAGTATTTAGAGTGTTTGGGATACAGGATGGAATGGAATAACGAAAATCCAAAACGTGGCAGCTGTGAACTCGTATCGTCTATACAAAATACTGCAAGTGTTGGTGTAATTCCAGAAACTCTACATTGTACGTACAAGTGAATTATAAATATCTGTTCATTTATGTTTATTGCATTGGTGAATTTAAACTAAAATTTTGTGAAAAGTAATGACCCAGATGTTCAAATGCCTACACATGATTGAGATCTTCTTGACTATATTCACATGATCTCACCTTTTCAGCACGTTGTCCAGCCATGTGGCACTACTTCTGGAGGACTTCCTCCTGTTACAAAGCTTACTACAAACGCAATGATTACCACAATGCTGTGAGCTTTTGTCAGCAACAACATCCCCGCGCACATCTCGTGGAGATACAGAGCCAGGCAGAACAGGACTTCGTCTCAGCAGAGGCTGGTAATAAAGATAGTTGGCATTATTATCCTCATCTAGCCCTAAATATGACCCTTGACCTCTTGTTGACTGTTTTTATTGACGATATTTATAGATGTCAACAGAGAAATCTATTAACATCGTCAATGTAATAGTCACCAAGAGGTCAAAGGTCATATTTAGGGCTATCCACATCGGGAAATTATCTACATCGGAACCGGCGACGATATAATTTGAAACTGATTCAAAATAGGATGACTAGTAGATGAAATAAACGAAAAACATCATAGTTTCATTATAAAGATGAAGAATTAGCCTATTAGCCTACTTTTATTTGTATTTACTTGCAATACTATAACTAATAACATGTATATTTCAGCAAATGGTGGACTCTTGACATTTTGGACGGGAGGCGTACGTCATAGTGGGAACACGTTCAAGTGGACATACTCCAATGAGTTATTCCGCTATGATAATTTTGCAAACCCAGCATCGTACAGTGCCGACGATTACGTTTGTGTGGAACAAATTTCGTTTGTGTGGTCATCTCGAGAAGTGTCACGTCCATATTTTACTGTATGTGAGATAGACAATTGATGGTCGTTGCAGCTCTCGCTCATATATGACATATCAGACAGGCTATCTCTCAAAGACTGACAATAAATTAAGTTAATTGATGTTACTTTGATATGAATCTGGATGCCATACAATGGGATTATGTTAGATTTGGAGGAGACGGCCGACTAGGTGTCGTGACAACGCGAACCCTTGTGACGCAACAGTGAGCTGGGAGATATTTCCAGAGGGTTTATAGTCGTGATTATGATAATTTCTCTCATGGGTTGCCATTGATTGGAAAGCTGTTGACAACGATTGAGCCGATGTTATACAGTTTCAACTCGCTAAGATACAGGATGAATACTGTGATGCTTCCCTTTAGCCTTGTAAATAACACAATTGATGTTCAATGGTTATCTGCGATACTTATTAGTGTAAATAATTCATACCATTGACATAAAGGAATCGACTGGATTTTCAGATCCAACATAGGAGTGAATTTGAGAGCATAGTGTTGAGGTATGTATATTAATTTACATGTAATACTTTAGTAATATAATATGAAAAAAAGTATAGGTGAGTGTATACAAATGATTGCATATTATAACACATTTTGCGATATTCAATACAAATGCTTCCACATTGTTTTGAGAAACGTGTGAAATAACAAAGCAAACATGTATAATTAACATTAAAGACCTACCTGATAACCAATGTAACACCAGAAATGTTTGATAACTGTAATAAATATGAGAAGAAATTGTACAACATAGCTACGATGTATGTTGTTAGTAGTAGTTTGAATTTGTATATCGTTTTGAACACATTTATTTCCTGGAAATCACGCAATATCAAATAGGTCCATATACTAGAATGTTTGGCTGTATACATATACGTGACATCAGTCTGGGGACCATTCACCTTTTTTTGTTTGTCACAATATGAAGAGAATGCTGCCCAAGAATCACCAAGAAGAGTGATGAATTGTATATTATAAGCATGTAATATTGTTACAAATATATTCCGTTTTGTCACACACGATGCACAACATAATTCATAGCATGCTACATTCTTCAGGATAAAAATCACTGTTGTTGTTCAAGAGAAGACAATTAAAATTGTCATAATATGGTTCGTGAACATGCGTGAGTAGATAACAGTTCGAGATAATAATTTGATAGGATCTGAGGCGAAACAGGTGAGGAAATGTCCAAACACTTTTACAGAAAATACACAAGAATCGCAGAATTAATCTAGGCAATATATTCGTAAGTGTACATATGATAATTTATTCACAAATTATAAATAAGGCAGCTGTTTCATTACACATCGATGGGAAACGAACATTACTCAAACGAGGCTCCTTGCCAGCAAATAACAGATAAATTGATATGAACTACTCGAAAGGGTGGTGATATAAACATCCATGAAATGAATTATACGGAATGGTATTTCATTTAATCAAAAAAAAATACTGAAATAAAAATAGATGACTTGGAACATTGGAACATATCGGATAGTTTCAATTTTCGCCTTGTGGGAAATTTCTGACCCCTATACTCGAAATAGTATAAATCAATGATGAATCAATAATAAAGACTGTGATTCAAATGCCTCAAAAAAACATGTGTACCTCTCATATAGGCGTCAATTATGTCAATAAAAACCATAAGAATGCTGCATAAATTCGCTGTGAGGGAAATGAGAACAGTGCTCAAAACTTTCTCGTGCAATCGATGATTTGTCAGTTCAAAACATGCTTGGAATTAAAATCTAAATCAATTTTGCCATTTTATCATCTAAATGCCAAAGGTGTGATAGCAGTACCCAGTTTAAAGCTGGATCGAGTGGTAATGAGGCTGTGAAATGCCTATTAATGTCTAATTTGATGTGAACAGCGTCCAAGTGTCACTTCCTACAATGGTTAAACCCCATCACTGATGACTATCTTCTCAGCTTTCATGATATCACATCCCCATATTCACATTTATAACATTCGTATAATACGGAGACGGCACACAATAAACTGAAAGGTAGTCTATTTATATGAAATTCCATATTTTGAACATGAGCATGTTCTCGTGTTTCTGATATATTAGATCTGTCATATGAACCAGATAAGAATACATGGGAATTAATGGGAATTATTGTTCTCTGTGCAACTTCGATGTAATCTTCTTGATAGAGATAAAATAACTCATAGACCTGACTCATATGGCTCAATTCTAATTTCACCGGTTCATCTGGCGACACAAACGCGGAAATATTATGGTGTATTGGGGGCTTTTTGTTTTGAATTATGCATCATACCACATAGATGTAATGGCATTGCTGTAACACATGTAATCATAATTCTCTGCGTAAATAAACCAGGTGAGTGGGGTGCATGACAAAATACTTCAAATGTGGGATTTCTTAGCATTATTGTGTTGTTTGAAAAGAAGTAGCATTGCGCAAACACGAACTACAAGTGCTATTATGCATATGTAAAAAAATCAAATTCGTTTCACTTTGGTTGAAAATCTAGCTTACATGTGATGAACAAGCAAAACCAATCCAAACATTTGGATTCATACCTCACATCATTTACATATAGTTCTAATCAAACTCCGGATATATTCCGACAAGGCTAAGAACAGAAACTATTTTACTGCCATATGCGTAGTAATGTAATCTGAATATATTGAGCAATATGTTACTCATTGTCTGCTTCTGAAGATACCAATGTGGATTTCGATATCAATGTCTGGCTGGGCTTTGTCCTTGTCTGGTTACTAGTATTCATATCGTTTTTCTAAAACAGCTAGAATGATTGGGGAGTAGCTGTTTGACAGTTTATTTTATACACTTGTCACTGATGATATTCGGATTATTTCTGCACTCAACAAACGGCTGGTGTCGATGACATTGAAGCATAATACAAACAAAACAGTGTGTCTTGTTATTGCCAGAGGGGAGAATAGTCGCAAAGCATAACCTCCAAGCAGGAGTGACAGCAAACAGCAACATTCATTCACACGAAAGACACGGTGTAATTAAATAATTATTCATTTAGTAGTGAAGTTGATCACTCTGCGCTCTCCACATGAGCAAGGCTCAGACCTGAAAACGCTGATTCGTGTCGAAGGATTGGTCATACTAACTGATGTGGATGTTATATTTTTAACACAGGGGGAATAAATAGTAGAATCATTTTTGATAGGATGCTCACTGCTCTTCTGTTCTTGTCGAGTACCACCATTCTCTAAAGTTTTCCTCATGTCCAAATCGATTTGGTCGGATGTGTCCGACTTGAACGATATGGATGAGACCATGATCTGAAATATATAGTAATCATAAATATATGCGGTAGACGGTAACATGAGAAATCGAGTATATTATTTGAATTGATCAGACCTCATTGCAAAAAGGAACAAAACAACAATGAATGCATGGAAACAGTGAAATAGAGTACAGTGCAGAATACCAAGAATTCAGTGTTGGATATGCAATGATCTGATATTATTTCTGGACGAATGATTTCACTCGCCCATCTGTGGGGATCGAATAAGGCAACACACTGAACACATCAATCAGCTGGTGTCCATGTAAAACTGTACATGTTTCAATTTTTGTTCAAGAGATATTTGTGTGCCCTTGAGTAGTGAAACGGAGTACGGAATGATCCTCCTTGTCATCGAGGAAGTTTCTGCATGAACGGCTGTGATATCAACTGTATGCTTCAAACACATCTAAATGTAAATGGATGTGGAAACAAACACACCATATTTGTGTGAAATTAGTGATCTAACAACTTGAATACTTTTGTAACCTTGAACGTGTTTATTTTACAAAAACAACAAACCATTTCCCCAATGATGGTAATAAAATTGGCAAGCAAGGATAATGTCATGCAGGAATGTGTCGATCCAAAGGCAAAACAAAAATACTTTTGTAATGGTAGGAAGGTGTGCAGTGGATTATACGGAAGCGTAGAAGGGCCACCCAGGAAAATTATTTTTTT
Source organism: Terebella lapidaria (assembly GCA_949152475.1). Lineage (NCBI taxonomy): Eukaryota > Metazoa > Annelida > Polychaeta > Terebellida > Terebellidae > Terebella > Terebella lapidaria. The sequence continues at coordinate 37,382,527 of OX424566.1, forward strand.
TAAATTCCCGACTTAGTAACTCGATAATATCGACTTAGTATCTCGATAATATCGACTTATAACTCGATAATATCGAGTTAGTATCTCGATAATATCGACTTAGTGTGGAACAGGCACAGGAAGGAGATTTATTTTTTTTAAATTCCCGAGCTAGTAACTCGATAATATCGACTAAGTATCTCGATAATATCGAGTTAGTATCTCGATAATATCGACTTAGTAACTCGATAATATCGACTTAGTAACTCGATAATATCGACTTAATATATCAGGGTTGTCCAGCCCATGTGTACATGTATGTAAAATGTACGTGGATAACCAATAAGGACTGTGTCAATTGGCGTATATGTCCCCGTGTGAACATTGAAATAAATGATATCTAAAATGAAAACTTTCCCCTCTGATGTAAATATCAATTAATTACATAATAGAGTTCTAACAGTATTTGACCCTCATTTAAAATCAGTAATGTTTATTTGCTTTCTCATTATGTATTTGCACAAGCAGACTATACATCATGTGCTGTGATTTAAGTCGAGATACTAAGTCGATATTATCGAGTTACTAAGTCGATATTATCGAGATACTAACTCGATATTATCGAGTTACTAACTCGATATTATCGACTTACTAACTCGGGAATTTGAAAAAAATAAATCTTCCTGTGCCTGATCCACTCTTAAGTCGATATTATCGAGATACTAAATCGATATTATCGAGATACTAAGTCGGTATTATCGAGTTACTAAGTCGGAAATTTAAAAAAAATAATTTCCTGGGTGGCCCTTCTACGCTTCCGTAGGATTAAGTGTGTAATGGGTATGAAATGAATCATGAAAGCGAACTGAAATTACTGAACAATTCAGGTATCAAGTATTTTGACCAATCACAATGGGAGAGGGGGGGGGGGCATGTTTAATTCCGTGGGAGATCAAATCGGGAACCTATCCAGAACTCAAGTCCATCTGGTATATAAATGAATAAAAAGCATTTGTCTGCATAATTTTTCTCATATATTTATGATGCGTTACTCATGCTTGAACCAAAGAGAACCCTAAAATAGTTCATTTGTCTGAAACATATTACCGTGTGTTTGAAACGTCATCATATAAAACATGCCGCAACTATATGATGTGACCTTGTAGTACTAATACCTGACTTAGTCTTTTGTTTGTGGAGACTTTTGTTTGTGAATTTATGTTCTGCCAATGTGTTTTCACATACTTGTCAAATCCAGTTCGGTGAAGGAACATAAAGCCTCACAGACTGTGGTCCAGTCATTAAGAAATCCTGTGTCATAACTCTGCATTTGAACGCCACTTTTTGTAACTAATCAATATAGATTATATGACTGCCTTTGTGATCAAGTTGGGACCTCCTGCAAAATTTTTATCGATTGCGTGACGGATGGCTTGTCACTTCTGAACAAGTTCAGAATCCAATCAAAATAAATGCTTCTGATCATTTATGACCTGTCAGATAGATGATGCTCCTTTGAGTTGGTGAGCCAGCTTGAACGAATGATGATCTACATAATATAATAGCATAATGCATAATGTATCTTGCCAAAATTGGAAAGGTTCGTATAATTGATCAGCAAATACGACAATACATTTTTCTGGTTTGATAATGGAAGACATGTGACACTGCCACCAACCAACCAGCTTATCTTTAATCAGTACTGCCCTATACCAGCTATATGCATAGATTTGATTCTAAATTCACTAAAAGCCTATAGTGAGAAGACTCGTAGACTGGAATGAGGGATATATATGTATGCATCAATGTGAATCTACTCGTTACTACTAGATTTACAAGTATTTGATGATGTCAACATACAACCTAACATGAAATTTTAATATTTAATGTCAGGAGACACACCGACGCCTCCACGGCCATACAGTGTGTAAATAGAGTGGTTTTTGGTGATACCTCTTGAGAAGAATAGATTGTTCATATGCATAATATATTATTATCTGACATAATATGGTTTAGTTGGAACAAGACGGTATGAATGTTTGCATGGTTTCAAAATTTGTGTCTGGCATTTGGATGTCAAATAATTGTGGGTATCAAACCAACAGTCGTTGGTCAAACGGACACCCCCAATAGAACCAGAAAATTACAGTAATATAGACACAGCCCAAAGGAACGTTTCCATCTAATGCCACACGTTTTACATAAACAATCCATAATTATGTGTACATTGCAAACACGACAGGTTTCCAGACGTAACACGAACCTTTCCTGCTCAATATCTCCAGCTATAGGCCACCTGATCCACAAATCCTGGTAAAATATCCTTATTGACTTCCACTCCCAAGAGGTCAATATCCCAGAAATAACTCACTCACTCGGGATAATATATTTTGTCTCATGTTGTCAGTTCATTATAGTTTATCAATCCCGTTTAGTATAATGATGGATACTCTTGTAACATATATTGTTTTGTCAGCTCACTGCATGAAGTGTGGGTATCGTGACATTGCACTCCGATCCAGATCATGAAGATGATATATGTTGCACAATATTTATTCCAGAAAGTGTTTGTTTGCTTGACTATATCGAAAGTGCACTTGGTATATGTTTATGTGTCATTATTATAACATTCACTATAATGACAATATACATAGAAGTGTCGATGACAAAAAAGTGAAGTATTTAATATTTCTATGCTATATCCCATTCATGCTTGGACAGACTGTTCCAAATTGATTGATAGTGTGATTTATACATGACTAATAATAATTGTGATCGTGTTTTTTTGGAATTTCTCATGGGATTCTTCTAAGGGATACCAGTTTCAATCACTTAACTTCAAGATCAATTGAATGAACTAAATTAGGACTGGGTCTTAACATAATAGAAGATTAGTGGTCTCAATGGGGAGATGTGAGGGTGCCGATATGCAAATGTGGATCATGGAACACAATTGTGATGTCTTTGTTCCACAACTCATGAGCTATTCCTATTTTTCATATTTACAGGCACTATATTCACACTATCAAGAATAAAAGCTACAGTAGCTCAACTCAGTAAATCAAACATATGACAGTACTAGCAGCCGCTTTTCTTTTGTTTTGTGTGCCACTCAGAGTTACCTCTGACCTGACCTACTTTACGCTCGATTGGCTCGAACATATACAATCTGGAATCGCAACAATGCATCGAGGGATACAAAGCACCGAAAAGGGCACCAGAAACTCGCAACAAAATCAATTAGAAAGGTGCATCTGTTCCGGGCGTACCAGAAACATGGCACCAGAAACTCGCAACGAAATCAATGAGAAAGGGGCATCTGTTTCGGGCATACACATGCAAATATATGAATATTAGGGTTTGTTCATTTGGTCAAAAAAGTATGACAAAATCCACAACTTTCTCCCAATATCACTTTAAAATGAATGCAGCAAAACTCGTTTGCATGTGTTTTCAATTGTCCGAAAAAGATAATAAATTGGCAGAAAAATGTTGAATTCGTACACTTGATTTCCCATCTTTATGGCCATATATCAGTGTTACGAGGTTCCTGATAACGAGACTCTTGACAATGGAGATTGTGTTGGATCACAGATCCGGTTTGTATCGCTCGGACTGCATGGTACATTAACCTGGCACCTGGTAATTGGTAGAGGACATTACATTCATTCAATTACTCTAAGCTGGAGGTCATTTCCGTTTCACCTCACCAGGAAGTGCATTATGCATTCCTGTGAAGTGAAATATGTTCCCACTTTGTTTCCTAGTGAATTCATATGACTCGTGTTTCCCAGAACTAGTGCCACAAAAACATAATAACACAAAAAGCCATGTTATTGACCATTTCATCAGTTTTCATCAAATCAGCATGAAGCTACAAAAATCAGAAGAGTCAATGAAGCTGACACAATACAGCAAAATATCGATGGTGGTCAACAAATGCACGTCAATCTAGCCAAGTGCTTTGTCAGGAGTGATGTGGAATTACATGTATGGAGAAAACACTGGGAAATTGAATAACGTTTGGATTGTAAACACATCACGCCTGACATCTATACCCAAACCACAAGAGCTTACATTTGAGCATAGAGCTATATGATTTGAGATGCAAAATACAAAGAGGAAAAATTAAGACTGTTGTACACAGATATTTTCTCCTCAATATTAAGATATATAGCATATGTTTTGCAACTATCCTCGTGTAGCTCTCTGTGGAATATATCTTAATGATTTATCACAATTAAAATGAGTCCAGCATATATCCTAATGAGTTACCACAAACTATACTTTCCTCCCCATCCATATTCAATTACAAACACATATCCCGCTGTGCTGCTTCGTTACGATCTTCATTGCCATGAATTGCTGCCATTAAAACGTATTCCTTTTGTACCCGCTTCGTCCCACCGACTTACCGCACAATTCATGTTAATATGGTGTTTCCATAATAGAATCTGCCTGTGATAAACGTAACGTGGAACGTATTGGATGAAGTCCATTGAAGAATAATGGTCGTTTATTGGAATTGCATACAGTAACCATTGAAGACATGCCCGAGGTAAGCGAGATTGATGTCATTGTACTGGATACAATCAGTGCGTGGTTTTCAATCACTGTTTTGTATGCAGTGTGCGATTATATGGATGTATTGTAGTTGAAGGACATTGACTGATCGATTGATTTCCTGGAATTCCTGGGAGAGAGGCTAGGTACTTGTGGGAACAACTTTAAGATATCCTCGGTATGCGGCAGTTCCCAACACAGCCATACACAGGTTTCCTGCTCCGGTCGCGGAGTATACAGCATTTTGGGAATGATATGCTTTGAAAGCTAAAAAAAATAGTTCATGTACCTGAGATCAGGTTGGAGTTGATCTTGGAAGGTTAGAATCTCACCGTTGATGATGTGATTGATGACATAAAATAAAGATAAAAAATAAATTTTATTATTCAGAACAAACTTCAATATCCAATAAAGACAATGTTCATTTCCCGAACCATCAGCAACTTGTTCACGGTGTCATCACATAAACTCTTAAGAAAACCCCATGACCTTTTGGGAATTTTAGTCTGAAATGAACCAATAATCGATGGAAGAAGAGACTTGCTTGATCTGGGTCAGACACTCAAGATGACGGACCAACATGTTTTCTACGGGAAAATGATTCATTTAAAAACACATCCCAAATGAGACTTTTCGAATATTTGTTTTTATGTACTGAGTATTCGTTCATGTTTTAATCTTGCCTGTGGGGGTTCACAATATGAACCCCCATTGCATCAGAGATTTTTTTCAGGAACGTAGTGGACACCATGTCTGACAACAAGCCTGTCACCATGTCTGACACCATGTTCCCTGTAGTGTTTGATGTTTACTTGTCTGGAATCTGTCTATGGATGTTTACACTCAGATATTTCTAGGCCTTTTCTTGGCTGAACAAACACGATCAGTACGACCTGCCTACGAGCATATCGAAAACTGAACCGATAGGGTCATTCGTACATCACTTTATGTTGTCACAAAACGAACCTATTAAAAATTAACAGAAAGTAGATATCGCAGAGACAGATACTTTGATTATTCATTAGCCAGATCCACGACTCCTCTCATAACAAAACAGCAATCGTTACAACATGCTTCAGTTTCATTTGACATTAGAATTAATCAGGTCATTCCTTGCACCACACAAGACTGGTTCGAGTTTTCACACAGGAAGACTGTTAAAACTCAACACTCGCACATGACAACTACTTTGATATTTCATTACCCAGTTCTAAAACTCCCTCACTTCAAACAACACAATTGTTAGAGCCTGCCTAGAGCTATACCTGTCACATATCACTCAGGCCATTCCATACAGTGTACACCATGCAAGATCTGGTATTTGCCTTTCGGGATTTTCTAATAGTTCATTGGTGAAGCTACCACGACATGTGTGTAATATGAAAACCATTATCATTGAAGAACAGATATTTTTCTTGAAATCACATGTCCGTGATATTCGTTGATGAAAACCAGTTATTGGGGTTCACCCGGTTCAACTGTTGGCCTTGTGTCATTGTACTGCAATGTGCTGCTGTAATCTACTCCACGCACTTACGTATGATATACAAGATATTTTTCTCACTCAACAAAGAATTATATTGATGATATTGATTAAAGAACCAAGATCAATAATGCACACTCCTGACGGGATAAGGGCAAACACGGTGTGTCAGCGTCACAGGCCTACGTATTCGCCCACAACCCCAGCTCCACACAGGAAACAAAAACATAATCATGCAAGCGACCTGGTATCAATCATTAACGAACTGGGGATAAAAAGTAGATCACACAGCGCATTCATCGCTGCCGCTTTTTGCTTGAGCAATGCTCACAACTAAAGAGTAGCAAAGTACGTCCAAGGAGAAAAGACAAATTCAATTCTAAGGGCGTGATTTATTTCTTAGTTTTATCGCGATGTTGAATAAATAGCAGATGCATTTCAATGAGATGATCTCCAATCTCCTGTTCTTATCGAGTGTTATCGTTCTCGCTGAGTGTACATGTAAGGATAAGTCATTCTTCAGTGTTACCAGCAGTGACGGGTCTCCTGGAGAGGTGATTGCCCGGTACGATGTCAGAACACTTCGCATGTGCTTCAGGACTTGTCGTCAGTATTTACAATGCCAGGGAGTGCTGATGAAATGGCATGGAGCAGAACAGAGAGATGGACAATGTGAACTACTGTCAGAGGTGTTGAGTACTTCCACATCACCGTCACCACTGGAAGGGGAACTCTACTGTAAGTCAACTTGTATTCAAGTTGTAAGTCGAGCTGTTTTCGCAAATTGTGTATTGTTTTCAAGTTCATTAATGATTCATTGCATAAACTCGTCGGTTGCTTCTTGATCGGGTACTCCTGTATTACGCATAGACTTCTGTATTGTGGTGCGTCTTGGACTGGAGTTGCATCAATTGATTGTCAGACAATAGTACGTGTATATCAATTTCACCAGTTGTACAGCTGACAGAATTATTTTCACGCTCATTGTCAATGTGTGCATGTGGGCGAAAGTTGTTCTCTTGGCTTCATCATAATTTTATATTTTTGGTGAAAAGATAAGGATATGAGCAATAAGTATCAATCTATTACCACCAATACAGCTAAAATTTGATGATTTCAATAACAAACATAAAATGCAACATTTTGCAATAGAAACAAAGCCCAACCAAATACTTTATCAAAAGACACACTGGCGTCATCAGGGGCAGACAGTGTGGTTATTGTAGTTGTTTCTACTGTACACCTGATGGAAATAGTATACAACTGCCCAACAACCTATGAAAATAATTTAGAAATCCGAAACAAACCCCATGGAATAGATATATGACAAGAACGCTAGTACCTAATCACAAGCCAAAAGGCTACTGAGTTATTTTGAAAGGCTACTGAGTTGATATTACAGGAACAATATATCTGAATCATCTGCTTTTGTAACCATGGCAAACGATTTACAGAATTTTGTGATTACTTAATAGATCTGACTTATTCTCGAACTAAACAAAACATACTAGTAACAACACTCACGTATAGTAATATTAATTTATTTGTATAATCATTGACAGCACGATGTCCGCTGGGGATGACGTACAGCTGGCAACTACGGAGCTGCTATACGTTCAGAGCAGAAAGGATGTTCCCTTCTCAGGCCTACACTTTTTGTTCATCAATAAATGTTGATGCCTTTTTGGTGGAAATCAAAAGCGCAACTGAACAGGACTTCATCAGTCATGAAGCAGGTTGGTTTGTTTAAAGTGAAGACATCAATTTGTATTAAAATTCTGTTGCAAAAGTATAAATAGTAGTACTCAAGTTTCCCATATGAGTTATGATGTACACCTGCAGAAAATGCATCCTTAATTGAATGGGAAAAATCACTCAAAATGGTGTCAAGAATGAAATTTAGGTTTGCACGTGTGAATGTAAATGGTACGCCTCAGTTCAGTGAGCAAAAATATAAGTGGATGTCTGACCTCGAGGTGGTATTCATTTTATCTGGAATCAATTATTTAATGTGATTACCGTCTAGCTTGTGGTGAGAAGATCATATACTTTTTTATTGTTTGTGTCTGAAACACAAATATGGCATTCTCAACAGAAGTCCTCATCGCGTGTACATCTATTGCAGCAAGTGCATTTGGTACTGTCTCGTTTTGGACTGGGGGAGTTCGGAGCCCGGGAGGCGAATTCAGGTGGGAGCATTCCAATGAGTCATTGCTTTATGACAACTGGCTCGCTGGATATCCAATCCCGATGTCTGGAGCGGACTACTTGGCAGGCCATGGTTCAGTAAATAGCAAGTGGCTCAATCAACTGGATACTTACGACTACTACGTCATCTGTGAATATGATTATTTTTGAGTTGGATCATGGAAGTGGATATTCTGCACTGAACTCCTGTCACCGTGGATAAAGGGATTGGGTTTTGAGATGAATACATGCGTGGCGCCATACAATGGAGAATAATGATATTATGGAATATTCGAGAGAACATCTTGGTTTCTTTCCGCGACGTGCAACTGAACAAAAATACAACGGTCAACAAAAACAACAACTGTAACAACAAGAGAAATTAATGAGACAGATATTTTTCATTTTTGGTGTTGAGACTAACATAGGCCAACATAGACTATGAACCCGTGGGTCTTTTATATGGCAATAATATTTTAGAATCCTACTTGGTGCACAAAACAATTGATGCACCAAATTTCTGCTGGTGTTTAAACTCCCTGGTGGTTTTGGAATTGGTGGTTGTTATGAATTTTGTGTTTGCTGTTGAGTGTGTGCAAACAATATTTAAATTTGTCTGAGAAATATTACCTCAGGCAAAAAATATGAAAAAGAAGTAAACTACGGTACAGTAGTGTTAATCACTCAGTTTAGATGATATCTCAAATCACTGGAGAAAATATGTCAACAATCAAATTATCATAACAGGAAATATTTCAACTGTTGTCAAGTTGTCATGCTAACTTTTCTATCTGTGGTTTCAGCACACGATATCGGCAACTCAGATTGTCCCAAATGCAACCAATAATATTGCATGGACGGTCAAAATTGGATTGAAATTACCATTACACGTTTGATGTATGTGTGCACCTTGCATATATGTATAGCAAGTGCACATATGGGTCGAAATAAAACTGGGGATCCTATTTAAGGTGAAAGACGGGTTTTCTGGTTGAATTCTACGAAATAAAGAACTTTGAATTGTGAACTTATTTAAGGATTGAGTGATGTTGAAAACCACGTTTTTAGTTTCTCACTTCAGTAGTGAGAGCAAAATCAAACGCCTCCTCGCGTTAGATCAACGAATTGTGCCACATAAACGTACAGTATCACAATGCCTCAAGATGAAGAAAGAAACCAAAAAGGAACTACCGGGGATCCCCGTATTTAAGTCCCCTAATACAAGGGGAGTACTACTCTTGCATAGGCCCATGGGCTTTCGGTTCCTGGTGACGGGCAAGTGTTAGTCGAAGCTAAGCCTTTCATGTTCAAAACTTCGATGATCGGTGAATACTTCATTTCGAAGTAGTCCAAAAACGTTCTTACAAAAACACTTCACTGACAGCAGAATGACAATCAAACGTGTAAACTGAACCACACAAACGAAGCATATGTGTAGGAGACAAACTATTATTAGGGCATTTCGGCACACACCAGTGGTGTGTCCAAATTTACACCACTGGTCAGAAATATTACATGGAAGACCCCTATTGTTTTGGAGGTGGCTCCGGGGTCCGTGAGGTCCGTGAGGATGAAATCAAGGTTGATTTTGAGACTTGGTTTCTGAGCGATAACTCAAAAAGTATTCATGCAATGGCAAGTATTCTGTGCACGGGAGTTCATATACCACCAAGGAAGAACCCTATTGATTTTGGGATCAATCCGTCGAACGACCTTTGACCTAGAGCTCAGAAGAATTTTTGCTGATTCATCCTTGAGGCTTTCATGCATATCTCGGAAAAGGTGCGTCATAGAGCGAAACGAGCTCAATTTCGGCCACCTAGCACTAGACAAACTAGTCTAGAGGGTATCTTGGGTCGAAAAGACCCCTGGTGTCGAATTTTTTTTTGCCGACTCGGCACTTCCTGTTTGGCTGTATCTCGGAAACGGTGCATTGTAGAGCAAAACGGAGCTCAATTCCGGCCTTCTGGCACTAGACAAACTAGTCTAGTGCGTATTTTGGGTCGAGACGACCCCTGGTGTCGAATTTATTTTCGCCGACTCTGCACTTCCTGTTTGGCCGTATCTCGGAAACGGTGCGTCGTAGAGCGAAACGGAGCTCAATTCCGGCCTCCTGGCACTAGACAAACTAGGTTTATGGGTATTTTGGGTCAAGACGACCCCTGGTGTTGAATTTGTTTTCGCCGACTCGGCACTTCCTGTTTGGCCGTATCTCGGAAACGGTGTGTCGTAGAGCGAAACGGAGCTCAATTTCGGCCTACTGGCACTAGACAAACTAGTCTAGAGGGTATCTTGGGTCGAGACGACCCCTGGTGTCGAATTCTTTTCGCCGACACGGCACTTCCTGAGCATAGTGATGTTTGTATCAATCTAATATCGCTAGATTCTGTGGAGTCGACCTGGAACTAAACCAAAACAAATCAATCTGACTATGCCATGCCGATGTTCGTGTCCAAAGCATCATGGCAAACGGTATCAGTGTCCCATACAGCAAACGAAGTAGATAGTTCCGGACATAACACAAACAAAGTGGAATTCCTTTCCAGCTCAATATCTCCAGCTACCGTGATTATACACTGCAATAAATGTTTGCCTGGTCCTTCGATCCTGGTAAAACATTCTTGTTGACTTCTACTCAACACCACAAAAATAATAACTCATTCACTGGGGGTGACATGTTTGTCCTTAGTCGCCAGCAGACATCTCTGTTCTATGTCTATAGTCGCCAGTGTCAGATCAATAGCGTTTGCTCAAGAAGATAGTCGTGTGAATGGTTACGTCCCTATGTATGTACTAATATTGAATGAATCGAAGTATACATGCATGCAAGTCACCAAGTTCAGGTATTGTTCCAGGTACCAGTTCATAATTCCACTGCGAATTAGGGTCGTAAGGTTTAACCAAATTACCTATTGGTGAACGTTCTATAACGTCCGGAGGTCTATCTGTTGATCACCGGTAAAAGCACGACTCGATGGGCTAATTAACTAGATATATCAGTCTTTCAATGCCTTCGAGGTCAGTTTCAAAGGAAAGTAAAGCCAGTATTTGGCTTCATATAATTAAAACATTTCATTCGTCCCTGCTTGTGGCGTTGAGTCTGTCCCGAGGATACCATCAAATTAGTATCCTTTTTGCTTGTGAGGGGTACTTATTTATAACTATTTCACGGAGTTTGTTTCGGATTTCAAAATTGAAATGTTTTAAGACAGTATTAGGCAGATGTGCACTATTTTCATCTGGTGTGCAGCATGTCATTGAACAACTTTATTTAAAGAAAGTCTGTCCCTGATGACTTCAGTGTCGCTCAGATATAAAGTTTTGGTCGATTTCTAATCCGAGTGTTTGATTTAATTGGCTTTTCATCGGCATCATCAAAATCGTGTACTAAGTGATAGTATATTGATACACACATTATATCATTACATATCCTGGACTACCTGTCAGCTATCGCGTGGGATATCTTGGTATATCCCAAAGTGATGTTCAGCTTATGAACATGTGTCGTCAAATAAAATATGTATACTGAAATACCCTGTAAAGCGAAAAACCAATCTTGAACACTATCGACAAGTGCAGAAGATAATAACATAGAGCATAATCAAAAGGGAACACATGGATATGTATGATTTTACTAGATCATCCTAATGGGCTCAGACATTGGTCTCGTCAGATATCATTACCTGCCTGTATCATATCTTATACACAGAAAGTGACCCACCAACCAACCAGTACAGATGCAAAGCTATAACGAGCGTGGTGCTTCTCTTGATTTGTGATAATAATGCAGGCGTTTTAATCATGATCACTGCATAGCACGTCGGTAACATTTTTGTTTGGCCACCTGCACATTAATAACACGATAACAAGCATAACACTATCAAATGGAAATATATGTGAAATGTTTTTCATATGACCATGAACGAATCTACCACTTACGATAATTATGGTAACGATTATATAAATTAATTTTATTCATAGCCTGGAAGAAGAAAAACATTTTAGGTAATCAGTGTCTGGCCTCTGAAAATCATTATTGAACACTATCGAAAATTAGGAAATTAAAAAAATATATATATCTTCTATTGTACGTCAAAGTATTCGTACATATTACCAATTCTTATCGCTTCATATTTTTTCACGAAACACAGCAATTTGGTTTTTATTTTTCATTAGGATTGAAGTATGTCGCAGGCTCGTGAATGCATCATGAATGCGTAATGCACTCTCCGGTCATGCGAAGCAAAGTTGGCCTCCCTAGGGTCACTGCTTGTGTTACAGAAACCTTTCATGATAGTGTCAATGTTCATTGAAATCTGGAACAATAAGTGAACTTGCTGACATAACAACAGCAGTCATGCACTGACTGAACGTGAATAACAATACATGTTTTGTGTCCCGTGGCCAGTAGCGATAAGTCGCCCACAAACTTCGAATGTATACATTCAGTTCCATACTGTTGTAATCATAATAATATCTAGATACATCATGGAAAATCACACACATTCGGTTTGATACGTGAAAGGATATATATTTGTTTTGATTTCCCAGATGTCAGGAGTGACCTGATATTGTTATCTGATTGGTCTTGTCAAGTGTAGCTCCGGGCATGTAGTAACGATCGTGTTTTTTGTAACGAACGTGAGGTTGCCATTTATTAATAGATCTACTACGTGAAAATATAACACAGATATTGCGTTCAGGGTTCATGTTATTCGACAGCATGTACAAAATATAAATACAAAAAATATTGAACAAAATATGTTGCATAGTGTATTGCATAGCTTCTGCAAAGGTTAATCCGATGTCAAGCACAGCTCGAACACATTGTGAAAATTTTGTTTTTTATAGTGAAAACTTTTGTGGAGAAGTACAACTGAATAATGAACTATATATAAGAATTTGTCAAATAAAAGTGTTCCTCTTCAATGTGAAAACACATGTCTGTATTTTGTGTTGATTTGTGTCTGTGATCTTGCCTCAATCTAAAATTATCACAAAAAACATCACACGAAACACACGAAACCTATTGTTTTTCAGAATGATCGAATAAATATTAATAAGTTGAGAGGTTAAGTGTGCCGATAGAATATGTATAATTGATCAAATAGTATGAAAAACAGGAACATATCCATAAATAACACATGCATGACGTCATCAGTGTGAATATTTAACACTAATTCAACACATTTTTCCCTTAGACAGAACTGCCTACACAACTGTAAGTTGCATACAAAGAGACACTGTTATCCATTAGGGGAATAAAATGCATATTCATCAGTTACTCCTCACAAACTTAGCTTATCCAACTATCATATATACCATTGAGATAATAATAATAATCTAATCATTGATAGTAAATAATTACATTGATTATAATGGCCCTATTGTTAGTGGTCAACTGATTCTATTGTTATCGCTGTTAATGAGTTATGTAATCCCTACCGATTCTATCACATAACTGTATCCCCCGAACAAAGTTCGGCGGATATTGTGGATTTGTCTTTGTCACGCCGCCTGTCCACTGCCGCTGTAGAGATTTTCTTGTGAACGCTCTACAGGTAGCAAATCTTAATCGATTCTAATTTTTTTTTATACAGACACATTTTGTGGTAAGGTCCCGAAACCAATCGATTTTGGTTGCCATAGCAACCAAATTGGCCGATTGGCGACACATTTTGTGCTCAAATTAGCTTGTTTAACACACATGGGTTGTGAACGCTCTATGGGTGGGAGTTTTCGATGAATGATGATTGAATCGCACAGGCTCGATGAGACAGACCGTCTCACGAAACCTATTGTTTTTCAGAATGATCGAATAAATATTAATAAGTTGAGAGGTTAAATTATTACGACAATTAAAATACCTATTAAATTTGACATCTGTGATCACTCCAATAACATGTACTATGAAAGCTAATGGCACTGGATTCTTGTTCAGAATGGAGAACTGATGTGTTTTGGTGAAAACAGAACAATATTACCGAATAACTCAACATTGGTTTTTACTACATTGTAGTTAAGTCTATTATTGACCACAATTAAAATAGTTAAAACGAGAAACATTCATTATTGAGCTCAACAAGGTAAAGGTTCTGTCCAGTATTTCACGGGTGTAACCGAATAAGGTAACATTATTTTTACCAGTTAAGTCTATTATAGACCACAATAAAAATAGTTAAGACAAGAAATATTTATTATTGAGCATCTTGAAATGCGGTTTTGGTCAACTTTTACTCTGAGTTTCAGCTTGAAACCAAGTTTGGAACAAATTATTAGGTAAAATCTGATTTATGGAGAAATGTTCAATCTGGCTCAAATTTCGTCATCTTGAAATGCAGCTTAAGTCAACTTTTACTTTGAATTTCAGCTTGATACCAGGTTTGGCATATATTATGAGTTAAAATTTAGCTTATGGTGAAAAGTTCGATCAGACTCCAATGTCGTCATCTTGAAATGCAGCTTTGGTAAACTTTTACTTTGAATTTCAGCTTGAAACCAAGTTTGGCACATATTATGAGTTAAAATTAAACTTATGGTGAAAAGTTCGAACCAGCTCCAATTTTGTCATCTTGAAATGCAGTTTTGGTCAACTTTTACTTCAAATTTCAACTTGGAACCACGTTTGGTACATATTATGAGTCAATATATAACGCATGGTGAAAAGTTCAATCTGGCTCCAATTTCGTCATCTTGAAATGTAGTTTTTGTCAACTTTTACTTTGAATTTCAACTTGGAACCAAATTTGGCACATATCATGAGTTGAAATATAATTTATGGCAAAAAGTTCGATCTAGCTCCAATTTAGTCATCTTGAAATGCAGTTTTTGTCAACTTTTGCTTTGAATTTCAACTTGGAACCAAGTTTATCAAATATTCTGAGTTCAAATATAACTTTAGGTGAAAAGTTTTATTTGGCTGTCATTTCGCTATTTTATCATACATGTCGAAATGGAAATTCATATGCAGTGATTTCAGTGGTGATCTTGAATTTGACCTTCAATAACCTAGAAAAGTTTCACACTTACATTGCATCAGCAATATATTTGGGGCAACAAGGATGATAGGGCTACAGGGGATACACCCAAGCGGTCGTAAGTGACTGGAAGCGTCTAGTTTCTATTGATCTGTTAATGGACCTATAGTTCACTAATCCTATAGCTCTATTGTTCTATCACATAATCCCTATTGTTCTACAACGTGCAGGCGTGCACCTGCTGTCCATGCTCGAACACACGTCGTATCCATACTAAGTGTATCCATGTAAATAAGTCAACGAATGTATGTATCAACCTATTACTGCTGTTAACCAAATTTTGATGATGCCAATAAATAACCTAATATCAAAAACTTTCAGAATAGGAACAAAGCCCAAACAAACATTCATATCTGAAGCCACACTGGCGTCATCAGGGGCAGACAGTGTGTAATTATAGTTGTTTCTACTGTACACCAGCTGAAATTAGTGTACAACTGCCCAACAACTTATCAAAACAATTTAGAAATTCGAAACAAACCCCGTGAAATAGGTGTATGACAAGTACATAAGTACCCAATCACAAGCCAAAAGGCTACTGAGTTGATGGTATCCTCGGGGACAGAATTAACGTCCACCAGCAGTGACACCGGCTCAGTGGAAGAAATGTATGTATCAACCTAATACTGCTGTTAACCAAATTTTGATGATGCCAATAAAAAACCTAATATCAAAAACTTTCAGAATAGAAACAAAGCCCAAACAAACATTCATATCTGAAGCTACACTGGCGTCATCAGGAGCAGACAATGTGTAATTATAGTTTCTACTGTACACCAGCTGGAATTAGTGTACAACTGCCCAACAACTTATCAAAACAATTTAAAAATCCGAAACAAACCTCATACATGAACATGAAGAGAACATCATAACTCGATGGAATCGAGTATCTGACCATAACCCCTTGATGTATTTCCCATGGAGCCTATCAAAATTAGTGACAATGCTTTTTCATTCGAGATTTTGAATTAATCAAATATGAAAGGTCCATGAAAACTGAATTTCACAAAATTTGGAAATAAAAGGCTAAGGACCATTGGTGAGAATAATGAACGTATAGCTTAATACAGAAGTGTTATCAGCAGATCAGATTCTATATTCGAAACCAGAGGTACATGGTCGCTCGATGATATTCATCAGCGTGTAATGGAAAAACTCAGGTTAAAAAATAATTCGAAATCGAAGCACGCACAGAATCTATAAAAACCCCTTCGCTTCTTCAGCTCCTGAGAATATAAAAACCAAACTTGAGTTTTATTGCGCTTATTGATCGCTCTATCCAGATATATCGGTTCCTAAAAAGAACCCACCCAACCCGAAGAATAATAAATACAACTGCACCAATATTAACCGTGTGCGATTAAAATCATGACATGCACTACGACCCTGGCCATAGGGTGGAAGAGGCATATAAAATATGAACAAGTATAACGCCATGTTTTTAGAAAATTAGCCCAAGGGCTAAGATAGGTTACCGGACAATTTTGGTTTCATGCATTGTACGTGACATATGATTTTGAGATTTACCAGTCAAGGTCATCTTTGTGAATCTCAATGTCACCATCAGCTATGCTGCATATGACTTCGTATGTTCACAATACAAACATATAAGTTTTATCAACAAGTATTTCGTGTGTAGAGGCCAATTTCAGATTTTGAGATTCGCCCTTCAAGGTCTTTAAGGTCAAGTTAAAAAAATGTGAAGAAAAAAAAAATGTGCCATTTATACATGACTTTTTTACAGGCTTATACACAATCCTAACCTGTATGTGCAAAAGTTTATGCTTCAGAGGCCACTTTCAAGATTTCAAGTCAGACATTTAGCACTCAAGGTCATCCAAGGTCAAAATCAAGGTCATCATTAGTTGTTCCATATATGACTTCCTATATGTTCATAATGCAAACTGAAGCTCTATCTACATGCATTTCATCTGTAGAGGCAAATTTGGGCATTTTTTCACCCAAAAATGGCTGTTTCGACCTTTCAAGGTCATCAAAGGTCAAATTCAAGGTCCCCTCCCAACTCGCTATATATGACTTCCTATTTGAAAGTGCCAATATCTAAGCTCTATCTTCAAGCGTACTATGAGTACAGTCCTGGCAGCTCCCATTATGAGGGAAAAAAGTGCCGAAAATTTTCCAAGTCCAAATTTTTTTTCGAAGGGTGAAAAAATTTTTTTTGTCTAGAAATGACCCAAAATGAATAGTAACGCGATTTGGGGCAAACAAAATTTTTTTCGCTGACCCGTCAAAAATTCCAAATGGCCGCCACACGGAGACCGGCGATTCAAGGGCAACAAAACTTATAGACATCATAAAGGTACATAAGGGGAATATTTTGAAACAATAATCTCAAAACTGATCACACAGTTTTCGAGAAAAAACAGGCCAGGTGCAAATTTGAGCATTTCTCGACCCAAAAATGGCTGTTTTGACCTTTCAAGGTCATCCAAGGTCAAATTCAAGGTCACCACACAAGTCGCCATATATGACTTTCCATTTGAAAGTGCCAATATCTAAGCTCTATCTTCAAGCGTTCTATGAGTACAGTCCCGGCAGCTCTCATTATGAAGGAAAAAAGTGCCGAAAATTTTCTAAGTCCAAAATTTTCTTCAAAGGGTGAAAAAACATTTTTTGTCTAGAAATGACCCAAAATGGATAGTAACGTGATTTGGGACCAAAAAATTTTTTTTCGCCGACCCGTCAAAAATTCAAAATGGCCGCCACACGGAGACCGGCGATTCAAGGGCAACAAAACTTATACACATCATAAAAGTACATAAGGGGAATCTTTTGCAACAAAAATCTCAAAACTGATCAGACAGTTTTTGAGAAAATGGCCGCCAAAGTCCAAAATTGGCCATTTTTCGTCAAAAATGGCCGCCATTTTGAGAAAAATGCGAAAATCAAAAAACTAAAAAAAGCCCCCTCTTGAAATATTTTTAGGCAACTTTGTGCAAAATTTCAGGAAAATCCGCCTGTAAACTTTAAAGATAAAAATGTGGACGGACGACGGACGACGGACGACGGACGACGGACGGACGCAACGCGACGGCAATAGGTTATCGGACCATAGGTCCGGTAACCTAAAAAACATGGCAGAAAACCCGGCCCTTTTATGTGTGCATGTTTTCCATGGACTCACAATGCTGATTGTCGAGTTCACATTGTAAGAAGTTATCCCATAAAACCTGGTTGAACAGCTTATTTCCATATGAATAAGTCGCACCAATATTAGTAAGGTGCGGTATTCGACTTTCACCATGGTGATCTAACCCCCTCATTGGCTAGATAGGCCCCTAGCACCAACTCAAATATACTATAGCTCACTAATGTGCTCAAACCGCACCTTAAACACTAAATGAATGTCATTTAATCCGTCTGTCACCTTTTTAATCCTTATTGAATTTAGAGGAAGGCGCAGTGTATGATACTTGGGCCCAGTTGATATAGAAAGTCAGACAATCAGTCACATCAAAGTAACTGATGCGGGAAATTGTGTACGTCCTCAGCCAAGTTATCTCCCCAAGTCTGTTTAGATGTACCGTATCCTTGTGGTTATGGACCTGTATTGATTTCCTTATATGGTCAAAATGAGGCATCAAAGTACTATATTATTTAAAAACTCCCAGTTTCTCCTCCAAATGCACATGTATCACTTTAAAATGTCTCTGTTTTGGTTTGTATAGTGGTATTATGGGTATTCCTCTATGTACATGTGAATTTTCATGTTGATTGGAGCTGTTACTGTGCGCATGAATACATATAACTATATAAACAAACCGGCCCTTTCTGGGAGTTTGCTTTCTGAGGAATTCGCCAGGTGTCAGCAGCTAACAGTCAAATGCTTGTAGCGTTTGATCTATTCCAACAACATGTGCTGATTTTTTAATATTTTGTAAGTTATATATATTGCTTCAACATACTGAAATTTTATGAAAATTGAAACATTTTGAAAGTGATTTCTCTCATAAAACGTTATAATGGAGTTAAATGGCAATCCTATATGTGTTCGTATACCTAAACCGAGGACATGGAATTTTGTGTATTATAGATTTTTAGCAGGTTTAGTGGCATTTCTTTAATTTGTGTGTGGATAGTGTGCAGTATTCATGAATTTTTCACCATTGCAACCATAATTTTCGTTCACGTGGATTTTTATTACATATGTAGGATTATATCTACATGCTAATAGCGGCGGTGTTTATCCCCCCCCCCCCCCGAATGCTAAAGACATGGAGTTAGTGCCTTTTTATTTTTTTTATTTTCATATAGTAATCAATATTTCAAATCACTGTAAAATATTATACACTTTCACTGAGGACTACTGGACTCAGACACAGCCTAACCGAAAAAGGTGTCGAAATGGCCACCAAAAATTGAACGGTGGATAATACTAGGTGTCTCTGAAATTCGTCACCATAACCTATATAGTCGATCATAAATAAGCTAGGTTAGGCATTGCAGAATGCATTTGGTATATTATTTGCAATTTTGGCACCATATCTGGTCAAGTACGCACTTTTCCGATTTTTTTACCATATTTTTTTTTCGATATTGCCGTAGAACCACATTTTTGACCCCATATGTGTCTCTTGCCGTTTGATCGATTGCAGTCCATCATATAAATGTGTTTTATAAATAAATTTCATACAGCACATAAATGAGTCCCCTGTACAAGGCACCTATATGACCTAATGTCGGTGATCTCTGGCTTACAGAAACCATATTTTCAACAAATTGTCTACGTTTTTGTGTTTTATCAAGATTAAAACCTTGGAATTTTTGCTTAATTTAGAAATATACTATATTGAGAGTGTGGTGGTAGCATTTTGTGACATTTGAATACTATTGGTGTAGACAGCAGTATGGTAGAAAGTGTTGGGTGCTAAGCAGCGGGGTAGGACTACCAACTCTTTTAAAATTTTGACATATTTAGTCCAAGGGGAATCAAACTGATGGTAATATATGGGTGAATAATACATTTATCTGAAACAAACCCCAAATTGTCCTTGAGCATGTTTGATCGGGCGTCAAATCAAAATTTCCAAAGAAAATCTCACTTTTTTGTTCAAAATATTTCCTTTCTTAAGTGCAAAAATCACTGTTTTATTTCTTCTCTACAAGTCTTCCCTTTTCACATAAGAGCTCAATAATTGGGGATTATCACCTCTGTATGTGGGGTGTTATAATTGTAAAGTGTGAAGAAAATTGCCATTATTAAGGTTATGGACCTGTATTGATTTCCTTATATGGTCAAAATGAGGCATCAAAGTACTATATTATTTAAAAACTCCCAGTTTCTCCTCCAAATGCACATGTATCACTTTAAAATGTCTCTGTTTTGGTTTGTATAGTGGTATTATGGGTATTCCTCTATGTACATGTGAATTTTCATGTTGATTGGAGCTGTTACTGTGCGCATGAATACATATAACTATATAAACAAACCGGCCCTTTCTGGGAGTTTGCTTTCTGAGGAATTCGCCAGGTGTCAGCAGCTAACAGTCAAATGCTTGTAGCGTTTGATCTATTCCAACAACATGTGCTGATTTTTTAATATTTTGTAAGTTATATATATTGCTTCAACATACTGAAATTTTATGAAAATTGAAACATTTTGAAAGTGATTTCTCTCATAAAACGTTATAATGGAGTTAAATGGCAATCCTATATGTGTTCGTATACCTAAACCGAGGACATGGAATTTTGTGTATTATAGATTTTTAGCAGGTTTAGTGGCATTTCTTTAATTTGTGTGTGGATAGTGTGCAGTATTCATGAATTTTTCACCATTGCAACCATAATTTTCGTTCACGTGGATTTTTATTACATATGTAGGATTATATCTACATGCTAATAGCGGCGGTGTTTATCCCCCCCCCCGAATGCTAAAGACATGGAGTTAGTGCCTTTTTATTTTTTTTATTTTCATATAGTAATCAATATTTCAAATCACTGTAAAATATTATACACTTTCACTGAGGACTACTGGACTCAGACACAGCCTAACCGAAAAAGGTGTCGAAATGGCCACCAAAAATTGAACGGTGGATAATACTAGGTGTCTCTGAAATTCGTCACCATAACCTATATAGTCGATCATAAATAAGCTAGGTTAGGCATTGCAGAATGCATTTGGTATATTATTTGCAATTTTGGCACCATATCTGGTCAAGTACGCACTTTTCCGATTTTTTTACCATATTTTTTTTTCGATATTGCCGTAGAACCACATTTTTGACCCCATATGTGTCTCTTGCCGTTTGATCGATTGCAGTCCATCATATAAATGTGTTTTATAAATAAATTTCATACAGCACATAAATGAGTCCCCTGTACAAGGCACCTATATGACCTAATGTCGGTGATCTCTGGCTTACAGAAACCATATTTTCAACAAATTGTCTACGTTTTTGTGTTTTATCAAGATTAAAACCTTGGAATTTTTGCTTAATTTAGAAATATACTATATTGAGAGTGTGGTGGTAGCATTTTGTGACATTTGAATACTATTGGTGTAGACAGCAGTATGGTAGAAAGTGTTGGGTGCTAAGCAGCGGGGTAGGACTACCAACTCTTTTAAAATTTTGACATATTTAGTCCAAGGGGAATCAAACTGATGGTAATATATGGGTGAATAATACATTTATCTGAAACAAACCCCAAATTGTCCTTGAGCATGTTTGATCGGGCGTCAAATCAAAATTTCCAAAGAAAATCTCACTTTTTTGTTCAAAATATTTCCTTTCTTAACTGCAAAAATCACTGTTTTATTTCTTCTCTACAAGTCTTCCCTTTTCACATAAGAGCTCAATAATTGGGGATTATCACCTCTGTATGTGGGGTGTTATAATTGTAAAGTGTGAAGAAAATTGCCATTATTAAGGTTATGGACCTGTATTGATTTCCTTATATGGTCAAAATGAGGCATCAAAGTACTATATTATTTAAAAACTCCCAGTTTCTCCTCCAAATGCACATGTATCACTTTAAAATGTCTCTGTTTTGGTTTGTATAGTGGTATTATGGGTATTCCTCTATGTACATGTGAATTTTCATGTTGATTGGAGCTGTTACTGTGCGCATGAATACATATAACTATATAAACAAACCGGCCCTTTCTGGGAGTTTGCTTTCTGAGGAATTCGCCAGGTGTCAGCAGCTAACAGTCAAATGCTTGTAGCGTTTGATCTATTCCAACAACATGTGCTGATTTTTTAATATTTTGTAAGTTATATATATTGCTTCAACATACTGAAATTTTATGAAAATTGAAACATTTTGAAAGTGATTTCTCTCATAAAACGTTATAATGGAGTTAAATGGCAATCCTATATGTGTTCGTATACCTAAACCGAGGACATGGAATTTTGTGTATTATAGATTTTTAGCAGGTTTAGTGGCATTTCTTTAATTTGTGTGTGGATAGTGTGCAGTATTCATGAATTTTTCACCATTGCAACCATAATTTTCGTTCACGTGGATTTTTATTACATATGTAGGATTATATCTACATGCTAATAGCGGCGGTGTTTATCCCCCCCCCCCCGAATGCTAAAGACATGGAGTTAGTGCCTTTTTATTTTTTTTATTTTCATATAGTAATCAATATTTCAAATCACTGTAAAATATTATACACTTTCACTGAGGACTACTGGACTCAGACACAGCCTAACCGAAAAAGGTGTCGAAATGGCCACCAAAAATTGAACGGTGGATAATACTAGGTGTCTCTGAAATTCGTCACCATAACCTATATAGTCGATCATAAATAAGCTAGGTTAGGCATTGCAGAATGCATTTGGTATATTATTTGCAATTTTGGCACCATATCTGGTCAAGTACGCACTTTTCCGATTTTTTTACCATATTTTTTTTTCGATATTGCCGTAGAACCACATTTTTGACCCCATATGTGTCTCTTGCCGTTTGATCGATTGCAGTCCATCATATAAATGTGTTTTATAAATAAATTTCATACAGCACATAAATGAGTCCCCTGTACAAGGCACCTATATGACCTAATGTCGGTGATCTCTGGCTTACAGAAACCATATTTTCAACAAATTGTCTACGTTTTTGTGTTTTATCAAGATTAAAACCTTGGAATTTTTGCTTAATTTAGAAATATACTATATTGAGAGTGTGGTGGTAGCATTTTGTGACATTTGAATACTATTGGTGTAGACAGCAGTATGGTAGAAAGTGTTGGGTGCTAAGCAGCGGGGTAGGACTACCAACTCTTTTAAAATTTTGACATATTTAGTCCAAGGGGAATCAAACTGATGGTAATATATGGGTGAATAATACATTTATCTGAAACAAACCCCAAATTGTCCTTGAGCATGTTTGATCGGGCGTCAAATCAAAATTTCCAAAGAAAATCTCACTTTTTTGTTCAAAATATTTCCTTTCTTAAGTGCAAAAATCACTGTTTTATTTCTTCTCTACAAGTCTTCCCTTTTCACATAAGAGCTCAATAATTGGGGATTATCACCTCTGTATGTGGGGTGTTATAATTGTAAAGTGTGAAGAAAATTGCCATTATTAAGGTTATGGACCTGTATTGATTTCCTTATATGGTCAAAATGAGGCATCAAAGTACTATATTATTTAAAAACTCCCAGTTTCTCCTCCAAATGCACATGTATCACTTTAAAATGTCTCTGTTTTGGTTTGTATAGTGGTATTATGGGTATTCCTCTATGTACATGTGAATTTTCATGTTGATTGGAGCTGTTACTGTGCGCATGAATACATATAAACAAACCGGCCCTTTCTGGGAGTTTGCTTTCTGAGGAATTCGCCAGGTGTCAGCAGCTAACAGTCAAATGCTTGTAGCGTTTGATCTATTCCAACAACATGTGCTGATTTTTTAATATTTTGTAAGTTATATATATTGCTTCAACATACTGAAATTTTATGAAAATTGAAACATTTTGAAAGTGATTTCTCTCATAAAACGTTATAATGGAGTTAAATGGCAATCCTATATGTGTTCGTATACCTTGTCAGATCGCCAGTGCCGTCGGCTGCTCTGTTAAAATCATCCTACTGAATTCCAGTTCCATAAGTCGCCCCATAATCTACCTTCTAGTTTAACATGCCGCATTACCAATATCCTGTAAACATCACTATAGGTACACACAAGGCTCCTTTATTTAACACTTTCCACAATCAGGTCTAACCCCTTCCCGAAGATATGCAAGAAAATATCGATAGGACATAACAGCCTATCATGAATGATAAAACAATTTTCACTCCCTTTAAATATTCATAAACAGGTGGCAGGATTTGATATACGTGCAGGCCTATTACAATGAATAAATATGTAGTTCCTGCACACTAGGCCCCTAGCTGGGCATATATACAAAATTGAGACTGAAATTTAACATTGGGGTAGATTGGCAGCTTTTTCAATTCTCGAGTAGAGATCTGAAATTCTGCAAGAATTTGCCGTTTGACACCCAGATGAAGTATGCCACGTTACCATTTAACATCGCAATAATATCAGTGAAAACGATGTAATTGAGTCAGTAAAATCAAATTGTACATATACAGTACAATTCACAGAATACAGCGAAGCCCGCAAAATAGCGCGCAACGTATGTCCAAGGTGGAATCGCTCGCTATCCGTTCAACTTACCACGAATATAGTAGTCGGGCTAACAGGCGTCAGGCCGGACAAATAGCCGTAGATGTTTAGGACGTGTATTCCCCTCCCTGTATGATGTTTCGAGCGGTAGGGGGGAGGTGAGGGGGGGGGGGCTCATTCAGGAGTTGCATATATGCGGGCAGTCGAGCCATTGAAGCCAGAGTGTACACTCTCTGGCAGTCCAAACGATGCGGAGCTCCGCTCTGAATGTTAGGGACCTACTCTGCCTACACTCTGCCTAGATTCATAGATCACATACACATACACATGCACATGCGCTGCGACAAATAGTCCCTGGTCGTCTCGAGAGAAATAGCTTGATAAGCTCAGCATAATCGAAATAATTCGGAATGAGTATTTTAAACTATTGTCTAAAATGCTCAAAAGTAATTCGTCCTTGTCAACCCCTGCAATACAACATATTTCTGGTGGTTACTTCTTGGCGTAGTATTATAAGTAATTACAGTAATTATAACCACACAATTGGAGCGGTCATACTTTGTGAGTTCTAAGATAACTGGCAGGAAAATCGGAAATTGCACTTGCGCATTCGACATGCAATCTAATTTAAAACATTAGTTTCCATTGCCATATGATGATTGTTGTTTCAACATTATTATTAGCAGTGTTTTTGTATCAGCTTAACAGAATATATCGGCTTCTATTTCAAATTCGCGAAACCAACACCAGTGTATGCTGAATGTGAGAGAGTCGTATGGAGAAGTCGGAAGAAGGAAATACATAGGGTGAGGTCAACGACAATCACATATGTAAGTTTTCACTGTATTCACTTACACGTACTCTACTGAATTAAATGCAACTTAATGAGTTCACATTCCTCAGGTAGATTTTACTCAGTAATTTCTGGTAGACTCAGAGAGCAACTCGTTTTGGGTTGAGACAAGAAAATCATCATTTATTAAACTTAAGACGGCAATATATATACACGGCATCCCCTTGGTCCCAAGGCGGTGGCGCACACCTCCAAAGGGACCAAGGCCTCCGAGGGTCCAATCAGGACGTCCGCTCGGCCCTGGGGGCCGGTCACGGCGTGAGTGGATGGCCTCATCACGGGTCAGCAATCAGTCTGCCACCGACACTAGGCCGGTGGCTTCCACACACACACACACCACAGGTACATAGTTTAATTCAAGGGTTTGAATGAAATAATTCGAATTACTTATTTAAATTGCAATCAAAAGGTTTATTGATGTAGTCATTAATTTGGGTATTGTCTTTGGGGTTCTTGTTATCGCCGGTATCTTGTATGGTGTAATAACAGTCCGTTTGATGTGACACGGCTTAATCCTTTGTGTCCTGTCCTGGGGTTCCGCGCGGCTGATTAGGATTTATCTTGTGTGTTTATCTAGCTGTTGTCGTCGTCCGAGGGGTGCTTGCGTAACGTCCGTAGTCCTTGCGATAACGTCTGCGTGATGATAAGGTGTTGGCACGATGGCAGGCGTGGTCACAGTCACGGTCTTGGGGGGTGGTCTCCCCTGGCACATCAGATCTGTAATTAATTAGAAACATGGTTCAGTAAAAGATTTTATGTTTAATTTTAATTTCAAATATGCTGAAGTACTAGGTTATTTACCTGTGGCGTGGTGGGTTGGATCTTACCGTTGGGGAGGGCAAAATTCCAATTCTTACACACGCCCTCCCCATAAAAGAGAAAATTGCTGAGGAATTTTCGTCACCTGAAAATATACTTTATGGAAAAGAATGAATTTTGCCTGTTTTATGCTCGGTTTGCCATGTCAGCCCACGGGTTCGGCTGGGACGGCCCAGCTGTGGGCTCGGTGTGCATGGGCATCTCTGGTTCCTCAGCATCGGTGTTGGGGCGTGAGCGCTTGCGTTTGATTCCTCGGCGGCGGGCGGCTGTAAACGGACGGCGGAGGAGGGAGGCGCAGGATGGAGTGTGGAGTGTCTTGCAGTGTAACAGGAGGGATATGATAACGAGGCCCAGGATGACGAGGGTAGTCCAAGGAGAGGAGAAGTGTGGGGATAAGACGAGGGGAGGGTTGTCGTCTGCGGGAGGGAGCTTCAAGGTATGGAGTGTATAGGTGGCGATTGGCCCAAGGGGGGTGACGTTAAGGGAGGGGAGCTGCAGTTTTGGGATAGGCAGTGCTGGCAGGGTAGACAGGTTAAATGTGGGAATGGTTATGGGGCGGACGGGAATGGAGATATTCACAGTTTTTGAGATTATACCATTGATTGACCATCCGTCTCCTACAAGACGGCAGGCAGGCGCTAGCGGGAACAAGTGGGCTCCGGCGGTCAGGTGGGCACGTCGCTCTGGTTTGCTTGTACAAAGTAGAGAATAATCGGATCCATTAGATATAATAATGTAAGTTCCGGGCGTTAGTTCGTGTGCTATTGCTTTAGTGTTGTTGCTATGTGAAAGTTTGATGGCGCAGTGTTGGCGGAGAGTCGTGTCGTGTGTGAGGATGCCACGGGGGCACGGAAACTGAGGGCGGTTGTAGATCGGTCCGGTGCGGCATATTGCTGGGTTGCGTCCTTGGCACAGATTGGGAGAAAAGATTCCACCAGTCTGGGTGTGGATGGCCACGTGCTGGGCGACGTCTAACTGTGCATATATGCCGGCGTTACCTGTGGGAATGGGCCATGTTTGAAGGTTGTAGCGTAGGTATGGCGTGTTGTCGGAAAAGGGAAGTTCGGCACGGAATACGAGGTTGTTGTGATCTTCCCATAAGGCGTCTACGGTGACGTGTTCGTAATACCACGTGTCTTGGGGTGCATACAGACCTGCGTGCCGGGCGCTGTTGATGATGCGGCGCAGCTCGTTAAGGGGTAATATGTCCTCAGTGAGTGCGCCTGCTTCTAACGATGCCCGCTGTCTCCGGTATTGATCCACCCGACGGAGCCACTGATAGTGAACGGCCTCTACCGCGGACAACATAGCGTTTATACTTACTCGTGCTGTGAGAGCATTGATCATTTGGATATCCCCGACGATTGATGTCCGGAGGTTAGCAACGTCGCGGCGCAGTTGTCAGGCGAATTCCTCGAGCTGATTGATGTGTTGTCGGTGGTGGGCCATTTGGTCGTGGGTCTGATTCACTACGGAGATTAGGTCATTGAAGGCGTGGTATACTCGCGAATTGCTTTGACGTGTCTGCGCCAGGTGAACCTGTAATTCTCTGACCTGTTCTTCTGTGGCGACCCCGAATAGACGGCTGAGACCCCAGCCAACGACGTTTATGAGGCCGCGCCTCTGGCGGTGTGGCGTTGTGGCTGTTTGGGTGCCGGCAATCGTCTCCTCGATCTCCTGTATCCGGGTGTTCCACAGGTTGCGTAATGGCAGCAGTTGATTTACGTGCGCTTTAGTTTCGGGAATTAGTCGCTTGAGGTCCTGTAGCCGGTATATGAGGTCGGGCTCCATGGTCGGAATGGAAATGGTGACTAGCACCGTCCAAGTAGTGATGTGGGCGCGGGTTGTTTCACCTCCGGTGATTAGAAGCCCGTCCGGTAATGGTGTCGGTTGGTTCTGTTGTGGTGGGTCTGCTGGGGATGTTAGAGTCGTGTGCAGGTACACGAACAACAGCAGTGCGGTGGTGTTGCCGAGATTGCATCGCATCTTGGTTTTTTTCTGTCGGAGTCAGGAGTGGTTGCTAGACGTTTCCTGAAGTGTCTGACAACTGGGTCAGCTTGATCGCCGGTTATGTACAGTTCGGTTGCCGCGCGTTCTGCACGTGACGTGAGCCGCCGTCGCCTAATTGGTTGCTCACGCCTGGGTGGGGAAGGGTTGTAACTGTTGGGTGGTTGGGCGCTTGGGGTCCGGGGGGTGTGCGCGTGGTTGGTTGGGTGCTGCGGTCTGTGGGCGGGTGGTGGCAGTGTAGGTATTGGGGAGGGAGGGGGTAGGTCGAGTATCTCGTCATTGGCAAGCTCACTATCGTTATCGCTGTCTGAGGGTAGTTGAGGGCCATTATCACCGGTCGCTCATTGGATAATGGGGATAGCGGGGTTGTCTTGGGGTGGCTCCTGCACGATTATTGGGCGCTGGTTTTGTGGGCGGCGTTTGCGGGGTCGGGGATTGCATTCGTCCCAGAAGATGTTGGGGTCGACCAATACCACTTTTTCCCGGTTGACTACTTTTGTTTTCCCGGTTTGTTGTTGCCTGAGGTGGACAACCGGGCCGCTAACACGGGTTACTTCATAATGTGGGTCCCACCGTGATGTTAGGGCATCACGTGCTTCGGCCTTGAGGACCACTGTGTCACCGGGTGTCAGGTTTTTGGTGTTTGCTTTTTGTAGCAGTCGTTGGTGATTGGCTAAGCGACTGGTGGCTGTGTTCTGTCGTGCGATGCGCAGGGACTGGGCAAGGTTGTGGAGACGGTCCCCAAAGGTGTTATCATTGTCTAAGCGTAGTAGCGGTGATAGGGGCATGCGCGATTTTCGGCCATACAAGAGAAAAAATGGCGTGAAGCCGGTGGTTGTGGAGACTGCATTACGGTATGATAGGAGAGCGTCGGCCAATTTAGTTTCCCACTGTTCTGTATTGTTGTCGACTAGTTTTTGCAGGAGTTCCTTGAGTGTGCGGTTAAAGCGTTCCGTTTTGCCATTACTTTGGGGATGAAAGCTCGTTGTAGTGCGGTGTTCGATGCCTAGCTGGTGCAGATACCGTCGAAATTCGGTGTTATTGAACTCGCCCCCACAGTCAGATATCAACACCTCGGGGGTCCCGTGGGTGGGTAGAAAGTGATTTGCAAACGCCTCCCATACACCCCGGTTTGTCTTGTCTTTTAGTGGATATACTTCTACCCACCCAGTGCAGTGGTCAATCATGGTGAGAGCGTATCTGTTGCTATTGGTTGACTGTATGAGTGGACCGATTAGATCCATGGAGCAGATTTGCATGGGGTAATAGGCAGTTTCCATTAAGCCCGGGGGTGCGCGCTGAGGGTGTCGGTTATGGACCAGACAGATGGGACATTTACGTACATGTTGGGCAACGTTTTTATGCATTTTGGGCCACACATAAGCGTCTGTGAGTCGACGGAGGGTTTTCCATGAGGCCATGTGTCCAACCTCCCGGTGTGCGCGGTTAATGGCTGGTGGTTGGTGGTCGGCTGGAAGCACTAGACGGGGGTAGATAGACGCTGTAGGGTAGGGCGGGGCCATGCTGTACAGATTGCCGTGGATAATCTCATATGTGTCATCATCTTCGTCTTGTGCCTGTGCCCACAGGATGGGGAACTCGTTTTGTTGTTGTGTTGCGATGGTTGAGAGATCCAGGCCGTCGTACATGGATACGTCATGGGGGTGTTGGTCAGTTACATGGTGTGGGAGTATGTAATCTGCGGTGTCTATGATGTCAACGTGGGCTGGGTCTGGGTGATGGATGCGACTTAGCATGTCTGCTCTGATATTATTGGAACCTTTCCTGTATTCGATTTTAACGGCGTATTCTGCGAGAAGTACGGCCCAACGTTGTAGTTTCGTGTTATTTAATTGTTTCGTGAAAAGACATTTTAGGGGTTTATGGTCGGTGAATGCTGTGACTTGAGATCCAGCTAGGTAGCAGTGTAGTTTTTGGAGGGCATAGATAAGAGCCAATGCTTCCTTTTCAATCGTTGGCCAGCGGCGTTGTGTGGATGATAGGGCGTGGGAAATGTATTGAATAACTCGTTCTACTCCGTTATCATCGTCTTGTACTAATATAGCGCCGATACACTTGTCGCTGGCGTCGGTATAGAGCTTGTACGGTCTGTCAGTGCGTGGTGGGGCCATGACGGGGGCGGATGTGAGCATTTGTTTAAGAGTGTTGAATGCTGTCTGTCGTTCAGGGGTCCATTGGAATTTCACGTGTTTTCTCGTGAGCTCTGTAAGGGGTTCAGCTATTTCGGCGTAATTGTGGAGGCAGGATCTGTAGAAGTTAGCGAGGCCCAGAAATGACCGAGCTCCTTTGAGGGTGGTGGGGGGAGGCATGTCGCATATAGCGCGTGTTTTTTCAGGGTCTGTACGTTTGCCGTTGGTGCCAATGATGTACCCTAGGAGTTTGACTTCTGAGAGGCCGAAATTGCATTTAGAGGGTTTAAGGCGCAGGTTTGCTTCACGCAGGCGTTCGAAAATTAATTTGAGGTGGTGGGCGTGTTCTTGTGGGTCTTTGCTGAACACGACCAAATCGTTGACGTATATGTAGCAAAACGAACCGATGTAATCTCGAAGGATACAGTCGAGTGCTCGCTGAAAAAATGACGGTGCGTTGGTCAAACCGAATGGGACGCGTTTAAATTGGTAAAGGCCACGGTGACAGCGGAATGCGGTTTTGGGGCGGTCCGTTTCTGCTACGGGGAACTGGTGGTACCCAGATTTGAAGGTATATGAACACATATAGGATTGCCATTTAACTCCATTATAACGTTTTATGAGAGAAATCACTTTCAAAATGTTTCAATTTTCATAAAATTTCAGTATGTTGAAGCAATATATATAACTTACAAAATATTAAAAAATCAGCACATGTTGTTGGAATAGATCAAACGCTACAAGCATTTGACTGTTAGCTGCTGACACCTGGCGAATTCCTCAGAAAGCAAACTCCCAGAAAGGGCCGGTTTGTTTATATGTATTCATGCGCACAGTAACAGCTCCAATCAACATGAAAATTCACATGTACATAGAGGAATACCCATAATACCACTATACAAACCAAAACAGAGACATTTTAAAGTGATACATGTGCATTTGGAGGAGAAACTGGGAGTTTTTAAATAATATAGTACTTTGATGCCTCATTTTGACCATATAAGGAAATCAATACAGGTCCATAACCTTAATAATGGCAATTTTCTTCACACTTTACAATTATAACACCCCACATACAGAGGTGATAATCCCCAATTATTGAGCTCTTATGTGAAAAGGGAAGACTTGTAGAGAAGAAATAAAACAGTGATTTTTGCACTTAAGAAAGGAAATATTTTGAACAAAAAAGTGAGATTTTCTTTGGAAATTTTGATTTGACGCCCGATCAAACATGCTCAAGGACAATTTGGGGTTTGTTTCAGATAAATGTATTATTCACCCATATATTACCATCAGTTTGATTCCCCTTGGACTAAATATGTCAAAATTTTAAAAGAGTTGGTAGTCCTACCCCGCTGCTTAGCACCAAACACTTTCTACCATACTGCTGTCTACACCAATAGTATTCAAATGTCGCAAAATGCTACCACCACACTCTCAATATAGTATATTTCTAAATTAAGCAAAAATTCCAAGGTTTTAATCTTGACAAAACACAAAAACGTAGACAATTTGTTGAAAATATGGTTTCTGTAAGCCAGAGATCACCGACATTAGGTCACATAGGTGCCTTGTACAGGGGACTAATTTATGTGCTGTATGAAATTTATTTATAAAACACATTTATATGATGGACTGCAATCGATCAAACGGCAAGAGACACATATGGGGTCAAAAATGTGGTTCTACGGCAATATCGAAAAAAAAATATGGTAAAAAAATCGGAAAAATGCGTACTTGACCAGATATGGTGCCAAAATTGCAAATAATATACCAAATGCATTCTGCAATGCCTAACCTAGCTTATTTATGATCGACTATATAGGTTGTGGTGATGAATTTCAGAGACACCTAGTATTATCCACCGTTCAATTTTTGGTGGCCATTTCGACACCTTTTTCGGTTAGGCTGTGTCTGAGTTGAGTAGTCCTCAGTGAAAGTGTATAATATTTCACAGTGATTTGAAATATTGGTTACTATATGAAAATAAAGAAAATAAAAAAGGCACTAACTCCATGTCTTTAGCATTCAAGGGGGGGGGGGGGGGGGGGGATAAACACCGCCGCTATTAGCATGTAGATATAATCCTACATATGTAATAAAAATCCACGTGAACGAAAACTATGGTTGCAATGGTGAAAAATTCATGAATACCGCACACTATCCACACACAAATTAAAGAAATGCCACAAAACCTGCTAAAAATCTATAATACACAAAATTCCATGTCCTCGGTTTAAATAATGGCAATTTTCTTCACATTTTACAATTATAACACCCCACATACAGAGGTAATAATCCCCAATTATTGAGCTCTTATGTGTAAAGGGAAGACTTGTAGAGAAGAAATAAAACAGTGATTTTTGCACTTAAGAAAGGAAATATTTTGAACAAAAAAGTGAGATTTTCTTTGGAAATTTTGATTTGACGCCCGATCAAACATGCTCAAGGACAATTTGGGGTTTGTTTCAGATAAATGTATTATTCACCCATATATTACCATCAGTTTGATTCCCCTTGGACTAAATATGTCAAAATTTTAAAAGAGTTGGTAGTCCTACCCTGCTGCTTAGCACCAAACACTTTCTACCATACTCCTGTCTACACCAATAGTATTCAAATGTCGCAAAATGCTACCACCACACTCTCAATATAGTGTAACGGACAAGTGCTACACAATAGTTAAATGCATGTGTTGATTTATGGAGGGTGTGTGGGTTTTGGCTTCTCTGACATATATTCAAATATTAATTCTTCAATCAATGCGTATTCATGAAGTTGTCATCAAATTGTAAGCGCTTCCAATCTATCTGAGCATTTCCGTATTTCCAAGTTTTCCAAGCGATTCTGTGTTTCCAAGTTTTCCGAGCGTTTCTGTGTTCCGAAGTTTCCCGAGCGATTCCGATTTTTGTCAGGACAGTACACATATGTTTGTGAAAACTTCTCTATTACTATTACTCATGCAAGTTCATGTTTCCAGGTTCATTATCACCTGAATTTCTATGTGATGTAGATGTGTTCAGGTTCACTATCACCTGAATTGGCAGATATAATATTCAAACAATTTCCCGACTAATATGGAGAAAACAGTGTGAAGATGAAATTCAACAAATTCTTTATTTCATAACTCATTTTTGTACACTGTACCACAGGTTAGTACGAATTTGATGAATTAAACATCGGCGAACTGGCTGGCCAATAATGTGTATTTACAGATGACAAACTAGGGATCATTATCACCCTAAGTACTACCCCATTTCATTGGATTTTAACTTCATTTAGGGATCATTATCACCCTACATTATGATTATATTTACTTGGAAATTCCTTGTCAATATTTCTAAACGTTAGAATCAGAAAACCCGAGCATTTCTACAAAATCCGAGCAAACCCGAGCAATCCGAGCAATCCGAGCAATCCGAGCAATTACATATTCCGGAACTTTTAAGGTGAAATATTTATTGAAAAACTCATATTTACTTTGGCTAGGCTCAAGATATGCCAGGAAATGAAGTTAATTCAGGAGTTTTTGAAGAATTCTCAAAATCTGGAGATGTGCACTCTAGGATCGCTATCACCCAGAGTGAAGTGCTTGGATTTCTCAGGTTCTTATATAGGCCAGGGCGGCAGTAAACAGAATGATATCCGTCCGCCATAAAAAAATAGTACACAGGCTGCATGCCTCAATACCCCTAACAATATGAGCTAAGCTGCCAGATATACATCAAATCTGGTATAATTTACCGTTTTAAATCAAAAACGGTCTTTGACACACTGATATGATTCCTATCACAAATAGTTACAATGTCAGGTGATTTCCACCTAAAGAATTACTACGCCATGGAGACGCTATGAAGTGAATATTGTAAAACTGCTTGAAATACAATCTGTGGACGAAATCCAAACAATTCCTGTGTATAAGCAGCTGAATAACAATTTATTCCTATTTATCAGAATTATTGGCTGGGTTTAAAGATCGAATATAACGATCACTTGGATGCGCCAATTCGAAAGTGGCGCTGTCTAAAATCCGGAAATACAGTGGTTGTGGACACTCCTCTGTCAGATCACAACACGTGCTGACGTGAAAACTGTTGTATTTTGATGCGACTTTCAATAAATACGTGTCAATATGATGTGCTATCAACTTGAAACTTGTAGCGAGTGGAAACTAGACATCATAGATACAAATTCCTATGCGAAGTGGACTTGACACGTTGGTTGTGGTGAAATAACAGAGTTGAATCATCCGTCACTTGTCAATTCCAATACGATGTACTGGTGTTTACAATTGATTTGATGGTAAAATCTTTACAGTGAGGTCGTAGACCTTGTAGTTAAGGTTATTCAAGTACAGTTAAATGTAGATAATTCCCCAGTCCCGAATATAACTTGTCCAAATGATGCGTGAATAATGCGTGAAAATAAAAGGGGGATACATCTGTCAGTCCGTCGATGCTTGTGGTCCTACGTCATAAATGATGCTAGTCCGTCCAGGGAAGTTTATAACTGTAATAAAATAGGCTTTCCGTTTCATTACCCTCCGTCTTAATGTTAGAAGTCCCTTCAACATTGAAGACCAACTCATTTACAAAGCAAAATAGGTGAACTCTTAAATATTCCGAAACTTGTGACAAATGCAACAAAAGTTTTCCTCTCCATAGTTACTCTTGAAATCTAGTGACGACGTCCCAACCCTCTGTAATGTCCGTTGTATGTAAAATGTCGTCTCTCGTCCTGTGTCTGCGTCCTTTGTCTGTCCCAGTCTTTATCGAAATTTCGTCTTTGGTAGTTTGAGGGTCGTGGGTCTGGTCGGTCCTCGTAGGCGTTCGTCCTGTCGATAGGTATGAGGGTAAGTGGTTCTTGTGCTGTTGGTGTTGAGGTGTGTGGTGATTGTTTTCTTAGTTGTTCTGTTAAGTCTTTTACGTTGTTGGCTAGTTCCTGGAGAGTGCGGGTGTTGTTTTCAAGTGATTGTCTGAGGCTGTTGTCTTGATTTGCACGATCTCGAATTGTCTGATTTAATTCAAAGAGGTGTTTTGATGTCTGAGTCAGTGTGGTCAGCAGTGTTGTATTAAAGATGTCGATGGTGGTGTTTGGTGTGGGTGTGATTTCTTCCGGTGTCTGAGGTGTGTCTGTTCTTTGTTTTTTCTGTGGTGAGATGTCCTGGGAGTGGGTGTCACTGTGAGTGCGCTTTTGTGTTTTGAGACATGAGCAGTTTGTATTACATAAGCCAGATGATGATGAAGATGAAGAAGTAGAAAGTGTCAATCCACATGAAGGTGCTGTGAGTTCGATGAATGTTCTGGTGTCTTGTTCTTGTGTTGTAGTGTCTAATGTGGTGGGGTGTACTGTGGTGTTCGTCTGGTCTTTGTCAATTGTGTCCTGGTCTTGTGTCTGTGTCTTGTCCTGTGTTTTGTCTGATGATGTCCTGTTGTCAATGTGTGGTCGCTCGTCTTTCCTTGTAGTCACTATGTCTGGTCCTGTCTCCGTCGTCTCTGTTGTCTTGGTCGCTTCTGTCACTTCTGTCACTCCTGTCAAGTCTATAGGTCGTGTCTGATCCCCTCCCGCTTTGATGTTGGGTTCTGTTGGGTCATACGGCGTCTTCAATTGAGAGATAATGTCACTCGCCGACATCCCTGACGTCCGGAGAAACTCCGCCAGTGTTTTTGAGGTGCCACTACTGTTCTCCCCGTCTTCCCGCTGCCTCCATTCAGTTGTAGACTGTTCCGTAGTCAACTTGTCGAAGTTCTCGAGCAGTTTTTCGGCTCCGCCTTTCTTGAATAAAGTGGGGGTGATTTTCTCGTGTTTTTTTTGTGTGTTGCTGTTTTAACAAATGTTCCTCGAGGCGGATCTCACTCGCACACTTGAAGTTGCAGCGCACACAAGCATACGGTGCCTCCTTCATCGTAGAATGTTTCTTAGCAAAATGGGCCATCGCCCAAGACTTCTCCCCTCGCCATGCACATCTCTTGCAACGGTATACGCGTCCCCTGCTTACTGGCATGTTGATGTTGGATCTGTAATAATGAGCAAGATGTCAGTCACTGCATTCAAACTTTCAGAATGTCATGTTGAAATTTCCCCATCTTTTGTATCAGCCAGCCTCGGATTAGTGGGTAACGGATAAAGTTGAACTTATCAAGTAATCAAACAACTTAAATATCTGCTGCAAAATATTTCCAGCTTGTCTTATTAGGATTTTTCCGGTCTGTTTTTCCTTTTGAGTGTGGAGATCCATTTTGGAATCGATGTTCCATGGTAAGGTTTCAACTTGTTGAAATGAACGGTGCGCCTTGTTCCCTTTTTATCGAGTTGTATTAAGTAGTCTACTGTGTTGTGTCTCTGTAGTACCATACAAGGACCAAGGTATGGGCTGATGAGTTTTGGGCTTATGCCTTCCTTGCGAACTTCACTTTGGTACCACACAAGGTCTCCCATGTTGTAAGTTTCCATTGTCGACTTAGCATCATAAAAATCTTTTTGCCGAAGTGCATTTTTCTGGAGATGTTTTCTAGCTATTTCATGAGCTTTTTGAAGCTTGTTCCTTAGGTTTTCTACAAATTCCGGGTGAGACGGTTCAGCGTTCTGTGATATAGGTGCAGTCACTTCACCTGGAAATTTAACTTCTCTTCCCATCATGAGCATATTTGGGGTGAAATTAGTCGACTCATTTGGTGTTGCACGATAAGCCGCCGTTAAACAGCTCAGATGTAAATCCCATTCTGTTTGGTCTTCCTTGATGTAGGCTCTGATCATTCGGATAAGTGTTTTATTGAATCTCTCTACTTGCCCATTTGATTGAGGATGTCTTGGACTACTTCTGGTTTTGCGAATTTCCAAGAAATCACACAGACTGCGGAAAATGTTGCTCTGGTAGTTTCTTCCTTGATCGGAATGTATATCCAACGGACAGCCTAACCTACAAATCATTTCGGTCATAATGCATCTAGCTGTAGTTTTAGCTGTTTGATCTGGCACAGCAAATGCTTCTGTCCACTTCGTGAATGCATCTGTGACAACTAGGATGTATCTATTTCCTCTGGGTGTTGTTGGGAATGGCCCGAGCATGTCAGTTGACCATCGATCCATTGGCGCTCCTACCATCATGCTACCTAGAGGTGCTCTAGGTTTCTTCACTGGTGATTTATTAGCAGCGCAGTTGTTGCATTGTCGCACCCATCGAAAAATATCCTCTCGTAAATTGTACCAATAAAATCGTTGTCGAATCTTCTCTAAAGTTTTCCGCCGTCCAAGATGTGCTGACAGTAGAGACTCATGCATGTGCTTGAAAATTTCTTTCCTAAGTGCTGCCGGGACTAAAAATTGCAAGACTGTGTCAGTTCCTTCCAAGATGTATGTTCTTTTATACAAAAGTTTATCGTGAAGTTCTATGGAATTCCAGTATGTCCAATAGTGACGAATTTCAGGAGAAGTCGAACTCATCTCTTTACCAGAAGGTCTTCCACCCTTCTGTGTCCACTCAAGTAAGGCAGAAATAGCTGGATCATTAGCTTGTAATGTTTGTAATTCCTTTGTACTGTGACCCGAAAACCATGTGTCTCGTGTTGCCGGCTGTGGTTTGTTGACTCTGTTTCGTGTAACCCGATGAATTTTCTGATTTTTTGTCAATCCTTGTGAGCACAAATTGATTAATTTCCCTTTCCATTGTCGATAGGCGTCTCCGAATCTGTCTGTAGACCAAATTGAATTCAATTTTGGTCGTGTTCTCCCGTCATCAGCTGAAAGAGATGACAGTCTCGATTTCGGTTGGCGGTGTCTGAAGATTTTGTTGGGTGTCAGTCGTTCCAATTTTATAGTGGTGTAGTTTTCCATTGGTTTGGGAAAGACACACAGAATCCAACCAAGTAGATTTACAAATGCTACGAGGGCGAAGTTATAGAGCTCTGAAAATACTGCTTTCGCTATGTCACCACATTTCATGATAGCTGTACACTCAGCTTGGTGTATTCGACGTGCAGGTTCCAGCTGATTGTAATCTACCATTTCTTCACCTTTCTTCTTGCATTTTGAGCATGGGCCACATTTTAGAATGTTGTTCTCGGCACACTGACAATCTCTCGGATTCGGACATCGGGAAAGTCCATCTGCGTTTCCATGTTGACGTCCCGGTCGATATTCAATTGAAAAATTGTAGGATGAAAGTGCTTCAATCCATCGTGCTATCCGTCCCTTTGGTTCCTTCAAACTGAAAAGCCACTTCAGTGCTTGATGATCTGTTCTCACTGTGAATTGTTGTCCAAGTAGATAATGTCGGAAATATTCGATAAAATAAACAACCGCCAGTAATTCTTTATCGGTAACGCAATAGTTTTTCTCTGCTCGGTTCAAAGAACGGCTCGCATACGCGATGACTTTTTCGCGACCCTCCTGCATCTGAGACAAAACCGCGCCAATACCCACATCGCAGGCATCTGTGTCCAAAATGTATTCTCCGTTGTCTTTGGGATATGCCATGATCTCTGGTCCAGTTAAAACAGATTTGAGTTGTTCAAAAGCTTGTTGGCAGTCTTGAGTCCACTCCATTTTTGAATCCTTCTTGGTAAGATCACTCAGGGGCTTGGCGATGATGGAGAATCCTTTCACAAATCTTCTGTAATAAGAACACAGGCCAATAAATGATCTGACATCTGTCAAACTTTCTGGACATTTCCAGTGTTTAATCTTCAAGGTGTTCTGTGGGTTGGGTTTCACGCCATCTTTTGATACAATGTGTCCTAGAAATTCAACTTCATTCTGAAATAAATTACATTTTTCTGGCTTCAACTTGAAATTGGCGGATTTCAGCCTTCCGAGCACAGCTTCAAGGCGTTTCAAGTGTTCCGCAGTTGTCTTACTGTGAATTATAATGTCGTCGATGTACAGGAGGCATGATGTCCATTGAAGTCCTTGAAGTGCTAATTCCATCACTCGCTGGAAACAGGCTGGCATGTTGCACAGTCCGAAAGGTGCCGTTTTGAATTCGAAGAGTCCATGCTTTGAGACAAATGCTGTTTTCGGTATGTCTTCAGATCTGATGGGAACTTGATGGTACCCAGAGGTCAAATCTAGAGTTGAAAAGATTGTAGATCCACTCAAGGAGTCTAAGCAGTCTTGTGTTTTTGGAATTGGATAGGCATCTTTCCTAGTGACACTATTTAACTTTCGGTAATCAATGCAGGGTCGAACTTTTCCATTTTTCTTTTGAACCAAAACTATTGGTGAAGCCCATGGTGATGAAGATGGCTGGATAATTCCTTGCTGTAACATTTGATCAATGGCTTTCTTCTCTTCTCCAGCTAGTGCTAATGGTGGTCGACGTGGTGCTTGTTTTATTGGACGCGCATCCCCAGTATCAATGATGTGTTCAGTCAAAGTTGTATACCCTAGATCCATGTCATCCTTGGAAAATGAACTCTCGAATTTCTGTAGTAA
Organism: Terebella lapidaria; assembly: GCA_949152475.1. Classification (NCBI taxonomy): domain Eukaryota; kingdom Metazoa; phylum Annelida; class Polychaeta; order Terebellida; family Terebellidae; genus Terebella; species Terebella lapidaria. The sequence continues at coordinate 37,422,635 of OX424566.1, forward strand.
ATCTCTAAGTTGCTTCCTCTCATTCAATGATTTCCCATCTTGAGCATTGTGAAACATTTCTCGTAGATGCTGTGGCAATGACTCCTCAAAGTTCTCTACCGGGCTCGGCATTGTGTCAGTTTCCTCCACTTTCAAACAAAAATCACTTTGGGGCAATCCACTTGTCCCTGACTGACGAACAGCTCCTGTTAACTGTTTGTGTGTCCCACACACATTTGAGTCTTCCCAAGACTCTGATCCTAAATTGTTTATGCGCCACCCAGGTGCATCAAAAATAGACACATTTCTGTCCCATGACGATTTGCCGAATTCCTGGAGTCTCTCCTCTTGATTTTCGAACTTCAACCTTCTTGTAGCTAACCCAAGCTCACTTGGTTCTGCAGATTCATTGATGATTGGAGTCAGCATTTCACACTCTTCTAAATTTCCCACACGAGTATTCTTCTTTACTTCAATCGGTTTTGCTCCGGGATTCATAATCCTGATTATGCCTTGTTTTCTCGTGGTGTCCACTAAACTAGCTGCCATTATGAGGGAATGTTTTTCCATGAAAGATTCTGAAGGTTCAATCATTACTTCTTTAGATCCCAAGTCTGTATCAGCCTTATTGAATGACACATTTACTACTGTTTCCGAATACTCAGGAATAGTTGTACTCTCGCTAACACAAACTTGACGTGTGCAGTCGACTTTGACTTGAACTGCTGGTATTTCTTCGCCGTTGATTCTCACAATTCCTTGACTAGTGATTACATCCATTTCTTCCATATCCATGCCGAGCAGTACATCATCACTGATGTTGGCGATGGTGACTTCCCTCTCGATTGATAATGGTCCTATTCGAAGTTCCAGTAAACAAGTCCCAGATTTCTTGAGACGATTTCCATCTGCTTGTTGCAGCGGGATCTGTGAATTTGTGTTCAGTTCCATTGACTGCTTATCGCTAATAACTTGAAAAACTTTTTCTGAGACAATTGTGCATGATGCCCCAGTATCAACAGTAAACCATAAATCAACATCATTCACACTCCCTTTGATGTATATCCCAGGGCTCTTGGGTGTCTCCCTGCGGATAACATTAGAAATAGTTTTCTCAACCTTCCCATACTCTGTACGAATTTCAGGCCTTGCTGAAGTTAAAATTGACTCATTTCCCTTAACTAAATCATTGGTTGATATTTGGACCGGCTCTTGGCCTACAGAGACGGCCCCATCTAGTTTGTTGGAGGGTTGTTAGTTTGATGGGTCTGTGGACCAGTGTTAGCTGCACTGCTTCCCTGTTTTTCCTTGCTCGGAGATGGCTGTTGAGGATTTGGTGTCGGTTGTACTCCCATTTGAAATTGGCCTGCTACCCACTGACGATTTGGGCAGTCTCTTGAGAAATGTCCCTCTCTGCCACATGAGAAACAAGAGAATGTTGTCCAGTGTCCCTGTGTATTGTCCCGAGGTCCTGTCTTGTACATGTAGTTTGGAGAGTTACTGGGATTGTTGTGGTATTGTTTTTGTCCCCTGTTCGTTCCTTGTGGACGAAATTGTTTGTTACTCTCCAATTTATCCAGGCGAGTGCAAATTTGTTGAAGTAGATCAGAGATCTCGGGCTTAGTTTGATTTTTCTCATCACCCTCAGCCTTTTTGTTTGCAGTAATACTGGGATCACCATTTTCACTGGTGTTGTTGCCGCTGGTTTTTAACAAAGGCTTTGCTTTACTCTTGGCTGGTAGGCGAGCGACTCGGTCCTCCATAGTTTCCTCAAAATCTTCTTCCGATAGAGCATCATAATCGACTTCCTTTATTGCACGAGTGGGTCTCTTGTGATTATTTGGGGTATTTTCTCTTGGAAGTGGACGACGACGAGTTTCCTGGAAATTTACAACTTCATACACAGCTGTGTCAATGTTGTCAGGTTCTTTAATGTACTCTACATGGAAGCGGGTACGGTCATCCAGCAGTCCATTGAGGAAACGGCGAAGTAAATCCTCCTGGCGAGTTTCTTGTCTGCGGTCGGGGTATGCTTTCATGTAGAGTCGCTTAAGATTTGCTGCAAAATCCTCTGCTGATTCCCCTGGTTTTTGCATACGATTGTTGAATTGGGTGCCAAAAGTTTTCCTGGTTTCCACCACTCGGAACCTGCTATTTAACTCCTCGACTAGAGCTTCGTAATCAGCTCTAACAGCTGGGGTCAGTTGGTCATACACAAACTCTCCTGCTGTACCCTGTAATCTTGGGAGGAGTTCTTCCAGTTTTTGCATTGCAGTCCATCCCTTCAATCTGGCAACATCGGTGAAGCGGTTGTACCATACATGCCAAGCTTCTTTTCCTGTGAATGGGGGCAACTTGGAGTTTGTGGCCCCAGGAGATCTCTGTGGACGATTTGGCCGATTTCTTTGTGTGAAGCTTCTCGTAGAATCTGAGCCACTGATATGGTTTCGGACAAGTTCTTCATCTTCTGAAAGGCTTGTAGACTCGTTTTCAATTTGAGATGATGGGTGAGTTTGTCTGGGTGTGTGTGGACGATGATGTCTAACTGTTGACCCACGCCTGACTGTGTTGGACTGAAGCAAACCTTGATCTGGATAGTGGTTTTGCAGCAGTTGGTTAGTGTTTTGTGCAAATTGTTGTATGACGCCCAGAACATTCCCCATATCATTTCTGAGTCCCACCATGATGTCATGCAGACCCTCCGTGTTTTGACTGTAGTGCACATGAGATGGTTTCAATCGGTCAGTTAGGATGGATTGTTGATCACACGTGTCTCCTCCTGCAACTTCAGAACTTCTAGCTTCAACTTCAACTGGTTCAAACATGCTTGCTTCCTGTTGTGCTTGTTTGGATTTTGATCTTGTGCCAATGCCACCCTCCATGTGAGTTCGTTTCACTGGATACCCTAAAGACTAGGTATCCCACTTCTGACACCAAAAATTATTTATTATGTAACGGACAAGTGCTACACAATAGTTAAATGCATGTGTTGATTTATGGAGGGTGTGTGGGTTTTGGCTTCTCTGACATATATTCAAATATTAATTCTTCAATCAATGCGTATTCATGAAGTTGTCATCAAATTGTAAGCGCTTCCAATCTATCTGAGCATTTCCGTATTTCCAAGTTTTCCAAGCGATTCTGTGTTTCCAAGTTTTCCGAGCGTTTCTGTGTTCCGAAGTTTCCCGAGCGATTCCGATTTTTGTCAGGACAGTACACATATGTTTGTGAAAACTTCTCTATTACTATTACTCATGCAAGTTCATGTTTCCAGGTTCATTATCACCTGAATTTCTATGTGATGTAGATGTGTTCAGGTTCACTATCACCTGAATTGGCAGATATAATATTCAAACAATTTCCCGACTAATATGGAGAAAACAGTGTGAAGATGAAATTCAACAAATTCTTTATTTCATAACTCATTTTTGTACACTGTACCACAGGTTAGTACGAATTTGATGAATTAAACATCGGCGAACTGGCTGGCCAATAATGTGTATTTACAGATGACAAACTAGGGATCATTATCACCCTAAGTACTACCCCATTTCATTGGATTTTAACTTCATTTAGGGATCATTATCACCCTACATTATGATTATATTTACTTGGAAATTCCTTGTCAATATTTCTAAACGTTAGAATCAGAAAACCCGAGCATTTCTACAAAATCCGAGCAAACCCGAGCAATCCGAGCAATCCGAGCAATCCGAGCAATTACATATTCCGGAACTTTTAAGGTGAAATATTTATTGAAAAAACTCATATTTACTTTGGCTAGGCTCAAGATATGCCAGGAAATGAAGTTAATTCAGGAGTTTTTGAAGAATTCTCAAAATCTGGAGATGTGCACTCTAGGATCGCTATCACCCAGAGTGAAGTGCTTGGATTTCTCAGGTTCTTATATAGGCCAGGGCGGCAGTAAACAGAATGATATCCGTCCGCCATAAAAAAATAGTACACAGGCTGCATGCCTCAATACCCCTAACAATATGAGCTAAGCTGCCAGATATACATCAAATCTGGTATAATTTACCGTTTTAAATCAAAAACGGTCTTTGACACACTGATATGATTCCTATCACAAAGAGTTACAATGTCAGGTGATTTCCACCTAAAGAATTACTACGCCATGGAGACGCTATGAAGTGAATATTGTAAAACTGCTTGAAATACAATCTGTGGACGAAATCCAAACAATTCCTGTGTATAAGCAGCTGAATAACAATTTATTCCTATTTATCAGAATTATTGGCTGGGTTTAAAGATCGAATATAACGATCACTTGGATGCGCCAATTCGAAAGTGGCGCTGTCTAAAATCCGGAAATACAGTGGTTGTGGACACTCCTCTGTCAGATCACAACACGTGCTGACGTGAAAACTGTTGTATTTTGATGCGACTTTCAATAAATACGTGTCAATATGATGTGCTATCAACTTGAAACTTGTAGCGAGTGGAAACTAGACATCATAGATACAAATTCCTATGCGAAGTGGACTTGACACGTTGGTTGTGGTGAAATAACAGAGTTGAATCATCCGTCACTTGTCAATTCCAATACGATGTACTGGTGTTTACAATTGATTTGATGGTAAAATCTTTACAGTGAGGTCGTAGACCTTGTAGTTAAGGTTATTCAAGTACAGTTAAATGTAGATAATTCCCCAGTCCCGAATATAACTTGTCCAAATGATGCGTGAATAATGCGTGAAAATAAAAGGGGGATACATCTGTCAGTCCGTCGATGCTTGTGGTCCTACGTCATAAATGATGCTAGTCCGTCCAGGGAAGTTTATAACTGTAATAAAATAGGCTTTCCGTTTCAATAGTATATTTCTAAATTAAGCAAAAATTCCAAGGTTTTAATCTTGACAAAACACAAAAATGTAGACAATTTGTTGAAAATATGGTTTCTGTAAGCCAGAGATCACCGACATTAGGTCACATAGGTGCCTTGTACAGGGGACTAATTTATGTGCTGTATGAAATTTATTTATAAAACACATTTATATGATGGACTGCAATCGATCAAACGGCAAGAGACACATATGGGGTCAAAAATGTGGTTCTACGGCAATATCGAAAAAAAAATATGGTAAAAAAATCGGAAAAATGCGTACTTGACCAGATATGGTGCCAAAATTGCAAATAATATACCAAATGCATTCTGCAATGCCTAACCTAGCTTATTTATGATCGACTATATAGGTTGTGGTGATGAATTTCAGAGACACCTAGTACTATCCACCGTTCAATTTTTGGTGGCCATTTCGACACCTTTTTCGGTTAGGCTGTGTCTGAGTTGAGTAGTCCTCAGTGAAAGTGTATAATATTTCACAGTGATTTGAAATATTGGTTACTATATGAAAATAAAGAAAATAAAAAAGGCACTAACTCCATGTCTTTAGCATTCAAGGGGGGGGGGATAAACACCGCCGCTATTAGCATGTAAATATAATCCTACATATGTAATAAAAATCCACGTGAACGAAAACTATGGTTGCAATGGTGAAAAATTCATGAATACCGCACACTATCCACACACAAATTAAAGAAATGCCACAAAACCTGCTAAAAATCTATAATACACAAAATTCCATGTCCTCGGTTTAGGTATATGAACACATATAGGATTGCTATTTAACTCCATTATAACGTTTTATGAGAGAAATCACTTTCAAAATGTTTCAATTTTCATAAAATTTCAGTATGTTGAAGCAATATATATAACTTACAAAATATTAAAAAATCAGCACATGTTGTTGGAATAGATCAAACGCTACAAGCATTTGACTGTTAGCTGCTGACACCTGGCGAATTCCTCAGAAAGCAAACTCCCAGAAAGGGCCGGTTTGTTTATATGTATTCATGCGCACAGTAACAGCTCCAATCAACATGAAAATTCACATGTACATAGAGGAATACCCATAATACCACTATACAAACCAAAACAGAGACATTTTAAAGTGATACATGTGCATTTGGAGGAGAAACTGGGAGTTTTTAAATAATATAGTACTTTGATGCCTCATTTTGACCATATAAGGAAATCAATACAGGTCCATAACCTTAATAATGGCAATTTTCTTCACACTTTACAATTATAACACCCCACATACAGAGGTGATAATCCCCAATTATTGAGCTCTTATGTGAAAAGGGAAGACTTGTAGAGAAGAAATAAAACAGTGATTTTTGCACTTAAGAAAGGAAATATTTTGAACAAAAAAGTGAGATTTTCTTTGGAAATTTTGATTTGACGCCCGATCAAACATGCTCAAGGACAATTTGGGGTTTGTTTCAGATAAATGTATTATTCACCCATATATTACCATCAGTTTGATTCCCCTTGGACTAAATATGTCAAAATTTTAAAAGAGTTGGTAGTCCTACCCCGCTGCTTAGCACCCAACACTTTCTACCATACTGCTGTCTACACCAATAGTATTCAAATGTCACAAAATGCTACCACCACACTCTCAATATAGTATATTTCTAAATTAAGCAAAAATTCCAAGGTTTTAATCTTGATAAAACACAAAAACGTAGACAATTTGTTGAAGATATGGTTTCTGTAAGCCAGAGATCACCGACATTAGGTCATATAGGTGCCTTGTACAGGGGACTCATTTATGTGCTGTATGAAATTTATTTATAAAACACATTTATATGATGGACTGCAATCGATCAAACGGCAAGAGACACATATGGGGTCAAAAATGTGGTTCTACGGCAATATCGAAAAAAAAATATGGTAAAAAAATCGGAAAAGTGCGTACTTGACCAGATATGGTGCCAAAATTGCAAATAATATACCAAATGCATTCTGCAATGCCTAACCTAGCTTATTTATGATCGACTATATAGGTTATGGTGACGAATTTCAGAGACACCTAGTATTATCCACCGTTCAATTTTTGGTGGCCATTTCGACACCTTTTTCGGTTAGGCTGTGTCTGAGTCCAGTAGTCCTCAGTGAAAGTGTATAATATTTTACAGTGATTTGAAATATTGATTACTATATGAAAATAAAAAAAATAAAAAGGCACTAACTCCATGTCTTTAGCATTCGGGGGGGGGGGGGGGGGATAAACACCGCCGCTATTAGCATGTAGATATAATCCTACATATGTAATAAAAATCCACGTGAACGAAAATTATGGTTGCAATGGTGAAAAATTCATGAATACTGCACACTATCCACACACAAATTAAAGAAATGCCACTAAACCTGCTAAAAATCTATAATACACAAAATTCCATGTCCTCGGTTTAGGTATACGAACACATATAGGATTGCCATTTAACTCCATTATAACGTTTTATGAGAGAAATCACTTTCAAAATGTTTCAATTTTCATAAAATTTCAGTATGTTGAAGCAATATATATAACTTACAAAATATTAAAAAATCAGCACATGTTGTTGGAATAGATCAAACGCTACAAGCATTTGACTGTTAGCTGCTGACACCTGGCGAATTCCTCAGAAAGCAAACTCCCAGAAAGGGCCGGTTTGTTTATATAGTTATATGTATTCATGCGCACAGTAACAGCTCCAATCAACATGAAAATTCACATGTACATAGAGGAATACCCATAATACCACTATACAAACCAAAACAGAGACATTTTAAAGTGATACATGTGCATTTGGAGGAGAAACTGGGAGTTTTTAAATAATATAGTACTTTGATGCCTCATTTTGACCATATAAGGAAATCAATACAGGTCCATAACCTAAATAATGGCAATTTTCTTCACATTTTACAATTATAACACCCCACATACAGAGGTAATAATCCCCAATTATTGAGCTCTTATGTGTAAAGGGAAGACTTGTAGAGAAGAAATAAAACAGTGATTTTTGCACTTAAGAAAGGAAATATTTTGAACAAAAAAGTGAGATTTTCTTTGGAAATTTTGATTTGACGCCCGATCAAACATGCTCAAGGACAATTTGGGGTTTGTTTCAGATAAATGTATTATTCACCCATATATTACCATCAGTTTGATTCCCCTTGGACTAAATATGTCAAAATTTTAAAAGAGTTGGTAGTCCTACCCCGCTGCTTAGCACCAAACACTTTCTACCATACTGCTGTCTACACCAATAGTATTCAAATGTCGCAAAATGCTACCACCACACTCTCAATATAGTATATTTCTAAATTAAGCAAAAATTCCAAGGTTTTAATCTTGACAAAACACAAAAACGTAGACAATTTGTTGAAAATATGGTTTCTGTAAGCCAGAGATCATCGACATTAGGTCACATAGGTGCCTTGTACAGGGGACTAATTTATGTGCTGTATGAAATTTATTTATAAAACACATTTATATGATGGACTGCAATCGATCAAACGGCAAGAGACACATATGGGGTCAAAAATGTGGTTCTACGGCAATATCGAAAAAAAAATATGGTAAAAAAATCGGAAAAATGCGTACTTGACCAGATATGGTGCCAAAATTGCAAATAATATACCAAATGCATTCTGCAATGCCTAACCTAGCTTATTTATGATCGACTATATAGGTTGTGGTGATGAATTTCAGAGACACCTAGTATTATCCACCGTTCAATTTTTGGTGGCCATTTCGACACCTTTTTCGGTTAGGCTGTGTCTGAGTTGAGTAGTCCTCAGTGAAAGTGTATAATATTTCACAGTGATTTGAAATATTGGTTACTATATGAAAATAAAGAAAATAAAAAAGGCACTAACTCCATGTCTTTAGCATTCAAGGGGGGGGGGGGATAAACACCGCCGCTATTAGCATGTAGATATAATCCTACATATGTAATAAAAATCCACGTGAACGAAAACTATGGTTGCAATGGTGAAAAATTCATGAATACCGCACACTATCCACACACAAATTAAAGAAATGCCACAAAACCTGCTAAAAATCTATAATACACAAAATTCCATGTCCTCGGTTTAAATAATGGCAATTTTCTTCACATTTTACAATTATAACACCCCACATACAGAGGTAATAATCCCCAATTATTGAGCTCTTATGTGTAAAGGGAAGACTTGTAGAGAAGAAATAAAACAGTGATTTTTGCACTTAAGAAAGGAAATATTTTGAACAAAAAAGTGAGATTTTCTTTGGAAATTTTGATTTGACGCCCGATCAAACATGCTCAAGGACAATTTGGGGTTTGTTTCAGATAAATGTATTATTCACCCATATATTACCATCAGTTTGATTCCCCTTGGACTAAATATGTCAAAATTTTAAAAGAGTTGGTAGTCCTACCCTGCTGCTTAGCACCAAACACTTTCTACCATACTCCTGTCTACACCAATAGTATTCAAATGTCGCAAAATGCTACCACCACACTCTCAATATAGTATATTTCTAAATTAAGCAAAAATTCCAAGGTTTTAATCTTGACAAAACACAAAAATGTAGACAATTTGTTGAAAATATGGTTTCTGTAAGCCAGAGATCACCGACATTAGGTCACATAGGTGCCTTGTACAGGGGACTAATTTATGTGCTGTATGAAATTTATTTATAAAACACATTTATATGATGGACTGCAATCGATCAAACGGCAAGAGACACATATGGGGTCAAAAATGTGGTTCTACGGCAATATCGAAAAAAAAATATGGTAAAAAAATCGGAAAAATGCGTACTTGACCAGATATGGTGCCAAAATTGCAAATAATATACCAAATGCATTCTGCAATGCCTAACCTAGCTTATTTATGATCGACTATATAGGTTGTGGTGATGAATTTCAGAGACACCTAGTATTATCCACCGTTCAATTTTTGGTGGCCATTTCGACACCTTTTTCGGTTAGGCTGTGTCTGAGTTGAGTAGTCCTCAGTGAAAGTGTATAATATTTCACAGTGATTTGAAATATTGGTTACTATATGAAAATAAAGAAAATAAAAAAGGCACTAACTCCATGTCTTTAGCATTCAAGGGGGGGGGGATAAACACCGCCGCTATTAGCATGTAGATATAATCCTACATATGTAATAAAAATCCACGTGAACGAAAACTATGGTTGCAATGGTGAAAAATTCATGAATACCGCACACTATCCACACACAAATTAAAGAAATGCCACAAAACCTGCTAAAAATCTATAATACACAAAATTCCATGTCCTCGGTTTAGGTATATGAACACATATAGGATTGCTATTTAACTCCATTATAACGTTTTATGAGAGAAATCACTTTCAAAATGTTTCAATTTTCATAAAATTTCAGTATGTTGAAGCAATATATATAACTTACAAAATATTAAAAAATCAGCACATGTTGTTGGAATAGATCAAACGCTACAAGCATTTGACTGTTAGCTGCTGACACCTGGCGAATTCCTCAGAAAGCAAACTCCCAGAAAGGGCCGGTTTGTTTATATGTATTCATGCGCACAGTAACAGCTCCAATCAACATGAAAATTCACATGTACATAGAGGAATACCCATAATACCACTATACAAACCAAAACAGAGACATTTTAAAGTGATACATGTGCATTTGGAGGAGAAACTGGGAGTTTTTAAATAATATAGTACTTTGATGCCTCATTTTGACCATATAAGGAAATCAATACAGGTCCATAACCTTAATAATGGCAATTTTCTTCACACTTTACAATTATAACACCCCACATACAGAGGTGATAATCCCCAATTATTGAGCTCTTATGTGAAAAGGGAAGACTTGTAGAGAAGAAATAAAACAGTGATTTTTGCACTTAAGAAAGGAAATATTTTGAACAAAAAAGTGAGATTTTCTTTGGAAATTTTGATTTGACGCCCGATCAAACATGCTCAAGGACAATTTGGGGTTTGTTTCAGATAAATGTATTATTCACCCATATATTACCATCAGTTTGATTCCCCTTGGACTAAATATGTCAAAATTTTAAAAGAGTTGGTAGTCCTACCCCGCTGCTTAGCACCCAACACTTTCTACCATACTGCTGTCTACACCAATAGTATTCAAATGTCACAAAATGCTACCACCACACTCTCAATATAGTATATTTCTAAATTAAGCAAAAATTCCAAGGTTTTAATCTTGATAAAACACAAAAACGTAGACAATTTGTTGAAAATATGGTTTCTGTAAGCCAGAGATCACCGACATTAGGTCATATAGGTGCCTTGTACAGGGGACTCATTTATGTGCTGTATGAAATTTATTTATAAAACACATTTATATGATGGACTGCAATCGATCAAACGGCAAGAGACACATATGGGGTCAAAAATGTGGTTCTACGGCAATATCGAAAAAAAAATATGGTAAAAAAATCGGAAAAGTGCGTACTTGACCAGATATGGTGCCAAAATTGCAAATAATATACCAAATGCATTCTGCAATGCCTAACCTAGCTTATTTATGATCGACTATATAGGTTATGGTGACGAATTTCAGAGACACCTAGTATTATCCACCGTTCAATTTTTGGTGGCCATTTCGACACCTTTTTCGGTTAGGCTGTGTCTGAGTCCAGTAGTCCTCAGTGAAAGTGTATAATATTTTACAGTGATTTGAAATATTGATTACTATATGAAAATAAAAAAAATAAAAAGGCACTAACTCCATGTCTTTAGCATTCGGGGGGGGGGGGGATAAACACCGCCGCTATTAGCATGTAGATATAATCCTACATATGTAATAAAAATCCACGTGAACGAAAATTATGGTTGCAATGGTGAAAAATTCATGAATACTGCACACTATCCACACACAAATTAAAGAAATGCCACTAAACCTGCTAAAAATCTATAATACACAAAATTCCATGTCCTCGGTTTAGGTATACGAACACATATAGGATTGCCATTTAACTCCATTATAACGTTTTATGAGAGAAATCACTTTCAAAATGTTTCAATTTTCATAAAATTTCAGTATGTTGAAGCAATATATATAACTTACAAAATATTAAAAAATCAGCACATGTTGTTGGAATAGATCAAACGCTACAAGCATTTGACTGTTAGCTGCTGACACCTGGCGAATTCCTCAGAAAGCAAACTCCAGAAAGGGCCGGTTTGTTTATATAGTTATATGTATTCATGCGCACAGTAACAGCTCCAATCAACATGAAAATTCACATGTACATAGAGGAATACCCATAATACCACTATACAAACCAAAACAGAGACATTTTAAAGTGATACATGTGCATTTGGAGGAGAAACTGGGAGTTTTTAAATAATATAGTACTTTGATGCCTCATTTTGACCATATAAGGAAATCAATACAGGTCCATAACCTTAATAATGGCAATTTTCTTCACACTTTACAATTATAACACCCCACATACAGAGGTAATAATCCCCAATTATTGAGCTCTTATGTGTAAAGGGAAGACTTGTAGAGAAGAAATAAAACAGTGATTTTTGCACTTAAGAAAGGAAATATTTTGAACAAAAAAGTGAGATTTTCTTTGGAAATTTTGATTTGACGCCCGATCAAACATGCTCAAGGACAATTTGGGGTTTGTTTCAGATAAATGTATTATTCACCCATATATTACCATCAGTTTGATTCCCCTTGGACTAAATATGTCAAAATTTTAAAAGAGTTGGTAGTCCTACCCTGCTGCTTAGCACCAAACACTTTCTACCATACTCCTGTCTACACCAATAGTATTCAAATGTCGCAAAATGCTACCACCACACTCTCAATATAGTATATTTCTAAATTAAGCAAAAATTCCAAGGTTTTAATCTTGACAAAACACAAAAATGTAGACAATTTGTTGAAAATATGGTTTCTGTAAGCCAGAGATCACCGACATTAGGTCACATAGGTGCCTTGTACAGGGGACTAATTTATGTGCTGTATGAAATTTATTTATAAAACACATTTATATGATGGACTGCAATCGATCAAACGGCAAGAGACACATATGGGGTCAAAAATGTGGTTCTACGGCAATATCGAAAAAAAAATATGGTAAAAAAATCGGAAAAATGCGTACTTGACCAGATATGGTGCCAAAATTGCAAATAATATACCAAATGCATTCTGCAATGCCTAACCTAGCTTATTTATGATCGACTATATAGGTTGTGGTGATGAATTTCAGAGACACCTAGTATTATCCACCGTTCAATTTTTGGTGGCCATTTCGACACCTTTTTCGGTTAGGCTGTGTCTGAGTTGAGTAGTCCTCAGTGAAAGTGTATAATATTTCACAGTGATTTGAAATATTGGTTACTATATGAAAATAAAGAAAATAAAAAAGGCACTAACTCCATGTCTTTAGCATTCAAGGGGGGGGGGGGATAAACACCGCCGCTATTAGCATGTAGATATAATCCTACATATGTAATAAAAATCCACGTGAACGAAAACTATGGTTGCAATGGTGAAAAATTCATGAATACCGCACACTATCCACACACAAATTAAAGAAATGCCACAAAACCTGCTAAAAATCTATAATACACAAAATTCCATGTCCTCGGTTTAGGTATATGAACACATATAGGATTGCTATTTAACTCCATTATAACGTTTTATGAGAGAAATCACTTTCAAAATGTTTCAATTTTCATAAAATTTCAGTATGTTGAAGCAATATATATAACTTACAAAATATTAAAAAATCAGCACATGTTGTTGGAATAGATCAAACGCTACAAGCATTTGACTGTTAGCTGCTGACACCTGGCGAATTCCTCAGAAAGCAAACTCCCAGAAAGGGCCGGTTTGTTTATATGTATTCATGCGCACAGTAACAGCTCCAATCAACATGAAAATTCACATGTACATAGAGGAATACCCATAATACCACTATACAAACCAAAACAGAGACATTTTAAAGTGATACATGTGCATTTGGAGGAGAAACTGGGAGTTTTTAAATAATATAGTACTTTGATGCCTCATTTTGACCATATAAGGAAATCAATACAGGTCCATAACCTTAATAATGGCAATTTTCTTCACACTTTACAATTATAACACCCCACATACAGAGGTGATAATCCCCAATTATTGAGCTCTTATGTGAAAAGGGAAGACTTGTAGAGAAGAAATAAAACAGTGATTTTTGCACTTAAGAAAGGAAATATTTTGAACAAAAAAGTGAGATTTTCTTTGGAAATTTTGATTTGACGCCCGATCAAACATGCTCAAGGACAATTTGGGGTTTGTTTCAGATAAATGTATTATTCACCCATATATTACCATCAGTTTGATTCCCCTTGGACTAAATATGTCAAAATTTTAAAAGAGTTGGTAGTCCTACCCCCGCTGCTTAGCACCCAACACTTTCTACCATACTGCTGTCTACACCAATAGTATTCAAATGTCACAAAATGCTACCACCACACTCTCAATATAGTATATTTCTAAATTAAGCAAAAATTCCAAGGTTTTAATCTTGATAAAACACAAAAACGTAGACAATTTGTTGAAAATATGGTTTCTGTAAGCCAGAGATCACCGACATTAGGTCATATAGGTGCCTTGTACAGGGGACTAATTTATGTGCTGTATGAAATTTATTTATAAAACACATTTATATGATGGACTGCAATCGATCAAACGGCAAGAGACACATATGGGGTCAAAAATGTGGTTCTACGCAAAATATCGAAAAAAAAATATGGTAAAAAAATCGGAAAAGTGCGTACTTGACCAGATATGGTGCCAAAATTGCAAATAATATACCAAATGCATTCTGCAATGCCTAACCTAGCTTATTTATGATCGACTATATAGGTTATGATGACGAATTTCAGAGACACCTAGTATTATCCACCGTTCAATTTTTGGTGGCCATTTCGACACCTTTTTCGGTTAGGCTGTGTCTGAGTCAGTAGTCCTCAGTGAAAGTGTATAATATTTTACAGTGATTTGAAATATTGATTACTATATGAAAATAAAAAAAATAAAAAGGCACTAACTCCATGTCTTTAGCATTCGGGGGGGGGGGATAAACACCGCCGCTATTAGCATGTAGATATAATCCTACATATGTAATAAAAATCCACGTGAACGAAAATTATGGTTGCAATGGTGAAAAATTCATGAATACTGCACACTATCCACACACAAATTAAAGAAATGCCACTAAACCTGCTAAAAATCTATAATACACAAAATTCCATGTCCTCGGTTTAGGTATACGAACACATATAGGATTGCCATTTAACTCCATTATAACGTTTTATGAGAGAAATCACTTTCAAAATGTTTCAATTTTCATAAAATTTCAGTATGTTGAAGCAATATATATAACTTACAAAATATTAAAAAATCAGCACATGTTGTTGGAATAGATCAAACGCTACAAGCATTTGACTGTTAGCTGCTGACACCTGGCGAATTCCTCAGAAAGCAAACTCCCAGAAAGGGCCGGTTTGTTTATATAGTTATATGTATTCATGCGCACAGTAACAGCTCCAATCAACATGAAAATTCACATGTACATAGAGGAATACCCATAATACCACTATACAAACCAAAACAGAGACATTTTAAAGTGATACATGTGCATTTGGAGGAGAAACTGGGAGTTTTTAAATAATATAGTACTTTGATGCCTCATTTTGACCATATAAGGAAATCAATACAGGTCCATAACCTTAATAATGGCAATTTTCTTCACACTTTACAATTATAACACCCCACATACAGAGGTAATAATCCCCAATTATTGAGCTCTTATGTGTAAAGGGAAGACTTGTAGAGAAGAAATAAAACAGTGATTTTTGCACTTAAGAAAGGAAATATTTTGAACAAAAAAGTGAGATTTTCTTTGGAAATTTTGATTTGACGCCCGATCAAACATGCTCAAGGACAATTTGGGGTTTGTTTCAGATAAATGTATTATTCACCCATATATTACCATCAGTTTGATTCCCCTTGGACTAAATATGTCAAAATTTTAAAAGAGTTGGTAGTCCTACCCTGCTGCTTAGCACCAAACACTTTCTACCATACTCCTGTCTACACCAATAGTATTCAAATGTCGCAAAATGCTACCACCACACTCTCAATATAGTATATTTCTAAATTAAGCAAAAATTCCAAGGTTTTAATCTTGACAAAACACAAAAATGTAGACAATTTGTTGAAAATATGGTTTCTGTAAGCCAGAGATCACCGACATTAGGTCACATAGGTGCCTTGTACAGGGGACTAATTTATGTGCTGTATGAAATTTATTTATAAAACACATTTATATGATGGACTGCAATCGATCAAACGGCAAGAGACACATATGGGGTCAAAAATGTGGTTCTACGGCAATATCGAAAAAAAAATATGGTAAAAAAATCGGAAAAATGCGTACTTGACCAGATATGGTGCCAAAATTGCAAATAATATACCAAATGCATTCTGCAATGCCTAACCTAGCTTATTTATGATCGACTATATAGGTTGTGGTGATGAATTTCAGAGACACCTAGTATTATCCACCGTTCAATTTTTGGTGGCCATTTCGACACCTTTTTCGGTTAGGCTGTGTCTGAGTTGAGTAGTCCTCAGTGAAAGTGTATAATATTTCACAGTGATTTGAAATATTGGTTACTATATGAAAATAAAGAAAATAAAAAAGGCACTAACTCCATGTCTTTAGCATTCAAGGGGGGGGGGGGGGATAAACACCGCCGCTATTAGCATGTAGATATAATCCTACATATGTAATAAAAATCCACGTGAACGAAAACTATGGTTGCAATGGTGAAAAATTCATGAATACCGCACACTATCCACACACAAATTAAAGAAATGCCACAAAACCTGCTAAAAATCTATAATACACAAAATTCCATGTCCTCGGTTTAAATAATGGCAATTTTCTTCACATTTTACAATTATAACACCCCACATACAGAGGTAATAATCCCCAATTATTGAGCTCTTATGTGTAAAGGGAAGACTTGTAGAGAAGAAATAAAACAGTGATTTTTGCACTTAAGAAAGGAAATATTTTGAACAAAAAAGTGAGATTTTCTTTGGAAATTTTGATTTGACGCCCGATCAAACATGCTCAAGGACAATTTGGAGTTTGTTTCAGATAAATGTATTATTCACCCATATATTACCATCAGTTTGATTCCCCTTGGACTAAATATGTCAAAATTTTAAAAGAGTTGGTAGTCCTACCCTGCTGCTTAGCACCAAACACTTTCTACCATACTCCTGTCTACACCAATAGTATTCAAATGTCGCAAAATGCTACCACCACACTCTCAATATAGTATATTTCTAAATTAAGCAAAAATTCCAAGGTTTTAATCTTGACAAAACACAAAAATGTAGACAATTTGTTGAAAATATGGTTTCTGTAAGCCAGAGATCACCGACATTAGGTCACATAGGTGCCTTGTACAGGGGACTAATTTATGTGCTGTATGAAATTTATTTATAAAACACATTTATATGATGGACTGCAATCGATCAAACGGCAAGAGACACATATGGGGTCAAAAATGTGGTTCTACGGCAATATCGAAAAAAAAATATGGTAAAAAAAATCGGAAAAATGCGTACTTGACCAGATATGGTGCCAAAATTGCAAATAATATACCAAATGCATTCTGCAATGCCTAACCTAGCTTATTTATGATCGACTATATAGGTTGTGGTGATGAATTTCAGAGACACCTAGTATTATCCACCGTTCAATTTTTGGTGGCCATTTCGACACCTTTTTCGGTTAGGCTGTGTCTGAGTTGAGTAGTCCTCAGTGAAAGTGTATAATATTTCACAGTGATTTGAAATATTGGTTACTATATGAAAATAAAGAAAATAAAAAAGGCACTAACTCCATGTCTTTAGCATTCAAGGGGGGGGGGATAAACACCGCCGCTATTAGCATGTAGATATAATCCTACATATGTAATAAAAATCCACGTGAACGAAAACTATGGTTGCAATGGTGAAAAATTCATGAATACCGCACACTATCCACACACAAATTAAAGAAATGCCACAAAACCTGCTAAAAATCTATAATACACAAAATTCCATGTCCTCGGTTAATAATGGCAATTTTCTTCACACTTTACAATTATAACACCCCACATACAGAGGTAATAATCCCCAATTATTGAGCTCTTATGAGTAAAGGGAAGACTTGTAGAGAAGAAATAAAACAGTGATTTTTGCACTTAAGAGAGGAAATATTTTGAACAAAAAAGTGAGATTTTCTTTGGAAATTTTGATTTGACGCCCGATCAAACATGCTCAAGGACAATTTGGGGTTTGTTTCAGATAAATGTATTATTCACCCATATATTACCATCAGTTTGATTCCCCTTGGACTAAATATGTCAAAATTTTAAAAGAGTTGGTAGTCCTACCCTGCTGCTTAGCACCAAACACTTTCTACCATACTCCTGTCTACACCAATAGTATTCAAATGTCGCAAAATGCTACCACCACACTCTCAATATAGTATATTTCTAAATTAAGCAAAAATTCCAAGGTTTTAATCTTGACAAAACACAAAAATGTAGACAATTTGTTGAAAATATGGTTTCTGTAAGCCAGAGATCACCGACATTAGGTCACATAGGTGCCTTGTACAGGGGACTAATTTATGTGCTGTATGAAATTTATTTATAAAACACATTTATATGATGGACTGCAATCGATCAAACGGCAAGAGACACATATGGGGTCAAAAATGTGGTTCTACGGCAATATCGAAAAAAAAATATGGTAAAAAAATCGGAAAAATGCGTACTTGACCAGATATGGTGCCAAAATTGCAAATAATATACCAAATGCATTCTGCAATGCCTAACCTAGCTTATTTATGATCGACTATATAGGTTGTGGTGATGAATTTCAGAGACACCTAGTATTATCCACCGTTCAATTTTTGGTGGCCATTTCGACACCTTTTTCGGTTAGGCTGTGTCTGAGTTGAGTAGTCCTCAGTGAAAGTGTATAATATTTCACAGTGATTTGAAATATTGGTTACTATATGAAAATAAAGAAAATAAAAAAGGCACTAACTCCATGTCTTTAGCATTCAAGGGGGGGGGGATAAACACCGCCGCTATTAGCATGTAGATATAATCCTACATATGTAATAAAAATCCACGTGAACGAAAACTATGGTTGCAATGGTGAAAAATTCATGAATACCGCACACTATCCACACACAAATTAAAGAAATGCCACAAAACCTGCTAAAAATCTATAATACACAAAATTCCATGTCCTCGGTTTAGGTATATGAACACATATAGGATTGCTATTTAACTCCATTATAACGTTTTATGAGAGAAATCACTTTCAAAATGTTTCAATTTTCATAAAATTTCAGTATGTTGAAGCAATATATATAACTTACAAAATATTAAAAAATCAGCACATGTTGTTGGAATAGATCAAACGCTACAAGCATTTGACTGTTAGCTGCTGACACCTGGCGAATTCCTCAGAAAGCAAACTCCCAGAAAGGGCCGGTTTGTTTATATGTATTCATGCGCACAGTAACAGCTCCAATCAACATGAAAATTCACATGTACATAGAGGAATACCCATAATACCACTATACAAACCAAAACAGAGACATTTTAAAGTGATACATGTGCATTTGGAGGAGAAACTGGGAGTTTTTAAATAATATAGTACTTTGATGCCTCATTTTGACCATATAAGGAAATCAATACAGGTCCATAACCTTAATAATGGCAATTTTCTTCACACTTTACAATTATAACACCCCACATACAGAGGTGATAATCCCCAATTATTGAGCTCTTATGTGAAAAGGGAAGACTTGTAGAGAAGAAATAAAACAGTGATTTTTGCACTTAAGAAAGGAAATATTTTGAACAAAAAAGTGAGATTTTCTTTGGAAATTTTGATTTGACGCCCGATCAAACATGCTCAAGGACAATTTGGGGTTTGTTTCAGATAAATGTATTATTCACCCAGATATTACCATCAGTTTGATTCCCCTTGGACTAAATATGTCAAAATTTTAAAAGAGTTGGTAGTCCTACCCCGCTGCTTAGCACCCAACACTTTCTACCATACTGCTGTCTACACCAATAGTATTCAAATGTCACAAAATGCTACCACCACACTCTCAATATAGTATATTTCTAAATTAAGCAAAAATTCCAAGGTTTTAATCTTGATAAAACACAAAAACGTAGACAATTTGTTGAAAATATGGTTTCTGTAAGCCAGAGATCACCGACATTAGGTCATATAGGTGCCTTGTACAGGGGACTCATTTATGTGCTGTATGAAATTTATTTATAAAACACATTTATATGATGGACTGCAATCGATCAAACGGCAAGAGACACATATGGGGTCAAAAATGTGGTTCTACGGCAATATCGAAAAAAAAATATGGTAAAAAAATCGGAAAAGTGCGTACTTGACCAGATATGGTGCCAAAATTGCAAATAATATACCAAATGCATTCTGCAATGCCTAACCTAGCTTATTTATGATCGACTATATAGGTTATGGTGACGAATTTCAGAGACACCTAGTATTATCCACCGTTCAATTTTTGGTGGCCATTTCGACACCTTTTTCGGTTAGGCTGTGTCTGAGTCCAGTAGTCCTCAGTGAAAGTGTATAATATTTTACAGTGATTTGAAATATTGATTACTATATGAAAATAAAAAAAATAAAAAGGCACTAACTCCATGTCTTTAGCATTCGGGGGGGGGGGGGATAAACACCGCCGCTATTAGCATGTAGATATAATCCTACATATGTAATAAAAATCCACGTGAACGAAAATTATGGTTGCAATGGTGAAAAATTCATGAATACTGCACACTATCCACACACAAATTAAAGAAATGCCACTAAACCTGCTAAAAATCTATAATACACAAAATTCCATGTCCTCGGTTTAGGTATACGAACACATATAGGATTGCCATTTAACTCCATTATAACGTTTTATGAGAGAAATCACTTTCAAAATGTTTCAATTTTCATAAAATTTCAGTATGTTGAAGCAATATATATAACTTACAAAATATTAAAAAATCAGCACATGTTGTTGGAATAGATCAAACGCTACAAGCATTTGACTGTTAGCTGCTGACACCTGGCGAATTCCTCAGAAAGCAAACTCCCAGAAAGGGCCGGTTTGTTTATATAGTTATATGTATTCATGCGCACAGTAACAGCTCCAATCAACATGAAAATTCACATGTACATAGAGGAATACCCATAATACCACTATACAAACCAAAACAGAGCATTTTAAAGTGATACATGTGCATTTGGAGGAGAAACTGGGAGTTTTTAAATAATATAGTACTTTGATGCCTCATTTTGACCATATAAGGAAATCAATACAGGTCCATAACCTTAATAATGGCAATTTTCTTCACACTTTACAATTATAACACCCCACATACAGAGGTGATAATCCCCAATTATTGAGCTCTTATGTGAAAAGGGAAGACTTGTAGAGAAGAAATAAAACAGTGATTTTTGCACTTAAGAAAGGAAATATTTTGAACAAAAAAGTGAGATTTTCTTTGGAAATTTTGATTTGACGCCCGATCAAACATGCTCAAGGACAATTTGGGGTTTGTTTCAGATAAATGTATTATTCACCCATATATTACCATCAGTTTGATTCCCCTTGGACTAAATATGTCAAAATTTTAAAAGAGTTGGTAGTCCTACCCCGCTGCTTAGCACCCAACACTTTCTACCATACTGCTGTCTACACCAATAGTATTCAAATGTCACAAAATGCTACCACCACACTCTCAATATAGTATATTTCTAAATTAAGCAAAAATTCCAAGGTTTTAATCTTGATAAAACACAAAAACGTAGACAATTTGTTGAAGATATGGTTTCTGTAAGCCAGAGATCACCGACATTAGGTCATATAGGTGCCTTGTACAGGGGACTCATTTATGTGCTGTATGAAATTTATTTATAAAACACATTTATATGATGGACTGCAATCGATCAAACGGCAAGAGACACATATGGGGTCAAAAATGTGGTTCTACGGCAATATCGAAAAAAAAATATGGTAAAAAAATCGGAAAAGTGCGTACTTGACCAGATATGGTGCCAAAATTGCAAATAATATACCAAATGCATTCTGCAATGCCTAACCTAGCTTATTTATGATCGACTATATAGGTTATGGTGACGAATTTCAGAGACACCTAGTATTATCCACCGTTCAATTTTTGGTGGCCATTTCGACACCTTTTTCGGTTAGGCTGTGTCTGAGTCCAGTAGTCCTCAGTGAAAGTGTATAATATTTTACAGTGATTTGAAATATTGATTACTATATGAAAATAAAAAAAATAAAAAGGCACTAACTCCATGTCTTTAGCATTCGGGGGGGGGGGGGGGGGGATAAACACCGCCGCTATTAGCATGTAGATATAATCCTACATATGTAATAAAAATCCACGTGAACGAAAATTATGGTTGCAATGGTGAAAAATTCATGAATACTGCACACTATCCACACACAAATTAAAGAAATGCCACTAAACCTGCTAAAAATCTATAATACACAAAATTCCATGTCCTCGGTTTAGGTATACGAACACATATAGGATTGCCATTTAACTCCATTATAACGTTTTATGAGAGAAATCACTTTCAAAATGTTTCAATTTTCATAAAATTTCAGTATGTTGAAGCAATATATATAACTTACAAAATATTAAAAAATCAGCACATGTTGTTGGAATAGATCAAACGCTACAAGCATTTGACTGTTAGCTGCTGACACCTGGCGAATTCCTCAGAAAGCAAACTCCCAGAAAGGGCCGGTTTGTTTATATAGTTATATGTATTCATGCGCACAGTAACAGCTCCAATCAACATGAAAATTCACATGTACATAGAGGAATACCCATAATACCACTATACAAACCAAAACAGAGACATTTTAAAGTGATACATGTGCATTTGGAGGAGAAACTGGGAGTTTTTAAATAATATAGTACTTTGATGCCTCATTTTGACCATATAAGGAAATCAATACAGGTCCATAACCTGAAGTCTAGTGTGGAGTATACACCTTTGCCGGCAATGAGGTCGAAAATGTCGTCAATCAGTGGGAGTGGGTATGTGTCTTTAGTAGTTACATTGTTTAGTTTGCGATAGTCGACACAGAAGCGCATGCTGCCATCTTTCTGTGCGAGAGACGCATGAATGAATGATGTGTGAATGAATGCATGATGCGTGGAATATGAATCTTTTGTGGTGTTCTTTTGGGCACGTTATGATTTCGTTCATCTTGCTGGGTTATTCAACCCTCTGGGTCTTTCGTTGACGTTCCTGGGTGTCCGTTTCCGTTCAAGCCGGAAGTGACACATTGTTGTTGTTCATTGAACTAAAAGAAGACTGGAATGGCCAATCAGCATGTTTTCTATAGGCGATGACGTGATTTCCGGCGGCCATATTGGAACATTGAACATGCATAGTAAACAAAGACACGTGCATCTGTCAAATAAGTCTTTGAAATGTTCTGCCAATGCACGCATACATCTCAATGTGGAAGTTATGGTATACATCAACGAAATATGTCAAATTTGGTCGATCATACCTGTATTACGACCCAATACAGGCAGGTATTTTGATTTAGGCGTGGCCTGTCCACGGAGATTGGTACATGTAAACATTGGTTGTGATCGGCATTGACATGTCAAAAGATCGGCTCACTGTCCAGTATCAGCCTCCGGGAGATAGTTCTGTTTTTGATAACTGGTGAGGTAATGTTTGTACACCATTGAGTCAGTGTTTCATTTTGAAATAGTAATAGAGGAATCCTGGATCATGTCAACTTGAAGGCGCACCGCTAGTTTACAAGCTCAAATAAAGGATGAATATATCAACTTCTTTTATTAAACAATTGTTCAGTCATCAACAGTTTAGTTCGTAGGTGATGCCTGAACAATTATTTAATAAAAGAAGTTGATATTCATCCTCATGTTTTTCATGAGTCCCTCATGTTTTTCAAAGAATTTGAACTGAAGTGTGACATACAGTATTTATAATGCGAGTCGAAGTACATTATTTTTTGAATAATTTGAATTGTTTCTCTGACTTCTTTTTTTATGCTATTTATTAAAATCATTAATGATTCCGATACCTATTTCAGACCTACAATTTAGGCATGATATAATTTATGCTAAAAGTTTTATACCATGAGATAATGACATGAGATCAGATGTACTAGTAGTTTTGCATTCAAATGTGTTTGTTTTCTCTGAGAGTTTGATTAATGTATGTAGTTCTAGTGTTTCGTTGATGCGTTCCGAGGAATCACATGTTGTATTTCATTGCGTCCTTCAGAATTTTATTGCGTAAATGAATCTGATGCAGGACTCAGGAGTAAATGAAGCACTTATTGAGTCATTTACTACGAAGTGCAGTAAGCTAAGCCTATAGAACAAGACTAGAACAAAATTCCATTACCTTTCAAGCAACGTTTTCTTTCCACCAGTGTGATTTGCTTCAAGCACTGACCACCCTCTCCATTATGTAAAGGTTATATCGCTTTCTTGTCTAATATTGTATTTCTCTGGTAAATAAGTTACCAATCTTCGCCCTCACCATGATCAAAATAGAGATTTTCCCTTGAAATTTTTTGGACTCAATATTGAATTCAAAATCTTTTTTTTTCATGGGTATATCAATTTATGGGGGGAGAGAAATGTTTATAATATTTGGTCCACTGAAAATAATGCTGTTTCCTTCCATTCGTAAGGCTTGCCCACAGACTTAACTAACTGCTTGATTTCATTGATGAATCAATGAACGAACATAATGTCAACAAATCGTGCAGTTGTTAAATGTTTATTGTTATTTATCATACTACAGAATTCATCCAATGAAAAATCGCTTGCATAAACAAAGATTATAAAGATTTTTTTCTCTGTAGCATACAGTAGTAGTAGTAGATTTATTGACATATGAATAATCAAACATTATGTGAGCATACACAACGGGGGAGAAGACAAATGCAATAGACCTCATGGAGAACTCTAGTGACAAAAGTCAGTGTAACAACAAATGGTCTACACAAATACCATGCATGTACACAAGTACATTAATTATATTAGTTATGTCCGGTAAAAGACAAAACATTATGGCAATAGTTCGACAATTGACATAGATCATCCACGTTATTGAACATTTCTTCAAGAGTGTCCACATTTATATTGAAAGTGTTTCTAACGTCTTTCGATTCATCACAGTTTATTAACACATGTTCCCCTGTTTGGATTCCCTTTTTAAAAATCTAGACAATCTAGACTTTACTACTTTACTAATTGAATTTTAAATACACAATATGGCAAAACATATCGAGATCATGCTAAAGTGTTCATCAAATTAGTTTAAACTGATACTGTAAACCCCTTAATTTTTCGCGGCCATTAATATTCGCGATTTTTGCGTATTCTTTAAAATCGCGAAATTTCTGGCGCCAATTTTTTTGGCCAACCGCATTTTGATTCGCGATTTTTTTTTTATATTTTGATTCGCGCATTTTTATTCGGAAATTGACTTTGCAATGTGTGTTGTATAAAACAGAAGATCAAATAATGTTGTATATTCAACATAAAAACATAGCACCAAGGGTGCTGTAGCTTACCGGCAATCATGAGAAACTCAGAGTATTGATTTTCCAACATATAAATTGTTACACTGATCTTGAACTCTAATTGTCAAAACATGTTCGTAAATGTTGCTGGAAACACATTTTCTGCATGGATTATAATACGAAATCAAATGACACATCACGAAGGTAGATAAAGAGAATCTTATACATTATTTTGAGAAAAACTGTCTGAATAGATTTTGACAAATTGGCCACCAAAGACAAAATTCATCGTTTTTGACCTTTCAAGGTCATTGAAGGTCAAATCCAAGGTCATCACTCAAACCGCAATATATGATTTCCCATTTGAATGTGCCAATACTTAGGCTCTATTTTGAAGTCTTCTATGAGTTTACTCCGCACAGCTCCCATTATGAAGGAAAAATTGGGTGAAATTTTATAAGTCCAAAAAATTTTTCAATGGCCAAAAAAATTTTTTTTTTTTTTTTTGCTGGAAATGGCTCAAAACGAATAGTGACTTGATTTGGGACAAGAAATTTTTTTTTCGCCGACCCGTCAAAAAATCAAAATGGCCGCCACACGCAGACCGGCGATTCAAGGGCAACGAAACTTATACACATCATAAAGGTACATGAGAGGAATGTTTTGAAACGAAAATCTCAAAACTGATCAGACAGTTTTCGAGAAAATGGCCTCCAAAGTCCAAAATTGGCAATTTTTCGTCAAAAATGGCCGCCAAATAGGCCAAAACGATTCAATCAAAAAAATTTAAAAAACGTCTTTAGATACTGGCCCAAGGTATGTTCTGACAAATTTATGGGGAAATTCATCATGTCAAAAAAAAGTTACAGACCCGGACGGACGACGGACGAAATACCACGACAATAGCTTATCGGCCCAAAGGGCCGGTAAGCTAAAAACCAGTAGTCAATTCTAAGTTTACATGTACGTAGCTATTTTGTACTGGTGATTTGTATTTATTTTAAGTTTACTAAGCCGAAAAATAAAGATATAGTAGATGTAATATAAAGATATAATAAAGATACAATTGTGTTCATGTCAGTATTTTGTCAATTGTTGGGTTGCTTAGTGAGTATGCTATTGTAAAATACCTCTGTAATGCGTTTCCAGTAATATGCATACTACAGAAAACGCGAAATTAAAAGGCCGCGAATAAGTCCAAATCCTGAAAACGCGAAATTAAACGGCCTCGAAATTGAAGGGGTTTACAGTATATTGATCGCATTTTTTGACTCATTCCATTCTGATACATTCATGTGTTGATACATATACATACTAGTATATGGTACAGCTTTACAATTTTGATCGTTAGTATTTAACTCAAGATATACATGTACATGAACTTAAAACAAACTTTCGTCAGACATACAAGGTAATGAACACACTAGGCCACAGCAACACCTGGAATACTAATATCCAATGTCTCATCGGAAGCTATTGGATTTGTGCATTGGTGGCAAACATTTTTGGCATGGAGCTTCAAGTTGTAAGTCTGATTTTATGATGCTGTCTCAAGTCATCGAAGATCTGTGTGATCAGCCTGATCACATTGAGACTGAGATCTTGGTTGTCCTGCATGTGATCGCACCTTTAGAAAATGTCCTTGTACCCCAGTTCAGCCATAACTTGACTGTTGAGATGGATCATTGTGATGCTCGGGTAAACCTTGTTGACGGCTGACAACTGTCTGAGGTGATGTTCTGTGGACACCAGCATGGCAACAACACCTTTATAGGGCTGACCAACCCACCATTGTTCATCACTGGCAAGAACACACATGTGGCAGCCAGGGCGTTGACTGGCACGGTGGGCAGGTGATCTCTCGGTAGGTCGTTGTGGATTGATACCTGGTTGCCTGTCTTGACTGCACTCAGTGTGCCTCACCTCATAATCCGTTGACAGGAAGCATCCCTGAAATCCCCGATGTTGTGGTTGCTGTTCCACCCATCTGCTGAGGGAATATTAAAAATTGTTGCAATTATTTATTTTTTAAACATAGCACCAAGGGTGATGTAGCTTACCGGCAAACATGATTACTAAGCTGTAAAAGCAATAATAAGAGAGATATTAGTCATTATGTCCTGGGACCTTGAAAATGAAATCAAAAGTCAAATTAAAGGTCATTAGAATATTCAGCATATATCATTTGCTGCAGGCCCAAAAATGAATCCTAAGTTGCAAAGTTGATAATAAACAAGATATTAGCCGTTTTGTCCTGTGAGACCTTGAAAATGAGGTCAAAGATCAAAGCGAGATATTAGCCATTTTGTGCTTTGACCATGAAAATCAGATCAAAGGTCAAATTCAAGGTCATCAAAATATTTGGACTTTATAATTTCCTATATGTGCACAATCGATTCCTAAGCTGTAAAGTTGATAATGAGCGAGATATTAGCCATTTTGTGCTCATGGTTCTTAGACCTTGAAAATGAGGTTGAAGGTCATATTCAGGGTTATGAAAATATTCAGACTATATCATTCCCTATATATGTGCAATAAAAATCTCAAGACTGTCTGAACAGTTTTTGAGAAAATGGCCACCAAAGTCAGAAATTGGTCGTTTTTCGTCGAAAATGGCCGCCATTTTGAAAAAAAAAGCGAAAATCAAAAAACTAAAAAATACTCCCTTTTTGAATTATTTTTAGACATTTTTGTGCAAAATTTCAGAAAGATTCACCCGTAAACTTCAAAGATAAAAATGTGGACGGACGACGACGACATCATAGAGGTACATGAGAGGAGTGTTTTGAAACAAAAATCTATGACAGACGACGGACGAAAAACCCCGATAATAGCTTATCGGCCCAAAGCTAAAAAAAAAAAAATTGACAAAACCATCAAGGCATTTCTGCTGAAATGCCTTAATTCCAGGTCAAGGTCAAGAGTCATCCCTAATACCCTTAAGACATGTTTGTCTAAGGCCACGTTTGACTAATCAATCCCAAAATCAATAGGTCAAGGTCAAAGTTCGTCCATAATACCCCCCAGACATGTTTGTTTAGGGTGACCGAGTCCAAAAATAACGTCCGTTTCGCTCTAAACGTACCGTTTCTGAGATATGCAGGAAGCCTACATGTAAAGGATGAATCAGGAAAGAATTATTTCGACCTTTAGGTCAAAGGTCGTTTGACTAATCGATCCCAAAATCAATAGGGTTCTTCCTCGGGCTTCAACGAATACAAAATTTCGTGACCAGTTACTCGTTAGCTTGTAACCGAACAGAACCGGTTACTCGTCCAAAAATATAGAGCTGAATATTGTCCAAGGTAAAACCTTTTCTTTCGCAGTTCGCTTTTATCAAATCTCAGTGTCAAAAATGGGTCAAAATTGGGCCTAAAACTCAACATTAAAAGTCATTTTCACATGGAAATATGCCATATTATGATGAATAAACATTCTATTTGGATCGGAGAGTGATAAGTCACTTCAATTCTGCGCATTTGGGTGGAAATTTGACTGATGTTAAGTGTTTGAGGCTGCATTACAAGGTTGAAAAATACGTTCACGCTTAACCGGTTACAAAATCTGTAACCGGTTACACTTTGTAATCGAACTGTAACCGGTAAACCGAGTACTTGTTGAAACCCCAGTTCTTCTCTGATGGTATATAAACCTCCATGCGAAGTTCTGCAACTATTGTCTAAAATATTCTCCGAGTTATCGTCCGGAAGCCAAGTCTCAATACCGGCTCACATCGCTTCGACTGTACAGTGCTCTGCACGGGACATAGACCCAGGTGTCGCACTCTCTCGAACGCCGCAGGCACGCCTCCGGCGTTCGAGAGAGTGGGACACCTGGGTCTACACGGGACAGTGAAAGCCTCTCCTGTATTCCTGGCCTGTGACCTGTGACCCTGTGTAAAGGTAGGATGGTGGGCCTTATCGTGAAATAGGTCCCGCTTATTTCGTACGTTATGATTTTAGTGTGTACCTCCGTCCACCCCCACCACCTCCCTCCAGGATTCTCCAAGATATAGAAGTTGACTGAAAACATTAAAATGGTGTTACTGTTTTAACTGAATAAGCCTTGTCATAATGTAGCGGGACCTATTTCACGAGATTGCCGGATGGTGAGCGTTATTAAATGGATCTAGTATAGATTTATTACAAATTTGATAGATCTAGTGCACCAAACCAAGCTGTCAAACTGACCAGCAGCTGAGTGGATGAGTGATGCACTGCAGTATGTTCACTATGCTGGCGAGTGATTGGATGCTATTCACGTGCACTCTTTACTTGTGAAATGAAATTCCAGCCTACCCTGATTGTTTATTCTGGTATCGGCAACAGTTGATGGCAAAGCACTGGTTACTTGTGGTGCTTGAGCGTCCAGAAGGCCGGATTCAATGTGCCGGTCGCACAGCCAGTGATCGGCCATGTTCAATGTTCCAATATGGCCGCCGGAAATCACGTCAACAGCCGCTGATTGGCCATTCCAGTGTATTTTTAGTTCAATGGAAAAATCCATTGAACTAAAAGAAGACTGGAATGGCCAATCAGCATGTTTTCTATAGGCGATGACGTGATTTCCGGCGGCCATATTGGAACATTGAACATGCATAGTAAACAAAGACACGTGCATCTGTCAAATAAGTCTTTGAAATGTTCTGCCAATGCACGCATACATCTCAATGTGGAAGTTATGGTATACATCAACGAAATATGTCAAATTTGGTCGATCATACCTGTATTACGACCCAATACAGGCAGGTATTTTGATTTAGGCGTGGCCTGTCCACGGAGATTGGTACATGTAAACATTGGTTGTGATCGGCATTGACATGTCAAAAGATCGGCTCACTGTCCAGTATCAGCCTCCGGGAGATAGTTCTGTTTTTGATAACTGGTGAGGTAATGTTTGTACACCATTGAGTCAGTGTTTCATTTTGAAATAGTAATAGAGGAATCCTGGATCATGTCAACTTGAAGGCGCACCGCTAGTTTACAAGCTCAAATAAAGGATGAATATATCAACTTCTTTTATTAAACAATTGTTCAGTCATCAACAGTTTAGTTCGTAGGTGATGCCTGAACAATTATTTAATAAAAGAAGTTGATATTCATCCTCATGTTTTTCATGAGTCCCTCATGTTTTTCAAAGAATTTGAACTGAAGTGTGACATACAGTATTTATAATGCGAGTCGAAGTACATTATTTTTTGAATAATTTGAATTGTTTCTCTGACTTCTTTTTTTATGCTATTTATTAAAATCATTAATGATTCCGATACCTATTTCAGACCTACAATTTAGGCATGATATAATTTATGCTAAAAGTTTTATACCATGAGATAATGACATGAGATCAGATGTACTAGTAGTTTTGCATTCAAATGTGTTTGTTTTCTCTGAGAGTTTGATTAATGTATGTAGTTCTAGTGTTTCGTTGATGCGTTCCGAGGAATCACATGTTGTATTTCATTGCGTCCTTCAGAATTTTATTGCGTAAATGAATCTGATGCAGGACTCAGGAGTAAATGAAGCACTTATTGAGTCATTTACTACGAAGTGCAGTAAGCTAAGCCTATAGAACAAGACTAGAACAAAATTCCATTACCTTTCAAGCAACGTTTTCTTTCCACCAGTGTGATTTGCTTCAAGCACTGACCACCCTCTCCATTATGTAAAGGTTATATCGCTTTCTTGTCTAATATTGTATTTCTCTGGTAAATAAGTTACCAATCTTCGCCCTCACCATGATCAAAATAGAGATTTTCCCTTGAAATTTTTTGGACTCAATATTGAATTCAAAATCTTTTTTTTTCATGGGTATATCAATTTATGGGGGGAGAGAAATGTTTATAATATTTGGTCCACTGAAAATAATGCTGTTTCCTTCCATTCGTAAGGCTTGCCCACAGACTTAACTAACTGCTTGATTTCATTGATGAATCAATGAACGAACATAATGTCAACAAATCGTGCAGTTGTTAAATGTTTATTGTTATTTATCATACTACAGAATTCATCCAATGAAAAATCGCTTGCATAAACAAAGATTATAAAGATTTTTTTCTCTGTAGCATACAGTAGTAGTAGTAGATTTATTGACATACGAATAATCAAACATTATGTGAGCATACAAAACGGGGGAGAAGACAAAGGCAATAGACCTCATGGAGAACTCTAGTGACAAAAGTCAGTGTAACAACAAATGGTCTACACAAATACCATGCATGTACACAAGTACATTAATTATATTAGTTATGTCCGGTAAAAGACAAAACATTATGGCAATAGTTCGACAATTGACATAGATCATCCACGTTATTGAACATTTCTTCAAGAGTGTCCACATTTATATTGAAAGTGTTTCTAACGTCTTTCGATTCATCACAGTTTATTAACACATGTTCCCCTGTTTGGATTCCCTTTTTAAAAATCTAGACAATCTAGACTTTACTACTTTACTAATTGAATTTTAAATACACAATATGGCAAAACATATCGAGATCATGCTAAAGTGTTCATCAAATTAGTTTAAACTGATACTGTAAACCCCTTAATTTTTCGCGGCCATTAATATTCGCGATTTTCGCGTATTCTTTAAAATCGCGAAATTTCTGGCGCCAATTTTTTTGGCCAACCGCATTTTGATTCGCGATTTTTTTTTTATATTTTGATTCGCGCATTTTTATTCGGAAATTGACTTTGCAATGTGTGTTGTATAAAACAGAAGATCAAATAATGTTGTATATCCAACATAAAAACATAGCACCAAGGGTGCTGTAGCTTACCGGCAATCATGAGAAACTCAGAGTATTGATTTTCCAACATATAAATTGTTACACTGATCTTGAACTCTAATTGTCAAAACATGTTCGTAAATGTTGCTGGAAACACATTTTCTGCATGGATTATAATACGAAATCAAATGACACATCACGAAGGTAGATAAAGAGAATCTTATACATTATTTTGAGAAAAACTGTCTGAATAGATTTTGACAAATTGGCCACCAAAGACAAAATTCATCGTTTTTGACCTTTCAAGGTCATTGAAGGTCAAATCCAAGGTCATCACTCAAACCGCAATATATGATTTCCCATTTGAATGTGCCAATACTTAGGCTCTATTTTGAAGTCTTCTATGAGTTTACTCCGCACAGCTCCCATTATGAAGGAAAAATTGGGTGAAATTTTATAAGTCCAAAAAATTTTTCAATGGCCAAAAAAATTTTTTTTTTTTTTTTTTGCTGGAAATGGCTCAAAACGAATAGTGACTTGATTTGGGACAAGAAAATTTTTTTTCGCCGACCCGTCAAAAAATCAAAATGGCCGCCACACGCAGACCGGCGATTCAAGGGCAACGAAACTTATACACATCATAAAGGTACATGAGAGGAATGTTTTGAAACGAAAATCTCAAAACTGATCAGACAGTTTTCGAGAAAATGGCCTCCAAAGTCCAAAATTGGCAATTTTTCGTCAAAAATGGCCGCCAAATAGGCCAAAACGATTCAATCAAAAAAATTTAAAAAACGTCTTTAGATACTGGCCCAAGGTATGTTCTGACAAATTTATGGGGAAATTCATCATGTCAAAAAAAAGTTACAGACCCGGACGGACGACGGACGAAATACCACGACAATAGCTTATCGGCCCAAAGGGCCGGTAAGCTAAAAACCAGTAGTCAATTCTAAGTTTACATGTACGTAGCTATTTTGTACTGGTGATTTGTATTTATTTTAAGTTTACTAAGCCGAAAAATAAAGATATAGTAGATGTAATATAAAGATATAATAAAGATACAATTGTGTTCATGTCAGTATTTTGTCAATTGTTGGGTTGCTTAGTGAGTATGCTATTGTAAAATACCTCTGTAATGCGTTTCCAGTAATATGCATACTACAGAAAACGCGAAATTAAAAGGCCGCGAATAAGTCCAAATCCTGAAAACGCGAAATTAAACGGCCTCGAAATTGAAGGGGTTTACAGTATATTGATCGCATTTTTTGACTCATTCCATTCTGATACATTCATGTGTTGATACATATACATACTAGTATATGGTACAGCTTTACAATTTTGATCGTTAGTATTTAACTCAAGATATACATGTACATGAACTTAAAACAAACTTTCGTCAGACATACAAGGTAATGAACACACTAGGCCACAGCAACACCTGGAATACTAATATCCAATGTCTCATCGGAAGCTATTGGATTTGTGCATTGGTGGCAAACATTTTTGGCATGGAGCTTCAAGTTGTAAGTCTGATTTTATGATGCTGTCTCAAGTCATCGAAGATCTGTGTGATCAGCCTGATCACATTGAGACTGAGATCTTGGTTGTCCTGCATGTGATCGCACCTTTAGAAAATGTCCTTGTACCCCAGTTCAGCCATAACTTGACTGTTGAGATGGATCATTGTGATGCTCGGGTAAACCTTGTTGACGGCTGACAACTGTCTGAGGTGATGTTCTGTGGACACCAGCATGGCAACAACACCTTTATAGGGCTGACCAACCCACCATTGTTCATCACTGGCAAGAACACACATGTGGCAGCCAGGGCGTTGACTGGCACGGTGGGCAGGTGATCTCTCGGTAGGTCGTTGTGGATTGATACCTGGTTGCCTGTCTTGACTGCACTCAGTGTGCCTCACCTCATAATCCGTTGACAGGAAGCATCCCTGAAATCCCCGATGTTGTGGTTGCTGTTCCACCCATCTGCTGAGGGAATATTAAAAATTGTTGCAATTATTTATTTTTTAAACATAGCACCAAGGGTGATGTAGCTTACCGGCAAACATGATTACTAAGCTGTAAAATCAATAATAAGAGAGATATTAGTCATTATGTCCTGGGACCTTGAAAATGAAATCAAAAGTCAAATTAAAGGTCATTAGAATATTCAGCATATATCATTTGCTGCAGGCCCAAAAATGAATCCTAAGTTGCAAAGTTGATAATAAACAAGATATTAGCCGTTTTGTCCTGTGAGACCTTGAAAATGAGGTCAAAGATCAAAGCGAGATATTAGCCATTTTGTGCTTTGACCATGAAAATCAGATCAAAGGTCAAATTCAAGGTCATCAAAATATTTGGACTTTATAATTTCCTATATGTGCACAATCGATTCCTAAGCTGTAAAGTTGATAATGAGCGAGATATTAGCCATTTTGTGCTCATGGTTCTTAGACCTTGAAAATGAGGTTGAAGGTCATATTCAGGGTTATGAAAATATTCAGACTATATCATTCCCTATATATGTGCAATAAAAATCTCAAGACTGTCTGAACAGTTTTTGAGAAAATGGCCACCAAAGTCAGAAATTGGTCGTTTTTCGTCGAAAATGGCCGCCATTTTGAAAAAAAAAGCGAAAATCAAAAAACTAAAAAATACTCCCTTTTTGAATTATTTTTAGACATTTTTGTGCAAAATTTCAGAAAGATTCACCCGTAAACTTCAAAGATAAAAATGTGGACGGACGACGACGACATCATAGAGGTACATGAGAGGAGTGTTTTGAAACAAAAATCTATGACAGACGACGGACGAAAAACCCCGATAATAGCTTATCGGCCCAAAGCTAAAAAAAAAAAAATTGACAAAACCATCAAGGCATTTCTGCTGAAATGCCTTAATTCCAGGTCAAGGTCAAGAGTCATCCCTAATACCCTTAAGACATGTTTGTCTAAGGCCACGTTTGACTAATCAATCCCAAAATCAATAGGTCAAGGTCAAAGTTCGTCCATAATACCCCCCAGACATGTTTGTTTAGGGTGACCGAGTCCAAAAATAACGTCCGTTTCGCTCTAAACGTACCGTTTCTGAGATATGCAGGAAGCCTACATGTAAAGGATGAATCAGGAAAGAATTATTTCGACCTTTAGGTCAAAGGTCGTTTGACTAATCGATCCCAAAATCAATAGGGTTCTTCCTCGGGCTTCAACGAATACAAAATTTCGTGACCAGTTACTCGTTAGCTTGTAACCGAACAGAACCGGTTACTCGTCCAAAAATATAGAGCTGAATATTGTCCAAGGTAAAACCTTTTCTTTCGCAGTTCGCTTTTATCAAATCTCAGTGTCAAAAATGGGTCAAAATTGGGCCTAAAACTCAACATTAAAAGTCATTTTCACATGGAAATATGCCATATTATGATGAATAAACATTCTATTTGGATCGGAGAGTGATAAGTCACTTCAATTCTGCGCATTTGGGTGGAAATTTGACTGATGTTAAGTGTTTGAGGCTGCATTACAAGGTTGAAAAATACGTTCACGCTTAACCGGTTACAAAATCTGTAACCGGTTACACTTTGTAATCGAACTGTAACCGGTAAACCGAGTACTTGTTGAAACCCCAGTTCTTCTCTGATGGTATATAAACCTCCATGCGAAGTTCTGCAACTATTGTCTAAAATATTCTCCGAGTTATCGTCCGGAAGCCAAGTCTCAATACCGGCTCACATCGCTTCGACTGTACAGTGCTCTGCACGGGACATAGACCCAGGTGTCGCACTCTCTCGAACGCCGCAGGCACGCCTCCGGCGTTCGAGAGAGTGGGACACCTGGGTCTACACGGGACAGTGAAAGCCTCTCCTGTATTCCTGGCCTGTGACCTGTGACCCTGTGTAAAGGTAGGATGGTGGGCCTTATCGTGAAATAGGTCCCGCTTATTTCGTACGTTATGATTTTAGTGTGTACCTCCGTCCACCCCCACCACCTCCCTCCAGGATTCTCCAAGATATAGAAGTTGACTGAAAACATTAAAATGGTGTTACTGTTTTAACTGAATAAGCCTTGTCATAATGTAGCGGGACCTATTTCACGAGATTGCCGGATGGTGAGCGTTATTAAATGGATCTAGTATAGATTTATTACAAATTTGATAGATCTAGTGCACCAAACCAAGCTGTCAAACTGACCAGCAGCTGAGTGGATGAGTGATGCACTGCAGTATGTTCACTATGCTGGCGAGTGATTGGATGCTATTCACGTGCACTCTTTACTTGTGAAATGAAATTCCAGCCTACCCTGATTGTTTATTCTGGTATTGGCAACAGTTGATGGCAAAGCACTGGTTACTTGTGGTGCTTGAGCGTCCAGAAGGCCGGATTCAATGTGCCGGTCGCACAGCCAGTGATCGGCCATGTTCAATGTTCCAATATGGCCGCCGGAAATCACGTCAACAGCCGCTGATTGGCCATTCCAGTGTATTTTTAGTTCAATGGTTGTTGTTCTCCTTTCTCCATCTTGGCAGGAATTGTCAGATAAACTGGGAGTCGTAAATCCGTTAGCATCTTGGTAATAAACAGTCCAAAACTGGTACAAAACAAACCCTCAGCACAGGTAAATGTCCAATATTAGGTTAAAATGATTATTTTCGTAAAACATCTGTAAAACCCGTAATACGCTTGTTTAGTTCGCGCACCCACGTGAGGTGATAGTTTACTGCATTTACGTTGAACATATTTCTGTAAGTTTCGTCAGTTAGAGTAACCATGGCAGGCATAAGAAATGACTTGGTATGAATATATCAACAGTATATACTTCTGTGTAGGTGGTGACGCTTAGTTTTATAAGACACGAGGAATCCCCGGGTGTCACAACGACGCAGAAGGGGTAAGGCTGGTTATCAGATTTGCTAGTTAATACCGTGAATGAGTGTTTATATGTAGAGTTCTAATGTATCCATATATTTTGGTCATGGATGGTAGAGGACATCCACCTGGTCACATATATTTTCATGGATGGTTCATATTGCCTAAATATTGAACTGATTGTTCTGACATGCTCCGGTATTGCACCGGTTGGAATGAATTATTATTTACAACTATCATATTTTATTTTGTTATAGGATTTTTCTCCTACGAATAAACCGTCCAATCAAACGGCTGCGTTATTCCCTACAACATTGGTGCCCCGAGTGAGGAGAAGTGGAGCCACCGGAACTACTGAGTCTGCTAGCGTGGGAGAGCTGACACGTCCCAGTCGACACAGCACAGCTGACACGTCACAGTCGACACAGCACAGTTGACACGTCACAGTCGACACAGCACAGTTGACACGTCACAGTCGACTAAGCACAGTTGACACATCACTGAGTCGACACGGTAGTCGACACGATTTGCGCAGGACAAGTATTCGCGTCGCCTTGAGTCCTGGACTCGTTCGTCGTGGCGCGTCGGTCAAGATCATCCGTTAGGATCAAGCTAGCTTCAAGGTCAAGGATACCACGTGGTCTAATTAAGAAAAAATTGAGTGCACTCAGACTGTATATAATCTATGTGAATTTGCTATATATGTGAACTGACATTTGATTCTACTGTGTGTTGAATCTGGTGATATGATGTGAAATTGTGAAGGACAAAACATCAAAACCTGTATAATTAAGAAATAAATTAGTTAAGAAAATAAGGTGTTTCAGTACTTGGAAGAAAACTGAAAGGTTCTCAAGGTGATTGAATATTGATGGTATATATATGATGTAAACATTGGGTAAAAAAAACTCAATTTGGTATTGGTGATAGTGCATATTGATTGGCTGTGATTTTTGGAACATTGCCAATTAGAAGGTGTAAAAATATCAGGTTGACCAATAGTATTGAGTGTGTTGCACTTTACCAGAGATTGTTGGTTGAAAACCCCAAACTTTAATTTTGCTATTGAACTAAACCTGTGCCTTGAATTTTGAAATACAAATAGCTGTCAGAGTAATAATCTGTAAATCTAATTACTAAACTTTATTATTAAATATTGTGCCCAATAATAATAGGAATAAATTAAAATTGTTATTCACATAACTTTGGCAATTAAATAGAATACTTGTAAAAAAAAAAAAAAAAAAAAAAAAAAAAAAAAAAAAATAAATAATATTAATAATAATAAAAAAAATAAATAAATAACTTTAAAAAATAAATAAACATAACCCCCATTCAAAACTTAGTGAAACAGGCTGATTGATTGAGCAGTTATACTGAGACTGTTTGCCGCTTTACTTTGTTTTATTTGTCTCCGATTGGGAATTGGCCAATCACAGACTTTGATTGTTTGAACTTGTATTTTTTTATGGTTGATCTCTGTTGGTGAACTTACTCTTTGACTTTGGCTTTTGTGCTTGGTTGATATAACTGAGGCATTTGTTGGTGAAGTTGAAACTTTGGTGGTTTTTTTTGTGCGTTTTCACTCGATCGGTGGTTAGACGAGTAAGATTTCCTAATTGATTGTGTGTCAAGTATAAACGTGAATGTGTGGTTGAATAGTGTGAGTGAGTAAATATAGTGGTGATCTTTGAATTTGATTGAAATATTTTGTGTTCATCCCCGCTGTGATCAGCGTGACTCTGACTTTTGCATCGAAGTCTCAACTGGTACATACACTTCGAGTTTTGGTGTGTGTGTGTGTACACGTTTGTTTTTCCACGATTTGTTCCAGATACACAGATAGACATGTCCTACCACGAGACCGACGTCTCTAGTCGCTCTGTCTATGCATGTGGCTTCGACCAACCAGTTTCGTTGGATGAGATTGTAGATTACTTTTCCAACTTCGGAGTTGTGTCACATTGTGACTTCGATGATGAAGATTCTGTGGTACTTGTCTTTGAGTCTTCGGATTCGGCTTCTGCGTTGCTTAGACAACACTCTGTGATCTTTCATCGCAGAAGGTTGCAGCTTCTACCCCCAACTTCTTTGCAGGTGGCAGCCCTGAGTCACCACCAACTTCGTCAAGGTCCATCAGACGATGGTCAAGCTGACTTCGAGAGTGATGATACTAGTAGCTCAGCTACAGAAAAACCACTGGTGGAACAAATGACCGAAGCCCTGATGGCTACATCAACTCCGGAAATGCTCAATATCTTGCAGAATCTTGCGGAATCAGTATACAGTACAATCCAGGATAGGAATCCAGATCTTCAAGATATTGCCGGAAGACTGCCCCAGAAAGATGATTACCGTGAACCGACAACCATATAGAAGGCCGTTCGGATGGCACGAAGCCCACAACACGGTGACGCACCAGTAAAGGAAGAACGATTGACGCCCCCACATGGCGAGGTGACTGCCCAGTCTGATGCCCCCAAACCAGGTGACACAGCCTTAAAGCCGACTTTCCAACAGGAAGGTACTCCATCGATAGGCACCCCACTGCCACTTGGAGCAACTGCCTCTCCCAGTCCGAGCACTGCTACAGTGATGCCGAACTTTGCACTCCAATATCCACGAGTACCACTCTTCTCTGGTGTGGCTAACAAAGATGTGAGTTATCTGCAGTGGCGAAATGAAGTACGCTGTTTGCTCTCAGAAGGACATACCCGACCAAGTATCTTGCAGGCCATTCGTCGGTCATTGAAGGGACCAGCGGCAGAGGTGCTCATGAATCTTGGCGAAAATCTAACACCAGAGCTGATAGTGGAGAAGTTTGACACTGTTTTTGGTCCATACCTTGCTTCCGAAGCTTTGGCTACAGACTTCTATGTTGCTACACAACAACCTGAAGAAAAGATTGTTGATTGGTCTTGTCGCATCGAGTCTTTGTGGAATGTCGCCCAGGACAAAGGGGTAATCTTCGCCGATCCTTCTGGATCACTCCGTTCTAAATTCTTCTCAGGTATCACTGATAGAGAGGTTCGCAATGCACTGCGTCACAGATTTGACTCTGGTGAATCATTCTCAACTTTGTTGATTGCGGCTCGTGGACTTGAGCATGAGTTGGCTCAGAAAAATCCATCTTCAAGTGCCAAATCCAGTACATCGAAAGACAAGAAGAACTCTGCCACAGTACAGGTACAGCAGTCTCAGATGGAACGAACAATGGATGACATTCTGAAGAAAATCAGCGAGATGAGCACTCGTGTGCAGAAGTTGGAATCTGGAACACCTCCAAGTAGGAAACAAGACACCCAGAGATCAGGGGTTCAAAGAAGAACAACTGGGGAACGGACATGCTACTTCTGCCGAGAGGTTGGACATCTGATAAAGGATTGTGAGCATCTGAAAAGACTCCGTCAACTATCACAGGCACAAGGAAATAATACTCAACAGTCGGGAAACGAGTAGAAGTCAGTGCGGATGGGCACGTGACTGACTTTGTTCCTGATGGCCCAGCAAAAATGACATCACTTGATCACCTTGATGCAACAGTTCTCAACACACAGAAAACCACACTGATTGGCATCGAGAACGTAACCGACATACGAGTCAACGGTATTCAGTGTTGTGCACTGATCGACACTGGCAGCAATGTCACCACACTGTCCAGTGACTTCATCGAGAATCACTTGCCAAACATTGAGCTACAACGACTAGACAATCTCCTGACGATCCATGCAGCAGGTGGAGGATTCGTCCATTACAGTGGCTATGTCGAGGTGGAGATCGCACTAGACAACTGTTCCTATGCAGTGTTGGCCCTGGTTGTGCCTGGAAAGTCGTACTCACCGGATGTCCCGGTGATACTTGGGACTAACGTACTGCGACTCTTCGCCAGTGACTGCGGATATCAAGCTCAGGACAAACCCGTATGGAAAATGGCATTTCGGGCTATGCAGCTTATGGATGACAATGATGGCATAGTTGGCTTCGTCAAGTCAACCAAAGCAGAAACCGTAGCTCCAGGGGAGAGGAAGCTTCTACAAGGATTAACCCGAGCTTATGCTGGTGTAACTCCACCAAGCATGACAGTACTAACCGAGGAAGTTCCAGAATCAGCACTTCCATGTGGTCTTCTCGTGAGCCCAACTCTACACAATATCAAAGGAAAGAGTGTTTCGTGTTTCAAACAGCAAGTGGAAATCAGGAACCTGACTCATCGAACGATCACAATCCCAGCCAAAGCCACACTTTGTGCTCTGCATCAGGTGGAGATCCAGTCAACTGATATTCCATCCCAAGACACTGAATCAGAAGAAGCTTTCCTGAAGATGTTTGAGTGGCCCAGTGACCCAGTTAGAGCTGACGCTCTGAGAGAACTGATTCTCAAATGGAAGTCTGTATTTTCACAGAGCAGCATGGACTATGGTCGGACTGACCGCATCAAACATGACATAAAATTGAATGATGACACCCCGAAGAAGATGGCTCCAAGACGAGTGCCACCAGCCATGGTGGATGAGGTGCGACAACATCTGGAAGAGATGCTGGCGAACAAGCACATCCGACCTTCCCATAGTCCATGGGCATCTCCAGCTGTCTTAGCTAGGAAGAAAGATAACTCCTTGAGATTTTGCGTGGACTACAGGTTCTTGAACTCCCGCACAATTCGAGACGCTTACGCCCTGCCCCG
Organism: Terebella lapidaria; assembly: GCA_949152475.1. Taxonomy (NCBI): domain Eukaryota; kingdom Metazoa; phylum Annelida; class Polychaeta; order Terebellida; family Terebellidae; genus Terebella; species Terebella lapidaria. The sequence continues at coordinate 37,464,441 of OX424566.1, forward strand.
AGTGGATGACACACTAGACGCTTTGAGCGGAGCATCTATGTTCTCCTGTTTGGATCTTCGCGGAGGGTACTGGCAGGTTGAGCTCGAGGAAACAGCCAAAGAGAAGACGGCCTTCACCGTAGGAAACTTGGGTTTCTTTGAGTTCAATGTCATGCCCTTCGGCTTAACAAACAGCCCGGCCACCTTTCAAAGGTTGATGGAAAGCTGTCTATCGGATCTTCAGTACAGAAATTGCCTGGTTTACCTGGATGATATTATTGTGTTCTCCAGAAACTTTCAAGAACACCTCGACCGGCTAGAACTTGTGTTTGAGCGTCTACGAGAATACGGCCTCAAGTTAAAACCGTCAAAATGCCACTTCCTCCGGGACAAGGTAAAATACCTTGGTCACATAGTCTCCAAGGATGGCATACAGGCAGACCAGGAAAAGATTGCTGCAGTAGTCAACTGGCCAGTTCCAAAGACTGTCAAGGACCTGCAAAAATTTTTGGGTTTCACCGGATTTTACCGGCGTTTTGTCAAAGACTATGGACGGATGGCTCATCCACTGACACAGTTACTGAAGGGACACAGCAACACTGATTTTGATCGCCAGAGGAAAAGCCCTGATCTAACTTGGCTGGACCAGCATCAGATGGCTTTTGAAGAGCTGAAAGCAGCCTTGACAACGACACCTACACTGTCTTTCGCAGACTACACCCTGCCGTTCATCCTCCATGTTGACGCCAGTAGCTATGGTTTAGGTGCCGTTCTGTACCAGCGACAAGCAGGCCAACTCAGAGTTATCGCTTACGCCAGCCGCAGCCTCAAACCATCAGAGACTCACTACTCTGCGTACAAGTTGGAGTTCCTGGCCCTAAAGTGGGCAATCACTGATAAATTTAGCGACTACTTGTATGGCACTAAATGTGAGGTGTGGACGGACAGCAATCCGCTAACGTACGTCTTGAGCAGCGCCCGCCTAGATGCGACCGGCCACAGATGGCTTGCTCGTCTTGCAGCATTCGACTTCAGTCTCCATTACAAGCCAGGAAAAACGAATCAAGACGCGGATGCAATGTCCAGATTGCCAGGAGATCTCCAAAACCACGTAGTCCAAGCAGTATGCTGTATGCCCATGGTGCAGGAAGGCTACATCCACACTATGTCTTCGACCCCTTCAGTGATGGCAGATGTTTGCCCACCCTCTTCGTATGTTCTTCCTCCAGCAGATGCCAGAAAGGCACAGGAAACAGATTCTGTAATCGCGGAGGTGTTGCGTGCAAAGGCGGCGGGGGAAGGAGCACCGAGACCAGACAAGTCTGCTCATCCTGAGATCGGGAAGTTTGCACGACAGTGGGAGAAGCTCATCGTGATCCAGAATGTATTGTATCGCCAGACAGGCAGTCAGGACAACAAAACCCTGCAGTTAGTGGTACCAGCCTCTCTTCGTACAAAGGTGATGTCAAGTCTTCATGAGGGTATGGCACACCCAGGTCGCGATAAAACCCTAGCACTGATTGAGGAAAGATTCCATTGGCCAGGAATGCGGCGTGATGTTGAGAAGAAAGTATCCTCCTGTAAGCGGTGTGTTTGTCGGAAGGCATCGAGTCAACATCCACCCTTGGTACCCATCACCACCACCCAACCGTTGGAGCTGGTGTGTTGTGACTATCTCCTAGTGGAACCGTCAGCCGGGTATGAGCATTTACTCGTAATCACAGACCACTTCACGAAATTCGCCAGAGTGATCCCGACTCGAAACGAATCGGCCCGAACAACAGCGAAGGTACTTCTGGAACAGTTTATCAACCTTTGTGGATACCCAAGCCGTCTGCACTCTGACCAAGGCCGCTGTTTCGAATCACGAGTCATCAAAGAACTCTGTAACTTGACAGGCATGACCAAGAGCCGCACCACACCTTACCATCCAGAAGGAAATGGGGCTTGCGAGCGGTTTAACCGCACCCTCTTGAAAATGTTGGGGACCATGAGCCAGGATCAGAAACCTAGATGGAAGGAGCATCTGAACACGCTGGTGTATGCTTACAATGCCACACCACATCGCACTACCGGGTTTTCACCCTATGAACTGATGTTTGGGAGGAAGCCGCCACTACCCATCGATTTAGAACTTGGAACCCCTCTGGCAGCAAACCATGCAGACTACCTCAAATTCACAGAGGACTTGAGGAGGCGTCTCGAGTACTGCCACAACTTGGCGAAACAACAGATGACAGCTCTTGGGGAATATAATGCCCAGCGAAAAATACATCGACCAGCATCACAACTGAACACAGGGGATCGAGTACTGGTGCGGAGAGTGGGACTCAAAGGGAGATCCAAACTCGAGGATCGGTGGGATCCAGATGTGTTCAAGGTCGTGACGCAACCCAACAAGGAAATCCCAGTGTACAGAGTTGAGTCCGTGGCTGGAAAGAAGAAAAAGACACTCCACCGTAGTATGTTGTGCCCGTTCCCTGGTGATGATGAGGATGATGTCAGTGCAACAGAGGTTGCCGATCACAAGAAAGACAAGCCAAACAGGACTCAGGACAGAACTGTCGCTGAAGTGCGAAGTGAAGAGTCCACGGACACTGAGAACACCGACTCAGAGGAAGAAGAACCGTCAGTCGACAGGATTCGACGAACCACCAGAGTAAGAAAACCGCCAGACCGTTTCACCGTTTAGGAAGGCACGTTCAGTGATTTAATTAAGATATACATGTATAGCCTATGTACTGGTATCCGTTATGATATCTAATAAAGCTTCAGAAAACGAAGGCTGATTTGCTACCTTTTAAATGTCGAGGACGCCATTTCCCCGTTGGGGTGGAGTATGTGCGAGAGACGCATGAATGAATGATGTGTGAATGAATGCATGATGCGTGGAATATGAATCTTTTGTGGTGTTCTTTTGGGCACGTTATGATTTCGTTCATCTTGCTGGGTTATTCAACCCTCTGGGTCTTTCGTTGACGTTCCTGGGTGTCCGTTTCCGTTCAAGCCGGAAGTGACACATTGTTGTTGTTCTCCTTTCTCCATCTTGGCAGGAATTGTCAGATAAACTGGGAGTCGTAAATCCGTTAGCATCTTGGTAATAAACAGTCCAAAACTGGTACAAAACAAACCCTCAGCACAGGTAAATGTCCAATATTAGGTTAAAATGATTATTTTCCGTAAAACATCTGTAAAACCCGTAATACGCTTGTTTAGTTCGCGCACCCACATGAGGTGATAGTTTACTGCATTTACGTTGAACATATTTCTGTAAGTTTCGTCAGTTAGAGTAACCATGGCAGGCATAAGAAATGACTTGGTATGAATATATCAACAGTATATACTTCTGTGTAGGTGGTGACGCTTAGTTTTATAAGACACGAGGAATCCCCGGGTGTCACAACGACGCAGAAGGGGTAAGGCTGGTTATCAGATTTGCTAGTTAATACCGTGAATGAGTGTTTATATGTAGAGTTCTAATGTATCCATATATTTTGGTCATGGATGGTAGAGGACATCCACCTGGTCACATATATTTTCATGGATGGTTCATATTGCCTAAATATTGAACTGATTGTTCTGACATGCTCCGGTATTGCACCGGTTGGAATGAATTATTATTTACAACTATCATATTTTATTTTGTTATAGGATTTTTCTCCTACGAATAAACCGTCCAATCAAACGGCTGCGTTATTCCAATTTTTCTGTAGGGTGACAGGGGAGGACCATGGCGAGATGCTGGGTTCTATGATGTCTTCCCGGAGCATGTCATCCACGAATTCATCTATCATGCGGCGTCTGTGGAGAGGTACACGGTAGGCTTGTTGAGCGATGGGCTTGCCCGTGGTCTCAATTCGGAGTTGGTCGGTGGAACAATAGCCTAGGGGGCGTCCGGAAGTGGCGAAGATATCTTGGTATGAATGTATGATTTTGCTTAAGGAGGGGAGAGAAGATGTCGGGAGGTCAGGGGGGAGGGAGTTCGATGTGATCGGAGCGATAGAAGGTATTTGGTGTGTTGACGAGATGTATCTGAGGGGCCATTGTCGGGAATACCAGCGTAGTGTGTTGTTTGCAAAATTTAAGATGCTGTGACCGGCGCGGAGTTGGGGTTCGCCCAGGATCATGCAGTATGGCATATGTTCCACGATGATAACGGGGATGGGCAATCGGATACGGGATAGGGTGACTTCCGTTTGTCCTAAAACATTGAGTTTGCCTCCTGCTACGCCTTGAAGTTGTGTGGCTGGTTTCAGTAGGGGGGGTCGGTGTGTTGCGTGTGTGATTTTATCGAATACGTCCTGCCTCAGCAGTGTCTTGCTGGCTCCTGAGTCTACGAGGGCTGTGACCTGGACTCCTTGGATATTGAGGTTGAGCGTCGGACGTTTATCTGCTGAGGCGTGTTCTAGTTTTTTGACTGTCTTTGGGCGCGGCATGCGGCGGCCATGTGGCCATACTGATTGCACTCGAAACAGCGCGGCTCGCCTTGGGTGTTCCACTGTGGTAGGGGGTGGGTGCCCCGGCTGTGGGTCCCCTTGTTGTTGGGTCGATTGTTACCGGCGCGCTGTGTTATTCGTGCATTTTGCTGGTGGTCAACCTTAGCGATTTTCGTGGATTGGCGGTCCACCGTGTTGCACAGGGAGGTGACAGCTGACATGAGCGTGGACATTTGTTCCCTGAGGTCGTCTATGGGGTTTTTAGTTGGGGCCGCGGCTGCGACTTCCATAGGCTCTTCCTGACGGGCGTCCGGGCGACCAAGGCGCAGGAACGCTTCTTTGCGGCTGTTAATATCGGCAATGACTGTGAATGCTTGGTCGATGGTTTGGGGTTGGTTATCTTCTATGAGTTTACGAGCTAACTTAGCGCAGGACAGCCCTCGTGCATAGGCGCGGATCATTATTCGTTGCTGATCCTGGTTTCGTTGGGCTGGGGGATAAGCGGTGTCGGCCAATTCGCGGAAACGGCGGCTGTATGTGGCATCAGTGTCATATGGGCCTTGTTTCATCGTCTCTAAATCGTCTTGGAGGGCAGCCTGCTCGTCATGGCTAAGGAATTGTGTTTGTATGTGCTGTCTGAGGGCGGCCCATGGGACTGCGTTGCGTTGGACATTATTGGCCTGAGTATGTTGTGTAATAAAGTGTTCGACTTCGAACATGAGAGGACCTGTTACTGTGTGTGTGATAACATTGATTGTTTGTGGCTGACCTACTATGGGAATAGTGATTTCGACCTCACGTAGCCATTGCCTAACTTTCGCTGGGGAGGACCCATCACAGGGTGAAATACGGGCTAGGAGCGATCTCACCTGTTGTTGCTGATGACGGTTTTCCTCCTGTTGCGCGAATCCGTTGACTAACTGTTGGAACTGGGCCGCATCCATCCTGGTGTCCGGTCGGTGTCGGTACTGTATTGCTGTCGGTGGTCGTGTGGGCGGTTTCGGTTGACACCGGATGGTTTCGGCTGGTTTGGAGTTCCTTCAGTTGATCATGGACTCTGTCGGAAGGCTCGCCACATAAGGTTAACCTTATGAATCACATTGGGCGTGGGTCTGCCTGCGGTTGGAAGATCCGGGTTGTGGTTCGGTTGGCACGCTAGCCAATGTAAGTTTTCACTGTATTCACTTACACGTACTCTACTGAATTAAATGCAACTTAATGAGTTCACATTCCTCAGGTAGATTTTACTCAGTAATTTCTGGTAGACTCAGAGAGCAACTCGTTTTGGGTTGAGACAAGAAAATCATCATTTATTAAACTTAAGACGGCAATATATATACACGGCATCCCCTTGGTCCCAAGGCGGTGGCGCACACCTCCAAAGGGACCAAGGCCTCCGAGGGTCCAATCAGGACGTCCGCTCGGCCCTGGGGGCCGGTCACGGCGTGAGTGGATGGCCTCATCACGGGTCAGCAATCAGTCTGCCACCGACACTAGGCCGGTGGCTTCCACACACACACACACCACAGGTACATAGTTTAATTCAAGGGTTTGAATGAAATAATTCGAATTACTTATTTAAATTGCAATCAAAAGGTTTATTGATGTAGTCATTAATTTGGGTATTGTCTTTGGGGTTCTTGTTATCGCCGGTATCTTGTATGGTGTAATAACAGTCCGTTTGATGTGACACGGCTTAATCCTTTGTGTCCTGTCCTGGGGTTCCGCGCGGCTGATTAGGATTTATCTTGTGTGTTTATCCAGCTGTTGTCATCGTCTGTCGTCCGAGGGGTGCTTGCGTAACGTCCGTAGTCCTTGCGATAACGTCTGCGTGATGATAAGGTGTTGGCACGATGGCAGGCGTGGTCACAGTCACGGTCTTGGGGGGTGGTCTCCCCTGGCACATCAGATCTGTAATTAATTAGAAACATGGTTCAGTAAAAGATTTTATGTTTAATTTTAATTTCAAATATGCTGAAGTACTAGGTTATTTACCTGTGGCGTGGTGGGTTGGATCTTACCGTTGGGGAGGGCAAAATTCCAATTCTTACACATATACCCGGCCCTGAGGGGCCGGGAATAAAGCGAGTTGGTGTGTTTACCATATGACACTGCACAAGAGCACGGTACATTTCTTGCCCACGATGAAAAACACGGCCCGATTCGTGCCCCAGGCAAGATATAACGATCTCCGTTTTCGATTTTTTTTTTTTGTAGCGTAAGAGGCGAGTATTGTGCTCTCATGAATGATCAGAGATCTGAGAGATATAAACTCTGAGACACACTCCACACAGAAGTACCAGAAATAAACACAGAAGTATACAATCCCCAGTCTCGGAGCACGGTGTCAGAGATGCTGACCACTGTCGTATTTGTGTCGTGGCTGGCACTCTCTGATGCTAGCAAGTGTAGAAAAGCGGACTTTTTAACTCTTCCCACATATCAATACTCGGCTGGAAACGTCATCAGAAGACACGAGTTTATGACTTTGGAGCTTTGCCAGAGAACTTGTAGACAGTATTTAGAGTGTTTGGGATACAGGATGGAATGGAATAACGAAAATCCAAAACGTGGCAGCTGTGAACTCGTATCGTCTATACAAAATACTGCAAGTGTTGGTGTAATTCCAGAAACTCTACATTGTACGTACAAGTGAATTATAAATATCTGTTCATTTATGTTTATTGCATTGGTGAATTTAAACTAAAATTTTGTGAAAAGTAATGACCCAGATGTTCAAATGCCTACACATGATTGAGATCTTCTTGACTATATTCACATGATCTCACCTTTTCAGCACGTTGTCCAGCCATGTGGCACTACTTCTGGAGGACTGTTACAAAGCTTACTACAAACGCAATGATTGCCACAATGCTGTGAGCTTTTGTCAGCAACAACATCCCCGCGCACATCTCGTGGAGATACAGAGCCAGGCAGAACAGGACTTCGTCTCAGCAGAGGCTGGTAATAAAGATAGTTGGCATTATTATCCTCATCTAGCCCTAAATATGACCCTTGACCTCTTGTTGACTGTTTTTATTGACGATATTTATAGATGTCAACAGAGAAATCTATTAACATCGTCAATGTAATAGTCACCAAGAGGTCAGAGGTCATATTTAGGGCTATCCACATCGGGAAATTATCTACATCGGAACCGGCGACGATATAATTTGAAACTGATTCAAAATAGGATGACTAGTAGATGAAATAAACGAAAAACATCATAGTTTCATTATAAAGATGAAGAATTAGCCTATTAGCCTACTTTTATTTGTATTTACTTGCAATACTATAACTAATAACATGTATATTTCAGCAAATGGTGGACTCTTGACATTTTGGACGGGAGGCGTACGTCATAGTGGGAACACGTTCAAGTGGACATACTCCAATGAGTTATTCCGCTATGATAATTTTGCAAACCCAGCATCGTACAGTGCCGACGATTACGTTTGTGTGGAACAAATTTCGTTTGTGTGGTCATCTCGAGAAGTGTCACGTCCATATTTTACTGTATGTGAGATAGACAATTGATGGTCGTTGCAGCTCTCGCTCATATATGATATTTCAGACAGGCTTTCTCACAAAGACTATAACTAGTCTGAATCTCGATGCCATACAATAGGATTATGTTAGATTTGGAGGAGACGGCCGACTAGGTGTCGTGACAACGCGAACCCTTGTGACGCAACAGTGAGCTGGGAGATATTTCCAGAGGGTTTATAGTCGTGATTATGATAATTTCTCTCATGGGTTGCCATTGATTGGAAAGCTGTTGACAACGATTGAGCCGATGTTATACAGTTTCAACTCGCTAAGATACAGGATGAATACTGTGATGCTTCCCTTTAGCCTTGTAAATAACACAATTGATGTTCAATGCCTATCTGCGATACTTATTAGTGTAAATAATATATACCATTGACATAAAGGAATCGACTGGATTTTCAAATCCAACATAGGAGTGAATTTGAGAGCATAGTGTTGAGGTATGTATATTAATTTACATGTAATACTTTAGTAATATAATATGAAAAAAAGTATAGGTGAGTGTATACAAATGATTGCATATTATAACACATTTTGCGATATTCAATACAAATGCTTCCACATTGTTTTGAGAAACGTGTGAAATGACAAAGCAAACATGTATAATTAACATTAAAGACCTACCTGATAACCAATGTAACACCAGAAATGTTTGATAACTGTAATAAATATGAGAAGAAATTGTACAACATAGCTACGATGTATGTTGTTAGTAGTAGTTTGAATTTGTATATCGTTTTGAACACATTTATTTCCTGCAAATCACGCAATATCAAATAGGTCCACATACTAGAATGTTTGGCTGTATACATATACGTGACATCAGTCTGGGGACCATTCACCTTTTTTTTGTTTGTCACAATATGAAGAGAAGGCTGCCCAAGAATCACCAAGAAGAGTGATGAATTGTATATTATAAGCATGTACTATTGTTACAAATATATTCCGTTTTGTCACACACGATGCACAACATAATTCATAGCATGCTACATTCTTCAGGATAAAAATCACTATTGTTGTTCAAGAGAAGACAATTAAAATTGTCATAATATGGTTCGTGAACATGCGTGAGTAGATAACAGTTCGAGATAATAATTTAATAGGATCTGAGGCGAAACAGGTGAGGAAATGTCCAAACACAGAAAATACACAAGAATCGCAGAATTAATCAAGGCAATATATTCGTAAGTGTACATATGATAATTCATTCACAAATTATAAATAAGGCAGTTGTTTCATTACACATCGATGGGAAACGAACATTACTCAAACGAGGCTCCTTGCCAGCAAATAACAGATAAATTGATATGAACTTAAGCTTCTCATGTTATAAACATCCATGAAATGAATTATACGGAATGGTATTTCATTTAATCAAAAAAAAATACTGAAATAAAAATAGATGACTTGGAACATTGGAACATATCGGATAGTTTCAATTTTCGCCTTGTGGGAAATTTCTGACCCCTATAGTCGAAATAGGATAAATCAATGATCAATCAATAATAAAGACTGTGATTCAAATGCCTCAAAAACACATGTGTCATAACCTCTCATATGGGCGTCAATTATGTCAATAAAAACCATGAGTATGCTGCATAAATTCGCTGTGAGGGAAATGAGAACAGTGCTCAAAACTTTCTCGTGCAATCGATGATTTGTCAGTTCAAAACATGCTTGGAATTAAAATCTAAATCAATTTTGCCATTTTATCATCTAAATGCCAAAGGTGTGATAGCAGTACCCAGTTTAAAGCTGGATCGAGTGGTAATGAGGCTGTGAAATGCCTATTAATGTCTAATTTGATGTGAAGCGTGTCCAAGTGTCACTTCCTACAATGGTCAAACTCCATCACTGATGACTATCTTCTCAGCTTTCATGATATCACATCCCCATGTTCACATTTATAACATCCGTATAATACGGAGACGGCACACAATAAACTGAAAGGTAGTCTGTTTATATGAAATTCCATATTTTGAACATGAGCATGTTCTCGTGTTTCTGATATATTAGATCTGTCATATGAACCAGATAAGAATACATGGGAATTAATGGCAATTATTGTTCTCTGTGCAACTTCGATGTAATCTTCTTGATAGAGATAAAATACCTCATAGACCTGACTCATATGGCTCAATTCCAATTTCACCGGTTCATCTGGCGACACAAACGCGGATATATTATGGTGTATTGGGGGCTTTTTGTTTTGAATTATGCATCATACCACATAGATGTAATGGCATTGCTGTAACACATGTAATCATAATTCTCTGCGTAAATAAACCAGGTGAGTGGGGTGCATGACAAAATACTTCCAATGTGGGATTTCTTAGCATTATTGTGTTGTTTGAAAAGAAGTAGCATTGCGCAAACACGAACTATAAGTGCTATTATGCATATGTAAAAAAATCAAATTCGTTTCACTTTGGTTGAAAATCTAGCTTACATGTGATGAACAAGCAAAACCAATCCAAACATTTGGATTCATACCTCACATCATTTACATATAGTTCTAAGCAAACTCCGGATATATTCCGACAAGGCTAAAAACAGAAACTATTTTACTGCCATATGCGTAGTAATGTAATCTGAATATATTGAGCAATATGTTACTCATTGTCTGCTTCTGAAGATACCAATGTGGATTTCGATATCAATGTCTGGCTGGGCTTTGTCCTTGTCTGGTTATTCATATCGTTTTTCTAGAACAGCTAGAATGATTGGGGAGTAGCTGTTTGACAGTTTTTTTCATACACTTGTCACTGATGATATTCGGATTATTTCTGCACTCAACAAACGGCTGGTGTCGATGACATTGAAGCATAATACAAACAAAACAGTGTGTCTTGTTATTGCCAGAGGGGAGAATAGTCGCAAAGCATAACCTCCAAGCAGGAGTGACAGCAAACAGCAACATTCATTCACACGAAAGACACGGTGTAATTAAATAATTATTCATTTAGTAGTGAAGTTGATCACTCTGCGCTCTCCACATGAGCAAGGCTCAGACCTGAAAACGCTGATTCGTGTCGAAGGATTGGTCATACTAACTGATGTGGATGTTATATTTTTAACACAGGGGGAATAAATAGTAGAATCATTTTTGATAGGATGCTCACTGCTCTTCTGTTCTTGTCGAGTACCACCATTCTCTAAAGTTTTCCTCATGTCCAAATCGATTTGGTCGGATGTGTCCGACATGAACGATATGGATGAGACCATGATCTGAAATATATAGTAATCATAAATATATGCGGTAGACGGTAACATGAGAAATCGAGTATATTATTTGAATTGATCAGACCTCATTGCAAAAAGGAACAAAACAACAATGAATGCATGGAAACAGTGAAATAGAGTACAGTGCAGAATACCAAGAATTCAGTGTTGGATATGCAATGATCTGATATTATTTCTGGACGAATGATTTCACTCGCCCATCTGTGGGGATCGAATAAGGCAACACACTGAACACATCAATCAGCTGGTGTCCATGTAAAACTGTACATGTTTCAATTTTTGTTCAAGAGATATTTGTGTGCCCTTGAGTAGTGAAACGGAGTACGGAATGATCCTCCTTGTCATCGAGGAAGTTTCTGCATGAACGGCTGTGATATCAACTGTATGCTTCAAACACATCTACATGTAAATGGATGTGGAAACAAACACACCATATTTGTGTGAAATTAGTGATCTAACAACTTGAATACTTTTGTAACCTTGAACGTGTTTATTTTACAAAAACAACAAACCATTTCCCCAATGATGGTAATAAAATTGGCAAGCAAGGATAATGTCATGCAGGAATGTGTCGATCCAAAGGCAAAACAAAAATACTTTTGTAATGGTAGGAAGGTGTGCAGTGGAATTATACGGAAGCGTAGAAGGGCCACCCAGGAAAATTATTTTTTTTAAATTCCCGACTTAGTAACTCGATAATATCGACTTAGTATCTCGATAATATCGACTTATAACTCGATAATATCGAGTTAGTATCTCGATAATATCGACTTAGTGTGGAACAGGCACAGGAAGGAGATTTATTTTTTTTAAATTCCCGAGCTAGTAACTCGATAATATCGACTAAGTATCTCGATAATATCGAGTTAGTATCTCGATAATATCGACTTAGTAACTCGATAATATCGACTTAATATATCAGGGTTGTCCAGCCCATGTGTACATGTATGTAAAATGTACGTGGATAACCAATAAGGACTGTGTCAATTGGCGTATATGTCCCCGTGTGAACATTGAAATAAATGATATCTAAAATGAAAACTTTCCCCTCTGATGTAAATATCAATTAATTACATAATAGAGTTCTAACAGTATTTGACCCTCATTTGAAATCAGTAATGTTTATTTGCTTTCTCATTATGTATTTGCACAAGCAGACTATACATCATGTGCTGTGATTTAAGTCGAGATACTAAGTCGATATTATCGAGTTACTAAGTCGATATTATCGAGATACTAACTCGATATTATCGAGTTACTAACTCGATATTATCGACTTACTAACTCGGGAATTTGAAAAAAATAAATCTTCCTGTGCCTGATCCACTCTTAAGTCGATATTATCGAGATACTAAGTCGATATTATCGAGATACTAAGTCGATATTATCGAGTTACTAAGTCGGGAATTTAAAAGAAATAATTTCCTGGGTGGCCCTTCTACGCTTCCGTAGGATTAAGTGTGTAATGGGTATGAAATGAATCATGAAAGCGAACTGAAATTACTGAACAATTCAGGTATCAAGTATTTTGACCAATCACAATGGGAGAGGGGGGGGGGGGCATGTTTAATTCCGTGGGAGATCAAATCGGGAACCTATCCAGAACTCAAGTCCATCTGGTATATAAATGAATAAAAAGCATTTGTCTGCATAATTTTTCTCATATATTTATGATGCGTTACTCATGCTTGAACCAAAGAGAACCCTAAAATAGTTCATTTGTCTGAAACATATTACCGTGTGTTTGAAACGTCATCATATAAAACATGCCGCAACTATATGATGTGACCTTGTAGTACTAATATCGACTTAGTCTTTTGTTTGTGGAGACTTTTGTTTGTGAATTTATGTTCTGCCAATGTGTTTTCACATACTTGTCAAATCCAGTTCGGTGAAGGAACATAAAGCCTCACAGACTGTGGTCCAGTCATTAAGAAATCCTGTGTCATAACTCTGCATTTGAACGCCACTTTTTGTAACTAATCAATATAGATTATATGACTGCCTTTGTGATCAAGTTGGGACCTCCTGCAAAATTTTTATCGATTGCGTGACGGATGGCTTGTCACTTCTGAACAAGTTCAGAATCCAATCAAAATAAATGCTTCTGATCATTTATGACCTGTCAGATAGATGATGCTCCTTTGAGTTGGTGAGCCAGCTTGAACGAATGATGATCTACATAATATAATAGCATAATGCATAATGTATCTTGCCAAAATTGGAAAGGTTCGTATAATTGATCAGCAAATACGACAATACATTTTTCTGGTTTGATAATGGAAGACATGTGACACTGCCACCAACCAACCAGCTTATCTTTAATCAGTACTGCCCTATACCAGCTATATGCATAGATTTGATTCTAAATTCACTAAAAGCCTATAGTGAGAAGACTCGTAGACTGGAATGAGGGATATATATGTATGCATCAATGTGAATCTACTCGTTACTACTAGATTTACAAGTATTTGATGATGTCAACATACAACCTAACATGAAATTTTAATATTTAATGTCAGGAAACACACCGACGCCTCCACGGCCATACAGTGTGTAAATAGAGTGGTTTTTGGTGATACCTCTTGAGAAGAATAGATTGTTCATATGCATAATATATTATTATCTGACATAATATGGTTTAGTTGGAACAAGACCGTATGAATGTTTGCATGGTTTCAAAATTTGTGTCTGGCATTTGGATGTCAAATAATTGTGGGTATCAAACCAACAGTCGTTGGTCAAACGGACACCCCCAATAGAACCAGAAAATTACAGTAATATAGACACAGCCCAAAGGAACGTTTCCATCTAATGCCACACGTTTTACATAAACAATCCATAATTATGTGTACATTGCAAACACGACAGGTTTCCAGACGTAACACGAACCTTTCCTGCTCAATATCTCCAGCTATAGGCCACCTGATCCGCAAATCCTGGTAAAATATCCTTATTGACTTCCACTCCCAAGAGGTCAATATCCCAGAAATAACTCACTCACTCGGGATAATATATTTTGTCTCATGTTGTCAGTTTATTATAGCTTATCAATCCCGTTTAGTATAATGATGGATACTCTTGTAACATATATTGTTTTGTCAGCTCACTGCATGAAGTGTGGGTATCGTGACATTGCACTCCGATCCAGATCAAGAAGATGATATATGTTGCACAATATTTTTCCAGAAAGTTTTTGTTTGCTTGACTATATCGAAAGTGCACTTGGTATATGTTTATGTGTCATTATTATAACATTCACTATAATGACAATATACATAGAAGTGTCGATGACAAAAAAGTGAAGTATTTAATATTTCTATGCTATATCCCATTCATGCATGGACAGACTGTTCCAAATTGATTGATAGTGTGATTTATACATGACTAATAATAATTGTGATCGTGTTTTTTGGAATTTCTCATGGGATTCTTCTAAGGGATACCACTTAACTTCAAGATCAATTGAATGAACTAATTTAGGACTGGGTCTTAACATAATAGAAGATCCTTGGTGTTAATGGGGAGATGTGAGGGTGCCGATATGCAAATGTGGATCATGGAACACAATTGTGATGTCTTTGTTTCACAACTCATGAGCTATTCCTATTTTTCATATTTACAGGCACTATATTCACACTATCAAGAATAAAAGCTACAGTAGCTCAACTCAGTAAATCAAGCATATGACTACTAGCAGCCGCTTTTCTTTTCTTTTGTGCGCCACTCAGAGTTACCTCTGACCTGACCTACTTTACGCTCGAATGGCTCGAACATATACAATCTGGAATCGCAACAATGCATCTAGGGATGCAAAGCACCGAAAAGGGCACCAGAAACTCGCAACGAAATCAATGAGAAAGGTGCATCTGTTCCGGGCATACCAGAAACATGGCACCAGAAACTCGCAACGAAAGCAATGAGAAAGGGGCATCTGTTTCGGGCATACACATGCAAATATATGAATATTAGGGTTTGTTCATTTGGTCAAAAAAGTATGACAAGATCCACAACTTTCTCCCAATATCACTTTATAATGAATGCAGCAAAACTCGTTTGCATGTGTTTTCAATTGTCCGAAAAAGATAATAAATTGGCAGAAAATGTTGAATTCGTACATTTGATTTCCCATCTTTATGGCCATATATCAGTGTTACGAGGTTCCTGATAACGTGACTCCTGACAATGGAGATTGTGTTGGATCACAGATCCGGTTTGTATCGCTCGGACTGCATGGTACATTAACCTGGCACCTGGTAATTGGTACAGAACATTACATTCATTCAATTACTGTAAGCTAGATTACCACTAAAAACGCAATTAGGTGAAAAAATCTGTTGGCATCCCCACTGCCTTTGGTGGAGGTCATTTCCGTTTCACCTCACCAGGAAGTGCATTATGCATTCATGTGAAGTGAAATAAGTTCCCACTTTGTTTCCAAATGAATTCCTACGACTCATGTTTCCAAGAACTAGTACCACAAATACACAATAACACAAAAAGCCAAGTTATTGACCACTTCATCAGTTTTTACCAAATCAGCATGAAGCTACAGGAATCAGAAGAGTCAATAAAGCTGACACAATACAGCAAAATATCGCTGGTGGTCAACAAACGCACGTCAATCTAGCCAAGTGCTTTGTCAGATTGTTTGACACTATATCAATCGCCAGTGATGTGGAATTATGGAGAAAACACTGGGAAATTGAATATTTTTTGGATTGTAAACACATCACGCCTGACATCTATACCCAAACCACAAGAGCTTACTTTTGAGATGCAAAATACAAAGAGGAAAAATTAGACTGCTGTACACAGATATTCTCTCCTGAATATTAAGATATATAGCATATGTTTTGCAACTGTCCTCGTGTAACTCTCTGTGGAGTCTGGTATATATCTTAATGATTTATCACAATTATCCTAATGAGTTACCACAAACTATAATTTTCTCACCAACCACATTCAATTACGAACACATATCCCGCTGTGCTGCCTCGTTATAATATGCAATGCCATAAATTGCTGCCATTAGAATGTATTCCTTTGGTGCCCGCTTCGTCCCACCGACTTACTGCACAATTCATGTTAATATGATTGTAAAGTTATTGACTATCGTCCGCTCTTCGGGATCCTCGAGGATAGTCCTCTCACCACGAGTCCTTGCGGACGGGCATCCGCTATTCCGGATCTTGCGGCGGCGCCGCTCACCGGAGGTCACTGCGGACACGGTAACCACTCTAGCATTAACAGTAACCAGGTAACAGCCCACCCGACACTCCCAGGCCTACGGACACCCTTCAGAAACTGGTTCATCACTACGGTGTTAGCTGGAGGGGCCTGGCGAGCCGCGGACTGCCTCGGGGACGGAACCCCGTACAGTCCGACATGCTGGCCAGAGCCTATGTCACACGTCCCGGGAAGGGAGAGAACTGGCGATCCACAGGGCTTGCGCCCCCGAGTCAGCAACTTGTCTCTCCCAGCCCGGGCCTCCCCATGGAAATCGTCCCCAGGGCTCTAGGAGCCCACTACTCCCGAACAGGGAACTCAAAGCTCATGGCGAGCTCCGAGTGCATCCTGTCACTCGATCTTGGACAATCTCCTCGAACGAGCAGCTTCCAGTGTATATATAATACACCAGAAACTAGAGGCTGCACGCGAAGCGTAATCAAACCATTGTTATAGTTTACTGGAGCGTAAATTACAATGCGTTGCCATAGCAACGCCCGCTCAACGGAGCGTGTCAAAACAAGGCCAAGAACGAAAAGGCCACATAAATGGCATGTATGTTTACAATCACCTGCCGCGTGCTTAGGGCAAAATCGCCACATGATGTTTCCATAATAGAATCAGCCTTTAATAAACCTAACGTGGAAAATATTGGATGAAGTCCATTGAGGAATATTGCCGTTTATTGGAATCGCGTACAGTGACTATTCAAGAAACACCCGAGGTAAACGCGATTGATGACATTGTACTGCCCATAATGGAAACAATCAGTGCGTGATTTTCAATCACTGTTTTATATGCAGTGTGCGATTATATGGATGTATTGTAGTTGAAGGACATTGACTGATCGATTGATTTCCTGGAATTCCTGGAGAGACTAGGTACTTGTGGGAACAACTTTAAGATATCCTCCGTATGTGGTGGTTCCCAACACAGCTATGCACAGGTTTCCTGCTCCGGTCGTGGAGTATACAGCATTTTGGAAATAATGTGCTTTGAAAGCCTAAAAAATTGTTTATGTACCTCAGTACAGGTTGGAGTTGACCTGGGAAGGTTAGAATCTCACCGTTGATGACGTGATTGATGACATGAAAAGATAAAAAGAACTTTATTATTCAGAACAAAGTTCAGTATCCAATAAAGACAATGTTCATTTCCCGAACCATCACCCCATTGCTTCAGAGATTTGTTTCAGGAACGTAGTGGACACCATGTCTGACAACAAGCCTGTCACCATGTCTGACACCATGTTCCCTGTGGTGTTTGATGTTTACTTGTCTGGAATCTATCTATGGATGTTTACACTCAGATATATGAAAGCTCTTTCTTGGCTGAACAAACACGATCGGTGCGACCTGCCTGCCAGCATATTCGAAAACGGAACTATAGGGTCATTCATACATCGCTTTATGTTGTCACAAAGTGAACCTATTAAAAATTAACAGAAAGAAGATATCGCACAGACTGATATTTTGATTATTCATTACCCAGTTCCACAACCCTTCTCATAACAGAACAACAATCGTTACAACATGCGTCAGCTTCATTTGACATTGGAACTAGCCAGGTCATTCCTTGCACCACACAAGACTGGTTTGAGTTTTCACACAGGAGGACTGTTAAAATTCAACAATCGCACATGACAACTACTTTGATATTTCATATTTCACAACTACCTCACTACAAAAGACACAATTGTTACAGCATGCCTAGCGCTACACTTGACATATATATCTCAGATCATTTCATACTATCATGACATGTGTGTAGTACTGAAGCCATTATCATTTAAGAACCGATACTTTTTCTTGAATTCACATGTCCGTGATAATCGTTGATGAAAACCAGTTATTGGGGTTCACCCGATTCAACTGTTGGCCTTGTGTCATTGTACTGCAATGTGCTGCTGTAATCTACTCCCCTCACTTACGTATGATATACAAGATATTTTTCTCACTCAACAAAGAATTATATTGACAATATTGATTGAAGAACCAAGATCAATAATGCACACTCCTGACGGGATAAGAGCAAACACGATGTGTCAGCATCACGCGTCTACGTATTCGCCCACAACCACAGCTCCACACAGGAAACAACAACAGAATCATGTAAGCGACCTGGTGTCAATCATTAACGAACTGGGGATAAAAAGTAGATCACACAGCGCATTCACCACTGACGCTTTTTGCTTGAGCAATGCTCACAACTAAAGAGTAGCAATGCACGTCCAAGAGTGAAGACCAAGTCAATTTTAAGGGCGTGTTTTATTTCCTTGATTTATCGCGATGTTGAATAAATAGCAGATGCATTTCAATGAGATGATCTCCAATCTCCTGTTCTTATCGAGTGTTATCGTTCTCGCTGAGTGTACATGTAAGGATAAGTCATTCTTCAGTGTTACCAGCAGTGACGGGTCTCCTGGAGAGGTGATTGCCCGGTACGATGTCAGAACACTTTCCATGTGCTTCAGGACTTGTCATCAGTATTTACAATGCCAGGGAGTGCTGATGAAATGGCATGGAACAGAACAGAGAGATGGACAATGTGAAATACTGTCAGAGGTGTTGAGTACTCCCACATCACCGTCTCCACTGGAAGGGGAACTCTACTGTAAGTCAAATTGTATTTGAGTTGTAAGTCAAGCCGTTTTCGCAAATTGTGTATTGTTGTCAAGTTCATTAATGATTCATTGCACAAACTCGTCCGTTGCTTTTTGATCGGGTACTCCTGTATTTCGCATACACATCTATATATTGTGGTGCGTCTTGGACTGGAGTTGTTTCAATTGATTGTCAGACAATAGTATATCAATTTCACCAGTTGTACAGCTGAAAGAATTATTTTTACGCTCAGTGTCCATGTTTGCTTATGGGCAAAAGTTGTTCTCTTGGCTTCATCATAATTTATCTTTTTGGTGAAAAGATAAGGATATGAGCAATACTACATGATCAATAGCAGGGGCATATCTGAGGTAATTTTGAGAGTACACATAATCGTTGAAATTTGTTAGAAGCATGAGAAAAATTATTGCAAGCGCCGAAGGCGCGAAGCAATTTCGGCCGGGGGCCTGGGCCCGCTCAAGGGCCCCAGAAGCTGGACGTATATTTGCAAATTGGAAATCGAAAAACGGATACATCTCACAGTTTCAAGGAGAAACTATGCTGGTGGACGTTAATTCTGTCCCCGAGGATACCATCAACTAAGTAGCCTTTTGGCTTGTGATTAGGTACTTATGTACTTGTCATATATCTATTCCATGGGTTTGTTTCGGATTTGTAAATTATTTTCATAGGTTGTTGGGCAGTTGTATACTAATTCCATCAGGTGTACAGTAGAAACAACTACATTCACCACACTGTCTGCCCCTGATGACGCCAGTGTGTCTTTTGATGAGGTATTTGGTCGGGCTTTGTTTCTATTGCAAAATGTTGTGTTTTACGTTTGTTATTGGAATCATCAAAATTTGGCTGTATTCATGGTAATAGATTGATACTTACTTTCACATATGTAAGTAAGTGTGAGTAAAATATTGCTCACGTGCCCAAGCACAAGTCATTATTGAGTAATATGAGGAAACCTTAGATATAAATCCAGTCATGTAAATTATTTAAAACTCGGGTTGGCTTCAGAACAGTTTAGGCCTAACTCAGTAGGTGAACATTATTTAGAGATTCGTTGAGGAGAACTCGAGTGATTGTCTGGAAACCAAATTAAGTTAGTGGTGAAAACCAGAAGAAACGAAAAAGAAAGTAGAAAGAAGAAGCCCCCAAAACTACATGGACAACCAGGAAGAGGCGTAGGTTAACACCTCGCTCAGTCTCCAGTGCCCCTCCCTCCCATTTCCAGGTGTTGACGGATTTATGTGTTTTTGGGAAAATGTAGACGAAATGAATTACCAATGGACAACCAACGGCTCAGCAATGCTGGCAAAAAACAAAAGTTCTTTGGGTCGTCAACTTGATATTGGCTATTTGATATTTGGGCACTCATTTAAGACCCTCTGTTCATGATCATTACCCAAAAACCAGCTGACGATACGCAAAAATTTCAGTACGCAATTGCGTAATTTGCGTAATTAGAGCTACGCCCTTGAATAGATATGAATCGTCTGCTTTAGTAACCGTGGCAAACGATTTACAGAATTTTGTGATTACTTAATAGATCTGACTTATTCTCGAACTAAACAAAACATACTAGTAACAACACTCACGTATAGTAATATTAATTTATTTGTATAATCATTGACAGCACGATGTCCGCTGGGGATGACATACAACTGGCAACTACGGAGCTGCTATACGTTCAGAGCAGAAAGGATGTTCCCTTCTCAGGCCTCCACTTTTTGTTCATCAATAAATGTTGATGCCTTTTTGGTGGAAATCAAAAGCGCAACTGAACAGGACTTCATCAGTCACGAAGCAGGTTGGCTTGTTTAAAGTGATGACATCAATTTTTATTAAAATTCTGTTGCAAAAGTATCAATATTAGTATTCAAGTTTCCCATATGAGTTATGATGTACACCTGCAGAAAATACATCCTTAATTGAATGGGAAAAATCACTCAAAATGGTGTTATGAATGAAATTTAGGTTTGCACGTGTGAATGTAAATGGTACGCCTCAGTTCAGTGAGCAAAAATATAAGTGGATGTCTGACCTCGAGGTGGTATTCATTTTATCTGGAATCAATTGTTTAATGTGATTACCGTCTAGCTTGTGGTGAGAAGATCATATACTGTTTGATTGTTTGTGTCTGAAACACAAATATGGCATTCTCAACAGAAGTCCTCATCGCGTGTACATCTATTGCAGCAAGTGCATTTGGTACTGTCTCGTTTTGGACTGGGGGAGTTCGGAGCCCGGGAGGCGAATTCAGGTGGGGGCGTTCCAATGAGTCATTGCTCTATGACAACTGGCTCGCTGGATATCCAAACCCGATGACTGGAGGGGACTACTTGGCAGGTCATGGTTCAGTAAATGGCAAGTGGCTCAATCAACTGGATATTTACGACTACTACGTCATATGTGAATATGATTATTTTTGAGTTGGATCATGGAAGTGGATATTCTGCACTGAACTCCTGTCACCGTGGATAAAGGGTTGGATTTTGAGATGAATACATGCGTGGCGCCATACAATGGAGAATAATGATATTATGGAATATTCGAGAGAACATCTTGGTTTCTTTCCGCGACGGGCAACTGAACAAAAAGACAACGGTCAACAAAAATAACAACTGTAACAACAAGAGAAATTAATGAGACAGATATTTTTCATTTTTGGTGTTGAGACTAACATAGGATGGTTGTTATGAATTTTGTGTTTGCTGTTGAGTGTGTGCAAACAATATTGAAATTTGTCTGAGAAATATTACCTCAAGCAAAAAATATGAAAAAGAAGTAAACTACGGTACAGTAGTTTAATCACTCAGTTTAGATGATCTCTCAAATCACTGGAGAAAATATGTCAACAATCAAATTATTATCATAACAGGAAATATTTCAACTGTTGTCAAGCTGTCTGGCTAACTTTTCTATCTGTGGTTTCAGCACACGGTATCGGCAACTCAGAATGTCCCAAATGCAACCATTAATATTGCATGGATGGTCAAAATTGGATTGAAATTACCATTACACGTTTTGATGTATGTGTGCATCTTGCATACATGTATAGCAGAAGTGCACATATGGGTCTAAATAAAACTGGGGATCCTATTTAAGGTGAAAGACGGGTTTTCTGGTTGAATTCTACGAAATAAAGAACTTTGATTTGTGAATTTATTCAAGGATTGAGTGATGTTGAAAACCACGTTTTTAGTTGTTCACTTCAGTAGTGAAAGCAAAATCGAACGCCTCCTCGCGTTGGATCAACGAATTGTGCCACATACAAGTACAGTATCACAATGCCTCAAGATGAAATAAGAAACCGAAAAGGAACTACTCATGGTTTGTATGATACTCATAGCTCGTGCACTGTGGAAAAATGAACCATGCAATAACAAAAGTGTGTACATGTATACATATATAACTGGGATGTAAAATATTACTATTTTGTCAAAAAACAGAGAATCATACACTGATGTCCACATAAATATGAACACAATATCTCTGGCAACAATATGTTCATGTTTATGTGGACATTAGTGAATGTGATCAGTATGTCAGCTTTTTCGGTTCCTGGTGGCGGGCGAGTGTTTTACTTTCTGAGTCAAAGCTAAGCCTGTCATGTTCAAAACTTCACAGACAGATTTCTATACCAAAGGTTCACTGACAGCAGAATGACAATCAAACGTGTAAACTGAACAACACAAACGAAGCATCTGTGTAGGAGACAAATTATTATTCGATTGTTGATTTAATTTTCGCTCATATTCAGTTGAATGTGGATAACAGTTGTTCTAATATTAAAGTTGTTCAATATTAGAAGAAAAGTGACACTGGGACCAACCAACGGATTTGTTATCACATGCTAATAATGCCATATACCAAAACCCCAAATAAAAATATTATGATTTGATTACCAGTTACTGAACCCTAAGGATATCCGCTTGCTCGCCTGTCACTGAGCATAGCGATGTTTGTATCAATCTAATATCGTTAGATTCTGTGGAGTCGACCTGGAACTAAACCGAAACAAATCAATCTGTCTGTGCCATGTCGCTGTCTGTGTTCAAATCACCATGGCAGATCGTATCAGTGTCCCATACAGCAAACAAAGTGGATAGTTCCGGACATAACACAAGCAATGTAAAATTCCTTCCCTGCTCAATATCTCAAACTACCGACCGACTGATCCCCAAATCCTGGTAAAACATCCTTGTTGACTCCTACTCCCAAAAGGTCAATACCACAAAAAATATAACTCACTCACTGGGGGTGACATGTTTGTCCTTAGTCGCCAGCAGACATCTCTGTTCTATGTCTATGGTCGCCAGTGTCAGTTCCAGATTAATCACGTTTGCTCAAGAAGATAGTCGTGTGAATAGTTTTGTGTGTTTTCGGTGTGGCTTCGTATCCATGACGCAGCACTTCGATCTACAGTGGCCAGACCATACACAATAGTTTAAAGAAGATGGAAGTTATACAAATTATCAAGCACCTACACAGTATGTTTCATGTTGGGGATTTGTTGCGTGCGCTATATATGTATTACAGAGATTCTTGGTTCTTAGAGTACATCCGATGACATTAGAATACAGAAGTTTTCGTTGTTGTCAAAGTTTATGACAGGTGTTACATGTGGGGCAGGAAATGTTCCCTCTTCTGGGAACATTTCATTTCATTTCCTCATGGCCATGAAGTCCCCTCAAATCTCCCGTTTTACGCCTGACACTGGACTCTGATGTTAGATAACAGTCTCGGTTTTGATCATAACTTGGAATGCATTGTACTTGTGTAGTGAATCGAAGTAAGCATGCATGCAAGTCACCAAGTTCAGGTATTGTTCCAAATACCAGTTCAAAATCAGTCGATATTCAGGCTATCGTTACATGAATGAAGCACTTGACACGGGCAGTGACTGAGGCTGTTTTGTCACTCTCAAAGAGTGTTTCATGCATTTCTGATCATATAAACATGCGACATAGATTCTGATGTTGTTTTAATGAATGCCTTCGATTCGTATTCCCAGGAACGACGGTCAATATTTAATAACACCAAAAAGTTATTGACCACTTCATGATTTTTGTGTCACTTTTTAGTGTCACTTTACATAAATATGAAGCAGGACAAAAGTCTGAATTCAACAATGGCTATGACGATTTTGTGCAATTTTTTTTGTGCATTTTGTGCATAAAATACCAAGAGATCTTCTGTATCAAACATATTAAATTATCAACCTGAATCATGCACACCTCGTTATGATGCTCAATGCCATAAATTGCTACCATAAAACCTTAATTTTTACACCCACTTCGTTCCAAGATGTTTCTTTTTCTGATACATGTATCTCTAAAATGGCAGTTATGGGTAAATTCCACTGCGAATTAGGGTTTACCTATTTACCTTTGGGTGAACGTTCTATCCTGTCCCGAGGATACCATCAAATCAGTATCCTTTCGGCTTGTGATGGGATACTTATTTATAACTATTTCCAGGGGTTTGTTTCGGATTTCAAAATTGAAATGTTTTAGGACAGTGTTAGGCAGATGTGCACTATGTGCAGCATGTCGTTGAACAATTTTATTTACATGAAGTCTGCCCCTGATGACTTCAGTGTCGCTCAGATATAAAGGTTTGGTCGATTTCTAATCCAAGTGTTTAATTTTATTGGTTTTTCATCGCCATCATCAAAATCGTGTACTAAGTGATAATATGTTGATACACCCATTATGCCATTACATATCCTGAACTATACCTGTCAGCCATACGCGTGGGATATTTTGGTATATCCCAAAGTGATGTATACCTCATGAACAAGCGTCGACAATTAAAATATGTATACTGAAATACCCTGAAAAGCGAAAGACCAATCTTGAACACTATCGACAAGTGCGGAAGATAATCAAGTGGGTGCACATGTATGATCTTACTAAATCATCCTAATGGGCTCAGACCTTGGTCTCTTCAGATACCATTATCTGCATTTTATCAACATCAACCCACCAATACAGATGCCCGTTTAGCATTATGGCGTGCTGGGGCTACACGAGTATTAAAGCTACTGCCTTCGCATGTATGCAATATTTTTTTCAAAACTAAATTTTTGTGCAACACATCTAATGCAAGATAACAAAAGGTGTGCTCAATAATATTGACGAATCTAATTGTCCGAGTTGTCTTTTCGTCTGTTTTAATACACATTTTGTGCCATTTTTGTACATAAACAATCGAAGTGTGTCCATCAAACCCGAAAATCGGGTCAAGCGCACAAATCACACTTGAAAGCCCACATGGAGTACATGTTCCAGTTCCTATGTGCATATATAGTGTAGTTATGATAAAATAATCAGTGAAATACCATGATGTATGTGGAATTGTCAGTCCATCTTCCACTTTCATACTTTGTTTACATCTGTGATGGATACAGATCCTGTATTTACGCGAGAACCGCCTGTTAAAATGAGCAAAATTTCCCAGAGGACTGGCCATAGTCATTACATTTGATATAAGTACGTCTCATTCAGTTAATTTAGCATGTTTAATATGAAATATATTTTTCAAAAAATATTGACTGGTTTCGAGCGCAGCTGCTTTAACACCACGGATATCGTGCAGATACAGGCAGATTGAAAAGACATTCGGTGACAATCCAGTAAGGGGGCATTGTGGGGTCGCTGAACTTTACACAAGCATTGTGCTTTTATCGATTGGTGATAACAATGCACGTGTTTTATCCAAGATTGCTGCATAGCAAGTCGGTAACATTTTTGTTTTACCACCTGCACACTAATAATACGATAACAAGCAGAACACTATCAAATGGGAATACATAGGAGATGTATTGATGCAAATGTTATGATTTTCATATGACTATGAAAAAACGAATGTACCATTTATGATAATTACGATAATGATTATAGGTATCAAATGTATTCATAGCATGAAAACAAACAATAAACACCATGGATAATCAATGTCTGGTCTCTGAAAATTAATATTGAATTTTATCTTTTATCATACGTTTTAGTCTTCGTATTCCCAATTCTTGTCGATTCATAATTTCTCAGCGAAACATATATATGCCAGTCAACAACTTGGTTTTTTTTTAATCAATATTGGTACTGTCTGTCGGAAATGAGAATAAAAGAAACTCGTCACAAAACACCATCGGAATCCACGTTATGTCGCAGGCTCGTGAAGGCATCATGAATGCGTAATGTTCTCTCCAGTCAGGCGAAGCAAAGCTGGCCTCCATAGAGTCACTGCTTGTGTTACAAAAACCTCTCATGATAGTGTCAATGTTCATTGAAATTCGGAACAATAAGTGAACTTGCTGACATAACAGCAGCAGTCATGCACCGACTGAACGTGAATAACAAATACATGTTTTTTTTCTGTGGCCAGCAGCAATAATTTGCCCACATACTTCAAATGTGTAAATTCAGTCCTATTAAGTTGTATGCATACTATGTACAGATACATCATGTTTAGAAAAACCAAACACATTTGAAGTCTTTGAGATCACTCTGTGATCATGTGGCTCGATCGTGAAATGATATATATATTTATTTTGATTGCCAAGATGTCAGAAGTGACCTGCTGACACAAGCATACACGTAGTGGTTATCTGATTGGTCGATGTCAAGTGTAGCTCCGGGCTTTTTGTAATGATCATGAAATATTGAAACAGTTGCATGTGAGGTTGTCAATTTTTAATAGATCTACTACGTGGAAATATAGCACAGATATATTGCGTTGTGTAAAGATTGATGCCATCAATCCAATGTCAAGCACAGCTCAAGCATATCGTGAAAAATTTGACTTTTATAGTGCAGACTTTTGTAGTGAAGTACAACTGAATAATGAAGTATATATAGGATTTTCTCAACTGAACTTGTTTCTCTTCAAAGTAAAAACAACAAAACAGATATTATGTAGTTCAGTAGTCATTATCGGTGCAATTTTGAAGTGAAGCCCTAGGCGTTTTGCATCCAAAGGAGCAGATGAAATGATATATTATTTCGGGTGTGAACATTCAACAATGCCTGGAACGCGGTGACATATACGATGGCCACTATCTTCAGTGTTGTTTCCTGGTGAACTTTCTGATGCTGTTTGTATATATTGTTTTTAAGACAATATTGCAATATTTTGAGACAATCACGTGAAAACAAATACTGAACTCAATTGCGCCCAGCAAACTGGATCATTTTTCAGTACATGATTAGAAATTGTAAACATAACCCAGGGATAGAAACAAATAATCTGGAATATCTATCTCTGCAACAACTGCTACAAACCCGCCAACTGTTCCCCCAAAACTTCCTCATTTTGGCTATCAATGGCCACAACCGAATAACCCAGAATCATCCATTTCTGAGAGGTAACAGTACCACGTTACCAGTATCCGTGATCTTGCCTCAATCCAACATTAACATAAAAAACATAAGTGTGCCAACAGAATATTTGTGAATTGAACCAAATAGTTTGAAAAACAGGAAAAATATCCATGAATAACACATGCATGACGTCATTGGTCAATTAGGACAATGTATATGTGAATATTTAACACTAATCCAACACATTTTATCCTTGTCAAAGCTGTCTACACACCTGTAAGTGACATACGAAGAGACACTTTTATCCATTAGGGGAATGAAACGCGTATTCATCAGTTACTGATCACAACCTTAGCTTATTCATATATGTCACGAATATGTGACATGTTGTTTACTAGATTATTCCCGTACCGGGCTTCACGTTATTGTTGAGCAGTGGCAAGTCCCATTGCGAGTAGTACCCGAAGAGTGAAGTATTATAGTGTGTGTTATTTCAGAGTTGAGTTTAGTTATATGTATATTATTTCAGTGGAACTCTGGCAGAGCAATGTATATATGTTATTGCATTCATTTGGTTAATCCTGTTGTGCTTGTTCACGCCTGGTGACCACAGACGCTCACTAGGATATATAAACTCGAGGCTAATTTGTGTTTGTTACAACGCAACCGGGAGCTCAGCGACTGCACCAGACAGAGGCAGTAGTGATAGTGCGATGTAGTGCTATGTGATATTACCAGTATTATGTGAATTGTGTGGAGGACTTGACACTTTCACCGTGAGTACATGTATATATGTTGTGTCGATAGGTTGGGAATAGGGTAAGATAGTTAGGTGGGTTAGGACATGTTGTGCTATTTGTTTGATTTATTTAGCTTCAGGGTCGGGAACCTGATATGATGTAACAGACGTTGTAACAGACGCCTAGAACAGGGCTGAACTAGAGAGCCGACAACAGTCATACGGGGAAGAACTACGTGGGAAAACTCAAGAATTCAAGTCGGGTCGCCGCTAACCTCCAAGCAACGCGGGAGCGTCTAGTACAGCAGTTCAAGATTGAAATTATTGTAACGGGAGCAGTGTTGCTCGAAGCGCTATTTTAATATTACACAGCTGTCATCTATTGTACATATTGTCTACTTATTAAACATTTAAAAATTAAATTTGGTTGTCCGAGTTAGTTATTTGTCCAATATATGAGTCCGAGTGAATTAGGTACCAAGAGGTGCTTTATATGTCTGACCAGTCACAGAATATCGTGATTGTATATGTAACCTACTATCATATACACCATTAAGATAATAATGTAACGATTTTAAGCCGGAAATTGTGTTTGGCCAAATTTTAATACCTGTTTGTTAATGCTATATGTGGTTACATGAGGTTTTACGATCGTTAAATGAATTTTAAATTGATTCTAAGTGTGTATATACGATTATCAAAGTTCCAGTATTTTTCGCCTGCTTTGGTTGCTCTTCGGCAGACATCAGACCTTGGTGGTCAAAATACGCGATACATAAAAGTGCTTCGAAACGGATTTACAACAATGCATATTGTTACGTGGTGGTTTCTGATTGGTTATCAATCATAAAAAAATTTCGGCCAGAAAAGTCAGTTTTCATTGGTTGGGGTAGGTCATGTGACACCTACCCCGAAATGTATAAATACCCCCGACTCACAGGAGTCGGCGCCTTTCGACCCTGGGACACCCACCAGAGCACATCGTGGTACAGCCGAACTAGTCGAAATGGCCGAAGAGCGGAGGAGCAACCGAAGATGTCATCTCTAGATGAATTCTCAACTATTTCAACCGACTGTATGATTCGTCAATAAACCTTGAATTGTTGCCAAGAGTTGATCCTTGAGCCAGCCCAGCCAACTCTGTGTTCGGGTATACAGATCAAATGACAACCAAAGTGAACCTAGAGAATTTACAGAAGTAAAGTCAACCGAAGTAATAAGAGAAAAGGACTGGAAGACCAGTCGGTTTGAAATCAAAGCTGATAACGTCTGATATAGCTGTGAACCAAACCTATCAACCGAAATTACAACTGAAGAAAAAGAGGTCGAGAGAAGGAGCCGAACACCGAACTACATGATAGGTGACTCGAACACGCTACCACTGAGACGGCCTGCAGCTGGAGCATCGAAGTACCCTACTTGAGTCAACTGACACTGCCTGCAGCCGGAGCAACGAAGTCTCCCGAAGTGCCACTGCTGCCGAAGTTCCTGAGTCAACTGAGACGGCCTGCAGCCGGAGTACTGGAGTCTCCCGAAGTGCCACTGCAGCCAAAGTTCCTGAGATGGTCTGCAGCTGGAGCAACGGAGTCTCCTGAAGTGCCACTGCAGCTGAAGTTCCAGAGACAACTGAGACGACCTGCAGCTGGAGCACCGGAGTCTCCCGAAGCGCCCCTGCAGCCGAAGTTCCAGAGACAACCGAGACAGCCTGCAGCCGGAGCACTGGAGTCTCCCGAAGTGCCCCTGCAGCCGAATTCCCGGAAGTACCCCTAGAACCAGCATCAACCACTCAACGACCATCTCTATAACACTCAGTTGACCCGAAAAATAATAAACTTATCACTGATTACATTTATTATAATGGTCCTATTGTTATGGTCCACTGATTCTATTGCATTTATTGTTCTGTTAATGAGTTGTGTGATCCATAATAATTTCTATTTATCTGTGTGGGTCTATTGTTCACTAATCCTATTGTTCTATCACATAATCTCTATTGTTCTACAGCGTGCAGGCGTGCAGCTGCTGCTCATGCTCGAACACACAGTTTATATACTAAGTGTATCCATGTAATTAAGTCTTTCCCTACACTCAAGGAAGAGATACATAAAAAGACCATCATAACTTGACGGAATCGAATCTGACCATAAGTATCCCCTTAATGTATCTCCCATGGTGCCTATCAAAATTACTGACAATGAATTTTCATCCGAGATTTGAATCAATCAAATATGAAAGTTCCATGAAAACTGAATTTCGCCAAAATTGAAAATAAGGCGAATGAACGTATACTAGTAGTCTACACAAGTTTTATCAGCACATCAGCTTCCGATTCTTTGAAAACGATGATATCAAACATTAGTAAGATGAAATTGCAGCACAGATTCTATGTTCAAAACCATAGGTACACAGTCGCTCGATGATATTCTTCAGCGTGTAATGGAAAAACTCGGGTTAAAAAATAACTAGCAATCGAAGCACGTCACCACATCTATAATCCATGCACGTATGATGAAAGTAAAAAAATTTCCCGAGTTGTATTGCGTTTATTGATCTCTCACTCTCTAGATATATTGGTCGGCAATAAGAGCGGTTCGTAGAAAGATCCCAACCAACCCGAGGAATGATGAATACAACTGCACTAATAATATAAACTGTTTGCGATTGGAATCATGGAACTCTGGCTTGGGCATATGGGTGGAAGAGTGATATCAAATAGGAATGTAGTGTTCACCATATGAAACTTCACAAGAGCACCGTACATCTCTCGCCCACGATGAGAGGCACGGCCTGATATGTGCCCCAGGCAAGATTTAACGATCTCTGTTTTTGTTTTTGTAGCGTGAGAGGCAAATATTGTGCTCGCATGAATGATCAGATATCTGAGGGATATAAACTCTGAGACGCACTCCACACAGAAGTACCAGAAGTAAACAACCCCCAGTCTCGGAGCACGGTTTCAGAGATGCTGGCTACTGTCGTATTGGTGTCGTGGCTGGTACTCTCTGATGCTAGCAAGTGTAGGAAAGCGGACTTTTCAACTCTCCCCATATCTCTATACTCGACTGGAAACGTCATCAGAAGACACGAGTTCATGACTTTGGAGCTATGCCAGAGAACTTGTAGACAGTATTTAGAGTGTTTGGAATACAGAATGGAATGGAATAACGAAAATCCAAAACGTGGCAGCTGTGAACTCGTATCGTCTATTCAAAACACTGCAAGTGTTGGTGTAATTCCAGAAACTCTACATTGTACGTACAGGTGAATTATA
Organism: Terebella lapidaria; assembly: GCA_949152475.1. Classification (NCBI taxonomy): domain Eukaryota; kingdom Metazoa; phylum Annelida; class Polychaeta; order Terebellida; family Terebellidae; genus Terebella; species Terebella lapidaria. Next base: position 37,495,832 of record OX424566.1, read on the forward strand.
AATATCTCTTCAATTATGTTTATTGCATTGGTGAATTTAAACTAAAATTTTGTGAAAAGTAGGGACCCAGATGTTCAAATGTCTACACATATGATTGAGATCTTCTTGACTATATTCACACGATCTCACCGTTTCAGCACGTTGTCCAGCCATGTGGCACTACTTCTGGAGGACTTCCTCCTGTTATAGAGCTTACAACGTACGCAATAATTACCAGAGTGCTGTGAGCTTTTGTCAGCAACAACATCCCCGCGCACATCTCGTGGAGATACAGAGTTGGACAGAACAGGACTTCGTCTCAGCAGAGGCTGGTAATAATGATAGTTGGCATTATTATCCACATCTAGCCCTAAATATGACCCTTGACCTCTTGTTGACTGTTTTTATTGACGATATTTATAGATGTCAACAGAGGAATCTATTAACATCGTCAATGTAATAGTCAATAAGAGGTCAAAGGTCATATTTAGGGCTATCCACATCGGGAAATTATCTACATCAGAAACGGCGACGATATAATTTGAAACTGATCGAATGAATTAAACGAAAAACATCATAATTTTATTTCCTTTTCAAGATGAAGAATTAGCCTATTAGCCTACTTTTACTTGTATTTGCTTGCAATACTATAACTAATAACATGTATATTTCAGCAAATGGTGGACTCTTGACATTTTGGACGGGAGGCTCACGTCATAGTGGGAACACGTTCAAGTGGACATACTCCAATGAGTTATTCCGCTATGATAATTTTGCAAATCAAGCATCGTACAGTGCTGACGATTACGTTTGCGTGGAACAAGTTTCGTTTGCCTGGTCATCGCGAGAGGCGACGTATCAATATTTTACTGTATATGAGATAGACAATTGATGGTCGTTGCAGCTCTCGCTCATATATGATATATCAGACAGGCTTTCTCACTAAGACTGACAATAAATTAAGTTAATTGATGTTATTTTGATATGAATCTGGATGCCATACAATGGGATTATGTTAGATTTGGAGGAGACAGCTGACTAGGTGTCATGACAACGCGAACCCTTGTGACGTAACAGTGAGCTGGGAGAGATTTCCAGAGGGTTTATAGTCGTGATTATGATAATTTTTATCATGGGTTACCATTGATTGGAAAGCTGTTGACAACGATTGAGCCGATGTTATACATATTCAACCCGCTAAGATACAGGATGAATACTATGATACTCCTTTCCAATCACGGCCGAGTGATGGGTGACTCCTGGATATTGGTGCAGTTCTGCTTTAATTTAGCTTTGTGAATAACACAATTGATGTTCAATGGTTCTCTGTGATACTTATCAGTGTAAATAATATATACCATTGACATAAAGGAATCGACTGGAATTCAAATCCAACCTAGGAGTGAAATTCAGAAGATAGTGTTGAGGTATGTATATTAATTTACATGTAATAATTTAGTAATAAAATGTGAAAATGAGTATAATTGATTATATACATGTAGTTGGTAACCATACAAGTGAATAACAGACAGCTCGGGATAATAGTTACACAGATACAAAACAGTTGGGGTAAGTTTTATACATTTTAACAAAATTCCCACAAGAATCGCAGAATTAATCTGGGCAATATATTCGTAAGTGTACACATGACAAGATATACACAAATTACACACACTGCTGTATAAATGAGGCAGTTTTTTTTTATTACACATGGATGGGAAACGAACATTACTCAAACGATGCTTCTTGCCAGCAGATAACAGATAAATTGATATGAACTTACGCTTCTCATGAACTGCTCGAAAGGGTGGTGATAAAGACATTAATGAAATGAATTATACGGAATGGAATTAAATTTTATCAAATAAAAAAAATACTGGATTGAAATGAAAAAAGATGACTTGGAACATTGGAGCATTTCGGATATTTTTGTTGTAATTTTATTTTTGTGGGATAATCCTGACCCCTATACTTGGAATGGGATTAATCATTGATCAAACAATAATAAAGACTGTGCTTCACATGCCTCGGAGAAAACATGTGTCTCAACCCCTCATATGGGCGTCATTTATTTCAATAAAAACCATAAGTATGCTGCATGATTTCGCTGTGAGGGAAATGAGAACTGTGCTCAAAACTTCATGCGATCGATGACTTGTCATTTCAGAACATGCTTGGAATTGAAATCTGAATCAATTTTGCTAATTCATTATCCACACGCCAGAGGCTTCATAGCCTGCCCAGTTTGGATCGAGTGGTAATGAGGCTGAGAAATGCTTATTATTGTCTAATTTGATGTGAACCGCGTCCAAGTGTCACTTCCTACAGTGGATAAACCCCATTACTGATGACTATCTTCTCAGCTTTCATGATATCACATCCCCATGTTCGCATTTATAACATTCGTATAATACGGAGACAGCACACAATAAACTGAAAGGTAGTCTATTTATATGAAATTCCATGTTTTGAACATGATTGAGCATGTTCTCGTGTTTCTCATATATTAGACCTGTCATATGAACCAGATAAGAATACATGGGAATTAATGGGAATTGGTCTCTGTGCAACTTCGATGTAATCTTCTTGATTGAGATAAAATACCTCATAGACCTGACTCATATGGCTCAACTCCAATTTCACTGGTTCATCTGGCGACACAAACGCGGGAATATTATGGTGTATTGGGGGCTTTTTGTTTTGAATTATGCATCATACCACATAGATGTACTGGCATTGCTGTAACACATGTATTCATAATTCCCTGCGTAAATAAACCAGGTGAGTGGGGTGCATGACAAAATACTTTTGTGTTTGAAAAGAAGTAGCATTGCGCAAACACGAACTATGAGTGCTATTATGCATATGTAAAAAATCAAATTCGTTTCACTTTGGTTGAAAATCTAGCTTACATGTGATGAACAAGCAAAACCAATCCAAACATTTGGATTCATACCTCACATCATTTACATATAGTTCTAATCAACCTCCGGATATATTCCGACAAGGCTAAAAACAGAAACTATTTTACTGCCATATGCGTAGTAATGTAATCTGAATACATTGAACAATACGTTACTCATTGTCTGCTTCTGAAGATACCGATGTGGATTTCGATATCAATGTCTGGCTGGGCTTTGTCCTTGTCTGGTTATTCATATCGTTTTTCTAAAACTACTAGAATGATTGGGGAGTAGCTGTTTGACAGTTTATTTTATACACTTGTCATTGATGATATTCGGATTATTTCTGCACTCAACAAACGGCTGATGTCGATGACATTGAAGCATAATACAAACAAGACAGTGTGTCTTGTTATTGCCAGGGGGGAGAATGGTCGCCAGGCATAACCTCCAAGCAGGAGTGACAGCACACAGCAACATTCATTCACACGAAAGACACGGTGTAATTAAATAATTATTCATTTAGTAGTGAAGTTGATCTGCGCTCTCCACATGAGCAAGGCTCAGACCTGAAAACGCTGATTCGTGTCGAAGGATTGGTCATACTGACTTTTGTGGATGTTGTATTTTAACACAGGGTGAATAAATAGTAGAATCATTTTGATAGGATGCTCACTGCTCTTCTGCTCCTGTCGAGTGCCACCATTCTCTAAATTTTTTTCATTATGTCCAAATCGATTTGGTCGGATGTGTTCGACTTGAACGATATGGGTGAGACCATGATCTGAAATGTAGTAATCATGAATATATAAGCAGTAGACGGTAGCATGAGAAATCGAGTATATTATTCTAATTGATCAGACCTCATTGAAAAAGGGAACAAAACCACACTGAATGAATGGAAACAGTGAAATAGAGTACAGTGCAGAATACCAAGAATTCAGTCAAGTGTTGGATATATGATCTGAGATTATTTCCGGACGAATAATGTCACTCACCATCTGAGGAATCGAATAAGCCAACACACTGAACGCATCAATCAGCTGATGTCCATGTAAAACTGTACATGTTTCAATTGTTGTTCAGAAGATATTAGTGTGCCCTTGAGTAGTGGGACGGAGTACGGAATGAACCTCCTTGTCATCGAGGAAGTTTCTGCATGAACGGCTGTGATATCAACTGTATGATTCAAACACATCTAAATGGATCTGGAAACAAACACACCATATTTGTGTGAAATTAGTGATCTAACAATACTTTTGTAACTTTGAACATGTGTATTTCACAGAAGCAGCAAACCATCTCCCCAATGATGGAAATAAAGTTGGCAAGCAAAGATAATGTCATGCAGGAATGTCGATGTCGATCCAAAGGCAAGACAAAAATATTTTTGTATTGGTAGGAAGGTGTGCAGTGGATCAAGTGTGTAATGGGTATGAAATGAATCATGAAGCGAACTGAAATTACTGAACAGTTCAGGTATCAAGTATTTTGACCAATCACAATGGGGGAGGGGGGCATGTTTAATTCCGTGGGAGATCAAATCGGGATACTATCCAGAACTCAAGTCCATCTGGTATATAAATGAATAACAAGTATAAGTCGCGCCCGCGACAATTGGGCGGGTTGCATCGAGGAGGGCTGTTAGTGGAAGGAGTTGGCATTGTTCTCATGTATTATCAAGTTCGAAGTCCTGCCACGACCTGAAAAATAGGTCAAGGTCACCCATCATCGAACTTGTCCCAGATCTGCTCATGATGCACCTCTGGTATGATTTTGGCGGTATTTCGTTAAAAACTTTGTAAGTTATCGCGTTCACAAGAAATTGTTGACGGCCGGACGGCTAGACAGACAGACGGACACGCCAATCTAATAGGCGGGTTGGTTGCACGCAACCCGCACAAAAACATTTGTCTGCATAATTTTGCTCATATATTTATGACGCATTACTCATGCTTGAACCAAAGAGAACCCTAAAATAGTTCATTTGTCCGAAACATATTACCGTGTGTTTGAAACGTCATATCATATAAAACATGCCGCAACTATATGATGTGACTTTGTAGTACTAATACCTGACTTAGTCTTTTGTTTGTGGAGACTTCTGTTTGTGAATTTATGTTCTGCCAATGTGTTTTCACATACTTTTCAAATCCAGTTCGGTGAAGGAACATAAAGCCTCACAGACTGTGGTACAGTCATGAAGAAATCCTGTGTCATAACTCTGCATTTGAACGCCACTTATTGTAACTAATCAATATAGATTATATGACTGCCTTTGTGATCAAGTTGGGACCTCCTGCAAAATTTTTATAGATTGCGTGATGGATGGCTTGTCACTTCTGAACAAGTTCAGAATCCAATCAAAATAAATGCTTCTGATTATTTATGACATGTCAGATAGATGATGTTCCTTTGAGTTGGTGAACCAACTTGAACGAATGATGATCTACATAATATAGAAAGCATAATGCATAATGTATCTTGCCAAAATTGGAAAGGTTCATATAATTGATCAGCAAATATGACAATACATTTTTCTGGTTTGATATTCGAAGACATGTGACACTGCGACCAACCAACCAGCGTATTTTACTATCTTTAATCAGTACTGCCCTATACCAGCCATATGTATAGATTTGATTCAAATTCACTAAAAGCCTAGAGTAAGAAGACTTGTTGACTGGAACAAGGGATATCGATGTATGCATCAATGTGAATCTACTCGTTACTACTAGTACTACAAGTTTTTAATGATGTCAACATAAAACCTGACATGAAATTTTAATATTTAATATCAGGAGACACACCGACGCCTCCATACACGCCATACAGTGTGTAAATAGAGTGGTTTTTGGTGATACTTCTTGAGAAGGATAGATTGTTTATATGCAGAATATATTATTATCTGACATAACATGGTTTAGTTGAAACAAGCCGGTATGAATGTTTGCACGGTTTCCAAAATTTTTGTCTGGCATTTGGATGTCAAAAAATTGTGGGTATCAAACCAACAGTCCTTGGTCAAACGGACACCCCCCCCCCCAATAGAACCAGAACATTACAATAATATAGACAAAGCCCAAAGGTACGGAAGCTCTGAAAGGACATGGTGAAAAAAAATAATATCTCGTATATATGACATATTATCTCGTATATACGATTTTTGTATATCTCGTATATACGACATTTTATCTCGTATATATGACTTGTTTGTATCTCGTATATACGACTTGCGTATCTCGTATATACGACTTGTGTATCTCGTATATATGACTTGTATATCTCGTATATACGACATATTATCTCGTATATACGACTTGTTTGTATCTCGTATATACGACTTGCGTATCTCGTATATACGACTTGTGTATCTCGTATATATGACTTGTATATCTCGTATATACGACATTATTATCAATGAACTGGCAATTCGCATTTCCTCAGTGGTCTTCCATAGATACCAGCGATGTAGATCCATATACAAGTCGTACCGTATTGACGCGCATATAAGGACATAAGAACAATTCTCATAAACTAAAGAATGGGGACCTAATGAAATCCCTGGCACACTTACTCATAACTGTTTGGGTGCTACACTGTTCCAAGCCTATAACCATGATAACACACACATTTGACACATACAATTTAATTTCATATAATTTTATAAGGCCACAAGAGTATATGTTTAATGTCCAAATGCTGCACATGTAAAATTGCAATGCTTTTGTCCGAAAGACGTGTAATTTTTCACAATGTGGAATCATTAACATACAAATGTTCTTATATGTGGGTGATGTTTTGATTGCATTTTTGTTTAAAATTCACATATTTCTTTGTCCGAATATGAGGACATTATACATATAAGGACATGTGCTTATATGCGCGTCAATACGGTATATACGAGATATACAAGTCGTATATAGGCCTACGAGATTATGTCGTATATACGACATATACAAACTCGTATATACGAGATAATATGTCGTATATACAAGATATACACAAGTCGTATATACGAGATAATATGTCGTATATACAAGATATACAAAGTCGTATATACGAGATAATATGTCGTATATACGAGATATACACAAGTCGTATATACGAGATAATATGTCGTATATACGAGATATTATTTTTTTCACCATGTCCTTTCAGAGCTTCCGTACAAAGGAACGATTCCATCTAAAGCCACACGTTTTACCTAAACAATCCATAATTATGTGTACATTGTAAACACGATAGGTTTCCAGACGGAACACAAACTTTCCCTGATCAATACCTCCAGCTATAGGTCACCTAATCCACAAATCCTGGTAAAATATCCTTATTGACTTCCACTCCCAAGAGGTCAATATCTCAGAAATAACTCACTCACTCGGGATAATATATTTTGTCTCATGTTGTCAGTTTATTATAGTTTATCAATCCCGTTTAGTATAATGATGGATACTCTTGTACCATAATTATATTGTTTTGTTAGCTCACTGCGTGAAGTGTGAGTATCGTGACATTGCACTCCATTCCAGATCAAGAAGATGATATATGTTGCACAATATTTATTCCAGAAAGTGTTTGTTTGCTTGACTATATCGAAGTGCACTTGGTATATGTTTATGTGCCATTATTATAACATTCACTATAATGGCAATATACATGGAAGTGTCGATGACAAAAAAGTGAAGTATTTAAATTTTTCTATGCTATATCCCATTCATGCTCGGAAAGACTGTTCCAAATTGATTGATATATGTGATTTAGACATGACTAATAATAATTGTTATCGTTTTTTCAGGAATTTCTCATGGGATTCTACAAGTTTCAATCACTTAACTGGCAAATATGTTTGCAATCGACTCAATTGAGATCAATTGAATGAACTAATTTAGGACTGGGTCTTAACATAATAGAAGATCCTTGGTGTTAATGGGGAGATGTGAGGGTGCCGATATGCAAATGTGGATCATGGAACACAATTGTGATGTCTTTGTTTCACAACTCATGAGCTATTCCTATGTTTCATATTTACAGGCACTATATTCACACTATCAAGAATAAAAGCTACACTAGCTCAACTCAGTAAATCAAACATATGACAGTACTAGCAGCCGCTTTTCTTCTGTTTTGTGCGCCACTCAGAGTTACCTCTGACCTGACCTACTTTACGCTCGATTGGCTCGAACATATACAATCTGGAATCGCAACAATGCATCGAGGGATACAAAGCACCGAAAAGGGCACCAGAAACTCGCAACGAAATCAATGAGAAAGGTGCATCTGTTCCGGGCATACCAGAAACATGGCACCAGAAACTCGCAACGAAATCAATGAGAAAGGGGCATCTGTTTCGGGCATACACATGCAAATATATGAATATTAGGGTTTGTTCATTTGGTCAAAAAAGTATGACAAAATCCACAACTTTCTCCCAATATCACTTTAAAATGAATGCAGCAAAACTCGTTTGCATGTGTTTTCAATTGTCCGAAAAAGATAATAAATTGGCAGAAAATGTTGAATTCGTACACTTGATTTCCCATCTTTATGGCCATATATCAGTGTTACGAGGTTCCTGATAACGAGACTCCTGACAATGGAGATTGTGTTGGATCACAGATCCGGTTTGTATCGCTCGGACTGCATGGTACTGTAACGGTTTTGGGGCGTACCCAAAAGTTTCCCCTAGGTAATTCTGTTAGTGTTTTGTGATATTATGGTTAAATAACCGTTTATTAAAATGTATATGTGTTTAAAGGTTCATACGGTTCCGTATTGTTAATGTTTAAAAGGTTTTCCGTCTCGGAACTTGGTATATTTGTGATGTTGGTAAAGCCGGAGACGGAGCCGGAGACGGAGACGGAACCGGAGACGGAGCCGGAACAATGGAGTACAAAAACGTAATGACGTTATTTCCGGAAGGTCATGTGATCAGCCTCGTTTTCGGTTTAAAAGGTGACGTGTCAGCCACTGATTGGTTCTAGAGTGTTTTTAGAAATCCGGAAAATATCAGTGTTTTGGCGGACTATGACGTCACAATAGGTTGGTCACGTGACATGGGTCTCAGGTCTATAAAAGCCCCCGCTTCACAGCGGACGGCGGAGTTGGTGTCCTGACGTCGACCTGTGCAGACCCCTTCTCCCATAGCAGAGTACTCCCTTGTTCCGGATAGAGTCATCCAGATGATAGCAGTTAAGTCTTCCGACTGTGCACTTGGAAAATAAACATGAAAACTTCAACCGAGTTGTTTTTCCGTGTTCGTTAGGGAACTGGAATTTATAATAAAGTTAGTTCACTGGAAAAGAAAGTAATACGGAGTGAAGGGAGATAAGACCACAGTCGGTTAAGACCAAGTTGTAACGACGTCTTAGGGTGATCCAAGAACCCAGATCACCAAGGAAGGAGACGGAGACGGAGGTGGAATTCAACGGACCAACTACGGAGGCGGTATCGGACGGAGCAGTTGCAGAGACGGGAACGACGAAGCAGTTGCAGAGGCGGTACCGGACGACGGAGTTGCAGTGGCAGTACCTGACGGAGCGGTTGCGGTAACCGGAAGTGAAAACACTTCCGAGATACTCCATTTCAGGTGCAGTCGCAGGTTGCGGTGAGGCGGAGCTCACCGGAGCAGTTTGCAGTAGGGCGGAAAACGACGGAGCTGTTGCAGTAAAGCGGTATCCCGACGGAGCAGTTGCAGTACCCGGAGACGGAAACGCCTCCGGATCCTTACTTTACAGGTGCAATTGCAGATTAGCAGTCGGACAACGGCTAAGAGGTCCATTCCAGACCACGCTACCAACCTTAGAGACTTCTAGCCGGAGTTCAACCGTACAGCAGTAGCAGTTTCCCGGCGTTTTACCGTTTCAGCTCCGGTTAAACAACAACTCACCCACCTCCCTAGAAAACCGGTTCATCAAGACGTCACAGAAGGGTGCAAACCCGTTACAGTACATTAACCTGGCACCTGGTAATTGGTACAGAACATTACATTCATTCAATTACTGCAAGCTAGATTACCACTAAAAACGCGATTAGGTGAAAAAATCAGTTGGCATCCCCACTGCCTTTGGTGGAGGTCATTCTCGTTTCACCTCACCAGGAAGTGCATTATGCATTCATGTGAAGTGACAAGTTCCCACTTTGATTCCAAATGAATTCCTATGAGTCTACGACTCGTGTTTCCCAGAACTAGTGCCACAAAAACATAATAACACAAAAAGCCATGTTATTGGCCACTTCATCAGTTTTCACCAAATCAGCACGAAGCTACAAAAATCAGAAGAGTCAATGAAGCTGACACAATACAGCAAAATATCGATGGTGATCATCAAACGCACGCCGATCTGGCCAAGTGCTTTGTCAGGATTGTTTGACACTATATCAATCGCCAGTGATGTGGAATTATGGAGAAAACACTGGGAAATTGAATAACGTTTGGATTGTAAACACATCACGCCTGACATCTATACCCAAACTACAAGAGCTTACATTTGAGATGCAAAATACAAAGAGGAACAATTAAGACTGCTGTACATATGTACTTTCTCTTGAATATGAAAATAATTATAAAGCTTATGTTTTGCAACTATCCTCGTGTGGAGTCCGGTATATATCTTTATGAGTTATCACAATTAAAATGAGTCCGGCATATATCCTAATGAGTTACCACAAACTATAATTTCCTCCCCATCCACATTCAATTACGAACACATATCCCGCTGTGCTGCCTCGTTACGATCTTCATTGCCATGAATTGCTGCCATTAAAGTACCCGCTTCGTCCCACCAACTTACCGCACAATTCATGTTAATATGGTGTTTCCACAGTATAATCTGCCTGTAATAAACATAACATGGAATGTATTGGATGAAGTCCATTGAAGAATATGGTCGTTTATTGGAATCGCATACAGTGACTATTCAAGACATGCCCGAGGTAAACGCGATTGATGACATTGTACTGGATACAATCAGTGCGTGATTTTCAATCACTGTTTTGTATGCAGTGTGCGATTATATGGATGTATTGTAGTTGAAGGACATTGACTGATCGATTGATTTCCTGGAATTCCTGTGAGAAAGGCTAGGTACTTGTGGGAACAACTTTAAGATATCCTCGGTATGCGGCAGTTCCCAACACAGCCATACACAGGTGTCCTGCTCCGCTCGCGGAGTATACAGCATTTTGGGAATGATATGCTTTGAAAGCTAAAAAAAATAGTTCATGTACCTGAGATCAGGTTGGAGTTGACCTTGGAAGGTTAGAATCTCACCGTTGATGACGTGATTGATGACATAAAACAAGATAAAAAATAAATTTTATTATTCAGAACAAACTTCAATATCCAATAAAGACAATGTTCATTTCCCGAACCATCAGCAACTTGTTCATGGTGTCATCACATAAACTCATAAGAAAACCCTATGACCTTTTGGGAATTTTAGTCTGAAATGAACCAATAATCGATGGAAGAAGAGACTTGCTTGATCTGGGTCAGACACTCAAGATGACGGACCAACATGTTTCTACTGGAAGATGATTCATTTAAAAAACACATTCCAAACGAGACTTTTCAAATATCTGTTTTTATGTACTGAGTCTTCGTTCATGTTTTAATCTTGCCTGTGGGGGTTCACAATATGAACCCCCATTGCATCAGGAACGTAGTGGACACCATGTCTGACAACAAGCCTGTCACCATGTCTGACACCATGTTCCCTGTAGTGTTTGATGTTTACTTGTCTGGAATCTGTCTGTGGATGATTACACTCAGATATATCGAGGCCCTTTCTTAGCTGAAAAAACACGATCAGTACGACCTGCCTACGAGCATATCGAAAACTGAACCGATAGGGTCATTCGTACATCGCTTTATGTTGTCACAAAGCGAACCTATTATAAATTAACAGAAAGTAGATATCGCAGAGACAGATACTTTGATTATTCATTAGCCAGTTCCACAACTCCTCTCATAACAGAACAGCAATCGTTACAACATGCTTCAGTTCTATTTGACATTAGAATTAATTAGGTCATTCCTCGCACCACACAAGACTGGTTCGAGTTTTCACACAGGAGGACTGTTAAAACTCAACACTCGCACATGACAACTACTTTGATATTTCATTACCCAGTTCTAAAACTCCCTCACTACAAACAACACAATTGTTACAGCATGCCTAGAGCTATACCTGTCACATATCACTCAGGCCATTCCATACAGTGTACACCATGCAAGATCTGGTATTTGCCTTTCGGGATTTTCTAATAGTTCATTGGTGAAGCTACCACGACATGTGTGTAATATGAAAACCATTATCATTGAAGAACAGATATTTTTCTTGAAATCACATGTCCGTGATATTCGTTGATGAAAACCAGTTATTGGGGTTCACCCGGTTCAACTGTTGGCCTTGTGTCATTGTACTGCAATGTGCTGCTGTAATCTACTCCACGCACTTTCGTATGATATACAAGATATTTTTCTCACTCAACAAAGAATTATATTGATGATATTGATTAAAGAACCAAGATCAATAATGCACACTCCTGACGGGATAAGAGCAAACACGGTGTGTCAGCGTCACAGGCCTACGTATTCACCCACAACCCCAGCTCCACACAGGAAACGACAACATAATCATGTAAGCGACCTGGTATCAATCATTAACGAACTGGGGATAAAAAGTAGATCACACAGCGCATTCATCGCTGCCGCTTTTTGCTTGAGCAATGCTCACAACTAAAGAGTAGCAAAGTACGTCCAAGGAGAAAAGACAAATTCAATTCTAAGGGCGTGATTTATTTCTTAGTTTTATCGCGATGGAGAATAAATAGCAGATGCATTTCGATGGGATGATCTCCAATCTCCTGTTCTTATCGAGTGTTATCGTTCTCGCTGAGTGTACATGTAAGGATAAGTCATTCTTCAGTGTTACCAGCAGTGACGGGTCTCCTGGAGAGGTGATTGCCCGGTACGATGTCAGAACACTTCGCATGTGCTTCAGGACTTGTCGTCAGTATTTACAATGCCAGGGAGTGCTGATGAAATGGCATGGACCAGAACAGAGAGGTGGACAATGTGAAATACTGTCAGAGGTGTTGAGTACTCCTACATCACCTCCACCACTGGAAGGCGAACCCTACTGTAAGTCAAATTGTATTCAAGTTGTAAGTTAAGCCGTTTTCGCAAATTGTGTATTGTTGCCAAGTTCATTAATGATTCCTTGCATAAACTCGCCGGTCGCTTTTTGATTGGGTCCCCCTGTATTACGCATAGACATCTATTTTGTGGTGCGTCTTGGACTGGAGTTGTTTCAATTAATTGTCAGACGATAGTATATATATAAATTACACCAGTTGTACAGCTGAAAGAATTATTTTCGTGCTCAGTGTCAATGTGTGCATGTGGGCGAAAGTTGTTCTCTTGGCTTCATCATACTTTGATATTTTTGGTAAAAAGATAAGGATAGTAATATTACATGATCAATAGATATGAATCGTCTGCTTTAGTAACCGTGGCAAACGATTTACAGAATTTTGTGATTACTTAATAGATCTGACTTATTCTCGAACTAAACAAAACATACTAGTAACAACACTCACGTATAGTAATATTAATTTATTTGTATAATCATTGACAGCACGATGTCCGCTGGGGATGACGTACAAATGGCAACTTCGGAGCTGCTATACGTTCAGAGCAGAAAGGATGTTCCCTTCTCAGGCCTCCACTTTTTGTTCATCAATAAATGTTGATGCCTTTTTGGTGGAAATCAAAAGCGCAACTGAACAGGACTTCATCAGTCACGAAGCAGGTTGGTTTGTTTAAAGTGAAGACATCAATTTTTATTAAAATTCTGTTGCAAAAGTATCAATATTAGTATTCAAGTTTCCCATATGAGTTATGATGTACACCTGCAGAAAATGCATCCTTAATTGAATGGGACAAATCACTGAAAATGGTGTCATGAATGAAATTTAGGTTTGCACGTGTGAATGTAAATGGTACGCCTCAGTTCAGTGAGCAAAAATATAAGTGGATGCCTGACCTCGAGGTGGTATTCATTTTATCTGGAATCAATTATTTAATGTGATTACCGTCTAGCTTGTGGTGAGAAGATCATATACTTTTTTATTGTTTGTGTCTGAAACAAAAATATGGCATTCTCAACAGAAGTCCTCATCGCGTGTACATCTATTGCAGCAAGTGCATTTGGTACTGTCTCGTTTTGGACTGGGGGAGTTCGGAGCCCGGAAGGCGAATTCAGGTGGGGGCATTCCAATGAGTCATTGCTCTATGACAACTGGCTCGCTGGATATCCAAACCCGATGACTGGAGCGGACTACTTGGCAGGTCATGGTTCAGTAAATGGCAAGTGGCTCAATCAACTGGATATTTACGACTACTACGTCATATGTGAATATGATTATTTTTGAGTTGGATCATGGAAGTGGATATTCTGCACTGAACTCCTGTCACCGTGGATAAAGGGTGAATACATGCGTGGCGCCATACAATGGAGAATAATGATATTATGGAATATTCGAGAGAACATCTTGGTTTCTTTCCGCGACGGGCAACTGAACAAAAAGACAACGGTCAACAAAAACAACAACTGTAACAACAAGAGAAATTAATGAGACAGATATCTTTCATTTTTGGTGTTGAGACTAACATAGGCCAACATAGACTATGAACCCGTGGGTCTTTTATATGGCAATAATATTTTAGAATCCTACTTGGTGCACAAAAAATTGATGCACCAAATTTCTACTGGTGTTTAAACTCCCTGGTGGTTTTGGAATTGATGGTTGTTATGAATTTTGTGTTTGCTGTTGAGTGTGTGCAAACAATATTTAAATTTGTCTGAGAAATATTACCTCAAGCAAAAAAAAAAATGAAAAAGAAGTAAACTACGGTACAGTAGTTTAATCACTCAGTTTAGATGATCTCTCAAATTACTGGAGAAAATATGTCAACAATCAAATTATTATCATAACAGGAAATATTTCAACTGTTGTCAAGCTGTCAGGCTAACTTTTCTATCTGTGGTTTCAGCACACGGTATCGGCAACTCAGAATGTCCCAAATGCAACCATTAATATTGCATGGATGGTCAAAATTGGATTGAAATTACCATTACACGTTTTGATGTATGTGTGCATCTTGCATACATGTATAGCAGAAGTGCACATATGGGTCTAAATAAAACTGGGGATCCTATTTGAGGTGAAAGACGGGTTTTCTGGTTGAATTCTACGAAATAAAGAACTTTTATTTGTGAATTTATTCAAGGATTGAGTGATGTTGAAAACCACGTTTTTAGTTTCTCACTTCAGTAGTGAGAGCAAAATCAAACGCCTCCTCGCGTTGGATCAACGAATTGTGCCACATACAAGTACAGTATCACAATGCCTCAAGATGAAGTAAGAAACCGAAAAGGAACTATTCATGGCTGTGTGATATTCATAGTTCGTGCACTGTGGAATAATGAACCATGCAATAACAAAAGTGTGTACATGTATACATATATAACTGGGATAACATACTTTACTTGTTGTAAAATATTACTATTTTGTCAAAAAACAGAGAATCATACATTGATGTCCACATAAATATGAACACAATATCTCTGACAACAATATGTTCATGTTTATGTGGACATTAGTGAATGTGATCAGTATGTCAGCTTTTTCGGTTCCTGGTGGCGGGCGAATGTTTTACTTTCTGAGTCAAAGCTAAGCCTGTCATGTTCAAAACTTCACAGACAGATTTCTATACCAAAGGTTCACTGACAGCAGAATGACAATCAAACGTGTAAACTGAACAACACAAACGAAGCATCTGTTTAGGAGACAAATTATTATTCGATTGTTGATTTAATTTTCGCTCATATTCAGTTGAATGTGGATAACAGTTGTTCTAATATTAAAGTTGTTCAATATTAGAAGAAAAGTGACACTGGGACCAACCAACGGATTTGTTATCACATGCTAATAATGCCATATACCAAAACCCCAAATAAAAATATTATGATTTGATTACCAGTTACTGAACCCTAAGAAGGAATATCCGCTTTCTCGCCTGTCACTGAGCATAGCGATGTTTGTATCAATCTAATATCGTTAGATTCTGTGGAGTCGACCTGGAACTAAACCGTACCAAATCAATCTGTCTGTGTCATGTCGCTGTCCGTGTTCAAAGCACCATGGCAGATCATATCAGTGTCCCATACAGCAAACAAAGTGGATAGTTCCAGACATAACACAAGCAAGGTAAAATTCCTTCCCTGCTCAATATCTCAAACTACCGACCAACTGATCCCCAAATCCTGGTAAAACATCCTTGTTGACTCCTACTCCCAAAAGGTCAATACCACAAAAAATATAACTCATTCACTGGGGGTGACATGTTTGTCCTTAGTCGCCAGCAGACATCTCTGTTCTATGTCTATGGTCGCCAGTGTCAGTTCCAGATCAATCACGTTTGCTCAAGAAGATAGTCGTGTGGATAGTTTTGTGTGTTTTCGGTGTGGCTTCGTATCCATGAGGCTGCTCTTCGATCTACAGTGGCCAGACCATACAAACTAGTTTAAAGAAGATGGAAGTTATACAAATTATCAAGCACCTACACAGTATGTTCCATGTTGGGGATTTATTGCGTGCGCTATATATGTATTACAGAGATTCTTGGTTCTTAGAGTACATCCAATGAAATTAGAATACAGAAGTTTTCGTTGTTGTCAAAGTTTATGACAGGTGTTACATGTGGGGCAGGAAATGTTCACTCTTCTGGGAACATTTCATTTCATTTCCTCATGGCCATGAAGTCCCCTCAAATCTCCCATTTTACGCCTGACACTGGACTCTGATGTTAGATAACAGTCTCGGTTTTGATCATAACTTGGAATGCATTGTATTTGTGTAGTGAATCGAAGTAAGCATGCATGCAAGTCACCAAGTTCAGGTATTGTTCCAAATACCAGTTCAAAATCAGTCGATATTCAGGCTATCGTTACATGGATGAAGCACTTGACACGGGCAGTGACTGAGGCTGTTTTGTCACTCTCAAAGAGTGTTTCATGCATTTCTGATCATATAAACATGCGACATAGATTCTGACGTTGTTTTAATGAATGCCTTCGATTCGTATTTCCATGAACGACGGTCAATATTTAATAACACCAAAAAGTTATTGACCATTTCATGATTTTTGTCCAAAACAGCACGAAGCCACAAGAATTTGAGGAGTGGATAGAAGACAACTACAGCAAAGGATCAATCCCGGTCAATAAACACACGTCAAGTCTGGCGAGGTTCTTCCAAACGGATTGTGAAATATCAATTACCAATGATATAGAACTACTATGAAAGCAATAGATAACATAAATAACAGTGTCACTTTGCATAAATATGAAGCAGGACAAAAGTCTGAATTCAACAATGGCTATGACGATTTTGTGCAATTTTTTTGTGCATTTTGTGCATAAAATACCAAGAGATCTTCTATATCAAACAAATTAAATTATCAACCTGAATCATGCACACCTCGTTATGATGCTCAATGCCATAAATTGCTACCATAAAACCTTAATTTTTACACCCACTTCGTTCCAAGATGTTTCTTTTTCTGATACATGTATCTCTACAAGAAAATGCAGCTAACTGCGGGAGACGACATTAGAGCTCGAGCACACCATCAGCACCACGAGACCTGAATATATCTTACACACCTCCCCCCCCCCCTACAAAAAAAATTGAAACATATCATGTCCCACATGATTCCAATTCATTCCCGTATATTATGATGAAACACATAGGCCTACTTCAATCATATTCCTAATGAATAAACATTTATTTTGAACTCAATGAAACAGATACGCCTGATAAAATGATATTGAACCTCAATAAAATATCCTTAAAATATTGGAAACTATGAGGAATATCTGCATTTAATATCATGATATAGATAACACATGCATACTGAGCAAATTAAAAGACCAGTTTAAAATAAAAAGGTTTCGCAACCCAGCATGGAACACCTTGTCATGTGATAAAATATGTCCAAATGTAGTCGTGGTACCGTAGACGAATCGTTGTGTTTACTTCATTACGCCAAAGAAGGCCGCACACAAGGTTACATGTACATGCATGCACAAAATGCTGCACAGAAAATTGTACGTTCCAAAGTACGCGTCATTGCGGTAAAATTTGCTTCGCATTCTGGGAATGTGAATTTCCATCGGCTCCGCCATTTTGACGTTTTCCAGACGAGCTGACCATTTTGCGTAATTTTCTCAAACCTAACACATCGATTTATGCATTATATATCTGTGGAATATTCAAAGCTTGCCATCAAATCGAGAGATTTTATGTCAAGGACGAAGAAAATAGTCATTTGAAGTAGGTGTACAAAGGTCGATAGGTTGGCATGAAACCTCCATGAAAAAGTCAGCACATAGACATGTAGAGGGTTGGGGGCCCCCAACGCTCTAATGTCAAAAATGGCAGTTTTGGGAATATTCCACTGCGAATTAGGGTTTATCTATTTACCTTTGGGTGAACATTCTATAACGTCCAGATGTCTATCTGTAGATCACAGGTAAAAACACGACTCGATGTGCTAATTAACTGGATATCAATCTTACAATGACATTCGAGGTCAGTTTCAAAAGTAGAGCCAGTATTTGGCTTCATATAATTCAAACATTTCATTCGTCCCTGCTTGTGGCGTTGAGTCTGTCCCGAGGTTACCATCAAATCAGTATCCTTTCGGCTTGTGATGGGATACTTATTTATAACTATTTCACGGGGTTTGTTTCGGATTTCAAAATCGAAATGTTTTAGGACAGTGTTAGGCAGATGTGCACTATGTGCAGCATGTCATTGAACAATTTTATTTACATGAAGTCTGCCCCTGATGACTTCAGTGTCGCTCAGATATAAATGTTTGGTCGATTTCAAATCCAAGCGTTTGATTTAATTGGTTTTTCATCGCCATCATCAAAATCGTGTACTAAGTGATAATATGTTGATACACCCATTATGCCATTACATATCCTGAACTATACCTGTCAGCCATACGCGTGGGATATTTTGGTATATCCCAAAGTGATGATAAGCTTCTGAACAGGCGTCGTCAAATAAAATATGTATACTGAAATACCCTAAAAAGCGAAAGTCCGATCTATCGACAAGTGCAGAAGATAATCAATAGGGGGTTATCAAACATCATTCAACAGAGGGCAGCATTGTACTATCAGTCCTTTTTGGCGCCAAAATCATAAACGGATATCGTCTGTAATCATTGATGATGTACATTTTGGCGGGAAAATTACGTTTATATTGATAACGCCAGCAAAAACAATATAATGACGTCATAAGACTGATAAAGCAGTGCTGCCAGCTGGTGATTGCAGATATTTCTGATAACCCCTCATTGGGAGCACATGTATGTATGTTCTTACTAAATCATCCTAATACGCTCAGACCTTGGTCTCTTCAGATATCATTATCTGCATTTTATCAACATCAACCCACCAATACAGATGCCCATTTAGCATTATGGCGTGGTGGGGCTACACGAGTATTAAAGCTACTGCCTTCGCATGTATGCAATATTTTTTTCAAAACTAAATTTTTGTGCAACACAGATTCTAATGCAAGATAACAAAAGGTGTGCTCAATAATTTTGACGAATACAATTGTCCGAGTTGTCTTTTCGTCTGTTTTAATACACATTTTGTGCCGGTTTACAATCGAAATGTATCCATCAAACCCGAATGTAAACAAATGCACAAATCACGCTTAAAAGCCCACATGGAGTACATTTTCCAGTTCGTATGTGCATATATATATAGTGTAGTTATGATAAAATACTCAGTGAAATACCATGATGTACGTGGAATTGTCAGTCCATCTTGCACTTCTATGCTTTGTTTACATATCTGCGTGTGATGGATACAGATCCTGTATTTACGCGAGAACCACCTGTTAAAATGAGCAAAATTTCCCAGAGGACTGGCCATAGTCATTACATTTGATGTGAGTACGTCTCATTCAGTTATTTTGGATATTTATTATGAAATAAATTTTTCAAAAACTATTGACTGGTTTCGAGGACAGCTGCTTTAACACCACGGTTATCGTGCATACATACAGGCAGATTAAAAAGACATTCGGTGACACTCCAGTAATGGGGTATTGTGGGGTCGCAGAACTTTACACAAGCATGGTGCTTCTCTCGATTTGTGATAACAATGCACACGTTTTATCCAAGATTGCTGCATAGCAAGTCGGTAACATTATTGGTTTACCACCTGCACACTAATAATACGATAACAAGCTGAACACTATCAAATGGGGATACATAGAAAATGTATTGGTACCAATCTTATTATTTTCATATGACTATGAAAAACGAATGTACCATTTATGAAAATTACGATAATGATAATAGGGATCAAATTTATTCAAAGCATGAAAACAAACAAAAAACACATGGATAATCAATGTCTGGTCTCTGAAAATTATTGTTGAATAATCTTTTATCGTATGTCTTAGTCTTCGTATTTCCAATTCTTGCCGATTCATAATTTCTCAGCAAAACATATATATGCCAGTCAACAACTTGGTTTCCTATTTTATCAATATTGGTACTGTCTGTCGGAAATGAGAATAAAAGGAACTCGTCACAAAACACCGTCGGAATCCACGTTATGTCGCAGGCTCGTGAGGGCATCATGAATGCGTAATGTTCTCTCCAGTCAGGCGAAGCAAAGCTGGCCTCAATAGAGTCACTGCTTGTGTTAAAAAAACCTCTCATGATAGTGTCAATGTTCATTGATATTCGGAACAATAAGTGAACTTGCTGACATAACAACAGCAGTCATGCACTGACTGAACGTGAATAACAAATACATGTTTTTTCCGTGGCCAGCAGCGATAATTTGCCCACATACTTCAAATGTGTAAATTCAGTCCTATTAAGTTGTATGCATACTATGTACAGATACATCATGTTTAAACAAATCAAACACATTTGAAGACTCTGAGATCACTCTGTGATCATGTGGCTCGATATGTGAAATGATATATATATTTATTTTGATTGCCAAGATGTCAGAAGTGACCTGCTGACACAAGCATACACGTAGTGGTTATCTGATTGGTCGATGTCAAGTGTAGCTCTGGGCTTTTTGTAACGATCGTATTTTTTGTAGTGATGGGAAACTGATCATGAAACATTGAAACAGTTGCCATGTGAGGTTGTCAATCTTTGATAGATCTAATACGTGAAAATATACCACAGATATTGCGTTGTGCAAAGATTGATCTCATTAATCCGATGTCAAGCACAGCTCGAGCATATCGTGAAAAAATTGACTTTTATAGTGCAGACTTTTGTAGTGAAGTACAACTGAATAATGAAGTATATATAAACATTTGTCAACTAAAAGTGTTCCTCCTCAAGGTAAAAACAGAACACAACAGATATTATGTAGTTCAGTAGTCATTATCGGTGCAATTTTGAAGTGAAGCCCTAGGCGTTTTGCATCCAAAGGAGCAGAAGAAATGATATATCATTTCGGGTGTGAACATGTGAACATCCAACAATGCCTGGAACGTGGTGACATATACGATGGCCACTATCTTCAGTGTTTTTTCCTGGCGAACTTTCTGATGCTGGGTGCATATTGTTTTTACAGACAATATTGCAATATTTCAAGACAATCACATGAAAACAAATATTGGACAACTCAATTGCGCCCAGCAAACTGGATCATTTTTCAGTACATTATTAGTAAATGTAAACATAACCCAGGAATAGAAACAAAGAATCTGGAATATCTATCTACAAACCCACCAACTGTTCCCCCAAAACTTCCTCATTTTGGCTATCAATGGCCACAACCGAATAACCCAGAATCATCCATTTCTGAGAGGTAACAGTACCACGTTACCAGTATCCGTGATCTTGCCTCAATCCAACATTAACATAAAAACATAAGTGTGCCAACAGAATATTTATGAATTGAACCAAATAGTTTGAAAAACAGGAAAAATATCCATGAATAACACATGCATGACGTCATTGGTCAATTAGGACAATGTATATGTGAATATTTAACACTAATCCAACACATTTTATCCTTGTCAAAGATGTCTACACACCTGTAAGTGACATACGAAGAGACACTTTTATCCATTAGGGGAATGAAACGCGTATTCATCAGTTACTGCTCACAACCTTAGCTTATTCATATATGTCACGAATATGTGACATGTTGTTTACTAGATTATTCCCGTACCGGGCTTCACGTTATTGTTGAGCAGTGGCAAGTCCCATTGCGAGTAGTACCCGAAGAGTGAAGTATTATAGTGTGTGTTATTTCAGAGTTGAGTTTAGTTATATGTATATTATTTCAGTGGAACTCTGGCAGAGCAATGTATATATGTTATTGCATTCATTTGGTTAATCCTGTTGTGCTTGTTCACGCCTGGTGACCACAGACGCTCACTAGGATATATAAACTCGAGGTTAATTTGTGTTTGTTACAATGCAACCGGGAGCTCAGCGACTGCACCAGACAGAGGCAGTAGTGATAGTGCGATGTAGTGTTATGTGATATTACCAGTATTATGTGAATTGTGTGGAGGACTTGACACTTTCACCGTGAGTACATGTATATATGTTGTGTCGATAGGTTGGGAATAGGGTAAGATAGTTAGGTGGGTTAGGACATGTTGTGCTATTTGTTTGATTTATTTAGCTTCAGGGTCGGGAACCTGATATGATGTAACAGACGTTGTAACAGACGCCTAGAACAGGGCTGAACTAGAGAGCCGACAACAGACGTATACATACGGGGAAGAACTACGTGGGAAAACTCAAGAATTCAAGTCGGGTCGCCGCTAACCTCCAAGCAACGCGGGAGCGTCTAGTACAGCAGTTCAAGATTGAAATTATTGTAACGGGAGCAGTGTTGCTCGAAGCGCTATTTTAATATTACACAGCTGTCATCTATTGTACATATTGTCTACTTATTAAACATATAAAATTAAATTTGGTTGTCCGAGTTAGTTATTTGTCCAATATATGAGTCCGAGTGAATTAGGTACCAAGAGGTGCTTTATATGTCTGACCAGTCACAGAATATCGTGATTGTATATGTAACCTACTATCATATACACCATTAAGATAATAATGTAACGATTTTAAGCCGGAAATTGTGTTCGGCCAAATTTTAATACCTGTTTGTTAATGCTATATGTGGTTACATGAGGTTTTACGATCGTTAAATGAATTTTAAATTGATTCTAAGTGTGTATATACGATTATCAAAGTTCCAGTATTTTTCGGCTGCTTCGGTTGCTCTTCGGCAGACATCAGACCTTGGTGGTCAAAATACGCGATACATAAAAGTGCTTCGAAACGGATTTACAACAATGCATATTGTTACGTGGTGGTTTCTGATTGGTTATCAATCATAAAAAAAATTCGGCCAGAAAAGTCAGTTTTCATTGGTTGGGGTAGGTCATGTGACACCTACCCCGAAATGTATAAATACCCCCGACTCACAGGAGTCAGCGCCTTTCGACCCTGGGACACCCACCAGAGCACATCGTGGTACAGCCGAACTAGTCGAAATGGCCGAAGAGCGGAGGAGCAACCGAAGATGTCATCTCTAGATGAATTCTCAACTATTTCAACCGACTGTATGATTCGTCAATAAACCTTGAATTGTTGCCAAGAGTTGATCCTTGAGCCAGCCCAGCCAACTCTGTGTTCGGGTATACAGATCAAATGACAACCAAAGTGAACCTAGAGAATTTACAGAAGTAAAGTCAACCGAAGTAATAAGAGAAAAGGACTGGAAGACCAGTCGGTTTGAAATCAAAGCTGATAACGTCTGATATAGCTGTGAACCAAACCTATCAACCGAAATTACAACTGAAGAAAAAGAGGTCGAGAGAAGGAGCCGAACACCGAACTACATGATAGGTGACTCGAACACGCTACCACTGAGACGGCCTGCAGCTGGAGCATCGAAGTACCCTACTTGAGTCAACTGACACTGCCTGCAGCCGGAGCAACGAAGTCTCCCGAAGTGCCACTGCTGCCGAAGTTCCTGAGTCAACTGAGACGGCCTGCAGCCGGAGTACTGGAGTCTCCCGAAGTGCCACTGCAGCCAAAGTTCCTGAGATGGCCTGCAGCCGGAGCAACGGAGTCTCCTGAAGTGCCACTGCAGCTGAAGTTCCAGAGACAACTGAGACGACCTGCAGCTGGAGCACTGGAGTCTCCCGAAGCGCCCCTGCAGCCGAAGTTCCAGAGACAACCGAGACAGCCTGCAGCGGGAGCACTGGAGTCTCCCGAAGTGCCCCTGCAGCCGAATTCCCGGAAGTACCCCTAGAACCAGCATCAACCACTCAACGACCATCTCTATAACACTCAGTTGACCCGAAAAATAATAAACTTATCACTGATTACATTTATTATAATGGTCCTATTGTTATGGTCCACTGATTCTATTGCATTTATTGTTCTGTTAATGAGTTGTGTGATCCATGATAATTTCTATTTATCTGTGTGGGTCTATTGTTCACTAATCCTATTGTTCTATCACATAATCTCTATTGTTCTACAGCGTGCAGGCGTGCAGCTGCTGCTCATGCTAGAAGACACAGTTTATATACTAAGTGTATCCATGTAATTAAGTCTTTCCCTACACTCAAGGAAGAGATACATAAAAAGACCATCATAACTTGACGGAATCGAATCTGACCATAAGTAACCCCTTAATGTATCTCCCATGGTGCCTATCAAAATTACTGACAATGAATTTTCATCCGAGATTTGAATCAATCAAATATGAAAGTTCCATGAAAACTGAATTTCGCCAAAATTGAAAATAAGGCGAATGAACGTATACTAGTAGTCTACACAAGTTTTATCAGCACATCAGCTTCCGATTCTTTGAAAACGATGATATCAAACATTAGTAAGATGAAATTGCAGCACAGATTCTATGTTCAAAACCATAGGTACACAGTCGCTCAATGATATTCTTCAGCGTGTAATGGAAAAACTCGGGTTAAAAAATAACTAGCAATCGAAGCACGTCACCACATCTATAATCCATGCACGTATGATGAAAGTAAAAAATTTTCCCGAGTTGTATTGCGTTTATTGATCTCTCACTCTCTAGATATATTGGTCGGCAATAAGAGCGGTTCGTAGAAAGATCCCAACCAACCCGAGGAATGATGAATACAACTGCACTAATAATATAAACTGTTTGCGATTGGAATCATGGAACTCTGGCTTGGGCATATGGGTGGAAGAGTGATATCAAATAGGAATGTAGTGTTCACCATATGAAACTTCACAAGAGCACGGTACATCTCTCGCCCACGATGAGAGGCACGGCCTGATATGTGCCCCAGGCAAGATTTAACGATCTCTGTTTTTGTTTTTGTAGCGTGAGAGGCAAATATTGTGCTCGCATGAATGATCAGATATCTGAGGGATATAAACTCTGAGACGCACTCCACACAGAAGTACCAGAAGTAAACAACCCCCAGTCTCGGAGCACGGTGTCAGAGATGCTGGCTACTGTCGTATTGGTGTCGTGGCTGGTACTCTCTGATGCTAGCAAGTGTAGGAAAGCGGACTTTTCAACTCTCCCCATATCTCTATACTCGACTGGAAACGTCATCAGAAGACACGAGTTTATGACTTTGGAGCTATGCCAGAGAACTTGTAGACAGTATTTAGAGTGTTTGGGATACAGAATGGAATGGAATAACGAAAATCCAAAACGTGGCAGCTGTGAACTCGTATCGTCTATTCAAAACACTGCAAGTGTTGGTGTAATTCCAGAAACTCTACATTGTACGTACAGGTGAATTATAAATATCTCTTCAATTATGTTTATTGCATTGGTGAATTTAAACTAAAATTTTGTGAAAAGTAGGGACCCAGATGTTCAAATGCCTACACATGATTGAGATCTTCTTGACTATATTCACATGATCTCACCTTTTCAGCACGTTGTCCAGCCATGTGGCACTACTTCTGGAGGACTTCCTCCTGTTACAAAGCTTACTACAAACGCAATGATTACCACAATGCTGTGAGCTTTTGTCAGCAACAACATCCCCGCGCACATCTCGTGGAGATACAGAGTTGGACAGAACAGGACTTCGTCTCAGCAGAGGCTGGTAATAAAGATAGTTGGCATTATTATCCACATCTAGCCCTAAATATGACCCTTGACCTCTTGTTGACTGTTTTTATTGACGATATTTATAGATGTCAACAGAGGAATCTATTAACATCGTCAATGTAATAGTCAATAAGAGGTCAAAGGTCATATTTAGGGCTATCCACATCGGGAAATTATCTACATCAGAACCGGCGACGATATAATTTGAAACTGATCGAATGAATTAAACGAAAAACATCATAATTTTATTTCCTTTTCAAGATGAAGAATTAGCCTATTAGCCTACTTTTACTTGTATTTGCTTGCAATACTATAACTAATAACATGTATATTTCAGCAAATGGTGGACTCTTGACATTTTGGACGGGAGGCTCACGTCATAGTGGGAACACGTTCAAGTGGACATACTCCAATGAGTTATTCCGCTATGATAATTTTGCAAATCAAGCATCGTACAGTGCTGACGATTACGTTTGCGTGGAACAAGTTTCGTTTGCCTGGTCATCGCGAGAGGCGACGTATCAATATTTTACTGTATGTGAGATAGACAATTGATGGTCGTTGCAGCTCTCGCTCATATATGATATATCAGACAGGCTTTCTCACAAAGACTGACAATAAATTAAGTTAATTGATGTTATTTTGATATGAATCTGGATGCCATACAATGGGATTATGTTAGATTTGGAGGAGACAGCTGACTAGGTGTCATGACAACGCGAACCCTTGTGACGTAACAGTGAGCTGGGAGAGATTTCCAGAGGGTTTATAGTCGTGATTATGATAATTTTTATCATGGGTTACCATTGATTGGAAAGCTGTTGACAACGATTGAGCCGATGTTATACATATTCAACCCGCTAAGATACAGGATGAATACTATGATACTCCTTTCCAATCACGGCCGAGTGATGGGTGACTCCTGGATATTGGTGCAGTTCTGCTTTAATTTAGCTTTGTGAATAACACAATTGATGTTCAATGGTTCTCTGTGATACTTATCAGTGTAAATAATATATACCATTGACATAAAGGAATCGACTGGAATTCAAATCCAACCTAGGAGTGAAATTCAGAAGATAGTGTTGAGGTATGTATATTAATTTACATGTAATAATTTAGTAATAAAATGTGAAAATGAGTATAATTGATTATATACATGTAGTTGGTAACCATACAAGTGAATAACAGACAGCTCGGGATAATAGTTACACAGATACAAAACAGTTGGGGTAAGTTTTATACATTTTAACAAAATTCCCACAAGAATCGCAGAATTAATCTGGGCAATATATTCGTAAGTGTACACATGACAAGATATACACAAATTACACACACTGCTGTATAAATGAGGCAGTTTTTTTATTACACATGGATGGGAAACGAACATTACTCAAACGATGCTTCTTGCCAGCAGATAACAGATAAATTGATATGAACTTACGCTTCTCATGAACTGCTCGAAAGGGTGGTGATAAAGACATTAATGAAATGAATTATACGGAATGGAATTTAATTTTATCAAATAAAAAAAATACTGGATTGAAATGAAAAAAGATGACTTGGAACATTGGAGCATTTCGGATATTTTTGTTGTAATTTTATTTTTGTGGGATAATCCTGACCCCTATACTTGGAATGGGATTAATCATTGATCAAACAATAATAAAGACTGTGCTTCACATGCCTCGGAGAAAACATGTGTCTCAACCCCTCATATGGGCGTCATTTATTTCAATAAAAACCATAAGTATGCTGCATGATTTCGCTGTGAGGGAAATGAGAACTGTGCTCAAAACTTCATGCGATCGATGACTTGTCATTTCAGAACATGCTTGGAATTGAAATCTGAATCAATTTTGCTAATTCATTATCCACACGCCAGAGGCTTCATAGCCTGCCCAGTTTGGATCGAGTGGTAATGAGGCTGAGAAATGCTTATTATTGTCTAATTTGATGTGAACCGCGTCCAAGTGTCACTTCCTACAGTGGATAAACCCCATTACTGATGACTATCTTCTCAGCTTTCATGATATCACATCCCCATGTTCGCATTTATAACATTCGTATAATACGGAGACAGCACACAATAAACTGAAAGGTAGTCTATTTATATGAAATTCCATGTTTTGAACATGATTGAGCATGTTCTCGTGTTTCTCATATATTAGACCTGTCATATGAACCAGATAAGAATACATGGGAATTAATGGGAATTGGTCTCTGTGCAACTTCGATGTAATCTTCTTGATTGAGATAAAATACCTCATAGACCTGACTCATATGGCTCAACTCCAATTTCACCGGTTCATCTGGCGACACAAACGCGGGAATATTATGGTGTATTGGGGGCTTTTTGTTTTGAATTATGCATCATACCACATAGATGTACTGGCATTGCTGTAACACATGTATTCATAATTCCCTGCGTAAATAAACCAGGTGAGTGGGGTGCATGACAAAATACTTTTGTGTTTGAAAAGAAGTAGCATTGCGCAAACACGAACTATGAGTGCTATTATGCATATGTAAAAAATCAAATTCGTTTCACTTTGGTTGAAAATCTAGCTTACATGTGATGAACAAGCAAAACCAATCCAAACATTTGGATTCATACCTCACATCATTTACATATAGTTCTAATCAACCTCCGGATATATTCCGACAAGGCTAAAAACAGAAACTATTTTACTGCCATATGCGTAGTAATGTAATCTGAATACATTGAACAATACGTTACTCATTGTCTGCTTCTGAAGATACCAATGTGGATTTCGATATCAATGTCTGGCTGGGCTTTGTCCTTGTCTGGTTATTCATATCGTTTTTCTAAAACTACTAGAATGATTGGGGAGTAGCTGTTTGACAGTTTATTTTATACACTTGTCATTGATGATATTCGGATTATTTCTGCACTCAACAAACGGCTGATGTCGATGACATTGAAGCATAATACAAACAAGACAGTGTGTCTTGTTATTGCCAGGGGGGAGAATGGTCGCCAGGCATAACCTCCAAGCAGGAGTGACAGCACACAGCAACATTCATTCACACGAAAGACACGGTGTAATTAAATAATTATTCATTTAGTAGTGAAGTTGATCTGCGCTCTCCACATGAGCAAGGCTCAGACCTGAAAACGCTGATTCGTGTTGAAGGATTGGTCATACTGACTTTTGTGGATGTTGTATTTTAACACAGGGTGAATAAATAGTAGAATCATTTTGATAGGATGCTCACTGCTCTTCTGCTCCTGTCGAGTGCCACCATTCTCTAAATTTTTTTCATTATGTCCAAATCGATTTGGTCGGATGTGTTCGACTTGAACGATATGGGTGAGACCATGATCTGAAATGTAGTAATCATGAATATATAAGCAGTAGACGGTAACATGAGAAATCGAGTATATTATTCTAATTGATCAGACCTCTTTGAAAAAGGGAAAAAAACCACACTGAATGAATGGAAACAGTGAAATAGAGTACAGTGCAGAATACCAAGAATTCAGTCAAGTGTTGGATATATGATCTGAGATTATTTCCGGACGAATAATGTCACTCACCATCTGAGGAATCGAATAAGCCAACACACTGAACGCATCAATCAGCTGATGTCCATGTAAAACTGTACATGTTTCAATTGTTGTTCAGAAGATATTAATGTGCCCTTGAGTAGTGGGACGGAGTACGGAATGAACCTCCTTGTCATCGAGGAAGTTTCTGCATGAACGGCTGTGATATCAACTGTATGATTCAAACACATCTAAATGGATCTGGAAACAAACACACCATATTTGTGTGAAATTAGTGATCTAACAATACTTTTGTAACTTTGAACGTGTGTATTTCACAGAAGCAGCAAACCATCTCCCCAATGATGGAAATAAAGTTGGCAAGCAAAGATAATGTCATGCAGGAATGTCGATGTCGATCCAAAGGCAAGACAAAAATATTTTTGTATTGGTAGGAAGGTGTGCAGTGGATCAAGTGTGTAATGGGTATGAAATGAATCATGAAGCGAACTGAAATTACTGAACAGTTCAGGTATCAAGTATTTTGACCAATCACAATGGGGGAGGGGGGCATGTTTAATTCCGTGGGAGATCAAATCGGGATACTATCCAGAACTCAAGTCCATCTGGTATATAAATGAATAACAAGTATAAGTCGCGCCCGCGACAATTGGGCGGGTTGCATCGAGGAGGGCTGTTAGTGGAAGGAGTTGGCATTGTTCTCATGTATTATCAAGTTCGAAGTCCTGCCACGACCTGAAAAATAGGTCAAGGTCACCCATCATCGAACTTGTCCCAGATCTGCTCATGATGCACCTCTGGTATGATTTTGGCGGTATTTCGTTAAAAACTTTGTAAGTTATCGCGTTCACAAGGTACAAAGTCCTGTTTTCATGTATTGTCAAATTCGAAGTCCTGCCACGACCTGATAAATAAGTCAAGGTCACCCATCATCGAACTTGTCCGAGATCTGCTCATGATGCACCTCTGGTATGATTTTGGCGGTATTTCGTTAAAAACTTTGTAAGTTATCGCGTTCACAAGAAATTGTTGACGGCCGGACGGCCGGCCGGACGGCTAGACAGACAGACGGACACGCCAATCTAATAGGCGGGTTGGTTGCACGCAACCCGCACAAAAAACATTTGTCTGCATAATTTTGCTCATATATTTATGACGCATTACTCATGCTTGAACCAAAGAGAACCCTAAAATAGTTCATTTGTCCGAAACATATTACCGTGTGTTTGAAACGTCATATCATATAAAACATGCCGCAACTATATGATGTGACTTTGTAGTACTAATACCTGACTTAGTCTTTTGTTTGTGGAGACTTCTGTTTGTGAATTTATGTTCTGCCAATGTGTTTTCACATACTTTTCAAATCCAGTTCGGTGAAGGAACATAAAGCCTCACAGACTGTGGTACAGTCATGAAGAAATCCTGTGTCATAACTCTGCATTTGAACGCCACTTATTGTAACTAATCAATATAGATTATATGACTGCCTTTGTGATCAAGTTGGGACCTCCTGCAAAATTTTTATCGATTGCGTGATGGATGGCTTGTCACTTCTGAACAAGTTCAGAATCCAATCAAAATAAATGCTTCTGATTATTTATGACATGTCAGATAGATGATGTTCCTTTGAGTTGGTGAACCAACTTGAACGAATGATGATCTACATAATATAGAAAGCATAATGCATAATGTATCTTGCCAAAATTGGAAAGGTTCATATAATTGATCAGCAAATATGACAATACATTTTTCTGGTTTGATATTCGAAGACATGTGACACTGCGACCAACCAACCAGCGTATTTTACTATCTTTAATCAGTACTGCCCTATACCAGCCATATGTATAGATTTGATTCAAATTCACTAAAAGCCTAGAGTAAGAAGACTTGTTGACTGGAACAAGGGATATCGATGTATGCATCAATGTGAATCTACTCGTTACTACTAGTACTACAAGTTTTTAATGATGTCAACATAAAACCTGACATGAAATTTTAATATTTAATATCAGGAGACACACCGACGCCTCCATACAGGCCATACAGTGTGTAAATAGAGTGGTTTTTGGTGATACTTCTTGAGAAGGATAGATTGTTTATATGCAGAATATATTATTATCTGACATAACATGGTTTAGTTGAAACAAGCCGGTATGAATGTTTGCACGGTTTCAAAATTTTTGTCTGGCATTTGGATGTCAAAAAATTGTGGGTATCAAACCAACAGTCCTTGGTCAAACGGACACCCCCCCCCCCCCCCCAATAGAACCAGAACATTACAATAATATAGACAAAGCCCAAAGGAACGATTCCATCTAAAGCCACACGTTTTACCTAAACAATCCATAATTATGTGTACATTGTAAACACGATAGGTTTCCAGACGAAACACAAACTTTCCCTGATCAATACCTCCAGCTATAGGTCACCTGATCCACAAATCCTGGTAAAATATCCTTATTGACTTCCACTCCCAAGAGGTCAATATCTCAGAAATAACTCACTCACTCGGGATAATATATTTTGTCTCATGTTGTCAGTTTATTATAGTTTATCAATCCCGTTTATTATAATGATGGATACTCTTGTACCATAATTATATTGTTTTGTTAGCTCACTGCGTGAAGTGTGAGTATCGTGACATTGCACTCCATTCCAGATCAAGAAGATGATATATGTTGCACAATATTTATTCCAGAAAGTGTTTGTTTGCTTGACTATATCGAAAGTGCACTTGGTATATGTTTATGTGCCATTATTATAACATTCACTATAATGGCAATATACATGGAAGTGTCGATGACAAAAAAGTGAAGTATTTAAATTTTTCTATGCTATATCCCATTCATGCTCGGAAAGACTGTTCCAAATTGATTGATATATGTGATTTAGACATGACTAATAATAATTGTTATCGTTTTTTCAGGAATTTCTCATGGGATTCTACAAGTTTCAATCACTTAACTGGCAAATATGTTTGCAATCGACTGAGATCAATTGAATGAACTAATTTAGGACTGGGTCTTAACATAATAGAAGATCCTTGGTGTTAATGGGGAGATGTGAGGGTGCCGATATGCAAATGTGGATCATGGAACACAATTGTGATGTCTTTGTTTCACAACTCATGAGCTATTCCTATGTTTCATATTTACAGGCACTATATTCACACTATCAAGAATAAAAGCTACACTAGCTCAACTCAGTAAATCAAACATATGACAGTACTAGCAGCCGCTTTTCTTCTGTTTTGTGCGCCACTCAGAGTTACCTCTGACCTGACCTACTTTACGCTCGATTGGCTCGAACATATACAATCTGGAATCGCAACAATGCATCGAGGGATACAAAGCACCGAAAAGGGCACCAGAAACTCGCAACGAAATCAATGAGAAAGGTGCATCTGTTCCGGGCATACCAGAAACATGGCACCAGAAACTCGCAACGAAATCAATGAGAAAGGGGCATCTGTTTCGGGCATACACATGCAAATATATGAATATTAGGGTTTGTTCATTTGGTCAAAAAAGTATGACAAAATCCACAACTTTCTCCCAATATCACTTTAAAATGAATGCAGCAAAACTCGTTTGCATGTGTTTTCAATTGTCCGAAAAAGATAATAAATTGGCAGAAAATGTTGAATTCGTACACTTGATTTCCCATCTTTATGGCCATATATCAGTGTTACGAGGTTCCTGATAACGAGACTCCTGACAATGGAGATTGTGTTGGATCACAGATCCGGTTTGTATCGCTCGGACTGCATGGTACTGTAACGGTTTTGGGGCGTACCCAAAAGTTTCCCCTAGGTAATTCTGTTAGTGTTTTGTGATATTATGGTTAAATAACCGTTTATTAAAATGTATATGTGTTTAAAGGTTCATACGGTTCCGTATTGTTAATGTTTAAAAGGTTTTCCGTCTCGGAACTTGGTATATTTGTGATGTTGGTAAAGCCGGAGACGGAGCCGGAGACGGAGACGGAACCGGAGACGGAGCCGGAACAATGGAGTACAAAAACGTGATGACGTTATTTCCGGAAGGTCATGTGATCAGCCTCGTTTTCGGTTTAAAAGGTGACGTGTCAGCCACTGATTGGTTCTAGAGTGTTTTTAGAAATCCGGAAAATATCAGTGTTTTGGCGGACTATGACGTCACAATAGGTTGGTCACGTGACATGGGTCTCAGGTCTATAAAAGCCCCCGCTTCACAGCGGACGGCGGAGTTGGTGTCCTGACGTCGACCTGTGCAGACCCCTTCTCCCATAGCAGAGTACTCCCTTGTTCCGGATAGAGTCATCCAGATGATAGCAGTTAAGTCTTCCGACTGTGCACTTGGAAAATAAACATGAAAACTTCAACCGAGTTGTTTTTCCGTGTTCGTTAGGGAACTGGAATTTATAATAAAGTTAGTTCACCGGAAAAGAAAGTAATACGGAGTAAAGGGAGATAAGACCACAGTCGGTTAAGACCAAGTTGTAACGACGTCTTAGGGTGATCCAAGAACCCAGATCACCAAGGAAGGAGACGGAGACGGAGGTGGAATTCAACGGAGCAACTACGGAGGCGGTATCGGACGGAGCAGTTGCAGAGACGGGAACGACGAAGCAGTTGCAGAGGCGGTACCGGACGACGGAGTTGCAGTGGCAGTACCTGACGGAGCGGTTGCGGTAACCGGAAGTGAAAACACTTCCGAGATACTCCATTTCAGGTGCAGTCGCAGGTTGCGGTGAGGCGGAGCCCACCGGAGCAGTTTGCAGTAGGGCGGAAAACGACGGAGCTGTTGCAGTAAAGCGGTATCCCGACGGAGCAGTTGCAGTACCCGGAGACGGAAACGCCTCCGGATCCTTACTTTACAGGTGCAGTTGCAGATTAGCAGTCGGACAACGGCTAAGAGGTCCATTCCAGACCACGCTACCAACCTTAGAGACTTCTAGCCGGAGTTCAACCGTACAGCAGTAGCAGTTTCCCGGCGTTTTACCGTTTCAGCTCCGGTTAAACAACAACTCACCCACCTCCCTAGAAAACCTGTTCATCAAGACGTCACAGAAGGGTGCAAACCCGTTACAGTACATTAACCTGGCACCTGGTAATTGGTACAGAACATTACATTCATTCAATTACTGCAAGCTAGATTACCACTAAAAACGCGATTAGGTGAAAAAATCAGTTGGCATCCCCACTGCCTTTGGTGGAGGTCATTCTCGTTTCACCTCACCAGGAAGTGCATTATGCATTCATGTGAAGTGACAAGTTCCCACTTTGATTCCAAATGAATTCCTATGAGTCTACGACTCGTGTTTCCCAGAACTAGTGCCACAAAAACATAATAACACAAAAAGCCATGTTATTGGCCACTTCATCAGTTTTCACCAAATCAGCACGAAGCTACAAAAATCAGAAGAGTCAATGAAGCTGACACAATACAGCAAAATATCGATGGTGATCATCAAACGCACGCCGATCTGGCCAAGTGCTTTGTCAGGATTGTTTGACACTATATCAATCGCCAGTGATGTGGAATTATGGAGAAAACACTGGGAAATTGAATAACGTTTGGATTGTAAACACATCACGCCTGACATCTATACCCAAACTACAAGAGCTTACATTTGAGATG
Organism: Terebella lapidaria; assembly: GCA_949152475.1. Lineage (NCBI taxonomy): Eukaryota > Metazoa > Annelida > Polychaeta > Terebellida > Terebellidae > Terebella > Terebella lapidaria. The sequence goes on from OX424566.1 coordinate 37,531,101, forward strand.
CAAAATACAAAGAGGAACAATTAAGACTGCTGTACATATGTACTTTCTCTTGAATATGAAAATAATTATAAAGCTTATGTTTTGCAACTATCCTCGTGTGGAGTCCGGTATATATCTTTATGAGTTATCACAATTAAAATGAGTATGGCATATATCCTAATGAGTTACCACAAACTATAATTTCCTCCCCATCCACATTCAATTACGAACACATATCCCGCTGTGCTGCCTCGTTACGATCTTCATTGCCATGAATTGCTGCCATTAAAGTACCCGCTTCGTCCCACCAACTTACCGCACAATTCATGTTAATATGGTGTTTCCACAGTATAATCTGCCTGTAATAAACATAACATGGAATGTATTGGATGAAGTCCATTGAAGAATATGGTCGTTTATTGGAATCGCATACAGTGACTATTCAAGACATGCCCGAGGTAAACGCGATTGATGACATTGTACTGGATACAATCAGTGCGTGATTTTCAATCACTGTTTTGTATGCGGTGTGCGATTATATGGATGTATTGTAGTTGAAGGACATTGACTGATCGATTGATTTCCTGGAATTCCTGTGAGAAAGGCTAGGTACTTGTGGGAACAACTTTAAGATATCCTCGGTATGCGGCAGTTCCCAACACAGCCATACACAGGTGTCCTGCTCCGCTCGCGGAGTATACAGCATTTTGGGAATGATATGCTTTGAAAGCTAAAAAAATAGTTCATGTACCTGAGATCAGGTTGGAGTTGACCTTGGAAGGTTAGAATCTCACCGTTGATGACGTGATTGATGACATAAAACAAGATAAAAAATAAATTTTATTATTCAGAACAAACTTCAATATCCAATGAAGACAATGTTCATTTCCCGAACCATCAGCAACTTGTTCATGGTGTCATCACATAAACTCATAAGAAAACCCTATGACCTTTTGGGAATTTTAGTCTGAAATGAACCAATAATCGATGGAAGAAGAGACTTGCTTGATCTGGGTCAGACACTCAAGATGACGGACCAACATGTTTCTACTGGAAGATGATTCATTTAAAAAACACATTCCAAACGAGACTTTTCAAATATCTGTTTTTATGTACTGAGTCTTCGTTCATGTTTTAATCTTGCCTGTGGGGGGTCACAATATGAACCCCCATTGCATCAGGAACGTAGTGGACACCATGTCTGACAACAAGCCTGTCACCATGTCTGACACCATGTTCCCTGTAGTGTTTGATGTTTACTTGTCTGGAATCTGTCTGTGGATGATTACACTCAGATATATCAAGGCCCTTTCTTAGCTGAAAAAACACGATCAGTACGACCTGCCTACGAGCATATCGAAAACTGAACCGATAGGGTCATTCGTACATCGCTTTATGTTGTCACAAAGCGAACCTATTATAAATTAACAGAAAGTAGATATCGCAGAGACAGATACTTTGATTATTCATTAGCCAGTTCCACAACTCCTCTCATAACAAAACAGCAATCGTTACAACATGCTTCAGTTCTATTTGACATTAGAATTAATTAGGTCATTCCTTGCACCACACAAGACTGGTTTGAGTTTTCACACAGGAGGACTGTTAAAACTCAACACTCGCACATGACAACTACTTTGATATTTCATTACCCAGTTCTAAAACTCCCTCACTTCAAACAACACAATTGTTACAGCATGCCTAGAGCTATACCTGTCACATATCACTCAGGCCATTCCATACAGTGTACACCATGCAAGATCTGGTATTTGCCTTTCGGGATTTTCTAATAGTTCATTGGTGAAGCTACCACGACATGTGTGTAATATGAAAACCATTATCATTGAAGAACAGATATTTTTCTTGAAATCACATGTCCGTGATATTCGTTGATGAAAACCAGTTATTGGGGTTCACCCGGTTCAACTGTTGGCCTTGTGTCATTGTACTGCAATGTGCTGCTGTAATCTACTCCACGCACTTACGTATGATATACAAGACATTTATCTCACTCAACAAAGAATTATATTGATGATATTGATTAAAGAACCAAGATCAATAATGCACACTCCTGACGGGATGAGAGCAAACACGGTGTGTCAGCGTCACAGGTCTACGTATTCACCCACAACCCCAGCTCCACACAGGAAACGACAACATAATCATGTAAGCGACTTGGTATCAATCATTAACGAACTGGGGATGAAAAGTGGATCACATAGCGCATTCATCGCTGCCTAAAGAGTAGCAATGCACTCCAAGAGTAAAGACAAATTCAATTCTAAGGGCGTGATTTATTTTGTAGTTTTATCGCGATGTTGAATAAATAGCAGATGCATTTCGATGGGATGATCTCTAATCTCCTGTTCTTATCGAGTGTTATCGTTCTCGCTGAGTGTATATGTAAGGATAAGTCATTCTTCAGTGTTACCAGCAGTGACGGGTCTCCTGGAGAGGTGATTGCCCGGTACGATGTCAGAACACTTTCCATGTGCTTCAGGACTTGTCATCAGTATTTACAATGCCAGGGAGTGCTGATGAAATGGCATGGAACAGAACAGAGAGATGGACAATGTGAAATACTGTCAGAGGTGTTGAGTACTCCCACATCACCGTCTCAACTGGAAGGGGAACTCTACTGTAAGTCAAATTGTATTTGAGTTGTAAGTCAAGCCGTTTTCGCAAATTGTGTATTGTTGTCAAGTTCATTAATGATTCATTGCACAAACTCGTCGGTTGCTTTTTGATCGGGTACTCCTGTATTACGCATACACATCTATATATTGTGGCGCGTCTTGGACTGGAGTTGTTTCAATTGATTGTCAGACAATAGTATATCAATTTCACCAGTTGTACAGCTGAAAGAATTATTTTTACGCTCAGTGTCCTTGTATGCATATGGGCAAAAGTTGTTCTCATGGCTTCATCATAATTTTTCTTTTTGGTGAAAAGATAAGGATATGAGCAATACTACATGATCAATAGCAGGGGCATAGCTGAGGTAATTTTGAGAGTACACATAATCGTTGAAATTTGTTAGAAGCATGAGAAAAATTATTGCGAGCGCCGAAGGCGCGAAGCAATTTCGGCCGGGGGCCTGGGCCCGCTCAAGGGCCCCAAAAGCTGGACGTATATTTGCAAATTGGAAACCGAAAAACGGATACATCTCACAGTTTCAAGGAGAAACTATGCTGGTGGACGTTAATTCTGTCCCCGAGGATACCATCAACTAAGTAGCCTTTTGGCTTGTGATTAGGTACTTATGTACTTGTCATATATCTATTCCATGGGTTTGTTTCGGATTTGTAAATTATTTTCATAGGTTGTTGGGCAGTTGTATACTAATTCCATCAGGTGTACAGTAGAAACAACTACATTCACCACACTGTCTGCCCCTGATGTCGCCAGTGTGTCTTTTGATGAGGTATTTGGTCGGGCTTTGTTTCTATTGCAAAATGTTGTGTTTTACGTTTGTTATTGGAATCATCAAAATTTGGCTGTATTGGTGGTAATAGATTGATACTTACTTTCACATATGTAAGTAAGTGTGAGTAAAATATTGCTCACGTGCCCAAGCACAAGTCATTATTGAGTAATATGAGGAAACCTTTGATATAAATCCAGTCATGTAAATTATTTAAAACTCGGGTTGGCTTCAGAACAGTTTAGGCCTAACTCAGTAGGTGAACATTATTTAGAGATTCGTTGAGGAGAACTCGAGTGATTGTCTGGAAACCAAATAAATTAGTGGTGAAAACCAGAAGAAACGAAAAAGAAAGTAGAAAGAAGAAGCCCCCAAAACTACATGGACAACCAGGAAGAGGCGTAGGTTAACACCTCGCTCAGTCTCCAGTGCCCCTCCCTCCCATTTCCAGGTGTTGACGGATTTATGTGTTTTTGAGAAAATGTAGACGAAATGAATTACCAATGGACAACCAACGGCTCAGCAATGCTCGCAAAAAACAAAAGTTCTTTGGGTCGTAAACTTGATATTGGCTATTTGATATTTGGGCACTCATTTAAGACCCTCTGTTTATGATCATTACCCAAAAACCAGCTGACGATACGCAAAAATTTAAGTACGCAATTGCGTAATTTGCGTAATTAGAGCTACGCCCTTGAATAGATATGAATCGTCTGCTTTAGTAACCGTGGCAAACGATTTACAGAATTTTGTGATTACTTAATAGATCTGACTTATTCTCGAACTAAACAAAACATACTAGTAACAACACTCACGTATAGTAATATTAATTTATTTGTATAATCATTGACAGCACGATGTCCGCTGGGGATGACATACAACTGGCAACTACGGAGCTGCTATACGTTCAGAGCAGAAAGGATGTTCCCTTCTCAGGCCTCCACCTTTTGTTCATCAATAAATGTTGATGCCTTTTTGGTGGAAATCAAAAGCGCAACTGAACAGGACTTCATCAGTCACGAAGCAGGTTGGCTTGTTTAAAGTGATGACATCAATTTTTATTACAATTCTGTTGCAAAAGTATCAATATTAGTATTCAAGTTTCCCATATGAGTTATAATGTACACCTGCAGAAAATACATCCTTAATTGAATGGGAAAAATCACTCAAAATGGTGTTATGAATGAAATTTAGGTTTGCACGTGTGAATGTAAATGGTACGCCTCAGTTCAGTGAGCAAAAATATAAGTGGATGTCTGACCTCGAGGTGGTATTCATTTTATCTGGAATCAATTATTTAATGTGATTACCGTCTAGCTTGTGGTGAGAAGATCATATACTTTTTGATTGTTTGTGTCTGAAACACAAATATGGCATTCTCAACAGAAGTCCTCATCGCGTGTACATCTATTGCAGCAAGTGCATTTGGTACTGTCTCGTTTTGGACTGGGGGAGTTCGGAGTCCGGGAGGCGAATTCAGGTGGGGGCATTCCAATGAGTCATTGCTTTATGACAACTGGCTCGCTGGATACCCAATCCCGATGTCTGGAGCGGACTACTTGGCAGGTCATGGTTCAGTAAATGGCAAGTGGCTCAATCAACTGGATATTTACGACTACTACGTCATCTGTGAATATGATTATTTTTGAGTTGGATCATGGAAGTGGATATTCTGCACTGAACTCCTGTCACCGTGGATAAAGGGATTGGGTTTTGAGATGAATACATGCGTGGTGCCAATGGAGAATAATGATATTATGGAATATTCGAGAGAACATCTTGGTTTCTTTCCGCGACGAGCAAATGAACAAAAATACAACGGTCAACAAAAACATCAACTGTAACAACAAGAGAAATTAATGAGACAGATATTTTTCATTTTTGGTGTTGAGACTAACATAGGCCAACATAGACTATGAACCCGTGGGTCTTTTATATGGCAATAATATTTTAGAATCCTACTTGGTGCACAAAACAATTGATGCACCAAATTTCTGCTGGTGTTTAAACTCCCTGGTGGTTTTGGAATTGATGGTTGTTATGAATTTTGTGTTTGCTGTTGAGTGTGTGCAAACAATATTTAAATTTGTCTGAGAAATATTACCTCAGGCAAAAAATATGAAAAAGAAGTAAACTACGGTACAGTAGTGTTAATCACTCAGTTTAGATGATATCTCAAATCACTGGAGAAAATATGTCAACAATCAAATTATTATCATAACAGGAAATATTTCAACTGTTGTCAAGTTGTCATGCTAACTTTTCTATCTGTGGTTTCAGCACACGATATCGGCAACTCAGATTGTCCCAAATGCAACCAATAATATTGCATGGACGGTCAAAATTGGATTGAAATTACCATTACACGTTTGATGTATGTGTGCACCTTGCATATTTGTATAGCAAGTGCACATATATGGGTCTAAATAAAACGGGGGATCCTATTCAAGGTGAAAGACCGGTTTTCTGGTTGAATTCTAGGAAATAAAGAACTTTGATTTGTGAATTTATTCAAGGATTGAGTGATGTTGAAAACCACGTTTTTAGTTGTTCACTTCAGTAGTGAAAGCAAAATCGAACGCCTCCTCGCGTTGGATCAACGAATTGTGCCAAATAAAAGTACAGTATCACAATGCCTCAAGATGAAGAAAGAAACCAAAAAGGAACTATTCATGGCTGTGTGATATTCATAGTTCGTGCACTGTGGAATAATGAACCATGCAATAACAAAAGTGTGTACATGTATACATATATAACTGGGATAACATATTTTACTTGTTGTAAAATATTACTATTTTGTCAAAAAACAGAGAATCATACACTGATGTCCACATAAATATGAACACAATATCTCTGACAACAATATGTTCATGTTTACGTGGACATTAGTGAATGTGATCAGTATGTCAGCTTTTTCGGTTCCTGGTGGCGGGCGAGTGTTTTACTTTCTGAGTCAAAGCTAAGCCTGTCATGTTCAAAACTTCACAGACAGATTTCTATACCAAAGGTTCACTGACAGCAGAATGACAATCAAACGTGTAAACTGAACAACACAAACGAAGCATCTGTGTAGGAGACAAATTATTATTCGATTGTTGATTTAATTTTCGCTCATATTCAGTTGAATGTGGATAACAGTTGTTCTAATATTAAAGTTGTTCAATATTAGAAGAAAAGTGACACTGGGACCAACCAACGGATTTGTTATCACATGCTAATAATGCCATATACCAAAACCCCAAATAAAAATATTATGATTTGATTACCAGTTACTGAACCCTAAGGAGGAATATCCGCTTTCTCGCCTGTCACTGAGCATAGCGATGTTTGTATCAATCTAATATCGTTAGATTCTGTGGAGTCGACCTGGAACTAAACCGAAACAAATCAATCTGACTGTGCCATGTCGATGTTCGTGTCCAAAGCACCATGGCAGATCGTGTAAGTGCCCATACAGCAAACAAAGTGGATAGTTCCGGACATAACACAAGCAACGTAAAATTCCTTCCCTGCTCAATATCTCAAGCTACCGACCGACTGATCCCCAAATCCTGGTAAAACATCCTTGTTGACTCCTACTCCCAAAAGGTCAATACCACAAAAAATATAACTCATTCACTGGGGGTGACATGTTTGTCCTTAGTCGCCAGCAGACATCTCTGTTCTATGTCTATGGTCGCCAGTGTCAGTTCCAGATCAATCACGTTTGCTCAAGAAGATAGTCGTGTGGATAGTTTTGTGTGTTTTCGGTGTGGCTTCGTATCCATGAGGCTGCTCTTTGATCTACAGTGGCCAGACCATACAAACTAGTTTAAAGAAGATGGAAGTTATACAAATTATCAAGCACCTACACAGTATGTTCCATGTTGGGGATTTGTTGCGTGCGCTATATATGTATTACAGAGATTCTTGGTTCTTAGAGTACATCCGATGACATTAGAATACAGAAGTTTTCGTTGTTGTCAAAGTTTATGACAGGTGTTACATGTGGGGCAGGAAATGTTCCCTCTTCTGGGAACATTTCATTTCATTTCCTCATGGCCATGAAGTCCCCTCAAATCTCCCGTTTTACGCCTGACACTGGACTCTGATGTTAGATAACAGTCTCGGTTTTGATCATAACTTGGAATGCATTGTACTTGTGTAGTGAATCGAAGTAAGCATGCATGCAAGTCACCAAGTTCAGGTATTGTTCCAAATACCAGTTCAAAATCAGTCGATATTCAGGCTATCGTTACATGAATGAAGCACTTGACACGGGCAGTGACTGAGGCTGTTTTGTCACTCTCAAAGAGTGTTTCATGCATTCCTGATCATATAAACATGCGACATAGATTCTGACGTTGTTTTAATGAATACCTTCGATTCGTATTTCCAGGAACGACGGTCAGGAACGACACCAAAAAGTTATTGACCACTTCATGATTTTTGTGTCACTTTTTAGTGTCACTTTGCACAAATCTGAAGCAGGACAAAAGTCTGAATTCAACAATGGCTATGACGATTTTGTGCAATTTTTTTTGTGCATTTTGTGCATAAAATACCAAGAGATCTTCTGTATCAAACATATTAAATTATCAACCTGAATCATGCACACCTCGTTATGATGCTCAATGCCATAAATTGCTACCATAAAACCTTAATTTTTACACTCACTTCGTTCCAAGATGTTTCTTTTTCTGATACATGTATCTCTAAAATGGCAGTTATGGGTAAATTCCACTGCAAATTAGGGTTTACTTATTTCTTCGGGTGAACGTTCTATCCTGTCCCGAGGATACCATCAAATCAGTATCCTTTCTGTTTGTAATGGGATACTTATTTATAACTATTTCCAGGGGTTTGTTTCGGATTTCAAAATTGAAATGTTTTAGGACAGTGTTAGGCAGATGTGCACTATGTGCAGCATGTCGTTGAACAATTTTATTTACATGAAGTCTGCCCCTGATGACTTCAGTGTCGCTCAGATATAAAGGTTTGGTCGATTTCTAATCCAAGTGTTTAATTTAATTGGTTTTTCATCGCCATCATCAAAATCGTGTACTAAGTGATAATATGTTGATACACCCATTATGCCATTACATATCCTGAACTATACCTGTCAGCCATACGCGTGGGATATTTTGGTATATCCCAAAGTGATGTATACCTCATGAACAAGCGTCGACAATTAAAATATGTATACTGAAATACCCTGAAAAGCGAAAGTCCGATCTTGAACACTATCGACAAGTGCAGAAGATAATCAAGTGGGAGCAAATGTATGATCTTACTAAATCATCCTAATACGCTCAGACCTTGGTCTCTTCAGATATCATTATCTGCATTTAATCAACATCAACCCACCAATACAGATGCCCGTTTAGCATTATGGCGTGGTGGGGCTACACGAGTATTAAAGCTACTGCCTTCGCATGTATGCAATATTTTTTTCAAAACTAAATTTTTGTGCAACACATTTAATGCAAGATAACAAAAGGTGTGCTCAATAATTTTGACGAATACAATTGTCCGAGTTGTCTTTTGTCCGTTTTAATACACATTTTGTGCCAGTTTTGTACATAAACAATCAAAGTGTATCCATCAAACCCGAATGTAAACAAATGCACAAATCGCGCTTAAAAGCCCACATGGAGTACATTTTCCAGTTCGTATGTGCATATATAGTGTAGTTATGATAAAATAATCAGTGAAATACCATGATGTACGTGGAATTGTCCGTCCATCTTGCACTTCTATACTTTGTTTACATCTGTGATGGATACAGATCCTGTATTTACATGAGAACCGCCTGTTAAAATGAGCAAAATTTCCCAGAGGACTGGCCATAGTCATTACATTCGATGTGAGTACGTCTCATTCAGTTAATTTAGCATGTTTATTATTAAATATATTTTTCAAAAAATATTGACTGGTTTCGTGGGCAGCTGCTTCAACACCACGGTTATCGTGCAGATACAGGCAGATTGAAAAGACATTCGGTGACACTCCAGTAATGGGGCATTGTGGGGTGCTTCTCTCGATTTGTGATAACAATGCACGCGTTTTATCCAAGATTGCTGCATAGCAAGTCGGTAACATTTTTGTTTTGCCACCTGCACATTAATAATACGATAACAAGCAGAACACTATCAAATGGGAATACATGGGAAATGTGTTGATGCAAATGTTATGATTTTCATATGACTATGAAAAACGAATGTACCATTTATGAAAATTACGATAATGATAATAGGGATCAAATTTGTTCATAGCATGAAAACAAACAAAAAACACCATGGATAATCAATGTCTGGTCTCTGAAAATTATTGTTGAATAATCTTTTATCGTACGTCTTAGTCTTCGTATTTCCAATTCTTGTCGATTCATAATTTCTCAGCAAAACATATATATGCCAGTCAACAGCTTGGTTTTTTATTTCATCAATATTGGTACTGTCTGTCGAAAATGAGAATAAAAGGAACTCGTCACAAAACACCGTCGGAATCCACGTTATGTCGCAGGCTCGTGAAGGCATCATGAATGCGTAATGTTCTCTCCAGTCAGGCGAAGCAAAGCTGGCCTTAATAGAGTCACTGCTTGTGTTACAAAAACCTCTCATGATAGTGTCAATGTTCATTGATATTCGGAACAATAAGTGAACTTGCTGACATAACAACAGCAGTCATGCACTGACTGAACGTGAATAACAAATACATGTTTTTTCCGTGGCCAGCAGCGATAATTTGCCCACATACTTCAAAAGTGTAAATTCAGTCCTATATATCATGATATATCATTTCGGGTGTGAACATGTGAACAATGCCTGGAACGTGGTGACATATACGATGGCCACTATCTTCAGTGTTTTTTCCTGGCGAACTTTCTGATGCTGGGTGCATATTGTTTTTACAGACAATATTGCAATATTTCAAGACAATCACATGAAAACAAATATCGGACAACTCAATTGCGCCCAGCAAACTGGATCATTTTTCAGTACATTATTAGAAAATGTAAACAGGAATAGGGAATAGAAACAAAGAATCTGGAATATCTATCTACAAACCCACCAACTGTTCCCCCAAAACTTCCTCATTTTGGCTATCAATGGCCACAACCGAATAACCCAGAATCATCCATTTCTGAGAGGTAACAGTACCACGTTACCAGTATCCGTGATCTTGCCTCAATCCAACATTAACATATAAAACATAAGTGTGCCAACAGAATATTTATGAATTGAACCAAATAGATTGAAAAACAGGAAAAATATCCATGAATAACACATGCATGACGTCATTGGTCAATTAGGACAATGTATATGTGAATATTTAACACTAATCCAACACATTTTATCCTTGTCAAAGCTGTCTACACACCTGTAAGTGACATACGAAGAGACACTTTTATCCATTAGGGGAATGAAACGCGTATTCATCAGTTACTGCTCACAACCTTAGCTTATTCATATATGTCACGAATATGTGACATGTTGTTTACTAGATTATTCCCGTACCGGGCTTCACGATATTGTTGAGCAGTGGCAAGTCCCATTGCGAGTAGTACCCGAAGAGTGAAGTATTATAGTGTGTGTTATTTCAGTGTTGAGTTTAGTTATATGTATATTATTTCAGTGGAACTCTGGCAGAGCAATGTATATATGTTATTGCATTCATTTGGTTAATCCTGTTGTGCTTGTTCACGCCTGGTGACCACAGACGCTCACTAGGATATATAAACTCGAGGCTAATTTGTGTTTGTTACAATGCAACCGGGAGCTCAGCGACTGCACCAGACAGAGGCAGTAGTGATAGTGCGATGTAGTGCTATGTGATATTACCAGTATTATGTGAATTGTGTGGAGGACTTGACACTTTCACCGTGAGTACATGTATATATGTTGTGTCGATAGGTTGGGAACAGGGTAAGATAGTTAGGTGGGTTAGGACATGTTGTGCTATTTGTTTGATTTATTTAGCTTCAGGGTCGGGAACCTGATGTGACGGAATAGCGGAGTTCTTCGGGCGGCTATTACGCCTACTGATCGAATAGTAGGATGTATGTTGTGCGTGAACACACCAACAGGAAGTCCGACGTCAATTGCAACAATATCCGATGTTTATTGGGATGATTAAGTCCGATGTACGATCACGGTCACTCACACAATCGTAATCCCCACAATAGTCCGAAGTATTAATAGTCCTGTATAAATTTGATATCCTCCAATCACAATATTTGGCTTAGTACCTCTCAATACAACTTCTCTCTTCAACAGATTTCTCACAACTACAATGTCCGTGGGAAAGCGCGGGGCTAAGTTCATGATGTGTGTGGGTTTTCCCGCGTAATGTGGCAGGTGTTCATGTGAAATGGCGGGAAAGTGATGTCATGTCTGTGTGGGCGGAGTCATGTGTCTGGGAATGTGGTGATTGGTGGGATAGTAGGAAGTGTTAACGTGAGCAGTGTTGTTTACATGTAGATGTGGTGCGAGGACGGTGCATGCCCGGTGACGTAAGGTAAGTAAGTATGAAGTCATGTGATGAATCTGTGCCGTGTATGTCGAGTGGGGAGAATGTGTCAGGGGCGGGTTTCGGGCCATAACAGTCATAAATATTCTACACTGATATGATGTAACAGACGTTGTAACAGACGCCTAGAACAGGGCTGAACTAGAGAGCCGACAACAGACGTATACATACGGGGAAGAACTACGTGGGAAAACTCAAGAATTCAAGTCGGGTCGCCGCTAACCTCCAAGCAACGCGGGAGCGTCTAGTACAGCAGTTCAAGATTGAAATTATTGTAACGGGAGCAGTGTTGCTCGAAGCGCTATTTTAATATTACACAGCTGTCGTCTATTGTACATATTGTCTACTTATTAAACGTTTAAAAATTAAATTTGGTTGTCCGAGTTAGTTATTTGTCCAATATATGAGTCCGAGTGAATTAGGTACCAAGAGGTGCTTTATATGTCTGACCAGTCACAGAATATCGTGATTGTATATGTAACCTATTATCATATACACCATTAAGATAACAATGTAACGATTTTAAGCCGGAAATTGTGTTTGGCCAAATTTTAATACCTGTTTGTTAATGCTATATGTGGTTACATGAGGTTTTACGATCGTTAAATGAATTTTAAATTGATTCTAAGTGTGTATATACGATTATCGAAGTTCCAGTATTTTTCAGCTGCTTCGGTTGCTCTTCGGCAGACATCAGACCTTGGTGGTCAAAATATGCGATACATAAAAGTGCTTCGAAACGGATTTACAACAATGCATATTGTTACGTGGTGGTTTCTGATTGGTTATCAATCATAAAAAAATTTCGGCCAGAAAAGTCAGTTTTCATTGGTTGGGGTAGGTCATGTGACACCTACCCCGAAATGTATAAATACCCCCGACTCACAGGAGTCAGCGCATTTTGACCCTTGGACACCAACCAGAGCACATCGTGGTACAGCCGAACTAGTCGAAATGGCCGAAGAGCGGAGGAGCAACCGAAGATGTCATCTCTAGATGAATTCTCGACTATTTCAACCGACTGTATGATTCGTCAATAAACCTTGAATTGTTGCCAAGAGTTGATCCTTGAGCCAGCCCAGCCAACTCTGTGTTCGGGTATACAGATCAAATGACAACCAAAGTGAACCTAGAGAATTTACAGAAGTAAAGTCAACCGAAGTAATAAGAGAAAAGGACTGGAAGACCAGTCGGTTTGAAATCAAAGCTGATAACGTCTGATATAGCTGTGAACCAAACCTATCAACCGAAATTACAACTGAAGAAAAAGAGGTCGAGAGAAGGAGCCGAACACCGAACTACATGATAGGTGACTCGAACACGCTACCACTGAGACGGCCTGCAGCTGCAGCATCGAAGTACCCTATTTGAATCAACTGACACTGCCTGCAGCCGGAGCAACGAAGTCTCCCGAAGTGCCACTGCTGCCGAAGTTCCTGAGTCAACTGAGACGGCCTGCAGCCGGAGTACTGGAGTCTCCCGAAGTGCCACTGCAGCTAAAGTTCCTGAGATGGCCTGCAGCCGGAGCAACGGAGTCTCCTGAAGTGCCACTGCAGCTGAAGTTCCAGAGACAACTGAGACGACCTGCAGCTGGAGCACTGGAGTCTCCAGAAGCGCCCCTGCAGCCGAAGTTCCAGAGACAACCGAAACAGCCTGCAGCCGGAGCACTGGAGTCTCCCGAAGTGCCCCTGCAGCCGAATTCCCGGAGGTACCCCTAGAACCAGCATCAACCACTCAACGACCGTCTCTATAACACTCAAGTTGACCCGAAAAAGACTGTAGAAGAAAAATCGACCCCTAGAACCGTTACAATAATAATAAACTTATCACTGATTACATTTATTATAATGGTCCTATTGTTATGGTCCACTGATTCTATTGCATTTATTGTTCTGTTAATGAGTTGTGTGATCCATATTGATTACACAACATAATTTCTATTTATCTGTGTGGGTCTATTGTTCACTAATCCTATTGTTCTATCACATAATCTCTATTGTTCTACAGCGTGCAGGCGTGCAGCTGCTGCTCATGCTCGAACACACAGTTTATATACTAAGTATATCCATGTAATTAAGTCTTTCCCTATACTCAAGGAAGAGATACATAAAAAGGCCATCATAACTTGACGGAATCGAATCTGACCATAAGTAACCCCTCAATGTATCTCCCATGGAGCCTATCAAAATTAGTGACAATGAATTTTCATCCGAGGTTTTGAATCAATCAAATATGAAAGTTGCATGACAACTGAATTTCGCCAAAATTGAAAATAAGGCGAATGAACGTATAGTCTACACAAGTTTCATCAGCACATCAGCTTCCGAATTCTTTGAAAAAGATGATATCAAACATTAGTAAGATGAAATTGCAGCACAGATTCTATGTTCAAAACCATAGGTACACAGTCGCTCGATGATATTCTTCAGCGTGTAATGGAAAAACTCGGGTTAAAAAATAACTAGAAATCGAAGCATGTCACCACATCTATAATCCATGCACGTATGATGAAAGTAAAAAATTTTCCCAAAATGTATTGCGTTTATTGATCTCTCACTCTCTAGACATATTGGTCGGCAATAAGAGCGGTTCGCAAAAAGATCCCAACCAACCCGAGGAATAATGAATACAACTGCACCAATAATATAAACTGTTTGCGATTGGAATCAGGGAACTCTGGCTTGGGCATAGGGGTGGAAGAGGGATATCAAATATGAATGGAGTGTTTACCATATGACACTGCACAAGAGCATGTTACATTCCTCGCCTACGATGAAAGGCACGGTCCGATTCGTGCCCCAGGCAAGAAATAACGATCTCCGTTTTCGATTTTTTTTTTTTGTAGCGTAAGAGGCGAATATTGTGCTCTCATGAATGATCAGAGATCTGAGGGATATAAACTCTGAGACGCACTCCACACAGAAGTACCGGTAAACATCCCCCAGTCTCGGATCACGGTGTCAGAGATGCTGACCATTGTCGTATTGGTGTCGTGGCTGGTACTCTCTGATGCTAGCAAGTGTAGAAAAGCGGACTTTTTAACTCTTCCCACATCTCTATACTCGGCTGGAAACGTCATCAGAAGACACGAGTTTATGACTTTGCCAGAGAACTTGTAGACAGTATTTAGAGTGTTTGGGATACAGAATGGAATGGAATAACGAAAATCCAAAACGTGGCAGCTGTGAACTCGTATCGTCTATTCAAAATACTGCAAGTGTTGGTGTAATTCCAGAAACTCTACATTGTACGTACAAGTGAATTATAAATATCTCTTCATTTATGTTTATTGCATTGGTAAAGTTAAACTAAAATTTTGTGTTTGACTAAAAAATCACATGATCTCACCTTTTCAGCACATTGTCCAGCCATGTGGCACTACTTGTGGAGGACTTCCTCCTGTTACAAAGCTTACAACGTACGCAATAATTACCACAATGCTGTGAGCCTTTGTCAGCAACAACATCCCCGCGCACATCTCGTGGAGATACAGAGCCAGGCCGAACAGGACTTCGTCTCAGCAGAGGCTGGTAAAAAAGAGAGTTGGCATTATTATCCACATCTAGCCTTGAATATGACCCTTGACCTCTTGTTGACTGTTTGTATTGACGATATTTATAGATGTCAACAGAGGAATCTAATAATATCGTCAATGTAATAGTCAACAAGAGGTCAAAGGTCATTATTTAGGGCTATCTACATCGGGAAATTGTCTACATCGGAACCGGCCACGATATAATTTGAAACTGATTCAAAATAGAATAAATAGTAGATGGAATAAACGAAAAACATCATAATTGCATTACCATTTCAAGATGAAAAATGAGCCTATTAGCCTACTTTTATTTGTATTTGCTTGCAATACTATAACTAATAACATGTATATTTCAGCAAATGATGGGCTCTTGACATTTTGGACGGGAGGCGTACGTCATAGTGGGAACACGTTCAAGTGGACATACTCCAATGAGTTATTCCGCTATGGTAATTTTGCAAATCCAGCATCGTACAGTGCTGACGATTACGTTTGTGTGGAACAAGTTTCGTTTGCCTGGTCATCGCGAGAGGCAACGTATCAATATTTTACTGTATGTGAGATAGACAATTGATGGTCGTTGCAGCTCTTGCTCATACACGATATGTCAGACAGGCTTTCTCACAAAGACTGACAATAATTGATTTTATTTCGATATGAATCCGGATACCATACAATGGGATTATGCTAGATGTTTAGGAGACAGCCGACTAGGTGTCGTTACAACGCGAACCCTTGTGATGTAACAGTGAGCTGGGAGATATTTCCAAAGCATTTATAGTCGTGATAATGATATTTTTTTAATCATGGGTTGCCATTGATTGGAATGCTCTTGACAACAATTGAGCCGATGTTATACATTATCAGCCCGCTAAGATACAGGATGAATACTGTGATACTCTTTTCCAATCACGGCCGAGTGCTGGGCGACCCCTAGATATTTTTGGATGCAGTTCTGCTTTTATTTAGCTTTGTAAATAACACAGATGATGTTCAATGGTTATCTGTGATACTTATTAGTGTAAATAATACCATTGATATAAATGAATCAGCTGGAATGAATCAAATCCAAAATAGGAGTGAATTTGGGAGCATAGTGTTGAGGTATGTATATTGATTTAGTACTTTAGTAATAAAATGTGAAAAAGTATAGTTGATTATATACAAATGATTGCATATCATAGCACCTTTTGCAATATTCAATACAAATGCTTACTCAAATTTGCGATAAACGTGCGAAATGACAAAAAAACACATGTATAATAACATTACCTACCTACCTGATAACCAATGTAACGCCAGAAATGTTTGATAACTGTAACAAATATGAGAAGGAATTGTAAAACATAGCTACGATGTATGTTCTTTAGTAGTAGTTTGATTTTTTTATATATCGTTTAATTCCTGCAAATCACGCAATATCAAATAGGTCCACATACTAGAATGTTTGGCTGTATAATGTACGTGACATCAGTCTGGGGTCATTCACCTGTTTTGTTTGTCAGAATATGAAGAGAAGGATGCTCAATATGAACTTACGCTTCTCATGAACTGCTCGAAAGGGTGGTGATATAAACATTGATGAAATCAATTATACAGAATGGAATTTCATTTTATCAAATACTGAATTATAACTTGGAACATTGGAACATATCGGATAGTTTTAATTTTACCCTTGTGGGAAATTTCTGACCCATATATTGGAATGGGAATAATCACTCATCAAACAATAATAAAGACTGTGATTCAAATGCCTAAGAGAAACAGGTGTCATAACCCCTCAAATGGACGTCTTTAATTTCAATAAAAACCATAAATATGCTGCATAAATTCGCTGTGAGGGAAATGAGAACAGTGCTCAAAACTTCCTCGCGCGATCGATAATTTGTCGGTTCTAAACATGCTTGGAATTAAAATCTAAATCAATTTTGCCATTTCATCATCCAAATGCCAAAGGTGTCGGTATGATAGCAGTAGTAGTTTAAAGCTGGATCGAGTGGTAATGAGGCTGTGAAATGCTTATTAATGACTAATTTGATGTGAACTGTGTCCAAGTGTCACTTCCTACAATGATTAAACTCCATCACTGATGACTATCTTCTCAGCTTTCATGATATCACATCCCCATGTTCGCATTTATATCATTCGTATAATACGGAGACGGCACACAATAAATTGAAAGGTAGTCTGTTTATATGAAATTCCATATTTTGAACATGATTGAGCATGTTCTCGTGTTTCTCATATATTAGATCTGTCATATGAACCAGATAAGAATACATGGGAATAAATGGGAATTGTTCTCTGTGCAACTTCGATGTAATCTTCTTGATTGAGATATAATATCTCATAGACCTGACTCATATGGCTCAATTCCTATTTCACCGGTTCATCAGGCGACACAAACGCGGAAATATTATGGTGTATTGGGGTCTTTTTGTTTTGAATTATGCATCATACCACATAGATGTACTGGCATTGCTGTAACACATGTATTCATGATTCCCTGAGTAAATAAACCAGGTGAGTGGGGTGCATGACAAAATACTTCAAATGTGGGTTTATTAGCATGATTGTGGTGTTTGAAAAGAAGTAGCATTGCGCAAACACGAACTATAAGTGCTATTATGCATATGTAAAAAATCAAATTCGTTTCACTTTGGTTGAAAATCTAGCTTACATGTGATGAGCAAGCAAAACCAATCCAAACATTTGGATTCATACCTCACATCATTTACATATAGTTCTAATCAATTTTAGCATTATACAGGTTCACTCACCTCTTACAACACCGGATATATTCCGACAAGGCTAAAAACAGAAACTATTTTCTGCCATATTCGTAGTAATGTAATCTGAATACATTGAACAATATGTTACTCATTGTCTGCTTCTGAAGATACCAATGTGGATTTCGATATCAATGTCCGGCTGGGCTTTGTTCCTTGTTTAGTTATTCATATCGTTTTTCTAAAACAGCTAGAATGATTGGGGAGTAGCTGTTTGACAGTTTATTTTATATACTTGTCATTGATGATATTCGGATTATTTCTGCACTCAACAAACGGCTAATGTCGATGACATTGAAGCATAATACAAACAAAACAGTGTGTCTTGTTATTGCCAGAGGGGAGAATAGTCGCAAAGCATAACCTCCAAGCAGGAGTGACAGCACACAGCAACATTCATTCACACGAAAGACACGGTGTAATTAAATAATTATTCATTTAGTAGTGATGTTGATCACTCTGCGCTCTCCACATGAGCAAGGCTCAGACCTAAAAACGCTGATTCGTGTCGAAGGATTGGTCATACTAACTGATGTGGATGTTATGTTTTAAACACAGGGGGAATAAATAGTAGAATCATTTTTGATAGGATGCTCACTGCTCTTCTGTTCTTGTCGAGTACCACCATTCTCTAAAGTTTTCCTCATGTCCAAATCGATTTGGTCCGATGTGTCCGACTTGAACGATATGGATGAGACCATGATCTGAAATATAGTAATCATAAATATAGGCGGTAGACGGTAACATGAGAAATCGAGTATATTATTCGAATAGATCAGACATCATTGCAAAAGGGAACAAAACAACAATGAATGAATGGAAACATTGAAATAGAGTACAGTGCAGAATACCTAGAATTCAGTCAAGTGTTGGATATACAATGATCTGACATTATTTCCAGACGAATAATGTCACTCGCCCATCTGAGGGAATCGAATGAGCCAACACACTGAACACATCAATCAGCTGGTGTCCATGTAAAACTGTACATGTTTCAATTGTTGTTCAAGAGATATTTGTGTGCCCTTGAGTAATGGATTGGAGTACGGAATGAACCTCCCTGCCATTGAGGAAGTTTCTGCATGAACGGCTGTGATATCAACTGATGATTCAAACACATCCAAATGGATCTGGAAACAAGCACACAATATTTGTGTGAAATTAGTGATCTAACAATACTTTTGTAACCTTGAACGTGTGTATTTTACAGAAGCAGCAAACCATTTCCCCAATGATGGAAATAAAATTGGCAAGCAAAGATAATGTCATGCAGGAATGTGTCGATCCAAAGGCAAAACAAAAATATTTTTGTGATGGTAGGAAGGCGTGCAGTGGATTAAGTGTGTAATGGGTATGAAATGAATCATGAAGCGAACTGGAGTTACTGAACAGTTCAGTTATAAAGTATATAGACCAATCACATTGGGAGGGGGGGGGGGCATGTTTAATTCTGTGGGAGATCAAATCGGGATACTATCCAGAACTCAAGTCCATCTGTACGGTGGCTGATATATGCCATAGTTTTATTCTTTAGTTTTCATTTATTTACGATATTTTCCAGACGGATGTAACACACGTACTTAATATTAAATATGTGTACATAATATTAAATATGTGTATATAATATTAAATACGCGTACTTAATATCAAATAAGAATACTTAATATTAAATATGCATACTTATTATTAAATACGCGTACTTATTATTAAATATGCGTACTTATTATTAAATACACGTACATAATAATAAAAACGTGTACATAATATTAAATACGCGTATATAATATTAAATATGCGTATTTAATGTTAAATACACGTACTTAATATTAAATACCACACAGTTAGATATTTTGTTCTTTTTTGCAGCCCCATGTCGCTTGATATATACCTTGTTTCATGAGACATACACAGCAACATAACCACATCCAATTTTTGCTAATTTAATATTAAGTATGCGTATTTAACATTAATTACGTGTATTTAACATTAAGTACGCGTATTTAATATTAGGTACACGTATTTAATATTATATACGCGTATTCAATATTATATATGTGTATTTAATATTAAGTATGTGTATTTAATATTAAATATGCGTATTTAACATTAAGTACGTGCATTTAATTATTTTCTTTTCTTTAGAATATCTTCTGGGAAAAATAAATAAATGAAATCTGAAAAATAGAACTGTGGCATATATCAGCCACCGTACATCTGGTATATGAATGAATAAAAAGCATTTGTCTGCATAATTTTTCTCATATATTTATGACGCATTACTCATGCTTGAACCAAAGAGAACCCTAAAATGGTTCATTTGTCCGAAACATATTACCGTGTGTTTGACACGTCATCATATAAAACATGCCGCAAGTATATGATGTGACTTTGTAGTACTAATACCTGACTTAGTCTTTTGTTTGTGGAGACTTCTGTCTGTGAATTTATGTTCTGCCAATGTGTTTCCACATACTTTTCAAACCCAGTTCGGTGGAGGAACATAAAGCCTCACAGACTGTGGTACAGTCATGAAAAAATCCTGTGTCATAACTCTGCATTCGAACGCCACTTATTGTAACTAATCAATATAGATTATATGACTGCTTTTGTGATCAAGTTGGGACCTCCTGCAAAATTTTATCGATTGCGTGATGGATGGCATGTCACTTCTGAACAAGTTCAGAATCCAATCAAAATAAATGCTTCTGATTATGTATGACCTGTCAGATAGATGATGCTCCTTTGAGTTGGTGAACAACTTGAACGAATGATGATCTACATAATATAGAAAGCATCATACATAATGTATCTTGCCAAAATTAAAAAGGTTCATATAATTGATCAGCAAATATGACAATACATTTTTCTGGTTCCATACTCGAAGACATGTGACACTGAGACCAACCAGCTTACTAGTATTTTGCTATTCTGCACTGCCCTATACCAGCCATATGCATAGATTTGATTCAAATTCACTAAAAGCCTAGAGTGAGAAGACTTGTTGACTGGAACGAGGGATATCGATGTATGCATCAATGTGAATCTACTCGTTACTACTAGTATTACAAGTCTTTAATGATGTCAACATACAACCTAACATGAAATTTTAATATTTAATGTCAGGAGACACACCGACGCCTCCACGGCCATACAGTGTGTAAATAGAGTGGTTTTTGGTGATACCTCTTGAGAAGAATAGATTGTTCATATGCATAATATATTATTTTCTGACATAATATGGTTTAGTTGGAACAAGCCGGTATGAATGTTTGCACGGTTTCAAAATTTGTGTCTGGCATTTGGATGTCAAATAATTGTGGGTATCAAACCAACAGTCGTTGGTCAAACGGACACCCCCAGTAGAACAAGAAAATTACAGTAATATAGACACAGCCCAAATGAACGATTCCATCTAAAGCCACACGTTTTACATAAACAATCCATAACTATGTGTACATTGTAAACACGATAGGTTTCCAGACAAAACACAAACATTCCCTGCTCAATATCTCCAGCTATAGGCCACCTGATCCACAAATCCTGGTAAAATATCCTTATTGACTTCCACTCCCAAGAGGTCAATATCCCAGAAATAACTCACTCACTCGGGATAATATATTTTGTCTCATGTTGTCAGTTTATTATAGTTTATCAATCCCGTTTAGTATAATGATGGATACTCTTGTAACATATATTGTTTTGTCAGCTCACTGCATGAAGTGTGGGTATCGTGACATTGCACTCCGATCCAGATCAAGAAGATGATATATGTTGCACAATACTTTTCCAGAAAGTTTTTGTTTGCTTGACTATATCGAAAGTGCACTTGGTATATGTTTATGTGTCATTATTATAACATTCACTATAATGACAATATACATAGAAGTGTCGATGACAAAAAAGTGAAGTATTTAATATTTCTATGCTATATCCCATTCATGCATGGACAGACTGTTCCAAATTGATTGATAGTGTGATTTATACATGACTAATAATAATTGTGATCGTGTTTTTTGGAATTTCTCATGGGATTCTTCTAAGGGATACCACTTAACTTCAAGATCAATTGAATGAACTAATTTAGGACTGGGTCTTAACATAATAGAAGATCCTTGGTGTTAATGGGGAGATGTGAGGGTGCCGATATGCAAATGTGGATCATGGAACACAATTGTGATGTCTTTGTTTCACAACTCATGAGCTATTCCTATTTTTCATATTTACAGGCAATATATTCACACTATCAAGAATAAAAGCTACAGTAGCTCAACTCAGTAAATCAAGCATATGACAGTACTAGCAGCCGCTTTTCTTTTCTTTTGTGCGCCACTCAGAGTTACCTCTGACCTGACCTACTTTACGCTCGAATGGCTCGAACATATACAATCTGGAATCGCAACAATGCATCGAGGGATACGAAGCACCGAAAAGGGCACCAGAAACTCGCAACGAAATCAATGAGAAAGGTGCATCTGTTCCGGGCATACCAGAAACATGGCACCAGAAACTCGCAACAAAAGCAATGAGAAAGGGGCATCTGTTTCGGGCATACACATGCAAATATATGAATATTAGGGTTTGTTCATTTGGTCAAAAAAGTATGACAAAATCCACAACTTTCTCCCAATATCACTTTATAATGAATGCAGCAAAACTCGTTTGCATGTGTTTTCAATTGTCCGAAAAAGATAATAAATTGGCAGAAAATGTTGAATTCGTACTTTTGATTTCCCATCTTTATGGCCATATATCAGTGTTACGAGGTTCCTGATAACGTGACTCCTGGAATATCTACATGCGCACACACTTTCAAAAGTAACGTCTATCAAAACATTTGATTTCTCCACTTTGTACACAACTATACCTCATTCTGAACTGAAATCTCAGCTTAAAAAACTAATCAATAATTCATTTTTCTCTAAAAAGGGACAACGTCGGTACCACTATATTGTAGTTAAATATAATACCGCTTATTTTGTTAAAGGCGACTCTGATGCCCCATACAAATATACTGAAATAGATGTGGTAAATATGGTTAATTTTCTGATTGATAATATTTTTGTGGAATTTGGTGGTCGAATATTTCAACAAACTATTGGTATTCCCATGGGTACAAACTGTGCACCATTATTGGCAGACCTGTTTTTATACTCATATGAATCAGATTTTATCCAACATTTACAAAGAGGAGGTTCTAAGAAACTAACATGTAATTTTAATTTCACTTTCCGATACATAGATGATGTATTGTCGCTAAATAATCCCAAGTTTGGTGATTATTTGGATGTCATATATCCTAAGGAACTTGAAATTAAGGATACTACAGACTCCGCTAATTTTTCCAACTATCTAGACCTGAGGTTGGAGATTGATAATGATTCTAACCTGTCAACTAGATTATATGACAAACGTGATGATTTCAATTTTTCCATAGTCAATTTCCCTTTTCTAAGCAGCAACATTCCTATGTCACCGGCATATGGTGTGTTTGTTTCTCAACTTATACGCTATTCCAGAGCTAGTTGCAAATATGAGGACTTTGTCTATCGAAGTGCCCAGCTAGTCTCTAAACTGCTACGACAAGGATATGTTTTACCAAGACTTATCGCTGCGTTTAAGAAATTCTATGGACGTCATCATGATCTGGTTGATAAATACAGCAAATCCATGTCTGCCATGCAACTAGATCTATTTTCATGTTAATTTTGGGGAATTCATGACGGGTGCCACTAGTGGGGCAGGAAATGCTCACTCTTTCCGGAACACCTGATTTCACCTCCTGATGGCCATTTACGGGGGTTCATGAGTTTCCCTGTCATTTTTGTTTTCTCTCACTTCGTATGCCTGATATGACTTTCTGTCCCCGGACTGTGAGATTGGATAGCGGACCCTGTTTTGTTTGCTCGGAATACTTGATACTGGGTATTGATTCCACGTCTATCCTGACAATGGAGATTGTGTTGGATCACAGATCCGGTTTGTATCGCTCGGACTGCATGGTACATTAACCTGGCACCTGGTAATTGGTACAGAACATTACATTCATTCAATTACTGTAAGCTAGATTACCACTAAAAACGCAATTAGGTGAAAAAATCTGTTGGCATCCCCACTGCCTTTGGTGGAGGTCATTTCCGTTTCACCTCACCAGGAAGTGCATTATGCATTCATGTGAAGTGAAATAAGTTCCCACTTTGTTTCCAAATGAATTCCTACGACTCATGTTTCCAAGAACTAGTACCACAAATACACAATAACACAAAAAGCCAAGTTATTGACCACTTCATCAGTTTTTACCAAATCAGCACGAAGCTACAGAAATCAGAAGAGTCAATGAAGCTGACACAATACAGCAAAATATCGATGGTGGTCAACAAACGCACGTCAATCTAGCCAAGTGCTTTGTCAGGATTGTTTGACACTATATCAATCGCCAGTGATGTGGAATTACATGTATGGAGAAAACGCTGGGAAATTTAATAACGTTGTAAACACATCACGCCTGACATCTATACCCAAACCACAAGAGCTTACAATTGATATGCAAAATACAAAGAGAAAAGACTGCTGTACACAGATATTTTCTCCAGAATATTAAGCATAAGTTAAGCATATGTTTCACAACTATCCTCGTGTGGAGTTCGGTATATATCTTAATGAGTTATCACAATTAAAATGAGTCCGGCATATATCCTAATGAGTTACCACAAACTATAATTTCCTCCCCATCCACATTCAATTACGAACACATATCCCGCTGTGCTGCCTCGTTACGATCTTCATTGCCATGAATTGCTGCCATTAAAGTACCCACTTCGTCCCACCGACTTACCGCACAATTCCTGTTAGTATGGTGTTTCCATAATAGAATCTGCCTGTAATAAACCTAACGTGGAATGTATTGGATGAAGTCCATTGAAGAATATTGCCGTTTATAGGAATTGCATACAGTGACCATTCAAGACATGCCCGAGGTAAACGCGATTGATGACATTGTACTTCCTATAATGGATACGATCAGAGCGTGTTTTTCAATCACTGTTTTGTATGCAGTGTACGGTTATATGGATGTATTGTAGTTGAAGGACATTGACTGATCGATTGATTTCTTGGAATTCCTGGGAGAAAGGCTAGGTACTTGTGGGAACAACTTTAAGATATCCTCGGTATGCGGCAGTTCCCAACACAGCCATACACAGGTGTCCTGCTCCGATCGCGGAGTATACAGCATTTTGGGAATGATATGCTTTGAAAGCTAAAAAAATAGTTCATGTACCTGAGATCAGGTTGGAGTTGACCTTGGAAGGTTAGAATCTCACCGTTGATGACGTGATTGATGACATAAAAAAAGATAAAAAATTAATTTTATTATTCAGAACAAACTTCAATATCCAATAAAGACAATGTTCATTTCCCGAACCATCAGCAACTTGTTCATGGTGTCATCACATAAACTCATAAGAAAACCCTATGACCTTTTGGGAATTTTAGTCTGAAATGAACCAATAATCGATGGAAGAAGAGACTTGCTTGATCTGGGTCAGACACTCAAGATGACGGACCAACATGTTTTCTACTGGAAGATGATTCATTTAAAAAACACATTCCAAATGAGACTTTTCGAATATTTGTTTTTATGTACTGAGTCTTCGTTCATGTTTTAATCTTGCCTGTGGGGGTTCACAATATGAACCCCCATTGCATCAGAGATTTTTTTCAGGAACGTAGTGGACACCATGTCTGACAACAAGCCTGTCATCATGTCTGACACCATGTTCCCTGTAGTGTTTGATGTTTACTTGTCTGGAATCTGTCTTTGGATGATTACACTCAGATATATCAAGGCCCTTTCTTAGCTGAAAAAACACGATCAGTACGACCTGCCTACGAGCATATCGAAAACTGAACCGATAGGGTCATTCGTACATCGCTTTATGTTGTCACAAAGCGAACCTATTATAAATTAACAGAAAGTAGATATCGCAGAGACAGATACTTTGATTATTCATTAGCCAGTTCCACAACTCCTCTCATAACAAAACAGCAATCGTTACAACATGCTTCAGTTCTATTTGACATTAGAATTAATTAGGTCATTCCTTGCACCACACAAGACTGGTTGGAGTTTTCACACAGGAGGACTGTTAAAACTCAACACTCGCACATGACAACTACTTTGATATTTCATTACCCAGTTCTAAAACTCCCTCACTTCAAACAACACAATTGTTACAGCATGCCTAGAGCTATACCTGTCACATATCACTCAGGCCATTCCATACAGTGTACACCATGCAAGATCTGGTATTTGCCTTTCGGGATTTTCTAATAGTTCATTGGTGAAGCTACCACGACATGTGTGTAATATGAAAACCATTATCATTGAAGAACAGATATTTTTCTTGAAATCACATGTCCGTGATATTCGTTGATGAAAACCAGTTATTGGGGTTCACCCGGTTCAACTGTTGGCCTTGTGTCATTGTACTGCAATGTGCTGCTGTAATCTACTCCACGCACTTACGTATGATATACAAGATATTTTTCTCACTCAACAAAGAATTATATTGATGATATTGATCAAAGAACCAAGATCAATAATGCACACTCCTGACGGGATAAGAGCAAACACGGTGTGTCAGCCTCACGCGTCTACGTATTCGCCCACAACCCCAGCTTCACACAGGAAACGACAACATAATCATGTAAGCGACCTGGTATCAATCATTAACGAACTGGGGATGAAAAGTGGATCACATAGCGCATTCATCGCTGCCTAAAGAGTAGCAATGCACTCCAAGAGTAAAGACCAAGTCAATTTTAAGGGCGTGTTTTATTTCCTTGATTTATCGCGATGTTGAATAAATAGCAGATGCATTTCAATGAGATGATCTCCAATCTCCTGTTCTTATCGAGTGTTATCGTTCTCGCTGAGTGTACATGTAATAGGCAGGAGGCCAAACGGCCTGAAATATATTTTCGTATGCACAAGAGTACTTATTCATGAATGTGGTATCAATGGAAAGGGGAGGATCTCAGGGTCTCATTTCTACCACATGTAGTGTTGGCAATTATGTCCGTCACCATGGCAACGGCCCTTGAACATGGCAACCTCCAGATAATCTACGAAACCCATTAAAACACTGATTTGGTCTCACTTTCGATATAATTCGATATAAATACAATAATTTAGCACATAAAGATAGGTTGTACCGTAATGCATTGTATTAGGGTGA
Source organism: Terebella lapidaria (assembly GCA_949152475.1). Lineage (NCBI taxonomy): Eukaryota > Metazoa > Annelida > Polychaeta > Terebellida > Terebellidae > Terebella > Terebella lapidaria. The sequence continues at coordinate 37,558,575 of OX424566.1, forward strand.
CATTTAGAGAAAACGTCATTTTTGGTATCCATGGCAACGGAATAAAGGTAAAAATTGGCAAAAATATGATCAAATCTATTGCCTGACAATGTGCTGCTAAGTAGAAAATTTATATCGAATGTCACCAAATATTGATTACAATTATTTATTAGTCCATATGCTTCAGTGTGATAATAAAAACCTAAACAGACGCACGTCAGGAATTGCTCTAAAACTTCGAACAAATTTAGTGCCAAAAATTCTAGTCGCCATTATTGAAATTTCTGTTATTGGCAATATCTTGATAACTATTCATCCAATCACAACGAAAAAAGTACCTATACCTATGTTTCCATGGTCAAGGAACCTGCTCGTTTCAACAACAAATACATTTTATGCAAGTATACCTATTGAAACGGCATTTCTGTATCCATGGCAACGCAGCAAATGTAAAAAAATGGGGAAAAATATGACCAAACTTATTGCTTGACAATGTGCTTCTAAATACAGATTTGATATAAAATGTCATCGTATATTGATCACAATTAATTGGGATTCAATTTAGTTTAGTTTATAAAAAATATTAAAAATAGACGACCTTTTGAATTACCAAAAAAAAATCGTCACAAAGATTAATATGAAAATTCGAAGCCGCCATTACTGAAATTTCCTTTTTCTGGCAATATCTTCATAAATAATCATCCAATCACATTAAATGATGTGTCTATACCTATATTTTAATGGTCAAGAAAAATGTCTATGCCTAAAAGAGCTGGATATTATGCAAATTTATTTATCAAACGTATTTTCTATCCTTGGCTACGGAATGAATGCGAAAATTAGGGAAAATAATATCAATTTTGGTACTCGACTATCATCAAAAATCGATCAGGATGATGTGGAAAACATTCTACATGTATATAAAGCTACAAATTAAATAATTGTCTATCACCATGGCATCCTCTCGCATACACATTTTAATATTGCAGCTTGCTCGGCAACAGACACTGACGTTGAGATGTTGCACATGTATATCAGCTACAGATTGAATAATAGTGAGTGCTTATAACCAAAGCAAGAATGTGTGTATACCACACTGAATCTAATCCGCATCACCATCTGCGTGATTATGTTTGTTTTGTTTTGAACAGGCATTGCTTTCGCACTCACATACTGCTGTGCATGAAACTGATTTCTTTTGCAACTGCACACTCAACATACAATTTGATTTGCAACCACACGTCAGGAGTTAAATGCAGACTGTCGGAACTGCAGGGAGGGTCATCAGCCTGAGCTTGAGGCGGTGTTGGTCATCCAGTGTCCCTCCATTCTCCTCGGCTGATGGTAAGCTGGGCTTTCGCACAAGCACATTAGGCCTATCATGGTTCGACAATGTGCATGTTTTGTGTGCAAACACAGTGCAACTTTTCGAGTGTTTTCAAAAGAAACATCTCGCTTCTCAGCTCATCCACACATCCACACATCCACACATAATACATAACGTTTGATACATTATCACTGTTAATTAATTGCCCAACTGCTTCCTCAGTGTCAGATGACATAACGATAACGCCCAGACCTTGAACAAACACAATCAGTGAACATCTTCACTGTAATCGTATGTAATGTTATGTACTGGAGTGTACTTACGTCTCTTTGAAGTGCCAGACCACATCCAAAACTTAGTGAGTTATTGGGCGAAATGGATAAGAAGCACAAGAAAATCGGTGTCTTTCTTGGTCTATCACTGTACGCTGCTACCCAAATTTGGCAGTATTCTGCATGTAAGTGTCTGCTTCTTTTCGATTTTAATTCAGGATTGTTTGATTTCGAACATGATTTCGTGGCATGGAAACCAGCCAGCTACAAGCAATTAACACTCGTCTAGCGGCTTCTTGGCAACGAGTTCATTGCAGAGGAATCCCGTGCGGTCGACCTTGTTTGCTGTAAGATTTGTGAAGTTTAACCAGCTCACCTCCCTGCCTTGTCACTCTTCGGAGTGACCGATTATTGCATGCATACTTCTGTCATGTGGGGATGTTTGATGGAGACATCACGATGACATGAATTGTCGAAAACTACATCAAAGCGACAAGATGCTGTGAAGTGGCCCGGGATACTGGTAGTGAATGCAGCTGCTGAATCTCCAGAGGTGATGACATAATTTAGGCTTCCCCATGGTTAGAACTAGTACCATGACATCTACAATGCTACAGACCAACTCAATTTTAGAGGATGATTCATCACGAGTTCCATATAATTTCAATATGCAGAACATCTGAGCCTTTCAGTGGAAATCATACTACCATGTGTTTCGGCAAGTACCAAAGGCATGCGTACCAATTCGTGTTTGAGAAGTTCACCCAGATGCACATTCCTGCCAGCTTGTGTTTCAACAAGAAACCGTCGAAATAGACCACAGTCTGCTTTGATCGTCTTGTTGATTCCCATGGTTGTGGCAGAGTAAACTTCGTACAAATCTTCAAATGTCTTTAACTCGCTTTTTGTAAGAAGTTCATAAGAACCTGAATGTGCTTCTGAAAACAGTCGATCACTTATGTAGTCATGCAAGTACCACAGGTTGTGAGAATTGTGCCGTCTTCAAGTTAGTGTCAGTGATGAAAATAATGTAACCACCTTTTTTGTGTGGTCGTGATGAAAACGTTTAGTTGGATTGAACAAGACTGAACGGTGTAATATCCATGAATAGACACTTACAACTCGCTACACATCTCCTAGCTTGTTTTGTCCCAAACCCAATGGATCACAAGTCCAGTATTCATAGACTCGAACATTTGGAAAGTCTATATTTGCTTTGCCAGTTTGGCAACATCTTGTTCATCTCTCAGATTCCTGGACGGGCCGTCATTTTTGTGTCGGTTTGTTCAATCAAGTACATGCAGACCAAGCCCATAGCACGTAAACTGCTTGGGCAAAATATCCGGAGGTTATATCCGAAGTGAAACCACCCTGGACAGGTGGAATTTTACTTACAATGCCAGGTCTTGTGATTCCGATAGCTAGTACGTGATGTTCGGTATGGACTAAAATCCCACAGAAGAGACACACCGACACAAGGATGTTCGAGTCCATGGACCTGGAGCTAGTTAGCATTTCAACAAAGGTAGGTGTGAAGGATGATATTATGAGTGTACACACCCGTGGTGAACAATGCTTGCATGATTACATAAGTGATCAACTGTCCTCCAAAAACCTCAGGGTTTATGAACCTTTAACAAAACACAAGCGAAAGACATTTGACGAATCGTATGTACATGTAGTTAAATTAACCACATCCATGGAAAACAACAAGATGAGCAAACCAGACCGTGATCTATTTTGATGACTCGCATAACAAGCTGGCATCATTTTGCATTTGGATGAACTTATCAAACACGAATTGGTGCACGCACCTGCATGTACTTGCCGCCCAACTTACCGAAACAGATGGTGGTATGATTGCCAATGAAAAGACTGATATGGAACTTGTGATGAACTATTCTTCGATATTTGAGTTGGTCTGATATATTGTAGATGCCATGGCACTAGTTCAAACTATCGGGAAGCCTACAATGTAAATTATGCCACCTTCTTTTAGAGATTCAGCAGATGCATTCACAACCAGTATCCTGGGCCACTCCACAGCATCATGACGTCGCTTCGACGTGGGGTTCGACAGTTACTCTCATGGTGATGTCTATAATCAAACATGCCGTGCGACAAAGGTGTGCAGGTGAGGATTGGTCAATCCGGAAAGTCATCTCAGGCAAACAAGGCCAACCTCACGAAGTTCTTCAGCAATGAATGTGTCGCCAAGAAGCTGCCAGAGGGGTGTGAATTGGTTGTAGCTGGCGGGTTTTCACACCAGGAAGCCGTGTTCTCCTCTGCTAATGATCCCACTAAAGTCCTGACGTCAAATCGAAAAGAAGCAGACACTTACATGCAGAACATGATGCCAAATGTGAGTACCAGCATACAGTAATATACCAAGAAAAACACTGATGTTCTTGTGATACTTATCCATTTTGCTCAACAACTCACTAAGGAAGTTGGGATGTGATCTGGCATGTACTTCAAAGAACTGCAAGAAAATCCCAGTACATATCATTGCTCAGGACTACATTGAATATGTTCACTGAGCCTGCTTGTTCAAGGGTGTTGGCGTTATGTCACCTGACACTGAAGAAGCATTGGGCAATTAACAGTGGTACTGTGTCAAACATCTTCGACTCTGGTGTGTGTGGGTGAGCTGAGAACCGAGATTCCCCATTGATGTGAAAAACAACAGAAAAGTTACCACGTGCACATTATCGAATCATGCTATGGCTTGATGTACTCATGCGAAAGCCCCACTTACCATCAGTCGAGGAGAATGAATGTACATTGTATGACGAACGCTGCCTCAAGCCCGTTGATGACCCTGCAGTTAAGACGAGTGGCTATATGCCAATTGGAAACCCTGCTAGAACCCAAACAACGTAATCACACAAATGGTGGTACGGATTAGGTTCAGCGGGAGTATACACACATTGTTGCATTGATGATAGGCACTTCGGCCCAAGTATCATACACTGCGCCTTCCTCTATATTCAATATGGATTAAAAAGGTGACAGACGTATTAAATAGCATTCATTTAGTGGACGAGTAGTATTAAGGCGCAGGGTATGATACTTGGGCCAACACTTCTTTACTCTGTAGCGTTTTATACATATAATATTACCGCGTCAGGGTCTTTTCCGAGCAAACAGCAATATTGAAACTGTCCGTGTTTCAAGTGGATGCACAGAATTTCGAGGGAGGGGATAGCGCTTTGATTGAACCCATCCTCAATTTTATCAGCAGGTCCATAAAACAATGTTGCCATGGTGATAGATAAATATATTTCATCCGTATACATGTTCAATATTACCATGCAATTATATTTTGCTCAGCAATGTGCAATATTAGTACAGTCAAACCTCCGATTAGTGAACGCCTTTGTGTCTCAGCAAAAATGTTTACTATATGGAGATGTTAACTAATCAAAGGAAGTGCTTAGTCAGACATTGACAGATTTGTTTTCTTTTGAATGCCATGACTACTGAATATTTTCTGTAGCAGCTATAAATGTAATGTGCTTTCTGGGGAAGACACAAGAGTTCTGAAATACAGTATAAATATTCCCTGTTGAGCAACACATCATAATCTACAAGTACTGCATGTCACATAGATGAAAATTACACTGGGCAGGCAAAGCTAAGTCACGATGATGGAAATCTGCTTGAGTAGATAATGTCTGTTTACCCTATAGTAAATACTTGTGGCTTCCAAGTGTATGGTCTAGGGTAAGGATACTAGAGTATGAAACCAGTCAGGTAGAACCTGGCCAAGAGCCAACCAGACTTAACAGTGTGAAACGTGTTAATTACCTTGTTTTTGCTCTTGATTACAATGCATTTGCATATGTTCACTAACTAGAAGTTCATTTTTATCGCAAATTACTATTTGGGACCATATAAGTGTTCATAATAGAAAGGTATTCACTATAGAGCGGTGTTCATTAATCGAAAGAGCATCGCAAAGTCAAGAGATAGGCGTTCATTTCGGACCGAAAAAGTTTCCACTAAATGGAGGTGTTCACTCATCGGAGGTGCTCACAAACGGAGTTTTGACTGTATTGTCGATGTCAGAAGGGTGTACAGATGTTTGAAAGGTTTGATTGAATCCGTCCTTGAATTTTATCAACACGTCCATTGAACATTGTTGCTGTGGTAATACACAATAACAGAACTCGTACCTTTATATACATATAGAATGTTTTCCACATCATCGTGACCAATATATGATTATCGCATACCAAATTTGACAATAATTTCCTAATTTTCACATTCGTTCCATTGCCATGGATAAATATTACATTTTGATAAATAAATATGCATAAAATCCAATTTTTAATGGCATAGACATGTTCCCTGACCATTAATATAGAGGTATAGATATTTTATTCATTGTTATTGGAAGATTATTCATGAAATTATTGCCAGAAACAGAAATTTCAGTAATGGCGGCTTCGTATTTTCATGTTAATCTTTGTGACGTTTTTTTTTTAATGTAATTCTAAAGGGCGTCTATTCTTTTAGATAAAATTGAACTAATTTGAATCCCAAATACTTGTGGTCCATATATGATGTCATTTTATATAAAATCTGTATTCAGAAACACATTGTAAAGCAATAAGTTTGATCATATTTCTCCCCAATTTTTTCACATTTATTGCGTTACCATGGATACAGAAATGCCGTTTCAATAGATATATCTGCATAGAATGTATTTTTATTGACACGAGCAGGTTCCTTGACCATGAAAACATAGGTATAAATATTTTTTTCGTTGTGATTGGATGACTAGTTATCAAAATATTGCCAAAAACAGAAATTTCAATAATGGCGACTATAATTTTTGGCACTATTTTTTTCGAAATTTTAGGGAAAGTCCTGAAGTGCGTTTGTTTAGGTTTTCTAGTATCACACTGAAGCATATGGACTACTAAATAATTGTAATCAATATTTTATGACATTCGATATAAACTTTGTACTTAGCAGCACTTTGTCAAGCAAAAGATTTGATCATACTTTTGCCAATTTTTACATTTATTCCGTTGCCATGGATACCAAAAATGACGTTTTCTTTAAATGTCATCCTAATACAATGCACTACGGTGAAACCTATGTTTGTGTGCTAAATTATTGTATTTATAAATAATTATATTGAAAATGAGACTAAATCAGTGTTTTAATGGGTTTTGTAGATAATCTGGTGGTTGCCATGTTCAAGGGCTGTTGCCATGGTGATGGACATAATTGCCAACACCACATGTGGTAGAAATGAGACCCTGAGATCCTCCCCTTTCCGTTGATACCACATTCATGAATAAGTACTCTGGTGCATACGAACTTGAAAAATATGGCTCTTTTTGACTTTGGCCTCCTGCCTATAAGGATAAGTCATTCTTCAGTGTTACCAGCAGTGACGGGTCTCCTGGAGAGGTGATTGCCCGGTACGATGTCAGAACACTTTCCATGTGCTTCAGGACTTGTCATCAGTATTTACAATGCCAGGGAGTGCTGATGAAATGGCATGGACCAGAACAGAGAGGTGGACAATGTGAAATACTGTCAGAGGTGTTGAGTACTCCTACATCACCGTCACCACTGGAAGGCGAACTCTACTGTAAGTCAAATTGTATTCAAGTTGTAAGTTAAGCCGTTTTCGCAAATTGTGTATTGTTGCCAAGTTCATTAATGATTCCTTGCATAAACTCGTCGGTCGCTTTTTGATTGGGTCCCCCTGTATTACGCATAGATATCTATTTTGTGGTGCGTCTTGGACTGGAGTTGTTTCAATTAATTGTCAGACGATAGTATATATATAAATTACACCAGTTGTACAGCTGAAAGAATTATTTTCATGCTCAGTGTCAATGTGTGCATGTGGGCGACAGTTGTTCTCTTGGCTTCATCATACTTTGATATTTTTGGTAAAAAGATAAGGATAGTAATATTACATGATCAATAGATATGGATCGTCTGCTTTTGTAACCATGGCAAACGATTTACAGAATTTTGTGATAACTTAATAGATCCGACTTATTTTCGGACTAAACAAAACATACTAGTAACAACACTCACGTATAGTAATATTAATTTATTTGTATAATGATTGACAGCACGATGTCCACTGGGGATGACATACAACTGGCAACTACGGAGCTGCTATACATTCAGAGCAGAGAGGATGTCCCCTTCTCAGGCCTCCACTTACTGCTCATCAATAAATGTTGACGCCTTTTTGGTGGAAATCAAAAGCGCAACTGAACAGGAATTCATCAGTCACGAAACAGGTTGGTTTGTTCAAAGTAATGACATCAATTTTTATTAAAATTCTGTTGCAAAAGTATCAATATAAGTATTCGAGTTTCACATATGAGTTATTATGTACACCTGCAGAAAATGCATCTTTGATTAAATGAGAAAAAATGCCCAAAGTTCAGGTTTGCAAGTGTGAATATAAATGGAACCGTTTCAAAAAAGCTAATTTCAATTCAGTGAGCAACATTTTAAGTTGATGCCCTCGAGGTGGTATTAAGTTTATCTGGAATCAATCATTTAATGTGATCACCGTCTAGCTTGTGGTGAGAATATCATTTACTGGACGTACTTTTTGTTTGTTTGTGTTTGAAACACAAATATGGCATTCTCAACAGAAGTCCTCATCGCGTGTACATCTATTGCAGCAAGTGCATTTGGTACTGTCTCGTTTTGGACTGGCGGAGTTCGGAGCCCGGAAGGCGAATTCAGGTGGGGGCATTCCAATGAGTCATTGCTCTATGACAACTGGCTCGCTGGATATCCAAACCCGATGACTGGAGCGGACTACTTGGCAGGTCATGGTTCAGTAAATGGCAAGTGGCTCAATCAACTGGATATTTACGGCTACTACGTCATCTGTGAATATGATTATTTTTGAGTTGGATCATGGAAGTGGATATTCTGCACTGAACTCCTGTCACCGTGGATAAAGGGATTGGGTTTTGAGATGAATACATGCGTGGTGCCATACAATGGAGAATAATGATATTATGGAATATTATTCACTCGGTGGTATTCCCACTGTAAGGACACTCACGATTGGACGATTTGTACCACGTGACAATCCTGCATACTCAATGTTGGACGGCGAAAGTCTATATTGGACGGCAAAAATGTATATTGGACGGGCGGGTGCTTATCAGCAAATCAGAGCGTGTGTTAAATGTGGGTTTTCCCCACTCTGGGTTTCTCCTACATTCATTGGTGAATAATATAGCAAATGTTGGATGTTGAGAGTCGTCCAATATACAGTTTACGGGATTCAGAGATGTCATATTGACCTCGGCTGCGCCTCGGCCAATATGACATTTCTTCATCCCGTAAACTGTATATTGGACTCCTCAACATCCAATATTTGTATAATATTCGAGAGAACATCTTGGTTTCTTTCCGCGACGGGCAACTGAACAAAAATACAACGGTCAACAAAAACAACAACTGTAACAACAAGAGAAATTAATGAGACAGATGTTTTTCATTTTTGGTGTTGAGACTAACATAGGCCAACATAGACTATGAACCCGTGGGTCTTTTATATGGCAATAATATTTTAGAATCCTACTTGGTGCACAAAACAATTGATGCACCAAATTTCTGCTGGTGTTTAAACTCCCTGGTGGTTTTGGAATTGATGGTTGTTATGAATTTTGTGTTTGCTGTTGAGTGTGTGCAAACAATATTTAAATTTGTCTGAGAAATATTACCTCAGGCAAAAAATATGAAAAAGAAGTAAACTACGGTACAGTAGTGTTAATCACTCAGTTTAGATGATATCTCAAATCACTGGAGAAAATATGTCAACAATCAAATTATTATCATAACAGGAAATATTTCAACTGTTGTCAAGTTGTCATGCTAACTTTTCTATCTGTGGTTTCAGCACACGATATCGGCAACTCAGATTGTCCCAAATGCAACCAATAATATTGCATGGACGGTCAAAATTGGATTGAAATTACCATTACACGTTTGATGTATGTGTGCACCTTGCATATTTGTATAGCAAGTGCACATATGGGTCTAAATAAAACGGGGGATCCTATTCAAGGTGAAAGACGGGTTTTCTGGTTGAATTCTAGGAAATAAAGAACTTTGATTTGTGCATTTATTCAAGGATTGAGTGATGTTGAAAACCACGTTTTTAGTTGTTCACTTCAGTAGTGAAAGCAAAATCGAACGCCTCCTCGCGTTGGATCAACGAATTGTGCCACATAAAAGTACAGTATCACAATGCCTCAAGATGAAGAAAGAAACCAAAAAGGAACTATTCATGGCTGTGTGATATTCATAGTTCGTGCACTGTGGAATAATGAACCATGCAATAACAAAAGTGTGTACATGTATACATATATAACTGGGATAACATATTTTACTTGTTGTAAAATATTACTATTTTGTCAAAAAACAGAGAATCATACATTGATGTCCACATAAATATGAACACAATATCTCTGACAACAATATGTTCATGTTTATGTGGACATTAGTGAATGTGATCAGTATGTCAGCTTTTTCGGTTCCTGGTGGCGGGCGAATGTTTTACTTAGCTAAGCCTGTCATGTTCAAAACTTCACAGACAGATTTCTATACCAAAGGTTCACTGACAGCAGAATGACAATCAAACGTGTAAACTGAACAACACAAACGAAGCATCTGTGTAGGAGACAAATTATTATTCGATTGTTGATTTAATTTTCGCTCATATTCAGTTGAATGTGGATAACAGTTGTTCTAATATTAAAGTTGTTCAATATTAGAAGAAAAGTGACACTGGGACCAACCAACGGATTTGTTATCACATGCTAATAATGCCATATACCAAAATTTGATTTGATCACCAGTTACTGAACCCTAAGGAGGAATATCCGCTTTCTCGCCTGTCACTGAGCATAGCGATGTTTGTATCAATCTAATATCGTTAGATTCTGTGGAGTCGACCTGGAACTAAACCGTACCAAATCAATCTGTCTGTGTCATGTCGCTGTCCGTGTTCAAAGCACCATGGCAGATCATATCAGTGTCCCATACAGCAAACAAAGTGGTTAGTTCCGGACATAACACAAGCAAGGTAAAATTCCTTCCCTGCTCAATATCTCAAACTACCGACCAACTGATCCCCAAATCCTGGTAAAACATCCTTGTTGACTCCTACTCCCAAAAGGTCAATATTACAAAAATAATAACTCACTCACTGGGGGTGACATGTTTGTCCTTAGTCGCCAGCAGACATCTCTGTTCTACGTCTGTGGTCGCCAGTGTCAGTTCCAGATCAATCACGTTTGCTCAAGAAGATAGTCGTGTGAATAGTTTTGTGTGTTTTCGGTGTGGCTTCGTATCCATGAGGCTGCTCTTTGATCTACAGTGGCCAGACCATACAAACTAGTTTAAAGAAGATGGAAGTTATACAAATTATCAAGCACCTACACAGTATGTTCCATGTTGGGGATTTATTGCGTGCGCTATATGTATTACAGAGATTCTTGGTTCTTAGAGTACATCCAATGAAATTAGAATACAGAAGTTTTCGTTGTTGTGAAAGTTTATGACAAGTGTTACATGTGGGGCAGGAAATGTTCACTCTTCTGGGAACATTTCATTTCATTTCCTCATGGCCATGAAGTCCCCTAAAATCTCCCATTGTACGCCTGACACTGGACTCTGATGTTAGATAACAGTCTCGGTTTGATCATAACTTGGAATGCATTGTACTTGTGTAGTGAATCGAAGTAAGCATGCATGCAAGTCACCAAGTTCAGGTATTGTTCCAAATACCAGTTCAAAATCAGTCGATATTCAGGCTATCGTTACATGAATGAAGCACTTGACACGGGCCGTGACTGAGGCTGTTTTGTCACTCTCAAAGAGTGTTTCATGCATTTCTGATCATATAAACATGCGACATAGATTCTGACGTTGTTTTAATGAATGCCTTCGATTCGTATTTCCAGGAATGACGGTCAATATTTAATAACACCAAAAAGTTATTGACCATTTCATGATTTTTGTCCAAAACAGCACGAAGCCACAAGAATTTGAGGAGTGGATGGAAGACAACTACAGCAAAGGATCAATCCCGGTCAATAAACACACGTCAAGTCTGGCGAGGTTCTTCCAAACGGATTGTGAAATATCAATTACTAATGATATAAAACTACTATGAAAGCAATAGATAACATAAATAACAGTGTCACTTTGCATAAATATGAAGCAGGACAAAAGTCTGAATTCAACAATGGCTATGTCGATTTTGTGCAATTTTTTTGTGCATTTTGTGCATAAAATACCAAGAGATCTTCTGTATCAAACATATTAAATTATCAACCTGAATCATGCACACCTCGTTATGATGCTCAAAGCCATAAATTGCTACCGTAAAAACTTAATTTCTACACCCACTTCGTTCCAAGATGTTCTCTTTATGATACATGTATCTCCACAATGGCAGTTTTGGGAAAATTCCACTGCGAATTAGGGTCGTAAGGTTTAACCAATTTACCTTTGGGTGAACGTTCTATAACGTCCAGAGGTCTATCTGTAGATCACCGATAGAAACACGACCCGGTGAGCTAATTAACTAGATATCAGTCTTTCAATGCCATTCGAGGTCAGTTTCAAAGGAAAGTAAAGCCAGTATTTGACTTCATATAATTCAAACATTTCATTCGTCCCTGCTTGTGGCGTTGAGTCTGTCCCGAGGATACAATCAAATCAGTATCCTTTTGGCTTGTGAGGGGGTACTTATAACTATTTCACGGGGTTTGTTTCAGTTTCAAATTTGAATTGTTTTAGGACAGTGTTAGGCAGATGTGCACTATTTCCATCTGGTGTACAGCATGAACAACTTTATTAAACAGAAAGTATGTCCCTGGTGACTTCAGTGTCGCTCAGACATAACGGTTTGGTCGATTTCTAGTCCAAGTGTTTAAATTAATTGGTTTTTCTTCGCCATCATCAAGATCCTGTACTAAGTGATAATTTATTGATACACACATTATGCCATTACATATCCTGAACTATACCTGTCAGCCATACGCGTGGGATATTTTGGTATATCCCAAAGTGATGTATACCTCATGAACAAGCGTCGACAACTAAAATATGTGTAAAGTTATTGACTATCGTCCGCTCTTCGGGATCCTCGAGGATAGTCCTCTCACCGCGAGTCCTTGCGGACGCGCATCCGCTATTCCGGATCCTTGCGGCGTGTCCGCTCACCGGAGGTCACTGCGGACACGGTAACCACTCTATCATTAACGGTAACCAGGTAACAGCCCACCCGACACTCCCAGGCCTACGGACACCGTTCAGAAACTGGTTCATCACCACGGTGTTAACTGGCGGGGCCTGGCGAGCCGCGGTCTGCCTCGGGGACGGAACCCCGTACAGTCCGACATGCTGGCCAGAGCCTATGTCACACGTCCCGGGAAGGGAGAGAACTGGCGATCCACAGGGCTTGCGCCCCCGAGTCAGCAACTTGTCACACGTCCCACTCGTGTCTTGGCCGTGATCTGCGGCATCTCCGACACGACCATGGTAACCCGGTGCCGTTCTTCCACTGCATGGGTTGCCGGCGGTTGATGGACAGCCTCTGCTGCTGTCCGGGTGGCTTCCGCCGCCTGATACTCCGCCGCAGTCTGGCCCATTGAAGCTGTCAGGCGAGCTGTGTAGCTCGAGCCCGCGGACACGACGCCAGACTCTTTCCAAGCATCGTCCATGAAGCGCTGTGCAAAGCGCCACAGACTCCAGTGGAAAAATCGGTTCTTCACCGTTCCTGACGTAGTCATGAACGATGCCACCCTTGGTGGAATGTATCCAAAATTGAATACAGGCCCCGCTTCATCACCAACGGTGTGAAGTCCCTCACCGCGGTGTGCACCCGCGCGGTGAGTGTTCAGGGCCTCCAAGCTGGGGAAATATCGTTGTTCAGGCTTACGTGAGTAACACCTCTTACAAACGAACATTTTCACCCAGGGGTAGTGGTACCCCGCAACATGTCGACTCAGATGGTCGTAGGAAGGATACCTACGATCCCGGTTGAGCGCTTGATGTGGGTCCTCATACCCGTCCAGGAATTCCGGACAGAGGAGGCATGTTACCCTGTCCTCTGTCTCGGGCGGCAGCCCGACACGCTCCTCGTCCGTGAGTGGACGAGGCCGTGTGAAAGGCGTGTCGGCCGCCGCACCGGCGTCCGCTGTGCGGCGCCCCTGCGGATCCCTGCCATAACGCGGGAGGAACATGTGTCCCTGACGTACCCCAGTGAGTTCGGGGCCCATCTCGGCCCGCAGCCTCTGGATAGAGGGCTGCTCCGAGGACGGCCGCTTCTTCTTGGCCACCCCCGAACGATACTCCGACCTGGGTTGTCGGGGCACACTCTCCGCGCGTTGGGTCGCGGTCCATTGTTGCGATGCAACAAAAGCCCGACGTCCCGATTCCAGTGCGGCGTCAGACAGGTTAACCCCGTCTTGCTCCGCGCGCTTCGGGAGGAGTTCTAAGCGAAGATCTCCTTCCTTCGGCACGGGACGCCCACGGTCCACTGGACTTGACCCCACCTCCGCAGCTCCGGTAGGTCTGTTATTACCGGAGGAAGAAGAGGAGGAGGTTCCTTTCGGTGCCTGGATAGGCACCCGCTTACTGGCGGGGAATGACCGGAACCTCCTACACCCTACCAGCCCTCATTCCCCAGCGTCGCCTGCCACGACTGCCGCCCGGACTTAGGCGGGCGCGGGGTAGCGCCGTTGCCAGCTCCACCTACCGCGCCTAATGGATCAGGGCAAGGCCCTGATCGCAACTTCTGTTGCAGCCCCTCGGGGCGCGACTCTTCGTCCGGAGACGGAGCCAGGGACGCCGGAGTCGACTCTGTAGACGGGGTTTTGTTCACGGAGGTTTCCGCACGTTCCTTACTACCGCCGGAGTCATCCGAAGATTTCTCACGGCGGTCGTCGCTCGACCGGGTGCGGTCCGCAAAGTTTCCACCCGTTTCCCCCCCCCCCCCTTGGGTTCATTCGCTTTATCTTTTTCTTTATCTTTTTCTTTATCTCTTTCTTTCGTCATTTTTCTGAGACGTCCTTGAGGAGCGGGCGATCCCCAGGGACGAAGGAGGCTACAACACTGTGACGGTAGGCTGCGATGGAACACTGTCGGACTGATCCTGGTCACGGCACCAATGTAAAGTTATTGACTATCGTCTGCTCTTCGGGATCCTCGAGGATAGTCCTCTCACCGCGAGTCCTTGCGGACGCGCATCCGCTATTCCGGATCCTTGCGACGGCGCCGCTCACCGGAGATCACTGCGGACACGGTAACCACTCTATCATTAACGGTAACCAGGTAACAGCCCACCCGACACTCCCAGGCCTACGGACACCGTTCAGAAACTGGTTCATCACCACGGTGTTAACTGGCGGGGCCTGGCGAGCCGCGGTCTGCCTCGGGGACGGAACCCCGTACAGTCCGACATGCTGGCCAGAGCCTATGTCACACGTCCCGGGAAGGGAGAGAACTGGCGATCCACAGGGCTTGCGCCCCCGAGTCAGCAACTTGTCTCTCCCAGCCCGGGCCTCCCCATGGAAATCGTCCCCAGGGCTCTAAGAGCCCACTACTCGCAACTAGGGAACACAAAGCTCATGGCGAGCCTCGTGTGCGTCCCAGTCACTCTCTCTCGGACAATCTCCTCGATCGAGTAGCTTCCAGTGTATATATAATACACCACAAGCTGTAGGACGCACGCGAGGTATAATCAAACCATTGTTATAGTTTACTGGAGCGTAAATTACAATGCGTTGCCGTGGCAACGCACGCTCGAACGGAGCGTGTCAAAACAAGGCCAAGAACGAAAAGGCCACATAAATGGCATGTGTGTTTACAATCACCTGCCGCGTGCTTAGGGCAAAATCGCCACATTTGTATACTGAAACTGTTGAGGTTCCATATATGTATAAGCTCAAACAACCGTAAAACGTTCTATCCAGAACCTATTCAATATATTGTACGCTCAATTCCGTCCATTATTGGCCCGAGATGGCCACTTTATAAAAAATCTCGCCTGAACGCTGAATGCTTCATGATAGAGTCTTGATTTGTATTAAAAGAATTAGGGTTAGGACAGGATAGGTATTTATCCTATCCTTTCCTAAATTTATCCAATTTAATGTGTGCATTTTCTGATGAACATGGACTTGACTCCAGCAGACCTCGAGTGCTCGAAAAATAGTTATAGCTACACCAAATTGCGCAGATTGGCCATAAGATACCCTTGAGAAGCTTTTATAAGTTCGTATTATGGGTTCATGTGCTAAACATGTAGGAAGTCACAATTATGTGAAGGGCTCATCTTTCGGTAACCTTGGAATTGATCTCAGATGACCTTGGGGGCTACGTCACGATGCTATTGAGGACAGAATAGTAACTCGCCAAGGCAAGATAGTAACTCGCCATGGCGAGATAGTAACTCGCCATGGCGAGATAGCTAACTCGCCACGGCAAGATAGTAACTCGCCATGGCAAGATAGCTAACTCGCCATGGCAAGATAGCTAACTCGCCACGGCAAGATAGTAACTCGACATGGCGAGATAGTAACTCGCCACGGCGAGATAGTAACTCGCCATGGCGAGATAAAAAATTTTTTTGCATGGCGGTAATACGCTTCCGTAGGAAATGAGAATGAAAGGAACTCATCATAAAACACTGTCGGAATCCACGTTATGTCGCAGGGTCGTGAAGGCATCATGAATGCGTAATGTTCTCTCCAGTCAGGCGAAGCAAAGCTGGCATCCATAGAGTCACTGCTTGTGTTACAAAAACCTTTCATGATAGTGTCAATGTACAATGTTCATTGATATTCGGAACAATAAGTGAACTTGCTGACATAACAACAGCAGTCATGCACCGACTGAACGTGAATAACAAATACATGTTTTTTCCGTGGCCAGCAGCGATAATTTGCCCACATACTTCAAATGTGTAAACTCAATCCTATAAAGTTGTATGCATACTATGTACAGATACATCATGTCAAAAAAAATCAAACACATTTGAAGTCTTTGAGATCACTCTGTGATCATGTGGCTCGATACGTGAAATGATATATATATTTATTTTGATAGCCAAGATGTCAGAAGTGACCTGGTGTCACAGGCATACACGTGGTGGTTATCTGATTGGTCGATATCAAGTGTAGCTCCGGGCATGTTGTAACGATCGTGTGTTTTTTGTAGTGATGGGAGTTGTGAAACGGATCATTAAATATTGAAACAGTTGTCATGTGAGGTTGTCAATTTTGAATAGATATACTACGTGCAAAAATATAACCCAGATATTGCGTTGTGCAAAGATTGATCCCATGAATTCGATGTCAAGCACATCTCGAGCATATTGTGAAAATTTTGTCTTTTATAGTGAAGGCTTTTGTAGTGAAGTACAACTGGATAATGAAATATATATAAGAATTCGTCAACTAAAAGTGTTACTTTTCAATGTGAATGGACAAAACAGATATTATGTAGTTCAGTAGTCATTATCGGTGCAATTTTGAAGTGAACACCCAGGCGTTTTGCATCGGAAGGAGCAGAGGCCTTGTTATATTTTTTCGGGTGTAAACATGTGAACATTCGTTAATGCCTGGAACGTGGTGACATACGATGGCCATTTGTGACAGACAATACTGCAATATGTCTAGACAATTACATGGAAACGAATACTCAACAACTCAACCACGCTCAGCAAATTGGACCACTTTCAGTACATGATTAAAAATTGTAAACATAACCCAGGAATAGAAACAAATAATCTGGAATATCTATCTTTGTAATAACTGCTGCAAACAAACCAACTGTTCCCCCAAAACACCCTCATTGGTTGTCAATGGCCACAACTGAATACACCAGAATCCCTCAGTTCCAAGGGGTAACACATACGCCTCCTCCAGTTCAATCGTGCCTCTTCACATGACGGTCACTCAGGGAGGTTCTTTTGTCTGTATTTTGTGCGGATTTGTGTTTATATTCTTGCCTCAATCTCGAATTAACATCAGTGAGTCAATAGAATGTTTTGTAAAATCAGTACATTTGGTACCTATTTGTCATCCTACCAGTGATCAACGGTCAACTTCTAACTGAATACTGATTGATTTTGCTCCTGTCTGACTAACCGGTGGATGTATTGGATAATTGTACATGCATGGTGAACATTGATATGAAATAATTGGTAACTTTCGACTGCCTCACCGAGGGGCTACAGGCGTAGATGTTGGGAGTTGGTGGGAGTCACCAAATATGGAGACAGTTTTCGCTGAAATGTAATATCTATCAGTTTTTCTACAAATGAATCCAATCAACAGCCAAAATTGTCAATTAATTTCTTCCAATACTATGTGGTTTCTATTGTGGAAACATAATGTGGCGATTTTGCCCAAAGATCGCGGCAGGAGTCTTTGCAAAACACTAAGCAGTTTTACGGCCTATTTCTAGATCGCTTCAGTTCGGAGCGTGCGTTGCCCAGCAACGCACTGTACTCAATTGCGCCCAGTAAACTATAACAATGGTTTGACCTAGTTTCTCCTCCCGCCTCTTGGCTCAATATATACGCGAGCATTGTCTTGGTCTGTGAGATTGTCCCAGAGCAAGCCGATAGGCAGGACGAGAGGCTCGCCATGAGCTTTACGTCCCTGTGTCTTGGGTAAGGCCCTCGCGGGCCCTGGGGACGATTTCCATTGGGGGCCGGGCTGGGGTAGAGACAGTTGCTGACTCGGGGGCGCAAGCCCTGTGGATCGCCAGTCTCTTCTCCACCCATGGTGGTGTGACACAGGCTCTGGCAGACCGTCGGGCTGGCTCAGAGTTCCATCTCTGTGACAGTGCCTTCGGCGAGGCCGGCCAGCAACATGCCCACGTGTACGGGTTCCGTGGTGCCGCTCCCATGGCATCTCGGGCTATACATACGGCTACATTACCATAACTGTGTAATATGCATGTTGTAGTTAAGGTGTTGGTGAGATGCATGTGTTATGTCGTAGTGTATGACAGCCGGACTCGTTCCGGGCTGACTGTAGCTGGTTGTAGTTTTCCGTAGAGTAGCGCCGGACGCCCTGTAGCGGGCGCCCGCCGAACTTTACAATAACAAATTAAAGCTTGTGTGTATGATTTGTGTGAGAAATCCGTTCATTAGTTGACCGAAGTGAGTATAAATGCAGGAATTCATGTAAATATGTTATTAATTAAATATGGTGGATGTGGAAATGATATTTTGTGGTATTTCGTTGTGATATGATGGGGTCCACAACAGTCACGTGAATACCTTACAGAGTATCATATGAAAACAGTTGCAGAGCGTGTTCTAGATATTTTGCCCCCAAGAATATCAAGCCAGTGCGGAGTTCTGCTTATCCAAAGGTTACTCAAGTCTAGGTTTTCCATTTTTCATCATAATTTATACAGTTGATAACCAATCAGTGAAAAATCACCCTAACAGATTGACTATTTTCAGTTCTTGGCTGTGCATGATTGTTTCCTGACTTTTGAGTTACAAGTACTGTACATGTTTGTTGTTGATCAAAAACACGAACCGGGACAGTGGATATATTTTCATCATATTATATATATTTCCCATAAATTTGTTCCTATGCAGTGATAACAAAATTCGAGATAAATTTTTTTCCATACGATGATAGAAAAAGAGAAACTGTCAGTAGGCTAATCAGTCACGCTTATATCTGCCACAAGACACAATATGTATGTCGACCTTACACCACCAATGCAACAAGACAAAGCTTACCACAGTTCGGGCTTTAAAAGGTAAGCAATTTGTTCACATCGATTTTCAAACTTCACCGTATATAGTGATATAGTAACCTATAAATATATAGAGTAACTTATAACAGGAACTATACAGTAGTGCGATAGCTGATTTTAATAGTATGTCAGACAGAGAAAAGTTATGTTTCATTTTATCTAATGAATCAGTTATTAAGATCGGTGCCAGAATCCTTTGCATCATTTTACATCTTTTATACACCCGCTAAGTTTTACTATTATGTATTTTATATTACTAGTATTCTATATCTGAATGTGTTATCTTTACTGTCCGTTTTCATGGTCTCTCATAACTCTATTTGAGTGGCTGGTTTACATTGTCAATGAAATTTTATCATGTATTTTCAATCAATGTAAACTGGGTGAGACCCAAATAAATAAACAATACAATACAATAAATACCGTCGTACAGCTTTACTGTTAATACGCTAAGGCCAAAAAAAAAAATGTTTTGGTTTGCGTCCCAGTGATGCTCCGAAATCGGTGCTATGGCGCTGAGGTTTTTTTTTTTTTTTTTTTTGAGTACCGGTTCATGTATTATTTTTTTTGCATAAAGTGTGCTTGTACCATATTTTTTTTCTGGACCAGTAAAAATATATATTTATTCAAAGTCTATTGGACCTACGAGGCTGATTTAGGACACCCCGAAAAAAGAATTGGTCGTCATTTCAAGAAAATTGTTTATGACAGCAAAAAAATATTGTTTTTTATCTCGTCCTGCCGATTTAAATATCTCATTATTTCAAAATAATTATGTCGTTATTTCGAGATAATTAAGTCATCTCGTTAACTCGAGATAGTATCTCATTATTTCGAGATGATTATGTCGCTACATTGTCTAACATTGAGATAGTATAGTTATATAGGACTCCAAAAAATACTGTTTTTATCTCGTTATTTTGAAATAGTTACCTCGTTATCTCCAAATAACGAGATAATGATTTCGAAATAACGAAACACTATCTCGAAATAACGAGATAGCTCTCGAAATAACGAGATAACTATCTCGAAATAACGAGATAAAAAACATTTTTTTTTGGTTTCCTATATAATTATCTCAAAATACACGATGAAATAAATTTTTGCACGTCCTTAATCAGCCACAGTATGGCTCAAATAACGAGTGGAAAATAGTAATTGATAACAGAATTAATAAAAAATAGTCATGTAATAAAAAAGTCATAAAATAACTAAATAAAAACAAACGAAAAAAATGTTTACTGTGAAAACTTTGGCAGACTCTCACTACAACATATATCAACGATATAAACTTGTATTGTTTCTAAGCAAGAGTGTCTATATTGCCAAGCATGCAACTACCTATGTCTGTATGAAACAAGTTTCTCACGAAGCGGTTCACTGGGGGTGATGTTTTAATCAATGACAAGTGGACGGGGCTCGTATGGAAAGTTAGGTGTCATTACTTCCGCGGCAAGGGACTATGCTGGTGTCAGAATTTGAAAAATCATTTACCGGACGACTCTCCTTCTCGATCTCCTTGTTTTCAGCCAGTGTGGATATAACGACCAACAAATATCTTAAAAACGAATCTGTAAAGTACTAGTATTAGGTTGCTAATTGATTGGTTTGTAGCTTTCACAGTTAAACGCCTGATTGGTTCCTGCAAGATTGCAATCCTCGACAGTCACTAATACAACCACTTTGGGGACGCTCATCGACTTGCACAGATTTAAAATGTGGCCGCTGCTTGTAAAATACCATCATGGCAAAAAAAAAAAAAAATCTGACGCGGGAGGTTTGAGACGACGCGCGCGGGAACGCAAACCAAAACATTTTTTTTTTGGCCTAATGTGATCCATTACACACAATGATCGTATATGTCAGTATTAACTCATTATTGAATGTAATTATTAATGTTAGCTACTTTAATTCCATCAGGAGCGGAACCAGGAAATTGGGGTTAGGAGGGGCTGAAAGCAAGCCTATTGCGGCCGGGGGCCAAGGGCCCCAGAAGCTGGGGCCTTTTATGGTACCTTCTTGGCTTCTGTTGAAATCTTGAAGTCTTGGAACAGATTTCAACAGTTTTCCTGAAGGGAAACCAGACTTTTGAACCACTATGCTGGTTTTATCAAATGACGTATTGGACATCGCGTGATAAGCATGAATATATTTGAGGAAACATGGGATTTTTTGCTATATCGACCTTGAATGGACCCGGGGTAAAAATACCCGAAATTATGGGTGAATGGCCATGCCGAACCCATTTGCTTCCCCAGCTCCTGAGAAGATCGCTAACGAGATATGGTCTTGAAAACCGAGTCATCATTTCCCAGCAGTGTATTCTTTCAGATGAATACGCACTCGTCGCGAAATCTGGCATAAAAAATATATGAGGTGATGTTTCACAACAGTTTTCATTTAAATTGGCTGAGCGATTTACCGTAATGTGTCCTGTATAGGCCTATATCCAGATTGTTTTATTCCAGATAAAATAGATAAATCGTATAATCCCTTGGGTATGAGGTATAAAATACTATGACGAAGGCAAAAAACACGGGAAAACAACTATCATTTAACAGTATATATGTGTGTATCGAATAATTATCATGTTTGAAATGGATCGAATTACAGACATCACTGCTTTCGTAATATAAACACGTCCAAGGTTACACACACGTCCGATTATTAATTGCACATAACAATCCCTCATATTTTCCCCAAGTGTGCTTCCTTTTATGTTTGTTCAGGTGTGTTTGAATCATACAATTGATATCACAGTCATCCATGCAGAAACTTCCACAATGACATGGAGGTTCATTTCGTACTTTGTCCCACTGCTCTATAAAACACAAAGAGATCTCCCGAACAACATTTTTACATGGTCATTAGTTTATGCGTTAATGGGTTAGGTTTATTCAATTCCTATTGATGTGGAAAGTGATGTCCCAGAAACTACCTTGCTTTTTGCAACAAGGCCTGATCATCAGAATGTAATGTTTCTATACTCTGATTTGTATAACTCGTGTACACCGGTTTTTGTTCATATGTCTGCGATGCTAAATGGTTTCGTGTTATAAGATTCATCTGACACCTTTGGAGTGAAAATTCAATTCCGTACTAGATTAAGACTACTATTGAGACATGGCACTATCATTCAGCCAATCATCGAGCGTTCACCAGGCCATATAAAAGGAAACTGTTGTGGAACATCACCTCATGTATATTTTTATTTGCCAGGTTTCTGGACAAGTGAATTCTGATACTTTTCATATAGGTTTGGAATTCTACATGTAGCCAGCTAATGCGCTGTAAAAGCTCGAATCGATGTCATATGCAGACATGGACGGCTGACGATAAAGGCGGCACCTGGGCATAATAATCCACCATCATCCGTATGCAATGGGCGGCATCCAAATGCATGATTGTGACACGACTGTCACGATTTCTAGTCCCTTCAGCGAACTGGGTTCTCAAGTCGAAAATGTAATCAATATCATGGCAAATCATTAATTTGTATTACAACTCAAACATGCAAATCCGTGACTTCCCTTGGGTCAGTTATATTCCATCGCTCTCTGAGTGCTTCCAAATCCGCACAAAATAATGCTACCATCAAACTAAAGTGGGTTAGGCCCACTTAAATGTTTAATCTTTATGACATGTTCTCCAAACTAACCATATTAATCTTTTGATCATAAGTTATGATAGTAGATAACTATATGCTACTGTAATTACTTTTATAATAATCCAGTCAATGGCAATGAGAATTGTAGTTAGAAGACACCTACATTTCGAATTTAACTTTCAAATTTTACAAATATACCGGTACTGATTTGTTTCATAAAAGGAGGACTGTTCAAACATTTTCAAGGTTGTATATGTGTTTTTTATTTATTCAACCAAATATTGATTACTTTTTGAGAGTCTGATCATTTTGAGTATCCCAGTTTGCGACTCACTCGTCGTACGTTCCATTTGAATCACACACTTGATATCACAGCATTACATGTAGATACACACAATAGTTCATCCCGGGCTTCTTCGCACTGTTTCAGAAGCACTTATTTCTTTGGATCAATAAAGAATTGGGTGCATGTCATGCTACTATTCTATATTTTAGTGTGTAATTTTATGCCCCACTGTTTGGGGGCATAAAATGCTCAAGGTTTTTGTGAGCAAGTAACTCGTACCCACCGAGGCTTATATATGTGTTTCTGGATTAATAAATATCTCAGGAAATGCATGCACAATCTAAATTCAGCTCTTGTATAGCAAACTTATTCTGCTGTTGAAGTGAAAAATGTTAAGTGAGTCCATACTCCATAGTCTTCACGAGAATTTGCTACACTATTATTGACCAGGAGCCGGTTGCAATAAAAGTGGTAAGTGTGACTTAAAGTTTAGTGCAACTCGGGCCGTAAGTGTGACTTGAATAAGTCGCACTTACAAAATGCGTTGCAATAAACAAATTGAAGTCGCACTTTAGTAAGTCAGACTTATGTAAGTATGACTTGGTTTTTTACGTTATTTGAGTGTAAATTTCACTCAAGCCGCACTTAATAATGTTATTGCAACGCACTATGTTAAGTCCTACTTATAAAATGAAAACGTCACACTTAAACTAAATTTTATTGCAACGGGTTCAACGTACAAGTCCCACTTATTCGCAACAATAAAGTCGCACTTCAGGTTAAATCACACTTAAACGTTTTATTGCAACTGGCTCCTGATCTTCGAGGTAATATCAAGAATACTAAACAATTGTTTAGTATTCTTGGTAATATTTACAACCAGTTTATATTGGTAGAGCTGATAACTAGGCCTATATCAGCAGTCTGATTTAATTGCTTTCAGCCTTTCAAACTACTAGTAATTTCCAGCTATAAAAAAACAGTAAATTCAAAAGCCTAGAATGTACTTCATTCAGATTTCTTTGGTAGATCTAATTGCGTAGCTGAATTGAATCGCAATCATGATTGTAAATTAATATGGTAGTACTATTTTTCTATCGCCAGTCGCCCGGATTAGGCCAGAGAGTGTTCTACACTTTCTGATTAGGCGTCAAACTGTTCTTCCATTTCCAAACAAACGCTTGTCCATCGTGGTTGAGCGCGACACCTGTTGAATAGCAGAGGAACTATGCCTAACGCTGTGGCGCGTCAAAGTTTGGCAGGATGCGTTTGCACGTGTTTGCATGCATTTTGAAGCGAAATAAATGTTATTGAACGTATGAAGGTCATTAACATAGGTCTGAAAGCAATCAATCACTAGATTATAGAAGTAAGAATGTAGAGAATCGACCTGTTCGTTAGTCGCCTCCCCTACTCCCCCCCCCCCCCCTCCCCCCCCCTCCGCCACTGGCCCTGACTGGGTGAGTAAGGTGCGGTATTTGACTTTCACCATGGTGATCTAACCCCCCTCATTGGCTAGAGAGGCCCCTAGCACCAACTCAAATATACTATAGCTCACTAATGTGCTCGTACCGCACCTTAAACGACTGGGTCGGGCCAGTGCAGTGCCGCGATGACTATACTCAGATTTTTAGGTTACCTATTGCCATGGCGTTGCGTTCGTCGTCGTCGTTGGCCGTCAACATTAGTATTTTTAAAATTTACGATCTAATCTTCCCGAAATTTTGTATAAAAATGCCTAAAAATATTTCGAGAGTGAGGTATTTTTTATTTTTGCATTTTTAGCTTACCGGCCCTTTTGGCCGATTTAAGCTATTGTCGTGGTTTTTCGTCCGTCCGTCGTCCGTTCGGGTTTGTAACTTTTTTTCGACATGATAAATTTCCCCATAAATTTGTCAGATTATACTTTGGGCTAATATCTGAAGACGTTTTTTTAATTTTTTGATTGAATCGTTTTTGCCGATTTGGCGGCCATTTTTGACAAAAAATTGTCAATTTTGGACTTTGGTGGCCATTTTCTCAAAAACTGTCTGATCAGTTTTGAGATTTTCGTTTCAAAACATTCCTCTCATGTACCTCTATGACATGTTTCGTTGCCCTTGAATCGCTGGTCCGCATGTGGCGGCCATTTTGATTCTTTGACGGGTCGGAAAAAAAAATTTGTATCTCCCAAATCGAGTCACTATTTGTTTTGAGCCATTTCCAGCAAAAAAAAAAAAAAATTTTTTTTTTGGCCATTGAAATTTTTTTTGGGACTTTCACCCAATTTTTCCTTCATAATGGGAGCTGTGCGGAGTGAACTCATAGAACACTTCAAGATAGAGCCTAAGTATTGGCACATTCAAATGGGAAATCATATATTGCGGTTTGAGTGGTGACCTTGAATTTGACCTTCAATGACCTTGAAAGGTCAAAACGACCTTTTTTGGCGAAAAAACGATGAATTTTGTCTTTGGTGGCCATTTTCTAGAAATTTATTCAGACAGTTTTCCACAAAGTTAAAGTTATCAGATTTGATATAGCGCTCTTTTCAGCCGAACTAAATCCGCTTTCAAAGGCGCTTTACACTTTAACCCCAGTCTGAGTGATTGTACTTGGAGCAGCCACACTCAAAGCGCTCTATACAGCACCCATTATCAACCGGTACCCATTTAATCCTGGGTGGAGATAGACACGTTAGTGGTTAATGCCTTGCCTAAGGACACTAGTGAAATAACACAGCAGTCCAGCTCGAGACTCGAACCCATGATCTTTGGATTACGAGTCCGACGCCTTATCCACTGCGCCACTCACTCGACTCAAAAAATCATATATAAAATCATATATAAAACTCTCCTTGAGTACCTTTGTGATGTGTATAAGTTTTGTTGCCTTTGAATCGACGGTCTGTGAAAATATGTCATCAACGAAAAAAATCTTTCAAGATGTAACTTGATTTCGTGTTATATAGTCCATACAGAAATTTTTTTTTTTAGCAACATTTACGAACATGTTTTAACAATAGATTTTAACATCAGTGTAACAATTATATGTTGGAAAATCAGTATTCTATGCAATTCTCATGATTGCCGGTGAGCTACAGCACCCTTGGTGCTATGTTTTCTGAAATGGCGGCCATTTTATTCGAAAAATGGCCAATTTTGAACTTTGGCAGCCATTTTTTCAAAAACTGTCTGATCAGTTTTGAGATTTTTGTTTCAAAAGATTCCCCTTATGTACCTTTATGATGTGTATAAGTTTTGTTGCCCTAGAATCGCCGTGTCTCCGTGTGGGGAAATTTTGGATTTTCGACGAGTCGGCGAAAAAAAATTTTTTCGGCCCAAATCGCATTACTATCCATTTTGAGCCATTTCTAGGCAAAAAAAAATTTTCACCCTTTGAAAAAAATTTTCAGCACTTTTTTCCTTCATAATGGGAGCTGTCAGGACTGTACTCATAGAACGCTTTAACATGTTGAAGATAGAGCTTAGAAATTGGCACTTTCAAATGGGAAGTCATTTATGGCGACTTGTGTGGTGACCATGAATTTGACCTTGGATGACCTTGAAAGGTCAAAACAGCCAACAGCCATTTTTGAGTCGAAAAATGCTCAAATTTGCACCTGGTCTGTATTTTCTCGAAAACTGTTTGATCAGTTTTGAGATTTTTGTTTAAAAAGATTCCCCTTATATACCTCTGTGACGTGTATAAGCTTTGATCTCCGTGTGGCGGCCATTTCAATTTTTTCAAAGGGTCCAATGGCACTTTCCGATGTTAAATTCTCCTAAGCTTTATGATGGGGGCACATTTCACAGATTAGAGATTAGGAATCAATTGTAGACATATAGAAAATGATGCTGAATATTCTCATGACCTTCAGTTTGACCTTTGACCTAATTTTCAAGGTCACAAGACAAAATGACTATATATCTCGCTTATTATCGATTTTACCGCTTAGGAATCAATCATGCACATATAGGAAATGATATACAGATTATTAAGGCATTTCGGCAGAAATGCCTTTATGGTTTTAGCAGAATTTTTTTTTTTTTTTTTTTTTTTTTGCCACTTTTGGTTTCCGGACGATAACTTTAGATTGCCTTGACGGATCCTCGTCAAATTTTCACCACAAGTCAGAAATGATATGTGGAAGAACCCTATTCTTTTTGAGCCGGATCCGAGGTCCGTGAGGTCCGTGAGGATGAAATCAAGGCTAATTTTGAGACTTGGTTTCCGGACGATAACTGGAAAAATATTTACGCAATAGTTGCAGAACTCTGCATGGAGGTTCATATGCCACCAGGGAAGAACCCTATTGATCTTGGGATCGATATGTCAAACGACCTTTGACCTAGAGGTCGAAATAATTTTTTGCTGATTCATCCTTGAGGCTTCCTGCATATCTCAGAAACCGTGCATCGTAGAGCGAAACGGACGTTATTTTCGGACTCGTCGCCCTAGACAAACATCTCTAGGGTGTATTATTTTTTTTGATCCGGCTCCGAGGTCCGTGAGGTCCTTGAGGATGAAATCGAGGCTGATCTTGAAACTTGGTTTCCGGACGATAACTCGAAAAATATTCAGGCAATAGTTGCAGAATTTTGCACGGGGTTTATATATCAACAGGGAAGAACCCTATTGATTTTGGGATTGATACGTCAAACGACCTTTGACCTAGAGGTCGAAATAATTTTTTGCTGAGTCATCCTTGAGGCATCCTGCATATCTTGGAAACGGTGCGTCGTAGAGCGAAACGGACATTATTTTCGGACTCGTCGCCCTAGACAAACATGTCTAAGGGGTATTATGGATGAACTTTGACCTTGACCCCAAATTTTTTTGCCGAGTCGGCATTTTTCGTTTTCGTCGATATCTCGGAAACAGTCCGTCGTAGAGCGAAACGGACGTTATTTTCGGACTCGTCGCCCTAGACTAACATATATCTAAGGGGTATTATTGATGAACTTTGACCTTGACCCGAAATTTTTTTGCCGAGTCGGCATTTTTCATTTTCGTCGATATCTCGGAAACGGTGCTTCGTAGAGCGAAACGGACGTTATTTTCGGACTCGTCGCCCTAGACTAACATATATCTAAGGGGTATTATTGATGAACTTTGACCTTGACCCGAAATTTTTTTGCCGAGTCGGCATTTTTTTATTTTCGTCGATATCTGGGAAACGGTGCGTCGTAGAGCGAAACGGACGTTATTTTCGGACTCGTCGCCCTAGACAAACGTGTCTAAGGGGTATTATTGATGAACTTTGACCTTGACCCGAAATTTTTTTGCCGAGTCGGCATTTTTCGTTTTCGTCGATATCTCGGAAATGGTGCTTCGTAGAGCGAAACGGACGTTATTTTCGGACTCGTCGCCCTAGACAAACATGTCTAAGGGGTATTATGGATGAACTTTGACCTTGACCCGAAATTTTTTTGCCGAGTCGGCATTTTTAGTTTTCGTCTATATCTCTGAAACGGTGCTTCGTAGAGCGAAACGGACGTCATTTTCGGACTCGTCGCCCTAGACAAACATGTCTAATGGGTATTATGGATGAACTTTGACCTTGACCCGAAATTTTTTTGCCGAGTCGGCATTTTTCGTTTTCGTCGATATCTCGGAAACGGTGCTTCGTAGAGCGAAATGGACGTTATTTTCGGACTCGTCGCCCTAGACAAACATGTCTAAGGATAATTATGGATGAACTTTGACCTTGACCCCAAATTTTTTTGCCGAGTCGGCATTTTTCGTTTTCGTCGATATCTTGGAAACGGTGCGTCGTAGAGCGAAACGGACGTTATTTTCGGACATGTTTGTCTAGGCGCCCTAGACAAACATGTCTAAGGGTAATTATGGATAAACTTTGACCTTGACCCCAAATTTTTTTGCCGAGTCGGCATTTTTCGTTTTCGTCGATATCTCGGAAACTGTGCGTCGTAGAGCGAAACGGACATTATTTTCGGACTCGTCGCCCTAGACAAACATGTCTAATGG
Source organism: Terebella lapidaria (assembly GCA_949152475.1). Classification (NCBI taxonomy): domain Eukaryota; kingdom Metazoa; phylum Annelida; class Polychaeta; order Terebellida; family Terebellidae; genus Terebella; species Terebella lapidaria. Next base: position 37,587,827 of record OX424566.1, read on the forward strand.
GTATTATGGATGAACTTTGACCTTGACCCCAAATTTTTTTTGCCGAGTCGGCATTTTTCGTTTTCGTCGATATCTCGGAAATTGTCGTAGAGCGAAACGGACGTTATTTTTGGACTCGTCGCCCTAGACAAACATGTCTAAGGGTATTATGGATGAACTTTGACCTTGACCCGAAATTGTTTTGCCGTGTCGGCATTTTTCGTTTTCGTCGATATCTCGGGAACGGTGTGTCTTAGAGCGAAACGGACGTTATTTTCGGACTCGTCGCCCTAGACAAACATGTCTAAGGGGTATTATGGATGAACTTTGACCCGAAATTTTTTTGCCGAGTCGGCATTTCTCGTTTTCGTCGATATCTCGGGAACGGTGTGTCGTAGAGCGAAACGGACATTATTTTCGGACTCGTCACTCTAGACAACATTTTTCTTATATGTATTATGGATGAACTTTGACCTTGACTAAAAATTTTTTTGCTGAGTTGGCATTTTTCGTTTTCGTCAATATCTCGGAAACAGTGAGTTGTAGAGCGAAACGGACTTTTTTTTCGGACTCGTCGCCCTAGACAAACATGTATAAGGGGTATTATTTTAACGGTAATTTTTTTTGCGGAGTCGACATTTTTCATTTTCGTCGATATCTAGTATACATGGTATATATTATAAATTAATCATCACACCGAAATGCCTCCAAGGCATCTTTAGGCCTTGACGTCTAGTTCTCATGACCTTGAATTTGACCTTTGACCTAATTTCCAAACTCATGATACTGTCTAACAATGTTTGCATAACGAAATTTAAATGAATCTTTCATATTATCAGATTAAAGGCCTGTGTTGGTCTCCAACGTCAAGAAGGGTCAGACCCCATATGCAAAACATAGCAGTAGATATATTAGAATTGTCAAACAAAACAATTGAAATTACAAGAAAACTAACTGATATGCAATCTCAAGAAAGAGCACCTGTCATAGAATCAATGATAATGATGAGTGATTTAGTTAGCATCGTAAGAATAATGTAGTTTGTCAACAATGCAATGCTATCCGATCACTGATACCATTTCCCTGGAATAATATGAGGTATAATACTAGGTTGTATATTAAAGTTATGCACTGGTCAGCGAGTAATTCTCTTTCATTTTCTCTTTCTATATTCGCAGAATGAGCATGATCACTACTTGTATTCCCAGTCCTCGTCTCAATCCCGTGGTCAAGCTGGAAAAACTGCCAATAGTCGTGTATCCTGTGAACAATAGGGGGCGTGTACAGTCTCGCAAGCACCGAAAACGTGAGCAAGTAACGCCTCGATCTCAATATTGTCTTGATCACAGCACCAGGATGTCATGGTCATTTTCATCGAGAAACATTGTAGAATTTATAATTATCCAGCCATTTATTTGAAATAAGTCTGATTGTTCTTTCAAGGATTGACTGTGGGTAACAAACCAAACACTGTAATGAGCCGCTCTGCCATTCATTTGTACATTTAATGTAAACATAAAGGTAACAAAATCAGCAAGACTACCCAACCCTTCTTCCTGAAACTTCGTTAACAGAAATACGTATAGCCATGGATGATGAACCGAGACGTGGTTCTATAGAAAGTATCACAGCGATTGTACAAATTGATGATTATAGATATCACTTTTACACGCGTCAGCAAACAACGCGTTGTATCTTCAGCGTTACAAACAAGCTGTTGTTGGTATGTAGGTTTTGTTGTGTGACCATCCAATATCAGATGCATATACAACTTGAATTTCTGCGAGAGGAATACAATTGGCGGATTCGGTGCACCCGAGTGCAACTCACCAGTGAGCTTCACTAGCATTACTAGCATGTCCGCAGTAAAAAATAATCCTGCCGTTCAGCAATTTTTGAGTGTACCATGTCTTTTGAGAAATAAGTCACAAAATGACATTTGAAAGTGACAACTATCAGACAATTAATCATATTTAGTCAAGAATCAAGTCTCGGTTGATGATCCTTGATGGCTATAGGTCGCCACAGTAAATTCTGGTGCCAAATGGATGTTTGCAAGTTCATGATTTTGTTACCTTTGTTTATATTTACATTATAAATGAATGGAGAACTGGCGCGTTCCAGATTCGGGATTTTACATGCAGTTCGTCCTTAATTTCATGTCAGATAGACACAGAGGATTCGATGTCTTCTAAACGCTGGTACGCTGGTACACTAGTATGCTGGCACACTGGTACGCTGGTACGAAAATAATTCTATCCAAATTATAAAAAAAATCTCAGTGTTTGTATTTTCCGTATGTGAAAAAACACTGTGTCACCATCGTATTCAGAACTATTTCTTACCGACAATATAACAAATTCATAGAATACGGCTGTCGGACAAATCCTTTTCAATTCACGTCCATTGCCTGTATTTGGCACTGCATTTATCAAAGAGGGGGGAGGAGTGCAAAACAAACCCTTTGCTATCGTGGGTATGAGGTCCCCTAGCTGAAGCCAGAAACCTTATTACATGTATGTTCTAAGGTAGCTTCTTGGCCTCGCCTATGTATAATCTCGACATAAATACCCACTGATGCTCCTGCTCTGTAAAGTAAACCAGTATGATCACCATGTTCTCAAATACATTTTGATATTTTTTTCGGCGTGGGGTGGGGCGGCTCGGATTCACGTGACCTCTATGGGTCATTAGTCATTTTTTTAGTGCGTAGTTGTAATCAGTATAAGCATGGTAGTGAAAATGGAAATGTACTGTACCTGCCCATTTGTATAGATAGTAAAAAAAAATCTTGTGTTAATAGAACAATTAATAATAGTTAATAAACAATTATCTTTCTAATAATATCAATTTGACCAAATAAATTGATCACAACTCGTTTGATTACACAATTATGTTAGTTACCACACGACATCTTGATGCATGTGTGTTTGTCCCTATGCTCCAATGTCATATTTGCGCCAATGAATTTCGCCCCCTTAATAATGTGGTTTGGTTCAAAATTGTGTTTTTATTTCTCGGAAATGTTGATAATTGGCGAGAAAACAAAGAATGTTTGAATATTCACATTCTATTTTGAAACAAATGTGAACGAAAACAAAAATAAGGAAATAATATCCCATAAGAGTCACAGATAGTTCATTTAAATATATCACATTGACTCAATAAAATATGGGTGCAATCAAATAGAAACATTTAAATATCAGGTCAAAATTTTGTCTCAAACACCCACACACAAACATGCATGCCAACCTTGTTTTAAAACATTTTGTAACAATTTCGTACACAAATCGAGTGAGCACAAACTGACCAGGCATTCCTCTCGGATTGGAGAGGAATAGCTCTATAGGTGGAACGACAAGCGACCAGGCAAAATGTTTGGACACGTAAATATTTGGAACGGACGCACAAAGAAAAAATATGGAAATATTGGTCTGTACTGTACCAGTGTACCAGCGTACCAGTGTACCAGCATACCAGTGTACCAGCGTACCAGTGTACCAGCGTTTAGAAGACATCGCAGAGGATTGTTATATTGGTGAAATATCGCAATACACCTTCACAATGCAGTATGACATACCAGTGGGTTTTAATAGGATTGAAAAAGAGTCAACAATTAGAGTACGAGTCAAACTCCTGTCTTAATAATTTGAGCTCCAATGTATACTCCCCTAACCAGGTGGACCAAGCAGGCACTTGAAGGCTACCAGAGCAAAGAGGAAACATATCCCTGAAGTTCCTCGAGGTAAATTCTTGAACATGATCAAGATACCTATATGAGCAAAATGTACAGAATATATATGTGCAGTATGAACGTTCATTGCATTTTTTCACAAAATTGTTGTTGTGAAGTTGAAGTGGTCTTCTCGTAGGAGAACAATATAGCCTCTAGTTTTATCATTTGTTTATTTAGTTCATAACATTTTATTGTCAACGTGTTTGAACTTTTGTCCAACCCCACAAAGATTTGTGCACCGTGACCGCCAGAAGAAATGCTGCGCTGTACCACTGCCCGGTGTGCGATATTCTGTTTCCGACAGTGACGCGGGTAGAGTGTCATTATCTCTCTACTCATGGCCAATCAACAACAGCGCCACTCCTTGGTAATGGTAACACTGCGTCAATAACACCGCATAGCAACCGTGGTGAAACAAGCTTGTCAACAGGTTCACCAAGTTACCATGATGACACAGGGTCACCAGCAGGACCATCCAGTTCCCATGACAATGCAGCATCCTCAGCAGCATCTCCGGGTTGCCATAGTGTCACTGAGTCAACATCCTCCTCACCATCCAGATATACTCAAATCATCGAGCGGATTCTGTCCTCTCAACAGTGCGGAGATTTCACGACAGAGTTCCTATTGGCCGAAAGAGGGCGAGAAACTCAGCACTTGAAGAAGCATGATTCTCGCTGCCACGCGAAGAGGGAGATGGAGGACGAGTGCCCATCAGCCACAGAGGTGGGGAGATCACGTCAGGACTCGATTGGGACTCGAATCCTCACTCCACCGCCCAGTCAGGATATTGGTCTCGGTGCAAGTTCTTCATGCAAAGTTGTACTGGATAGACTTAGTCAAAGTGACTTTAACAAGAGCCTGAATAGCTGCGAGGTACAAAAGAAAGGTGCATATTCAAGCAAAACTTTGGAAGAAGACTGCACATGTACAGCTTTCCTGAATGATGACTCCTTGCTTGAAAATCAGCCATGCTACCGTACTCCTCCATATAGCTCTCCACACTCGGAGATCAAGATCAAGGAAGCAAAGTGTCATGGATGCCATCGCACTTTCTCGAGCGTGATGGATCTCGTTGGCCACATGGAGACTACGCATGAAAGTCTTGTCATCAATATTGCGTGTCCCCGCGACTCATGTAAATTTTCTTCTAGATCGATGAACTGTCTGCTGCATCACATACAGAGGGAACATGGAGATGTCTTCCAGGAACAGACAAAGGTCACCTGCAAAATCTTCTGCTCAAAGGTCACTGGCAGCAACCAGAAACAAGCTGTGCAGGTGTCGATATCAACGCCTGACCTACGAGGTGTTGTCGTGGTAACTCCGTCCAAAAAACACAATATTTTGCAGTTTGAATGTCCACGTTTTTGTACATATAAGTCTCAATCAGTGGACGATGTGCTGTTTCACGTGCGCACGCACTGGCATCAGCTCAGCACAGAACAGCAAAATAACTACTCCGTCCCACTTGGCATCCCATACCAAGTAATCGACCAGCGAGACCTTGATCATCGGCACAGGAAGAAGTACATGTGCCCTGACTGTGATACAACTTTCAAAGGGCAAGACGCCAAGCAGCAGTTCCACGCTCACCAACTGCAAGACCACCGACTGACCGCGCTCACGTACAAGTGTCCGTTCGTGACGTGTCGCTACTTGAGTGTCGTCCGAGATGACATGCTAAAACACCTACAATACCACATGGTCCACTCAAGTCTCGGGGGCCACGGGAAACAGATCAACATCAACGACATTGTACGCCGCACCATTCCAGTTTCACCACTGGACGTCAAGAGGCACATGGTCCTTGCCTTTAGGTGCCCGCTGGCCTTCTGTATGTACACCACTAACAGCGTCAAAGCGATGAGAGAACACATCAAAACGCATGAAGGATTTCTCACAGCCCAGGAGATCACACATTACCAGACTGCTCAGCTCCCAGAGGTCATCATACCGTGCAGTCGAATATCCTCGCTGAATTCAGCAGGCGATGAGTGCAAGAAATGTGTATGTCCGTACAGCTGGTGTTTGTTTTCCTGCGAGGACACCAGTGGGATGTTGGTACATCTGGCTGTGTACCACACAGAGAAAGAGTAGACTCAGTCAGTCTTTGCTGAGTCCATCTTGTCATCATGTTTCTGTGAAATTGTTCAATGACAAATATGGCACAATTTATGTTAGTGGGTTTTTTTTATAGTAAGAACACTAAATTTGTGGCGTTGATTTGTGAATATTCTGGGGATTTTGTTGAAACTTGTAACGTGAGACAAGTCGATGTAGTCACACATTGTACATGTTTGCAGTACACAAGGTACAGATAAGTGATTTTTTTTGCAGTTTGTGAAGTGTGGTCATTTTGTGTAATTTCCACAATTTTCTGTCATGAAAATTGTGTACAAAAATGTGGATATTTGTTATGGATATAATCATTATTGTTATATTATTGTATCCCCCGAACGAAGTTCGGCGGATACTATGGATTTGGCTTCGTCGTCCGCGTCCGCAGAGATTTTCTTGTGAACGCGCTACAGGCCGCAATTCTCACCCGATCACCATTATTTTTTGCAGGCACATATATAATGGTAAGATCCCGACACCAATCGATTTTGGTTGCCGTGGCAACTGAATTCGTCGTTTGGGGACACATTTTGCATTGAAAACAGCCTGTTTGAGACACATGGCTTGTGAACGCGCTACAGGCCGCAATTCTCACCCGATCACCATTATTTTTTGCAGGCACATATATTATGGTAAGATCCCGACACCAATCGATTTTGGTTGCCGTGGCAACTGAATTTGTCGTTTGGGGACACATTTTGCATTGAAAACAGCCTGTTTGAGACACATGGCTTGTGAACGCTCTACAGATGGCAATTTTTGACAAATCTCGATAATATTTGGAAGTATTGTTGGGAAGGGCTGTCACACGAAACCAATCGTTTTTTAGAATGATCATATAAATACTAATATATTAACAGCCTAACTTATTACAGAATTTTGAAATATCCATTTTGACATGTACGATCATTCCAATAGCCTGTACAATGGAAGGTAATGACACTGGTTTCTTGTTCAGAATGGAGAACTGAAGTTTTCAGTGAAAACAGGACCATATTACTGAATAAGTTAACATTAGTTTTACTAGTTAAGTCTATTATTGTCCACAATAAAAATAGTTAAGACGAGAAACGTTTATTATTAAGCTCAACAAGGTAAAGGTTTTGTCCAGTACAGATTTTATGGGTGTAACTGAATAAGTTAACATTATTTTTACTAGTTAAGTCTAATATTGACCACAATAAAAATAGTTAAGACAAGAAATATTTATTATTAACCTCAACAAGGTAAATGTTTTGTCCAGTACAAATTTCATTGGTGTAACCAAATAAGTTAACATTATTTTCACTAGTTAAGTCTATTATTGACCACAATAAAAATAGTTAAGTCTATTATTGACCACAATAAAAATAGTTAAGATGAGAAATATTTATTATTAAGCTCAACAAGGTGAAAGTATGTCCAGTACAGATTTCATGGGTGTACTGAATAAGTTAACATTATTTTTACTAGTTTAGTGTATTATTGACCACAATAAAAATAGTTAAGACAAGAAATATTTATTATTGGGCTCAACAAGGTAAAGATTCTGTCCAGTAGACATTTTATGTCTGTAACCAAATAAGTTAACATTTTTTTGGCTAGTTAAGTCTATTATTGACCTCAATAAAAATAGTTAAGATGAGAAACAATTATTATTGAGCTCAACAAGGTTAAGGTTTTGTCCGGTAGAAATTTCTGGGTGTAACCGAATAAGTTAACTTTATTTTTACATGTTAAGTCTATTATTGACCACAATGAAAATAGTTAAGACAAGAAGTATTTATTATTGGGCTCAACAAGGTGCAGGCTTTGTCCAGTAGAGATTTTATGGCTGTGACCAAATAAGTTAACATTATTTTTTTGCTAGTTAAGGTTGTTCGATACACCGAACGCGTCATCAATGTGGCCCGTCTATGGTTGACCAAACGTGTCATAAACAGCGAATGTAACGGCGGGGTGAAATAGGGATCGGCGGGGTATGAATGTTGCCGTGCAATGGGAGTACTGGAAAATCCGGCGGTCTGTAATCAGTACGGCGGAGTCTCGACTTGAACACACAAAGTACTGGAAGCATCACAGCATATGTCTAGTATCTTTCAGTGGGCCAGCCTCGATTAAGAAGATAATACTACTAGAACATCCATTCGTTACATAGTTTTAATATGTATATGAGTAAACGTTTGCACAACAAAACTAGTAGACCTAACAATTTCCAAATCTTCTGATTAACATAATCAAACAGATCGTAAAATTATTCAAAACACTGTTAAATAAATTGACAACACTTCTGTGGATCATGGCTTAATTTTCAATACAACTCAAGCTTAGCGATAATAATATTTTGAAAGACTATTCATGGTATTGCAGATCTCGTAGGGCTAATAAGCATGAATGTACTAGTATGGCATAACACATGGAATTTGTTGCTACTTGACTTGAGTGGACCAAGGACAAAAGATACAACGAATGCAAGAGCAAATTTGAGGGGTGGGGGGGGGGGGGGGAGTTGCTGGCGCAAGTGGCGCTCATTACTTTGTATATGATATCTGTGTAAGACCAATAAAACAAGTGTGAGGGTTTCTTCCGTTTCTTACCACATCCTCCCATCCGCCGAATCCTGCATTTTGTGCCCCTGTGGAGTGTTTTCTTCACAATTCCAATCTCTTAGAACTTCAAAGTTCACCACAAAATATCCAGAGGTCGTCACACACTCTTTTATAATAGTTTGTCCTATGCGCCCCTAAGTTTGTCCAAACACGCATATGCATTTCCAGTTTCACTAAGCAACATTCCATTGACATACATCAATTCCTCTATAGCCTGTCCATTATATAGCCTGAATATACCAAATGTTCACTCTTTAAGAGGAATACATCATAAGAAGAGCTCAGCTTCATTGGGCCGCAACATTTACAGCCCACCAGGCTCGATTTCGCGGGGCTCCGTTTTCGTTACAGTTGTCATTTTTGACACGTTTCGTCTACCATACGCGTTCCGCTATGTAAGCCGAATGGGGCTAACTTTTTTGTTTCCGCAGCTTATCTGCCCAGAAATTTACACTATGTTAGGCGATTTTCTGCCAAAATTCATCGAGATGCATGAAATAGACCCATAGACGAAATAATCTCCAAAATTCACCGCGCACAGATCAGCGCTACCCTCTCAGTCAAATCCGTTATCAGCCATTTATATATAATAAGCTATATCCTCACGTTGTCCGTATGTATAGGCCTACAAGTTATCGCAAAATCCTGTGCCAAATGTGGCGGTCATCTTGCTCAAGCTAATTGGGTGAAATTTATTCCTAAAGTTCTACTGACTTGTCAAATTTGATGGGGATATTTCAACTATTAGGCCTACTGAGTTGGCGACCGGAGATAATCTCATCTGAGCCAATTGACCAGTCAACATCTAGTGGTTCATTCTAGCAGCCATACCGTTCATGCTAATGATCACATCTACCATGCCAGCCTTTTATACATTTCTGAGTCAAGTCAGAACATACAATATATGAAATATATGATTTTTTTTTCAATTCATACTCACAAAAACTTGAATAATTTGACATAGTATGCACTCCAAATTCATGAAATTATTGATTTTTTGTTTCCATAAAATGACACTTTTCATGTTTAAACGCTTATATCGCGAAAAGTAACCTGGATAGGTATATTTTTTACATTATTTTTACAAACCCAAAATATCATTGAAGAAATATGTGTAAAAAAATTAGAAAAAAATACTGTATTACTGACCGAGCAGTGATACTCAACGTTGTATGGATTATCAGAAGTTACTCTTTTTCTGTAAAATTTCAGTGCTGAAATATATACACATGTTCTTACTCTTGCCACGAAACATATCAAACTCAGTGCTAGCGAATTTTGTTTCATCAGTTTAATGAACCGTTGCATATACAACAGTTCTGTACTGAAAAATCCTATAAATATATACATGATATAGTTTTAGGCAAAAATATGCAGTTAGATTGCATGTCATGATGTAATGGATTGTGGCTATTGCTGAGGTACTTTCAAGACTGATAGGAGGTCAACAAAATGCATCATAGCAAAAAATATCATACGGTGACCTACTATTTTTTTCTGCTTTTTGTAACCATCACATATCTAGCTATCAAGAAATATAACTTTTTAACGAACAACCTTAAGTCTATTATTTATCACAATAGCTTTTTAAGAAAACATTGATCAACTTTTACTTTGAATTTCAACCTGAGACCATGTTTGGCACAAATTATCAGTTAAAATATAACTTATGGTGAAAAATTCGATCTGGCTCCAATTTCGTCATCTTGAAATGCAGTTTTGGTCAACTTTTACTTTGAATTTCAACTTGAAAGCATGTTTGGCACATATTATAAGTCGAAATATAACTTATGGTGAAAAGTTCGATCTGGCTCCATTTTCGTCATCTTGAAATGCAGTTTTGGTCAATTTTTAGTTTGAATTTCAACTTGAAACCAAGTTTGGCACATATTATGAGTTGAAATATAACTTATGATGAAAAGTTCGATCTGGCTCCAATTTCTTCATCTTGAAATGCAGTTTTGGTAAACTTTTAGCTTGAATTTCAACTTGAAACCAAGCTTGGCACTTATTATGAGTTAAAATATAACTTATGACGAAAAGTTCTATCTGGCTCCAATTTCGTCGTCTTGAAATGCAGTTTTGATTAACTTTTACTTTGAATTTCAACTTGGAACCATGTTTGGCACATGCATGTATTATGAGTCGAAATATAACTTATGGTGAGAAGTTCAATCTGGCTCCAATTTCGTCATCTTGAAATGCATTTTTGGTCAAATTTTACTTTGAATTTCAACTTGGAACCAAGTTTGTAAAATATTCTGAGTTGAAATATAAATAGGTGAAAAGATTGATCTATCTGTATTTTCATTATTTTATCAAACATGTCGAATGGAAATTCATATAAAGAGATTTCAGTGGTGATTTTGAATTCGACCTTCAATAACCTCGGAAAATCAGTGCAGCAATTTTGGTGGGGAAAAGAAAACAGTTGTGACTTGAGATTTAACATTTCTCTGGTAATCTTTTTTAGCCCTTGCTCTAGTTTTTCACACTTGACAGTGATATATTTTTGGCAACAAAGATAATAGGGCTACGGGGGATACACCCAAGCGGTCGTAGGCGACCGGAAGCGTCTAGTTAAATACTGTGAAAATGTACTTTGAGAATTTTATTTTATTGTCCATGAACAGATGAAGAAGGACGTTTTCTCATGTTTTTGCAGATATATTGTACATATATGTGATCCACACTCAAAATGTGCAAACAGTTTTGACATGTTACGTATGTCCTTGTCATCATGGATAATTCACGACACAAAACTATAACATTTATTTAAGGCATTTCGGCAGAAATGCCTTTATGGTTTTAGCAGAATTTTTTTTTTTTTTTTTTTTTTTTTTTTTTTTTCTTATTTTTCTTCTTCCGCCACTTTTGGTTTCCGGACGATAACTTTAGATTGCCTTGACGGATCCTTGTCAAATTTTCACCGCAAGTCAGAAATGATATGAGGAAGAACCCTATTCTTTTTGAGCCGGATCGGAGGTCCGTGAGGTCCGTGAGGATGAAATCAAGGCTAATTTTAAGACTTGGTTTCCGGACGATAACTGGAAAAATATTTATGCAATAGTTGCAGAACTCTGCATGGAGGTTCATATGCCACCAGGGAAGAACCCTATTGATTTTGGGATCGATCCGTCAAACGACCTTTGACCTAGAGGTCAAAATAATTTTTTGCTGATTCATCCTTGAGGCTTCCTGCATATCTCGGAAACCGTGCGTCGTAGAGCGAAACGGACGTTATTTTCGGACTCGTCGCCCTAGACAAACATCTCTAGGGTGTACTTTTTTTTTTGATCCGGCTCCGAGGTCCGTGAGGTCCGTGAGGATGAAATCGAGGAACTTGGTTTCCGGACGATAACTCAAAAAATATTCAGGCAATAGTTGCAGAATTTTGCACGGAGGTTTATATATCACCAGGGAAGAACCCTATTGATTTTGGGATCGATACCTCAAGCGACCTTTGACCTAGAGGTCGAAATAATTTTTTGCTGAGTCATCCTTGATTCATCCTGCATATCTCGGAAACGGTGCGTCGTAGAGCGAAACGGACGTTATTTTCGGACTCGTCGCCCTAGACAAACATGTCTAAGGGGTATTATGGATGAACTTTGACCTTGACCCGAAATTTTTTTGCCGAGTCGGCATTTTTCGTTTTCGTCGATATCTCAGAAACGGTGCGTCGTAGAGCGAAACGGACGTTATTTTCGGACTTGTCGCACTAGACAAACATGTCTAAGGGGTATTATGGATGAACTTTGACCTTGACCCGAAATTTTTTTGCCGAGTCGGCATTTTTCGTTTTCGTCGATATCTCGGAAACGGTGCGTCGTAGAGCGAAACGGACGTTATTTTCGGACTCGTCGCATTAGACAAACATGTCTAAGGGGTATTATGGATGAACTTTGACCTTGACCCGAAATTTTTTTGCCGAGTCGGCATTTTTCGTTTTCGTCGATATCTCGGAAACGGTGCGTCGTAGAGCGAAACGGACGTTATTTTCGGACTCGTCGCACTAGACAAACATGTCTACGGGGAATTATTGATGAACTTTGACCTTGACCCGAAATTTTTTTGCCGAGTCGGCATTTTTCGTTTTCGTCGATATCTCGGAAACGGTGCGTCGTAGAGCGAAACGGACGTTATTTTCGGACTCGTCGCACTAGACAAACATGTCTACGGGGAATTATTGATGAACTTTGACCTTGACCCGAAATGTTTTTGCCGAGTCGGCATTTTTCGTTTTCGTCGATATCTCGGAAACGGTGCGTCGTAGAGCGAAACGGACGTTATTTTCGGACTCGTCGCACTAGACAAACATGTCTAAGGGGAATTATGGATGAACTTTGACCTTGACCCGAAATTTTTTTGCCGAGTCGGCATTTTTCGTTTTCGTCGTTATCTCGGAAACGGTGCGTCGTAGAGCGAAACGGACGTTATTTTCGGACTCGTTGCACTAGACAAACATGTCTAAGGGGGTATTATGGATGAACTTTGACCTTGACCCGAAATTTTTTTGCCGAGTCGGCATTTTTCGTTTTCGTCGATATCTCGGAAACGGTGCGTCGTAGAGCGAAACGGACGTTATTTTCGGACTCGTCGCACTAGACAAACATGTCTAAGGGGAATTATTGATGAACTTTGACCTTGACCCGAAATTTTTTTGCCGAGTCGGCATTTTTCGTTTTCGTCGATATCTCGGAAACGGTGCGTCGTAGAGCGAAACGGACGTTATTTTTGGACTCGTCGCACTAGACAAACATGTCTGAGGGGAATTATTGATGAACTTTGACCTTGACCCGAAATTTTTTTGCCGAGTCGGCATTTTTCGTTTTCGTCGATATCTCGGAAACGGTGCGTCGTAGAGCGAAACGGACGTTACTTTCGGACTCGTCGCCCTAGACAAACATGTCTAAGGGGTATTATGGATTAACTTTGACCTTGACCCGAAATTTTTTTGCCGAGTCAGCAGTTTTTGTTTTTGTCGATATCTCGGAAACGGTGCGTCGTAGAGCGAAACGGATGGTATTTTCGGACTCGTCGCCCTAGACAAACATGTCTAGCGGGTATTATGGATGAACTTTGACCTTGACCCGAAATTTGTCGACATTTTTCATTTTCGTCGATATCTAGTATTATAAATTATTCATCACACCGAAATGCCTCCAAGGCATCTTTAGGCCTTGACGTCTAGTTCAACATTTATTTGGACAAGTATAGGACATTTAAAATGTACCTTGTACATGTATGCCATCTTAGCTGTAAGTACAACATTTATTGAGCTCAATTTACAACACAAACATTTAGATCATGAAGGAAACATTTCCAAGCAGCTTGTCACGTCAATAACTCCAACTCAGAAGTGAGTAACAATGCAGCAGAAATATCACCGAAACAATTACATGTGGCGTGATGAATGACCGACCTCAACCTCACTCATGGTATGTATTGCAATTTTAACATAAATTTTACACAAAATACAAACTTTCACAACAAAAATAGTTATAATCAGCCTGCTGGCAAACAAGGACTTGGTAATATATGTATAACGGATATTGATTTACCATAAACTACCGTATATCCAACACGACTCATGTTATTTGTCTCTGAATCCAGTCAGAGGTCAAGGTGGGTTGTTTTTATTTTCATGAATCGAAGGGAATAAGTTTTACATCTTCCCCAACACAGGTAGCTGAATGGACCAATCAATTATCTTTGCCCTTTGGAAAAAACCCGGAATGTGGCTTACACAGAATCAATAACCAAAACATTAACTACTGGTACATAAACACAATTGATGGACAACTCCAAAATGACACGGAAAATAGAATTGTGCAAAAAAAAAATAGATAGAAATGCATTTCACGACATCTGTTTTTGATTGATGATAAAGCACTTTTGGTATTCAAAATATTGAGACCTCAAAATACAAACCTGGAACGTACAAGCACTTGTTACTTCTGAACAGCCGAAAACCTTAGTACAAAGCCAAAAAAATACATGTATCTGCATTCAAACACCATAGAAAACATTTGCCAGAACTTTACACATAATTTCATGAGATATACGCTCAAAAACATATCATCAAAACAAAAATAAAGCATAAGTATGGATGATACCAGACATTGCTCACAAATTCGCGGCTATTTATCAGAGGATAATTGAATGCATGCGAATGAAATCAAAACCCTGACAACTGTCAGGAAACTATGCTAAACTGTCACCAGCAACAGAAAAGGCAAAACATTTACAGCATGATCTGTACACAATATCTATCCAATCAAGTAGTCCATTGAGTTTACACACATACTTTGATGATGATTTCCATTCAAGGGAAACTTAACAGTGAAGTATCAACAACAAAACCTAACAAATGTCTTGAGTAAAGTCCTGAGATGTGCTAATCCTTTTCAATATCAGTAAATTCTTCCATATCAATTTAATAATAACAGCATTATCTGTTTCGTACTGGATATGATCACACATTTTGTAACGCATTAAAGCTACCGTATTCACCAACTCATTGCATACCGTAACTATGAAAGTAACTTGCACTCAAATTAAAAACATGACAAATGAAAAATTCTCATTGCAGTGGAATTATGCTGTTCAAACAAAATTATAAACATTCTGTCAGTTTCATGAACATGGTAAGTGTAATAAACAAGAGACAAAACACTGCATAATCGACTTATCAATACAAAGTACATGTACCTACCTGATACATGTAATTTATAAATAAACTATAAGTAAATAACAAATTGAAGAATGAACATATCTGATATTTTACAAATAATTGAAAATATTGACAAACATTCTACACCCTAACAATTAACTGTATTGATGCACTTATATACACATTGAAAGCCATGAATTAACTACTCGTACACCATGTACATGTATACACACACGAACCAGACACATGAGAGGATTTAAGGCACATTTTCTACATCAACAGTTTGTGCTGGTGACGGTTCTAGACACATATGGATGATAACATGATTCATAGGTTTTGTGCTTTCTAGCCTACAAAATAAATATACTAGTGGAGCATAGAAATCGCTATACGTAAATATCACACTATATATTTGAAAATTACAAAATAAATATGTTGTTACTTACTCTAAATTTCAATCTAAACACATCATATATAGTGGAATACTGGTAAAAAAAAGGCCAATATACTTTCCAAACATAACTATTTCAAATACTCTCCCCAAATGTGGGAAGTCAACCAAAACGCTAACGATATAATCATTTGCCTTGACTGTAGCTAGCTGCCAGGATCAATGAAACGTTTATAAAAGTCTTCCATGCAAAACTCTCAAGCAATATTGATACCAAGTATCTCAAACGAACTTAACTTTTATGGCTCTAGGTTAAACCAACACAGTAATCAAGAATTTCAGTGTCAAACTTTACAATTCAGAGTAAAACCTGAAGTGTATCGTCAAGATTCTGTCGAAAGATTCAAGCTTGAAAAATTCTAAAGATTCAAGCTTGAACAATTCTAACACAGATTACATCTTGGATATGTGTCCATGTGACTTTACTTCCTCCACGAGGAGATTTCCACCTCCTGGTTCCTGTAGCCATGGCAACTTCTACACTGAGATCAGTCACCGCTCTGTGATCCTGTGAATTGGAAGGAAATGTGTTATTTCTAATACCTTTTAGTATTCAGATTTTCATCATTGGATTAAATATAACAGAATCAAACCAAACAATATCTCAAACAAATTGAGTTCACTGTTTAATGACATTCTCACACAGCCTTTCCCACAACAGTTCATGTAGTTATTACACTGATACTAAGGGCGTCCAGTGCGAAGACATACCCTCGCGGGGATCATCCAACCGATGTGCTACTAATGTAGAGAGCCGAGGTCTTCCTGCGTCCAGTCCCGTCCGTAGTGTTCCCGTCCGTCCGCCGTGTTGCCTGGTGCCTGTCGCGTGACGTTCGGATCGAGGTGTTCAGGGACGACAGACTTGGCAATGTGGACGAGTCGTGTCGCTGTCACCTCACAGTCTATCTGCATCATGGAGATACTGCCGTCCGGGGTGGACATTGACTCTGTGGTGGGCAAATTTGTGTGGTCAGAGTTTGTTTGCTTGATACTCAAAGTTTAATTTGATTATGAACATAACAAGTTTAAAACCTCAAACTGTATGAAATTTGTCATAACTAGACATCAAGGCCTAAAGATGCCTTGGAGGCATTTCGGTGTGATGATTAATTTATAATATATACTAGATATCGACGAAAATGAAAAATGTCGACTCCGCAAAAAAATTTACCATTAAAATTAGACATGTTTGTCTAGGGCGACAAGTCCGAAAATAAATGTCCGTTTCGCTCTACGACACACCGTTTCCGAGATATCGACGAAAACGAAAAATGCCGACTCGGCAAAAAAATTTCGGGTCAAGGTCAAAGTTCATCCATGATACCCCTTAGACATGTTTGTCTAGGGCGACGAGTCCGAAAATAACGTTCGTTTCGCTCTACGACACACCGTTTCCGAGATATCGACGAAAACGAAAAATGCTGACGCGGCAAAAAAATTTCGGGTCAAGGTCAAAGTTCATCCGTAATACCCCTTAGACATGTTTGTCTAGGGCGACGAGTCCGAAAATAACGTCCGTTTCGCTCTACGACACACCGTTCCCGAGATATCGACGAAAACGAAAAATGCCGACTCGGCAAAAAAATTTGGGGTCAAGGTCAAAGTTCATCCATAATACCCCTTAGACATGTTTTGTCTAGGGCGACGAGTCCGAAAATAACGCCGTTTCGCTCTACGAAGCACCGTTTCCGAGATATCGACGAAAACGAAAAATGCCGACTCGGCAAAAAAATTTCGTGTCAAGGTGAAAGTTCATCCATAATACCCCTTAAGACATGTTTGTCTAGGCCGACGAGTCCGAAAATAGTGTCCGTTTCGCTCTACGAAGCACCGTTTCCGAGATATCGACGAAAACGAAAAATGCCGACTCGGCAAAAAAATTTTGGGTCAAGGTCAAAGTTCATCAATAACTAGACGTCAAGGCCTAAAGATGCCTTGGAGGCATTTCGGTGTGATGATTAATTTATAATATATACTAGATATCGACGAAAAAGAAAAATATCGACGAAAAAGAAAAATGCCGACTCGGCAAAAAAATTTCGGGTCAAGGTCAAAGTTCATCCATAATACCAATTAGACATGTTTGTCTAGGGCGACGAGTCCAAAAATAACGTCCGTTTCGCTCTACGAAGCATCGTTTCCGAGATATCGACGAAAACGAGAAATGCCGACTCGGCAAAAAAATTTCGGGTCAAGGTCAAAGTTCATCCATAATACCCATTAGACATGTTTGTCTAGGGCGACGAGTCCGAAAATAACGTTCGTTTCGCTCTACGACACACCGTTTCCAAGATATCGACGAAACCGAAAAATGCCGACTCGGCCAAAAAATTTTGGGTCAAGGTCAAAGTTCATCCATAATACCCTTAAGACATGTTTGTCTAGGGTCCGAAAATAACGTCCGTTTCGCTCTACGAAGCACCGTTTCCGAGACATCGACGAAAACGAAAAATGCCGACTCGGCAAAAAAATTCAAGGTCAAGGTCAAAGTTCATCCATAATACCCCTCAGACATGTTTGTCTAGGGCGACGAGTCCGAAAATAACGTCCGTTTCGCTCTACGACACACCGTTCCCGAGATATCGACGAAAACGAAAAATGCCGACTCGGCAAAAAAATTTGGGGTCAAGGTCAAAGTTCATCCATAATACCCCTTAGACATGTTTGTCTAGGGCGACGAGTCCGAAAATAACGCCGTTTCGCTCTATACGAAGCACCGTTTCCGAGATATCGACGAAAACGAAAAATGCCGACTCGGCAAAAAAATTTCGTGTCAAGGTGAAAGTTCATCCATAATACCCCTTAAGACATGTTTGTCTAGGCCGACGAGTCCGAAAATAGTGTCCGTTTCGCTCTACGAAGCACCGTTTCCGAGATATCGACGAAAACGAAAAATGCCGACTCGGCAAAAAAATTTTGGGTCAAGGTCAAAGTTCATCAATAACTAGACGTCAAGGCCTAAAGATGCCTTGGAGGCATTTCGGTGTGATGATTAATTTATAATATATACTAGATATCGACGAAAAAGAAAAATATCGACGAAAAAGAAAAATGCCGACTCGGCAAAAAAATTTCGGGTCAAGGTCAAAGTTCATCCATAATACCAATTAGACATGTTTGTCTAGGGCGACGAGTCCAAAAATAACGTCCGTTTTGCTCTACGAAGCATCGTTTCCGAGATATCAACGAAAACGAGAAATGCCGACTCGGCAAAAAAATTTCGGGTCAAGGTCAAAGTTCATCCATGGTATATACCCCTTAGACATGTTTGTCTAGGGCGACGAGTCCGAAAATAACGTTCGTTTCGCTCTACGACACACCGTTTCCAAGATATCGACGAAACCGAAAAATGCCGACTCGGCCAAAAAATTTTGGGTCAAGGTCAAAGTTCATCCATAATACCCTTAAGACATGTTTGTCTAAGGCGACGAGTCCGAAAATAACGTCCGTTTCGCTCTACGACACACCGTTTCCGAGACATCGACGAAAACGAAAAATGCCGACTCGGCAAAAAAATTCAAGGTCAAGGTCAAAGTTCATCCATAATACCCCTCAGACATGTTTGTCTAGGGCGACGAGTCCGAAAATAACGTCCGTTTCGCGCTACGACACACCGTTTCCGAGATATCGACGAAAACGAAAAATGCCGACTCGGCAAAAAAATTTCGGGTCAAGGTCAAAGTTCATCCATGATACCCCTTAGACATGTTTGTCTAGGGCGACGAGTCCGAAAATAACGTCCGTTTCGCTCTACGACACACCGTTTCCGAGATATCGACGAAAACGAAAAATGCCGACTCGGCAAAAAAATTTCGGGTCAAGGTCAAAGTTCATCCATGATACCCCTTAGACATGTTTGTCTAGGGCGACGAGTCCGAAAATAACGTCCGTTTCGCTCTACGACACACCGTTTCCGAGATATCGACGAAAACGAAAAATGCCGACTCGGCAAACAAATTTCGGGTCAAGGTCAAAGTTCATCCATAATACCCATTAGACATGTTTGTCTAGGGCGACGAGTCCGAAAATAACGTTCGTTTCGCTCTACGACACACCGTTTCCAAGATATCGACGAAACCGAAAAATGCCGACTCGGCCAAAAAATTTTGGGTCAAGGTCAAAGTTCATCCATAATACTCTTTAGACATGTTTGTCTAGGGCGACAAGTCCGAAAATAACGTCCATTTCGCTCTACGACACACCGTTTCCGAGATATCGACGAAAACGAAAAATGCCGACTCGGCAAAAAAATTTCGGGTCAAGGTCAAAGTTCATCCATAATACCCCTTAGACATGTTTGTCTAGGGCGACGAGTCCGTTTCGCTCTACGAAGCACCGTTTCCGAGACATCGACGAAAACGAAAAATGCCGACTCGGCAAAAAAATTCAAGGTCAAGGTCAAAGTTCATCCATAATACCCCTCAGACATGTTTGTCTAGGGCGACGAGTCCGAAAATAACGTCCGTTTCGCGCTACGACACACCGTTTCCGAGATATCGACGAAAACGAAAAATGCCGACTCGGCAAAAAAATTTCGGGTCAAGGTCAAAGTTCATCCATGATACCCCTTAGACATGTTTGTCTACGGCGACGAGTCCGAAAATAACGTCCGTTTCGCTCTACGACACACCGTTTCCGAGATATCGACGAAAACGAAAAATGCCGACTCGGCAAAAAAATTTCGGGTCAAGGTCAAAGTTCATCCATGATACCCCTTAGACATGTTTGTCTAGGGCGACGAGTCCGAAAATAACGTCCGTTTCGCTCTACGACACACCGTTTCCGAGATATCGACGAAAACGAAAAATGCCGACTCGGCAAAAAAATTTTGGGTCAAGGTCAAAGTTCATCAATAATACCCCTTAGACATGTTAGTCTAGGGCGACGAGTCTGAAAATAACGTCCGTTTCGCTCTACGACGCACCGTTTCCGAGATATCGACGAAAACGAAAAATGCCGACTCGGCCAAAAAATTCAAGGTCAAGGTCAAAGTTCATCCATAATACTCTTTAGACATGTTTGTCTAGGGCGACAAGTCCGAAAATAACGTCCATTTCGCTCTACGACACACCGTTTCCGAGATATCGACGAAAACGAAAAATGCTGACTCGGCAAAAAAATTTCGGGTCAAGGTCAAAGTTCATCCATAATACCCCTTAGACATGTTAGTCTAGGGCGACGAGTCCGAAAATAACGTCCGTTTCGCTCTACGACGCACCGTTTCCGAGATATGCAGGATGCCTCATGGATGACTCAGCAAAAAATTATTTTGACCTCTAGGTCAAAGGTCGTTTGACGTATCGATCCCAAAATCAATAGGGTTCTTCCCTGTTGATATATAAACCTCCGTGCAAAATTCTGCAACTATTGCCTGAATATTTTTCGAGTTATCGTCCGGAAACCAAGTTTCAAGATCAGCCTCGATTTCATCCTCAAGGACCTCACGGACCTCGGAGCCGGATCAAAAAAAAACTAGACGCTTCCGGTCGCCTACGACCGCTTGGGTGTATCCCCCGTAGCCCTATCATCCCTGTTGCCCCAAATATATCACTGATGTACATTGTGAGTGTGAAACCTTTCAAGCTTATTGAAGGTCGAATTCAAGATCACCACTAAAATCACTGCATACGAATTTCCATTTCGACATGTTCGATAAAATAAAGAAATTACAGCCAGATAAAAGTTTTCACCCAAAGTTATACTTCAACTCAGAATATTTGACAAACTTGGTTCCAAGTTGAAATTCAAGCAAAAGTTGACAAAAACTGCATTTCAAGATGACTAAATTGGAGCCAGATCGAACTTTCCACCATAAGTTATATTTCAACTCATACTATATGCCAAACTTGGTTCCAAGTTGAAATTCAAAGTAAAAGTTGACCAAAACTACATTTCAAGATGACGAAATAGGAGCCAGATCAAACTTTTCACCATAATTTAAATTTTAATTCATAATAATTATGTGCCAAACTTGGTTTCGAGCTGAAAGTCAAGTAAAAGTTTACCAAAACTGCATTTCACGATGACGAAATTGGAGCCAGATCGATTTTTTCACCATAAATTATATTTTAATTCATAATAAGTGCCAAACTTGGTTTCAAGTTGAAATTCAAAGTAAAAATTGACTTTAATGGTAAAAATAATGTTAACTTATCCGGTTACACCCATGAAATCTCTACTGGACAAAACTTTTAAATTGTTGAGCTCAATAATAAATGTTTCTTGTCTTAACTATTTTTCTTGAGGTCATTAATAGACTTAACTGGTAAAAATGATGTTAACTTATTCAGCTACAGCCATGAAATCTCTACTGCACAGAAGCTTTACCTTGTTGAGCCCAATAATAAATGTTTCTTGTCTTAACTATTTTTATTGTGGTCAATAATAGACTTAACTAGTGAAAATAATGTTAACTTATTTGGTTACACCTGTGAAATCTCTACTGGACAAAACCTTTACCTTGTTGAGCTCAATAATAAATGTTTCTCATCTTAACTAATTTTATTGTGGTCAATAATAGACTTAACTAGTAAAACCAATGTTAACTTATTCAGTAATATTGTTCTGTTTTCACCAAAAACATCAGTTCTGTATTCTGAACAAGAATCCAGTGCAATTTGTTTTCATAGTACAGGTTATTGGAGTGATCACACATGTCAAAGTAGGCATTTTAATTGTTGTAATAAGTTAACCTCTCGAACTTATTAATATTTATTCGATCATTCTGAAAAACAATAGGTTTCGTGTGATGGTCTTTCTCATTGAGCCTGTGCGATTTCATCATCATTCATCGAAAACTCCCACCCGTAGAGCGTTCACAACCCATGTGTGTCAAACAGGCTAATTTGAGCACAAAATGTTACGCCAATCGGCTATTTTGGTTGCTATGGCAACCAAAATCGATAGGTGTTGAGATCTCACCATAAGTCATGTCCATGTAAAATATTATCAAAATTGGTTCAGATTTGTAAGCTGTAGCGCGTTCACAAGAAAGTGTCTGCGGACGCGGACGCGGCGGTGGCGGCGGCGGCGGCGGCGCGACGATCGTAAATCCATAGTATCCGCCGAACTTTGTTCGGGGGATACAATAATACACCCTAGAGATGTTTGTCTAGGGCGACGAGTCCGAAAATAACGTCCGTTTCGCTCTACGATGCACGGTTTCTGAGATATGCAGGAAGCCTCAAGGATGAATCAGCAAAAAATTATTTCGACCTCTAGGTCAAAGGTCGTTTGACGGATCGATCCCAAAATCAATAGGGTTCTTCCCTGGTGGCATATGAACCTCCATGCAGAGTTCTGCAACTATTGCGTAAATATTTTTCCAGTTATCGTCCGGAAACCAAGTCTCAAAATTAGCATTGATTTCATCCTCACGGACCTCACGGACCTCGGATCCGGCTCAAAAAGAATAGGGTTCTTCCACATATCATTTCTGACTTGTGGTGAAAATTTGACGAGGATCCGTCAAGGCAATCTAAAGTTATCGTCCGGAAACCAAAAGTGGCGGAAGAAGGAAAAAAAAAAAAAAAAAAAAAAATTCTGCTAAAACCATAAAGGCATTTCTGCCGAAATGCCTTAATACCCCTTAGACATGTTTGTCTAGGACGACGAGTCCGAAAATAACGTCCGTTTCGCTCTACGACGCACCGTTTCCGAGATATCGACGAAAACGAAAAATGCCGACTCGGCAAAAAAATTTCAGGTCAAGGTCAAAGTTCATCCATAATACCCCTGAGACATGTTTGTCTAGGGCGACGAGTCCGAAAATAACGTCCGTTTCGCTCTACGACACACCGTTCCCGAGATATCGACGAAAACGAAAAATGCCGACTCGGCAAAAAAATTTCGGGTCAAGGTCAAAGTTCATCCATAATACCCCTTAGACATGTTTGTCTAGGGCGACGAGTCCGAAAATAACGTCCGTTTCGCTCTACGACACACCGTTCTCGGCAAAAAAATTTGGGGTCAAGGTCAAAGTTCATCCATAATACCCCTTAGACATGTTTGTCTAGGGCGACGAGTCCGAAAATAACGTCCGTTTCGCTCTACGACGCACCGTTTCCGAGATATGCAGGATGCCTCAAGGATGACTCAGCAAAAAATTATTTCGACCTCTAGGTCAAAGGTCGTTTGACGTATCGATCCCAAAATCAATAGGGTTCTTCCCTGTTGATATATAAACCTCCGTGCAAAATTCTGCAACTATTGCCTGAATATTTTTCGAGTTATCGTCCGGAAACCCAGTTTCAAGATCAGCCTCGATTTCATCCTCAAGTACCTCACGGACCTCGGAGCCGGATCAAAAAAAATAATACACCCTAGAGATGTTTGTCTAGGGCGACGAGTCCGAAAATAACGTCCGTTTCGCTCTACGACGCACGGTTTCTGAGATATGCAGGAAGCCTCAAGGATGAATCAGCAAAAAATTATTTCGACCTCTAGGTCAAAGGTCGTTTGACGGATCGATCCCAAAATCAATAGGGTTCTTCCCTGGTGGCATATGAACCTCCATGCAGAGTTCTGCAACTATTGCGTAAATATTTTTCCAGTTATCGTCCGGAAACCAAGTCTCAAAATTAGCCTTGGTTTCATCCTCACGGACCTCACGGACCTCGGATCCGGCTCAAAAAGAATAGGGTTCTTCCACATATCATTTCTGACTTGTGGTGAAAATTTGACGAGGATCCGTCAAGGCAATCTAAAGTTATCGTCCGGAAACCAAAAGTGGCGGAAGAAGAAGAAGAAAAAAAAAAAAAAAAAAAATTCTGCTAAAACCATAAAGGCATTTCTGCCGAAATGCCTTAATTAGGCTAAAAAATACAATTCCATACAACTATTTTAGACCTTTAGGCCATCAAGAACGCATATGTTGTCGCATATTATGAATACGAAGGAACATTGTTTATCAACAATTTGTTATATTTATGAAATGAGAAAGAAGCCACTCCTCGGTATAAAGGTATCCAGAAAAGCTGTAATATTACCATTAAGGCCCATTGCTGGCATGACAACCGACATCCGAGGTCTCATCGTCTTGTTGTGAGCCGTCGCTGGTAGCAACATGTGGTCCTGTAACCAATGGCGATGTTTTATGAACAACCATATGGTTTATTTTGAGTATTATCAGTGGTCGAAGGTAAAATATTTGTGAATGATTCGTAGAATGTTGACAACAGATTATTAATGAGTGGGAATAATTGACACAAATGATTATAAGCTTCATGTAATTCTTTAAGGTAGTGGCAATAAGACAAGATAAATTTTTACCCTTCTGAAGGAGACGACATAGAATGTATCATTTCTTCTCTGCAGACTCTTCATGAAGTTCTGGTATTTCTGTTCCGCTCCAGTGAACATCTGGACTTCATACGCAGGGCCGGGGCTGTCGCTACAACATGATAGAAACCTGGGGTAAACACCTTCCGTCGTGTTTCACAGTATCGATAAAGTTTGAAATGCAACGATTATCTTGCAACGGTACATAAAAAAGCTATTAGAAATGTCAAGTTTAGAAAGTGCACTGATACCTAATAGTTTTGTTTCTGAATTCCAAGTTACACGAAATGAGACTAGAAAGACCTGACGAATCTGTTACCTGGCAACATTGACAAACTCAGTGGATACCGAGCCCCTGAGTTTCTGTGGCGCCGGACGTTTCTTCCTGGCCTGTCGGGACTTCTTGCGCTTCAGTCGCAATGCTTCGTCCTCTGTGGCATGGTTCTTGACCTCCTGTTCACGCTTTAGCTGCTCCTCGTGACCTTTGACCCAGCCACGGAGGTCATTCAGTAGTCTGTCAGGCAGTGCAAAAAGTATGCTATCATATGTCGTTGTTATAGTCATCATTACATATGATTTTCACAACATTAACAAACTAAACAAACGTTTCTTCTGAATTTGTATGAAATGAATAGTAGATCGTGTAAGACGTGTATTGACATGTGAAGCTGAATGAGGCAATGCCTGAAATGCATGCATTGTTTACTATCACGTTATACAAAACCAAAGCCCTCATGACCCCTGTACCATTGACGCTCGGCCTGACCTCTGAGACTCTGTGGAGTTGAAGTACGTGGGACAGATCGCGGGCCGTGTGAGAGCTTCTATCCCTCGTGCCAGCATCAGCCCTGTGCTGCGAGAACTACCACTAGAGGGAAGGTCATCTCGCTCGAGGTGTAGTGATGACTTCAGACGTGCCCAGTCCGCGTCCAGCATCTACACAGGACATTAAGCAGTACGTAGGTGGGTAAGTAGTTTATTTGTACATGTACAGCATCACAACAAGAACTAAATACACTGTGGATTTTATCAGGCAGAAGGCGGAACAGACAATGTCAGTCACAAGATTTTTAGTCAGATTTTATCAATATTGTATATGGCAAAGGTTCACATCACCGCAGGCAACGTGTTATTGAAAGTGTATTGTCACATGATCTTGTTTGTATTCACAAATAATTTTACTCAATTCCAAGCCACAGGTTCACAAAATGACAATATTACGACCTCATTCATGTTCAATTCAACCACGGCATCCAAATATATCAAAGTACCTTCAAGTTGTCCAGTGTGTCGGCCCCATCCGAGTAATCGTAGTCGAAGGACATAAGGGTGCGGCCGTGGTGCACGGCACCCTGGGAGAACTCCGCCCTTGCCTGCTGGTTCAAGGAGTCCGTCGGAGACTGTCTGTCTAGTATGCTCCTAGGGGCAAAGAAACAAATCATCTGATGCTAGGCATGTCATTTGTTACACAATTGTCAGTTGTTCAAGGTATACCACAGCTGCTTTAACCAATTTGGATTGGATGATACTAAAAACACCAACAAGTACGGTTAATCTCAAAGCCTTGAGGTTGTATCCATGTTATACATGCTTAGTATTGAGACACCCAGGAAACACGAAAACGGTTTAAAAAGATTGAAAATGGCTTCACAACATGTCATGATCGTGAATCTCAACACCCAAAGTCAGAGAATCGTGACATGTCAGGACAAACAAGGCATGTCAGGACAAAAGATGACAGACCTGCACAAACTCTCGCTCCATGAAACACTTACATAAACGGTCCGAGGTTCAAGGACAGCAAGAGTAACACTCCCAGTAACACAGTGGTCTGCTTGTACGCAGACGATGGCACAACTCTCTTCAACTTCTCATTCTGAGAGAGAAACCATTTGATATCTTCAGGATTTAGTGTAGAGAAATGGCATTCTTTTTGTGTGCGATACAAATGAGCCTATTTTTCAGTATTGTTCATTTCAATGATTTTTCCTCATCTCCACTATGAACTGATCTACAACTCACCTCTGTTTTCAGAACATCAATGGTCTTTCTAAGTGACTCATTCTCATTTTTCAGTTTGTTGTTTTCACACGAGTATTCTTTTAATCTATCTTCAAGGGTGGACATGTACTGTGTAGAAGTGAAATACACCATGATCAATAAAATACAAACTTGTATTTGATATCACTATAGCATTATAATTACCGTACGCGCATACAGTCGCATGTGCGTATAGTCGGAGGTGTGCATATTTCAAATATACGCACATGTATTTGTGATTGAAAAAAAAAATCAAAATCAAGTATGCAGTAAAAAAATTTCCGTTCGTGCACCAAACCGTTAATTGCAATTGACGAGTTGGGCGGTTTTGACGGTCGTGTCGGCCTCGTATAACTGTCAAACTATCTGAGCCTGATCAAAGGGGTTTGCAGTCAACCCCTCATCGAAAACGATCGCACATGTGCGTATGTCGAAATATTTTCCATATTATGAGTGGCCTAAAACAAGCAAATTTCGGATAAAGGCACATGCGACTGTATGCGCGCGAATACGGTAGTTCTAACATAGTGCCGGACTTCCTCATGTTCATACAATCAATGCTTTATATTTTATATTTAGTACAAATTTAGCTAAAATCTAAACAGGATTTTATGTCTGCCTTAGGGCTCAATTTCGGAAAGATTTTTTGGCATGAAATTCACTACTTATACTAATTGTTACCGGTAACATGTATAAACAATACCAGCTTGTGATATTAATGTTAGCAAACCTCTTTCTTGCGTTTGCGAGACAAACACGCTGATTCTCTGTTTTTCATCATTCTCTGTTGTCTCTTCACTGACTTCAACTGCAGTGCAGAAACAGGGATATTCAGCATGATTGAAAATTTCTAATTTTACAATCAGATCGAATGACTGATAACAAAAAATTCATATGTAAACTCTGTCACAATGTTAAGTATTTCAAACAACAAGGATCGTGGGAAAACGTAGTCAGTTTAGCACCACCCTCTACAATTTCCCCCACGAAAACACATCAGTGAGATATCAGGCTCTGGACTCACATCGGCGTCTGTTTGTGGCAGACATGAGATGCTTGGCTTGACCGTACTGCTGACAACAGGGGGCGCCTTGACAGTGTACGCGGGACTTGTGCCGCCCCCGGTTGTGACGACTGGCTGCAGCGAGGTGCCATTCTTCAAGTTTAACAGTTTCTGTGAGGTGAGTTTAGCAAACTCCTCTGTGGTCAGGACTAACGTCTTGCTGGCACCTGCAGTAAGTATGAGGAGAAAAATGTGGAAATCGTCATAAGAACGTGCATTTGAGATGACATCATATTCATGACATGGATTTCCATTTTCAATCATTCAAAACTTAACACATATTTTTTTAAACGGACAATTAACTTGCACGAACTGGTAGCAGTGAATACAAAAAGACACATCACAAAAGTGTAAGGGAAAGCTAAATCATATAGTGGCACAAAAAATATCACCAATGTTCTGTGAACACAAATGTTTTCCGTACCAACACTTGGGCCAGACTTGGGCTGTATGATGGGGGCGGGTTTGATGATTCCTCCCGTACTAAGTTTGGTGACGCCAGGTCGAATGGTCGTCAATGGCTCAGATTTTATCTGTAAATGGGAGACAGACAATGTGAATATCCACGTGATGTGAGAGCAACACTTTACTGTGTTATTGTGAGGGGTTTTTTTTCTCCATATTTCAGATTCCTATAACTTCTGCATACCACATAACTGTTTTAAACTGTCAAATACTGTAGAACATGTTGACCACACTGACATTACATGTATACAGCTGAGAGATATTTACATCACGCCAAAATCACTATGGAAGTTCGACATGTACCTGTGCCGGGACGAGCATTTTGACAACCGTCCCGCCCTCCCCAGGCACTGTCACCATCTTCATAGGAACCGCGCCGCTTCCGCCAGACTCAATGGCCTTACTCTGACTGTCAGCGTCAGCTATGTGGCTTGACGTCGGGGTGACTGGCGGGGTCAGTGGCCCCTCCATCTTGACTACCGTCACATTGCTATGGTTACTATTGCCGAGGAGGGAGTTGGCGTGTAGCGGGCGTACGTTGCCGGTGGTGGACTTGACAGCGCCTGTGACATGAACGATGTCCGGGATCTCATGCTTGACGATGGTGATTCCCTCCGGAGGCGGGGACGGGTTGCCGGTGGCGATGGATACTGGCAGGGTGAAGTCCTGGGACAGCTCTGAGCACTGAGAGGAGGTGGGGGAGAGAGGTTCTGCCTTCACTAGGCCGCCATGAAAACCAGCTGTGGACAGAGGAAACCATGTAAGTGCAATGTTTTCTTGGTTTTGCTTTGAGTATCAATACTTACATATTTAGTTCAAGATTTTACCTAGCGAAAAACGTGAAGAATTTATAATAAAAGCCTCGATATTATGATGATGTGTGGAAATACGAGATGGATATTCTAGCGCGAATCACAGCCACAAAAAGTAGATTCTCACCCAAAATATTGGGAAATTTGAATGCCTACACAATGCTCCATCAACTATCTGACAAAACTTGCGGGCATACATACAGTCTATGCCGCTGTCACTGCTGTCACTGCTGTGTGCGTCGTCCAGCGGGATGCCTTCAAGTGCGGTATTCAACAGATCTCCGTCATGTAGCATCGGCAACTGTAGCAGTTAAATTGTTATTTTACATGACTAAGAGGAAGAAAATACTCTCAATATGTTTTTTTTATGTTGGTACTACTCAATATTCATTATCATGCTCGGTACAAATAAATGTTTATACTTTCACAAAAGGAAGTGTATGATAGGGGTTGGTACAGGGTTATTCTCTTAACAATGTTTTCGGCACTTACAACAACTGATACATTTTTTTTGTACTACCACAACAAAGTGTGTATACGAATATAAACATGTATTCAAGTTCCATACAAGCCAAGATGATGATCTATTCATTTTATTTTAGTGCTTTGAAATTCCACCTGCACAAAATACAACGTAGCTGCTGACATGCGGCATATGTACAGTTATGTCAGATACACTTCACCATTAATAGCACTGATTATGTACATGTATAATGATGTATGTGTATAAAGAAAGGTTATTACAACAGGTTCAAACACTATGGAGGGGTGCAGTCTCCATGTGCCACACGTTTTATTAATATGTATAATGGATCTGACGCCCGACGGTAACATCTGGACGGACAATAACCAGTGCTAACAACATTCTGAACATTGTTATTCCAAAAACGTAAATTAACATGAACATCAATACAATGCCGACACCAGTTCCCTTCAGAGTGTCGAAAATTGATTTTCTCTTCAGCCATCTTAATTTTATTTATATACACCAAGTACACGCATCGTATGAAAGGCAGAATGTACACACACGATAGAGTCCATGCAAGTCCTGAGTGATGGAAACATACATTGCTCTCATGAAAGATATTCAAGCAATTAGATTAATATATTTCACATATGCATGCAAACTGACAACTTCATTTTAAATTTCTTATGGGCAAAGAAAGCTAATTGTTTTCTTGTGTACATGGTGTATGCACAAGTAGGGAACAAAACAAGACAAGTGTTAGTCATGACAAACTGTATACACAGAGTAAAGTGTAGATTATATTTACCTCAAGGTCATCTGGAAGTTGTTTCATGAAATCGTCAGCGGAGAAGTTTGATTCTAAGTCCAGGAATCCTGTGAGCGACTCGTCCATCGCGTCTAGCTTCCTGTCCGAGCATGCTGTAACCACATAGTAAAATACATCAATTTAACCCTTCAACCACCATGATCAGTCTTCAGGGTCCTCCCCAGGACCTAACCCAATTTACATTTATTTAAGGACTGAAAATTATTCGGGGACGTATTCACACCAAAATAGTATTCTCACTTACTACAATCAGTCCTCTTTCGAAATTTTAATCATTTGGAAAGACGATCCAAGTGGGATTTTGAATGTGAATTTACGGGAAATGTATCCATCATGCGCAAAATGTAAACAAAGAAGAGTGCAAGGTGGACTGATAATTCCACGCACAGCACGGTAAATCACCAGTTAATTTCTTATAACTACCCTACATAATTTATTTGCAGGAACAAAATGGAAGAGGATTTGATGTAGACTTTTGAGAGCAATTTAGACATTGCTCAGGTTTGATATATATACCTTGTATACACTTTGTTTGGTTATCATGTTTATGTACACGATATACATTGTAACTTGCATAGAATGTGTAAGTATTTTCATGTGTGGAAAAATGCCTCAGACGCATTGAAATCGTTGAAGTAATTGGCAAAACTGCACATGTATCTTGTATCAGATATGTTGTACATCAGAACTAAAATTTTGTTTGGAAAAAAATATTGCATATTTTCGCAGTCAATTTCTTCAAAGGGTTAATCATCATATCAGTATCAGAGCGCTGTATATGTGATACATGGATTCAGAAATACAGTGCTCATGACACACCGATGGAGTAGGTTTTTCTTTCACTTTGTACATGTATTGTGGCGAGGATGTGCAATACAAGCTTCACTACGAAGTCCTGCATGTATGTAATACAGAATACAAATACACGATATACAGGATATACAAGCACATTCAAGTTCAAAATGGAACAAAAATCATGAAAATAGGAAATGATGAACTTTCAGAACCTTCAAACAGTGGGTAATCCAGACTGAAGTAGTCCATTCTGCAGAGTTTGTATCACAGGGCCTGGGATGATTTCTAGTTCTAATGATGATATCCTGTCAATTTGTCACGACATAATTTGCATGATTTGTGAACAGTTTGGTTTCAAGACGCAATTCCTAAACCGCCTTCTCAAGTTCTCATATGCTTTTTGCTTGGTCATGTACACTTTCCCATCATCATAGCATCTATATTTATACTAATATGCCAGTACACTTTAACTGATAGTGAAATTGACTGACCAGTCCCGTGAGTCATACAACAACCAATCAAAATTAAGAGCGATGTCAAAGAAGCCCAATGTCTACCGACTCTAATGACACCAACCAACAACTGGAAACACAATATCATACATTATAACACCAGCTTTGTTCAATGTCCACTATAATTGCCAATTTAAATGCTGCCATGTGTTGCATTGAAGGGGTGGAAAATTACAGGTTAAACAGATGCATATGATAGCATCTCAAGTAGCCTGGTAACTCATTGTCTTATAATTCCATAAAGGACCTTTGTCACCTTGTGATGACCTCGGCCCTGTCTCAATTGGTCTACAGTAGGCCAGCCACCGTCACGGCCCAGTGACAGCATTGAACAGCATGCTTCCTGGAAGGCACAACAGCTGGCAAGTGTTAGTTTGACACCAGGGAATGCACATGGTCAATATTTAAATGTGTCTCTGTTAGCAATCCCTTGGTCACATGATATAAGTTTAACCAGTGGGAGGCGTCCTGGAAGTAGAGGCTCGCTTCAAAGGCAACTTCCTCGCTAATATCCTTGAAATTACTCCATGAATACTATCTATGGTAGTGGCCTGCCATACTGGCAATGGTGATCTATAACAGAATTCCCCTGCTTACTTCCACTATCAAACAAAATACACTCCCCTTAGCATGTTAGGCTTACATTATCATTCAGACAACTTCCTGGTTCCTGCAGGTTCTTCAGATCGTACAACATCAATGTAATAATTACATAATTTATGTACAGTATTATGATTTGTAATAATTACAGCTTTGGCCAATGATATGCTGCATACGTAAATACTTCACATGTACATAAAATATATGAAAAGTAGTGATCGGAATCGTTTGAAATTTTCATGTCTGTTTTTACAAGTCTTATTTTTGTTTTAATCGTATATGTACGTGTCCTTGTGTCTATACATTCCATACTTTTTGTACAGCGCACTGATGGCTTTGCCGATTTTCGCGCTTTTATAGTATCACTAAATAAATAAAATAACTAGACGGTTCCGGTCGCCTACGACCGCTTGGGTGTATCCCCCGTAGCACTATCGTTCCTCATGCCCCAAATATATTACTAATAAGTGTGAAAAACTAGAACAAGGGATAGAGAAGATTACCAGAGAAATGTAAAATCTTAGGCCACAACTGTTTTTTTTTCCCCACCAAAATTGCTAAATTAATCTTTCAAGGTTATTGAAGGGCGAATTCAAGATCGCCACTGAAACCACTGCATATGAATGTCCCTTTCGACATGTTCGATAACAAAAACGAAATCACAGCCAGATCATACTTTTCACCTAAATTTATATTTCAACTCAGGATTTTTGACATACTTGGTTCCAAGTTAAAAAATTAACCAAAACTGCATTTCAAGATCACGAAATTGGAGCCAGATCGAACTTTTCACCATAAGTTATATATCAACTCATAATATGTGACAAACTTGTTCCCAAGTTGAAATTCAAAGTAAAAGTTGATCAAAACTGCATTTCAAGATGACAAAATTGGAGACAGATCGAACTTTTCGCCATAAGTTATATTTTAACTCATAATATGTGCCAAACTTGGTTTCAAGCTGAAATTCAAAGTAAAAGCTTTTTACTATAAGTTATATTTTGACTCATAATATGTATCAAACTTGGTTTCAAGTTGAAATTCAGAGTAAAAGTTGACCAAAACTGCATTTCAAGATGATGAAATTCGAGCGAGATCAATGTTTTAGTAAAAATAATGGTAACTTATCCAGTTACACCCAGATATCTCTACTGGACAAAACCTTTACCTTGTTGAGCTCAATAATAAATGTTTCCAGAAACCCATAAGAGAGATGGGTTTCTGATGTTTCTCGTCTTAACTGTTATTATTGAGGTCAATGATAGATTTAACTAGCAAAAATAATGTTAATTTATTTGGTTACAGCCATAAAATCTCTACTGGACAGAACCCTTACCTTGTTGAGCCCAATAATAAATATTTCTTGTCTTAACTGTTTTTATTGTGGTCAATAATAGACTTAACTAGTAATAATAAGGTTAACTTATTCGGTTACACTCATGAAATCTGTACTGGACAAAACCTTCACCTTGTTGAGCTTAATAATAAATGTTTCTCATCTTAACTATTTTAATTGTGGTCAATAATAGACCTAACTAGTAAAATTAAGGTTAACTTATTCGATAATATCGATCTGTTTTCATTAAAAACAGCAGTCCTCCATTCTGAACAAGAATCCAGTGCTATTTGTTTTCATAGTACAGGGTATGGATAGATCACAGATGTTCAAGTCGGTATTTTAACGGTCGTAGTAAGTTAGCCCGTTAACTAAATAATATTTATTCGATCATTCTGAAAAACGATAGGTTCCGTGTGAGGGTCTTTTTCTCCGAGACTGTGCGATTTCATCATCATTCATTGAAAACTCCCACTCGTAGAGCGTTCACAAGCCATGTGTGGTAAACAGGCTAATTTGAGCACAAAATGTGTCGCCAATCGGCCAATTTGGTTGCTATGGCAACCAAAATCGATTGGTGTCGGGATCTTACCATAAGATGTGTCTGTATAAAAAATTATTAGAATCGGTTAAGATTTGCAACCTGTAGCGCGTTCACAAGAAAGTGTCTGCGGACGCGGAGCGACGATGACAAATCCATAGTATCCGCCGAACTTCGTTCGGGGGATACAAATAAAATTTCAGGCTAGATTAATCGTTGTAAAAAACGAGCGATCATCGAGCGCAGCTCGAGCTTTACAACTACCGGTATGCTGGTGTGAGAATAAACAATCCCTTGAAGATATTAACCTACTGGGTCTGACCACACCATCCACATGATCCAAGATTGTGTCCGGAAGTGTAATATCGCAATGTTGGAAAATAAAATAAATTGTGTTTGCGTCTTGCTGGTGCGAAATATGGCCTAAATTTCACGATTGCTATAGAAATCCAAGCACAATAAATAAGTTGAAATAATGGATCATTCGAATCGAGGCTCAAGCGCTCGAAATTTGCAAAATTCCGACTGAGTGCTCGAGTTTCAGCTCGCTTGACAGATCACTTATAATGAAAAGGTATTGGTAAGCAGTTGCATATTCTCGATAGTTAAATTGCTGACTTAACACTTCGTCAGAGACAAACTTTTGGGAGGCACCATACTATCAATCTAAGCATTCAAGGTTTGCTGCAATCCTTCGGTGCTCACAGACCAATATATTTTCAGCACGATTAGAGCGACCACTGTTTATTATTCGAGAACATTGTACATACCGAATCCGTCCTAAAAGTGGCACGTGCCTTAATAGTAGAGCGCCCCCCTATTTTCCCTCAAACGTTCGATTTTTGTATCTTTCTAATAAAATCTTGGGAGTGTTCCAATCCACAGAGTTCTGTTATTTCATTTGAGTCACAATAAAGGTGATTGAAGGCTATGGGTACATTATTCAGTGATTTTCTTAAATATGACCTCAAGTTTGACCTCATTTTTGCGCGCGCTGCTGTAGGAGGTCTTGCTTTGGCTCGCTGTGCTACTATCTGGATACTTCTTCAACCAGCAGGGTTTTTCCACATACGTCGATACGGCCAGGTAGGTATATACACAGAGCACTCGGTAGGAATTTTCGGAAAATTATTCCGCAGTTTGAAAATTCTCTATGACGGACTTATCACCTGAGTGTAGTCCTGCTCCCCCTCACGATGCTACAACACTGGTCAACACTAGCTGTCAAGAGCAGGCGAAGACTCAATACCAACTTCACCAAGGCAAGATAAGTGACAGCCTGAGCGATGCGGAGCTCCGCGTCGCTCAGGCTGGACAAGTGAGTGTCAGACTCGAGCCGGCCTGACAGAGTAAGGTGCGGTATTGGACTTTCACCATGGTGATCTAACCCCCCTCATTGGCTAGATAGGCCCCTAGCACCAACTCAAATATACTATAGCTCACTAATGTGCTCATACCGCACCTTAAACGCCTGACAATGAGTGACTGTCTGAATGTCTCACCCCATAGTTCTGTATCCTCCAGGACCCCATTGAACAATTTGTCGTCTACCAGGTCTGGCAAGTCCAGATCCATGGCGTCAACGATTCGTGAGAAACACCAAAATCTAGATATTTCAAGGCAATTGAGTGCAAGATCGGTCAAATATTTCACACGTTGATTCGGAGTGACGCCTCCATTACAATTTCATGCGGAAGTTGATGGATTTCCCATAGTCCTAAGCGTTATGATGACTCGCACCAATCAGATTCACGGATACAAGCCACTGCCTACCGATGTAAACAAAACCACGTGGAAACCTCACACATGTTTGGACACGCTTCAGTGAAGATAGCACGGTGGATGTTCAAATCTGTACCAGGCACGTGTATACTGCATAGATCTAGCCCCAGGCTAAATCTATTGAGTTCAATTCAATTCAATTCAATTCATTTTATTCAACACAACATCCAACATTACAAGTATGGTTAATACAATAAAATTGAAATAATTGTGTTGAAAGGAGAATGCAAGAAGCGAAAGCTTGTACAAGGCATTCCCCAATAACAATAATAATAATAATATAAGAATTACCCAAATTATGATACATTATACTTCAGAAAGTAGTAATGTACAACACAGTAACTTGAGGAAAAAAATAAAAAAATAAATAAATAAAAAATATATGTCAATCTTGTGCTTGTACTGGATTATAATCTGAAATGTATTTTGCTTTTAGACAAGTTTTGAATCTGGTAATATGTCTAATGCTACGAAGTTCTTCATTTATATCATTCCATAACTTAACACCTTTTACACTTAATGCCATTGATCTGAACTTGGTTCTACAATATTTAACACTAAAATTCCCTTTTAGATTTGATCTTGTATTATGAGAGTGGATTGAATTTGACTCTAGAAACAATATTTGAATGTTAGGGGGTAACAGGTGATTTTTAGCTTGATAAACAATTAGAAGCGTTTTCAAGTTTACTATATCTTTAAATTTCAATAACTTGTATTTGAAAAAAATTGCATCTGTGTGTTCCCTATAGTGAGCTTTATCAACCAACCTAACTGCCTGTTTCTGTAACTTTATAATATTAAGTAAGCTAGTTTCATAAGTGTTTCCCCAAATCTCTGAAGCATAATTTAAATAAGGCAAAACTAGGGTACAATAAAGCGTATGAAGACTTGAGCTATCTAGTATGTGTTTTACTCTGTACAAAATGGAAATATTTTTAGCTAAATTTTTACATACTGAATTTATTTGTACATTCCACTTTAAATTTTTATCAACATGAACTCCCAAAAACTTTGTAACTTGGACTTGTTCTATATTTACACCATCTATTTTTACAGCATTGTTGTTAAATACCTTTGTATCATTTTTGAATACCATGAAGTTAGTTTTTTGTACATTAAGTGAAAGTTTGTTCAGTTTAAACCAAATATTAATATATTCCAATTCTTCATTTAATATTGCAAATGCACTGTTGATATTTTTATGAGTATAAAATATATTGGTATCATCAGCAAACAATATGAATTTAACTTTACTAGATACATTGGCCAAATCATTTATGTAAAGTAAAAAAAGCAACGGTCCTAGAATTGAGCCTTGTGGAATACCACATACAACTTGATTAAAATCTGAATCGGTGTTATTATAGCACACATACTGCTGACGGTTATTCAGGTATGATTTAATCCATTTATAACAAATTCCCCGTATTCCATAATGGTCAAGTTTAGCTAACAAAATGTTGTGATTTATTGTATCAAACGCCTTTTTTAAATCTATGAATACACCAACCGTGGAGAGATTTTTATCATAACTACTAGAGATATCTTCTAATAAGTCAATTAGTGCTAGTGATGTTGAATGATTTTCACGGAACCCATATTGCCCCTTATATAAGATATCAAATTTATTAACGAAAGAAATTAGTCTGTTGTAGAAAAGTTTTTCTAGGATTTTTGATAATTGTGATAGGATAGAAATTGGTCTATAATTTGAGAATAATTGTTTGTCACCACCCTTGAACAGCGGAATAACTTTAGCGATTTTCATTTGATCAGGAAATTTACCGCATTCCATAGATTTGTTGCAAATACTTGTTAAGGGTGTGATAATGTGAGAAATACTTTGCTTTATAATTTGCATATTTACTCCAATGTTATCACAGGAAGTTTTGCAGGCAAACTTTGAGACAATATTCAATATTTCTTCTTCAGTTGCTGGTTGTAAATACAATGAGTGCGGGTTATCCTTTCCCAGGTAATCTTTGAAACATTTGTTTGGTATCAAATTTATTTTTTTAGCCAGCGTTGGTCCAATGTTGACAAAATAATTATTAAAAGAATTGGAAATATCTTTAGTGTCATGAACCAGCTTGTTTCCAATCAAGAATGCTGTATTCATTTCAGCTGATTTGCTTTTTCTACGAGTTATATCATTTAGAATAGACCATGTTTTTTTTCAAATTGTTTTTATGCAACATGAGTTCATTTTTATAAAACATCTTCTCAGCTGCTCTAAATATAGTAGTGAGTTTGTTTTTGTACTTCTTGTACTTGTTTTCTGCATCAGTGGTTCTGTACTTCAAAAAACTCATGTAAAGATGTTTCTTCTTATTTATAGCATTCAACAAACCAGTTGTTAGCCAAGGCTTTGTTTTTTTGTTCTTGACTTTCACTTTGACTATGGGACATGCAGAATTATATGCAAAAGTAAATTTATTAATAAAAGTGTTGTAGGCACTGTCAACATCTTCATAGTCGTGCACCTCATTCCAGTCTGTACTGTCAAGAATTTGCATAAAATTGTTGATATCTGCATTTGAACATTTTCTTGTATATCTCCATGTCACATTAGATCTGTCAATCCCGGTGTTTTTGTTTAGATGGGAGTTCTGACTGAAGTTGAAAATGGGTAAATGGTCTGAAATGTCATTAATCAATATGCCACTCCTCATCTGAGAGTTAACCAAATTTGTGAAAATGTTATCGATCAATGTTGAACTGTTTCCAGTTATCATGGTTATACGTGTGGGAGAGTCAATCAATGGATAGTAGCCATATGAATAAAGGTTATTCACGAAATATCTGCTTTGTTCATGTGAATCATATTTAAGTAAATCTATGTTGTAATCACCACAAATATATACTTTACGATTTTTTAAAAATTCCAATATATTTTGAAATTTCTCATTGAATACATTTAAATCAGAATTTGGAGCTCTATAGGTGCAACCAATTGATATTTTTTCATTGTTCTTCAATATAATATTCACAAAAACTGTTTCCATACACCCTTCAAACACCTTCGAAATTTCTTCTATTTGGCAACTATGTAGGTTGTTATTCACATATATTGCTACACCACCTCCAGTTTTGACATTTCTCGATACAGAATACATTGTATAGCCTTCTATGGTAAAATTAGATGGATCGTGCTTTACAGGATTGATCCATGTTTCGGACATTGCTAGGATATCAAACTTACTTTTTAAGTTTTTTAAATAGTCTCTGATATCCTCGATATGTGAAACTAAGCTTCGACAATTCAAATGTATAATCGATAGACATTGCTGTTTAGATTGTATATCAGAAAACTTATCATTAAATTCAATATCAGTAAAATAGTTGCATTCGTTACATATTCTTTGACTGTAGAAATTTTCATCAGGGTTCAGGTTCCTGTCAAATTTAAGTTTTAACGAGTTCACGCTTGTTGGAAGCAATATTGTCCTCCTCCTCCCCCCGAGGCGATATTTTCCCAGCTCAATATAGCTTATTCGAGAAAATGTAATTGCATATATACGATAGTGTATATTGCAGACAATTAAATATTCAGAACCCTAAAAGGCCGTAAAAATATCAAATCCTGACAGGATTGGATAGTTAAACCCAGAATCGAAAAGTAAACCTGCGGGAAATAATTTTCCCATTCTGGGAAATAATCTTGACGAGAAAATTAGTTACGATAATATATTTAGGCCACGCACATTTTAGCTGAGCCAAAACCAGAATTATATCTATAGCTGCATAACAGGCACACATATACTTTCAACAGTGGAACCATCCTACAAAGTAGAAGGATGTTTTCGTTATGCCATTAGATCATGGGCCGGACGCAGTATCACCCTGAACAGTTGAAATCAGACATGTTTTATAGTTCCTAATAGTCAATTGTGTGTTTCGATATTCATTTTT
Source organism: Terebella lapidaria (assembly GCA_949152475.1). Taxonomy (NCBI): domain Eukaryota; kingdom Metazoa; phylum Annelida; class Polychaeta; order Terebellida; family Terebellidae; genus Terebella; species Terebella lapidaria. The sequence continues at coordinate 37,627,813 of OX424566.1, forward strand.
GAGGTTTAGAATATTTAAATTAATATTTGTCACACCCGATCATGTTCAATTTAAATTAATAAAACAAACAATCATACTCGCTTTATAGGCCTACAGTAGGCCTGTAATTTTTTGACATGTTGACACCTTGTTTGTTCTAGGAGTCTAAAATTTGGTAGAAAATTGCCGTTTGACGCTCAGATGAAGTGTGCAAAGTTTTAACACGATACTATTCAGCATTGCAATAATATGAGTAAAAAAAGTTTTAGGAATTAACAGTAGCCTATAATAGTAGCGCCCTACTCTGAAATAGATGAAAACGTTCGTAAAGTTGGAAAAGTTCTGAAAGTTCACATTGAGCCCGTTCAAAAATTACAATTTTAATTTTAAAAAAAAGTTCATCAAAGACTGTTTTAATGGAAAATGGAAATATTAAAAAAGTTGCATGAAGTGCACTGATTGGAGTCATGCCATGCGTTTTTGGTGATTTAGTAACTTTTTCCGATCCTGATTAGGTTAAAGAAAAAAAAATAAAGAAAAAAGTAATCAGATTGCATGGAATACACCGATTATTTCCATCAATATTCTGATTACTTTGATTACGGTAGGCCTACATTAATCAGAGTGCGTGAAACTCGCTCATTGAACCTGTCAATAAAACACCCACGATACCTTGCAAAATTTAACATAGATAACATCGAACCCATAAAAGGGGCCATCTTCGGACAGCTAACAGGAGGTCTATGTTCGGACCTGTCTGTACCTACGGTCATAACGTTCCATTCGTGGTTAATAAATTCATAAGACAAATAGCCGTACAACAATTTTCTTGACGTCATTTGTATCTTTGGCACTTCCGTTTCCGTCAAATCAGAAACAAAACAAGTGACAGATGTAGCGAAGTTGTGATGATTTCAGTGACATAATCGTGTTTTCTTTACGAATTATGTCACTCGAAGATCCATTTTTTGTTGTTAAAGAGTAAGTCGATCTATTTCTGTACTTGACACGTTTGTACCCGCTGTATGTTTATGTTTTTCGATGCACTGACCGGCATCATCTTTCTCACCGATTGACTCTTTGAGTCGGTCAGTGAGTGAGTGGGTTGAAGTTGAACTGTCAAACATTGTGACTCACTCAGTCAATGACTGTCAATCGATCTGATGTAAATAGCTCAAGTGTCATTTAGTGTTGACTAGTACTAGATCTAGATATATCAGTATTGTCAGTACCATAGCCATAGGACTATTTATTTGGTACCATCCATGGTACCATCATCCCTTCGGGCGGACCAAATATAGTCTTAAGGCTTTTGACCCTGACAGTTCTGACTAAAATTGCGGCGGCTCTGGACAGCATCTACAAAACACTTGACAACACATACCTCGATTTTTTTTGCCAGAAAGTCCATTTATTTCCAAGCAAATCGACACTATCACTGTCTCAATCACTTGAACGGATTGCCAACAATAAATTTATTTCCACAGCGTCATAAAATTCGAGTTTTCTGCCCACCTTCTGGCAAGCGGAAATGGCCATTCATGGTACGTACAGCATCGATTTTACCACTGTTTTCGATGACAAAAATGGCTCCCGAACATGCGCAGACAGCAAAAAGGAGTTTGGTCATCGTAAAATCGATGTTGTACGTAACGGTGTATGCAATTTCCGGCTTCTAGGAGGCGACTAGGAAACTCAAATTTGATAGCACAGGGGAATAAATTTATTGTTGGCAATATGTTTAGGGTCAGCACAAGTACAGATTTCGTAACTCGAGTACTCAGGTGTTGTGACTCGACTCGTAACCAAGTACTCGTAAAAAATTACCAAATGTAGATTGCCTAGTCAAATTTTTCGAATAGATCGTCAATTCACCATGTAATGCACTGGGACTGTGAGTTCTGCTGAATTTATGATTGGGGGCATTCAGATTAAGGTAAAATCGTACGTTGCGAAGCAGTTTAGAATCAAATATTGGGAAATATATTCACTAAATTACTGAACAGCTATGTTGCAATCCTTCTCAGATGGGCGCAGACATCTTGTTTGTATCACGTGACTTAGTTCACAGTGCACTCGCTAGAGCCCTGAGGCAGCTCCAGTGATTCGCCAGGTGGCGCAGCTAGTTCTTGTTCGAAACAATGTCAACAAGAACTCAAATTTCAATCTTTTTTCAACATTTTGTCATGGTTTTGAGCGCTCATTTCATGATATTTACTGGAAAAAAGTCTTAGTTTCGTTCAACGAGTAGTCGGTTATCAATTTAAAACTCGGTTCTTGCTGTGACTCAACTCGTTGATGAGTACTCGAGTACTTGTGCTGTCCCTAAATATGTTTGAGTGATCGACACTAGTGGTCACACAAGTAGACGATTAACAGTGTGCGTTTAGGTTAATGCTAATAATTGGTTACAAATCTGTAATCGATTACAATGTACTTGAACGTAAATATATTCAGCATAATAATTCATTATAATATTATTTTCATTTTATATCATGTAAGGCCGCAAAATCAAGCTGAAAGTGTATACTAATTGGTGTGTCTTGATTTGACTTGTGCAGAACACGATGCCTCAAACTTATCTTCGGTGTTAATCAATAGTAGCTGGTATAAAAACCTGTCAGTTTTAGACTTCCTCAGTCAGTCAGTATCTGCATTACAAAAAAAAATTGGCATCAGTAACAATTAATCGGTTAGAAGGCAACGAATAATCAATTACAGTTTTCTCTAATCCATCGTGGGACCACTAATCGACACAGTGATAATGTCGTTTTGCTCAGAAATGAATGGACTTTCTTAGGTGCGGTTATCAAGTGTTTTATAGACGCTAAAGCTGACGCAATATTTGTCAGAACACTTGTCGAAAGCCTTCGTGACTATATTTGGTCCGTCTGAAGGGATGACGGTACCAAATAAATAGTCATATGTATGGCTACAGTACCATTACAATGTACAATTCATTCAGCTATATAACTGCTGCTACTAAAGTCTAAAGATCCCAGACTGCCCAGAGGGAACTTCTGACCTGTCGGCTAAGCTACATTGTTTGTGGAAGAAGGGGTAATCGCCTGTTGATTGTGATTACATGTTGTTACTTATTCCGTTCATATAACCAGCTGATTAATAGGGTGTCACTAAACCCGTGGTGAACGAAGAAAGGCCAAGCCGTTATAAATAAATTCCATTCGAATATCACGAAATGATTAATATATATAAGCTGTTGAAACTATCCTTTTATGGAAAACCAGTCGAATTCACCCATATATGAAACGTCCTGATACTGATATGATATAAAAGAGCAGACGAATCAACATTTACAATGTACTAAGTTCAACACAAAACTTTATTATGATTTTGTTGGCCATAACTTCATTTAGTATGGTCGAATCAATTTGAAATTTTGTTTGTTCCCTTTTGGTATAAAACCGTATCTTTTCGCTAAATTTCAGACTTGAAAATTGAAAAAGTTGGCAATCTCCTCTAATGTTAAATTTCACATCAAACATGAAATTTGCGAAATCATGAGATTTTATGTTGAACTTGAGTATAGTATGACTATTTCTGTCCAAATCTCCTAAAAATCACCAACCTCCACGCCATATTCTTTGAATACATGATGAACATGCGTTGTCTTGTGCTAAACTGGATATATCTTGATGGTCCACATTATAATGATTGCCTGCTACTTGCAGTGAGGTGCACAAAGCGGTCCAGAACGCGCGTGGCTTGTATCAGCGCTGGTGTGAACTGGTCGAGGAGCCAGGGGCGTGTACCAAGGAGGAATATGATTGGACGACTAACGAGTTGAGGAACTCTCTCCGCAGCATCGAGTGGGATTTGGAGGACCTGGAGGAAACCATCAGTATCCTTCACTAACCTCTCTGTAGCAGCTTTCATACATGTATGTTTCATTCTGAGTGACACGATAGTGGAGAAATATATAAAACCATGCGAGTGTGTTTTCCGCAAAAAGGTATCGGTTGAGTTTGGTCTGGCGGATGAATTCAGGATGCACGAGGCCAAAGGATGAGTATTTTCTGTGTTCATCCGCCAGACCAAACGAGACCGATATCTTTTTGCGGAAAACACACGAGCGTGGTTCTTATTTTATCACACACAACTGTTCAGACATAATTTTAGATACTGTCGTTATCATACGAAAATTGATAATGATCATTAACATTGATTAATGATCATTAAAATAATAATATTAATTTAATAATATTCATGAATATGCCCATGATGTCCGAAAAACCTCAAGCAGAGTGTTCTACACTCTCTGTCTGAGCTAGGAAAGTAACTCTCGGTTGCTAGGTTACTTTACGTACATAACATTGTTCTTTTATGTAATAATGGTCTTTACGTAATCTGCAGTAAAAAAGTAGTTTCGGCCCGATGTGGCTCAGCGTGTGATACAGATTATATTTGAAGTAGGGTGATACAGAAAAGGTTATCACACCTTTTGTGTGATAAACTACAGCAATGGTCATTAACAGTACTGGACATTGTGGTAACAGAGTTGTGTAGTATCACTGAACTGTTTGATGGCCAGCTATGATATCACAAAAAACTTGCTCATGTTGCTCAGTGTATATGTACAGTAGGCTTGACTATTGTTCGTGGCTCACCATGCGTATTGTATGTGAACATTATTTACATGTAAATCGTCTCTCATAATAAGTTACAAATATCTATGTTGATAATTTCTTGAAGTTCGGACTAGATTCAAGCATATTCAAGAACCCCTCTAATCATGCTAATAGGACATCCTCTTAGATAAGACCTTAATTCTGTGGAAGAAGGGAAGGGCTTATCTGAGGGGAACCACTGTTACCATAATAACCACTTCATGAACTTGGAAACGTGTGTACTATTGGGATAATCAAATTGATTTTTAAAGGATGTGTACACATGTGGAAAGATTGGTCAGGTCTAACTGTCAAAATATTGGAAACAACTTACGTTCATGCTAGTGTGAGTACTGTTTTAGCTGGTAGCATCCAATGTTTCCAACTTTCCATGATTTTCTTCCTGACCATGAATCCAGGCATTGTGGAGAAAAATCCCAAAAAGTTCAAAATAGACGATGTGGAACTCTCCGATCGGAGGTCTTTTGTGGACCGCACCAAAACCACAGTCAAGGTGAGTGTATAACCTTATAAAAACAGGTTAGGTTCTTTACAGATTAGTATATCAGGGGTGTTTGCAATGTATTCCGATTGACATTTTCTATAAGTCCGTAAAGTCCATAATTTGGTCCCAATACGACGGAGAAGTCACATGACGATAGGCTGTCATTCTTGTGACAAACAAATATACATATTTTGTTTTGTATGAGTGAAATCTATTCATCATGTTCATGCTGAGTTAAATGTACATGACTTATAGTGGTCCCTGTGATATAAGACTTCACAATTTGCAGATAAAATGACATCTTACATAGACATGATTGATATCCTACAGGAAGTCTTATATTCACGGGTTCATTTACATGATAAAGAAGGGATCTTATATCACAGGAACTGCTGTGTTAGTTTGTCACCAAATGATGCTATATCAACATGTGACATCTTTGCCCTTAATAAAAGCAAGAAGTCTTGTTTCACATGCTTCAGGGTGTCATACTACAATGTACTATTATTCACCCTGTTCACTACAATGAGGATCAATACACATGATACAATGATATGAATATTTTATTGCACATGCACTAACATTACGGGGGGGGGGGGGGGGGGGGGGTAGTACTCATACTCAGTTATGACCTACATGTATTTCATTTACTTGCGTCACGTATACATGTGTTTGTTCATGTTCATGATAATCATGTTGAATAGTTTGATTTCATTCTTGTGTATGATGCGCTTGTCTCCAGATGGGTCAGTTCTGTGCACGTCACACACTGGGGCTGCATGATTTTGCCGTTTCTGTTTCAGACAATTGCCGCTCTGTCCAGTCACATAATATGTTGGGGATGAATGGGGTATAGCAGTAATGGCTCGTTAATGGGATGGGAATTCTGTGCCCTGGAAACCCCAGTAGGGAAACCTTTCAGCATTTGATCTGTCTGCTGAGTTCACAGATGAGAGTTTATTGTCACTGGTTGCTGCTCTCAGGGTGCGGAATCTAGAACCCTCTTTATCTTGTTATTATTTCTCCTGTTGCAGATGTAAGCGCAGATATTCAACATTATACCAGATTACTATTATCCCCTATTTACATAATTTGACACTCGTCTGCTTTGCAAGTACAATGTATCAGTAATTGTTATCAAGTTATTGCCGATCACTATCATCGATGGTGGTTTACTAAGAAGGAAAAATCAAAGCGGCATGTACCTCAAATAGTCTCAGTTATTGACAATGTTGACACATATGTACATGTGTAGACGCGCCATGTATTTGTACATACAGTGGATCTTCTGTTAAAGACCACCTGTCGTGAGAGACCACCATGGTTTGAGAGACTGCTCTCCGTGGTCCCAAATGGCCTCCTATCCTAAAAATGAACCTGCCATGAGAGACCACCTGTCATTTAAGACCACCTTTTCAGGGTCCTTTGGGTGGTCTTAAAACACAGGATCCACGGTAATACATGTATAAACTGAGAATTATATACTGGTAGTGTGTGGACGCAATGTATCAGGTGTAACATCACATACACACATATGACAATACATGGACAGCAGCATTTATCCTCCAACGTTTTCAAAAGATTGTCAACAAAGAATGAGGTCTAGAATGATATAAGTTTCTCTGAGTGTAACCGTGGTAACTGGCAGTGATCTGTGATGATCTTGCTTCAGTATCCATAGCAACCTCTACCTCCTGAGGGTCAGGAATCATAGACATGGCCTGCCAAAATCTATTATGATCTACCCTGACTTTTCTGCAGCGTCTGTCGATGCCTCCAGTAAATTTATAAGGCATATTGATAACTACTTTCTGTTGCCATGGTATCCGGTCACCTTGGCAACCTATCACTACAGTAACCTGTCACGTAGACGATCTCGGCAAAATGTCATCCTCAGTGTGGAAATTAAATTATCATGCCTTTGTTCCATCGATTGTGGAAACCGAGAGGTCTTGACCGAGTTTTAGTTGGACCTGAGGCACTCAGACAATTAAATTTTTTCATTCTTTTCAAGGAGTTTGTTTTTCCAGAGCTTTTTCTGTTCTGTAGAATGAAGTTCAGCAGTATGATTTAAATTTAGAACCCAAGGAATTGAACATAAACTAAATGTACAAGGTGTATATCTGACTCTGTTACATGTTATTATAATTATGGCCTCATGTATTAGTTGCTATTCATTGTGTTCATTATTTAGTCCTACTCGTATAAATGTTTTCTTATGGTCATGCCATCATGGTATGAATATAACCAAGTTACAAATATTGAGGCGAGATGATCTTTCTACTGTAATTGAGTGTGAGGATGGTGACAGAATTGAGGAGAATGCTAACATCGTTAACAGATTGTCACGTCTTAGTGCCTTGAATAGTTACCATGGTAACATTACAGACTGGGCAGATATCATGATTATGTCCTTGATGTGGGCATGTTGCCATGATGTTGTTAGAATAATTGGATAAAAACTGTAGATGTTATGTCCTGACTTATACATGACTTGTTCCAATGGTAAGTATACTGCTACATATAGTCAGTAATTATTCTGAAGCAGATTCTTGCAGGGCTAGAATTTCGTAAAATTTTGCGAGAATCCTATTCTTATATACTCCATTATATTTTGCGAGAATCAAGGGTCATTTTGCGAGAATCTTTGCGAGAATCGATTCTCGTCGAAATTCTAGCCCTGATTCTTGCAAAATCTCCTGAAGTCATTCACATGATATCAATCGATTTATGAAATGTCTAGGGTTTTTTGTATGGTACTATTTGCATGCATCCGTCTACTGTATGAAATGCTGGTCTGTCAAATTTAGTCGGGGAAATTTTAAGGGAAGCCCAGAGGAACTGGGCTATTTGCAATTGTGCTGAGGGCATCAGCCCGAGGTCAGTTGAATAACCCCCAGTCGTTTGAGGGGTTTCTGCCTTAACAATTCTAGTGTGATTCGAAGAATAGGAAAACTCTGCAAGTACATTGTATTTTCTTGGTAGCCCTGTAGAATCTATTGGGTTTGGGCTTCAGCACGTATGTGTTCACGTATGTTTTATCGTATACCCATATACTCGTATACAATAATGAACAACATTTTTATGCAGGATTCCTTATCTTGAGTATTTTACTCCTTGTTACACTAATCATACCGTTATACACTGCCTGTAACGAGTAACAATTGATTTCCCGTGTTTTGACAATCGACAGTGAGGCAAACTTATGCGGAATTTAGGAGCAAGTTTTGGGGCCCAAAAGTCATGCAAATATTTTCCTTCGAGCGATGGTTTCTTTACATGAGGTACACATCGGAGCAAATATGTGAAATGGAAACGGCGGTGGATGCTCAAATGGGAGCCAGAAGTTACTGTAAATATTGCCGGTTGGAATAAATTTCCGAGTCACACTGAAAGGAACATACCCGGTAGTGGCTGGAATAAACTGGATGCGGTGGGTGTTGCGGGAAGTTCAAGGAGCCCATTCCATCCCCTGCCATTGTTTACGTACAGTGACCCCAAATCTGACCCCCCAGCAGTGATTGCTGTGTCTGCTGAGGCTGTTTGCCCTGGTGTGTGCAGATGTAGCTGGTAGGAGGAGCAGTCAAACCTACAGCATTGCAGCAGTGCGGGTGTACATGTATTTGGAGTGAACTGTGGGAAAGGGGGATCCAAAGATGGATGTTCTGGGAGAGTTGTATAATACATGTAAATAAGAAGTGTTGTGTGAAGCCTGTCGCTGCGGGTCGCAGGACATCCATAATATTATGCCTGACATTTTGCAGAAGCACATGACAGTGCTTAGTAACTTTGGATACCACATGTACACATGGGAATATATTTGAGGTACAATTATGTAAGCCATATAATCATGATAATGTGACTATGGCAGTAAAAAATTCATCATAGAAACAATTGAAAAAAAAAACAATAATCCATATAATCATAATCGTCTAAAATGGAGTAATGTTGACAAACGTACCACCAGGAAAACATCCAAGTGTGCATTGTTCACTGATCCTTGGTGTAGTGGGTCTTGTGTATTTAATGTAGTTTCTACATGTACGATAGATAAATTGACAAAATACCTCATATGGTGTTCATCTAAAACATACTTGTAGCCCTAACCATGCATGTGGCAATGAATATCTACATGTGTACAGTACCATGTGTGCATAGCATTCCTGAAAACATTTTATAAGTGGGCCAGACAAATATAATGTTTACATGTAGCTCTGCTGTAATCACTCGAATGAACATTAAACTGCTTCCGAGTGTGTTGTTACTAAGGTTACATACACATGAAATGAATGCAGGTGGGCTCAGTTATGTAACCAAGACAATACATGTATATGAAATGATAGGTGTCACGCTTAGAGATTCATGTGCAATTTGAATTTATATACATGTTACAATATAAATAGCTTGTAGATTTTCGTGAACACTGTCTAGATGAGGTACATGAGTTTTCTAGGTTAATTGTCTAGAACAGTATCAATATCATGACCATGATGATTATGGGATGGCATAGATATGTATTTTATTGTTGCAAATCAGCATCTTGTAAACTTTAAGATGTTAAATTAGGTTGGACTTAATAATATATGTTTAAAAATATATGTTTACTCTTGTCTTGTCCATTCCTCTTTTTATGAAGAGTTTGAATGCAATGCACAAAGGATTATTTAATGGAATAGTTATTCATAAAAAAAACCTTGTGTCAATCCCTCTGAAATGTTGTACATGCCGGAAAAAAAGCAAATTAAATGTACATGTACATGTAATCATGGTAATTTGCAAATCTATCAACAGACTGTAAGAAAACAGTAGTACAAATTGATGCTCGATCCTGTTACAAGGTACGTTCTGTGTGTAGAAAATAATTTGTGTTCATAAATTTGTATAGCCATGAGATGAAGCCAGTCTCAGATCAGAAAGAATCACTACAAATTATTAATAGATACGAGCAGGTTTCTCAACAATAATTCCATTGCTACATGAACATTTGCCCCCTTCATTGCCTTTCACAAACATCTGCTGCAGAAAAAAAACCCGCTAGTAAACACAACAAAAATCAATTTACGCTGATGAGAACCCGAGCATCATTAATCGCAAAACATGTAAATTGTGGAGTATTTTTTGCCAATTTCTCATATTAAACATGCGCAATTCTGAGCGGTTTGTCGAAAAGATATATTTTCATCAGCTGGTTTCCATGGTTACAGCAAATTACACTGAGCATAGTCAGATTCCACTTTCATACAATAAACATGCATTATAACAATTAGTACAAGCTCTGATAATGCAGCATGAGATCTGATGTAGCAAAACTGTACGTGTAATTCTGAAATGTTTAGCAGATCGTGGCACTTGAATTTCTCACAAAATACTTGTTCATTATGCATGTACAGCATTTCTGTCTTTGCCCGTGTATACACGTATCTGACACCTTCAGATACATGTACCTGAGTCATGTATCTTCCTGATTTTCATCTTTCAGCCATTATAGACATTAAATAAAAGGATGAAAATTGTCCTTATCGACTGCCAGTTTTAGGGTTTTTTCATGTCCGTGATGAAAGTCATTGACAGATTTCCCCAATCCCTGTGATGCATCAACTGCAACGCTGATAAGCAATTAGCCGAACATCTTCCACTGTCATCCGCATCAGCCCAAAATTCACTGCGAACCTGTCCCCGGTGACGATATGGGCGCCTGGCACGACCGAGACGTTCCCCTTGTGGACCTGATGGTTCTGTCAGCCCCTGCCATCGCTTAACGCAGAGTTATTGGCTCTCGGTCGGCGGGAGTTAATTCTGGTAATGGATCACAGCAGCGGTGGGCTCACAGTTGAGGTCTTAGACGATGTCTGATGCTGGGCACATTGATGTTAACGGTATTAAAGTGTGCCCCCCGCACAGTTCATCGGTTCAAACCAGTACAATTACATGTTCATTATCATATGGCTTGGTATACATGTATGTCTCAGTTCACTGTGGTATCACTGAGACAATCTAACTAGATTAAAAGTGATAAAATGTTCTTCAGTCAACTATGATATAATTCAGCATTTCATGATGTTTTTGGACATTGCGCTGACAACTTCTGTGTTGTTCTAACATTTTATCATGGGTCTCCCATAGATCTGCCATATCTGTAATGACCAGTTCTAATCTGTCCTGCAGTGGTGGCTTCAGTGGGCTATCCTATTTCATTTTATCCTGGATGATAAAACATCGCAAATCTGCGCCCCATTCTCTGTATCAATTTTCCAGCCATCGTTGGAAGAGTTCCAATCGCTCCCAGCTGATGGAGCCTTCTGCTCAAAGACGGTTCCGAGATTTACCCGCCACCCTCGGCCCTTAACATCGTCTGTATCTCGCCTCAGTGCGAGCTAGGTCGTCCTTGTTACCAGCGCACTGATCTGTGTATCCCTCGGCAACGGACATCAGAGACAGCTAGGGGAAAATAATCTCTGTTACAAAGAAATTCTGAAAAATATGTTTGCAATAATAGTCACTGTCTGGCTTCCAGACATGTGATACTGTTTGATATCACTATTTATGATGACCAAGCTGCGATATTATTACCCACAAAATTGATGGAATTCTAAGATATAAATTCACCTGATATCAAAGCAGGCTTTGGATTATTTGATGTCTCTTGATGCTTGTTTCATCATACATAAAAACACAGGATTTTATTCCCATTCTTGTTCAATAATAATCATTCTGAATCCATGTGTGACTCTTTCTCTTTCTGTTATGTCTCCAGGGTTTATTCACTATTTGATATCACTCAGCTGATAAAATACATTGTATCTGTGGCCTGTACAATTCATCCAATGGCAATCACTGCACTGAGCACATTCTATTGTATTTGTATTGTATCTCTTATGGGTTTCTGATTGTATATACAACAGAGTTTGAGGAATATATATAGGCAAGCACGCTTTACAAAATCCCTGCATGGTTCGTGGTTTCTTTGGTCTGATTCCAAATATCATGAATATGTTTGTGAATATTAAACATTTGACACCTACATGTACATGTAAGTTTACATGAATGTTTACGTTGCTATGTCAATATACCACTACTAAGTAGAACTGGCAGATTGAGAAAGCGATGCAACCAATTTGCAAACCAATTCTAATGTGTCCAATTCTGTACTGTATCTATACAGATAAAATATTTTACTCAGTGAAACTTGGAAGCACAGTAAGCTTGCTAGTTGTAATCACTGCATGTTTACAATCAAAGGTCATGACGTGATCATGATGTGATCATGCTGATCAGAGTTAAAGGACAATGCTCAGGTAGAAAGACTGTTATCTGTCTCTGACTGTCAACTCACATTGAAGTTAACTTCTGTGTGCAATTAGAGGCCATTCAGGTGAAAAGAGACCCTAACCCCCCACCAAAGCGACTGCTATAAGAGAAGCGACTGTACTGTACATGTATGTGCTGTCTCCTCTGTGTCGTGAGGAGACTGCCTATAGGGCTATTCTCAGGGGAATTCCCCCACAAAGCTACGACATATGTTTCCCGCTGTCTGCGGACAACTGTTTTGAATCTAAATTAAGTCCCCCTTCATTGGACAGTCTCCCATAGATTGAAAGCCTTGGGACGCAGACAGAAATATGATTAAGTCTCCCCGTGTCCCTTGAAAGTCATGGAAAAGCTGCCAAGCTGTTTGCACGAAGATGTCTCTGAAAATCTGATGGTTTTGATGGATTTAATTTCTTGATGATGTCTCATAAAATTGATGACATTTTCTATATCAAAGAAAACTATATTTGCATGTGGATTTGATTCAGACACACTGACCTGATATGGTGAGATCCCGTCTGGTGAGGAGGGCACCTGTCACGAATCATGCATGAGACATGTATACTAAGTAATGTACTTACATGTGTATGTAACTGTGTGACACTGTAGGCTTTATACATGAACAATACATGCAAGATGTGTAATATGACTGCTCGATTGCTAATTGATAGACAGATAGATAGGTATATTATTCCAAGAGACACAATATAGCATGTAAAATACAGACAGAAGTTACTGATAGTTGTGTATAGCCAATTATGGTAACAATCAAAATTGAAGTCTGTAAGCAAATTGTTTAGATGCCAAAAAAAAACAAAACAATAAAAGCCTGACAGTTGTCTGTTGTGCATGTTTCAGTTGTTCCATTGTCCACCATTCACAGGTGGCGTAATTACTCAGACCCTGTACCTGAGCTCTTCACAGCTCGGTTTCCATGGTTACCATGATGATCCGCAGTCATACCTTTGCCAATCTGCCTGTTAACTACCATCATCCCTGTCATTCCTCCCGCCACGGCTTTATTTCATCGCCTAATACCTCATTCTATGTTACGGCGGTCCGCCATAAACCTGCAATCCCTCGGGCGATTTAATCTTGACGCAACTGTCCCTGGTCGTATGGCATCGGTCGTGATAATCGGCCCAGGATTGCGCCTAAACACAGTCGTAAAGAAGCAAAGTCAGCCACTTGGGGACTAAATCTTCACTCAATGAGCACTTTATCAGGTCCATGTCTCAGGAGAATCCGAGGGAAACTCTACAAAAAAAAAAACGGTCAAAGAATGACCACTCAATATACAAATGTACATGATGTCTAGGGTCCCTGTGGGTTTTTCCTGGGTTTTTTTTCTATAAGACCCATCAAAGTCGAGCTCCACACACTCGTAAAGTTATCACCATCATTTTTGATCACAGCGTGTGGCAATGTCCTCAATGTGATAAGGACATTGCTCAAATTAAGGACATTGCCAAATAAGGACATTGTTCAAATAATGTTCGCGGGAATTTGTTTCCCTCCCTAACAAAACATTGTGCCTGCGTGTTCATGGGAGGTACAAAAATGTTGGTCATAAAGGTAATAATATCTAGTGTGTCTTAACTTTTCAAAACCACTGCAATGGTCTTTAGATCAAGAGCTATCCCCCAGTTCCCGTGCTGGGTTAATGCTCATTTATTGAGCTCTGCAATCATTTGCATTGGAGACAATTGTCAATATTCATACATTTTACATGTATTGTAAAACATGTGAAAAACATGCCTTCAAACTGTCAGATCAAAAAGTGATTTTAGCCCAAGTCACTTGTATTTAATGCATCAAGCTGCAGGAGCCAGGAGCATGAAGAGGAAAGCACAGAATCTCGAGATCTGTTTGTTCTCCGCGCTCATTGTTCCTCGCAGGTTCCGCCAGCTTATTTATCATGACGGGACACAAGGCGGAAGAATTACTGTTTGCCCATTTTCCGCCCGATTGCTGCTACACATGTAACCACTGCCCATGCTGACTGCTCGGGCCCAGGTCAAGGAGCTGTTCTCGGGAAGTGAGGCAGTGATCTGATTTACCAAGGCTCCGGGTTCCTCCACTCGTCTCCAGGTTTGGCAGTTTGAGGGATGTGTTTCTGAAGATTGTCCACCACAATCACATCATGGTTCCGGGTCTCGGTCATTGCTGGTTACCATGGTCACTGTATGTTGAATAACGTCTGAAGTTTACCTACATGTACTTGTAAGCCGTCTTCTGACCTTGACCTGCCCTGACCTTTCAAAACATTTTCTGTTCTTTTCTTGAGATCTTTTCCCTCCGTTCATTCCATCACAAAGTAAAGAAAGAAGAAAGTTTCTTTGCTGATGATTATAAATACATGTTCATGACACAGCTTAGGTCAAAGCCATCTGACTATATTATACATACACCCACGCATGAAAAAAGTATACAAAAACATATTTCTCTGTAGGTTTTTTTGTCGCAATTTGGACACCTTAAACCCTTCAGTAATCCACTTTGTAGCTGTCTCAGAGCCACAACATTGCTGCAATAAGCCTCGGGAGGGAGACCTGTCTTGTACTTCACTCGAGGGATTCTGTCCGAGATATACTTCTCCTTGCACCAGACATCTGTCACAACAACACAATAGACAGGTTAAACCTATAAAAATCGTCAAAAAGACCCAGACTTGAATGTCTAGTCGAGAGGTGGAGGCGCATAGGGGGTCGAAGCTTTAGGAAGAAAGTCTGGGACCAGTCCGGTATCGTTGAGAACAGAAGTATGAGGATCTACGAGATCAGGCAGAATAGACTGTCAGGTTACATGTCTCCACATATGTCTGGTGTTACCATGGTTACCCCCATAATGGATATGGATATTATGTCTATATGGATAACTTGTTCTGTTGTATTTTTTTAGCGAATGACTTTAGTCACCAAATATCAGTCCTAAATAATGTCTCAAACTAACTCAACTAACTTAACATTGCTTCTGGAAGTTTACTTTTACCAGTTGAAGTTTTCAGTTCATTCATTGTACATCGATCGTGGCACTGAACAAATACATCCTACTTTCTGTTGACCATGGTCATGATGATGAAGGGTGATGGAAAAGCATTGATCACTGACTGGTGTACAGCTCCTTGCACAGAAGATGTCTAGCATGTACATGCAGTGGTTCCCCTCAGATACATCGTATTAGGCCTCAATTTTGTGGCAGGACGGTGGGTCTTATCTCAGTAACTGTATACATGTACCTGTTAAAAGATCAAGAAGTTCTTGGGTTTTGTCTCCATCTATTCTCATCCCATAATGTCCATTATGTCTGTGATACAGTCTTTCCAAAGTCATGTCAATGTCCCATCGTCCTTAGTAATTCATAGTCCCAGAATAGATAAATGCCATTGACCACATTATAGGACTCTGGCAGAACCTCCCAACCACAACCGATAATATATTCATGATACATGTACCAGTACAGGTATAATGCATTTGAAAGTCGAAAGTCTCTCTGGAGCTCTGAACCAGTGTCAGAATCTTGTGACACATTACATTCGTTATGATTCTCTTTTCATATGACATGACTTTCTGAAAATTCGTTGCAAGCAATTTGGCGGTAATATTTCTGAACCTCCTGACCTCTATTACATGTATACAGCCGGAACTCTCTATGCTTTTGGCCTGCTGGATTAATCAGCAAAAAGTCCTGGACCTCAAGCCATGGAGGTCTTTATGGTACTGTAATCATGATAAAGTCTCTATACCGGTGGAGAAGTGCGGTCAAACATCAGAAAATCATCTTGGTATGTATCAGGGGCCGATCTCATCAGCTCATCTTGGACATGGTCCCCTACTCAAGCCACTGATCTGATTTTGAGATGACCCCTTACTCAAGCCACTGATCTGATTTTGAGATGACCCCCTACAGTTGATGATGAGACTGTAAGCAAACATTCCCTGGGGTGATACCCCCGGGCTCTGTGGGCATGGGCTGGGTGTCGGGGGGGGGGGGGGGGGGGGGGATGGGGGGGGGATGGGGGAGAGGCTGCTGGACTGTGGGGTACACAGATGTCTGCACTGTCCGGCTGATTGCTTTCCCTCCAGCACAGTTTTGGGTACTTTGGTCTCGTCTTTATGACACTACTTTATTAAGAAGACGTGACACGTTTTTGACGACCGACCAGGATGAGCGATGTGGCTGCCACTGCCAATGTCTCGCTTGTCCTACAAGTTACACAGACTGCCACAGCACCAACAACTACCAGTGCAGATACAGGTTTCCACAGGCATTGTTCACAGTTTGGGGATTTATTCTGCAGCTGTCTCGGATATTAATCACGAAAAAGATGTATCGGATAACGGTGGATCGTCCGTAGATCTCGGACACTTAGCATGTGAAAGAAAAATAAACTTCGAAGGGGACTCGGCAGTCATCGATTTAGCAAAGAGTTCATTGCAGTCAATAGCAATGGGGAACCAATCACGGCTTGCCCTGCGGCACTACTGGAGCAATTCGCTCAGATTCAATTGCCTGCTCGGGACTTCAATGTAGACTGATTGCTGTTTGATATATTGGAAACATTCTTGGTTTGCCTTTTTGTTCTGAAGAGTTGTTCCTGCATTTTCAAGCAGTGGATATGATTTGGATAGCATACATTTGGACACACATATCTGCTAACATTATAGTCTAATCATGCTAATAGGGCAAATCAATTTGAAAAATCATTTTCATATTGCTTATCAGCTACTGGTCACCATAATACATGTGAATACCAGCTCTGCATGATTATTTGGACTAACTGGTAGGATCATCTACCATATTTCATTGATTTGTCTTGTTGAACTGGAAGGGATTATTATTGCTCAAGGATTTCATTTGCATTTGCAGTTGCATTGCATAAAATCAATAAGATCAGAAGAGTTTTCATTCTCTGTGTGGTTCATGTTGACACACTGCCTTCAGAGACAGAATTTTGTGCCGTGTGGATTCTGGCCTAGATTCTGAAGCTCAAAAGTGACCACAAACTGTATGGCACTGGCCTGATGATGATGATTGGTGAACGTTCTGGTCTCCGAGGTTCTGCATGGGTCTGGGAAGACTTAGAAAGTCGCATTCCTAGTGATTCAGGATACCGAGGGTCACAAAATGTCATGGCGTGGCTAAAAATAAACCTACCGGGTAGTATCTTAGTGCACAAGCTTTGCTGATGTGATAGGCGCGGTGAAACGTACTCTATTCCGCTTTGTTTTCTCATCAACTGAATGTTTAGAAATGAAGAGAAGTGCAACTTTTGCATCCATTGATTGTGACGACCTGCGTCTCACAGAAAGGCAACATGGAAAGTCATGGATGCGCATAGTTTTCTCTCAGTAGTTACACCACGTGAAGAGGCAAATGGACTCGGGACGTTATTTCTCCGGGACGTCTCCTCAGGGGTTCCGCCATAATTAGCCATCGAATGCCGACATGACGAGACAGTTCGGTTATTGATCCTCGCTCATCGCTCCAGCGGCGAGTTTTTGTCGAGAGACATCGGAATTCCCGGCATCGAGGTCGAAGCCCCGAAAGGTGTGACAACCATTCGCCTGAGAGACGGGAAAAAATTGCTGTCCCAGCGGGTGAAGTCATGTTTTACGACGGAAACCATTTAAGGCTTGGTTGACTGTCCATAAAGGCAGATTTCTGCCATGCCAATTGCAGTCTGGCGGCTCGAGAAGAAATAAACATCGCTCAGATTCCCAACGTTTCTAGGGTACCCCTTACCCCCCCCCCCCCCCCCTCCACCTTCGTCCTGCCACAAATGGAATTTTACAGCATTGTAATCATTTCCAAGCACTGTGTTTGACTTGTGCCAGCGGCAATGACAGGGCTGCTGATAAATGCCCTTGAATGGAATGTGGAATTTTATTGAAATAACATCCATGCACATCAATTCCAAAGTGCCACAAAACAACAACGCTTAGACGTCTCAATTCCAGCATTTTTGAAACTCAAGTTTGTTTGTTCAACTGCCAGTCACAGTACCCAATAAGGATTCGTTTCTGATAGTGTGGCCGTTGTCGCTGTGTTTCCATGTCCTTGCCCCTGTTGCCATCAAGACGATTGTGATTGCATGTGATAGGTGCCAGGAAATATAGAGGCGGTCGTAACACAGAGGCGGCAAAATACTGGAAAATAATTTTGCTCATCATTCCTTGGCGTTTGTACAAGTCGCATAATGAATACGACCTTGTAATAATTGCGATCATTTGCTGTGAATTTCTCGGCCTGAAAGGCATGAAACTGACGGCAGGATTACATTCATTGTTGCGGGAAACACTGACATGATGAAGCCTCTGTACATTATTCTCTTGGATTACTGATAGGATCGAAGGATATCATGGATTACTCTGAATATGGTCATAATGCATAATACATTGAAGGATATAACGTGATCATGATGATTCAATGCCAATTACTGATGCTATTTCTCGTTTGCGTGTTTCCAGGACATTTTTGAGGCGACTGGAGCATTGCACAATGAACTTGACTAATCATCCCTCTATCGGATGGATATCGGATACCAATGGGACATTCTCTTTAATATCTAAATGTCTATTCTTTCCAGCAGCTGGAGAATCCATGTGCAAGCAATTTGGTTCACAAGATTACAAGTTTTTGTGTTTTACTCAGAAATATAAATATACGACAGAATCATGAAGAAATCACAGCCTGGTCCGAGCCAGAGACCAGTTCCTAGTTCTTCACGGACCCAGAAGAGGGCACCACCAGTGAAGCCTAACAGCCTTCCCATGTCCTTCTCCAACCCAAATTGTCCCACGTCGGGTAGGAACTCTGACAGAAACGGCAAAGTCAGGCAGACAAATGACCTTCGACCTAAGAAAGTCGAATCTTATGGCAAAAATCAGCGTCCTGCAAGTAGCGGTAAAGGCAAAAGTCCGACTGTGGCGCACCAAAGTAAAAAAGACAAAGGTCAAGGTCAAGTGGCCAAGAGTGAAGGTCAGATCAGCGACTGTGGGGGCAACACCTTAACCCCCCAAGCCGGTTGTCATGACGATGAGCTGGAGGTTGTAGAGATAGAGAACTCAGCGGTATACGTTTTTGATTGTCCTCCCCAGGGCATGAAGGACCACCTCGCCAGTCCCCAGACACACAACCAGGGCGACCAGCGCAAGGCCAAAACCGTGAGTAGAATCATCCCACGCTCTACTGAGTAAATGTTGGAAACGTGTCAACAGCTCAACTAATGTTAATCATGCTAATGGTGTGGTTCGTAATCTCAAAAATTTACTTGTAATGTTCGTTTGTATATATTTATAGTTATAATAGTAGATAACCATGATAACCATCTAACCATGGTGCATGTAGCTATGCGATTGTCATTTTGCATGATTATGGTTGTTGTGGTCATAGTTCATAATGACATGTAACAATTATGGTAAATTATTACTATGATTGTTACCCCGTCATGTTCAATTACATGTAGGCCGCTCAGTTTTCAAAGGTGAAACTGTGTGAAAAATGTCCATCATGGGAGTCTGTGCATTTACCATGTGCCAGTAATCATGGCTCGATAATTTAGTTACTCTGAAGCAATTACCACATGTAGTTAGAGGCTGGTCTTCATCTTGTTGCCAGCGCTGCCTGTGACATCATTGACTGGTTTACCATGTGCTGTAACCATGGCAACTGTATTACTTCATCAACATCACAGGTTAAGATGTGATTATCTCTGGCTAGTCAGGGAATTTGATCTCTGGTGGAATTTGCTCATTTAAAAGTAGTTGAATTGTTGGAGTAACTATTGTACACCTATCCTCTTGTGATGGCGAGAATTATGTAATGATGCCTTATAATGGTAATAAAAATGATAAAATATCGAACACGTTGAACAGGTGTGATTCACAGCATGTTACCATGGTTACCAGGACTTTTTCTCAAGTGAATTTCACATGAACATGGTAATGTTGAAATGTTTGTTGCCATGACCACCGTGTCTACTGACATTGCATTTGCTACATTTGTTGGAATAGATCTTCATGGATACATGTATGCATGTGGACCAGACAGGAAATGCCCAGTCGACCAAGTTACAACTTTTTCTTCAAATCACATGTCAGCACCTGCAAAGTGCCCATAGCATCCTACCCATGTGTATTCCATCTATCATGTCTATTTTCCTCCAGTTTCATGCAAGACATGAAGTATGATGAATGCCACGTCGCTCAGTCTGTCAGCAACCTGCTACATATATCTATATTAGTAGAAGTACATGTAGTCGATAGAAGTAGTCGGTTAAATCAATGAGGCCCCCCCCCTCCCCCAGATTTCCAATAGAACACTGGATTCTCACACCAGATTGACTTATGTGTGGACATTACATCACTTCCTCATTCTTGTTATTTTCCACATTCAAGTTTTGTTTTCTGGTCCAAACTGTGGATGATACTCAGTTCAGCAGATTTTTTTGGCATTACCGATTACATTGTACTCCAGCAGAGCATCAGCCACATTATGTACTTTGCCTGTACTCCTCATCAGCTGTATCCGACAGCCACCACCCTCTCTCCCGGGTATTCCCGCACTCGCTCCCTCAGTCACTCAGCCATCGATATCCTGCAGACTCATCAATACCTGAGGGAAGCGCTTGTTGTTTCTCCGTCTGTGAGTGGTCGACTGAAGAGACAGGAGTTGTAAGAATGGCGTCATCTCGGGAAATTACAGGAAAACTCTCCAGACACCTAACATAACAGAACATCAGTGTTTAAAGCACATGAAATGAGTCTTGATGGAAAAATATACAGATGTACATGTACATGTACCCATCGCTGGACCAAAATAAAACTGAATGTGAAAGATTTGTAAATCTGATCATTTCCAAAGAAATCAGATCTCCATCCCGGTTACGCTGTTATATGTGTGCATGTATCATTTGCCATGATGCTCTTGGTCCTAATTATGCTGATGGAAGAGCGGCACTCTAATGCGCTAACGCAAGACTTTGAACATCAGCACGTGTAGATTAAATAATATGCAAAATTTTAGGAAAATCATTGATATGATATGTATGCATCGTTCATTATGAATTAATTTGATTAAAATGAGCTAGATTAGGATGTTTGAAACAATAGAAGATCCTGCTATAAGAAAATAAAGAAAGTTATAATGTGAGGAACATACAATATTTTCTGTAATTGAGGGGGGTGCTCTCATGGGGCACGTGAGTCTATCATGATACTGTACTGATCATGGAAAACCAGAGTCCAAGCATGTACAGTAGTCCGTGTTAATGACCTGATTAGCGTGATAAGTTAAGCTGACAATTACCAATAACTTTGTGAGCATTTATACATGTAAAAGCAAATCACACACATCTGAATTTATTGATTTTCATGCTTGTCATATATAAGACCTAAGATCAATACAATTTCCATTATTGATGTTTAAGTAAATTTCCATAGGAGTAATAGACAGTTAGCATTTCCAGCAATCCTACTATCTGATGCGGTCTGCTGTTGGAATTCTTTAGGAAGAGGCGACCTTGAGGCAGATAATCATGATAATGATGTGACAGGCTACACCAGACTGTAAATCTTGAAATATTCACATGTTATATTTATTCTGATACATTTGCTGAATGTCATGTTTTGTTCA
Source organism: Terebella lapidaria (assembly GCA_949152475.1). Lineage (NCBI taxonomy): Eukaryota > Metazoa > Annelida > Polychaeta > Terebellida > Terebellidae > Terebella > Terebella lapidaria. The sequence continues at coordinate 37,649,869 of OX424566.1, forward strand.
TCATTATCGTGAATTCGTGATCATGGCAAAGTAAATTTCAGCGTTAATCTCCTAAGGGAATAATTGACAAAAGTCACGATATAGTAAACTAAATTGATAAGAGTTTCTCTTAACAAAGTGTGAACGTGGTGAATTTCTTGGTGTTACAGTGTGTTCTGTCCATGGCCGATCACTTGAGGAGTGGTCGTCTATTCCAGCGATGTTCCTTGATAGTCTTTTTCTCCCGATTGTTAGTTGGAGGAAGGTGTCCTTCGCTTAATATAGAGACCTCGCGGATCCTTTTGCGTCCAATTCCGCGGTGTCAGAGTAAACACTGCAGAACTCGAGTGGCTCCTGTGGACCGGGCACCCACACAGAAGCAGTTATTGTAGCCTAAAGCACCAAGGGATACCCGCTTTTGTGTGCTATGATCGTCCAAAATGAATTAATAATACAGCTCAAGAGCATTCTGATGTTCCCATTTTTTCGTCAATGCTTCCACGACCTTCCCCATACCTTCCCACCCCTCTCCATAGCCCCCCTACTTGTGATGTGGTGTCTCGGAGCTGTAACAAAACTGTCACATTTTGCCTGTCTCCAGCCACGCGCCTCTGTCACTGCTGGTTAAGTTTGACAAATGAGTGTTTGTCTCTCCTCGTCTTTTTCCTTCACATCTCGACAGCACCAGACTCCCTTTATCTCGAGTTTTCCCGTGAAGATGAAAATTCAGCGGAATGTGGGGGTAACGAAGTGTTGGCGACCCTGCGCCTGGATACATGTCCAGTGTACACAGGGGTAGAATCCACATAGGGGAGCGAGATTTTTGTATGAATTCTCTCTGTATCGAAGATCTTCATCAACACTGCCATCCTATAAGTGAGAAAAATTAGGGCGCTCCCGTTTCAGTCCTGTATCATCTCCATGGCTACACAGCGTACAATATGATGGTCTGATAGCGTAGGGTGGGCACGAAGTCTGTAAGGACCGAGTCGAGTGCGTGCGACAGTAGAGCATGATGTATTATGGCGGCTGATGATGGATGAGTGAGCTTTTACAGTAATTTGCGACCACTTTCTTTGATGACTGGCCAACTTATGTGCCTCAAAACGCATCACACTCCAAACACGTAATTCCCATCAGCGTGGAATCGTGTACGTGGGTTTTCTGTTCCTTGATGGTCTTTTTCTCCTGATTGTTAGTTGGAGGAAGGTGTCCTTCACTTAATATAGAGACCTCGCGGATCCTTTTGCATCCAATTCCGCGGTGTCAGAGTAAATACTGCAGAACTCGAGTGGCTGATGTGGACCGGGGACCCACACAGAAGCAGTTATTGTAGCCTAAAGCACCAAGGGATACCCGCTTTTGTGTGCTATGATCGTCCAAAATGAATTAATAATACAGCTCAAGAGCATTCTGATGTTCCCATTTTTTTCCTCAATGCTTCCACGACCTTCCCCATACCTTCACACCCCTCTCCATAGCCCCCCTACTTGTGATGTGGTGTCTCGGAGCGCTTCTGCAACAAAACCGTCACATTTTGCCTGTTTCCAGCCACGCGCCTCAGTGTCACTGCTGGTTAAGTTTGACAAATGAGTGTTTGTCTCTCCTCGTCTTTTTCCTTCACATCTCGACAGCACCAGACTCCCTTTATCTCGAGTTTTCCCGTGAAGATGAAAATTCAGCGGAATGTGGGGGTAACGAAGTGTTGTCGACCCTGCGCCTGGATACATGTCCAGTGTACACGTTGGTAGAATCCATATAGGGGAGCGAGATTTTTTTATGAATTCTCTCTGTATCAGAGACCTTCATCAACACTGCCATCCTATAAGCATGATAAGTGAGAAAAATTAGGGTGCTCCCGTTTCAGTCCTGTATCATCTCCATGACTACACAGCGTACAATATGATGGTCTGATAGCGTAGCGTGGACACGAAGTCTGTAAGGACCGAGTCGAGTGCGTGCGACAGTAGAGCATGATGTATTATGGCGGCTGATGATGGATGAGTGAGCTTTTACAGTAATTTGCGACCACTTTCTTTGATGACTGGCCAGCTAATGTGCCTCAAAACGCATCACACTCCAAACACGTAATTCCCATCGGCGTGGAATCGTGTGGGTTTTCTGTGACAGTGTTTTGATGGATCACGACAAGAGCTTGTCACACACAGACCGAAATGTTTGGATTTAATTGTACATGTTTAGTACTCAATATATATATATATATTGTGAATGTGATGCTTGTGACAAAATAATTTACAGAAATATATAACAATAAGGTTTGTCTGTTTTCTGATAATAAATAAAGTTACAAGTAGACATTCATTGAACTGCTGCACCCCCCCCCCCCCTCAATACAAAAATGAATAAATAAAAACAAAAAAAAACAAAAATGGCAGTATATGGTATACATGTACCAGTGTACCTGTAATCTTCAGTTACCATTATTTACTTGTGTTGTTAGAGGCAATAGACACTTGACAAACTGCTTGAATAATAATCATGTTAATTGGTGCCACAAGTCTACATTGTGTGTTCCACCATCGATACATTTAGTTAAAAACATATTTCGATATGTTGAAATATTGAAACTTATTGAAATTTTGTCATACTATGACCATGATGTCCATAACCACGATGATGATGATGATGATGATGATGAACATATATTTTATGGCAACGTTCAATATTCAAATACATAATATACATGTATGATGATATTTTGTCCCATTTCGCACTTTCAGTCGATGTTCAATGGCCCGTCGAAACCCCAGGATCGCTACATGCGATTGGATAACGAGATTGAGAGGGCCAACACGAAATATATCGAAGACACTCAGTCACAGCAACAGGTCAGTTACCATAGCAACATTACCCAGCTAATATACTAAACAGTTTGTGTGCCTTTAATATCCTGTTTTCAGGATATAAACAAACATTTGATTTCCAGTTTTGTGGAAACTTTGCATCCAGATATTTCGCTTTCCAAATAAATATGAAAAATCTTATATCCCAATAGACCTGGATAAATTAAGGGGTTTCCAGTTAAATCGTTGGAGTCATCTTTTCTGAAATGTGAAGGGTTTTCCATTCACACTCATCATGGATATTGTGTACATTGAAGATTTTTGAGTACTAGTATTTTATCCTGTTTACATCCATCAGGATTAAAATATTAATATAATTTTAGATCGGAAGACACATTGGGGTGTATTCAACACAAACATGTTGATTTTGCTACAAATTGCACTGCTACATGTACAAAACAGAGCAAATGCACAAAAATGTGTGTGGACCCAGAAATTAAATGACAGAGGGTTAAATCAGAGAGTGTAAAACAGAAAGGTTTCCCTCCACCGGCACCATTTTGTATTTTGAACTGGTGGCACTCCTGGCGGATGGATGTGCTTTATGAATGAATTTGTTTGCTACTATTACTACGACATGAATTTATGAATGAAAGAATATGTTAACAAAACGAAATGACATAGTTCACAATCGTCCCTGAGGACGACAAACTACAACACCGCATCCAGCCGCCAGGATTACAGAGCTCCATGAGACAAAATGGTAGACAACAGAAATTTGCAGAGTGAAACCTCTCTGTTCTACACTCGAGCTCTGGTTAAATTAGCATTGGGGTAGATTGCCAACTTTGTCAATTTTCACGATAGAAGTCTGAAATTCGGTAGAAAATTGCCAGTTGACTCCCAGGTGAAGTATGCTAAGTTATAAAATTACGCCATTCGGCATTGCAAAAATATCAGCGAAAAACAGTGTAAACGTGTAAGAAAAATCAGAGTATAGTGAGTCTGGAATGAATATCATGATGAGAAGAATGGTTGTAGCAATTTATGGATTCAATAAGAGAAGAAAAAGATGTTGTTTTTTGGGACAACCTAGTGAAAGTTGTAGAGTTTAACTTGACCGCACTGGCCCCAGTTGATTACTTGCTTCACTGCTTGCTTCCAATGTCTGGAATGTCAGGCGTGCTTTACAGCTCAACCCCGGCCGTACGTATATCAATATATCCGCTCTGGCTGTGACCCGGCTACTAGACAACTCTCCCCTTGCAAAGAATCAATCAGAAATATATTGCTACATTTCTGTATTACAATTTTGTTGCCACATTTTTTTGGCATCCAATTTATCATAAAATCCGACTTTCCCAATGTTCACTGTGGTTTATGTAAAAGATTTATAACATTTTTAATAGTCGTCGTGCCTGAGAACTGAATTCTACCTTACTCAGTAAATGAATCTTTCTTTAAATATTTGAGATTTAAAATATTTTAACATAATTCACATCTGATAAGTAATTTTCAGACTTTGTAAGCAGAAAATAGTACATAGATGTTTGGTGTATTGAAAATGTTGTAAATGTCCATTATTCGATGAAAATTGTAAAATGTTACACATACATGTAGAAATAATTTCTCGTTATGTATTTCTGATACACGATATTAATGAATTGTTGTTGTTGGTTTTGTCATTAACCAGTTGATGATCGAGGCCCAGGATGAACACATGGACATGGTGGGCTCCAGTATCAGCTCGCTGAAAAACATGAGTCAACAGATCAGCGGTGAACTGGACGAACAGGCTGTGTACGTATCCATGGTAACAAGTCTGTCGAGCATACCACACGTACCATGTTAGGTAGCCGTTATATAAGCTTGTCAACATTAATGTTTGGTATCGTGTATTGCGCTGCCCGTGACCCCAATAACAGCTAGACATTGAGTTTCCATGGTAACTGGACTTATACATGGTACTGTGTTAAGAAGCAATCAAAGTTCAAATCGGTGTATATTTGCCGCATTGCAGTATGCTGGACGACTTTGCTCATGAAATGGACACGACAGAGACCAAGATGGACAACGTCATGAAGAAAATGGCCAAAGTTTTACATATGTCAAACGGTACGTGTACGTTATCTATCATGTGTATATAAGTCAGCTAAGCGAGTTATTGCTGACCATGTGGTTAAATGATTTCCTACTACCGTTAACAGGGAGTTTTTAGGTTACCGGACCTTTGGTCCGATAACCTATTGGCATGGCGTTGCGTCCGTCGTCCGTCCGTCCGTCCGGCGTTAACATTTTTATCTTTAAAGTTAACAATCGAATCTTTCTGAAATTTTGCACAAAAATGCCTAAAAATATTTTGAGAAGGAGGTATTTTTTTGTTTTTTGATTTTCACATTTTTTTCAAAATGGCGGCCGTTTTTGTCGAAAAACACTCAATTTTGGACTTCGACGGCCATTTTCTCAAAAACTGTGTAATCAGTTTTGAGTTTTGGGTTTCGAAAGATTCCTCTCATATACCTCTGTGATATGTATAAGTTTGGTTGCCCTAAATTCGCCGGTTTCCGTGTGGCGGCCATTTTGAATTTTTGTCGGGTCGGCGAAAAAAATTTGTTTCGCCCCAAATCGCATTACTATCCATTTTGGGCCATTTCTAGGGCAAAAAAAAAATTTCACCCTTTGAAAAAAATTTTGGACTTCATAATGGGAGCTGTCAGGACTGTACTCATAGAACGCTTGAAGATAGAGCTTAGAAATTGGCATTTTCAAATGGGAAGTCATATATGGCGACTTGTGTGGTGACCTTGAATTCGACCTTCGATGACCTTGAAAGGTCAAAACAGCCATTTTGGGGTAAAAAAATGCCCAGATTTGCCTCTATAGATGAAATGCTTGCAGATAGAGCTCATGTTTGCATTATGAACATATAGGAAGACATATATGGCACAACTAATGATGACCTTGAACTTGACGTCAGATGACCTTGAGTGCCAAATATCTGACTTGGAATGTGTAAATTGAGCGGCCTAAACGATTCCACCCAACATATAGAATATCAAATGCCGCACACATACATGTAATGGTAACATCGAAGTTCATACGGATGACCTTGATTGGTAAATCCCAAGGTCATATGTTTACACTGCGAACCTTGATTGGTAAAAGGTCTGTTACCTGCCAATGCTGCCATGGCCAAACCAAAATTGTCCGGTAACCTATCTTAGCCTTTGGGCTAATTAGGCATCCCGATTGAAAATCGGGAGGCCTTATGTTTTTGTCTGTTTTTTTTTTTTTTTTCTTCTTCTTTTTTTTTTTTTTTTTTCTTCCGCCGTTTGGTTTCCGGATCATAACTCTTGAACACCTCGATCTATCTTTCCGAAATTTTCACAGCTCATCCGAAATACTTTGCTTCTAACCCCTATTGTTTTTCGTCGAGATCCGAAATCCAAGATGGCCGCCAGCGGCCATTTTGGAAAAAAAATCGGGTGATTCCTGTCAATGTCATAATTTGATTCAGGCAATTTCCAGAGGAAAAAAAAATTTGTAGGTGCATTTTTTTTTTTTTTTTGGGACTTCGAATTTTTCCCTCGCCCGCGCCCATGCAGATGTAATACTGTGACTGAGCCATGCTACTGTATTCACTGACTGCAGCCTGCATGTCCAGCATGAGGCTAGGCTCTGCCCTCTCAGCCAGTGCAGGAGATCAGCCAGTCTGTCCAGCACAGCAATGGGCTCTGCCCCTCTCAGCCAGCCCTGCTCAGTCATGCCTTACAAGATCAGCCAGTCTGTCCAGCTCAGAAATAGGCTCCGCCCCTCTCAGCCAGCCCTGCTCAGTCATGCCTGGCAAGATCAGCCAGTCTGTCCAGCACAGAAATAGGCTCCACCCCTCTCAGCCAGTCATGCCTGACAACTGATACAGCTAGCATGTCCAACATGACCCTAGGCTCATATCCATGCATTATCCCTCACTCCCCCCCTCCAAAGCCTGGTTTACTAGTGTGTGTACATGGTAAAAGAATGAAGTTCCATCCCACAGAATACAATAGTTGGTTAATAAGCCAACACACATGACACAACATGCTTGGGGAATGATTTGCCCTGTCTGCATTTATATTGTACAAACATGTATTGTTTGAATGTTTTGTTATTCAACTCTATTTCACATGCAATGACCAAATCATCATTGTTTTAGTTAGCTGGCAAATGTTTGGCTTTGGTTATAATATGAATGCGAAAATTCCGCTGTATTGTACAAGTTTTGAAATCACAAAATTGGCCAAGATGACACAGCATTCTTTTAGTTACGTATCATTTTATATTTGACAGGAGCACCTGAAAAATATCACGAACATTCTGATTAAATATACTAGTACGCTGAATAATATTGGCTGGGTAATTGTCCATTCATTTGGGGTGGCAAATGTCTGGTGGGCCAAGTTGTCAAGATGATAAAAAACAGTTCTGGTAAGAAACTGTCTGATGAGCTCTCACTCTTACCCACATACAATGGCCTATGTATCCTTTTTTCTCAGTCCAGTATGACCATTTGAAATGATAAGAACAAAATGGGGGATGCCACAAAGCCTATAGGCTTTTATGTCTAGTTTTTATCTAGTGTATACGCTGCACGAAATGGTGTAGAATATGGACATGATGAATGTACATGTATTTGGATCGGCCTATACCATGTATACCATTTCCATGTTTTCCTATCTCGGAAACTGAGTGTCGCATCTGTTTCTGACTCGTTGCCCTTTTTTCATGTTTTTGGGATGAACTTGACCTAGGCCCCAATTTCATTTCTGAATTTTGCACTTTCAGCCATACATGTATCTCGAAATCTTGTTGGTAAAAGAGTGAAATGGATGGTTTTTTTTCGGACTCATGGCTCCTGACCAATAGTTCTCAAGTGTCAAAGTATGCTGGGTAAACCTGGCCAATGTTTTCACCAAATCGACATTTTTTTTAGCCAGGCTGATTGAACATGGCACAATGTCTGATGCCAGTCAGCATAACTGTATCTCTGGAAACCGTTCAATTTTGATGTCACCTATATATCCATGTTATCAGGCTAATGGTAGAGAAAATCATTGGAAATGCCCCAAGGCATCTTTTGGCCTTGACATATAAGTTGTTCTCCATTACCCATAGTAATATCAGTTCTTTTCTGGATATATATTCACCAGTCTAGGTTTTTAACTATATGTCATATATATGGGACAACTTTATGCATCAAACTGTGTCCAATTTACTAGTGGTAATTAAGGAAACTGCATAGAAATGGAAGGTTAAGTAAATGTTCTTAGTAATGAAGTAAATATTGTGAAATGTGTAATTAATTTGGATTGCGATATAGATGAAAATCACTCAATTATATTCAAACATTTTTATGTACTTTATTATATGTTATAATGAGGATTTCGTTATTTGTATGCAGGCCTTGACATTATAACTGTACATGTAGTGTGGTACTTCATGATTTATATACAAACTTAAACATGTTAAATACTCTGCAGTTTATGATGTATACCTGTCACATTTTTCCTGGCTTTGTGTTTTACAGACAAACGCCAGTGGTGTGCCATTGCGGTTTTATTAGTCATCATGCTTATCGTCATCATTCTATTCATCGTATTGTAACCTTCACTGCCTGGGAACGACTCTGTGTGGAACTGATTGTGCGTGACAGACCACTTCACTGCCTGGGAACAGTTATGATGTAGGATGGTGTTGTATGACAGGAAATGTATCACTGCCCAGGTTACCATGGTTACATTTGCAGAATGAATGCGTGTATCAGTGACAGAGAATGCGTACAGGTTCAATGTATAAATGTTGTATGAACAAAAAGGTCTCTTTGGTACAGTTTCTGATTTCAGTATATTCTGAGTGTCCTTGGAGTAGGGGTGTTCATCACTGAACTTTTTTCAAACTCTATTTTCAAAGAGTTCAGCTGAAGCTTTTTAAATGCAAACTTTTGTGAGGCAGATGATTTCCAAGGTCTGAAATCATGCTCTACATGAATGTATGCTTGTGACAATTCAATAGGTCTCAAAGAAAATGTTTTTTGTTTTGTTTTGGGCAAGCAATCATTTATAATCATAAATAGTTATTAACTTTATCTACATGATCTTGAATGTGTTTCTGATAAGTGATTTCAATGTTGCTTGCATCACTGCCTTCTAGTTCATTCATCACAGCTTGCACAGCTCAAGATTAGCATACAGACTACACAATGCTGCTTGTGAACTCCCAAAGTGGAAGTAAGTGTTGTATCAAACAGTGTTGAGTACCGGTATACTATTAGTTATCCCTTGTTTGTTCACAGAATACAGAATTATATCTAGGTCTAGCTGTCTGTATCCCTTGAGGATGAAGGCCTCGTGGGATACGGACAGCTAGACGTAGATATAATTCCGTATTTCGAGAACAGACATGGGGTAACGAATTTATCACTGACTGAAAACGAGACTCGCAAGGGATACCAGGGATACGGGAACTCCTATCGTAAGTGGCGCTTGCCAAATTAAATATTCAGGATATGGGTTTATATCAACATTGTGATTGGCCAATCACATTCTCGTATTTGTCTTCAGTCAATGATAAATTTTGTGTTCATTTATTCTTCATTTCACAGTTCCCAATTTTCTCTGTAAATAGACCCTTGTAATTTATGGCTCCATGTGTGAGTGATTCTCGAATTATATCATCATGGAATGTTTGATGGATAAATTGTAAATACATGTATGTCTTCAACTCATAAACATTCAGTTTCTGCTGAATTATCAAAATGTGATATCCCAAGGCACCCTTCAGAAGACAACACTGCATGACTGTATAGCTTTTTGTACCAAGTATGCTTTGAGTATAACTTAGTATCATGCAAGTAATTTAGGGCTTGATATACGTGCAATATTACATGTATGTTAATATTACTGCCTTCCTTCTTGAAAAATGAGTGAATTTGTAATATCAATTTGTTATTGCCCAACCCCACATTAAATTTTATCTTCTGTGGCCATTAAGTACTATTTTATCTAGAATGTACTACTAGTGTATTGTCATTTGCTTTTTATGATATCATTGACAATATTTTAGTCTCTGATATAACTCTGTGTGGCATTCATTTTGATGTGTTGCAGGTTTGAAATTTATATTGTATATGTAATCAACTCATATTCAATAATATTTGCGATAAACAGTCAGTTGTAACAATAATTGGAAAAGCTTCCTCTTGTCTTCACCTAGTTGAAGAGGAAATTCACCAAACCTCTCGATACTTCCTCCTACTTGTGTTACCGGTACTTCTAGTAAACTGACTTACCTGAGTTCACAGCACAGACATGTCATCATTCCTTGTATGTAATTTTTTGCCATTAAACAAACTTGCACAAAAAATGTTGAACAAATAAGTTATCAAGTGAACTGTGTCAAAACTTTGGTTCTCAGTGTGTAATTATATTTATGTACATGTTATGTTTTTATTTGTCAAGTGACTAGTAGATGTATGCTTATGTTATTTATATAATAGTATTGTGTATTGTATGTGATTAGTACAGTATGTAAAGCAAGTGTCACCGCTGTGTTCAGTGGAACTATTGCATACAATGATTATTGTTCTGGATATCGTCTCAGACAGGATTCAATTGAAAAAATGTTTTCCGCTTGATTTCATGTATTTTAAATATGATCGATTATAGAACAGAAATATTAATGAAATTCTACATAAAAAAACCTATTGACTCACAGTTTGGTTTTCCATGACAAGTGATATGTTTTGATGCCAGTGCATGAAAATTGCCTCGGTCTTTATTACCTACATATATCAAAATGTATCTACAAAATAACTGAATAAATATTTCACCAGATATATGTTTTGTCATCTCGTATATTTTGCAACTAGGCATGCACACTAGAAGGGTGATCAATTCTCATCCATCCGTATGGATACAATTTTTGGTGCATTTCAACATCATTTTTAGGAAATCTAGAACTACAGAATGAGGTACTGCAGATATTTACTTTCCAAAATTGATACAGCCGTATACATACACCGAAGAGGTTATTTATTGCAGATGAAAGAGAAATCTAATTTATATTAACCAAATGAAGGTTTAGAATATCGTAAATGAGATGGATGGACGTGCTCATGAACTGGCTTAAATCATAACGTTTTGGAGCATGATTTCTGTTTTGTCGCATAGGCGTACAACTACCTTGGTCTTTATATCACGATATGTATTCAATCTGGAGATGGTACAATATAAAAAATGAAGGTTTAGAATATCGTAAATGAGATGGATGGACGTGCTCATGAACTGGCTTAAATCATAACGTTTTGGAGCATGATTTCTGTTTTGTCGCATAGGCGTACAACCACCTTGGTCTTTATATCACGGTATGTATTCAATCTGGAGATGGTACAATATAAAAAATTGGCATAACTAAAATATTGAATGGCTCGAGTATATCATAATTACATCGACACAAAACATTAATTTATGTTAGATCGAGAACATTTCGTCTCAGTGTATCCGACTCAACGGTCTTGATATTTGTTTTCCAAGAAGTCGGTGATTAATAAGAAATAATATCCGTGGCCAAGTTTGTGTTTCGAATCAAAAGATGTCCTGAAATCTTGATTTTGGCTTTGACGTAATCACAGAAATGTTTAAACGGTACCCTTGAAAATATATCGAACAGTAAACAATAATTTAACTGCAAATCGACGTTTTTCTCGTATCGATATCAATATTATTGTGGGCGATAATAGGGGTGATATGAGCAGTCAAATAAAACCAAAGGTCCTGTTGTTTGATAAGTACGAAGCGCATTGGTGACGAATACCAATTGACAACGGCGAATCACCAATCAGCTGCTAATTCGCCATGACGAATTAGTACGACGACACACACAAAAAACCAAAATAATTCGCCATGGCGAATAACACTGGAATAGTCTGGATTCTACTTATTAAACTACCAGCTGTCAGTCCTAACTTGACCACTTTTTGGGTTATATCTTTTAATAAATCAAAATATATGATGAGCGATGAAACAGGCTTTCTCCCTATTTAAATTAGGTTCCCTCTGCATGTTTTCCACCATGCGCCTGTGTTTGTCATTGCCTATGGATTCTGAGAGGAGTGTCTTAAATCTTGATGTAACATATTTGAAAAGACCACTCTACTACTACTATGGGGGGTAGGGGCGTGCGCGACTTCGCGTGGCTTTTCACAAATTGTTTTAGAGTTACTCTTCTTGCTGTTTCACTCTAGCACCCGGGACACACGCAAGTGTCAGCTCTCTCGCAGCAGAACTCGGCGGGGCTTCCAAGGAAACACTTGCACCCGAGACACAGACAAGTGTCAGCTCTCTCGCAGCAGAGCTCGGCGGGTCGTCCGTCCAATGTCAATCTAGCGCCTGGGACACACGCAAGTGTCAGCTCTCTCGCAGCAGAGCTCGGCGGGGCTTCCACAGAAAAGTCAAACAGACTCTTTCAAAGTTCAGAGCAATTCTACATAACTTCTCTGCCAGGCCGGGCTGGCCTAAGCCAGCCGGCCTGGTCTCGTTCCTTCGTGCTGAACCAACAACTAGATGTGTATAGTTGAGAGACAACCAAACTCGCAAGACTCAAAACTGGTTTCTAAAACTAAAACTCTAACTCTAGAATCGAGAAATCCAAAACTCAAAAACTGTCTTTATTCAGAAATACATGCCTATTTATACACTTATCTTGACATGGCATTTTAGGTGAATCGGTGCGGATTACCCTACTGGCCAATCACCAACGGCCAATGTACTGATAAGAATATATGCTACTAGAGCCCAGGGGAGGAGCTTATCTCCAGCCAGGCACTGACCCAGGCAGGGGCACACTGCCATGTCATCAGTCCTGTACCCTGAACTGACCAGCACAAGATAACCATACAATGCTATCAACTATGAACATCTCTTATCTTTACAACGCATTTGACATCGAAGTGCTTCCCTGATTAAAAAACCCGTCGACATATGATACATCTTCAAAACTACTTGAATGGAGCCTTTGATTCTGGCTTTTATATTATCCACAGTCATAAACATGAATCAACTACATATCTTGTTCAGAAATAAACATCAACAATTATATGTCCACAAATCAGTATTCTTGAGGACCAATGTTGTAAACGATGTGTACACGCGACACCTGTCCGCTAATTCTGACTCTTTATCTTCCGTATATACATGGACAAAGCATTTTGAGATTTTGGTTGTAAATGATAGGTGAAATGTGGACACACGCCACCTGTCATCTAATTCTGACCCTTTTATGTTCTTTATATAATTGTGGAAACAAATCAGTCAAATCTTAGGGCATTACTGATAACTATGCACATAAAATGGCATCAGCCGATAACAGCAAACTTGTGATTCATATTTGGCAATAGATAACACTTGCAACATTAAACACTGTATAACCATATAACAATCAAACATATGGCCAGGTATTTGCTTTTATATTTCCCTAAACCGTGAATAGCTGTGTTCACTTGTAACCACATTTTAGAGGCATCTTTACAATTACTAATGTTGTACGGTTACATAATATATGTAAAAACACTATTTCAATACATGTTTCTTCCCGATGTATAGAGCTTTGACCGTGACATTGCGAAATTATATTACATTAGCTATATTTCAATACACTCAATTATCATCATAATAGTAATCAATCATATGTAACGATCATTGGTATTATATTATGTGTTGATACAAATTATTCTGCTCAGTTTATGACGGCGCATCACTTTCCAATATTTAATATGCAACGCAAATATGAATATTTTCTAATGGCCAAAATGGGGTGACTTTACATATTGGCCGACAGTAGAGCAACTCATGAACTTGGAAATAAATCTCGATAACCAAGCAACCCATTTTATGTATCGATCCAGAACTCTCTTATCACACACTCTGGAAATTTAAAGGTTTTCACAATTGAAGGACATTATGGTGCGGGGTGGGAAAAAATGTCTTTGGCTGTACATCCATCTGTTTGAAACCATGATGATAGCATTCCCCCGGGCGCGTAATGAATGGCATAAAAGAGTGGACCACATCTCATTGTATAAATAACGTTTAATGTGAGATGCTCCATGTCTGAACGGCTGAGGCTGCACCTTTGGGAGATTTGACACGCTTGCCAGAGTTAGCTCTCACCATGAAATCCATATATTTATTTACTTATCATGCTTATAAATCCACTGCAAAAAAATTCTACTGGATCCAGTATGTTCACAATGATATCATTTATGATGTTTATGGATGGTTGGTGGGTCTATGAATCCTACAACATGTATAAGGTTATCAAGTTGGTAATTTTCTGATAAGTTGTTATAATCCTGCAGGCCAAGGACAACGAATAAAAAATGTGCAGCAGCCTTCAAATCACCGGTGAATATTTTTGTTTATTGCTGATCATGATAGTAACTTATTCAAGGGACCTGTTATTGTTTTATTGATGTACAATCTGACAACACATTTGTCATGTTTGATCTATTTAGATGCGCAGTGAGTCTACTCCTAAACCCAAAGAGACCAACGAGACCGTCGCCATGGTGACTGGGGACATAAAGAAACTGGAAGAGAAAATGAAAGATGTTGACCAACAGCTCGAAAAACTAATTCAGGAGTAGGACATCCATGTTATTACCTGATGCTCCTTGTTTATTATCATGATAACATGCACTAATATATACCATATTGGTCTTAATAGTAGCAAGGCGTGTCAAAGCAAGACCTCCTGCAGCAGCGCGCGTCATCTCGTATAGGTTTGAGGTCAAATTTAAGAAAAACACTGAATAATATACCTAGAGCCTCCCATCCACTTTATTATGATTCAAATAACATAAATATGTGGATTGGAATGCTCCAAGATTTTATTAGGGATATGAAGTTGAATTATAAGAGTTAGGAAAATTGAACATTTTTGGAGAAAAGAGGGGGGCATGCTACTATTCGGGCATGTGCCACTATTAGGACCAATATGTTATCATACACTGGGAATGTGTACCTACAGTGTTATGTTTTTAGTACATTTATTTGTATATCCACAGTACATGTAGTGCATTTCAGAAAATATTTTATGTTATTCATGATGTAGTGAATCAAAGCAATTTTTGTCACATTTACAGTTCAGATATCACAGATACATGAATCAGTCTGCATGTACACTTATTGTTCATTCATTACAGTGGATACCGGGAGGAGGAACTACAAATCCATATCCAGAAACTACATGAGTATAACGAGATCAAGGACATTGGTCAGATGCTGCTGGGGAAAATAGGTAAGTAACCATGGCAACTACAGGTACTGGGACTTGCATCTGCAGTGAGGGGAGGGAGTCATCATGGGGGTAAAATTCTGGTGGTATACATGTACTAGTAAGCTATGGAAAAGTTGGGAATTGTGGTAATGTGCTGAACAAACAGTGACCAGTTTAGTCATGTAAAGCTGTTCTTATACCATGTGGACCATGTCAAGTCACATGATGCTTTTGACATGTTTAGCATCGCTGAATTACTGTAAACAGTCCGGAAAATATAGCAAAAGCATATTTCTGCAGAAATACCGGTACCATTTTAGGTATTCCTGCAGAATATGGAATATTGTATTCTTATTGGAGAAATACATAAAACTGTATTCCTGTTGTCAGTACAAAATACATAACATCATATTTGTTAACTCTGAAACCTGTGAATTCCTCCAATTTCATGACGCATTGTTCAAACAAGAAATATCTCTCTTTTTCCATCTGTATCAATCCCTATCTAGCAATTCATGTTGGAAAGTGCTAAAAACATGTAAAATAACCTTTCAACATGAATTGTTGGATACGGATTGAAAGAGAGGTTCTTCGAGTGATATTACACCTAAATTGCCAAGTGAGGTAGGTTACTAGTGTTCACAGTGTGTAATTAGGTTGAGAAAATTTACAGGTTTTTATTTCTGAAGGAATACCGGAATTGGTATGGTATTTACAGACAGGTAAAGGGGATTATGGCATGCAGATTTGAATTTTGTGGGTTTTTTTAGCATGTTTACCGTTTACAGTATGCAACAATAAAACCCCAATATCTTGCTAGAATTGATAAGATGTTTCTGTTGGGTTAAATTCATGATATTAAAAGTCTGAGACATTGTTAGACATCCAAATTCGGGAAATACAAACCCGCATGAAATAATCCCTTCTTACAGTACACGCAGAGTCTGAACTGTATGTAAGCAAGTGGAATTCCACTGCCAGAGCAGCAAAAAAAAGGTGAAATTTTCGCTAGGAATCCATTGAACAGGTTTCTGAACATGCTGAACAGATGACATCATAACTCATAGTGTTTTCTGACGTGACAACCCCCAAAAATACCACTATAGATGCTTTGCAAGTGACGTCATAACATATTTCTTCACTATTATGATGCCATACTGGACGACAAAATTCCCAGTGAAATCACAATAGAACCAACAAACACTGGACGTTCCACATGATTTTGTCGTCCAGTGTGACGTCACACCAAAGTATGTATAATTCTGACCTTTTTATGTTTTTTTAATGATTTCTGTACATGTCCACTCCTGTGTTTTGTTTGACTTTACCAGTATCTTGTATTTGTTCAGCGGTGGAAGAGGGATGTACGACCAGGCAGATGTACCAGGAGATGGGACTGGAGCTGGAAGACTGACGGAATATCATCAATACTGGTCAACTTCATGATAGAATTGTTCATAATTGTATCTACCTGAATATTCACGAGCAAAGATCTGACATGAATATTCATAATATTCATGAATATTCAAAGAGAACAGTGTTTGAGTGGTTTGTTCCCTGATGATTGTTCAGTAAATGCCTGCAATATTCTCCTGTGTGTTGGAGCCGGCGAAAGTTACACCCATGTAGCTACTGTACAATTGAGTTGTCATTGTAATGATAACTAGTGTAGTAAGACTTGCGATTCGGCTTTTAACCAAGGCAGCTTCTTACCTGTAGCCATGGTAACTGTACTGCACATATTATAGTATAGGGTTGTTGCACAATACTGGTTTTTGTTGTAAATCAGAGGGCATGAAGTATGATAATGTGCAGTAACCCGATATCATATATACATGAACGTGGTACATTTACTGTAAAACAGAATTATTTCATCACTGTTCTGGAAATTTGTGTCTGACCATTTTTGCTGGGTTTTAACTTCGCGTATTTGACCCAACAGGATCGTATCATTTTCGCTTACTGTGTGGAATTTCCAGCCCTCCTGAGTTTTTGTCCATCATTGAAGATGTTGGATTTGTGTAGAACATATATTAAAATGTAAAAATTGTGAACTGAGAATATTATACTACATAAATAATATACGACTATGAGCTCATTATAGTGAACTGGTAATGTAGTTATAACCTTTATTTGCATTGTCTTAATTCAAGGACACTGTCCACTACCATATGATACCAATTCTTTGTAATAAAATGTGGAGAATTCATCTAATTACTAGTTTATGTGTTCGTCATCATATGTTTGTCACCATACGTATGCATATAACATCATGGTTTCGACTTTCGATAGGAGCATGGTATTCCATACCAGGACATGTTAAACAGTGACAAATAGAGATACCAGTACATGCAATGTCAAATTTGGCATCTGTTCTCAAAGAATTACATTTTATCTCATTTCAAGATATAATTTTTGAACTAATCACGTAAACTTGTATCGTACAAGCCTTTGTTTCCATTAACCTGGATTCGAGTTCAATAAGTATGATGATTTGAATATTCATAGGACCTTGTCATGCTCATAATTACCAGTAACAAGAGGCCTCTCGGCCTTGAGCGATCTGCTGCAAAAGTTCAAATAGTAGTAATGTTGAAATTCCAAATTTGATCCAAATTTTTGACAAAAAGTGGCTGTTTTGCCCTTTGAAGGTCATCGAAGGTCAAATCCCAAATCACTGCACAAATCATATTAGACTTCCTATTTAATACCAATATAGTAAATAGTAAAGTTAACGTTAAGCGCTCCTTTATAGAACGTAGTTCTAAGCAAGGGCGCTGTACACGCTACCCCAGTCTAGAATAACTACACAGCTGCCACAATCCGGCGCTAACCTATAGTATCCTATTGAATGACCGGTACCCATTTAATCCTGGGTAGAGATACACAATTAGTGCTGCACACCTTGCCTAAGGATGTTAGCGAAATAACCCAGTGGTCCAGCCTGAGTCTCGAACCCATGACCTTTGCGTTACGAGACCAGCGCCTTATCCACTGAGCTACCCACTCCAAGTTCTATCTAAGCTCTATCTTCAAGCATTCTATGAGTACAGTTGTGACAGTTCCCATTATGAAGGAAAAATTAGCCCAAGGGCTAAGATAAGGAAATGGACATTACAGTCAAACTTCCAGTAGTGAACACCCCCGATCAGTGAACAACTCGTATTAGTGAACAGTTTTTCCCGGTCCCAAATGAACGCCTATCCTTTAACATTGGAGCTCTCTTCTGATTAGTGAACACCTCTCTACTGTGAACAGTGAACACCTTTTTGGGTCCCAAAGGGGGCATTTCAATGTTAATAGACCTCTATTTAGTGAACATAGGCAATTCAATGTTAACCGATTATCATGGTATAATTGACCCTAACTGCCAAACAGTGTTGGTTCCCATCCCCTGCCCCCTACTCTAATGCCTCTATATGTAAGCCATCTTGTCTGCTTTCAGTCATCATAGTATCTATGACCAGCATTGTCACACCTCATTGACCGCCAGCCTCCCATTCCCAGCTTCTCTGTTATTACAGTCTAAAGCATGGGGATTCACTGGGCACAATTAATTTTGCCTGACCAAGTGCAAACATGTCAAGTAGAAAACTCATGCCTATAACCTAAAGTACTAGGAACATGAAAATATGATGTGAACTCAGATTAAAGCACCATGGGAGCTGATCAGAATGGTTTTTACAGCATGTGATATCTTGATTCCTTCAAAAGTTACAGTGCTTCAAAGCTCAAATTGCCCAAATTACAATTTGAAAAATCATATAGCTCATTAATATGCAAATCTGTATGCATGACGTCACAGGGGGAACATTTTTTAATTAGATGGTTTTAATGGCATATTGAAGTCGTAAGAAATTGCAATTATTCAACAAAGCTTATTCCACATGCTCTACATAATTAATAGTCAATGAATTTCACATCCGGATAGTTGCCAAGGTCACCAGTATTGATATAAGGCCCCTAGCAACCAAGGTTGCTATGGCCCAAATCCACAGTCATATGGATAAGCAAACAAAACCAAAGGTGAAAATGGATTAACTCCACATGCATAATTAATATGCAATAGTCACATTCTGTCAAAACCCCTATTTCTGGCAGTTAGGACCCATAGTAACCAATGGTTGCTAGGGACTCCAGCAGGTGAATAGTAACCATGGCAACAGTAACACTTTGAACAACACTGATTATTCACCATGCCTAACAATGTTTGAAGTTTAGGTTTGCAATAATTCTGACCAGATCAATTATATTAAGACTCAAACTTGCCTAATTAAAAATATTCCCCCTTCTACGTCACGAATACCTCATTTGCATACTAATTAAGGCATTTCGGCAGAAATGCCTTTATGGTTTTAGCAGAATTTTTTTTTTTTTTTTTTTTTTTTTTTTTTTTTTTTCTTCTTCCGCCACTTTTGGTTTCCGGACGATAACTTTAGATTGCCTTGACGGATCCTTGTCAAATTTTCACCACAAGTCAGAAATGATATGAGGAAGAACCCTAAACTTTTTGAGCCGGATCGGAGGTCCGTGAGGTCCGTGAGGATGAAATCAAGGCTAATTTTAAGACTTGGTTTCCGGACGATAACTGGAAAAATATTTATGCAATAGTTGCAGAACTCTGCATGGAGGTTCATATGCCACCAGGGAAGAACCCTATTGATTTTGGGATCGATCCGTCAAACGACCTTTGACCTAGAGGTCAAAATAATTTTTTGCTGATTCATCCTTGAGGCTTCCTGCATATCTCGGAAACCGTGCGTCGTAGAGCGAAACGGACGTTATTTTCGGACTCGTCGCCCTAGACAAACATCTCTAGGGTGTACTTTTTTTTTTGATCCGGCTCCGAGGTCCGTGAGGTCCGTGAGGATGAAATCGAGGAACTTGGTTTCCGGACGATAACTCAAAAAATATTCAGGCAATAGTTGCAGAATTTTGCACGGAGGTTTATATATCACCAGGGAAGAACCCTATTGATTTTGGGATCGATACCTTAAACGACCTTTGACCTAGAGGTCGAAATAATTTTTTGCTGAGTCATCCTTGATTCATCCTGCATATCTCGGAAACGGTGCGTCGTAGAGCGAAACGGACGTTATTTTCGGACTCGTCGCCCTAGACAAACATGTCTAAGGGGTATTATGGATGAACTTTGACCTTGACCCGAAATTTTTTTGCCGAGTAGGCATTTTTCGTTTTCGTCGATATCTCGGAAACGGTGCGTCGTAGAGCGAAACGGACGTTATTTTCGGACTCGTCGCACTAGACAAACATGTCTAAGGGGTATTATGGATGAACTTTGACCTTGACCCGACATTTTTTTGCCGAGTCGGCATTTTTCGTTTTCGTCGATATCTCGGAAACGGTGCGTCGTAGAGCGAAACGGACGTTATTTTCGGACTCGTCGCACTAGACAAACATGTCTACGGGGAATTATTGATGAACTTTGACCTTGACCCGAAATTTTTTTGCCGAGTCCGCATTTTTCGTTTTCGTCGATATCTCGGAAACGGTGCGTCATAGAGCGAAACGGACGTTATTTTCGGACTCGTCGCACTAGACAAACATGTCTAAGGGGTATTATGGATGAACTTTGACCTTGACCCGAAATTTTTTTGCCGAGTCGGCATTTTTCGTTTTCATCGATATCTCGGAAACGGTGCGTCGTAGAGCGAAACGGACGTTATTTTCGGACTCGTCGCACTAGACAAACATGTCTAAGGGGTATTATGGATGAACTTTGACCTTGACTCGAAATTTTTTTGCCGAGTCGGCATTTTTCGTTTTCGTCGATATCTCGGAAACGGTGCGTCGTAGAGCGAAACGGACGTTATTTTCGGACTCGCCGCACTAGACAAACATGTCTAAGGGGAATTATTGATGAACTTTGACCTTGACCGATTTTTCGTTTTCGTCGATATCTCGGAAACGGTGCGTCGTAGAGCGAAACGGACGTTACTTTCAGACTCGTCGCCCTAGACAAACATGTCTAAGGGGTATTATGGATTAACTTTGACCTTGACCCGAAATTTTTTTGCCGAGTCGGCAGTTTTTGTTTTCGCCGATATCTCGGAAACGGTGCGTCGTAGAGCGAAACGGATGGTATTTTCGGACTCGTCGCCCTAGACAAACATGTCTAGCGGGTATTATGGATGAACTTTGACCTTGACCGGAAATTTGTCGACATTTTTCATTTTCGTCGATATCTAGTATTATAAATTATTCATCACACCGAAATGCCTCCAAGGCATCTTTAGGCCTTGACGTCTAGTTAGCTTCTAGTAAAATCCAGAAGTGTTCATTCCAGCATATGTCACAACCTGCCAAAATATGACATTCAAATGGCCATAACTTTTTAACCAATAGAAATATTGGCATGCAGTAAACTGCATTTTACTCAGCAAAACCAGTTCTCTCAGCAAAACCAGTTCACATCATATTTTCATGTTCCTAGTACTCTAAAGACAGATTTCACCTCATGCACCAAGAATGACAGTTTGAACTCGAGTAGATTTAATTGATGATAGTGGATTACCAATGAAGAAACCCCCTGATATATAAAGCAAATACCCATGCACTATTTTATTCACTGATAATTTACTGGTTCTGTTCAGCATAAGCTATGTCTTCCAATAAAAGAAACTTGTCATTGTCCAACTCTCATTCAGAATCCCCCAGACCCATTCTTCCGATTAGTGAACACCTCCAGTTAGTGAACATTTTGGCCTGGTCCCTTGAACGTTCACTAATGGGAGGTTTGACTGTATATAGACAATTTACTTGATTTTCCCAGTATGTGACCTGATATTTGCCTGAGATTCCCAGTATTAGCCCGAGGCCGAAGGCCGAGCAAAAATGCCGGGATCAAGGGCAAATATCGGGGCACTTGCTGGAAAAACCAGGTGATGTGTTTATTATATACCATGAAAAGAATAACATAAAGGACAATAGGACACATACATGTGTTGTTACGACCACGTCATTCGATGCACATGAGCTATCATTGACAACGGGCAAAATACATGTACCAGCCAGTATTTGCCCGCTGAACGCTGTTATCGGACAGGGCACAAACAGTGTGATGTGGACAAATAACATCGCAGGTATATAATAAATGTTTTATGTTTCAGAGATTAGCTATTTTGTCGTGTCACCTTGAAAATGAGTTCACTGGTCAAATTCAAGGTCATGAATTCAAGGTCATGGGAATATTCTGCACATATATGATTTCCTATATGTCCACAATTGATTGCTAAGCTGTAAATTCAATAAATGAGCGAGATATTAGCCTTTGACCTTTAAAATGAGGTCAAAAGTCTGATCCAAGGTGATCACAATATTCAGCATAAATCGTTTCCCATATGAGCACAAATGATTCCTAAGCTGTAAAGTCGATAATAAGCGAGATATTAGCCATTTTGTGCTCTGATCTGGAAATTGAGGTCAAAAGTGAAATTCAAGGTCATGACAATATGCAGCATATATCATTTCCTATGTGTCCACAATTAATTTCTAATCTCAATTTATATATCGGGAATAATGTCCCATCATAATGCCTAGGTCTTTCGACCAAAAATGGCTGTTTTGACCTTTCAAGGTCATAGACGGTCAAATTCAAGGTCACTACACAAATCATCTTATACAAATTATTCGAAAGTGCCAATATCTAAGCTCGATCTTCAAGCATTCAATGAGTACAGTGCAGCAGTTTCCATTATGGAGGGAAAAATTGCCGAAAATTTTCAGTCCAAAAATTTTTCCAAAGAAGAAAAATTAGGCCAAGGGCCGAAGATAGGTTACCGGACAATGTTTAATATTTTAGATGTTAGCCAGGTCACTGGTTGAATTCAAGGTCAAGAGAATATTCAGCATATATAATATTAAGCATATATCATGTCCACAGTTGATTGCTAAGCTGTAAATTCAATAGTCAGAGAGATATTAGCAATTTTGTGCTGTGGCCTTGAAAATGAAAGCAAAGTTCAAATTCAAGGTCATCAAAATATTCAATGTATATCATTTTCTATGTCATGTCCACAATTGATTCCCAAGCCATACAGTCAATAGAGGAGCAAGATATGAGCCAGTTTGTCCTGTGACCTTGAAAATGAGGTCAGAGGTCAAATTCAAGGTCCCAAGAATATTCAGCATATATCATTTCCTATATGTCCACAATTGATTCCTAAGCTGTAAAATCAATAATAAGTGAGATATTAGCCATTTTCTCCTGTGACCTTGAAAATGAGGTCAAAGGTAAAATTCAAGGTCATGACAATAATTTGCACATATCATTTCCTATATGTTCATAACTGATTCCTAAGCTGTAAAGTCGATAACAAGCGAGATATTAGCCATTTTGTCCTATGACCTTGAGAATGGAGTCAGAGCTCAAATTCAAGGTCCGAGAATATTCAGCATATATCATTTCCTACATGTCCACTATTGATTCCTAAGCTGTAAAATCGATAATAAGTGAGATATTAGCCATTTTGTATTATGACCTTGAAACTGAGGTCGGAGGTCAAATTCAAGGCCATCAGAATATTCAGCATACATGTATATCATTTCCTATATGTCCATAATTGATTCCTAACCTGTAGAGTCAATAATAAGCGAGATATAAGCCATTTTGTGCTCTGACCTTGAAACTGAAGTCAGATGTCAAATTCAAGGTCACGAGAATATTCAGCATATATCATTTCCTATATGTCCACAATTGATTCCTAGTCTCTAATCTCAATTTTAGGTGAGATACTAGGCATAATGTGTTCCATTATAAAGCATAGGAGAATTTAACATGGGAAAGTCCCATTTGGGCCAATTTGGGCCAAAATGGCATACTTCGAGCGATTCGAGCGCAACGAAATTTATAGACATCATAGGAGTACATATGAGGAGTGTTATGTATCGAAAAGAAAAAAATTAGGCCAAGGGCCAAAGATAGGTTACCGGACAATGTTTAATATTTTAGATGTTAGCCAGGTCACTGGTCAAATTCAAGGTCAAGAGAATATTCAGCATATATAATAATAAGCATATATCATGTCCACAGTTGATTGCTAAGCTGTAAATTCAATAATCAGAGAGATATTAGCAATTTTGAGCTGTGGCCTTCCTTGGAAATGAAGGCAAAGGTCAAATTCAAAGTCATCAAAATATTCAGTGTATATCATGTTCTATATGTCCACAATTGATTCCTAAGCCATTCAGTCATTAGAGGAGCAAGATAAGAACCAGTTTGTCCTTGGACCTTGAAAATGAGGTCAGAGGTCAAATTCAAGGTCACGAGAATGTTCAGCATATATCATTTATGTCCACAATTGAGTCCTAAGCTGTAAAATCGATAATAAGTGAGATATTAACCATTTCGTCCTGTGACCTTGAAAATGAGGTCAAAGGTCAAATTCAAGGTCATGACAATAATTTGCATATATCATTTCCTATATGTTCATAACTGATTCCTAAGCTGTAAAGTCGATAACAAGCAAGATATTAGCCATTTTGTCCTATAACCTTGAAATTGGGGTCAAAGGTCAAATTTAAGGTCATCAAAATATTCAGCATATATCATTTCCTATATGTCCACAATTGATTTCTAAGCTGTAGAGTCGATAATAAGCAAGATGTAAGCCATTTTGTCCTGTGACCTTGAAAATGGGGTCAAAGGTCAAATTCAAGGTCATCAGAATATTCAGCATATATCATTTCCTATATGTCCAAAATTGATTCCTAAGCTGTAGAGTTGATAATAAGCGAGATATCAGACATTTTGTGCTGACCTTGAAATTGAGGTCAGAGGTCAAACTCAAGGTGACGAGAATATTCAGCCTATATCATTTCCTATATGTCCACAATTGATTCCTAGTCTCTAATCTCAATATTGGGTGAGATATTAGGCATAATGTGTCCCATTATAAAGCATAGGAGAATTTAACATAGGGAAGTCCCATTTGGGCCGAGTTTGGGCCAAAATGGTCCACTTCGAGCGATTCAAGCGAAACGAAATTTATGGATATCATAGGAGTACATATGAGGAGTGTTATGCATCAATAAAAAAAAAAGTTACTGAACAGATTTTGAGAAAATGGCCGCCAAAGTCCAAAATCAGGCATTTTTCGTCGAAAACGGACGCCATTTTGAAAAAAATGCGAAAATCAAAAAACTAAAAAATACCTCCCTCTCGAAATATTTTTAGGCATTTTTGTGCAAAATTTCAGAAAAATTCTATCGTAAACTTTAAAGATAAAATTGTTGACGGACGACGACGGACGACGGACGACGACGGACGACGACGACGCCGGACGCATCGCCATGCCAATAGGTTACGGACCATAGGTCCGGTAACCTAAAATTAGCCCAAGGGCTAAGAAAGGTTACCGGACAATATATATTTTAGATATTAGTATTTTGTCCCGTGACCTTGAAAATAAGGTCACTGGTCAATTCAAGGACATGATAATATTCGGCATATGTCATTTCTAGTATGTCCACAATTGATTCCTAAGCTGTAAAGTCAATAATAAGCGAGATATTAGCCATCATGTCCTGTCACCTTGAAAATGAGGTCAAAGGTCGAATTCAAGGTCATAGCAATATTCAGCTTATATCATTTCCTATATGTTCATAATTGATTCCTAAACTGATCCTGAAAATGAGGTCAAAGGTCAAATTCAATGTCAAGGCAATAATCTGCATATATCATTTCCTATATGTTCATAATTGATTCTCAAGCTGTAAAGTCGATAAGAAGCGAGATATTAGCCACTTTTCCTGTGACCTTGAAAATGAGGTCAAAGGTCAAATTCAAGGTCATTAGAATATTCGGCATATATCATTTCCTATATGTCCACAATTGATTCCTAAGCTGTAAAGTCAATAATAGCTGAGATATTAGCCATTTTGTGCTCTGACCTTGAAACTGAAGTCAGAGGTCAAATTCAAGGTCACGGGAATATTCAGCATATATCATTTCCTTTATGTCCACAATTGATCCCTAAGCTGTAAAATCGATAATAAGTGAGATATTAGCCATTTTGTTCTGTGACCTTGAAAATGAGGTCAAACGTCAAATTCAAGGTCATCAGAATATTCGGCATGTATCATTTCCTATATGTCCACAATTGATTCCTAGGCTGTAAAGTTGATAATAAGCAAGATATTAGGCATTTTGTGCTCTGACCGTGAAATCGAGATCAGAGGTCAAATTCAAGGTCACGAGAATATTCAGCATATATCATTTCCCATATGTCCACAATTGATCCCTAAGCTGTAAAATCGATAATAAGTGAGATATTAGCAATTTTGTCCTGTGACTTTGAGAATGAGGTCAAAGGTCACATTCAAGGTCACAAGAATATTCAGCATATATCATTTCCTATATGTCCACAATTGATTCCTAGTCTCTAATCTCAATATTAAGTGAGATATTAGGCTTAATGTGTCCCATTATAAATTATAGGAGAAATCAACATGGGAAAGTCCCATTTGGGCCGAGTTTGGGCCCAAAGTAGCCCACTTCGAGCGATTCAAGGGCAACGAAATTCATACATGTCACAGGGGTACATATGAGGAGTGTTATGCATCAAGAAGAACAAAAGTTACTGAACAGATTTTGAGAAAACGACCGTCAAACCTTGACCTTGAGACTGAGGTCAGAGGTCGAATTCAAGATCACGAGAATATTCAGCATATATCATTTCCTATATGTCCACAAT
Organism: Terebella lapidaria; assembly: GCA_949152475.1. Classification (NCBI taxonomy): domain Eukaryota; kingdom Metazoa; phylum Annelida; class Polychaeta; order Terebellida; family Terebellidae; genus Terebella; species Terebella lapidaria. The sequence goes on from OX424566.1 coordinate 37,676,675, forward strand.
TGATTCCTAGTCTCTAATCTCAATATTAAGTGAGATATTAGGCATAATGTGTCCCATGATAAAGCATAGGTGAATTTAACATGGGAAAGTCCCATTTGGGCCAAGTTTGGGCCAAAATGGCCCACTTCGAGCGATTCAAGCGCAACGAAATTTATAGACATCATAGAAGTACATATGAGGAGTGTTATGTATCAAAAAGAAAAAAAGTTACTGAACAGATTTTGAGAGAATGGCCGCCAAAGTCCAAAATCAGACATTTTTCGTCGAAAATGGCCGCCATTTTGAAAAAAATGCGGAAATCAGAAAACTAAAGAAAATCTTTCCTGGAAATATTTTTACGTATTTTTGTGCAAAATTTCAGAAAGATTGGACCATATACTTTAAAGATAAAAATGTGAACGGACGGACGCCGGACGACGGACGACGGACGCAACGCCATGCCAATAGGTTATCGGACCATAGGTCCGGTAACCTAAAATTAGGCCAAGGGCCAAAGATAGGTTACCGGACAATGTTTAATATTTTAGATGTTAGCCAGGTCACTGGTTAAATTCAAGGTCAAGAGAATATTCAGCATATATAACATTAAGCATATATCATGTCCACAGTTGATTGCTAAGCTGTAAATTCAATAATCAGCGAGATATTAGCAATTTTGTGCTGTGGCCTTGAAAATGAAGAGGCAAAGGTCAAATTCAAGGTCATCAAAATATTCAGTGTATATCATTTTCTATATCATGTCCACAATTGATTCCCAAGCCATACAGTCAATAGAGGAGCAAGATATGAGCCAGTTTGTCCTGTGACCTTGAAAATGAGGTCAGAGGTCAAATTCAAGGTCCCAAGAATATTCAGCATATATCATTTCCTATATGTCCACAATTGATTCCTAAGCTGTAAAATCAATAATAAGTGAGATATTAGCCATTTTCTCCTGTGACCTTGAAAATGAGGTCAAAGGTAAAATTCAAGGTCATGACAATAATTTGCACATATCATTTCCTATATGTTCATAACTGATTCCTAAGCTGTAAAGTCGATAACAAGCGAGATATTAGCCATTTTGTCCTATGACCTTGAGAATGGAGTCAGAGCTCAAATTCAAGGTCCGAGAATATTCAGCATATATCTTTCCTACATGTCCACTATTGATTCCTAAGCTGTAAAATCGATAATAAGTGAGATATTAGCCATTTTGTATTATGACCTTGAAACTGAGGTCGGAGGTCAAATTCAAGGCCATCAGAATATTCAGCATACATGTATATCATTTCCTATATGTCCATAATTGATTCCTAACCTGTAGAGTCAATAATAAGCGAGATATAAGCCATTTTGTGCTCTGACCTTGAAACTGAAGTCAGATGTCAAATTCAAGGTCACGAGAATATTCAGCATATATCATTTCCTATATGTCCACAATTGATTCCTAGTCTCTAATCTCAATTTTAGGTGAGATACTAGGCATAATGTGTTCCATTATAAAGCATAGGAGAATTTAACATGGGAAAGTCCCATTTGGGCCAATTTGGGCCAAAATGGCATACTTTGAGCGATTCGAGCGCAACGAAATTTATAGACATCATAGGAGTACATATGAGGAGTGTTATGTATCGAAAAGAAAAAAATTAGGCCAAGGGCCAAAGATAGGTTACCGGACAATGTTTAATATTTTAGATGTTAGCCAGGTCACTGGTCAAATTCAAGGTCAAGAGAATATTCAGCATATATAATATTAAGCATATATCATGTCCACAGTTGATTGCTAAGCTGTAAATTCAATAATCAGAGAGATATTAGCAATTTTGAGCTGTGGCCTTCCTTGGAAATGAAGGCAAAGGTCAAATTCAAAGTCATCAAAATATTCAGTGTATATCATGTTCTATATGTCCACAATTGATTCCTAAGCCATTCAGTCATTAGAGGAGCAAGATAAGAACCAGTTTGTCCTTGGACCTTGAAAATGAGGTCAGAGGTCAAATTCAAGGTCACGAGAATGTTCAGCATATATCATTTATGTCCACAATTGAGTCCTAAGCTGTAAAATCGATAATAAGTGAGATATTAACCATTTCGTCCTGTGACCTTGAAAATGAGGTCAAAGGTCAAATTCAAGGTCATGACAATAATTTGCATATATCATTTCCTATATGTTCATAACTGATTCCTAAGCTGTAAAGTCGATAACAAGCAAGATATTAGCCATTTTGTCCTATAACCTTGAAATTGGGGTCAAAGGTTAAATTTTAAGGTCATCAAAATATTCAGCATATATCATTTCCTATATGTCCACAATTGATTTCTAAGCTGTAGAGTCGATAATAAGCAAGATGTAAGCCATTTTGTCCTGTGACCTTGAAAATGGGGTCAAAGGTCAAATTCAAGGTCATCAGAATATTCAGCATATATCATTTCCTATATGTCCAAAATTGATTCCTAAGCTGTAGAGTTGATAATAAGCGAGATATCAGACATTTTGTGCTGACCTTGAAATTGAGGTCAGAGGTCAAATTCAAGGTCACGAGAATATTCAGCCTATATCATTTCCTATATGTCCACAATTGATTCCTAGTCTCTAATCTCAATATTAGGTGAGATATTAGGCATAATGTGTCCCATTATAAAGCATAGGAGAATTTAACATAGGGAAGTCCCATTTGGGCCGAGTTTGGGCCAAAATGGTCCACTTCGAGCGATTCAAGCGAAACGAAATTTATGGATATCATAGGAGTACATATGAGGAGTGTTATGTATCAAAAAAAAAAAAAAGTTACTGAACAGATTTTGAGAAAATGGCCGCCAAAATCCAAAATCAGGCATTTTTCGTCGAAAATGGCCGCCATTTTGAAAATAATGCGAAATTAAAAAAACAAAAAAATACCTCCTTCTTGAATTATTTTTAAGTATTTTTGTGCGAAATTTCAGAAAAATTCGCCTGTAAACAAAAAAGATAAAAATGTGGACGACGACGGAGGACGGACGACAGACGACGGACGCAACGCCATGCCAATAGGTTATCGTACCATAGGTCCGGTAACCTAAAAAGTTGCTGAACAGATTTTGAGAAAATGGCCGCCAAAGTCCAAAATCAGGCATTTTTCGTCGAAAACGGCCGCCATTTTGGAAAAAATGCGAAAATAAAAAAACTAAAAAATACCTCCTTCTTGAATTATTTTTAAGTATTATTGTGCAAAATTTCAGAAAAATTCGCCCGTAAACAAAAAAGATAAAAATGTGGACGACGACGACGACGGACGCAACGCCATGCCAATAGGTTATCGGACCATAGGTCCGGTAACCTTTTGGGAGAAGGGCCTGGCTGGAAATGGCTCAAAACAAAGGTGACTTGATTTGGGACAAAACCGACCAATTGAAAAATTAGCCCAATGGGCTAGAAAGGTTACCGGAGAAATATACAGAGTTAAGCCGAGAAAGTTGAAGGTCAAATTCAAGGCGACCACTGAAATCGCCATATCTCTAACCTTGAAAATGGGATCAAAGGTTAAATTCTAGATCACCAAACTATTCAGCATACATCATTTCCTATATGTTCACTATGGTCCCCTAAGCTGTAAATTTGATAATAAGTGAGATATAAGCCATTTTGTAATCTGACTTTGAAAATAAAATGACTGACCTTGAAATTTAGGTCAAAGGTCAAATTCAATATCATTAAAATATTCAGAATATATCATTTCCTATATGTTCACAATTGATTCCTAAGCTGTAAAGTCGATAATAAGCGAGATATTAGCCATTTTGTCCTGTTGACCTTGAGAATGGAGTCAGAGCTCAAATTCAAGGTCCGAGAATATTCAGCATATATCATTTCCTACATGTCCACTATTGATTCCTATAAGCTGTAAAATCGATAATAAGTGAGATATTAGCCATTTTCTCCTGTGACCTTGAAAATGAGGTCAAAGGTAAAATTCAAGGTCATGACAATAATTTGCACATATCATTTCCTATATGTTCACAACTGATTCCTAAGCTGTAAAGTCGATAACAAGCGAGATATTAGCCATTTTGTCCTATGACCTTGAGAATGGAGTCAGAGCTCAAATTCAAGGTCCGAGAATATTCAGCATATATCATTTCCTACATGTCCACTTTTGATTCCTAAGCTGTAAAATCGATAATAAGTGAGATATTAGCCATTTTGTATTATGACCTTGAAACTGAGGTCGGAGGTCAAATTCAAGGCCATCAGAATATTCAGCATACATGTATATCATTTCCTATATGTCCATAATTGATTCCTAACCTGTAGAGTCAATAATAAGCGAGATATAAGCCATTTTGTGCTCTGACCTTGAAACTGAAGTCAGATGTCAAATTCAAGGTCACGAGAATATTCAGCATATATCATTTCCTATATGTCCACAATTGATTCCTAGTCTCTAATCTCAATTTTAGGTGAGATACTAGGCATAATGTGTTCCATTATAAAGCATAGGAGAATTTAATATGGGAAAGTCCCATTTGGGCCAATTTGGGCCAAAATGGCATACTTCGAGCGATTCGAGCGCAACGAAATTTATAGACATCATAGGAGTACATATGAGGAGTGTTATGTATCGAAAAGAAAAAAATTAGGCCAAGGGCCAAAGATAGGTTACCGGACAATGTTTAATATTTTAGATGTTAGCCAGGTCACTGGTCAAATTCAAGGTCAAGAGAATATTCAGCATATATAATATTAAGCATATATCATGTCCACAGTTGATTGCTAAGCTGTAAATTCAATAATCAGAGAGATATTAGCAATTTTGTGCTGTGGCCTTCCTTGGAAATGAAGGCAAAGGTCAAATTCAAAGTCATCAAAATATTCAGTGTATATCATGTTCTATATGTCCACAATTGATTCCTAAGCCATTCAGTCATTAGAGGAGCAAGATAAGAACCAGTTTGTCCTTGGACCTTGAAAATGAGGTCAGAGGTCAAATTCAAGGTCACGAGAATGTTCAGCATATATCATTTATGTCCACAATTGAGTCCTAAGCTGTAAAATCGATAATAAGTGAGATATTAACCATTTCGTCCTGTGACCTTGAAAATGAGGTCAAAGGTCAAATTCAAGGTCATGACAATAATTTGCATATATCATTTCCTATATGTTCATAACTGATTCCTAAGCTGTAAAGTCGATAACAAGCAAGATATTAGCCATTTTGTCCTATAATCTTGAAATTGGGGTCAAAGGTCAAATTTAAGGTCATCAAAATATTCAGCATATATCATTTCCTATATGTCCACAATTGATTTCTAAGCTGTAGAGTCGATAATAAGCAAGATGTAAGCCATTTTGTCCTGTGACCTTGAAAATGGGGTCAAAGGTCAAATTCAAGGTCATCAGAATATTCAGCATATATCATTTCCTATATGTCCAAAATTGATTCCTAAGCTGTAGAGTTGATAATAAGCGAGATATCAGACATTTTGTGCTGACCTTGAAATTGAGGTCAGAGGTCAAATTCAAGGTCACGAGAATATTCAGCCTATATCATTTCCTATATGTCCACAATTGATTCCTAGTCTCTAATCTCAATATTAGGTGAGATATTAGGCATAATGTGTCCCATTATAAAGCATAGGAGAATTTAACATAGGGAAGTCCCATTTGGGCCGAGTTTGGGCCGAAATGGTCCACTTCGAGCGATTCAAGCGAAACGAAATTTATGCATATCATAGGAGTACATATGAGGAGTGTTATGTATCAAAAAAAAAAAAAAGTTACTGAACAGATTTTGAGAAAATGGCCGCCAAAATCCAAAATCAGGCATTTTTCGTCGAAAATGGCCGCCATTTTGAAAATAATGTGAAAATAAAAAAACTAAAAAATACCTCCTTCTTGAATTATTTTTAAGTATTTTTGTGCGAAATTTCAGAAAAATTCGCCTGTAAACAAAAAAGATAAAAATGTGGACGACGACGGACGACGGACGACAGACGACGGACGCAACGCCATGCCAATAGGTTATCGTACCATAGGTCCGGTAACCTAAAAAGTTACTGAACAGATTTTGAGAAAATGGCCGCCAAAGTCCAAAATCAGGCATTTTTCGTCGAAAACGGCCGCCATTTTGGAAAAATGCGAAAATAAAAAAACTAAAAAATACCTCCCTCTTGAATTATTTTTTAAGTATTATTGTGCAAAATTTCAGAAAAATTCGCCCGTAAACAAAAAAGATAAAAATGTGGACGACGACGACGACGGACGCAACGCCATGCCAATAGGTTATCGGACCATAGGTCCGGTAAATTTTGGGAGAAGGGCCTGGCTGGAAATGGCTCAAAACAAAGGTGACTTGATTTGGGACAAAACCGACCAATTGAAAAATTAGCCCAATGGGCTAGAAAGGTTACCGGAGAAATATACAGAGTTAAGCCGAGAAAGTTGAAGGTCAAATTCAAGGCGACCACTGAAATCGCCATATCTCTAACCTTGAAAATGGGATCAAAGGTTAAATTCTAGATCACCAAACTATTCAGCATACATCATTTCCTATATGTTCACTATGGTCCCCTAAGCTGTAAATTTGATAATAAGTGAGATATAAGCCATTTTGTAATCTGACTTTGAAAATAAAATGACTGACCTTGAAATTTAGGTCAAAGGTCAAATTCAATATCATTAAAATATTCAGAATATATCATTTCCTATATGTTCCAATTGATTCCTAAGCTGTAAAGTCGATAATAAGCGAGATATTAGCCATTTTGTCCTGTTGACCTTGAAAATGAGGTCAAAAGTCAAATTCAAGGTCACTAGAATATTCAGCATATATCATTTCCTATATGTTCACAATTGATTTCTAAGCTGTAAAGGCGCTAATAAGCAAGATATTGGCCATTTTGTCCTGTGACCTTGAAAATGAGGTCAAAGCTCAAATTCAAGGCCACGAGAATATTCAGCATATATCATTTCCTATATGTTCACAATTGATTCCTAAGCTGTAAAGTCGATAATAAGCGAGATATTAGCAATTTTGTCCTGCGACCTTGGAAATGAGGTCAAAGGTCAAATTCAAGGTCACGAAAATATTTAGCATATATCATTTCTATATGTTCACAATTGATTCCTAAACTGTAAAGTCGATAATAAGCGAGATATTAACCATTTTGTCATGTGACCTTGAAAATGAGGTCAAAGGTCAAATTCAAGGTCACAAGAATTTTCAGCAGATATCATTTCCTATATGTTCACAATCGATTCCTAAGCTGTAAAGTCGCTAATAAGCAAGATATTGGCCATTTTGTCCTGTGACCTTGAAAATGAGGTCAAAGCTCAAATTCAAGGCCACGAGAATATTCAGCATATATCATTTCCTATATGTCCACAATTCATTCCTAGTCTCTAATTTCAATATTAAGTGAGATATTAGGCTTAATGTGTGCCATTATAAAGCATAGGAAAATTTATTTTGAGAACAGATTTTGAGAAAACGACCGTCGAAGACCAAAATTGGCCATTTTTCGACGAAAACGGCCGCTCTGACCTTGAAACCAAGGTCAGAGGTCAAATTCAAGGTCATGACAATATTCAGCATATATCATTTCCTATATGTCCACAATTCATTCCTAGTCTCTAATTTCAATATTAAGTGAGATATTAGGCTTAATGTGTGCCATTATAAAGCATAGGAAAATTTAACATGGGAAAGTCCCATTTGGGCCGAGTTTGGGCCCAAAATGGCCCACTTCAAGCGATTCAAGCGCAACGAAATTTATACATGTCACAGGGGTACATATGAGGAGTGTTTTTCATCAATAAGAAAAAAAAGTTACTGAACAGATTTTGAGAAAACGACCGTCGAAGACCAAAATTGGCCATTTTTCGACGAAAACGGCCGCTCTGACCTTGAAACCAAGGTCAGAGGTCAAATTCAAGGTCACGACAATATTCAGCATATATCATTTCCTATATGTCCACAATTGATTCCTAGTCTCTAATCTCAATATTAAGTGAGATATTAGGCTTTAATGTGTCCCATTATAAAGCATAGGAGAATTTAACATGGGAAAGTCCCATTTGGGCCGAGTTTGGGCCCAAAATGGCCCACTTCGAGCGATTCAAGCGCAACGAAATTTATACATGTCACAGGGGTACATATGAGGAGTGTTATGCATCAATAAAAAAAAAAGTTACTGAACAGATTTTGAGAAAATGGCCGCCAAAGTCCAAAATCAGGCATTTTTCGTCGAAAACGGACGCCATTTTGAAAAAAATGCGAAAATCAAAAAACTAAAAAATACCTCCCTCTCGAAATATTTTTAGGCATTTTTGTGCAAAATTTCAGAAAAATTCTATCGTAAACTTTAAAGATAAAATTGTTGACGGACGACGACGGACGACGGACGACGACGACGCCGGACGCATCGCCATGCCAATAGGTTACGGACCATAGGTCCGGTAACCTAAAATTAGCCCAAGGGCTAAGAAAGGTTACCGGACAATATATATTTTAGATATTAGTATTTTGTCCCGTGACCTTGAAAATAAGGTCACTGGTCAATTCAAGGACATGATAATATTCGGCATATGTCATTTCTAGTATGTCCACAATTGATTCCTAAGCTGTAAAGTCAATAATAAGCGAGATATTAGCCATCATGTCCTGTCACCTTGAAAATGAGGTCAAAGGTCGAATTCAAGGTCATAGCAATATTCAGCTTATATCATTTCCTATATGTTCATAATTGATTCCTAAACTGATCCTGAAAATGAGGTCAAAGGTCAAATTCAATGTCAAGGCAATAATCTGCATATATCATTTCCTATATGTTCATAGTTGATTCTCAAGCTGTAAAGTCGATAAGAAGCGAGATATTAGCCACTTTTCCTGTGACCTTGAAAATTAGGTCAAAGGTCAAATTCAAGGTCATTAGAATATTCGGCATATATCATTTCCTATATGTCCACAATTGATTCCTAAGCTGTAAAGTCAATAAAAGGTGAGATATTAGCCATTTTGTGCTCTGACCTTGAAACTGAAGTCAGAGGTCAAATTCAAGGTCACGGGAATATTCAGCATATATCATTTCCTTTATGTCCACAATTGATCCCTAAGCTGTAAAATCGATAATAAGTGAGATATTAGCCATTTTGTTCTGTGACCTTGAAAATGAGGTCAAACGTCAAATTCAAGGTCATCAGATTATTCAGCATGTATCATTTCCTATATGTCCACAATTGATTCCTAGGCTGTAAACTTGATAATAAGCAAGATATTAGGCATTTTGTGCTCTGACCTTGAAATCGAGATCAGAGGTCAAATTCAAGGTCACGAGAATATTCAGCATATATCATTTCCCATATGTCCACAATTGATCCCTAAGCTGTAAAATCGATAATAAGTGAGATATTAGCCATTTTGTCCTGTGACCTTGAGAATGAGGTCAAAGGTCACATCCAAGGTCACAAGAATATTCAGCATATATCATTTCCTATATGTCCACAATTGATTCCTAGTCTCTAATCTCAATATTAAGTGAGATATTAGGCTTAATGTGTCCCATTATAAAGTATAGGAGAAATTAACATGGGAAAGTCCCATTTGGGCCGAGTTTGGGCCCAAAGTAGCCCACTTCGAGCGATTCAAGGGCAACGAAATTCATACATGTCACAGGGGTACATATGAGGAGTGTTATGCATCAAGAAGAACAAAAGTTACTGAACAGATTTTGAGAAAACGACCGTCAAACCTTGACCTTGAGACTGAGGTCAGAGGTCGAATTCAAGATCACGAGAATATTCAGCATATATCATTTCCTATATGTCCACAATTGATTCCTAGTCTCTAATCTCAATATTAAGTGAGATATTAGGCATAATGTGTCCCATTATAAAGCATAGGTGAATTTAACATGGGAAAGTCCCATTTGGGCCGAGTTTGGGCCCAAAATGGCCCACTTCAAGCGATTCAAGCGCAACGAAATTTATACATGTCACAGGGGTACATATGAGGAGTGTTTTTCATCAATAAGAAAAAAAAGTTACTGAACAGATTTTGAGAAAACGACCGTCGAAGACCAAAATTGGCCATTTTTCGACGAAAACGGCCGCTCTGACCTTGAAACCAAGGTCAGAGGTCAAATTCAAGGTCACGACAATATTCAGCATATATCATTTCCTATATGTCCACAATTGATTCCTAGTCTCTAATCTCAATATTAAGTGAGATATTAGGCTTTAATGTGTCCCATTATAAAGCATAGGAGAATTTAACATGGGAAAGTCCCATTTGGGCCGAGTTTGGGCCCAAAATGGCCCACTTCGAGCGATTCAAGCGCAACGAAATTTATACATGTCACAGGGGTACATATGAGGAGTGTTATGCATCAATAAAAAAAAAAGTTACTGAACAGATTTTGAGAAAATGGCCGCCAAAGTCCAAAATCAGGCATTTTTCGTCGAAAACGGACGCCATTTTGAAAAAAATGCGAAAATCAAAAAACTAAAAAATACCTCCCTCTCGAAATATTTTTAGGCATTTTTGTGCAAAATTTCAGAAAAATTCTATCGTAAACTTTAAAGATAAAATTGTTGACGGACGACGACGGACGACGGACGACGACGACGCCGGACGCATCGCCATGCCAATAGGTTACGGACCATAGATCCGGTAACCTAAAATTAGCCCAAGGGCTAAGAAAGGTTACCGGACAATATATATTTTAGATATTAGTATTTTGTCCCGTGACCTTGAAAATAAGGTCACTGGTCAATTCAAGGACATGATAATATTCGGCATATGTCATTTCTAGTATGTCCACAATTGATTCCTAAGCTGTAAAGTCAATAATAAGCGAGATATTAGCCATCATGTCCTGTCACCTTGAAAATGAGGTCAAAGGTCGAATTCAAGGTCATAGCAATATTCAGCTTATATCATTTCCTATATGTTCATAATTGATTCCTAAACTGATCCTGAAAATGAGGTCAAAGGTCAAATTCAATGTCAAGGCAATAATCTGCATATATCATTTCCTATATGTTCATAGTTGATTCTCAAGCTGTAAAGTCGATAAGAAGCGAGATATTAGCCACTTTTCCTGTGACCTTGAAAATGAGGTCAAAGGTCAAATTCAAGGTCATTAGAATATTTGGCATATATCATTTCCTATATGTCCACAATTGATTCCTAAGCTGTAAAGTCAATAATAGGTGAGATATTAGCCATTTTGTGCTCTGACCTTGAAACTGAAGTCAGAGGTCAAATTCAAGGTCACGGGAATATTCAGCATATATCATTTCCTTTATGTCCACAATTGATCCCTAAGCTGTAAAATCGATAATAAGTGAGATATTAGCCATTTTGTTCTGTGACCTTGAAAATGAGGTCAAACGTCAAATTCAAGGTCATCAGATTATTCGGCATGTATCATTTCCTATATGTCCACAATTGATTCCTAGGCTGTAAAGTTGATAATAAGCAAGATATTAGGCATTTTGTGCTCTGACCTTGAAATCGAGATCAGAGGTCAAATTCAAGGTCACGAGAATATTCAGCATATATCATTTCCCATATGTCCACAATTGATCCCTAAGCTGTAAAATCGATAATAAGTGAGATATTAGCCATTTTGTCCTGTGACCTTGAGAATGAGGTCAAAGGTCACATTCAAGGTCACAAGAATATTCAGCATATATCATTTCCTATATGTCCACAATTGATTCCTAGTCTCTAATCTCAATATTAAGTGAGATATTAGGCTTAATGTGTCCCATTATAAAGTATAGGAGAAATTAACATGGGAAAGTCCCATTTGGGCCGAGTTTGGGCTCAAAGTAGCCCACTTCGAGCGATTCAAGGGCAACAAAATTCATACATGTCACAGGGGTACATATGAGGAGTGTTATGCATCAAGAAGAACAAAAGTTACTGAACAGATTTTGAGAAAACGACCGTCAAACCTTGACCTTGAGACTGAGGTCAGAGGTCGAATTCAAGATCACGAGAATATTCAGCATATATCATTTCCTATATGTCCACAATTGATTCCTAGTCTCTAATCTCAATATTAAGTGAGATATTAGGCATAATGTGTCCCATTATAAAGCATAGGTGAATTTAACATGGGAAAGTCCCATTTGGGCCGAGTTTGGGCCAAAATGGCCCACTTCGAGCGATTCAAGCGCAACGAAATTTATAGACATCATAGAAGTACATATGAGGAGTGTTATGTATCGAAAAGAAAAAAATTAGCCCAAGGGCTAAGAAAGGTTACCGGACAATACAAATTTTAGATATTAGTAGTTTGTCCCGTGACCTTGAAAATAAGGTCATTGGTCAATTCAAGGACACAATAATATTCGGCATATGTCATTTCTAGTATGTCCACAACTGATTTTTAAGCTGTAAAGTCAATAATAAAGCGAGATATTAGCCATCATGTCCTGCGACCTTGAAAATGAGGTCAAAGGTTGAATTCAAGGTCATAGCAAATTTCAGCTTATATCATTTCCTATACGTTCATAATTGATTCCTAAGCTCTGAAGTCGATAATAAGCGAGCTAATAGCCATTTTGTCCTGCGACCTTGAAAATTAGGTCAAAGGTGAAGTTCAAGGTCATGACAATGTTCAGAATATATCATTTTCTATATGTCCACAATTGATTGCTAGGCTGTAAAGTCGATAAAAAGCGAGATATTAGCCATTTTGTTCTCTGACCTTGAAAATGAGGTCAAAGGTCAAATTCAAGGTCATAGCAATATTCAGCATATATCATTTCCTATATATTCATAATTGATTCCTAAGCTGTAAAATTGATAATAAGCGAGATATTAGCCATTTTGTCCTGTGACATTGAAAATGAGGTCAAAGGTCAAGTTCAAGGTCATGACAATGTTCAGAATATATCATTTTCTATATGTCCACCATTGATCCCTTAGCTTTAAAATCGATAATAAGTGCGATATTGGCCATTTTGTCCTGTGACCTTGAAAATGGTCAAAGGTCAAAATCAACATCATCAGAATATTTGGCATATATCGTTTCCTATATGTCCACAATTGATTCCTACGCTGTAAAGTCGATAATAAGCGAGATATTAGCCATTTTGTGCTCTGACCTTGAAACTGAGGTCGGAGGTCAAATTCGAGGTCACGAGAATATTCAGCATATATCATTTCTTATATGTCCACAATTGATCCCTAAGCTGTAAAATCGATAATAAGTAAGATATTAGCCATTTTGTCCTGTGACCTTGAAAATGAGATCAAAGGTCAAATTCAAGGTTATCAGAATATTCAGCATATATCATTTCCTATATGTCCACAATTGATTCCTAAGCTGTAAAGTCGATAATGAACGAGATATTAGCCATTTTGTGCTCTGACCTTGAAACCGAGGTCAGAGGTCAATTTCAAGGTCACAAGAATATTCGGCATATATCATTTCCTATATGTCCACAATTGATTCCTAGTCTCTAATCGCAATATTAAGTGAGATATTAGGCTTAATGTGTCCCATTATAAAGCATAGGAGAATTTAACATGGGACAGTCCCATTTGGGCCGAGTTTGGGCCCAAAATGGCCAACTTCGAGCGTTTCAAGCGCAACGAAATTTAAACATGTCACAGGGGTACCTATGAGGAGTGTTATGCATCAATAAGAAAAAAAAGTTACTGAACAGATTTTGAGAAAACGACCATCAAAGTCTAAAATTGGCCATTTTTAGACGAAAACGGCCTTTCTGACCTTGAAACCGAGGTCAGAGGTCAAATTCAAGGTCACGAGAATATTCAGCATATATCATTTCCTATATGTCTACAATTGACTCTTAGTCTCTAATTTCAATTTTAAGTGAGATATTAGGCTTAATGTGTCCCATTATAAAGCATAGGAGAATTTAACATGGGAAAGTCCCATTTGGGCCGAGTTTGGGCCCAAAATGGCCCACTTCGAGCGATTCAAGGGCAACGAAATTTATACATGTCACAGGGGTACATAGGAGGAGTGTCATGCATCAATAAGAAAAAAAGTTACTGAACAGATTTTGAGAAAACGACCTTCAAAGTCCAAAATTGGCCATTTTTCGACGAAAACGGCCGCCATTTTGAAAAAAATGCGAAAATCAAAAAACTAAAAAAAACCTTTCCTGGAAATATTTTTAGGTATTTTTGTGCAAAATTTCAGAAATATTCGCCTGTAAACTTTAATGATAAAAATGTGGACGGACGACGGACGACGGACGACGGACGCAACGCCACGGCAATAGGTTATCGGACCAAAGGTCCGGTAACCTAAAAAGTTACTAAACAGATTTTGAGAGAATGACCGCCAAAGTCCAAAATCAGACATTTTTCGTCGAAAATGGCCGCCATTTTGAAAAAAATGCGGAAATCAGAAAACTAAAGAAAACCTTTCCTGGAAATATTTTTACGTATTTTTGTGCAAAATTTCAGAAAGATCGGACCATATACTTTAAAGATAAAAATGTGAACGGACGGACGCCGGACGGACGCCGGACGACGGACGCAACGCCATGCCAATAGGTTATCGGACCATAGGTCCGGTAACCTAAAATTAGGCCAAGGGCCAAAGATAGGTTACCGGACAATGTTTAATATTTTAGATGTTAGCCAGGTCACTGGTTAAATTCAAGGTCAAGAGAATATTCAGCATATATAACATTAAGCATATATCATGTCCACAGTTGATTGCTAAGCTGTAAATTCAATAATCAGCGAGATATTAGCAATTTTGTGCTGTGGCCTTGAAAATGAAGAGGCAAAGGTCAAATTCAAGGTCATCAAAATATTCAGTGTATATCATTTTCTATATCATGTCCACAATTGATTCCCAAGCCATACAGTCAATAGAGGAGCAAGATATGAGCCAGTTTGTCCTTGGACCTTGAAAATGAGGTCAGAGCTCAAATTCAAGGTCCGAGAATATTCAGCATATATCATTTCCTACATGTCCACTATTGATTCCTAAGCTGTAAAATCGATAATAAGTGAGATATTTGCCATTTTGTCCTGTGACCTTGAAAATGAGGTCAAAGGTCAAATTCAAGGTCATGACAATAATCTGCATATATCATTTCCTATATGTTAATAACTGATTCCTAAGCTGTAAAGTCAATAACAAGCGAGATATTAGCCATTTTGTCCTATGACCTTGAAAATGCCGTCAAAGGTCAAATTCAAGGTCATCAGAATATTCAGCATATATCATTTCCTATATGTCCACAATTGATTCCTAAGCTGTAGAGTCGATAATAAGCGAGATATCAGACATTTTGTGCTGACCTTGAAATTGAGGTCAGAGGTCAAATCCAAGGTCACGAGAATATTCAGCATATATCATTTACTATATGTCCACAATTGATTCCTAGTCTCTAATCTCAATATTAAGTGAGATATTAGGCATAATGTGTCCCATTATAAAGCATAGGAGATTTTAACATGGGAAAGTCCCATTTGGGCCGAGTTTGGGCCAAAATGGTCCACTTCGAGCGATTCAAGCGCAACAAAATTTATATACATCATAGGAGTACATATCAGGAGTGTTATGTATCAAAAAGAAAAAAAGTTACTGAACAGATTTTGAGAAAATGGCCACCAAAATCCAAAATCAGCCATTTTTCGTCGAAAACGGCCGCTATTTTGAAAAAAAATGCGAAAATCAAAAAACTAAAAAATACCTCCTTCTTGAATTATTTTTAAGTATTTTTGTGCAAAATTTCAGAAGAATTCGCCTGTAAACAAAAAAGATAAAAATGTGGACGACGACGGACGACGGACGCAACGCCATGCCAATAGGTTATCGGACCATAGGTCCGGTAACCTAAAAATGTATACTTGGGGGGAAAAACCAGTTATTTCAAATACTCATTTATTATCCAATACACGACCAGATTCGGGGATTTGAACATTTGGCATATTTGGCATTGAACAGTTGGCAGAATGGACTAGATCAAAGAACAGCAAAAGTCGCTCATGGAACACAGCAGTTACTGGTTTTGGCAATATGAGCAGGTATGCAGGATGTAATATGTGACATACAATCATTTGATAATAAACATGTTAAACTTCTGGGGGGAAAATGCGAAAACACATACCAGGACAGATTTCCCAGACCAGCATACATGTACATGTATGCAGGATAAATGACTATATTTTAAGACATGAAGCATTAGTACATCCACTCAGGGAAGCCATCAAAGAAAAAATTAGCCCAATGGGCTAGAAAGGTTACCGGAGAAATATACAGAGTTAAGCCGAGAAAGTTGAAGGTCAAATTCAAGGTGACCACTGAAATCGCCATATCTCTAACCTTGAAAATGGGATCAAAGGTTAAATTCTAGATCACCAAACTATTCAGCATACATCATTTCCTATATGTTCACTATGGACCCCTAAGCTGTAAATTTGATAATAAGCGAGATATAAGCCATTTTGTAATCTGACTTTGAAAATAAAATGACTGACCTTGAAATTTAGGTCAAAGGTCGAATTCAATATCATTAAAATATTCAGAATATATCATTTCCTATATGTTCACAATTGATTCCTAAGCTGTAAAGTCGATAATAAGCAAGATATTAGCCATTTTGTCCTGTTGACCTTGAAAATGAGGTCAAAAGTCAAATTCAAGGTCACTAGAATATTCAGCATATATCATTTCCTGTATGTTCACAATTGATTCCTAAGCTGTAAAGTCGCTAATAAGCAAGATATTGGCCATTTTGTCCTGTGACCTTGAAAATGAGATCAAAGGTCTAATTCAAGGTCACGAAAATATTCAGCATATATCATTTCCTATATGTTCACAATTGATTCCTAAGCTGCAAAGTCGATAATAAGCAAGATATTAGCCATTTTGTCATGTGACCTTGAAAATGAGGTCAAAGGTCAAGTTCAAGGTCACGAGAATATTCAGCATATATCATTTCCTATATGTTCACAATTGATTCCTAAGCTGTAAAGTCGATAATAAGCAAGATATTAGCCATTTTGTCATGTGATCTTGAAAATGAGGTCAAAGGTCAAATTCAAGATCACGAGAATTTTCAGCATATATCATTTCCTGTATGTTCACAATTGATTCCTAAGCTGTAAAGTTGCTAATAAGCAAGATATTGGCCATTTTGTCCTGTGACCTTGAAAATGAGGTCAAAAGTCAAATTCAAGGTCACGAGAATAAATTCAGCATATATCATTTCCTATATGTTCACAATTGATTCCTAAGCAGTAAAGTCGATAATAAGCGAGATATTAGCAATTTTGTCCTGTGACCTTGGAAATGAGGTCAAAGGTCAAATTCAAGGTCACAAAAATATTCAGCATAAATAATTTCCTATATGTTCACTATTGATTCCTAAACTATAAAGTCGATAATAAGCGAGATATTAGCCATTTTGTCATGTGACCTTGAAAATGAGGTCAAAGGTCAAATTCAAGGTCACGAGAATATTCAGCATATATCATTTCCAATATGTTCACAATTGATTCCTAAGCTGCAAAGTCGCTAATAAGCAAGATATTGGCCATTTTGTCCTGTGACCTTGAAAATGAGGTCAAAGGTAAAATTCAAGGTCACGAGAATTTTCAGCATATATCATTTCCTATATGTTCACAATTGATTCCTAAGCTGTAAAGTTGCTAATAAGCAAGACATTGGCCATTTTGTCCTGTGAACTTGAAAATGAGGTCAAAAGTCAAATTCAAGGTCACGAGAATATTCAGCATATATCATTTCCTATATGTTCACAATTGATTTCTAAGCTGTAAAGTCGATAATAAGCGAGATATTAGCAATTTTGTCCTGTGACCTTGGAAATGAGGTCACAGGTCAAATTCAAGGTCACAAAAATATTCAGCATATATCATTTCCTATATGTTCACAATTGATTCCTAAACTGTAAAGTCGATAATAAGCGAGATATCAGCCATTTTGTCATGTGACCTTGAAAATGAAGTCAAAGGTCAAATTCAAGGTCACGAGAATATTCAGCATATATCATTTCCTATATGTTCACAATTGATTCCTAAGCTGTAAAGTCGATAATAAGCGAGATATTAGCCATTTTGTCCTGTGACCTTGAAAATGAGGTCAAAGGTCAAATTCAAGGTCACGAAAATATTCAGCGTATATCATTTCCTATATGTCCACAATTCATTCCTAGTCTCTAATGTCAATATTAAGTGAGATATTAGGCTTAATGTGTCCCATTATAAACCATAGGAAAATTTAACATGGGAAAGTCACATTTGGGCCGAGTTTGGGCCCAAAATGGCCCACTTCAAGCGATTCAAGGGCAACGAAATTTATACATGTCACAGGGGTACATATGAGGAGTGTTTTTCATCAATAAGAAAAAAAAGTTACTTAACAGATTTTGAGAAAACGACCGTCAAATCCAAAATTGGCCATTTTTCGACGAAAACGGCCGCTATGACCTTGAAACCAAGGTCAGAGGTCAAATTCAAGGTCACGACAATATTCAGCATATGTCATTTCCTATATGTCCACAATTGATTCCTAGTCTCTAATCTCAATATTAAGTGAGATATTAGGCTTTAATGTGTCCCATTATGAAGCATAGGAGAATTTAACATGGGAAAGTCCCATTTGGGCCGAGTTTGGGGCCAAAATGGCCCACTTCGAGCGATTCAAGGGCAACGAAACTTATACACATTATGAAGGACATAATAAGGCATCCTTGTGCAAAAAAAGAAAAAAAGTTACCGAACAGATTTTGAGAAAATGGCCGCCAAAGTCCAAAATTGGCTGATTTTCAACGAAAACGGCCGCCATTTTGAAAATATTGCGAAAATCAAAAAAATAAAAAATACCTCCTTCTTGAATTATTTTTAAGCATTTTTGTGCAAAATTTCAGAAAAATTCAACCGTAAACAAAAAAGATAAAAATGTGAACGACGGACGACGACGGACGACGACGACGGACGACGGACGCAACGCCATGCCAATAGGTTAGCGGACCATAGGTCCGGTAACCTAAAAAATGTCCCTGACAAAGTTCTGTCAATAACACTACATATTTTGGAAAGCATGGGAACAAAACATGGAAGTACTGTAGGGTCTGTATGATAAACATAATTACCACTGTACAAATCTGCCTGATTCAACGATACCTATTACAATGATCCAAGCAGATTGAAGTGAAAAATGTAAAATTTTTTTAGCTTCTTCAAGGAAGACTGTGGTTTACATGCCAAGACAGCTGATCAAATCACGTTCCCTTCTCGCTGATCGACGTCATTCGGCTGAGTCACCACATGTATCCGTTCCAAATATTAGGGTGCAAATGGATCCAATACTATCCATTTTAGGCCAATTCTAGGCAAAAAAATTTTTAACATTTTGAAAAAAATTTTGGACTTGGAAAATTTTCGGCACTTTTTTCCTTCATAATGGAGCTGCCAGGACTGTGCTCATAGAACGCTTGAAGATAGAGCTTAGAAATTGGCACTACAAATGGATGGTAGAATTAAACATGTTCAGGTTTGAATTTTTGATGACTTCTAGTCAGAGCAAGTCACTTTTACTGATGGCTACTTGCTAAGTAACCATGGAAACCATATTGTGATTTAAGCTAGGTCGTCATGGTTGAGGTCACACCTCCATTCACACATACACAGGTAAACGTAGCGGATGTGACTAGCCAATACACTCGTGTTGTAAGCTGTCGTTGACATGCCGAGAGAGCCGATCAAATAGTGCTCCCTCGGGTACATTCATACATACACAGATAAACGTAGCGGACGTGACGTGCCTGTACACTCGTGTTGTAAGCTGTGGTTTACATGCCGAGAGAGCCGATCAAATAGTGCTCCCTCGGGTACATTCAAACATACACAGATAAACGTAGCGGACGTGATGTGCCTGTACACTCGTGTTGTAAGCTGTGGTTTACATGCCGAGAGAGCCGATCAAATAGTGCTCCCTCGGGTACATTCAAACATACACAGATAAACGTAGCGGACGTGACGTGCCTGTACACTCGTGTTGTAAGCTGTGGTTTACATGCCGAGAGCCGATCAAATAGTGCTCCCTCGGGTACATTTATACATACACAGATAAACGTAGCGGACGTGACGTGCCTGTACACTCGTGTCGTAGGCTGTGGTTTACATGCCGAGAGAGCCGATCAAATAGTGCTCCCTCGGGTACTTTCATACATACACAGATAAACGTAGCGGACGTGACGTGCCTGTACACTCGTGTTGTAGGCTGTGGTTTACATGCCGAGAGAGCCGATCAAATCGTGTTCCCTTCTCGCTGTCAGTCAGCAGATCGATGTCAATCGGCTGAGAGTCATCAGGCCATCGCTGCTCGTGCTCCATCAGGGACCTCCAAGCATGCTCCCACGCCGCCTCATTCGTATCATGCAGCACAAGTTTGGGTCTTCCCAACAGCCACTTGCACAAATTCTGTATGGGACTACCAATATGAAAGGTTAGAGAGTCCACTGCCACCATGTCGATACCCATGGCTTGTGCGATGATACCAGTGTAGAACGGGTCGTCTCTGATATGCAGAGGCAGGTATTTGCTGGCTTCTATTGCAGCTAGGACGGCCCGTCGCGTCATGACATAGCCAGCCCCACTACAGAAAGACGGGTGTCTCGAGAGTGGATAGTCGTCAAAGGGAACCTTGTATTTCCCTGAGCGGAACACCCTGGGGTTCATCCACATGTACCCAGCCACAAAACAAGAAAGATTGCGTGAGTCTATTGCCCGTATGATTTTATGCCAAGCGAACATGTTTAGCAGTACATCATCATCAGTTTTGAAAACATATTTCGTCTTCACAAAGTTCTGAGCTATCCATCTTAAAGTGAGGAGCCCTTTGAGAGTGAGCAAGTCATACTGATCTACAAAGTTTAAGAGCAAGACGTCTCCATGTTTTCGTGCCTCCTCGCTGACTGCCGTCTCAGATCTCGGGTTGCTATAGGAACTCTGTAGCTGTAGGCCCATGGAGAATATAACTCGCATAGAGAAGTCACCATAGTTACTGGAATTACCCCAGGTCCGTCTGATACGGTCACGTTGATCGTGGTGATTCGGGTGGCTCTGAACAAACACAACAATATACGGAGGCTGTTCTGTTTGGCCGATGGTTGGGTTGATGATGTAGGTGCGGTCTGGTGACGGGACGTGACGTTCCAGGGACCGAGTGTGTTTCCGTGACAACAACATCGGGTCATACACAACAGGATCCTGACCAGGTGGTATTGTTACCATGGCAATTACAACCATGGTGAACAACACCACGACAACCTTCCAACCTACAAAACAGTACAAAATGCAAATATTAAAATGAACGTGGACTAATATGGTTTTTAAATCTGCAGGCTTTCACTCTATTTATTACGACATACCCTCATTTCGACAGTTACGGACTATGTTTCGGAATACATGATTCTATAACACTTACATGGTATTGTAAGGACATCATGCAGCAACTGCCTGGGAGTTTTCCACCTGATCAGCATGGTGTATGTATGCGGTAGTGCTTGCTAGCGGCATGGCATCACTCTACACACGGCTCTGCTTGATATACATGTACCTGCGGAACCAGCTTCTATGAGAAGATAGGTCTATGGTGTGCTAAAAAAATGTGTTGCTTCCTGGTTGAGGCATTCCCAGGAACTGGTCAGTTGATAAACTTCCTGGTGTGGTTCCTGGTGTGGTAAAAATCATGATAATGTAAGTACATGCATATTACTTAAACTAGATGGTCAGGTCAGGGATGACTGTGTGGATGTATCCCCCAAATGCTCCATCAGATATCTGTTTAGAGACAATCATTTATACCAATACTACTGGCGGTCTTGTTCATGTTTCGAGCGTGTAAAGTACATCACATATTGTACTACTAGTATATGGTAAAGAACTTTGTAATATTTCCAGGGAAGTGAATTTGCCAGGGCCCGGTATGCAACGCATGATGCTACCGGTTAGTATATCAAATTACCAACCGGTTAGTATATCGTTTATTGCGGTCTGCTCCAGCAGAGCGTATTACTTCACATGTATTGACCAATCACAGAGCGTGATTCTTACATGAGGTATAATATTTCATAAATACAAGCCTGTATGTTTATTGGTACCTCGGATTATTCCCTGAGGGAGATATTACCGCCCAAGGCGTAAGCCGAGGGTGGTAATGTCTCACGAGGGGAATAATCCGTGATACCAATGATGATATATCACGTGTATTGACCAATCACAGAGCATGATTCTTACATAAGGTGTAATATACCACATTACTACATGTACTATGGTCTCCATGTTTTGGCATTGTTTGTGTTTGAGATGCCTAGATGAGTATACAGTCATCTTGAAGAATACAGCCATGATCAGATATAATAACTAGGTTTGCAATACAAAATCTTGACAGAACCACAGTTAAAGGCTGGAAATGCAAATCAATGGGGTTCCTGTTCGCCACCAGGATCGCCACCACGTACATGTAGTTCAGCTATAGATAAATCATAGAAACAGTCTACTGTGCCAAATACATACAATAACGTAATAATGTTACATTAAATTTTTGTTATGTTTGTTTTTGCATAATGCAGACAATGGACATGACATTTTTTTGTACTTCCTGGGCATAATAGACTGTTGTAGAGCCCCAAAAGCACATGGCATCAGCAGGTACCCCATTACCATGATTATGAGACAATCAGAGATTGCAAACCCTCACACCTTCAGATTGAGTTATTAAAATTAAGGCTTATGACTTGAACATCTTCGACCTGGGCGATAAATGGGGGATTTTGGTGGGGAGTTGGCCATAGATAAGGATAAAATAGAGAATCATTGGAGAAATAATCATTAATAAAATTAATAAAATAAAGTACTTGTGATTTTTCTATCTTGACCATATTCTCGACCACGAACTGAATTCTTGATACTTACCTGCCAAACGTTGCAAGCTCTTTCAGATATATACTGCATACTTTGTGTACAATACTTTATTGAATATCGCCAGTGGTTTTGGAATTATTATTACTTGAGATATTATGAATCGGAGAATTCACCTGATGGCTGATGACCCTAATTATGTTTTCGACCATGGGCGATAATGGAGAATTTTGATATACGACCATTGGTCATGTAGTAAATCATGGGCAATGCAGCAAAGAAAAATACAAAATCATTAGAGAAAATTAATCATGAATATAAGCAGGGTTATTGCAACTTTTTGATTTTGACCTTCTCAATCACCTTGACCTTGTCGTTCAATATTGAGCTGTAAAATTTCACAGTATTGTTTCTGTCATCAAGGCACATCTCCTGGATGTAAAGATTGAAAACTGATCGAAGAACATTCAAAAGTCGTAAAATCGTGACCTCCCAATTTTTGACCTCGGGCAATAATGGGGAGTTTTGGTCTCAGGACCATCAGTCGTACAGCATCCGATCAGGAATTGAACGAAGAAAACTACAGAAATAGTTAGAAAAATTAATATTGATTAGAACCGGAATTTTAGTCAATTGTGTGATTTTCACGTTTTCGGTTGCCATGGCAGCCAATTCTATTCGATTTTGACAAAAATGGAGGGGGACCCGAGCCTGGCGAGCCACCACCACAACACTTCATCCCTATAACTTTCGGGTTGATCGGACCATTTGTTGTCGAGTTATGTGTGCAGACATTCCAAAGTCTTAAAATCGTGACTCCCAAATTTTCGACCTAGGGCGATAATGGGGAGTTTCGGAACCTAAGACCATTGGTGGTACACCATACGATCGGGAATTGGCCAAAGAAAATACAAAAATAGTTTGAAAAATTAATATTGATTAGAACCGGTGTTATAGCCAATTATGTGATTTTTACTTTTTTGGTTGCCATGACAACCATTTGTATCCAATTTCCACAGAATTGAGGAGGACTGAGCCACGGTGATACCGCTTCATTCCTATAATTTTCGGGTCAATCAGAAAATTTGTTTTTGAGTTATGACCGCGGACAGACAGACAAACAAAGAGACAGACAGGGGGACAGACAGACCCAAATGCAATACCCTCTCCCCCTATCGGAGTGAAGGAAATAAATTTACCCCACAATGCTGCCCCCTGTTGAATAAGTATATGACAGGCCCCATAATTATGAGCACCAATATGCCTTTTTAGTTAGTTACTGGTGGGCGATAATGGAGTAATTATTCAACAAAACCTAATGGAACCGGTATTTATCGATTTTTATCATTCGATATGGACATTATTTGATTATTTACTTCCATTTCTCTAGATACATTCGGAATTGAAATGGTTTTACGCATAAATGCACGTATTGGATGTGAATACATTTTCTAGGAATAGGATTCGATGACTTTTTGATAAATACCGACTACACATTTTTTACGGTTTTGGACGGAAGCGCATTGGTGACAAAAAAAATATAATTCGCCACGATGGCTCAGTGAGCCGAAAGAAATAAAATTTGAAGCATCCTATTTGTCGAATAACGCCTTTGCCATTCAAAGGTGTAGGCCTAATTAAGGTGGTTCGCTCCCTTTGGACCCAAGTAGAGGGGCTAAAATTTGAAATTCATCTGATGATTTTCAGACTTTTAAACAATCATCAATAGGATATTGTGCATCCCAAAACAGAAAATTCAGATGAAATATTTTGTTCAGTGTGGAATTATGGGTAATTTTACCCCCAAAATACTAGGAAAACGGGTAATTTTGAGCCATTT
This sequence comes from Terebella lapidaria, assembly GCA_949152475.1. NCBI lineage: Eukaryota > Metazoa > Annelida > Polychaeta > Terebellida > Terebellidae > Terebella > Terebella lapidaria. The sequence continues at coordinate 37,701,368 of OX424566.1, forward strand.
TCACTATAATCAATATATAATGAAATCTTGTGAATAGATATCTCTGAAATTTTGTTTGTTTATCAATGAATCGCTGTTCATGTTTTTGGTAGAAAAAAATATGTGGGTCACTATGCTAATTTTCCCTCTACTGGCATCCATATGAATCCAAAACAGAAATTTTTACCTAAATTTGCTGAAATTTCGACAAAATTCACCGACATTCACAAATATGACAAACTATAACAGGAAAAATAGCATGGTGACCCCCATATTTTTTTCCATCAAAAACATGCATATAGGTTCGTTAATAAGCAAGCAAAAATTTAGCAAATTCTATATTCAGGTTTTCATCAAATATTGCTTTTAGTGAAAATGGGCAAAAATTACCCAATTTGCTGGTATTTTAGGGGTGAAATTACCCATAATTCCACACTAAAGAGAATATTTGATCAGAATTTTCTATTTTCAAATGCACAATATCATATTGATGATTGTTTTAATATTTGGGAATTATCAAACGAATTTCAAATTTTAGCCCCTCTGCTTGGGTCCAAAGGGAGCGAACCACCTTAAGTTACGCAAATTCATCAACTGAAGGTGCAAATAAGTAGCAGTCATTATCAACTTGTTTTATCAATAAATTTATTCCTATTACTTCATAGTCAATGAACATAATTGCAACATTTCAAGTGATGTTAATGTATTTATTGATATGCAGCTTAAGAGTCACTACTGAACTATATATTACTGAGAACTAATCATCCAATCATAAAAAATGTTTGAAACCGGCATGTAGATCTTCTATTGGAATGTGTCAATATTTAAGTTCTATCTTGATGTGTTCTAGGAGTTAACTCCCCACACCTTTTAATATGAAGGGAAAATGGTCCCAAAATGTGTTTCAAAGAAACCAACAACAATGTTCTGTCCTTTACAAAAAATATCTTGGGAAAAAAAGAAAACACAGATTTTGATAAAATGACCGCCCAAATTCCAAAAATTAAGTCCAAAATTTAGCGTTTTTCGAAGAAAACAGCCACCATTTTGAAAAACTTTGAAAAATTATATTATATATAGATCGGCCCAGACCTCCTTTTTCAATTATATTTACGTAGGCCCTATTTCGGAGGACGACTAAACGGGCGGACGACAGGCGCAGCGCCATGACAATACGTAATCGGAATATTAGTCCCGTAACCTAAAAATAATCAAGGTATGTAGCTTCTGGTTCTGACATTGGTAAAAGGCAGATACACCCACACGTTCGTCGGTCGTACCGGCAGGCGAGCCCCCAGCAATTCAAAACATAGCACCAAGGATGTTGTAGCTTACCGGCAGATTATGAGAATTGCACAGAGTATTGATTTTCCAAAATATATATTGTTACACTGATCTTCATTGAATCATGTTCGTAAATGTAGCCGAACATACAATTTCTGTATGGATTATATTACGAAATCAAGTTATATGTTGACAGTTTTTTTTTTTCGTTAATGGCATTCACATACCGTCGATTAAAAGGCAAAAAAACTTACACACATCCCAAAGTTACACAAGGAGAATCTTGAGCATTTTGAGGAAATTTGTCTGAATAGATTTTGAGAGAATAGCTGCCAAAGACAAAAAATCAATGTTTTTTTTTACGAAAAAGTTCGTTTTGACCTTCGAAGGTCATTGAAGGTCTAATTCAAGGTCACCATTCAAACCGCAATAGATCTATATGATTTCCCATTTGAATGTGCCAATACCTAGGCTCTATCTCGAAGTGGCCTAGGAGTTTACTCCGCGAAGATCCTTTATGAAGGAAAAATTGGGTGGGGTCCAAAAAAAATTCCAGTGGGAAATTTTTTTTTTTTGATTGGAAATGGCCCAAAACGAACAGTGGCTTGATTTGCGTCAAAAACGAAATGCGGACTCAAAATGGCCGCTACACACAGACCGTCGATTCAAAGGCAACAAAACTTATAATCACAGAGGTACATAAGGAAAATCTTGAGCATGATTTTGAGTAAAACTGTCTGAATGGATTTTAAGGAAATAGCCAAAATCAAACATAAAAATCGGGGGGGGGGGGGGGGGGGTTTACAAAGAAAGGTTGTTTTGACCTTCCAAGCTCATTGATGGTCAAATTCAAGGTCACCATTCAAACCGCAATATATGATTTCCCATTCGATCTTGAGTTTCTCTAGGAGTTAACCCCACAAAGCTCCCATTATGAAGGAAAATTTGAGTGAAATTTTTAAGTCCAAAAACTTTTCAAAGGCCAAAAAAGCTGGAAATGGTTCAAAACGAATAGTGACTTGATTTGGGACAAACAATTTTTTCGCCGACCCTTTAAAAAATCAAAATGGGCAACGAAACTTTTACACATTATAGAGGTACATGAAGGGAATGTTTCAAAACAAAAATCTGATCAGACAGTTTTTGAGAAAATGGCCACCGAAGTCCAAAACTGGCCGCCAAATCAGCAAAAACGATTGAATAAAAAAAGATCAAAATGGGCAACGAAACTTATACACATTATAGAGGTACATGAGGGGAATGTTTTAAAACAAAAATCTGATCAGACAGTTTTTAAGAAAATGGCCACCAAAGTCCAAAACTGGCCGCCAAATCAGCAAAAACGATTGAATAAAAAAACGTCTCAGGGTATCAGCCCAGTGAATGTTTTGGTAAATTTTCAGAAAAATTCATCAAGGCAAAAAAAAATTATTTTCCGGACAGACGACGGACGGACGACGAACAAAATACTTTGACAATAGCTTATCGGCCCATATGGGCCTTTAAACCAAAAATTAGCACGAGGGCTAGGATAGGTTACCGGACAATATATAATAGCTATTTTGTCCCGTGGTTTTGAAAATAAGGTCACTGGTCAAATTCAAAGTCACGAGAGTGTTCAGCATATTTGATTTCCTATACGTTCGCAATCGATTACTAAGCTGTAAATTCAATAATAACAGAGACATTAATCATTATGTCCTGTGACCTTGAAAATAAAATCAAATGTCAAATGAAAGGTCTACTGAATATTCGGCATTTATCATTGGCTGTAAGTCCACAATTGATTCCTAAGCTATAAAGTCGATAATAAGGAGATATTAGCCATTTTGTGCTCTGACCTTGAAAATGAGGTCAAAGGTCAAATTCAAGGTTATGACAATAATCAGCATATCATTTCCTATCTGTCCACAATTGATGCCTAAGCTATAAAGTCAATAATAAGCGAGATATTAGACATTTTGTGCTCTGACCTTGAAAATGAGGTCAAAGGTCAAATTCAAGGTCATGACAATATTCAGCACATATCATTTCCCATATGTCGACAATTGATTGTTAAGTTGTGAAGTTGATAATAAGCGAGATATTACCTATTTTGTGCTGTGACCTTGAGAATGAGGTCAAATGTCAAATTCAAGGTCATGACAATATTCAGCACATATCATTTCCCATATGTCGACAATTGATTGTTAAGTTGTGAAGTTGATAATAAATGAGATATTACCCATTTTGTCACTGGCGGGTCCAAGGAGGGAGCGGTGGGAGCTACTGCTACCACCCCCCCCCCCCCCCCAAATTCAAATAAAAAAAATAGTCGAGAAAAAAATCAGTGTTCCGATCAGGATACAAACACTGCAAAAACCGTTTTGTTCAGTACAAATATTGCTTTCATTTCCATTGTTTTCAATTATTTCCACCTTCCTTTATTTCCTCCTTCATTTCCCCCTTTTTACTTTTGCTTTTTTCTTCTCCCCGTTCCGATTTTCCTTTTTTTGGTTTTAAAGTTGGGGCAGGGGGAGCTACGGCCCTGGAAGGATCAGAACATGGATGGTTGTATTTAAAGTGCCATAATCGGTTCTTGGTTTTCCTGCGAACGTGATCAGTAGATACCTACAAGACAGACGAACAGTGAAAAATTCTCACTGCAACCTCAAATTCGTCGAAATTTGGCATTGAAAATCAGCGTTTTCGCATAGTTTCATTTTCATGGAAGACCATTCCCACACAGTGATACCAAAACATCAGAAATACTGAAAATAATGCAGCTTTTTTGCTCTGATTTGCTTTTACCTCACATATGTAAGCTGTATAATAGTGATGGAACCCACACTATTCATTTTAATCGTATGCCCCAGATAACAATTCGTTCACATCGTGCGTTCTTTCAGTATGTTCAAACTTCGATGTCGGGTCATCCGGACGTAGTTTGAAGGGTATGTTGGTGCTATATCATCAGGATTATGCTACTTTACGGTGGGGAATCGCCTTGGAATTTCCATTGTCACGCAAACCATACCGGTGTACGTTTTTGTCCATATCTCCGCGGATTCTGATCAAATCTATTTCAAATTTGGTCTGTAGTTGCTACGTTTTTTGTTTAATGGATTATATCATGTTGAAATGAGGATATCATGATAGTCTACGAATATAGAAAACGGATCATACACAACAGATAACAAGGTATAACTTTCTCATGACGGTGTTAATTGCGATGATATTTGCACAACAATAGGTTCATATGTTCGTGATCTCGAACCGAGAATTAGTTTTCTGAAATTCACTGCACATAATGTGAGAAATGGTGTACAATATATAAGCAAGTTCATACAGATGCTTCTTTTTCCAGTAGATCTTTGCACGTCGAAGAAAGTCTGGCGTATTTTAAAACTGCAAGCCCAATTTGTTATTGCATTAACATGAAAAGAACGAAAAGGGCGAGCCGACAAACAATGCTTGCTTGCTAAATTTTCTGAGTTGAGTGTATGGCATGATTTTCATTGAGTTCAACACCTGAGGAAAGTCAGATCGCTATACTTCGCTTGAGTAGAGTCTTAGTTACTGTAATGCATACAGCTTAATCCGTTCATATGCACGGACCGCTGCAGTGAGTGAGATATTATGAATGCCGCATGCTTTCACCGACAAATCCGCTACATCTGCTAAATTTGCTTGTAAAATCCGCTAAATACTACATATCCATGGACATCTTCAAAAAAGTAAGTCTCGGTTAGTGATCTATATCATATCGCCCCCCCCCCCCCCTATCCTGAAAGTTTCCCCACGAAGTATGTAAATGAACTGAAGATCTACCTTCTTATCTATCAGTGACGTTCTGTTGTCTGTATCCAAAGTATTCATTGACCAGATTAAGAGTAGCTATGGTCAACTTTTGGAACAATTTGGTGTTTATATAGCGAAGCTATAAAGACTAACATGGATCAATACAAAATTATAGATATTCCAAATGCTAGGTGATTCCTACCCTTAAACTTGGATTAGATATGTGTCAGACCACATGTTCGATTATCGATATAATGTAATGTCATGGATTGCTCCGTGAAGATCTCAAATTTTAGAATCTCAATCTAACTCTCCAGAGAATTCACACAAGAAGTCGTTAGATCTGGAGAATATGTTTGATGTCCTTAAAATGCCCAGAATCAACCAAAGAACATCTAAACCCATTTAGCTTCTGGGACCCTAGACCCCACGCCTATGGGCTAGGGCTCTCCCGTAATAGGGTCTGTAAGTCTCGTGCCGTCACGGTGTGATTCTGGGGACCAACAAACATACACCTTTTCTTTAGTATGAGTACAACTCCAGTTAGAACTCAAACTACTCAGGTAACACAAAAGGTGTATGTTTGTTGGTCCCCAGAATCATACCGTGACGGCACGAGACTTACAGACCCTATACATGAGCCTGCATGATCACTACCCCCCCCCCCCCAATTTTTTTTTTCTAAATCCGCCACTGCATTTTGTGCTCTGACCTTGAAAATGAGGTCGAAGGTCAAATTCAAGGTCATAGCAATAATCAGCATCATTTCCTATGTGCTCACAATTGATTGTTAAGTTGTAAACAGATTCTACACTCTCTGCTGTAAAGTCGATAATGAGCGAGATATTAACTATTTTGTGCCTGACCTTGAAAACGAAGTCAAAAGGTCAAATTCAAGGTCATCAGAATATTCGGCATACATCATTTCCTATACGTCCACAATTCAATCTCAAGCTGTAAAGTTGATAATAGAGATTAGCCATTTTGTTCTTTGACCTTGAAAATGAGGTCAAGGTCAAATTCAAGGTCATCAGAATATTCGGACTATATCATTTCCATATGTGCACAATTGATTCCTAATCTGTAAAGCCGATAATAAGCGAGATATTAGCCATTTTGTGCTCTGACCTTGAAAAATAGGTCGAAGGTCAAATTCAAGGTCATGACATTAATCGGCATATATCATTTCCTATGTGTCCACAATCGATTCCTAGCCTCTAATCTCAATATTAAGCGAGGTTTTAGGCATAATGTGTCCCATTATAAAGAATAGGAGAGTTTAACATGGTAGAGTCCCATGTCAAGAAAATGAAAATGACCGCCACACGCAGAGTGGCGATTCAGGGGCAACGAAACTTATACACATCACAGAGGTATATGAGGGCAATGTTTTGAAGCAAAAATCTCAAAACTGTCTGAACAGTTTTTGAGAAAATGGCCGCCAAAGTCAGAAATTGGCTGTTTTTCGTGGAGAATGGCCGCCATTTTGACATAAAAACGCAAAAATAAAAAAACTAAAAATACCAAGTTAAAAATGTGGACGGACGACGCCGACGACGGACGACGGACGCAACGCGATGTCAATAGGTTTTGTCTACAACATGTACAAGAAGTCGGTCAAAGAAATTATCTCACAGTATACTACTCTGTGTCAAGACAGTGTGACAGTGTTAAAATGTTGGTATTGGATATCATCATTGTAGATTATCATTATAGATTATTATATTGTTGTGAAGCCCTGGTTACCACGTATTTACCATAATAAAATATAATTTCTCTGTATTATGGTGTACACCAGAACCTGGGCATCAATATTTAAGCAGAACCTAAACTGATCAATTCAACTGATTTTGAATGATTTGATGAAGTAATGTATATTTCTCATCTTCATGGTTCATAAGGGTTCATAAACGAAAATTTAAATAGTGTGCCTTTACATTAAACAATATCGAGTTATTTTCCACTTATTTCATTATTTTATTATAACGCTACAGTAATTACTATAATTCTTAGCAGTTTTCACCATCTCCCGATCTCATTGATCCAATCTCAAGAGATGTCTATAATATATATTTACGATAATTTTTTTCTCTCAAAAATTTACTGGGACCATGTGCTTCCAGTGTTTTTATCTGCGGGCGCACCCAGTGCGATCTGAGACCGTCTACCTTCATTTGAATTATTGTATTAATTATCACCTCTGAATCAATCCAATCACCTGAGATGCTTCGATAACTTTTCAGATAAATATATTACAGCATAGATTTCTTGCATCAATTCAAAGTATCTTGCTATAACGTTGAAATCCGAACGGCCTTTTTAATCGTTGAAATTCAAATTACCATAATTTTACATAATCGTAAACAAATCAAAACGGTTTTCGTAAGAAATCAAAATCCATGACGTCTTTATGCATCATACCATGAATAGGGAGAATATCAGAATACGTATTGTAGTGAAGCATAAGTGGGCCTAGTGTATAAGATACTCTGACGTAGGTATAGTAATGAATGTACTCACTGTCCATGTTCAACAATCGATCGAATCACTGGAGGAAATAATGAGCCAAGTTCATAGAGGTCCAATTTGTAGTACAGTCTTTTAGAACGAGGCGTCAAATGTATTGTCTTTTATGCTTGAGTTTTTACAAAAGAAATATCAATCGTCCTTACTTGGCAAAAATAACACGGAATGGTCAATGATACAGGATATCGGCAGTTTTTTGTCAATTGTCTCGAACTTTACGTACCCGTATTTTGACATATATATAACAATATTGAATATTGAATGGGAAAAATGAACAGTATTTTTGCTATCCAGTAAAACGTATGAATGTATGAACATACAGACACAACATACATGACGGAAGAAGAAGAAGAAGTTTATTATCAAATTTCAAGACGATACCTGGATACATATGTTCAAAGCAGACAAATGGCATAATTGGAAACCGAGGACCAAACAATAGAGGATGTTCTGTACATATTTCTGATCGGAAAATTAAGAACTACAACATGAAAACGAAAACTAATCATAGTAAAAGACATATCATGCATACCATGACTGGTGAGCAAAGAACAAGTGACTACCACCAAGCAGTATATCATTGTGTCTCCTTGCGGTAATAACTTGTTGAGTTAGTGACAGTGAGACAATGCCATCTATCGACATATCGATTTGTTCTAGAGTTCACTAGCAAATAGAGCGGGGTACAGGGTGTCGCTGTATTATGTTCCATCATATCCTGTCGATATCGAGATGAACAGACGAGGCAGAGAGTCGATATGTTTTGGAAACTTCTGCACAAAAACCCCCGCGAGTAACAAGACACTTTTAACACATGCGTTACAATAATATATAACGTACTCATCCTCACGGATACCAAATAGGATGTTCACTTCTCTAGTAAGCACATTATCATCACACACATGCGCTGTTCATTCATGATGCAGAGCAAATCTAGAATTTGGTGGTTCATCCTTTACGCGAATTGTGACAGGACTGTTGGGAGTTTGATCAGGTATGATAGCGTACAGACAGCGGGGAAAGTTATCCAAAGTGAATTTGGAGTGAGGACGAAGCAATGTGAGAGAATGTGTCAGCTAATGCCGGACTGTGTGGGTGTATCCATGGAGTGGGCAGACGTATCCATGACAACGGGCACCTGTACAGCTGTTTCTGATGTTACCTCCCAGGTGGGAACTGTCAACTGGACATATTTCAGTGAGTCCCTACAGGTAGTTTCTCTACCATAAACCTTACCGAATGAAAATTAATTATACATCATATGAAATCTATATTTATAACATCACTTACGTTGGTAAAAAAAATATTCTTTTGGTCCCATGACACTGAATAGGGGAATGTGATGATTTCCTTGTAATATGACTCATTCAATCCTCTTGACACACAAAAAAGCGTTGCTGTTACAAAACAACATGAATGAAACCAATATAGACTTGAATACCAAGTTTATGCGAAATAAACAAATAATCTGATATTATGTAACCGTGGTTGTTATCAATCAAATATCTGCTAAACAATTGCTATAATTTATTCCACATTTAAATGATTTTTACCAGATTCAGTAGTTTATTCCTTCGATTAGGTGGAGATTGATTTCCCTATGTCTAAATAATAAGTTGATTAAATACGAAACAGTTCAATTGCAACAACAACCGTAATTTTCCAATATGAGACATTAAAAACACTTGAAAATCCAATACATAGTTCATTATACAGATTCAAGAATATACTGTACTCAACCAGCGTTTTTCCTGACAAAACACTTCCTCTCCCTATATGCCTGCCGTATTTGTCGGTTGCGTCCCGATTACTTACTAGCTTCTGTTGACCTTCAGGTAAATGCCCCACATCCTTCACATATCACCCAGTGTCGCAGAGTTGCTACCACGTCAGTGCTGGCACCATGCCCTTTGGCGACACCGTGTCGGCCTGCACCAATCTCTACCCCGGAGCACATGTGATGGAAGTCAAAACGAAACGTCAAAGAGAACTCTTCTTGCTATTAACAGGTAAATGACTCAAAGACAAGGGTACGATTTCCCGACCTGGCACCACATCGGTATTACATGTACATGATGTATGGGGCCTCCTTGTAGAGTTGCTGCCTCGATATGAGGGGCTATTCCTTTGTCGACAACAGCATACGATGTTAGAATACTAGTATCCGAGAGTTTATTATATGACTGATATCACTGATAACGATACGTCTTTGACCGTGCTTTCTCACTTCAGAATTTCGAAATTACAGTATTATAAGGATAATGCGTCAGACCAGAGCAAAATTATGCCGTGCTGGTGACAACGAAGGACAAAATATAACTGACTATATGAATTCAACACAACGCCTGCAAGAGAGCTCTAGGAGTACTAATACACAATTGTAATCGAGGAAAATTCGAAAACTTCAGTTTCAACAGAAAGGACTCAAGACATGCTCTCGGACAATCCATCAGAAAAGCAAAATGGCCGCCACACGAAAACCACCGATTAAAAAAAATCTTTCCACTCACAGAGATACATGTGGGGAGTCCAGCACATGAATAATAAGAAAAAAAATTCCTTTGAATTATTGTTAGGTTTAGGCAGCGGTATTATTGTTCAAGTATTTAAGAAAACATAGGCCCAAGGGACCTGTAGCTTACCGGCTAGCCAATAGGTGATCGGACCGATGGTCTGGTAACTTCAAGGTTACAAGTATATTCAGCATATATCATTTCCTATATGTCCACATTTGATTTCTAAGCTGTAAAGTCGATAGTAAGCGACATAATAGCCATTTTGTGCCTTGACCTTGAAAATTAGGTCAAAGGTCAATTTCAAGGTCATCAGAGTATTCGACATATATCATTTTCTATATGTCCGCAATTGAGTCCTAAGCTGTAAAGTCGATAATAAGCGAGATATTAGCCATTTTGTGCTTCGACCTTGAAAATAAGTTCAAAGGTCACATTCAATGTCATGAGAATATTCAGCTTATATCATTTCTTATATGTCCACAATTGATTCCCAAGCTGTAAAGTGAATAATAAGCGAAAATTAGCGATTTTGTGCTCTGACCTTGAAATAAGGTCAAAGGTCAAATTCAAGGTCATCAGAATATTCGGCATATATCATTTCCTATATGGTCACAAAATATTTCTAAGCTGTAAAGTCGATAATAAGCGAGATATTAGCCATTTTGTGCTCTGACCTTGAGAATGAGGTCAAAGGTCAAATTCAAGGTCACGAGAATATTCAGCATATATCACTTCCTATATGTCCACAATTGATTCCTAAGCTGTAAAGTCAATAATAAGCGAGATATTATCGATTTTGTGCTCTGACCTTGAAAACGAGGTCAAAGGTCAAGTTCAACTAAAATCTCAAAACTGATCAGACAGTTTTTGAGAAACTAATTTTCAAAGTTGAAAACATGCAAAAACAGCCATTTTCGGCATAAAAATGGCCGCCAAAACTGCATAATCGATTCAATCAAAAAAATGAAAAAAACCGTCTGGGGGTATTAACCCAATACATATTCACACAAATGTATTGACAAATTCATCAGCCCGAAAAAAAGATAAAAGATGTTAAGAGATGATGTGGCGGACGACGACGACGACGACGAAGACGGACGACGGACGAAAAACCACGACAATAGCTTATCGGCCCTCATGGGTCGGTAAGCTAAAAATCGACAGAAGACATAGATTATCTGACCATATAAGTCCAGCAACCTGAAAAAAGGAAACTGTTTGCACGAAACTGATAAATTAAATTAGACAAAACACCACAACACTTACAGATATAGGCCTAGACCACAGAGTTGATTTGTTGTGTTCCAGCGGGCGTGAGTAAAGTGTGGCTGGGTGTGAGGCGCGTTGATGGAGGAGGACTTCACGACCTTCTCTGGCAGTTCTCACAGACTCCGTTTTCTCCAGATACTGTTGGAGTTTCCTGGGCATCAACACATCCCCAAGTTAGTGAGACCGTTTGGGGAATAACCATACAAACGGATTGTGTGAGAATGCGGGATGGAGAGTTATATAGTGTAGACTGTGGAGCTTATGCTGACTATGTCTGCAGCTACACGATGAAATGAATGTATTCCAGAACGCGTTCTTTGATGAAATAAAGGTTTGAAAAGGGTAATTGACAAGAAACCTGTTGCGGTGTTGAAATTTTGCATTGGGAAACATATGTGTATTATATACACGCCTACAAGTTCATACTACGCTACTGTGACGGAAACATATATTTGCAAGAAGATGGTTAAGCTGTTACAGTGGTGTGTACAATGTGTATGTGTAGAATTATAATCTGTTGACAAGTTACATTATGCCTATGTTGAAAGAACCCATTATATATTTTTTTACTTTCGAGTGTACACTCAAATATCACCACCAAATTATTAGGATTTTGATACTGATATGAATAAAACTGTTTATATATCTGCACATTATGAGTATGCAAATATGTATTCATGTAAGTGCATATATATCTTTGCAGCACACAAGCTCGAAGACGATATGTATAGCAAAACGAACCACAAGCGAAATTACATCAAATTTATGACGAATATGCAGGAAGGCATGCATGTCGGGTGCCAAATGTGGGACAGGAGGTGTCCACCTTTTTCGGAGTCACTGTTGATAACCCGATTACCTTACGATTACCGTAACGTGCGTTGCGGTAATCGTAAAAAATGGTGGAGGGTACTTCGCTTCGAAAAGTTTCAGGCTTGTTTATGGGAAATTATCCAATATAATAACATCAAACCAACTCGGATGATCAGTGTATGTTGTACTGGATGTATCGTTACTAGTTAGTGAGGCGTATATCCATAAAAAATCTCATCATGATTACCATAACTGAAAGCTGACTTTTGGTGTGATAACCATGATGTCAAATTCCCCATAGACGAATATTAACCATAAATAGATGATAATGTGGTCGTATGTATTTTTGATGAATAAGAAACTAACCATCATTAACACAAATACAGCAATAATTGTCAGAATATTGTGTACTACATACATATATACCAATAACATGGCATATTGGAGTTATGTAGGTCTACATCGTGATTACTTATATTTTTTTGTCAGCATGAGCAGCTACGAGAAAAATAATGCATGAATTTCATACATTTAGATATTTCTTCATATATATGACATTCGTTCAAAGCTTATAAATCAATCCGATCCTTGAATGCAAAAAAACTATATATCTTTTTATACTATATATATCACTACTCAAACTTCAAGGAGATAATGATTGTTGTGGCTGGAACTGAATGTAAATTTAACCAAGAACGTTTATCTAGATTTCTGTGTTGCTGAAGTTTCTTCAATTCAATTCATTGCTCCAAAAACGTTTCAGTCATTGCATAACAGTTGAAAAAAGACAACATATTGATATACCAGTTATATATACACACTCGAGCAATGTGCATGTGTCGTGCTAACACACATGTGTCAAGACGAATTTTCATCAATATATTTGTAACGGAATGTGATAGAATAAACTAGAATTAGTGGGAAATTAAAGAGCCTCGATAGCTCAATTGGTAAAGCAGTCGTCCTGCAAGCGGGTTCTCCGTGATTCCTCTCCTGGTCAACCCGAAGTTTCACTGAAATGTTCTCCATCTAGAAAAAGATGGTTTGTAAGAAACAATTTCTCATTAGAAAATGTGGTCGGAAAGTCACAATTTTATCGGATATCCCACCATCCTTGACGATTCCGCTGCCTCATATAAAGGACAATACTAGATCTAGCATCTTATTCTGATAGTAAGATATTATTTTATTACATTTGCCACAGTTTAGATTATTATTAGGCCCCTGTATTAATTTTGCCACATTTTCTAAACTTCTGCAACACACTCACGCATGGCATCACAGCTACAAATCAATACAGTAATCTGTTCCGTTTATTCATTTTTTCACGTTACTGTAAAGATCGGTACACTTTAATGGATATTAAACAACTTAACGTGAACAGTACAATATATTTGGTAATTGGTGGCAGAAGCAACATCATGGACCGTATAGGCATCACTCGCCGAGTTCTCACGATCAGAGCGGCCTGTTCTCGGTGAACTTTAGATCGAATCGCATCATCTTCGGCCATAGCTTTGACGACTAGTCGTCGACTACCGCACCGTACGTTACGGTAATCGACGCTAATCGGGGTATCTACAGTGAGAAGACATGTTCTGACCAAGTCATTGCGTGTCTTCTATAACATGGCTAATATTCGATGAACATAGCCATTCACAAACGAGGCATCGATCAGCCGGATGAAGCCTACATTAAAGACCTAGTAGCATGCCGATGAAAGTGCTTTTCATTTAGTTCATTATGAATAGTTATCTGTAAATTCGAAAGAATTTTACAAATACAATCAATGGGTTTCGAGATATTGAATCAAATAGGCACTCCTTCCGTAAATTGCCGAAGATTTTGATCACGATTTTAGTAAGGGTCACGAGGTTTGTGACGTCATTTGAGGCAGTACTGAAAGTACATGTAGCCAGCAAGATAAACTGTATGTCGCATATTCATTCTCGTTGTGTATGTTTGACAATTCAAGTGAACGGGTGAGATGGTGGGATGGTGAGATGGTGTCTTGATATTTAGAATCAGTACCTTTTATTCTCCCAGAAGGGAGGTTTGTTGAACTGCAAGATGTCCAGAATTTGTTGGTTTTCACGTGTTTTCTTTTGAATCTCATGCATTTTGGAGTGGTTTTCTATCTTTGAGCTGACCGCCCAAATTACGTGTTTTACGTTTTTGGCCAGCCATCAAAGCACATTTTGCCTCAACTGACGTCACGATTACGGAAACTGCCGAAGCTATTTTTTTTATCGGCATGAGAAGGCGATTGCAATACTGGCTCAATAAACTCGATTATATGTCGCGGTTATTAATTACCAATTAACGCGAACATCTTTTTTATCACCAAATGTCCACAATGCCTTTATCTGAACAGGAATAAAACCATATAATGGTACCTTGCTACTATGACTTTAGGATATTTGCCAGTGCATTTATACATGTACAATGTAGGTGTATATAGCCATGTGTAAACATAACAATAGAAATGTCAATATATCATAGAAAAATATACGAAATAAATCCGTAGCAGCAATTATTTCCAATGTTCAGTTGAGTTGACATCTAAGTGAACACTAATACATACACAATTACAATGTTGAATATGCAATTAGTGAAGACAGGATGGACCTGAAGTGTATGGTTTTTGATGGGTGTTACTGTGTCTTGTATCTTGTGACACGATCATATCTCAAGAGTGATTGATTTATGCGAAATGTTCAGGATAATGACCAAGCAATGTTTTTTCACCTTATTCACCAAAATGTTGACCCGAAATAATAGGAGTATATTTTTCAAACAGTCGTGATGAAAACACATCTCGTTGCAACAAAAAGTGTTTTCGTCACGGCTGAACCGTCGTGAATAGAAGGTTTTGTAGTATCCAAAAAAATATTGGGCTCAGGCCATGAAAATAAAAAAAAAAACAATAGTTATGGCCGATTGAAGCCACCGTATATATGTAATCAAGGCTTGGTATTTATTCTTCAAAATCCAGTATATTATTACTAGGACTATGGTTTGATTGAGCCCCAGTCCCGTATACGACCCGTATCAACCCTGAGAAGGTTATATCGACCATTTAATTAGCTGTTGCAACACTGTGTCTGCAAAAAATCTGCTTTCGGCTTTTACACGAAATAAAACCTTTGTCATCCCAGAGTTCGATTGGGACGTTTTGTTGTGTTTACAGATCAAATCGGGATTTTTTTATTCCAATGAGCAGAAACACAAACAATGACCGGGTTAATCTCAGAACACTAATGGGGACGTCATTTACTTTGTTCCGTTGACATGTCTGACACAAAAATATAATTCACAGATTGTTTCTTGATAATTTTGTCGTGCACGTGGTTCGAAGTGGAACATGGCATTTATTTCCCTGGCCAACCCGTACTTCCTTCTTCCTGTTCCATCCCATTGTGTGGAAACCGATATTGAATGTATTGCCCTATAGATACCACCCAATAAAAACAAGATATGGATTATGCTCATCAGAAAAATTAGCCCAAGGGCTAAGAAAGGTTACCGGACAATATATATTTTAGATATTAGCCTTTCCCGTGATCTTGGAAATGAGGTCATTGGTCAATTCAAGGTCACGAGAATATTCACCATATATCATTTCTACTATGCCCACAATCGATTCCTAAGCTGTTGAGTCGATAATAAGTGAGATATTAGCCATTTTGTGATCTGACCTTGAAATGAGGTCAAAGGTCAAGTTCAAGATCATGAGAATATTCAGCATATATCATTTCCTCTATGTTCGCAATTGATTCCTTATCTCTAATCTCAATATTAAGTGAGACATTTTGAAATAATGTGCCCCATAACCACCCCCTGTTCGCGGCACAGTGGTAAGTAAATTTTTGACGTTATCGGTGCTAAATTCTTGACGTGATGCGCAATATTCTTGACGTTATGTGCGAAATTCTTGACGATATCTTTGTTTATGTTTTGTTCTATCGCGATCTCAGCTTAAATTATCTAATTGTGTTCAGGTAATTAGTAACAGGGTGACTATATATTCGATTCATGAGTTAGACGAAGCATTATGGCATCCCAATCACGCTCTGAGATTTGAAAAAAAGTTGAAGATCGTGCCTTGCACTTATCCGAATGTACTAAATGCATTTTATTTCCATGCAATGAATCCGCTATGTACTGGAAATGAGCTTTAGCATATTGGCAGCTCATTTATGATTAAGCATTAAAAGGTTCAAAGCCCAGATGTTAAATTGAACATACCTGTCAGTCGTTTTCCACCAACAATGATAAGTTCGGTATTATTGACGTTAGTTCGTCATGCTTGACGTTATTGAAAGCCATGTTAGAAATTTTAGTCGTTATTTTTGACGCATGATTGCAATTTAATTAAGTAGTAAAAGTGAATAAAAGAGTGGTTCCCTCTTGCAGATAAAATACGATGCTAAATATGTAAAAACAAAATTGGAAATACTTATGACGTATTACAAAATGCAAGAAATAAACATCCTGACACATTTTAAGATGTCATATAAAAGCATAAAACGTGTTTACACAGTTTATTCCCATACGAAAGCGCCACACCAATATCTATACAGTTCATATAGATCGTCATACGATCAGTCACATCAAAGTAAATGACACGGCAAATTGTGAACACCCTCAATCAAATTATCTCCCCCAAAGTCTACTTAGACGTGCTATATCTTTGCCTGACCGCCAGTACTGGTTTTTGGCCCTGAGCTTTCGTAGCCGTCGGCAAGTCTGTTTTTTTTTCATAAAAAAAAACATCCTACTAAATTCATGCTCAAAACCAATGTATCACTGTCCATCGCTGCAATACAACACATTTCTAGTGGTAACTTTATTGGCGTAGTTATATAACGCAAATTGATTATACTTGGAGAGGTCAGAAATAAATAACTGGCAGGAGAATGCATAAAGAACTTGTCGCATACCAGCCGCAAACTAATTTAAAACAGCACTTAAATTGTCACCAAATTTAAGACATTAATATTAGCAGTATATTGGATGAGATCACCGGAATGTCTCGGCTTTCATTGCAATGTCGAGAATTCTACACCAATGTAGGCCTATGCTGGATCTAAAAGAGTCGTCAGAGAAGTCGGAAAACAAAAAGAAATACATATAGGGTGATGTCAACGACCATAGGTCAATCACATATATACCCTAAAGGACTTTCTTCACGCTGGGAAAAACATTTCTGTTGCGTACATAATAGATTTCCAGGCCATGGAATGAGCACACGGTTGTTATGTAGCACCATGACGCTTTATAACAGGTTAAACGTCAACATATATTAAACATTAGCACCATGACGCCTTATAACAGGTTAAACGTCAACAGATATTAAATACTTATCAATAATACATTTAATACTATTATTACATTTTTCTTTCTTGAAAACATGTGTTTTCTTTAAATCAATAAAAGCCAATATCGTCAACTTCTCTGTGATATAACGTCAAGAATGATTAACTTGTGTAATCATAACGTCAATAATTTAACGCCGTGCAAAATTGGGGATGCGTAGGTTTCCCTATTAATAACCACTTTTTCCGTATGTAGCATCATTGTACAAACTACTGATGAATCAAATAGTCATTACATATACTTATTGACCGGTTTTTGCGCCTTTTCAAGAGCTGGAGAACAATATTTAGAGTTAACCATCGAACGCCCATTGTATATTACTTACAATGGTGCTTGAATCCACAGTTGGATTACATATCAAGATATATATAGTATCTGTGTACTGTGCGCATAACTATCACGATATTAATTGTTCCATATCATGTTTATTTCATTATTAAACGTACTCAATTGTCCTTTCTGTGGCTACACAAAAGTATATCGTCAAGAATTTCGCACATAACGTCAAGAATATTGCGCACACGTCAAGAATTTAGAACCGATAACGTCAAAAACTTACTTACCGCTGTGCAGCGAACAGGGGGTGATAACAAAGCATAAGAGAATTCAACATGAGAAAATCCCATTTGGGCCGAGTTTGGTTCTAAAATGGCCCACTTCGAGCGATTCAAGGGCAACGAAATTTATACATGTCATAGGGGTACATATGAGGAGTGTTATGCATCAATAAGAAAAATGGTAACTGAATAGATTTTGAGAAAACGACCGTCAAAGTCAAAATAAAAAATCCCAGCCTAGCCACTATGCTAGTTTTATCAATTGATGTATTGGACATCGCGTGATAAGCATGAATATATTTGACGACACATGGGATTTTTCGCTATTCTGCCTCGAATGGACCCGGGGTAAAAAATACCCGATATTATGGGTGATGATGGCCATGCAAAACCCCTTCGCTTCCTCAGCTCCTGAGAAGAACGACAACAAGATATTGCCTTGAAAACCAAATCATTATTTCCCAGCAGTGTATTCTTTCAGGTGAATATACACTCGTCCAGAAATCATGCAATGTCAAAGACAATCGGGACCATTTTACTTGATCATAAATAAATCTCCCCAAAATCGGTGTACGGGTGTCCATTTATTAAAAAAAGAAAAGAAATTCAGCTCCAATAGTGATCATGCGCGCGATTTGTTTTTGGTTAAAAAAAAACGAGTGATGCGCGGGGTTAAAACTGACGCGCGCGCTTAACCAGAACCATAATACATTTTTATGGCCAAAGTTTTACCAGAGATGACATCATGGAGAGCAAGCAGACTGTACGAAGGAGATATGTCATATAAACCCCAACGTACCGTATTCTTTGATGCAGATAGTCAACGCAACCACTTCTGATGTCACTGGTCACCTCGCGGTTTATAAACATATCATAAAAGATAAAAACATACAGAAAACGCAATACTTTAGGTTGCATCCAATGACATGATAATGGGGCATACGTGCTTCGCGTGCATTATTCAGTTGCCTCCAATTATAGTATCAATGTTCGAGCCACACGAACACATTCATTAATTATTGTCAAATATACACAACTGGGCGACATACTCGTGCCACGAAAGGGGCATAACATATATCATGTATTGTTTATGACGTTGTTGACTCTGTTTATGGCGTTCTTGACTGTCAGTAGATATATGCGGCCAGCTGAATCAATAAACTCTCGCGTGGATGGACATTCGGCAGGTCGTCGACGGCTTTTTGATGTCTTTCTGCACCACTTGTTTCATCTACAATACTTTGCGCGCGCAGTGTGCTACGTGAGAGCAGTTTGCTCAAAGTTGGGGAGACAGAAAGATGCGCGCACCGTTGCTCTTCTTGGTGTTCATGCACTTGGACCTGGCGTTAGGGAGTTTGATAGAAAATGTACAACAGACAGTCACGGGAGCAGTTATCCAGAGTGAAGATGGCGTTAATAGGAAGCAATGTGAGAGAATGTGTCAGCTGATGCCGGACTGCCTGGCTGTAATCATGGTGTGGACAGACGCATCCATGGCAACGGGCACCTGTACAGCTGTTTCCGAGATGACCGGCCAGACCAGTGATCCCTCTACAACAGTGTTTAGTGAGTTGAATGCACAATTTCAAGCTTTGAAAGTGTCAAACAAACATCACAGAATCCTAATTGTCATTATATCTTGGCTATTGAGGAACACAGTTGTTTGTCCGTATGCTTATCCCTCGTCTGGTGAAGTAATGTAACATTGTAGCCTACAGGCGAATAACATAATAATTAACGTTATATTTGACATTGAATTTACACAATCGGGGTCATCGAATTCACTTTTGTCAAAAGGTATAGGATTCATGACTTCCTATATGCTCATAGTAAACCTCGTTTGTAGTAGTACATTTTAAGCACTCTGGATCGTTGAGGTATTTTTTTGCATACGCTATCTTGATACAAAATCAATGGTTATTTAAAAAAGTTAGCAGGCAGATCTTGAAACAAGTAGGAAAATTTACAAACTTCACCATTTCTGGCATATAAATGTCCACCCCAATCCTGACGAAATTTCTATTCATTCAAAAGAGAAAAAACGGCTCAGAATATCTGCTGTGGTGAATTTATAGGAAAATCCATCAGGCCAAACAAAGTTATTTGTCGGACAAATGACGTGGACGGATGTATTCGACAAAAACCAAGACAATAGCTTATCGGTCCATGACAGAGTCTGCTTTGTCCCGTACGTTTGGCCGACTTCTGGTTTGTCACGAGACACCAAAATGACAAACAGACCTTGTGCACAATGAAAACACATATTGGAAAGCCCTTTGTAAAGTGTATCAAGATTAAGGTTAGTCAACATGAGCATAAAGGCCGGCTAGTTTGGCTAAATTGCCTACAGTGTAACATTCTGATTTTTTTCTGATATTCCCGCTAAATTCAAATTAAAGATAGGCAATAGTCGAATGGAGCCCAATATGCTGATTCGCAGATCGTAACAGTACTTATTATACATAAATCTTATAATAAAATACATGTACTGGCTAGATTGACTGATATTTCTTCATGTATATTATAAATACGAAAGGAATAATTTTAGCTATAAGTGTTGATGTTTGCATTCCAGAACGTACATGTATTCAAGAGAAAGATAAGTACAGTTCAATCAGTCCTCAGACACATATATATTTGTCATAAAAGCAGCAACCCGGGATGCGGCTTACATCGTCTTTTCTTGTATCACGATAGAGCATCGCGTGATCCATGAAATGCAGTGTGGTTGAGATAAAACACGAAACTAGAATTGTTCTATCATGAGGATGTAAATACGAAGCCCTGTAAAATGATTAGAAACGCTTTCTCACTTTGTCAACGGATTGCTGAAAATGCGCGATGCTGTTTTTTTTCAATTCCCCGACAATAACACGCCTTATCATCGGATTGCTGCAAATGCGCGATCCTGATTGGTCAATTCCCCGACAATACCACGCCGTATTTGGAGAGCTGTGACGCGACCCCACGATATTTTCTGTATCGTGGGCACCAGGCGGGTAATACGGAATGACGTTTTGGAGAGCTCTATATAATCCAATGATAAAATCGTTACCTTGGACTTCAGACCCCAATACCATGAATACGGCAGGATATCTGCCTTCAGTCAACGATACAGAAAATATCGTGGGGTTGCGTCACAGCTCGGAGAGTTATTGTCGGAGAGTTGACCAACAGAATCGCGCATTTGCAGCAATCCGATGATAACACGCAGTATTCGGATCTGAAGCCCATGATAACTTATATTATTGTGCAAATGAACAAACTCGCATGTATGGAAGATATACATTCCGCCATTTGCCAAAAAAACGACCAACTGGAGGAATATAGCTTCAAAACAAACAAGGAATAACACGAACAATTCTGAACTCATAGCAATGCGAATGAATAACTAGAATAATTTTTATTCACTAAAGACCTCGAGGCAAATTGACACACGTAGGCTATATATATTTACAATTCATTGATTTTACGATGATGAATGAGTTCGGTATGTAAAAATGCAACCAGATTTCAAATACCTTGAGGGTTCCTAGAAGATTTTTATAGGGTTTCCCTATCTGTTTTCACTTTCTTCTTCTGGTCGGGAAACTCTTTGATCACGCTGGTCAATCATGACGCATCCGAACATGATTGACCATGTTCATATGATTAGAGATTTCTACTTTATTTTTTAAACTACTCTTGTTAAAATCTATTTTTTATGTGATACTAGTATTATATACTTTGATAAAAAAAAGTCATAAACATCGAACATAACAAAAGATCGTGAGTTTCTTCAACAATTTCATTCGCGCAATGCATGATTCTTACAATAAGTCGATACAGAGGGAATCCATAGGTCGACCGCCCCCCCCCCCCCCCCCCCCCGACAAAAATAATGTCAAAATATGTTAGAGAACAGGGCGATCATAGCTAGTTTGTTTTCAGTTTACACTGAGAAGAGGATACACAACATAACTAGATTCCTATCTCTATATCCACATATATATGTCTTTATGGAGTTGTTATGGCTCTAATCAAGAGTGATGATCTGAAGAATTTGTACATGGAATTTAAACGTATGCGATATTAAAATCATTCTCTGTATTGGTCGCATGAGCCACATAAAAATCCAAGAAACACATATTCGAATGTATCGAACATTTTAGGGAAAACACTTAGCACTATGCCGTCGGGATTACGATCAAGATGGCGTTGGTGTCTACGGCGACCATAAAAAATTGTTTCTGTGAGACACACGACATTGAATGACCTTGAATAACCGAGTACGTCACTGATATTCATGAGCTGCTAAGGATATTTTGAAACACCCCCGTCCGAAAATCGAACACGAGAGACGGGGAACGAGACACACGAACAAAGCATTGTCATGTTTTATACAAGTATCGCTTGTTTGTCATACGAGTGACGAATTAATAACATATTCCCTTCATTCATACCGTAGTGTGTCAAGTTGGTATTCAGAAGGCTAGTGAAGTGTTAATTATGTATGGTTGCTATGGTGACGTGGCTCTCAAGTTTTGTATTCTCTCATACATTGGCAGGTCCAACAGTCCTAACTTGTCAGCCTATGAAATAATACACCATAATGCTTATCCGTATGCTTGGATATCTTTTTGATACCGACCCATGGGAATTTGACACAGCAATGTTCCTCTCAATCGATGGCTTACGGAGAACTCTAGTCAGGGAATCGCCGAGGGAATAAACTTGGAAATACCTTGAATTATTCCGAAAGTTTCATATCAATAATAGTATGACATTGAGCATTCGATAAAATGTATTATTATACTAGAATCATGTTGAATTATGCATGGGTAGTTTTAATCCAGTAATTTCCTCCACGAATTGGGTCAATTTTCGTTAATTTTCACCAAACAAGTTTTAATAAAAAAAGTCGAACACATGTCTCAAATGATTTCGTGAATCTATCAACAGACCGGTGTACATGGTTTCATGGTGTAGTTCACCGTGTATTAACATGTATCTCCTCTTGAATAAGTGGCAAGGTAAAGCTAAATTCTAACCCCGTCATCTGTTATGGCTGGATACATGAAACATTGAACCAAGTCTGATTTCGCGTGTTCGCTAGCACAACGCTTTCGAACTTTATCGTCAGTGTTCAGGATCACTCCCTGAAAATCCTCCACAGGGACAATACTAAAGTGGGGACAGCAGCGTAATGAACAACATAAAAGACACCTATACATGTACATTTGGTATTTTTACAGGGATCTACAAAATATTATTACTTTTTGTACGTGGACTCAACAGAACTCGCCATGTACAAATACCCTAAGACACTAACGACTCGTACGTACTGGTGGCCGTTATGTACGGATCCTGTCGGCAATGACACAATACAACGTAACAGATCATGCAATTATAAAACTGTGAGGTTTTGACATTGATCCTCACCCATCCCTAAAAGGGAGAAATAACGTAAAGAACATCCAGACAAATGTCAACGATAAAAGTCATTATCGACGCTAAAGATAATAAATAATGAATAATAATGAGTTGTAATTGGAGAGCCTTTTGGACATTTGTTTTGAAAATTATGACATTTATATTGTCACCGAGTATAAAATCTATCTATCTATCATTATTCGACATGGTCGTTCAGTAAAAACGTAAAAGCCTACACTGTTTATTTCAGGCAAGTGTCCTTTGAAGATGACATACTTGTTCAGACAAAATATCTGCTATGCTGTTTTCAACAACGGACAAAGGTTTGACGACGCCATGGCCTCCTGTACAAACTTACACCCGCGGGCTCACCTGATGGAGACCAGAACAGAGAAGCAGTTGGCACTCTTCAACGACGTGTTAGGTAACACTGGACCCTGAGGAATCGTATTGTATCGTATGTTAATATTATTTATCGTTGTTCAATAAATGATACAAAGCTTCACAGATATGTTTGTGACGCCATGGTTAAGATGAGATTAAGACTGTTTTGTTATTGTCTGGCACGATGTTTGTTAAAGTTATAATCACTTTTAGAATTAACAAAATATATTTATTCTGCAGTAGCTTTGTTTTGTCTATAGAACGAGATATCGTACAAATTCGGGTCTTAAGGTAGTCCGCTCCAAACAGTGAGGGGACGGGGTCAATTAGTTTTTTAAGATAAATAACTGTGTCAACATAATCTAGAACTTCAAAATGATATATTTTAAAGAGTAACTGTTCAGGATCCTAAAACTGAAAAGAAAATAGGGGGTCACCGTATCCGTTCGCATGGAAAACACGATGCAAGATGTGAATATCAACGAAAAAATGTGCAAAAATGCCATAATTTATGTCATTTTAGGTAAATGTGTGTGATTTTGATCGAATATGTAGAAGAAACGAGCAGGGTGACCCCCTATTTTCTTTTCAGTATTAGGATGCTGATCATTTACTCTATAAAATATGTAATTTTGAAGAGATAATATTCAAGAAATAACTTTTAAATTTTGACTCTTCGTTACCTCACTGTTTGTAGCGGACTACGTTAAAATGTGTATTACGTGCTTAAATTGAGTTGCTAAATCAAGATTTCAACTCGGGCCAGTCAATCTCGCATCAATTTTCCCCTCAAATCGGCCCGCCTTGAGGGCGAGTTCTATACATAGTCTGATGACGTCATTGGTATTTGTCTAGATACTGTGGCAACCGGCAATGTAGGCAGGCCGATCATCCTCTATCCACTGTTTTCATGCACGATTAACGGCAATTTTCTAAGTATCTGTTGTCGAACTGTGCATATTTTCTGTATATTCCCGACTATCTCGAGATGTAGTTTCAAGTTTGCGTGACAATCAAGAATGCTAAATTTGGCTGATTTTAAAATTTATTCCAACTTTAAAACTATTATTTGTCAGTTGTCCTCTCGTGATTCTGTGCATATAACCGCGGCTGGATTTGCCAGTGTATATATCACATCAGGTTGGGGCGGGATGTATCCTGTGTGCTATATGTATTTTATTCCCATAGCGTCGATTTGACACTAAAATGTGAATACTGAGATTGCGATGTGACTTCGTGGGCGTCTATGTGTGTTCTGGTTCCCCGACTGGTCAAACTTGTCTTTCTTCTCCAGGTACCCTGAACCCGGTATGGCTGAGTGCGAGGCGTGAAGACGGAGGAGGGCTCCGAGACTTTCGCTGGCAGTACTCACAGATTCCAGACTCCCTCGAGGGGTATTCCTGGTCCGCGGGACACCCTCAACTGGGAGTAGACTTCTTTGGAACATTCCTGGACACGCACTGCGTGAGAAGGGAGAATGGGTTGTTAAAGAATGTAGACTGTGGGGCATTTGCGTACTTTGTGTGCATTTTTGACTATTGAAGTGAAAGTTCATGAATTCACACCAGACATTCACACCAGCATTACCTACTATTACCTACTGTGTTAGAAATGGAAACCACATTATTTTTTCCCAAGGCAACCTTGTATAGTTCGAGCACATAAAGCATTTCTCATTGATTGTTGTGTAAACATATTGTATTTGAAAGGATATTGGATTATCGAGTAACTGAAATGGTCAAGCTAATTGGCTATCCGTATAAACTCTCCATTACCACTGTCCGGAATCCGTTTCGGCAGAGGATATTGGGAAACGATATTTTTCGGTTGGGAAACGATATGTTCGATTGGGAAACGTCAAGCTGCAAGGGAGTAGGTGTTGTTTTTCTCAATAAAGTATGAAAAAATAGATGTAATCGTTAATCTAAAGAAAGACAAATATGCGCTAATGTTGTATAAAGTCTTCAATGTCGACCAAACCTGGATCGAATTTTATTGATCACGACATGCATTTTTTCCATGATTTGATTGAGTTTCTATACAATTCGTATTATATTCATATTATTGCAATATATATCGAGGCGATTGTATACCGTACCGGATCAATATGTACATGCATATATCGAATTGTTACCAATATAGTAAGATATTGATAAAATTGATGAATAACCTGAAATGAATAAAGTTCTGAATATAACCGCAGACCGACCAAGTATCCATATCGAATCCACACAAGTGTCATCAGGGGAAAACAAGTATTAAATATGTGTTACTACGGTGTTGAACAAACCAAGTGGCAATTCATTTTGCCACTGAGTTGGTGTATCGTGTGTAACTTTTGGAATAGAATCGAAACATTATATCATTATCCTATCATTATACTAAATGGACGTCCTTCTGTTAAACACCGACATCTCATTGGATTAATTAACGTAGAATCAATACCCAGTGTTAAGTGTTCCGACCGAACAAAACAGGATCCGTTATTCAATCTCATAGTCCGGGGACAGAAAGTCATATCAGGCATTCGAAGTGAGAGACAATAAAAATGACAGGGTGACTCATGAACCCCCATAATGGCCATTAGGGAGTGAAATCAGGTGTTCCGGAGAGAGTGAGCATTTCCTGCCCGACTAATGGCACACGTCATGAATTGCCCAAAATTAACATGAAAATAGATCTAGTTGCATGGCAGTCATGGATTTGGTGTATTTATCAACCAGATCATGATGGCGTCCATAGAATTTCCTCAAAGGCAGCTATAAGTCTCGGTGAAACATATCCTTGTCTCGGCAGTTTGGAGACTAGCTGGGCACTTCGATAAATACCATCGTCTGGAGAATCATTCATCAGCTGAGTCATTGTTGTTTAGTCATTTTGGTCAACTGTATTTTCCCTGAGTCCTTTGCTCAGTATTCACAACAGTACATACTATACATGCTATATGCAAGTACAAATCTAAAAACATCTGAACCTCTTATCTTCAAAGGCTTTCCCTCACAAATATATCATCGAACTCGAGCCATCTGTGTGTCACTACAGCTCAATTTCACCCTTCTAAGATTCACCATACCTGATACTATATAGGATCTCCTGAATAGTCATAAAATAAACCCAAACTCTAGTTTCATACATCAAGTGTGCATAAACCAGCTCCAAGTTCTCACTTGATATAATGTTTCATATACCCAAGTAATCTGATGTCTAGTTATCATTTCAGCGCTCCATATGCTTCCATTTGGTTCTGATACAAATGTATGTTCATCTTGTTGTGTCCCTAAACTAATCAATGCATTTCGTAAATGCTTTGGAAAACCAATGATGATTGAGACGGTTTGCTTGTCGGACAGTCAGACGAATGTTCACGACAATATTCTGGTGAAAGCGAGGTGGGGGGGGGGGGGGGGCAGTAGACCTCCCTGAATATAAACTGCTTTCTACAGGACGTCAATTTGCTCAGAACCAATATTCAGGTTGAAACTGTCCCATATACAGTATAGGTCAATGTCCAATGTCAGTTCTTGATGGAAAGTATCTTCTCGCAATATTTCAGTCAGTAATGAATCATGAACTAAGTCTCTCTCGCCCACACATGTTTTCTTGGTAAGCACTCAAGATAATAACATATTTAATGACTGCCTGGCGGATATCTCTGTGCATTTGTGTTCATACTTGACGGGATATATTGCGGGGCAGCGAATTTTCGGCACAGTGAATAGTACCAGGATGGAAATTTGTTTGCATCACATGAACATCATCACTTGTTATATCACATACAAAATATATTTCGATGAGACACGTGCTTGCCGGTAAGGTCACAACAATGAAGAATCAAGGTGCAAAATATAGAACAACACATAGTCAATGCTAAATATCCATGCCATTCGTATTCCAACGCGATATCAAAAGCCACTCAAAAATTCATACGGATTTCCATTTCCACCAGCCGCCCATGTTTATTGGATAGCTCCAAATAGGGAGTTGAACCATCTCTAAATGAGGCGTGACACGGATTATGACATGGACAGTTAGCCTCGGGATGATAGATCATCATCCTCGGGATGATGGATTTAGATAGGGGAAAACCCATCAGTCTGACCATGCTAATCGATTCTCGGGAAGTCGACACGGATGTTGAGCAACGCACCATGTGGTTATCGATGAAGGTGAATGTATCAATGGATATAAACAAACAAACAATATAAACTAACATTCTAAGGTCCATAGTCAAAGTTCTCTGCTCCGAGTGCTACTACTAGTATCAACGTTAAGCAATGTGAACACCACAGACACCATATAAATATGTGTATGTCATTTATTAAATATCACGGTACAGAGTAGATTTATCCTTGTGTGGATGAAACTCCTTTCACCAGCTCTCTCTCTCTCTATGAAATTCACAGAAGCTGCAATATGAACACGATGGTTTTGTATATATGATGTCGGTATGTTTTCGAGTTATGACGACTTTCGCTGATATGCATACATTATGTATATGGTGAAAACTAGTATAATTGCTTCTTTGTTGTTGTCCAATAAGCATGTAGGTTAATAGGTCTTACCAAGAGGTGAATTTACTATACATTGGCTATAATACCGGTAAACTCTATTTTCAGGTCGAAGGGCTGCCAGTTGTGTGTCAATAATATACTAGTCTCATATCGTCTTCTCCAATGAACCAATTAGGCCAGACTATTTGTCAAAGATGCAATAATGACAAACAGATAGACAATTCAACATTTACAGACAGAAAAAAAAAACATGATTACATGACATGTGATGGACACCAGAAAAAGTACTATCTAGCTGGTGAACAATGTTTCCAACATGAACACATCTATTAAAAATAAACAACAAAATGAAAACGAGAACAGTGCATAATGGAGAATGTATCACAACGACCATAAAGTATGACACCACAGCTAGAAAAAGTACTATCTAGCTGGTGACCAATGTTTCCAACATGAACACATCTATTAAAAATAAACAACAAAATGAAAACGAGAACAGTGCATAATGGAGAATGTATCACAACGACCATAAAGTATGACACCCAGAAAAATATATCATGACACAGTATCATGGTACCAAACTAAACAATTTACAGTATGGTGCTTTATGATCACAATACAGTATGATGCATTACAGTTGTCAGACCAACATAGTATGGTGCATTATGATCACAGTTATCACATCAATACAGTATGGTGCATTATGATCACATTTGTCACACCAATACAGTATGGTGCATTATGAACACAGTTGTCCATCAAAACAGTATGATGCATTATGAACACAGTTGTCACTTCGAAACAGTATGGTGCATTATGAACACAGTTGTCACATCAATACAGTATGGTACATTATGATCACAGTTGTTACATCAATACAGTGTGGTGCATTATGATCAAAGCTGTCTCATAGATACAGTATAGCACACATGATCATGCTGGGCACACAGCAATGTAGTATGGTGCATTATGATCACAGTTGTCACATGAATAAAGTATGCTGCATTGTGATCACAGTTGTCACATCAATACATTATGGTGCATTATGATCACAGTTGTCACATCAATACATTATAGGGCATTATGATCAAAGCTGTCTCATATTATGCAGTATGGCGCATATGATCATGCTGGTCAAATCAATACAGTATCCCGCATTATAATTATTAAACACTCACTTCTGTCCAACCAAGCATTAGCAAATTAATTGTAAGCAGACCCGAAAATAGACAAGAAAATCAGAGGAGGGGACGTAGTAGCTTGAGAAGTAGCTGGAGTATGGTGTATGTTCGGGTAGAACAGATGAAGCATGCTGTAAACATTTACATATCATGCACATATAGTTATGTGCATGTAACAATTACCTCTTAGTCGAAATCTGTCGGTGAAGGAAGTTCATCCTTGAATTCATCGTAGGCCTATTCGTGCTTCCAGTTCCGTTGTCAGATCTTATCAGGCAGAAGGTAATGAGCTATCATGGCAGATTTTAGTGTTGATGGGAATATCGTCTTCAGATGACTTAACACATGGTCTAGGAAGTTGGAGTAGTAATTCACCTGGGTGGCAAATTAGATGACAGTAGCATTTCTATAATTCAATTACATGTATCCCAAACTCAGTGAAGTGATACTTGTCAGAGATCGTGAGTCGATAACATCATGAATATGTTATTTCGGCACTTGCCACGCCTTGTAATAATCATGATAATCCAGGATGAGGTCTACCAGAACTGCCAGAAGCGTTGGCCCGGTGTTGCTGGTATTGCACAACGATAGAAGCAGCAAGCGATGTAGCTCTCACACACAGCTTCTGGAACACTCCATCATTCCTCACTGATCACACAGTAGATATCAGACATGGGGCACTTGGTAACCTCTGTATGAAGGCCTGACAGTGCTGTCTGTGAGGCTGACGTTTGTTGGGCCTGGTTAAGCTCCTCTGCATTGGGAGGAGCCACCGAGTACAATACATAACGACGTAGCCGCCGATGGGTCGTTACCTTCATCAGCATTGCCATTGGGAGTTACTTAGTGACACGGTCGGTGCTAAGTATCTACTCAACTTTGCTTGAATACGTTCCATTTTATTTTCATGCTTGACTGTGCTGTCAGTGGATCTGTCATAGTGTGGTTAGTAATACATTACACCTCATGTACTTTGATGGAGAATCACACAGAATCATATTATGTCTGCCGTTTTGGTTGGGACACCTTTACCTAAACCATTTCAATATTCTATATATTTTGATATGGAAAAAAAAACGGTCAAATTGGATTTTCGGAGGAAATCAGCAAGGATTCAACATCTCCAGGATAATCAGAAATGAAAAATGCGACACTCCCAGAGATAGAACTAGCACTGTCCGGTAAACATGTTACAGAGAAAGGGCTACATTAGAAATAAAATGTTACATTAGAAGACAAGTAAACGTCAGGGATCCAGAGTAGCAAAAGTGGTCGCCGCATGAAACAAATGCGTTGGCCAAAATTCTTGCTGTGAGATCGTCAGTCAAATAAACTGATGAAATTGAATGATGTTTGTGCTAGAATATCAGTTCGTGCGCTGAGCGGCAGGTGGAAAAGGTGCACTGTGCTAAGCGGCACCGGAAGTTAAAGTAACTTTGTATTTGATATAGGCCGCCGCTGAAGCGGCGACCAAAGAAAGTATATAGTGTTTATTATGTTATAATAACGGCCATTCATTGGTTCCCAGCCAGTGTATTCCGCCTGGAAATAAGAATTGATACTCTTACTTCAGATTGAGATTGATGAAAAAAATAGTGAAATGACACCGCTTAATGTAATAACCCTCGGAACACCAGATTGAACGTTCTTGTCGTACTTGTGAACTCCTGCTCAGTGATAATAGTGTCCGAATATAGATCACAACTTAACCTTTGGATCGAGGACACTAGGTTCATTCTGAACCACTCACGTGATTAATTTAAACACCATGAATACATTTTTCACCCCTGCCACGATCAATTCACAAACTGAAAATCGGTATTGTTATAGCTTGCACCTTATCTTCTTTATACATGCTGGTCATTTTCATATTATTATTTCCTACACCGTATTATAGGAAAAGTAGATATCGTTATTTCTGTCAATTTGTCTCGCAGTATACAAAAATAAATACTGACACCAGGCACTCATTGCATTTTGAAGTTGAATTTCAGCAGTTCAAAATACTGCATGCGCTACAGCTTTTTCGTAAGTTTTCGTGCGATTTCTTTTAGAATTCCTACTGCTGCAATTTGTTTCTATACAACATGTTTGCTAATATCTATATGATGATCAACATTTTGGCTTCACATACCCAAATCCTACAGGCGCCATACCATAAATTGTTTGGAATCACAGCCTAGCGGTTCTCGTGATGTCTTGTAATCGTACCTTGTGAATATCACTGTTATTCCTGTTCCAACGCATGTACGTTCCCGAATAAATTGATAAATTGTTTACTTTACTCCATATATCTATATGTAATTGTTTCTGTACGTTTTCATATATCAGGGAAGGGCGATGGAACCCAATGGCACATATTCAGTTTTTTTTTTTATATATTTCTATTGTCATTGGTATGAGCGAAGATCAACCCAATGCCCTCAATTAGAGGTCAGTGCTGAATATTTAATTGGGTACTATTGTCTCACGGAAGCGGTCCTAAAAATGTCAAATCATTAAAACTGATGTGTTCAAGGTTTTTAGACTTGGTAGGTATCATTGTACATCATTTATCTTTGTACTAGTGGCGATAAGTCGATAGGTACGTGCCTTAATGTCAGTTGGTGCATTCAGTTCAACCAATTATCGCGAATACTCACAGTGCTATAAGAAATACCATACGATTTATGGTGGAAATATAGCCTGAACACTTATATAATTAACTAATTATCAAAGGGGATGGGGGGGGGGGGGGTGGGAGGGGGGTGGGACCGAGATCACTGTAATTGCCTTGACATATTGCCAATTTAGTTTTGAATGTGTACAATGTTGTGCGGCATAAATATTTGCAGCTAGTTTGTTTTGTTATGGAGCGATAAGAAATCCCATACAATCTTTTCGTTGGGGATTTTTTTCTTGGATGATTTTAATGGCTTAACAAGCTTTAAGTCACCAAAGGCTTTAAATATACATATTGGCATCTGGATACAACCAGTTGACGATATAGCTCATGTTTGTATTATGCCCATAGGAAGTTCTATGCGGTGAAACTTTGGGGACCTCGAGCTGGAAAATTGGCCTAAAATGATCCGACTGCTCAAACTCCATGATATATTTGCAGCAAAATGTGTATATTGGTCTTTGAATACATGGCTGAATTCGATGAAATAGACCCCTATTCCCTAGTTGTTTGAAACGAAACCATTCTTGAACCTGCCTTAATATTACCTTTAGATTTTGAGATGTCTACCACAAAACGTATTATTAATTTTTGGGGACCCAAACTGTTGGGGATAGAGCATAGGTGGCTTTTCTGATCATATATGGGGTCAGATTATGGAGGACGATCTTAAATTACCTTTGAGAGGTCAAGGCTCACGTCCAGCTGATACGTGTAAAATTTGCGCTGTAAACAAAATGATGGAAGACAGCTAATTTCCAAGCTATCCGAAGGGTGTATTCCGCATACATCTAGAATTTAAATTAATCCCAGGCTAAACTAAGCTCAAACTTGAATCATGAACTAAGTCTCTCTCGCCCACACATGTTTTCTTGGTAAGCACTCAAGATAATAACATATTTAATGACTGCCTGGCGGATATCTCTGTGCATTTGTGTTCATACTTGACGGGATATATTGCGGGGCAGCGAATTTTCGGCACAGTGAATAGTACCAGGATGGAAATTTGTTTGCATCACATGAACATCATCACTTGTTATATCACATACAAAATATATTTCGATGAGACACGTGCTTGCCAGTAAGGTCACAACAATGAGGAATCAAGGTGCAAAATATAGAACAACACATAGTCAATGGTAAATATCCATGCCATTCGTATTCCAACGCGATATCAAAAGCCACTCAAAAATTCATACGGATTTCCATTTCCACCAGCCGCCCATGTTTATTGGATAGCTCCAAATAGGGAGTTGAACCATCTCTAAATGAGGCGTGACACGGATTATGACATGGACAGTTAGCCTCGGGATGATAGATCATCATCCTCGGGATGATGGATTTAGATAGGGGAAAACCCATCAGTCTGGCCATGCTAATCGATTCTCGGGAAGTCGACACGGATGTTGAGCAACGCACCATGTGGTTATCGATGAAGGTGAATGTATCAATGGATATAAACAAACAAACAATATAAACTAACATTCTAAGGTCCATAGTCAAAGTTCTCTGCTCCGAGTGCTACTACTAGTATCAACGTTAAGCAATGTGAACACCACAGACACCATATAAATATGTGTATGTCATTTATTAAATATCACGGTACAGAGTAGATTTATCCTTGTGTGGATGAAACTCCTGTCACCAGCTCTCTCTCTCTCTATGAAATTCACAGAAGCTGCAATATGAACACGATGGTTTTGTATATATGATGTCGGTATGTTTTCGAGTTATGACGACTTTCGCTGATATGCATACATTATGTATATGGTGAAAACTAGTATAATTGCTTCTTTGTTGTTGTCCAATAAGCATGTAGGTTAATAGGTCTTACCAAGAGGTGAATTTACTATACATTGGCTATAATACCGGTAAACTCTATTTTCAGGTCGAAGGGCTGCCAGTTGTGTGTCAATAATATACTAGTCTCATATCGTCTTCTCCAATGAACCAATTAGGCCAGACTATTTGTCAAAGATGCAATAATGACAAACAGATAGACAATTCAACATTTACAGACAGAACAAAACAACATGATTACATGACATGATGGACACCAGAAAAAGTACTATCTAGCTGGTGACCAATGTTTCCAACATGAACACATCTATTAAAAATAAACAACAAAATGAAAACGAGAACAGTGCATAATGGAGAATGTATCACAACGACCATAAAGTATGACACCCAGAAAAATATATCATGACACAGTATCATGGTACCAAACTAAACAATTTACAGTATGGTGCTTTATGATCACAATACAGTATGATGCATTACAGTTGTCAGACCAACACAGTATGGTGCATTATGATCACAGTTATCACATCAATACAGTATGGTGCATTATGATCACATTTGTCACACCAATACAGTATGGTGCATTATGAACACAGTTGTCCATCAAAACAGTATGATGCATTATGAACACAGTTGTCACTTCGAAACAGTATGGTGCATTATGAGCACAGTTGTCACATCAATACAGTATGGTACATTATGATCACAGTTGTTACATCAATACAGTGTGGTGCATTATGATCAAAGCTGTCTCATAGATACAGTATAGTATACATGATCATGCTGGGCACACAGCAATGTAGTATGGTGCATTATGATCACAGTTGTCACATGAATAAAGTATGCTGCATTGTGATCACAGTTGTCACATCAATACATTATGGTGCATTATGATCACAGTTGTCACATCAATACATTATAGGGCATTATGATCAAAGCTATCTCATATTATACAGTATGGCGCATATGATCATGCTGGTCAAATCAATCCCGCATTATAATTATTAAACACTCACTTCTGTCCAACCAAGCATTAGCAAATTAATTGTAAGCAGACCGGCAAATAGACAAGAAAATCAGAGGAGGGGACCTAAAGCCTCCCCCCCCCCCCCAGAATTTTTTTTCGCAAATTTTACAATTCTAGAGCTGCTCAGGGACAGGAGATCATTTCATATAAGTCATTTTCAGGTATTTCAAGAAGTATGTTGATTACATTACAATTGTTTCATATTGAACTAAATCATGTCAACAATTAGCACTCATTATCATTGCAATAATCTTTTACATTTGTATGTTGATACATTATCAAGGTAAGGTCACCCAAAATTATGAAATAACAGACATAATATTAGCCTTTCTTCTTTGGGTTTTTACTACTCTGATCAACTGCAAATAACGTTTTTGTACATCAAGCCATTTTTGTTCAGTCGATAATATTTGTAATCAATGGAACTGATATGCATTAAGTATTCTACAAATCATAATGAAATAGCATGCTTATTTTATTAAATTTTATTGTAGTGAAGCCAGGTAAGTTATCTCTTTAAGCCAACGCAATTCTTACGTGATTGGTGAAATCCCATTCTTTCAGTACATCTTCAGGCTCTAAATCCTACATGAAACTTCGGTGTCGGTGTGTGTACATGAGGACCAATCCATTCCCACACAGCGGACTGGCTCCACGCCTTTACCCACATCAGACTGCTGGAGGATCGTTGGCATGCACACGATTCCACAGGAGCTGGAGTATGGTGTATGTTCGGGTAGATCAGATGAAGCATGCTGTAAACATTCACCATCGGTGAAGGAAGTTCATCCTTGAATTCATCGTAGGCCTATTTGTGCTTCCAGTTCCGTTGTCAGATCTTATCAGGCAGAAGGTAATGAGCTATAATGGCAGATTTTAGTGTTGATGGGAATATCGTCTTCAGATGGCTTAACACATGGTCTAGGAAGTTGGAATAGTAATTCACCTGGGTGGCAAATTAGATGACAGTAGCATTTCTATAATTCAATTAC
Source organism: Terebella lapidaria (assembly GCA_949152475.1). Taxonomy (NCBI): domain Eukaryota; kingdom Metazoa; phylum Annelida; class Polychaeta; order Terebellida; family Terebellidae; genus Terebella; species Terebella lapidaria. The sequence goes on from OX424566.1 coordinate 37,737,443, forward strand.
ATGTATCCCAAACTCAGTGAAGTGATACTTGTCAGAGATCGTGAGTCGATAACATCATGAATATGTTATTTCGGCACTTGCCACGCCTTCTAATAATCATGATAATCCAGGATGAGGTCTACCAGAACTGCCAGAAGCGTTGGCCCGGTGTTGCTGGTATTGCACAACGATAGAAGCAGCAAGCGATGTAGCTCTCACACACAGCTTCTGGAACACTCCATCATTCCTCACTGATCACACAGTAGATATCAGACATGGGGCACTTGGTAACCTCTGTATGAAGGCCTGACAGTGCTGTCTGTGAGGCTGACGTTTGTTGGGCCTGGTTAAGCTCCTCTGCATTGGGAGGAGCCACCGAGTACAATACATAACGACGTAGCCGCCGATGGGTCGTTACCTTCATCAGCATTGCCATTGGGAGTTGCGGAAGGATCAGAATTTTCTAGTGACACGGTCGGTGCTAAGTATCTACTCAACTTTGCTTGAATACGTTCCATTTTATTTTCATGCTTGACTGTGCTGTCAGTGGATCTGTCATAGTGTGGTTAGTAATACATTACACCTCATGTACTTTGATGGAGAATCACACAGAATCATATTATGTCTGCCGTTTTGGTTGGGACACATTTACCTAAACCATTTCAATATTCTATATATTTTGATATGGAAAAAATAACGGTCAAATTGGATTTTCGGAGGAAATCAGCAAGGATTCAACATCTCCAGGATAATCAGAAATGAAAAATGCGACACTCCCAGAGATAGAACTAGCACTGTCCGGTAAACATGTTACAGAGAAAGGGCTACATTAGAAATAAAATGTTACATTAGAAGACAAGTAAACGTCAGGGATCCAGAGTAGCAAAAGTGGTCGCCGCATGAAACAAATGCGTTGGCCAAAATTCTTGCTGTGAGATCGTCAGTCAAATAAACTGATGAAATTGAATGATGTTTGTGCTAGAATATCAGTTCGTGCGCTGAGCGGCAGGTGGAAAAGGTGCACTGTGCTAAGCGGCACCGGAAGTTAAAGTAACTTTGTATTTGATATAGGCCGCCGCTGATGCGGCGACCAAAGAAAGTATATAGTGTTTATTATGTTATAATAACGGCCATTCATTGGTTCCCAGCCAGTGTATTCCGCCTGGAAATAAGAATTGATACTCTTACTTCAGATTGAGATTGATGAAAAAAAATAGTGAAATGACACCGCTTAATGTAATAACCCTCGGAACACCAGATTGAACGTTCTTGTCGTACTTGTGAACTCCTGCTCAGTGATAATAGTGTCCGAATATAGATCACAACTTAACCTTTGGATCGAGGACACTAGGTTCATTCTGAACCACTCACGTGATTAATTTAAACACCATGAATACATTTTTCACCCCTGCCACGATCAATTCACAAACTGAAAATCGGTATTGTTATAGCTTGCACCTTATCTTCTTTATACATGCTGGTCATTTTCATATTATTATTTCCTACACCGTATTATAGGAAAAGTAGATATCGTTATTTCTGTCAATTTGTCTCGCAGTATACAAAAATAAATACTGACACCAGGCACTCATTGCATTTTGAAGTTGAATTTCAGCAGTTCAAAATACTGCATGCGCTACAGCTTTTTCGTAAGTTTTCGTGCGATTTCTTTTAGAATTCCTACTGCTGCAATTTGTTTCTATACAACATGTTTGCTAATATCTATATGATGATCAACATTTTGGCTTCACATACCCAAATCCTACAGGCGCCATACCATAAATTGTTTGGAATCACAGCCTAGCGGTTCTCGTGATGTCTTGTAATCGTACCTTGTGAATATCACTGTTATTCCTGTTCCAACGCATGTACGTTCCCGAATAAATTGATAAATTGTTTACTTTACTCCATATATCTATATGTAATTGTTTCTGTACGTTTTCATATATCAGGGAAGGGCGATGGAACCCAATGGCACATATTCAGTATTTTTTTTTATATATTTCTATTGTCATTGGTATGAGCGAAGATCAACCCAATGCCCTCAATTAGAGGTCAGTGCTGAATATTTAATTGGGTACTATTGTCTCACGGAAGGGGTCCTAAAAATGTCAAATCATTAAAACTGATGTGTTCAAGGTTTTTAGACTTGGTAGGTATCATTGTACATCATTTATCTTTGTACTAGTGGCGATAAGTCGATAGGTACGTGCCTTAATGTCAGTTGGTGCATTCAGTTCAACCAATTATCGCGAATACTCACAGTGCTATAAGAAATACCATACGATTTATGGTGGAAATATAGCCTGAACACTTATATAATTAACTAATTATCAAAGGGGATGGGGGGGTGGGGGGGGGGGGGGTGGGAGGGGGGGGGGACCGAGATCACTGTAATTGCCTTGACATATTGCCAATTTAATTTTGAATGTGTACAATGTTCTGCGGCATAAATATTTGCAGCTAGTTTGTTTTGTTATGGAGCGATAAGAAATCCCATACAATCTTTTCGTTGGGGATTTTTTTCTTGGATGATTTTAATGGCTTAACAAGCTTTAAGTCACCAAAGGCTTTAAATATACATATTGGCATCTGGATACAACCAGTTGACGATATAGCTCATGTTTGTATTATGCCCATAGGAAGTTCTATGCGGTGAAACTTTGGGGACCTCGAGCTGGAAAATTGGCCTAAAATGATCCGACTGCTCAAACTCCATGATATATTTGCAGCAAAATGTGTATATTGGTCTTTGAATACATGGCTGAATTCGATGAAATAGACCCCTATTCCCTAGTTGTTTGAAACGAAACCATTCTTGAACCTGCCTTAATATTACCTTTAGATTTTGAGATGTCTACCACAAAACGTATTATTAATTTTTGGGGACCCAAACTGTTGGGGATAGAGCATAGGTGGCTTTTCTGATCATATATGGGGTCAGATTATGGAGGACGATCTTAAATTACCTTTGAGAGGTCAAGGCTTACGTCCAGCTGATACGTGTAAAATTTGCGCTGTAAACAAAATGATGGAAGACAGCTAATTCCCAAGCTATCCGAAGGGTGTATTCCGTATACATCTAGAATAATAATAATTTTTTTTTTTAATAATAATTTATTCAACACCTCACATTATACAAAATATATACAATTTCGACAATACAAGGCAAAGGGTGTTGGGAGTCACATAGCCGAAGCTGTCTTCCTGTGACCCCCTTGCAATGAGAACATAGCAACAGTAAAAAAATAGAAAGATGGACGGAAAAACAACACGTATGTATAATGGATGAGCTAATGTAATGATTATGTACACGAGGTTTTGCTGATATGCTGTGATGTGCCCCTGAGACGCGAGTGGGGACGGCGCAGCAGCGCGTGTCCAACATGGCCAGTGAGCCGTGACCTTGCTCTAAAGGCGATTTGTGGTATTGTCAATAAATCCAGGTGGTCACAGCGGTTGGTCCAGACCAGGGACGCAAATGAAGTTTAAAGGACGCGGAACGAATGCTGAGAATAAGGAGATATATAATGATCAGACCTATACACCAGTACATTGAAGACATTGTGGATTAATACAGGATACGTTTGTTTCATAACGGGATATGAAAGAAAGTTTAATGGAGTGTTTGAATCTCCGGCGGTTTTGTTCATTTTTCAAAGTGTTCTGTATGTTATTCCATATGGCAGGAATCATGGAGTAAACGGAGGTTCTGGAAAAACATGTTCTACTTTTTGGAATATAGAGATTTTTGTGTGTGCTACGCCTTGTCATGAAATTCTGTGATTTGGGCTTCGGATACATTTCTGCGAACGACTGCGGGAGTTTATTGTAAGTGAAATCATGAGCAAATAGGGCAGCCTGCAATTCATACATGTCGGTTATTTTCAGAATTTGGAGCCTACTGTATATTGGGTCAGTATGTGCTCTGTAAGTTGATTTTGATATAATTCTAATGGCACGCTTTTGTAGCTTGAATAATTTAGATATCGTTCTACTATTACCCCAGACTATAATACCGTATGACATAATACTGTGAATTAGAGCGAAGTATAATGTGCGCATTGCGGATGAGGGTAGAAAATGTTTTGCTTTGTTTAGAGCATACAGCGATTTAGATATTTTGTTGCATATTTCTGATATATGATATTTCCATGTCAGATGTTCATCTACATTTATGCCTAGAAATTTTACGGATTTATTACAAAATTCGGCCCAAGTATCATACACTGCGCCTTCTTCTATATTCAATAAGGATTAAAAAGGTGACAGACGGATTAAATGGCATTCATTTAGTGGACGAGTAGTATTAAGGCGCAGTGTATGATACTTGAGCCCAAAATTCATCACCGCATTGTTCTATTTCAATTCCATTTATACTCAGATTGACCGTACTTTCCACTCGTCTGGCGCCTTGGGGAGAGAAGGTCATAAATTTACTTTTGCTCACATTCAGTGAGAGTCTATTTTCGCACAGCCAAGTATAAACTTTCATCAATTCAATGTTCATAGTGTTCAGAATACTGGCTAAATTATTACCAGATTTATAAGCAGTAGTGTCATCTGCGAACGATACTATGTTTAGATCAGTACATAGAGATAAAACATTTATGTAAATAAGGAATAAAAGTGGACCTAACGTGGAACCTTGCGGCACACCATATCGGGAGAGTTTCAGTGAGGATTTTGAGGAGTTGAATTCGGTAAATTGATGCCTATCGGTCAGATAACTTTTGAACCATTTGAGAGCCACCCCCTTATCCCATAATATTGTAGCTTATACAGGAGAATGTTGTGGGAAACTGTATCAAAAGCTTTACTCAGGTCGAGGAATACAGCGGTAGTTAGATTCTTGCTAGACTTATCATTATTATGCACTATATTTTTCAATAGATGTATGATTGGATGAGACGTCGAATGATTTTTTCTAAAGCCATACTGATGCTCATATAATATTTCGTTGGTATTCAAAAAATTGTACACCTTTTTGTACATTATTTTTTCAAGTAGTTTGGAGAAGGCGGGGAGTAAGCTGATCGGTCTGTAATTGTTTATGTCTGTTGTAGTGCCGTTTTTGTGAACCGGGATAATTTTGGCTATTTTCATATCATCTGGAAAATCCCCGTTAGAGATGGACAGGTTGAATATGTGCGTGAGTGGTTCAGCAACGTTGTGAATGGTATCTTTAACTAACTTACTGGATATGCTATCGTAGCCTTGACTTAGTTTTGGTTTAAGTAAAGCTGCCGAGTTTATAACATCTGATGGACAAATCGGGGATAGGTATATATTCTGATTGTTTGGATCTTTTAGATGTCTGGTGAAAGAAGTATTGGGTTTGTAAATTTTACTGTCCATGTTTAGAGCGATGTCCGCGAAGAAGTTATTAAATTCCTCAGCAATGCTATGGCAATCTGTAAATTCTTTGTTATTCACAATTACAGTTCTGGGAAGTGTTTGTTTCTTCCGTGATTTTTTTATTATTTCAGACAGTACGGACCAAGTTCGTTTCATGTTATTTTGACATTTAGTCAAGGTGTTAGCGTAATACTGTTTCTTTGCGGATTTACAGACGATGTTATATAGATTTAGGTATTTTTTGTACTTTATAGTATTTATATCACTCGGACTTTTTAATTTTTTCTTCAGAAGTTTTGTCTTTTGACGTGAAGATACCAAGATTCCCGTTGTTAGCCACGGATTACTTTTTACATATTTAGAATGATTGTTGAGGCGTTTCAATGGGAATGACACTTCAAATGCCCCTTGGTACAGTGCAAGAAATCGGCCGTATGCCGTGTTCGTGTCGGAAGTGTTATTCACAGTAGAAAAATCGATATTTAATAGCAGTTGATTGAAATGGGCGATATTATCAAGTTTGAAAGATCTTGCGTACTGGGCCTTTGGAGATTTATTTTGTTTAACACAATGCGTGATGGTAAAAATTCCGAAGTGGTCGGACACATCCGAAATCACGATACCTGAAGTGTGAACGTTTCCATTCATGTTAGTCAATATATTATCAATCAGTGTGGCAGAATTGTCGGCCACTCGGGTCGGTTTGGTGATTAGTGGAACCAATCCATTACAGAATATATCACTGATAAAGTCTGCCGTTTTTGAATGTGTTTGGTGCTTGAGTAAATCTATGTTGAAGTCACCCATAAGTATGATATGCTTGTTTTCATCATTCACCTGAAGGCATATGTCATTTAAATTACTCATGAATATATCTATATCGGCTTTTGGTTGGGTATTAGGTCGGTATATGTTTCCGATGACGATTTTTTTCCTATGTGTTGTCTCAACTTCTATAAAGATTGTTTCAATTATATGGGGTATGAATACAGATAAATCTTTTCTTATTTTAAATGCTATATTTTCCTTTATAAACAGACCCACCCCACCCCTCCCATCATCATTTTCGGGTCTGATATTGAATTGAAATTCATGATACCCTTCTAGCTCATATGTCATATTGGGAGATATTTTATAAATTTCAGACATTCCAATGATATCGAATGCAAACCTATCGGAACTCATTTCGCTTATTAACAGATTAATGGCATCCCAGTTGGCAGTTAAGCTCCTGCAGTTAAGAGAAAAGCATGAAAGTTGCGAAGATGTGGATATATTATCGGTGGCTTGGGCAAGAACATCGGATGTAGTTAGATAATCACATGAATTGATAATAAACTGATCATCTCTTTCAGCATCGGATACTGCATTATCGTGAAAGATATTAAAGTGATATTGATCGTCGTCCCTGATCTGGTCCAAGTTAACTCTACTAGCCATGATCAACTTCGCACCGGTGCACGAACCCCCTCAGCTCCCACGGGCCACAGCACAGCACATCCAACAAAACGACTAAGATGAGGGGAAAACAGGGTGAGTTGAACATGAAATAATACATACAGTTACATGAAGGAAATGCTTTGGACATTAATGAATACACAAGGACGAAACGAATAAAAGCAAAGATCAACATGATCAAATAACAACCGATATATAGCGAATCTGTGCGGCAGCTCGGTTATGATGAATAACAGAATTATATGTTCGGCGATAAAGAGACGTTATGATTCAGCTCTCGTGCTTTTTTTTTTTTTTTTTTTTTTTTTTTTTTCATCAATCGGTAACAGGTAAATAAGGTATAAATACATTACAATTAACTCTTAATATTACGTGAAGGAAGGTAATTAGATATAACATGCCGTGAGCAAATATTTGAATTCACATATGATCATTACTTGAGAATCGACAATATATTACCATGTTACTACATACTGAGAACATTATGATGTATACGTTATGATTATGGAGAACATATCAACTGGAATCGATACTGTAGTCATTGTTGATATACTAATATCAAAAAAAAAAACAAGCCAAGGTAAATTGTCAAATAACTAATCAGAAACTAATAACTTGATGTAACATCCTAATGCGAATTGCTTAAATAATAATCACATACTATAATCATTACATACAGTTCATATGCACCAGTTAATTGCATCCTAATATCATTTTTCTAAGTATTATGTTAGTACCATGCAATCTTAACTGTCAACATAACTTGATAGTACATGGGATTATCCTGGGTCATGTTACACAGTCACGTGAATTGTGATACATACATGCTCTTGACACATCAGCATGAGAAGGGTACAAATGTTTCCTGAAAATTAATTGAAGAATATAGGTACATGTTAGCAAACAAATCATGTTCTAGTAAGGAATATCATATGTATCCACATATCAGCACTAAACATACACTATGAATGTAGGTTTGTCATCAATATAAATGTAGGTATGTCAACAAGGACAATCATCAACTGATCACACAAAGGTCACAGAAAGAGCACATCAATATAGTTTTTTTAACTGTTGTAACCACATACTAGCACTAAGCATGCTTTATGTAGGTAAGTTTGTCATCAGAAAACATGGACATCACACATATAACACATATACTGCAGAATATATATACAAGGTTAGAGAGAGCACATCAATATAGTTTTATAACTTATGTATTCACATACCAGCACCTAAGCATGCACTAAGTAGGTAGGTATGTCCCCAGAAGACACGCAAATCACACATATAACACACATATACATACTGTGGAATAAATGCACATGGTTAGACATCAACAGATCAGACAATGGTCACAGAGAGAGAGAGCACATCAATATAATTTTATGTGTCCACATACCAGCACTAAGCATGCTTTATGTAGGTAGGTATGTCATCAGAAAACATGCAAATCACACATTTAACACCCATACTGCAGAATATTTGTCAGAGTCAGACATCAACAGATCACACAAGAGTCACAGAGAGAAAACACATCAATATAGTTTTATAACTGATGTGTCCACATACCAGCAGTAAGCATGCTTTATGTAGGTAGGTATGTCATCAGAAAACATGCAAATCACACTTTTAACACACATACTGCAGAATATTTGTACAGGGTCAGACATCAGCAGATCACACAATACTCACAGAGAGAGAGAGAGAATATCACTATATTAAAATGATAAGTCCATATACCATGTATACTATCCATGAGCATGCACTATTAACATGATAGAGTTTGGTATGTCATCACATAGCATGTTCATCACACATTAAGATTGTTTTTCACATACCATAGAATCCTGCACTTTGAAGACAGATTGATTATATTTGTTATTATACCCAATTTCTAATGCTGTATGTTAGCTTATTTATCTAACTTCTCACACACACACACACACATATTTATGTACATACACACATACATGCACCTCTACACACACACATACATACATACAAGGGTAAATACATACATACATACATACATACATACAGACAGACAGACAGACAGACAGACAGACAGACAGGGAGACAGGGAGACATACATAACTACATACATACCTACATAGATACATACATTCCTACACACATACACACACATACATACATACATACATACATACATGAAAAGAAAACATGAATTCATTCATACTTGAATTCAGAAAGCATGTGAATTATTACCAAGATCAAATCTGTGTTCAGTTACATACAGTTTCAGACAACGGTCAGGCCACTAACAAAATCCTATTATTTGTTAGTTTGGATGTCTAGTTCTGTCCATTTGCAAAGCAGTAGCTTTACTGTGATTGGTCTTTAGCCAGGGCCGATCTGGTTTCAACCAGGAGTTTCCCCATGATGTTTTTCCCTTCCCAGCATTCCTGACGCAAAATTTTTGGATCGCTTTGGCGGAGTCCTACGCCCCAGTGTTTGTCATGTGGGCTAGCTTCGACAAGCACTTTGTTTCCAGTGGCTAGAAGAGCGGAGGCCAGCGGAGGGTTTTGGCGAAATTTCGCTGATAACGCAGTTCTCACGATTGACGTGGATCTATCGAACCAGACTTGTTTTTGGAAGCCTTTGATGGAGTTTCCAAGCGTTTTTTGTGTTGAGGGATTAGTGGTTTTGAGGATGCGGTTAGCCGTTGCCGAGTCTCTGAATAGGCGTGCTTTGCAGTACATAATGTATTGCTCGGCACAGTCGAAAGACACTCCGTCGATTGTCATGGGGGATGGGAAGTGGTTGGAGAAGGGCGAGTATTTGGTCCAGAAGTACACGTGGGTGGAAGTTTCGGTGGTAGATGTGGCCTCAGGTCGGAGATGTGGTGGTAACTTATCAAGATTGTCAACTGAGTAAGTATTGTTGTTGATTGTGAGTTTGTCGACTTTGTATTTAATGTTCATTTCAGATCGTTTGTCTTGAGGGAGGGAGTCGCGGTAATTGAAAGCGGATTTGACGTAGGGGAACATGATTCTCCTATTGTGTTCTATGTCTGGGGCATATACTTTCGCGACGCTGATGCCAGTTCCTTTCAGATTGATTCTTTGTTCTAGCACGCGTTCGAGATCGGGGTAGTAATGGAACCGTGCCCTAATTGGTCTAGACTTGCCAGCGGACAGTTGCCCTAGTCGGTGGATACGAGAGAATAGTATGGCACGTGGATCTCTGAGTCCCATAGAGTCTAATACCTCCCACACAAGCTCGCGACAATCCTCGCCCACTTTCTCAGGTACCCCGTAGAAATTTAACGACTCTCGCCTGTTGTAATTATCCAGCTCGTGGATGTAATTTTTCAACGAGCTTAGCTCGGATTTTACGTCAGAAAGTTCCCTTTTGAGTGCACCCACCTCCTTTTCAGCCTTGTCCGCCTTGCACATTGCATCGGTCGCTGTTTTAACTGCTTGTTTGAGTTCGGTTTTGACCTCGTCAATTGAATTGCGAATTGGGTCAAGCTTCGCATCGAGCAAGTCAGCAATGGCGGTGATCGAGAGTGGTTGTTCAGGTGTGGGCGACATTTCAAATTCCTGGCATTGTCTTTTAAGAGGTGTTTGTGCCAAAGTATCCATATCAGTTAGTAGCGGAGGTTATTACTTATCTACTGGTTCATAATTATTGGGTAGACTGTCTCTCTAGATGGTGAATATACCAGTAACCGAGCTGCCACACAAATTTGTGTTCCTTTAGAAGGCCGCCATAACCGGAAGTCTAGAATTTAAATTAATCCCAGGCTAAACTAAGCTCAAACTTGAATGGTCAGGCTAGAAATATCCCATAATTTTTGCATGTAAATTTGCTTTTGATCATCAATGTCACTCCATTTTCATGTTTCCATTAAGCATCAGACCGTTTATCAGAAACTAAAGGCTGTAACAAATCGTGTACCTCTTCCCCCCCCCCCCCCCTCAATGAAAATCTTGGATCCCCCACTGCAATCATCATGTGATTTCTAATATATATCATTATACAATATTTGCTGTCAGAATAGAAAAAAAACATAAAATTGATATTTTGTCCCCTTGTCTAATATAAATATAAAATATACTGGCAACCTCTTGTCAAATGGTGATTAATGTGTCCCGCATTTACAAAAACAACGTAATGAGAGAATGACAAGAATGAATCAATGCTTGTCTCGTATATCCTCACATATTATTCATGATTTGTGTTGAAAAAGTCACCTAATAGGGCTGATAACAATTGACAAAAGAAAATGGAATGAGTATCAAATGATTGGGATGTTATGAAAGGGTGATATTCAGCGTTTGAAAAGAAATCAATACCGCGACAGATGATCAGAAGGCAAGCATTAGTATCAATTGACGTGTGGACCCTGGCCGCCCTGTTGTGAAACTGGAACATATATCTTCCTACCTGTCTGTTAGTCCCTGGGTGACTGGGACCAACAAAAAAAATATTCTTTCTGAACACGCCTTGCTATTACGGCTTTGTTAATTTTAAAGCTTCAATATGTCCATAGTTAAATGATAACCGCTGATGCTATAAAAGTTGTAGAATGTGTATTAATGCTGACCTGAGCACGAACAATATGAGAGGATGTGTCAGCTGATGCCGGACTGTGTGGTGTGTCCATGGAGTGGACAGACGTATCCATGACAACGGGCAAATGTAGCGGTACAGCTGTTCTGACGTTGCTTCCCAGGTGGGAGCTGTCTTAGATATCAGGAAGGAAACATCACCTGTTGTACCCCATTGTCAGCAATATATCGAACTGGTACCACCAATACGATAATATTTCAATAGCACAACCAAACATTCAAATATACCCGAACAAAAGCCACATTGGCATCATTAGGATAATCCTAATTTGTTAATCGGGTAGCATTCTTATAATGTCAATGGTTTTTTACCATGTGCAATTTTGGTTCATATTTCGGCCGTTTCGTATCAAACATTCAATAAATGATTTTGAATATAGGATCTGTATATATCTACGGAGGTGACTCGAACAAGATCTTCACGATTTCTTCAATAAATTAGTATATGGAGAGTGGAATGTTGCTGGAGCAAGTGTAACTTGCGTACACGAAGCATTACATGGTGTAAATTCTTAACTACAGCATATATACGTGATATATACGTGATCAATAATCTACCCTTCTTTTTTTTCAAACTTTTCTATGGCGAATTCCCCATCATTTGATAAATGATCGATAGTCGTTTTATCGTCCAAGTTCGAACATGTAAGAATCATCAGCTTCAGCTTAAGATAATCTAAGGGGCGAGGGTTTGCTTTGCCCGATTGTCTCCTTCGTGGACGTTGCATCTTAGAAAACTGTTCGATGTCAGGTGCAACATGATATTAAATATTGGTGGTAATATTGTTTTTTTTGTACACTTGAGTCGGCAGAGTCTGCTCTTTAAACAGGTCTGCTAATTAACTAGCGTACATTCGGTACACAAGTGTGTCATGATCATTCTCTGATGTCACACCTATATCAGTTTTACCCACCAGCCTCAATCTATCAAATTGATAGGACATCAGTATGCTAAGAAAAACTCAAACTATGGAAAGCTATTATTAGAAAGCCAATGAATGTCACTAATGTAAATTTTTTCGTAGACAAAGTGTCTGTGAGGCACTTGGGTAAACAATATTTGACACTCGTTCTCACAAAGTAGGATCACTCACAAAGAAGGACACTTGATACTTGCAACACGGTTATCCGGCAAATAACGAGGTCTCTCGTCATAACTGGTTACATTTAAAGTTAAAGTTAAAGTTATCAGATTTGATATAGCGCTCTTTTCAGCCGAACTAAATCCGCTTTCAAAGGCGCTTTACACTTTAACCCCAGTCTGAGTGATTGTACTTGGAGCTGCCACACTCAAAGCGCTCTATACAACACCCATTATCAACCGGTACCCATTTAATCCTGGGTGAAGATAGACACATTAGTGGTAAATGCCTTGCCTAAGGACACTAGTGAAATGGCACAGCAGTCCAGCTCGAGACTCGAACCCATGATCTTTGGATTACGAGTCCGACGCCTTATCCACTGCGCCACTCACTCCACATAAGTGGAGTAATTGGTTTATGGTCAATGGTTTATAATTCAATAGGTTCAAAAATAGTTTCCCACAGTTAACATGGTTGATGTACTACAAATCATGTTGAAAATATCCTATAATTACACTATTCAACAATGTTTTCCCACAGTTAATGCATCAACTGGTGACTTTGAAAACTCAACAAGGCAGAACGATATAGGCCTCACACCAATCTTATGTTCTAGAATGAAGATACAGTACAGTCAATTGTCTTTGAAGGACAAGTATTATATTGACAATTCAAAGTTTCACGAAGTGCGCTAAAAAGATCAAGACATTCTGCAGTAGGGTTTATGCATGCACTATCCATGTTTTTTAATGGAATATCACATTACGTGATAATAAACTGAACCTAGTTCGAGGTGTTCGATTTGTCAGTGTTGTCTATTGTCCTTCGGCGTTGAGTGTAGATTCTTGCATCCTTACGATTCCATAGAGAAGGAGATACCAATTATTGTCACTCCTCAGGAACTACGTTGAGTTCATGGTCAGCGATATATCGGCAGTATGTCACCAGCACCTGCCTTGACAATGGTTTGCTTCGACGCACAACAGTCAGTTGAAACTCTAACTGGATGCAGTAATGCTACCCATGTCACCCTCGGGGGCTACATATTTCATTGTGAGATACTAAAAATATATATTCACAATAAATTACATCTTTCATTAACAATATAATAATATCAAACACATCATTTGACTGTATTGAACTATAACAAAAAATCAGTTACATGCTGTATATTGTCTTATGTTCATTCAAGGCAAACGAATCTACAGTATGGTGATGGTTTTGATAGCCGTTTTTCATGAATTGTGTGAATTCAGATAATGGTGTAACAATATTATGAAATTGTTTTATGAATATTAACAAATATCATTTCAAACCCTATCAACGTCATTGGTGTTTTGCTGGAACTATCTAAGGGACGCGCATGTAAGATGAGTCTATAAAATGGGTCCGCACAGGCTTAGACAAAGCTTCCATGAGGCTCTCACGCAAACACAAATGTTATTTATGGACTGTAATACACCTTTACACCTACAAACACACACGCGTGTGGGAATATGTTTATTCCACCTCCACATTTTGAAATACTAAACCGCTGTCACTGAATTATACATACAAAAAGTGTGACTTGGACTGAACCATTCGCGGTATATGATTTGTGGTTTCTTATCTTCTCATCTTTGGGTTCTGATGTAGCAAACATTGTGTATATATCAATCCAGATCCTAATATGTTGCCATTTCAAATAAATACCGGTAGTAATAAATAGGAAACACCACATCGTGATCAACAAGCTAACATCACACGTACATCTGTTAATGCAATTGTATAACATATATATCTCACACATAACATTCATCCGACGTATCTCTGCAACATATTGCAACAGTATACCTCCGCATATGATCTGAGAGACCACTTTCTATTTATTGTTCCAAGATAAAAGTCAGTTTGCCACTCGCAATGTAAGCTCTGGAATCAATCAACTAGTATGTGAAGATGACAAACTCATTACCTGGATGTGGGATTAAGTTGAAGCTAGAGTGTGTTGTTCCGTGAAACACACTTTTTCATGTGAGATGTATATTCATTTTTAATTACAAATATAAAATGGATGAATGTTGCTGTTTTGTTGTGCTTTTAGTATGTTTGATTGACTATAGCGTATTAGCTCTCAACGAGAGTATGAACCGCTTCCGTGTTCGATGTGGTATTATATATTGTCAACTTGACATATATGGCAACAAGAGGAAATAACTAGAAAGTATTAATGACTATTCAACTATTGACCTGGACTCTATTGTTTGTTCAAAGGTTGAACAAACTAAACCTAAACTAAAATTCATTTTGTTTCTTCAAACTTTGATATATCCCAATCCCAAGCCATACTAGCATCACCAGATACATACTAGTAAAATACATACTATCGACTTTTCTTATAATAGTTATATTTTATAATTAATTAATAGCTTAATGTATACACCCTCGAGCTAGAGTATTGGTGTGTGTTAATACTTGTCGTCGCGGCTGAGGCAGGTAATAGTGAGGTAGAGGAGCATGTAGACATATGAATCTGGAATGTGCAAATATCTATGAAGGCAACGAGTCTCTCTCTAACAGAACCGGAAACACCCATTCTGGAAAATTAAGGAAGGGACTGCCTGCAAATATCATTTTGTTGACTGAGATGCACTGATCTTTGGGACAAAAAAAATACAAGTGAGAAAAGCAATAAGATTCAATATAAAAAGTGGTATTCATAAATATTAATGGAATAAAATATAAATTGTGTCATTGAACCAATCATTAACTGTAACTCTTTGTTAAGTGACCCGATTATAACATGGCATCGTACATGTTGTTTTCTTTCAATCTTCAAAGAAAATGATCACGGTTTGATCAAACAAACACGGTTTGACATATTTTTGATATCAACGATTTCTCGTGAGTGTGTCCATGAATTGAAATAACTGTTTCGTCACGAGTACAGACCACGTGCTAGGCTTAGTAGTGTCATGGTTCATTTGCATATTTATCAGTACATGCACGCATGTGCTTGGTTAGTTTCCAGTTGCGTCCGCAAAAAGTAATCTGACCTTTTGTTCTATAAATAGAAGCGTCGGGAGAATAACCTGGAAATCCCCTAAAAGCCAAATCCCATACAGTGCGCTTTTGATGCTGACCTGAGCACGAAACAATGTGAGAGGATGTGTCAGCTGATGCCGGACTGCGTGGTGTGTCCATGGAGTGGACAGACGTATCCATGACAAATGGCAAATGTAGCGGTACAGCTGTTCTGACGTTACTTCCCAGGTGGGAGCTGTCTGAGATATCAAGAAGGAAACATCGCCTGTTGTACCCCATTGTCAGCAATATATCGCACTGCTACCACCAATACGATAATATTTCAATAGCAATTTAGGAATAGGATACAATCCCAACTGAAGATTCAAATATACCCAAATAAAAGCCACATTGGCATCATTAGGATTGTTTATCAGGTAGCATTCTTATAGTGTAATTGGTTTTATACCATGTGCAATTTTGGTTCATATTTCGACCGTTTCATATCAAACATTCGATACATGCTTTTGAATATAGGATCTGTACATATCTACGAAGGTGACTCGACCAAGATTTTCACGATTTCTTCAATAAATTAGTATATGAAGAGTGGAATGTTGTTGGAACAAGTGTAATTTGCGTACACGAAGCATTACATGGTGTAGAGTCTTAACTACAGCGAGTGCATATATACGCGATCAAATATCTATCCTTCATTTGTCAAGTATCCCTATCGATATTGAGGTCAAACTGATGCGCAAACACGTAAATCTATTGCGATTCACTGAAAATGTCTTGTGCCACTGGTCAGTGAACCAGTCAGTGTGGGTAATACCGTGTCAAGAACGTTTTTTCATGATTAATATTTGCTATGATTTTTTTTTTCAAACTTTTCTATGGCGAATCCCCCCCCCCCCCCCATCATTTGATAAATGACCGATAGTCGTTTTATCGCCCAAGTTCGAACATGTTAGGATCATCAGCTTCAGCTTAAGATAAACTAAGGTGCGAGGGTTTGTTTTTCATGATTGTCTCCTCCGTGGATGTTGCTTAGAAAACTATTTGATTTCAGGTGCAACATGATATTAAATGTTGGTGTTAATGTTGTTTTTTGTACACTTGAGTCTGCAGAGTCTGCTCTTTAAAAAGGCCTGCTAATTAACTAGTGTACATTCGGTACACAAGTGTGTCATGATCATTCTCTGATGTCACACCTATATCAGTTTTACCCACCAGCCTCAATCTATCAAATTGATGGGGCATCAGTATGCTAAGAAAAACCTTAAACTATGAAAAGCTATTATTAGAAAGCCTACCCTCCCCCACTGGTATCATTTTGTCCATTAGGATGTACTGAATGAAATAAAACATGTTAACATTAAAAATATAGGGATGAACTTCATGTTAACACCCTGTAAACATGGGTACCCCTAAATGCATTTTTCGCGATTTTCGCATACTCGAAATAAGGGGGTATACTTGGTAAATAGCCTACTATGTCAGTTTTATGGCACGGATCACTACATGGTATATACCGTTGGAAAGGTAATTGAATTACCTATCAAGTAATGTTTCAGATCACATATAGGTCAAATATTTATCTGTCTATGACCAGTCAAATAAAATTTTCATCGACAACTCTGAACAAATTCCCCGAATCCATCATGTAGTACATGGAATGAGTTTATCCCCTGTGAATCCCTCAAATTCTCAAGCCACTGGTATAACTTCATTCTCTAAGGCCCACTGAATGGAGAAAAACGTGTTACCAGTAAATATATAGGGATAAATTTCCTTGTTGACACCCTTTGAAAACGGGTTCTGCTAAACACATCTTTCGCAATTTACGTATACTCAAAAATAAGGGGGTATACTTGGTAAATAGCCTACTTTGTCGGTTTCATTTCACAGATCACTACATGTTATATATCATTGGAAAGATAATTGATTTATCTATCCAGTGATGTCTTTAAATTGCATATATCTTGAATATTGATTTGTCTACGGTCAGTCAAATAAGTTTGTCATTAACAACTCTGAACAAATTTAATGAATCCCACACATAGTACATGGGATCAGTTCATGCCCAGTGAACGATTCCGATTCTCCACCCACTGGTATAACTTTGTCCACTAAGGCCTACTGAATGGAGGAAAGATGTTTACAGTAAATATATATGGCCGATGGATAAACTTCATTGCTGATACCCTTGGAAAACGGGTTCCCCAAAACACATTTTTCTTGATTTACATATACTCAAATTAAGGGGGTATACATGTACTTGGTAAATAGCCTATAGTGTTGGTCTCATAGCACTGATCGATACAAGTCATAATACCATTGGAATGAGCATTGAATTGTCTATCCAGTGATGTCTTCAAACCTGATCTGTATAGTATATTTGTCTGTTTATGGTCATTTGGATGAAAAAATCATGGACAATTCTGACATAATCCCTTGGGTCCCCATCATCTTGACTGGATTCAACCTAATAATTTTTCCCCTTTTTCTGATCTGAAAGTGAATCGTTCAATTCGTTCTCCTAGATAGACAAAACAAATTTGAATGAAGAGGATACGAGATATACTACCTGTTCTCTCACAAACAGGTAAAAGTGCATGATTTCTGTGAAAATCTATGCAATTTTCGCACTTCTGAATCAAATGGCTATGATAAGTTGCTAACGTGTACATGTTGAACTGAATATGTTTATTGTCATGCGCTGTAATCCAAGAACGAAAACTTAGTCTATTAATGCCCAAGTATGTTGTACATAACGTGTAGTATGCTAATGTACTACAGTCCATTGGTGGACTTTCAAGCTGGACGTTACCCAATATGCCTATTCATCATCATCATTGCCACCATTCATATTTTTTTCTTCCCCTCTTGCCCTCCTATATCAGTGATTGGCATGCTTGATGCAGGACTACCAGGACATGGAAGAGGCTTACTGCTGTCAAGGTGATGTTTGAACCCACATCTTCTCTTCAACACACATATCAACATAAAATGTTATATATAACTGTCCAATTGTGTCCAAGTTTGGCCAACACATACTGGAATGCTGGTTTCTTCTCATTGAGTATGATGGGCCTCACCTTTTCGATTGCCTTCACTTCACTGCTCAATTCAATGGTGCTTTTATTGTGTGAAGTCATGTGGGTAACTCACAGCATAACACATAACTGTTTGCCACAAGCATATGCCATGTTTAGGGGTTCAGCAGCTACTTGTGGCCGATTGTGGACCCAATCTGAGTGGTACTCGCATATGTATCCAATGGGAGACATCATCACACCAACAACAAACCCTGCACACTGCTGGAGAGGATATCGGGGTGTCCTGATGGAGCTGGCAATCTCAAATGTACATACACATCGGACAGACTTCTCCAAATACCACAGTCCTGTATTAGCACAACAAGCCTGTCAATTACAAGGTTGATATCTGGAGGAGAGCACACATCCCTGAACCTGATGTCCCAAGTCCAACCGGTAACAATGGGTGGAGACTCGAAGAAAACAAGCTGGGACCTCTGTGCTTTGAAGGCTTTTAGCTGACTGTGCAGGTAATATATATGCACGGCAATTGAATGAAGGACTCTGGCGCTGGAGAAGAAGAAGTTGAATTGGCTGTGCTGAAGACTTTGGTGGCAATGATGCAAATGCTGATGGTGGTTAGGCATCATTGGTGAAGGGTAGCTTGAGAGTCTGATTGAATCTCATCTATATGTACTGTTGAATCGTTTGATGTTTCCACATGTTATGGTTGTCCTGTCTGATTTGTACTGTGGTTTGTGTTGTCTGAAAAAGGGTGGAGTCAGATATATTTAGAGATATACTGTTGCAACCTAAATTCCTATAACATATTCACGAGGCTCCAAAAATGTTGCTGCCTATGAATTTGATGTATTCATCTTGTGTATACTCAACTCTACTAGCATATATGTTTTAGAATTTCATTTTCTGCTGTTCATGATGCAAATATATCATGGGCCCAGATAGGCTATGCTGCCTCTCGGCATTGCACATCATCTGAACGCAAATCCTTTAAACTGTCTGACACTTTTTAAATCCTTATTTGATATAATCAGCATAACTCATCGGGTATTGTCATGTATATTTAACTAGTATATATGTTGGCAAGTTCATTTGAAATCCATGATACTCAGAAAATAAAAGTTTCTTTTGAAATTCTTCGTTTGTAGCATCGAACTGATCGTTCATCATAGTTCATTTTGAATGGAAACACTGTGTTTCTGAGAAAGTACTGGAAAGAGGACAGAATGTCGTTTCAGGTGGATTACAATGTATGACAATAAACATATTCAGTTTTTTCATCCGAGTTTTTTCATCCGAATGACCATAAACAGATAAATATTCCATACATATTAGACCTGAAGACATCAATGGATAGGTAATTCAATTCCCATTCCAATGGCGTATAACATGTACCGCTCAGTGTTATGAAATTGACACGGTAGGCTATTTACTAAGTATACCCCATTAATTTCATTTCTTAGTATACGCAAATCACGAAAGATGTGTTTAGGGGAACCCTTTTTCCAAGGGTATCAGCAATGAAGTTTATCCCTCGGCCATATATATTTACTGTAAACATCTTTCCTCCATTCAGTAGGCCTTAGTGGACAAAGTTATACCAGTGGGTGGAGAATCGGAATCGTTCACTGGGCATGAACTGATTCCATGTACTATGTGTGGGATTCATTAAATTTGTTCAGAGTTGTTAATGACAAACTTATTTGACTGACCGTAGACAAATCAATATTCAAGATATATGCAATTTAAAGACATCACTGGATAGATAAATCAATTATCTTTCCAATGATATATAACATGTAGTGATCTGTGAAATGAAACCGACAAAGTAGGTTATTTACCAAGTATACCCCCTTATTTTTGAGTATACGTAAATTGCGAAAGATGTGTTTAGCAGAACCCGTTTTCAAAGGGTGTCAACAAGGAAATTTATCCCTATATATTTACTGGTAACACGTTTTTCTCCATTCAGTGGGCCTTAGAGAATGAAGTTATACCAGTGGCTTGAGAATTTGAGAGATTCACAGGGGATAAACTCATTCCATGTACTACATGATGGATTCGGGGAATTTGTTCAGAGTTGTCGATGAAAATTTTATTTGACTGGTCATAAACAGATAAATATTTGACCTATATGTGATCTGAAGACATTACTTGATAGGTAATTCAATTACCTTTCCAACGGTATATACCATGTAGTGATCCGTGCCATAAAACTGACATAAAAGGCTATTTACCAAGTATACCCCCTTATTTCGAGTATGCGAAAATCGCGAAAAATGCATTTAGGGGTACCCATGTTTACAGGGTGTTAACATGAAGTTCGTCCCTATATTTTTAATGTTAACATGTTTTATTTCATTCAGTACATCCTAATGGACAAAATGATACCAGTGGGGGAGCGTTCTGGGGGGGGGGGGGTGCACGGGGGTCAAAATGGGCCCGGGCACTACCTCTTTCATCAACAATAGAACACTGTCGAACACATCATTTGACTGTAGTGTCCTACCAATGTAAGTGTCAATCCATTACCACCAATACAGCCAAATTTTGATGATTCCAATAACAAACGTAAAATACAACATTCTGCAATATTGATTTTGCAAAACAACAATTTTGCAATACAACATTCTGCAATATTGATACAAAAATATTGTATTTTACGTTTGTGGTTGACATCATTAAAATTTGGTTGTATTGGTGGTAATAGATTGATACTTACATTCATTTATACCAAAAAATCAAGTTACATGGTGTGTTTTGCATTGTTCATTCAATGCAACGAATCTACAGTATGGTGAGGGTTTTGATAGCCATTCTGCATTAATTGTGTGAATTCAGAAAATGATGTAACAATATTCTAAAAAATGTTTTATGAATATTAACAAAAATCCTTGAAACCCTATCTACTTCAGTGGTG
Source organism: Terebella lapidaria (assembly GCA_949152475.1). Lineage (NCBI taxonomy): Eukaryota > Metazoa > Annelida > Polychaeta > Terebellida > Terebellidae > Terebella > Terebella lapidaria. The sequence continues at coordinate 37,758,903 of OX424566.1, forward strand.
TTTTCTTGGAACTATCTACGGGACGCGCATGTGAGATGAGTCTATAAGATGAGTCAACACAGGCTTAGACAATGCTTCCATGAGGCTTTCACGGCAAACACAAATGTTATTTATGGACTGTAATACCATACACCTCTACACCTACAAACACACACGCGTGTAGGAATAGGTTTATTCCACCTCCACATTTTGAAATACTAAACCGCTGTCACTGTTTTATACATACAAAACGTGTGACTTGGACTGAACCATTCGCGGTATATGATTTGTGGTTTTTAATCTTCTCATCTTTGGGGTTCTGGTGTAGCAAACATTATTTGACTTGAATATTTCAACAAACTATTGGTATTCCCATGGGTACAAACTGTGCACCATTATTGGCAGACCTGTTTTTATACTCATATGAATCAGATTTTATCCAACATTTACAAAGAGGAAGTTCTAAGAAACTAACATGTAATTTTAATTTCACTTTCCGATACATAGATGATGTATTGTCGCTAAATAATCCCAAGTTTGGTGATTATTTGGATGTCATATATCCCAAGGAACTTGAAATTAAGGATACTACAGAATCCGCTAATTTTTCCAACTATCTAGACCTGAGGTTGGAGATTGATAATGATTCTAACCTGTCAAATAGATTATATGACAAACGTGATGATTTCAATTTTTCCATAGTCAATTTCCCTTTTCTAAGCAGCAACATTCCTATGTCACCGGCATATGGTGAATTTGTTTCTCAACTTATACGCTATCGTCCAGAGCTAGTTGCAAATATGAGGACTTTGTCTATCGAAGTGCCCAGCTAGTCTCTAAACTGCTACGACAAGGATATATTTTACCAAGACTTATAGCTGCGTTTAAGAAATTCTATGGACGTCATCATGATCTGGTTGATAAATACAGCAAATCCATGTCTGTCATGCAACTAGATCTATTTTCATGTTAATTTTGGGGAATTCATGACGGGTGCCACTAGTGGGGCAGGAAATGCTCACTCTTTCCGGAACACCTGATTTCACCTCCTAATGGCCATTTACGGGGGTTCATGAGTTTCCCTGTCATTTTTGTTTTCTCTCACTTCGTATGCCTGATATGACTTTCTGTCCCCGAACTATGAATATTGGATAACGGACCCTGTTTTGTTTGCTCGGAATACTTAATACTGGGTATTGATTCCACGTCTATTGCGTATATATAAATCCAGATCCTAATATGTTGCCATTTCAAATAAATACCGGCAAATATACTAAATAGGAAACACCACATCCTGATCAACAAGCTAATATCACTCGTACGTCTGTTAATGCAACTGTATAACATATTGCAGCAGTATACCTCCGCATATGAGAGACCACATTCTATTGATAGTTCCAAGATAAAAGTCAGCTTGCCACTTGCAGTGTAAGCTCTGGAATCATTCAACTAGTATGTGAAGATGACAAACTCATTACCTGGATGTGGGATTAAGTTGAAGCTACAGTGTGTTGTTCCTTGAAACACACTTTTTCATGTGAGATGTATATTCATTTTTAATTACAAATATAAAATAGATGAATGTTGCTGTTTTGTTGTGCTTTTAGTATGGTTGATTGACTATAGCGTATTAGCTCTTCACGAGAGTATGAACCGCTTCGTGTTCGATGTGGTATTATATGTTGTCATCTTGATATATGTGGCAACAAGAGGAAATAACTAGAAAGTATTAATAACTACTCAACTATTGACCTGGACTATATTGTTTGTTCAAGGGTTGTATTACTAAAATTTATTTTGTTTCTTCAAACTTTGATAAATCCCAATCCCAAGCCATACCACCATCACCAGATACATACTAGTAAAATACATACTATCGATTTTTATTATAATAGTTATATTCTATAATAATTTGATAGTTCAATTTATACACCCTCGAGCTAGAGTATTGGTGTTTGTAATACTTGTCATCGCGGCTGAAGCAGGTAATACTGAGGTAGAACATCATGTAGACATATGAATCTGGAATGTGCAAATATCTATGAAGACAACATATTTCAAGACGAGTCTCTCTCTAGCAGAACCGTAAACACCTACTATGGTAAATTCAGGAAGGAAACGCCTGCAAATATCATTTTATTAATATATTTTTTTTGACTTGAGATCCACTGATCGTCGGGAAAACACCAAAATACAAGTGAGAAAGTTTAGCAATAAGATTCAATATAAAAAGTGGTATTCATAAATATTAATGGAATAAAATTTAAATTGTGTCATTGAACCAATCAATAACTGTAACTCTTTGTTAAGTGAACCGATTATAACATGGCATCGTACATGTTTTCTTTCAATCTTCAAAGAAAATGATCAACAAACACGGTTTGACATATTTTCGATGTCAACGATTTCTCGTGGGTGTGTCCATGAATTGAAATAACTGTTTCGTCATGAGTACAGACCACATGCCAGGCTTAGTAGTGTCAGGGTTCATTTGCATATTTATCAATACATGCACGCATCTGATTGGTTAGTTTCCGGTTGCGTCCGCACTCCTCACGTGCTCGAATCATTGCACCGACGGAAGAAAAATAACAGCGCAGGGCGAGTTGCCTCGATCTCTGTACTCATTGGAATCGCTGTAGTTTTTGGTTCAGGTTATGGCAAGACGTTTCTGTCACAGCAATGTTAGCTATAATACTATATGGAAATGTAATTTCAATGAACTTGTGTGCGTAAAAGCAAACCATTGTATAAGCGTGAACAACTACCGATATATTGCTTTTGGGTTGACCATGAACTCGACATTGTTTCTGAGGACTGGGGTTGATTGATATTTGCTTTCCTGTGAAGTCTCAAGCATGTAAGACAATGCATGTAACGATTGGGACAAAAGACAAAAATGACAAATTGAACTCTTTGAACCTGGTTCAATATACCCTCAGGTGTGTTGTTCGGTTGTTCATAACATGCGCAATATGCACGTAAAGCATCCTGGTGTCCTCGGTACATTGCCCGGTACACTGAGTTTTTGTTCTATTGCATGTGCCTCCAAAGATGCAGTATAATCGATTAGAATGTATCTCTTTTGTTCTGTATAGAACATGAAATTGATATAATTTTCAGAGTCACCATATTATGGGAAAATATAGGTTACAAAAATGATGTGTGGTTACTGTTATATGTGGAACAACAAACCATTAACATATTTTGTGCAGTCGGTTCTCTAGCGAAGATTATACATTGAGGCAACATTTCGCTGTTTGCAAAAAAAGTCTTCATCATAGTATCATGTGTCCGATACTTGCTTCAAATCAATCCCACTTTATGCAAACCAATCGCGAATTTCAAACACCGTTTGCACCAGTATTTTCATGGACACAAGTTGTCGCCACAAGAACGCATCTATAAATCAGTGACATTCATTGGCTTTCCAATAAGGCATACACAAGCCAACTCTTGTGCATACTAGTGAACAATTTAGGGCTCTTGTGGAATATGCTGAAGGTCCTTTTTCGTCTAAAATGCAGAAACACTATTACCACCATCTTTAACATCGTATTACACGCAGAATGGAACCATTTACGTAAGTCCAACATCTTTGATGGTAAGCCCCTTTATGATGTATGATTGGGGATTCTTGACGGGGCCCAATCCATTGCCAGTCCTACATGTAACAATTGCGATGACCACATGTGGACACACTTCTGGACACACATGTAAACTTAAAATGCATGTTTTCATTATTCCCATTCCACGGATTATTATCTGAACTTGCAGGTAATATTATTTCACCAAATGGACGAATTGGTTGTCACGGCATCACTGCTTGTGCTCAACTAGCTATGAGTCGTTTGGACAAATACTCATACCTGGACTCATTTGGGGCACATCATATGAACATTCGAACCAGGCCTAAGACGTGTCGTATTTTGTGTATCAGCCATCTATAGAACTTTCGCCACGGGTCATTTTCAACATGATCACCATGGTAACCTAGTGAGAAGATGCATACATCCATATTGAGGACAAAATCAACAAATAGAAATCGGTACATTCTGGACATTGTTGCGTCATTGGTTGATATGGAGTGGGCGACAGTGTGGCCAATGTATTCAAAATATCCCAGGTTAAAATATGTTTTACTTTTAATGATCTGCTCATCTCGCAGATCGACCACAGAACTTCTGTAAATTCAGTTTGTGGCCAACCAACCAAGTGTTCGAAGTCGAATTTACCACAAGACTTCTAATGATTATGGCCATGACTGTGTTTTGTGTCGTCAGATTTTATGTTTTCATTTAACACTGAATACTCTTTCTTTCTTTTTTATTATAGGAATTACATCTCAAACATGACACGAGCGTGTCTGAGAATGATTTGGCAAATTATTTGGTGTTCAACTTGCAGTTACTTGCACAGTGCTTTGAATAGAGGATATTCGATCACAATACACTTGTATATGTGCCCCCTCCAAAAGTTCCGCAACAAGATGACCATTTATTTTTCATGAGTACACATGCATGCCGGGCATATTTTGATGGAAATATATACGTGTATTGTATGATTTAATACTATATTTGGTGAATAAATGTGCTTCTATGCCCAATAGAAAAATTGTTGATCCGGGGATTAACCAGGAAATAGGTATTGAATGTATCTGCTGATCAATGGACGATGACACATGTTTAACGTATCGTTGAACCCGCAATCTAGCAACAATGCTATATAGTCTGGGTGTACGTGGATCACGTGGCACGTGACTTTCCAGTCTTATTGGTCGATAAGACATTCATGAAGATTATTGTAAGGTGAGTCTACATAATGTACGAGATTGTTTTGATATGGTTCTAATGACAAATATTGTTTTCTTGAGAGCACACACACACGTGTGTTGGAACTGGGATCGTTTTACCTTGACAGTTTGACACATTCAACTCACGACAATGTGTGGTATACACAAAATGCAGTAGTATACTTCGTGCTTGCTTAGATCATGTCTGGGATGTGTTGGGGCAGAAGTAACTGCAAAGGATGATTATGTCAAAATGGCCATCCTGATTGTCCATGTCGGCTGACAAAATTAACATATGGTCATTTTCGTGAAGAGTTCTGAGATGTTCGAAGCTCGAATCATGCTTGAATATAATCCACCCACTCAATGGGACATACAATATAAGCCTGCTACCATTTTCACACACAAATTTGTTGCTATATGCATTGCATTAACATTACCTTTGAAAAAGTCACCTAATAGGGCTGATAACAATTGACAAAAGAAAATGGAATGAGTATCAAATGATTGGGATGTTATGAAAGGGTGATATCCAGCGTATGCCCCGGAGTATGTTCATTCATTATCATTCATTCATTTACTTTGAAAAGAAATCAATAACGCGACAGTTGATCAGAAGGCAAGCATTAGTATCAATTGACGTGTGGGCCCTGGCCGCCCTGTTGTGAAACTGGAACATATATCTTTCTACCTGTGTGTTGGTCACTGGGTGATTGGGACCAACAAAAAACAAACATGCTTTCTGAACACGCCTTGCTACTACGGCTTTGTTCAATGTGTCCATAGTTGATTGATGACCGCTGATGATATAAAAGTTGTATTAATGCTGACCTGAGCACGAAGCAATGTGGGTATGTGTCAGCTGATGCCGGACTGTGTGGGTGTGTCCATTGAGTGGACAGACGTATCCATGACAACGGGCAAATGTAGCGGTACATATGTTCTGACATTACTTCCCAGGTGGGAGCTGTCTGAGATATCAGGAAGGAAACATCACCTGTTGTACCCCATTGTCAGAAATATATCGAACTGCTACCGCCAATACGATAATATTTCAAAAGCAATTTAGGAATAGGATACAATCCCAACCAAACATTCAAATATACCCAAATAAAAGCCACATTGGCATCATTATTATTATTAATCAGGTAGCATTCTTATAATGTCAATGGTTTTATACCATGTGCAATTTTGGTTCATATTTCGACCGTTTCGTATCAAACATTCAATAAATGATTTTGAATATATGATCTGTATATATCTACGAAGGTGACTCGAATAAGATTTCTTCAATAAATTAGCATATGGAGAGTGGAATGTTGCTGGAACAAGTGTAACATGCGTACACGAATCATTACATGGTGTATTCTTAACTACAGCGAGTGCATATATACGTGATCAATAATCTACCCTTCATTTTTCAAGTATCCCTATCGATATTCACGTCAAATTGATGTGCAAATATGCGATTCACTGACAATGCCTTGTACCACTGGTTAGTGAACCAGTCAGTGTCGGTAATACCGTGTCAAGAATGTTGTACTCAGAAGTAAGGTCCAAATCGAAAAGTTGTAATAACTCTACTCTTGTTCATGATTATTATTTGCTATGATTTTTTTTCAAATTTTTCTATGGCGAATTCCCCATAATTTGGTAAATGACCGATAGTCGTTTTATCGCCCAAGTTCGAACATGTAAGAATCATCAGCTTCAGCTTAAGATAATCTAAGGGGCGGGGGTTTGCTTTTTATGATTGTCGCCTCCGTGGATGTTGCTTAGAAAACTATTCGATTTCAGGTGCAACATGATATTAAATGTTGGCGGTAATGTTGTTTTTCGTACACTTGAGTCTGCTCTTTGAAAAGGTCTGCTAATTAACTAGCGTACATTCGGTGCACAGTGTGTCATGATCATTTTTCTAATGTCACACCTATATCAGTTTTACCCACCGGCCTCAATCTATCAAATGGATGGAACATCAGTATGCCAAGAAAAACCTTAAACTATGAAAAGCTATTACTAGAAAGCCAATAAATGTCACTGGTGTAAATATAAGTTTTTCGTAGACAAAGTGTCTGTGAGGCACTTGGGTAAACAATATTTGACACTGTGTCTCACAAAGTAGGATTGCCTCGGAACTAATATTGGACACTTGACACTTGATGATGTTTTTGATGATGACTTTGTTTCTATTGCAAAATGTTGTATTTTACGTTTGTTATTGTCATAATCAAAATCTGATTGTATTGGTGGTAATAGATTGATACTTACTCTCATACAGTTATCCGACAAACAACGAGGTCTCTCGTCACAACTGGTCACATTTATAATTCAACAGGTTCAAAAATAGTTTCTCACAGTTAACATTGTTAATGTACAGATGTACTACAAATCATGTTGAAAATATGCTATAATTATATTATTCAACAATGTTTTCCCACAGTTAATGCATCAACTGGTGACTTCGAAAACTCAACAAGACAGAACGATATAGGCCTCACAACAATCTTATGTTCTATAATGAAGATACAGTACAGTCAATTATATTGAGTCTTTGAAATAGACGTGGAATCAATACCTAGTATTAAGTATCCCGAGGAAACAAAACAGGGTCCGTCATCCAATCTCATAGTCCGGGGACAGAAAGTCATATCAGGCATACGAAGTGAGAGAAAACAAAACTGAGCGGGAAACTTATGAACCCCCCAAATGGCCAATAGGAGGTGAAATCAAGTGTTCCGGAAAGAATGAGCATTTCCTGCCCCACTAGTGACACCCGTCATGAATTTCCCAAAATTAACATGAAAATAGATCTAGTTGCATGGCAGACATGGATTTGGTGTATTTATCACCCAGATCATGATGACGTCCACAGAATTTCTTAAACGCAGCTATAAGTCTTGGTATAACATATCCTTTTCGCAGCAGCTTAGAGACTAGCTGGGCACTTCGATAGACAAAGTCCTCATATTTGCAACTAGCTCTGGAATAGCGTATAAGTTGAGAAACAAACACACCATATGCCGGTGACATAGGAATGTTCCTGCTTAGAAAAGGGAAATTGACGATGGAAAAATTGAAATCATCACGTTTGTCATAATCTAGTTGACAGGTTAGAATCATTATCAATCTCCAACCTCAGGTCTAGATAGTTGGAAAAATTAGCGGAGTCTGTAGTATCCTAATTTCAAGTTCCGTAGGATATACTAGTATGACATCCAAATAATCACCAAACTTGGGGGATTATTTAGTGACAATACATCATCTATGTATCGGAAAGTGAAATTAAAATTACATGTTAGTTTCTTAGAACCTCATCGTTGTACATGTTGTAAATGCTGGATAAAATCTGATTCATATGACACGCATTATATTGACAATTCAAAGTTTCACGAAGTGCGCTAAAAGATCAAGACAATCTGCAGTGGGGTTTATGCATGTACTATCCATGTTTTTTAATGGAATATCAAATTACTTGATAATAAACTGAACCTGGTTCGAGTTGTTCGATTTGTCAGTGTTGTCTATTGTCCTTCGGCGTTGAGTGTTGCATCCTTACGACTCCATTGAAAAGGAGATACCAATCATCGTCACTCCTCAGAAACTACGTCCAGTTCATGGTCAGCAATATATCGGCAGCATTTCACCAGCATCTGCCTTGACAATGGTTTGCTTCGACGCACAACCACGCTAGAAAAGGCGATCTCCAGAATCTGAGGTTGAACGCCCGAATCTGAGGAAATGGCGCAAAGAAAGCAAAACATTGTGAGTAGCTCCTATGATTTTGGGTGAATACTGTATTTCATAACGATTATTGGCATAAAAGGGTGTGTCCAAAGAGCATGCGGACATATATGGCTTTCAGGAATAAGCAAGATTGGTGTGAGAATGCACAGACCAGGCAGTGAACTGGGACACAAAATAGCGGATCAATATCCGTATGCAACCGAAGTGCGAAGTTGCAACCAAATTTGACATTTCGAAGGGATATGTGGCAATATACACATGTTTCACACAGAAAAAGTTACCAATTACCCTATTTCTACAACAGAGACATCAGTATGTACACATCATCTGATAAAACACGATTTATGAGCACATTTCGATTTGACAGCTGCAACTCCATGTGTATTGAGGACGGCAATCTCCAATAATGAGGTAAAATTGTGTGGCCCTGAAAGAGCAATGTGTTTGGTAGTTTGTAAACAGTTGAAAAAAATGTTGATTTTAGGTTTGCCTTCCGCAACAGTTTGATAGATCTAGGGACCTATTCTGGTATTATTTGGTTGAACGCATGTGCTTATTCAGAATTCACTGCGCATATCATGGACATTAATATTATTACCTTATGCCATCATCATTTTGCTGGTTGAATTGATAGAAAGTGAGACAAATATGTTCATCAATAAATCGAATCTGCTTACTAGTATACTTTTCTCTGGTTGACACCTGAATACACCCCTCCCCCATGCAGGTTTACTTGGATGAGGACAGACTTGGGGATTGACAAAGTACAAGTGTATATGAATCCATTCTTATGATCCAATTTGAGCGCTAATTGGCAGGGTAAAATACTTGATTCAGACATGAAAACTTGTAGCAGACGTGGGAAATTTATTTAGGTAAAAAAATGTTCGTGTCACACCTACATATTCGTGCCTAAATTTTTCCGGTATATTATGGAATTTGAGCTTCGCACATGTATTATTATGTGCAATGTGACAGTTGCTTTGGAGAAGGTATCCCAAAAAATCTAAATATAATTTCATGTTGCCATATCAGCTGTAGTTTTTCATTTATTTTTTCATGGACATGGCTGCTACTTTGCAACACATGTAATTCAGTGCAATGCAGTGCTCGTAAATTTCAGACCCACTCACATGGTCAATTTTTGTTTTAAAATTTCAAATAAATCTGCAGGGTACTTGCGAATTATGACAGAATGTTACTCATACTGAATATCGTGGTATGTTGTGTGTGTAGAAATCATCACGTACATATATCAATTGCGCATAAAATATCAATATGCATATTCCTGTTGCAAACTTCTGTTCTTTTAAAACCATTTCTATTGCTTTCAAGCCTTCCGTTTGGCCCTGGAAGACACTAACCAGATTCATTACAAAATTGAAACCATTTAAAATGTCCTACAATGGATCTATATCACGGTAGAATGAAGAAACTTATACACTTTCTTTCAATGGCTTCTCGTATTATATGTTTCTTGTCTGCAAAATCTAGCGGATCTTGAATTTGGGTGCGTGTACGAGGAATAAGACCACATTGCTCTATATTTCGTGTGTCATGAACCCCATATCACCAAAGCAGAGACGTCACCAAACCCTGAGAGCGATGTGTTATTGGTAGCACTCGTCACTCTGTTCCGTAAATTCCGGTGTTGCCGTTTTTATGAGCCCTCATACTCGTGGAGTTGCAGCCTAATTTCATTTCCGTTGAATACTCAATAATTTCGCCAAACATTCAAGAAATCTGGTCAGATATAAAGTCTTTTGCACCTAAACAACCATTCTGCACAATTTCAAGTGCTATATTTGATTATTTAGTGAATTAAACTGGTTTATTCAATCGATGCGTGTTGTCGCCTAGATGCTGTTTCAGTACCTGAAACTGTGCCGCAATTTATCATATAACTGTGTGATATACTGAAGTGTTTTTGTTGTAGCGAGGGACGATAATCATTCGTATAACTGATGCACACTGTTATATCGATGACACGAACGATTTTACGTACTTTTTGAGGGCTTTTCCCTCAATCATCCTCACAATGTTTTGTTTCTTTTCGCGATTTCCTCTGATTCGGTCGTTCAACCTCCAATTCGGGCGTTCAACCTCAGATTCTGGAGATCGCCTTTCCCAGCGTGACAACAGTCATTTGAAACTCTAATCGGATACAGTAATGTTACTCATGTCACCCTTGGGGGCTATATATTTCATTGTGAGATACTAAAAATATATATTCAAAATAAATTACCTCTTTCATTAACAATAGAATGATATCGAACACATCATTTGACTGTATTGTCCTATGAATGTTAGTGTCAATCTATTACCACAAATTTTGATGATTCCAATAACAAACGTAAAATACAACATTCTGCAATATCGATTTTGCAAAACAACAATTTTGCAATACAACATTCTGCAATATTGATACAAAAATATTGTATTTTACGTTTGTGGTTGGCATCATCAAAATTTGGTTGTATTGGTGGTAATAGATTGATACTTTCAATTATACCCCAAAAAATCAAGTTACATGCTGTGTCTTGACTTATATTCATTCAATGCAACGAATCTACAGTATGGTGATGGTTTTGATAGCCGTTCTTCATTAATTGTGTGAACTCATATAGTGGTGTAACAATATTATAAAATTGTTTGATGAATATTAACAAATATCATTTGAAACCCTATCAACGTCATTGGTGTCTTGCTGGAACTATCTAAGGGACGCGCATGTAAGATGAGTCTATAAGATGAGTCCGCACATGCTTAGACAAAGCTTCCATGAGGTTTTCACGCAAACACAAATGTTATTGAGTGTAATACCATACACCCCTACACATACAAACACACACGCGTGTAGGAATAGGTTTATTCCACCTCCACCTTTGAAATACTAAACCGCTGTCAGTGTGTTATACATACAAAACGTGTGACTTGGACTGAACCATTCTTCTCATCTTTGGGTTCTGATGTAGCAAACATTGCGTATATATAAATCCGGATCCTAATATGTTGTCCTTTCAAATAAATACCGGTAGCGCTAAATAGGAAACACCACATCGTGATCAACAAGCTAATATCACACGTACAACTGTTAATGCAACTGTATAACATATATATATCACATATGACATTCATCCGACGCCTGCAAATATCATTTTATTAATATATTTTGTTGACTTGAGATGCACTGATCGTCGAGAAAAACAAAAATACAAGTGAGAAAGTTTAGCAATAAGATTCAATATAAAAAGTGGTATTTGTAAATATTAATGGAATAAAATATAAATTGTGTCATTGAACCAATCAATAACTGTAACTCTTTGTTAAGTGACTGGGTGTGTCCATGAATTGAAATAACTATTTCGTCACGAGTACAGACCACATGCTAGTCTTAGTAGTGTCATGGTTCATTTGCATTTTTGTCAATACATGCACGCATCTGATTGGTTTCCTGTTGCGTCGGCACTCGTCACGTGCTCGATTCATTGCACCGACGGACGAAAACTAACAGCGCAGGGCGAGTTGCCTCGATCTCTGTACTCATTGGAATCGCTGTAGTTTTTGATTCAGGTTATGGCAAGACGTTTCTGTCACAGCAATGTTACCTATAATACTATATGGAAATGTAACTTCAACGAACTTGTGTGCGTAAAAGCAAACCAATGTATAAGCGTGAACAACTAACGATATATTGCTTTTGGGTTGACCATGAACTCGATATTGTTTCTGAGGACTGGGGTTGATTGATATTTGCTTTCCTGTGAAGTCTCAAGCATGTAAGACAATGCCTGTAACGATTGGGACAAACGACAAAATTAGGCCGAGGGCTAAAGATAGGTTACCGGACAATGTTTAATATTTTGGATGTTAGCCAGGTTAATCTTTAAATTCAAGGTCAAAAGAATATTCAGCATATATAATATTAAGCATATATCATGTCCACAGTTGATTGCTAAGCTGTAAATTCAACAATCAGAGAGATATTAGCAATTTTTTGCTGTGGCCTTGAAATGAAAGCAAAGGTCAAACTCAAGGTCATCAAAATATTCAGTGCATGTCATTTTATGTGTCCACAATGGATTCCCAAGCCATACAGTCAATAGAGGAGCAAGATCTGAGCCATTTTCTCCTGTGACCTTCAAAATGAGGTCAGAGGTCAAATTCAAGGTCACGAGAATATTCAGCATATATCATTTCCTATATATCCACAATTGATTCCTAAGCTGTAAAATCGATAATAAGTGAGATATTAGCCATTTTGTCCTGTGACCTTGAAAATGAGGTCAAAGGTCAAATTCAAGGTCATGACAATAGTCTGCATATATCATTTCCTATATGTTCATAATTGATTCCTAAGCTGTAAAGTCGATAACAAGCGAGATATTAGCCATTTTGTCCTGTGACCTTTAAAATGAGGTCAAAGGTCAAATTCAAGGTCATCAGAATATTCAGCATATATCATTTCCTATATGTCCACAATTGATTCCTAAGCTGTAGAGTCGATAATAAACGAGATATAAGCCATTTTGTGCTCTGACCTTGAAACTGAGGTCAGAGGTCAAATTCAAGGTCACGAGAATATTCAGCATATATTATTTCCTATATGTCCAGAATTGATTCCTAAGCTGTAGAGTCGATAATAAGCGAGATATAAGCCATTTTGTGCTCTGACCTTGAAACTGAGGTCAGGGGTCAAATTCAAGGTCACGAGAATATTCAGCATATATCATTTCCTATATGTCCACAATTCATTCCTAGTCTCTAATCTCAATATCAAGTGAGATATTAGGCATAATGTGTCCCATTATGAAGCATAGGAGAATTCAACATGGGAAAGTCCCATTTGGGCCGAGTTTGGGCCAAAATGGCCCACTTCGAGCGATTCAAGCACAACGAAATTTATAGACATCATAGGAGTACATACGAGGAGTCTTATGTATCAAAAAGAAAAAAAGTTACTGAACAGATTTTGAGAAAATGGCCGCCAAAGTCCAAAATCAGGCATTTTTCGTCGAAAACGGCCGCCATTTTGAAAAAAATGCGAAAATCAAAAAACTAAAAAATACCTCCTTCTTGAATTATTTTTAAGTATTTTTGTGCGAAATTTCAGAAAAATTCGCCTGTAAACAAAAAAGATAAAAATGTGGACGACGACGACGGACGACGACGGACGACGGACGAGGTCCGGTAACCTAAAAATGACAAATTGAACTCTTTGAACCTGGTTCAATATACCTTCAGGTGTGTTGTTCGGTTGTTCATAACATGCGCAATATGTATGTAAAACATCCCGGTGTCCTCGGTACATTGCCCGGTACACTGAGTTATTGTTCTATTGCATGTGCCTCCAAAGATGCAGTATAATCGATTGAGATGTATCTCTTTTCTTCTGTATAGAACACGAAATTGATATCATTTTTAGAGACACCATATAAGGAGGATATAGGTTGAAAAAATGATGTGTAGTTACTGTTAATGTGGAACAAAAAAACATTAACATATTTTGTGCAGTTGATAGTCTAGCGAAGACTATACATTGAGGCAACATTTCGCTGCAAAACGTCCTTCATCAAAGTGTCAAGTGTTCGATACTTGCCTCAAATCAATCCCGCTTCATGCACAATCTCGAATTTCAAACACCGTTTGCACCAGTATTTTCATGGACACAAGTTGTCGCAACAAGAACGCATCTTTAAATCCGTGACATTCATTGGCTTTCTAATAAGGCATACACAAGCCAACTCTTGTGCATACTGGCATAAAAACGAATATGAGTTTACGGTTCTTGTCAACTAAATAATTTCTGGAGTCACATATATGTGGCGAATAAATCGAAGCCTATAAGAATAATATGTGCCCTTTCAAATGAGAATTCCAGGATCCGCCACTGATTGAAAAGGCACCACCACTGGTGCATTTCTCATCGGCATATATCATTAAATTCCAAATTTTGCTTGATATCTTGCGATCCTATTCGAGGCTGAATTCTAGAGCATACAATTTGGTGAATAAATGTGGTTCTATACCCAATAGAAGAATTGGGTAATAATAATCCTCTTAACACCAGGTTGAATGTTCTTGTACTTGTGAACTTCTGCTCAGTGATGATAGTGTCCGAATATAGATGACAACTTGACTTTGGATTGAGGACATCAGGTTAATCCTGAACCACTCACGTGATTAATTCAAGCACCATGATTACAGATTTACCCTTGCCACGATCAATTTATAAGCTGGAGATCCGAGTTGTTATAGATTGCACCTTAACTTCTTTATACAACCTGGTCATTTTCATATTGTTTCCTATACTGTATTATTTTGGTCAATTTGTCTCGCAGTATTCAAACATGAATACTTGCACCAGGTACTCAAATCCTTTCGTCTGTACAAGGTGGTGTGCATTTTGAAGTTGCATAATATGTTGTTGGAAATTGGTCTACTTATCACAGATAGTGATGATGTCCAGAGCATTTCTTGAAAGCCGTTATTAGTCTTAGTAAAACATATATAACGCTTTATGATAGCGGTTCGTTAAAAGAATTAATTAAAACATGTCACACAATACAGCCTCTTTTTCAGCAGTTCAAAATACTGCATGCGCAACAGCTTTCGAAGTTTTCGTGCGATTTACCTGAAATTTGACATACCACTGAATCGGTGTCACTGCTGGCGGACGTTAAATCTGTCCCCGAGGATACCATCAACTCAGTAGCCTTCTGGCTTGTGATTAGGTACTTATGTTCTTGTCAAATATCTATTCCGTGGGGGTTTGTTTCAGATTTCTAAATTATTTTCATAGGTTGTTGGGCAGTTGTATATTAATTCCATCAGGTGTACAGTAGAAACAACTACATTTAACACACTGTCTGCCACTGATGACGCCAGTGTGTCTTCGGATAAACTATTTAGTTGGGCTTTGTTTCTGTTGAAAAATGTTGTATTTTACGTTGCTTATTGGCATCATCAAAATCTCACTGTATTGGCGGTAATAGATTGATACTTATATTGAAACATATATACATATTGTTCCTACTGCTGCAATTTGTTTCTATACAACATGTTTGCTAATATCTATATGATGATCAACATTGTGGCTTCACATACTCAAATCCTACAGGCGCCATACCGTAAATTGTTTGGAATCACAGCCTAGCGGTTCTCGTAATGTCTTGTAATCGTACCTTGTAAATATCACTGTTATTCTTGTTCCAACGCATGTACGTTCCCGAATAAATTGATTAATTGAGTGATTGTTTCACTTACTCCATATACATGATATATCTATATATGTATTTGTTTCTGTACGTTATAATATATCAGGGAACATGGGGAAGGGCGATGGACCCTAATGGCACATATTCAGTTTGTGTTTTTATATACTTCAATTGTCATTGGTATGACCCAATTGTCATTGGTATCAGCCCAATGCCCTCAATTAGAGGTCAGTGCTGAATATTTAATTGGGTACTATTGTCTCACGGAAGCGGTCCTAAAAATGTCATATCATTAAAACTGATGTGTTCAAGGTTTTCAGACTTGGTAGGTATCATTGTACATCATTTATCTTTGTACTAGTGGCGATAAGTCGATAGGTACGTGCCTTAATGTCAGTTGGTGCATTCAGTTCAACCAATTATCGCGAATACTCACAGTGCTATAAGAAATACCAAACGGTTGGTGGAAATATAGCCTGAACACTTATATAACTAGACGCTTCCGGTCGCCTACGACCGCTTGGGTGTATCCCCCGTAGCCCTATCATCCCTGTTGCCCCAAATATATCACTGATGTACATTGTGAGTGTGAAACCTTTCAAGCTTATTGAAGGTCGAATTCAAGATCACCACTAAAATCACTGCATACGAATTTCCATTTCGACATGTTCGATAAAATAACGAAATTACAGCCAGATAAAAGTTTTCACCTAAAGTTATACTTCAACTCAGAATATTTGACAAACTTGGTTCCAAGTTGAAATTCAAGCAAAAGTTGACAAAAACTGCATTTCAAGATGACTAAATTGGAGCCAGATCGAACTTTTCACCATAAATTATATTTCAACTCATACTATATGCCAAACTTGGTTCCAAGTTGAAATTCAAAGTAAAAGTTGACCAAAACTACATTTCAAGATGACGAAATAGGAGCCAGATCAAACTTTTCACCATAATTTAAATTTTAATTCATAATAATTATGTGCCAAACTTGGTTTCAAGCTGAAATTCAAGTAAAAGTTTACCAAAACTGCATTTCACGATGACGAAATTGGAGCCAGATCGATTTTTTCACCATAAATTATATTTTAATTCATAATATGTGCCAAACTTGGTTTCGAGTTGAAATTCGAAGTAAAAATTGACTTTAATGGTAAAAATAATGTTAACTTATCCAGTTACACCCATGAAATCTCTACTGGACAAAACTTTTAAATTGTTGAGCTCAATAATAAATGTTTCTTGTCTTAACTATTTTTCTTGAGGTCAATAATAGACTAACTAGTAAAAATGATGTTAACTTATTCGGCTACAGCCATGAAATTTCTACTGCACAGAAGCTTTACCTTGTTGAGCCCAATAATAAATGTTTCTTGTCTTAATTATTTTTATTGTGGTCAATAATAGACTTAACTAGTGAAAATAATGTTAACTTATTTGGTTACACCTGTGAAATCTCTACTGGACAAAACCTTTACCTTGTTGAGCTCAATAATAAATGTTTCTCATCTTAACTATTTTTATTGTGGTCAATAATAGACTTAACTAGTAAAACCAATGTTAATTTATTCAGTAATATTGTTCTGTTTTCACCAAAAACATCAGTTCTGTATTCTGAACAAGAATCCAGTGCAATTTGCTTTCATAGTACAGGTTATTGGAGTGATCACACATGTCAAAGTAGGCATTTTAATTGTTGTAATAAGTTAACCTCTCAAACTTATTAATATTTATTCGATCATTCTGAAAAACAATAGGTTTCGTGTGATGGTCTTCCTCATTGAGCCTGTGCGATTTCATCATCATTCATCGAAAACTCCCACCCGTAGAGCGTTCACAACCCATGTGTGTTAAACAGGCTAATTTGAGCACAAAATGTTACGCCAATCGGCTATTTTGGTTGCTATGGCAACCAAAATCGATAGGTGTTGAGATCTCACCATAAGTCATGTCCATATAAAATATTATCAAAATCGGTTCAGATTTGTAAGCTGTAGCGCGTTCACAAGAAAGTGTCTGCGGACGCGGACGCGGCGGCGGCGGCGGCGGCGGCGCGACGATCGTAAATCCATAGTATCCGCCGAACTTTGTTCGGGGGATACAATTAACTAATTATCAATGGTGATGAGGGGGGGGGGGGGGGGGGAGGGAGAACCGAGATCACTGTAATTGCCTTGACATATTGCCATTTCAATTTGAATGTGTACAATGCTGTGCGGCATAAATATTTGCAGCTAGTTTGTTTTGTTATGGAGCGATAAGAAATCCCATACAATCTTTCGATTGGGGATTTTTTCTTGGATGATTTTAATAGCTTAACAAGCCTTAAGTCACCAAAGGCTTTAAATATACATATTGGCATCTGGAAACAACCAGTTGACGATATAGCTCATGTTTGTATTATGCCCATAGGAAGTTCTATGCGGTGAAACTTTGGGGACCTCGAGCTGGAAAATTGGCCTAAAATGATCCGACTGCTCAAACTCCAGGATATATTTGCAGCGAAATGTGTATATTGGTCTTTGAATACATGGTTGAAATCAATGAAGTAGACCTCTATTCCCTAGGTATTCAAACCGAAACCATTCTTGAACCTGCCGCAATATTACCTTTAGATTTTAAAAAGTCTACCACAAAATGTATTATTTATTTTTTGGGGACCCAAACTGTTGGATAGCATAGGTGGCCTTTCTGATCATATATGTGGTCAGATTATGGAGGATCTTAAACTAATATATATCAGTATACAATATTTGCTGTTAGAATAGAAAACATAAAATTGATATTTTTGTCCCCTTGTCTAATATAAATATAAAATATACTGGCAACCTCTTGTCATATGGTGATTAATGAGTCCCACTTTTCCAAAAACAACGTAATGAGAGAATGACAAGACTGAATCAATGCTTGTCTCGTATATCCTCAGATATTACTCATGATTTGTGTTGAAAAAGTCACCTAATAGGGCTGATAACAATTGACAAAAGAAAAATGGAATGAGTATCAAATGATTGGGATGTTATGAAAGGGTGATATTCAGCGTATGCCCCGGAGTATGTTCATTCATTATCATTAGACGTATTCTTTCGAGGCAGGAACTTTGAAAAGAAATCAATAACGCGACAGTTGATCAGAAGGCAAGCATCAGTATCAATTGACGTGTGGACCCTGGCCGCCCTGTTGTGAAACTGGAACATATATCTTCCTACCTGTCTGTTAGTCCCTGGGTGACTGGGACCAACAAAAAACAAACATTCTTTCTGAACACGCCTTGCTATTACGGCTTTGTTAATTTTAAAGCTTCAATATGTCCATAGTTGAATGATCACCGCTGATGCTATAAAAGTTGTAGAATGTGTATTAATGCTGTCCTGGGGTCCGTTTCACTGAGATAGCGAGCTCGTTATATAAAGTCCCCCTTAAAGTGTTTACCAATGAGAATAAAAACACAAAAATAACTATGACAACATATTGTTAATGATGGATACAACGAGCATTTTCAACGATGGAAATCTTAGTGATTAAAAAAAACCTCGTTATTAACGGGGATTCTTTAATTTAACGAGAATTTTGCTGCTAATGAGCTCTTTATGATCTTAGTGAAACGGGCCCCTGAGCACGAAGCAATGTGAGGATGTATCAGTTGATGCCGGACTGTGTGGGTGTGTCCGTGGAGTGGACAGACGTATCCATGACAACGTGCAAATGTAGCGGTACAGCTGTTCTGACGTTACTTCCCGGGTCTGAGCTGTCTGAGATATCAGGAAGGAAACATCACCTGTTGTACCCCATTGTCAGAAATATATCAAACTGCTACCGCCAATACGATAACATTTCAATAGCAATTTAGGGATAGGATACAATCCCAACCAAACATTCAAATATACCCAAATAAAAGCCACATTGGCATCATTAAGATTGGGTAGCATTCTTATAGTGTCATTGGTTTTATACCATGTGCAATTTTGGTTCACATTTCGGCCGTTTCATATCAAACATCCGATACATGATTTTGAATATAGGATTCGTATAGACCTACGAAGGTGACTCGACCAAGATCTCCACGATTTCTTCAATAAATTAGTGTATGATAGAGTGGAATGTTGCTGGAACAAGTGTAACTTGCGTACACGTAGCATTACATGGTGTAGATTCTTAACTAAAGCGAGTGCATATATAGGTGATCAATAATCTACCGTTTATTTTTCAAGTATCCCTATCGATATTCACGTCAAATTGATGTGCAAATACGTAAATCTATTGCGATTCACTGAAAATGTCGTTTGCCACTGGTCAGTGAACCAGTCAGTGTGGGTAATATCGTGTCAAGAACGTTGTACTCAGAAGTAAGGTCAAGATCGAAAAGTTGTAATAACTCTACTCTTGTTCATGATTATTATTTGCTATGATTTTTTTTCAAATTTTTCTATGGCGAATTCTTCATCATTTGATAAACGAGCGATAGTCGTTTTATCGCCCAAGTTCGAACATGTAAGGTTCATCAGCTTCACCTTAAGATAATCTAAGGGGCGAGGGTTTGCTTTGCCCGATTGTCTCCTTCGTGGATGTTGCATCTTAGAAAACTATTCGATTTCAGGTGCAACATGATATTAAATGTTGGTGGTAATGTTGTTTTTTTTGGACACTTGAGTCGGCAGAGTCTGCTCTTTAAAAAGGCCTGCTAATTAACTAGCGTACATTCGGTGCACAAGTGTGTCATGATCATTCTCTGATGTCACACCTATATCAGTTTTACCCACCGGCCTCAATCTATCAAATTGATGGGACATCAGTATGCTAAGAAAAACCTTAAACTATGGAAAGCTATTTTTAGAAAGCTAATGAATGTCATGGGTGTAAATATAAGTTTTTCGTAGACAAAGTGTCTGTGAGGCACTTGGGTAAACAATTATTTGACACTCGTTCTCACAAAGTAGGATCACCTCGGAACAAATATTGGACACTTGACACTCTCACACAGTTATCCGACAAACAACGAGGTATCTCGTCACAACTGGTCACATTTATAATTCAACAGGTTTAAAAAATAGTTTCCCACAGTTAACATGGTGGATGTACTACAAATCATGTTGAAAATATTCTATAATTACACTATTCAACAATGTTTTCCCACAGTTAATGCATCAACTGGTGACTTCGAAAAATCAACAAGACCGAACGATATAGGCCTCACACCAATCTTATGTTCTGTAATGAAGATACAGTACAGTCAATTGTATTGAGTCTTTGAAAGACACGTAGTATATTGACAATTCAAAGTTTCACGAAGTGCGCTAAAAAGATCAAGACATTCTGCAGGGTTTATGCATGTACTATCCATGTTTTTGAATGGGATATCAAATTACTTGATAATAAACTAAACCTAGTTCGAGCTGTTCGATTTGTCAGTGTTGTCTATTGTCCTTCGGCGTTGAGTGTAGATTCGTGCATCCTTACAACTCCATAGAAAAGGAGATATCAATCATCGTCACTCCTCAGAAACTACGTCGAGTTCATGGTCAGCGATATATCGGCAGTTTGTCACCAGCACCTACCTTGACAATGGTTTGCTTCGACGCACAACAGTCAGTTGAAACTCCAACTGGATACATTAATGTTACTCATGTCACCCTTGGAGGCTACATATTTATGTATTGCCAACAATACTAATTCCAATAGTACATACCAAGCCATTACCGTGCCCAAACAGGATATCTTATCAAATCATTTGTCTGTATTGCATTCGTTTGGTATTACTACCTCATGTAAAGATTCTAATCTACCGAACTTATATTGGATCCCAAAGTTGCACAAAAATCCACACAAACAAAGATATATTTCAGGTTCAGCATCATGTTCTACCAAAGCCCTTTCTAAAATATTAACTATTATATTGTCTAAAATTAAACAGGGTCTCCAAAAGTACGCTGAAACCATCTATTCTAGAAGTGGTATAAACCAAATGTGGATATTAAAAAATTCCAAATCTTTATTGGAATATCTACATTCTCACACACTTTCAAAAGTAACGTCTATCAAAACATTTGATTTCTCCACTTTGTACACAACTATACCTCATTCTGAACTGAAATCTCAGCTTAAAAAACTAATCAATAATTCATTTTTCTCTAAAAAGGGACAACGTCGGTACCACTATATTGTAGTTAAATATAATACCGCTTATTTTGTTAAAGGCGACTCTGATGCCCCATACAAATATACTGAAATAGATGTGGTAAATATGGTTAATTTTCTGATTGATAATATTTTTTTGTGGAATTTGGTGGTCAAATATTTCAACAAACTATTGGTATTAACCGCCTCTGTGGCCGAGTGGATGGGACCGGTGGCTCTTGAAGCAATGAAGCTCAGAGGCGGTAGGTGACGCGGGTTCGATCCCCGTCACCGGCACAAAGTAGGTGGAGTTTTCATCCTGGCAATGCAAAGGTTTCTCCATACGAAAGTGCTTTCCAAATTCTAAATTGTCACCCGACGGGGGATGGGGAAGACAGGCAGAATTGCCTATCATCATGGACCGTCGTTAAATAAATCTGATTATTATTATTATTTATTATATTATCCCATGGGTACAAACTGTGCACCATTATTGGCAGACCTGTTTTTATACTCATATGAATCAGATTTTATCCAACATTTACAAAGAGGAAGTTCTAAGAAACTAACTAACTATGTAATTTTAATTTCACTTTCCGAAACATAGATGATGTATTGTCGCTAAATAATCCCAAGTTTGGTGATTATTTGGATGTCATATATCCTAAGGAACTTGAAATTAAGGATACTACAGAATCCGCTAATTTTTCCAACTATCTAGACCTGAGGTTGGAGATTGATAATGATTCTAACCTGTCAACTAGATTATATGACAAACGTGATGATTTCAATTTTTCCATAGTCAATTTCCCTTTTCTAAGCAGCAACATTCCTATGTCACCGGCATATAGTGTGTTTGTTTCTCAACTTATACGCTATTCCAGAGCTAGTTACAAATATGAGGACTTTGTCTATCGAAGTGCCCAGCTAGTCTCTAAACTGCTGCGACAAGGATATGTTTTACCAAGACTTATAGCTGCGTTTAAGAAATTCTATGGACGTCATCATGATCTGGTTGATAAATACAGCAAATCCATGTCTGCCATGCAACTAGATCTATTTTCATGTTAATTTTGGGGAATTCATGACGGGTGCCACTAGTGGGGCAGGAAATGCTCACTCTTTCCGGAACACCTGATTTCACCTCCTAATGGCCATTTACGGGGGTTCATGAGTTTCCCTGTCATTTTTGTTTTCTCTCACTTCGTATGCCTGATAAGACTTTCTGTCCCCGGACTATGAGATTGGATAACGGACCCTGTTTTGTTTGCTCGGAATACTTAATACTGGGTATTGATTCCACGTCTATTTCATTCTGAGATACTAAAAATATAAATTCACAATAATGACATCTTTCATTAACAATAGAATAATATCGAACACATCATTTGACTGTATTGAACTATACCAAAAAATCAAGTAACATGCTGTGTCTTGACTTATGTTCATTCAATGCAAACGAATCTACAGTATGGTGATGGTTTGGATAGCCGTTCTTCATTGATTGTGTGAATTCAGATAATGATGTAACAATATTATAAAATTGTTTTATGAATATTAACAAATATCCTTGGCCGTTTGGGTTTCATTTGAAAACCTATCAACATTTGGGTTCCATTTGAAACCCTATCAACGTCAGTGGTGTTTTGCTGGAACTTTCTAAGAGACGCGCATGTAAGATGAGTCTACATGTAAAAGATGAGTCCGCACAGGCTTAGACAATGCTTCCATGAGGCTTTCACGGCAAACACAACTGTTATATATAAACTGTAATACAATACACACCTACACCTACAAACACACACGCGTGTGGGAATAGGTTTCTTTCACCTCCACATTTTGAAATACTAAACCGCTGTCACTGTATTATACATACAAAACGTGTGACTTGGACTGAAACATTCGCGGTATATGCTTTGTGGTTTGTCATCTTCTCATCTTTGGGTTCTGATGTAGCAAACATGACGTATATATAAATCCAGATCCTAATATGTTGCCATTTCAAATAAATACCGGTAGTAATAAATAGGAAACACCACATCGTGATCAACAAGCTAACATCACACGTACATCTGTTAATGCAATTTTATAACATATATATCTCACATATAACATTCATCCGACGTATCTCTGTAACATATTACAACAGTATACCTCCGCATATCATCTGAGAGACCACATTCTATTTATTGTTCCAAGATAAAACTCAGTTTGCCACTTGCAATGTAAGCTCTGAATCAATCAACCAGTATGTGAAGATGACAAACTCATTACCTGGATGTGGGATTAAGTTGAAGCTGGAGTGTGTTGTTCCTTGAAACACACTTTTTCATGTGAGATGTATGTTCATTTTTAATTACAAATATGAAATTGATGAATGTTGCTGTTTTGTTGTGCTTCTAGTATGTTTGATTGAATATAGCGTATTAGCTCTCAATGAGAGTTTGAACCGCTTCCGTTTTCGATGTGGTATTATATGTTGTCATCTTGACATATGTGGCAACAAGAGGAAATAACTAGAAAGTATTCATAACTATTCAACTATTGACCTGGACTATATTGTTTGTTCAAGGGTTGTATTACTAAAATTTATTTTGTTTCTTCAAATTTTGATATATCCCAATCCCAAGCCATACTAGCATCACCAGATACAATACATAATATCGCATACTATCAATTTTTATTATAATAGTCATATTCTATAATTAATTAATTGCTTAATTTATACACCCTCGAGCTAGAGTATTGGTGTTTGTAATACTTGTCATCGCGGCTGAAGCAGGTAGTATTGAGGTAGAGCATCTTGTACACATATGAATCTGGAATGTGCAAGTATCTATGAAGACAACGAGTCTATCTCTAGCAGAACCGGAAACACCCACTCTGGAAAATTCAGGAAGGGACTGCCCGCAAATATCATTTTCTTGACTGAGATGCACTGATCGTCGGGAAAATATAAATAGAAGTGAGAAAAGTTTAGCAATAAGATTCAATATAAAAAGTGGTATTTATAAATATTAGTGGAATGAAAAATAAATTGTGTCATTGAACCAATCAATAACTGTAACTCTTTGTCAAGTGACCCGATGATAACATGGGATCGTACATGCAGTGTTGTTTTCTTTCAATCTTCAAAGAAAATGATCAACAAACACGGTTTGACATATTTTCGATGTCAACGATTCCTCGTGAGTGTGTCCATGAATTGAAATAACTGTTTCGTCACCAGTACAGACCACATACTAGGCTTAGTAGTGTCAGGGTTCATTTGCATATTTATCAATACATGCACGCATCTGATTGGTTAGTTTCCAGTTGCGTCCGCACTCGTCATGTCCTCGAATCATTGCACCGACGGAAGAACACTAACAGCGCAGGGCGAGTTGCCTCGATCTCTGTACTCATTGGAATCGCTGTAGTTTTTGGTTCAGGTTATGACAAGACGTTTCTGTCACAGCAATGTTACCTATAATACTATATGGAAATGTAACTTCAACGAACTTGTGTGCGTGAAAGCAAACCAATGTATAAGCGTGAACAACTACCGATATATTGCTTTGGGTTGACCATGAACTCGATATTGTTTCTGAGGACTGGGGTTGATTGATATTTGCTTTTCTGTGAAGTCTCAAGCATGTAAGACAATGCATGTAACGATTGGGACAAAAGACGAAAATGACAAATTGAACTCTTTGAACCTGGTTCAATATACCTTCAGGTGTGTTGTTCGGTTGTTCATAACATGCGCAATATGTATGTAAAACATCCCGGTGTCCTCGGTACATTGCCCGGTACACTGAGTTATTGTTCTATTGTATGTGCCTCCAAAGATGCAGTATAATCGATTGGAAAGTATCTCTTTTCTTCTGTATAGAACATGAAATTGATATCATTTTTAGAATCACCATATAAGGAGGATATAGGTTGATGTGAGAAAAATGATGTGTAGTAACTGTTATATGTGGAACAACAACCCATTAACATATTTTTTGCAGTCGGTACTCTAGCGAAGACTATACATTGAGGCAACATTTCGCTGTTTGCAAAAAGTCCTTCATCAAAGTATCAAGTGTTCGATGCTTGCTTCAAATCAATCCCACTTTATGTAAACCAATCTCGAATTTCAAACACCGTTTGCACCAGTATTTTCATGGACACAACTTGTCGCCACAAGAACGCATCTTTAAATCCGCGACATTCATTGGCTTTCCAATAAGGCATACACAAGCCAATTCTTGTGCATACTGGTGAACAATTTTATTCCACGAAACCCCAAAAGGCTCTTGTGGAATATGCTCAAGGTCCTTTTTGGTCTAATGTGCAGAAACACTATTACCACCATCTTTGACATCATCTTACACGCAAAATGGAACCATTTAAGTAAGTTCAACATCTTGAATCTTCAACGCTAAGCCCCTATATGATGTAAAATAGGGGATTCTGGATTCGGCCCATTGCCAGTCCTACATTTAATGATTGCGATGATCACGTGTGCACTGGGTAGGACCTGTCCAGCGAGGATTTGGTGGCTTTCGAGCAAGTCCATGGTGGCTTGGCGAGTGCCCCTGGTGGTTTGCTGAGTGCCCGTGGTGGCTGGTTTTACCGAGGAGCGGCAAGGTGGGCACTGGGTTTGGAGCACAATTAATGGCATATATTGGTTTCATAAGGAACAATATGTATTTTGAAGTATGTGATATATGTTCGCAACACAAAATAAACGTAGTTGATGAAGCATGAGTGGCGTAAGACTTATACAAACTTTGAAAAAAATAAATTGTGAGCCCATGGTGGTTTTTGAGGCAATAACTGAAGCCCATGGTGGAAAAAGAGCCTGTCCGTGGTGGCTATCGATAATGATGTAGAGCATCCTGTAATAGTCCATGCAAACCGCACAGGAATAACTGTTTACTGTTTGTGGACACACTTCTGGACACCTGTAAACTGAAAATTCAGGTTTTCATTATTTTTCATTTCACGGATTATTATCTGAACTTGAAGATAATATTATTATCAAGAAATAATATTATATTATTATATATTATACTTTTTCTTTCTTTCTTCTTTATTGAAGGATCTCAAACATGACACGTGCGTGTCTGAGAATGATTTGGTAAATTATTCGGTGTTCAACTTGCAGTTACTTGCACAGTGCTTTGAATAGAGGAGATTCGATCACAATACACTTGTATCATGTGTATATGCCTAAGTGCCTCCTCCAAAAGTTCCGCAATAAGATGCCATTTATTTTTCATGAATACACATGCATGTCGGGTATATTTTGGTGGCTATATATACGTGTATTGTTTGATTTTATACTCTATTTGGTGCATAAATGTGTTTCTATGCCCAATAGAAAAATTGTTTATCTGGCGATTAACCAGGAAATAGGTACTGGTTGTATCTGCTGATTAACGGACATAGGTCGAGGTGATGTGTCGTTGAACCCGCTATCTAGCAACAATGCTATTTAGTCTGGGTGTAGGTGAATCGCGTGGCACGTGACTTACCGGTCTTACTGGTCGATAAGACATTCTTGAAGAGTATTGTAAGGTGAGTCTACATAATGTAAGAGATTGTTTTGATATGGCTCTCATGACAAATATTGTGGTTCCTTGAGAGCACACACACGTGTGTGAAATGGGATCGGTTTACCTTGACATTTTGACACATGCAACTGACGTCAGTATGTGGTATACACAGAATGCAGTAGTATAATTCGTGCTTCCTTAGATCATGTCTGGGACGTGTTGGGACAGAAGTAACTGCAAAAGATTATTATGTCAAGACGGCCATCCTGATTGTCTATGTCGGTCGACAAAATGTACATATGGTCATTTTCACGAAGAGTTCTGAGATGTTCCAAGCTCGAATCATACTCGAATGGACCTTTTCACAGAAGCCTCTCGGAGACAATGAATATTCGGCAATCGTCGGGTTATTCCGTCAATTCAAACTAACCACTGAAGACTGCTCGCTCGCACGTGTGTGTCATGGCAACCTAAAACCACGTTCGTGAAACTCCGTGGCCTATGACCACCCTTTGAACCCCCACCACCGTAAAGAATATAAGCATGCAATCTACTAGGAGCACGTGGACATATATTACATAATTCAAAATAGCGTGGTAGATGCTTTGGCATGAAAATTTTGAAATTGGCTACAAATCATCGTTACACAGCAGACTTAACATTTTATCCTGATAATAGCCTATTTGTTCTTCTGATTTCCGTGTAGGCCAACATGTACTTCGTGAATAATGACGTGAAAACACGGCAGGAAAATTATGTACCCTGTTGCCGTAAATTTACTCATTTTGTCTAGCAAATTCGCAAAAATAAATTAAAGTCTAACTAGAGTGTATTATTTTTATGTTCTTATACCGTGGAGATGGTTTCCCTGATCATTTTGGTTTTTACAGAACTTGAAAATCTCAATCACAACCTGAGATATTTCTATTTTCGTGAATTACTTTTTTCCAATCTATCAGCAATTTGCAGGACCTCATTAATTATTATAATTAGATATTCATGACGTCATATGAGTCAAGTACTATAATTAGCTATCTAAACCTCATTTATGCAAGGGTTATAATGTAGATAAAGGTTCCTATAAAGACTGATATGTTTTGTGGTAAGGCATAGTCAGTTTTTTGTTATGCCAGCATGTTGTCAAGGCTACACAATCAGAGCTAGCGCCCCTTAGCAACCAGTTGTTGGGTGGGTTGCTACGGACAATTTAACTGTTAGGACATGTGAAAGTGCTACTTTCTTTTAACATTTTCACAAAGGATCATAGTGTAACAAAAGTTGAGGTCCTAATAATGTGGAATCATCAGTGGTTAGCAACAAAATCTCCATAGCAACGTGGTTGCTATGGGCCATATTCCGGCTCTGGTTGCCATGACAACAACAAATTTTTCTAAAAATTTGAATATTTTCTGTATGGAGGCATTTTGTGGAACAAAAATTATTTTCATGCTCTTTAATATTGTGCAGTACTGGTTTCAATGAGCTCATTATCTTTCAGTGACTCATATGACGTCATCATTGCTCATTTGCATATTTGCAGATGACATCGAAAGGTCAATAGGACATGTCATAAACAAACCTCCGTAACATAGTGACTATTCAAGATATTTCATTTTTGTAAACACAGAAATGATCCCCAGACTTCCGTCTTTGATATTGACACTAAACTAAAAAAAGTTATTTTTTCACTCTAGTTAGGCTTTAAGAGACTGTAATATTCATTTGTGGATATTTTTATTTCATTGTATATTCACTTGATTCATTAACTGTAATATCTTGAACACCCTATCTGTGCTAGAGTAGGTAAATTTTATGTCCGATAAAGATTCATGTAATGATAGTGTGAATGAATCTGTGGTACGACCTTCGAGCATTGCCAGAGTTACCTTTTCTCATGCGCTGCCTCACGCCAGATGGAATATTGTACATTTTTAACGAGAAAAACTAGCTTCTTCATAATTTACGATATATAACTTTCAAACATATAGCGTGTTGACTATCACCGTTCGAGATGCTGCATTACGGTAATTGGGTTCCACGGGGATATTGCGTTGACCAGTTTCTTCTCAAGATTGCACGTGCTAGCCGCACGTGGTTTTAGTATTCTGTCGAACGACCGTTAAACCCGCTTCAAGAAATGCGTACTATTTTCGTTTCAGATTGATAAAATAAACACAAACGGCCAATATGACAACTTTACTTATGAAAATACTTCATATTTTGTATATTTTGATGTGAAAATCGGCTTTATTTCTACTACAAAGATTTTGTTTACGACCGTTAAAATGACTCGAATGCGAGCACTTGTGATTGGTCGGAAAATGACAGCATTCGGGAAATTTTGGCGGGAAAGTCTATGAAAAGGTCCATTACTCTGTATAATCCACCCCTCAATGGGACATGTTTGTCAGCAATATAAGCCTGCTACCATTCTCACACACAGCCCACACTGAATGGAAGTTTGTTGCTATATGCATTACAATAACATTACATTTCACATTAAAATGACTTGTTATGATATTGTAGGACATCTTGCGAAGTTTATCACATTAAAATCTGACGTGATATATTCACAACACGTCTTATTGTGAAAGTTAACACAACTCGTGAAGGAGTAACAGGTTATGTGGATGATAAATGTATGCTACATGCAACATAACGTTACTATTATTCATTGTTGGACTGCATGTGTTTTAAAGATGCAATATTATCGACTACACTCTATCGCTGCTAGAGAAGATTTCTCCAAAACGCCAGATTGATTTTTACGAAGGTGTGAGACATTTTTCTTGCTACATTTCAAGGTTAGACTTAGAATATAAGTGTACACCCTTTGAAAACATAATTTGTCGTTAACAAACAGCAAGACATGAAATACTTTGGTATTCAAGTGGAAACTAATTGAAGGCAACCAGTGCAAAACTGGTTATGCCCTCATTATAGAGGGCATGAATCAGGAGGGGTACAGACGTGCAATGTTTTCAGTGTCAAGTATCGAGTATACCAATAATGATAGTTCGCTGGCCGGTGTGACGGGCAAAATGAGTTTGCTGGGCGGTGTGACGGGCAGAATGCACGCTTGACATGGCAACCTGAGCCTTGGTCAAAGAGGGAATTACAAACATCTCATCGCCTATCTCATCTTAATATTACTACTATTATCATTCTGAACAAACTCAGCAACAGTCATGCAGTGACTCGAAAACCTTTTCGGACGTGTCGTTGTTTTTGGTTCGCAATGTAAACATTGTAACTGACAGATCATCTCACGAGTCGTTTGCACTAGTTTCACAAGAAGTGGGTTTCGAGTGTAGGCGTTTCATTCGAGTGCCCCGTCTTGTGTTTGGTGGCCTCAAAGGGTTATTTTGCGTCATCCGGTTCCGTAAATAAAATGCGTGTATTAGTTCGTCAACGGACAGCAGAGCCCAGGTAATGACAATATTTTTTGTTATGAGCACTGGTTTCACTGTTTGCCCCATTGCTTCACTGAAGCAATGGTTATTGCTTCACTGAAGCAATGGTTCGTCTATGAAAATGAAAATCAACTTTATGGCTTGGATTAACAGGCGTGATTGGCTAAATAACAAGCATCACATATCGTGATTAATCGTGAGACAATTCTGCACGGAACATTCACCAATTAATGAGCAGACACTATTAGTGTTTTAAGATAGCTCTCTTTGGAGTTATCTCTAAGATTTAGCTCTCACAATACAACACCTCATTTAACATGTTTAAATGTATACTACATGTCCTACATGTAACAGTTAACGTTAAATGAACACCACAAACTTTCCACTTCAGCCAAGAATTTGTCAAAATGTTACATTGTATCTGTTTATTTTCGGTAATATCAGCTTCTGTGCCTTGATTAAAAAACAACAGACATAAAAAAGTTGTACGAGTAATTTGCTTGTAGTTGGCATAACAGGCATATGTATGCTATAACTATTCGACCAAAACTATTCAGTGTGAACCTTTTTTTGTTAAAGAACTATAAATAATTACATAACACGTCTGTGTTTATGTTTTCTCAAATATAAACAATTAGTTTGTCTCAGCAAACGTTTCTTGGCATTTTGAAGCTGGGTCATAACGGTGTAATGTGGGTGATCTGTTTATGCCATATTAAAATAAAATCATTAATTATCTTGTTCTGACAAGATCCTGAATAGTTCCCACACGTTCCTGACTCATTCGACCAGACTGAGGACATTTATTTGTCACTCATCAGTCATGTCAGATCCTGTAAATGATATCCTGACTCGCGAGAACGAGATACTAAGTCAAGGGCATGCGGTAAAAAAATAGTAGAAAAGAGACACGAAACACAACTAGTATTTTCTTCCCCGGTCACCGTACAGTTACCAAGCGGGGATCACAACTTGAATTTGTACCATTGACAAATACATTCAACTTGCATAATGTTCCACCATGCTGTAGTACAAGAAAGAGAGGAGAAATTATCCAGGATAAGTTTTGTTCCTTTGATCTCCATCCAAATGATGTATCCAGAGGAGACAATCTCACAGTTGAATGGGCTACTTCCTCACCGCTCCCTTCAATCGTGTCAATGTCTCCATCTCACACGCCATTTTCTGCAACCCACATATCCAGTCACCATGACAACCTAATTACGGTCCAATAAACGCGGAAATCAAGCAAATTGCCCCCTTTTCGCTCCCACTTTCATTTTTGTCACGGATATCCTTATAAAACATTAGTGGAATGCAGTGTTTATATAAAATGATTATTTCAACACCACATGTAGTGCGCAGAATCAAAACACACGAACAAACTGATATGATTACAAACAAAAAGTCTACTTTGCTGAAAGATGCAAATCGCAGACACACAACTCATAATCATTACAATCTTGAGGAATGGTAGGATGCAGTGTCTAAATCTCATAACTACAAACGTAGTAGGCAATCGCTCCACAGTCTACACTATATAACTCTCCATCCAGCATTCTCACACAATCCGTTTGTATGGTTATTCCCCAAACGGTATCACTAAGTTGGGGATGTGTTGATGCCCAGGAAACTCCAACAGTATCTGGAGAAAACGGAGTCTGTGAGAACTGCCAGAGAAGGTCGTGAAGTCCTCCTCCATCAACGCGCCTCACACCCAGCCACACTTTACTCAGGCCCGCTGCGACGAAGACGGGAGAAATTATCACTTTGTATCAAACACTGTTATTTGGTACACAAATTATTATTTAGTACATTTGGTTTTCTGTTGATTGGAACGAGTGAGATTTTTTGCATGATTATTTTTTATTAAATATTCATTCGCAATCCGCAGAATCGGGCAATCCTGCCACTGGCACGTGTTATTGGTGAATTGTCATATACCTGATCCATTATCCAAACTTAGGGTAACATAGTGCATGAGACACTATTATATTATTGCATACCAGAAAATAATCATGATGTCAACAAAACAAGTGTCATTATATGAACACTAATAGGTGTATAAATGAAGACTATACATTGTGATCTAACATTCACAATGCTGTTGTTACTGCCTCGGCTGTTTTGGACAATTTTGCGTCGAATGAATGAAAATCCATCTTCCCTACAAGATTGATATCATATTAACATGCTTACTGCAAGTTATCTTTTTTATCAAATTTGTTTCCAAATTTATGCTACTGTAGACAATATATTCAAGTTTAGGCTGTTTTGCTCTTCGGCTGGGCTACAATCATATTTGTTTATCTATTCCATGAGGTTTGTTTCGGGTTTATAAATTGTTTTCATAATTCCATCAGGTGTACAGTCGAACCAACTACATTTTGCACACTGTTTATCCTGATGAGGGCATTGTGTCTTTGGATAAGCTATTTAGTTGGGCTTTGTTCCATTCCAAAATGTTGTATGTTACGTTTCCTACTGTCGTCATCAAAATCTAGTTGTATTGGTGGTAATAGGTTGATACTTACATTCGATGCACTTGAAGAGAACATGAAAGCATTGTTTTGTTTATTTCAAAGTATCTAAGTATTCCACATTTTCTTTATTATCTCAGTGTGTGCCATCTTTAAGCCATTGGTTGCATGTACCTGTGAGTTCCATGAACAGCACCCTTTGCTTCTCCTTTGTAACGTCCATCAGGTGAGCCCGGGGGTAGAGGCTTGTACACGTTGTCATGGCAACATCGAAATATTCCTGTCCAGTACTCACTTTGTAACATGTACCAGAAGTCGAATGATACGTCATGTCTGGTGGACATTTACCTGTAAATGGAACACACAGGTGATTGGGTATCCGACATAAGAGTAAATATTTAAGACACAATCGTTTGCATTTGGCAAATTATATCGAATTCATAGCTCTGTTTCCGATGCTTGTAATACGTGAAAGAAACGTGAGTGAATAATGTATTAGTAGCCCACACAACCTAGACGGTGATATGTATATTGGTATATAATTAGGTCAATATGTCACCATGTATATAGGTATACCAGTACATATTGATGTCCATTTGACCATGTACATAAATAACAAAGAATGAACCAGATTATTATTATCTTTCGTCATGCAAACGAACCAAGCTTTCCCATCACAAGAATTATGATGTCGTTGATTCCGTTTTCAGGGTATTAGTGTATTTTTGTGCAATCGATTTATGGTATCATGTACATGGACAACCTAGGAAACGCTACACCATTTTTGGCAAAAATGTGAACATTGAAACAGTGAAATAATATCCAACACGGACCCTGGAACACAGCGAAAGACAGACCATTTCTCGTTAAATTATTATTTTTCACAGTATTTGGCGATATTTTTGATAAGATATAAACCGCCCTAATACCAGAGGAACTCCAGTTTAATTTTGGAATATTTTGGTGTTTTGGGAATATAATTTTGTTTGGTGGGTGTGATCCTGTGTAAATATATTCAGTGCACATATCAAATGTCCCATTTGTCTTCCAGGAATCATGACGCCAGCGCGATTTTGATTGTATGAAAATGTTTGGCCAGAATTTGTTCCTGGTCTGAGAATATTTAATTTTATGTTAGATATTTCTTTTGACAATATGAAGTTTGACATTTAAGGCATAAGTTAGAGAATTGATGTTTACTCACTGAGATATATCCAGTTACCATCTCCTATCTGAGAGATAATTTCAGAAATAACTGTACAAGTTCCCGTTGTCATGGTTACGTCTGTCCACTCCATGGACACACCCACACAGTCCGGCATCAGCTGACACATTCTCTCACATTGCTTCACGTTTACTCCATTAACAACTTGAATTACTGTTCCTGCAACTTTCATGTTGTCAACTGTTACCAATCGACCATGAACAAAATAAACTTTCCCAATGTAAAAAGAAAATAGTAACAAGGCGTTTTTGGAAAGCATTCTGCCTCTAACTGTCCCCAAATCCACAGTGACCACAACAACCAAAGGAAAACATCGATAGGTGACAGATTCACTCCGGTGCTGCGGTACTCCGGGTCCACGCGTCAATTTATGAGCCTCGTGCTCACTTTGACAGCCACCGACGCTTTATCGATTCCACTCGTCTCGCCTGAACACTTCTCTTCATAATGATTGGACATACTCCGGGGGCATTCATTCATTGAATGCTACTCTTTCCTACATGTAGAATCATTTATTAGCAATTTTACATCCTTTGGTCAATTGTTGACAGAGCTATTAGGTGATTATTTCAGCTTAAATCATAAATCAGGGATGTGCATGAAAAGACAAGCATCGATTCATAATTGTCGTTTTATCTTCATGTAAAAACGAAGGCAGTATGGGTACATTATTCGTCATTCGACAAAACAGCATTGTCGGTATATCACACAAGGAACGTCAATACACAGTTCAATGTTTTGATAATATATGTTTCAATCTGTGAGCAACATCATTGTATGGAATGATATTACACTAATCTACTGATGATTGCTGAAGTGAGCAGTTGTGTGCTCGCTCACCAACAAAAAAGTCAGCATATATGCCTGTTCATTCTCCAAATTGGAAGTTTTGTCGTGCAATTTTCCACAACATGGGAAGTCCCATCGAGCCTGCATCAAATCATAAGTAGTTCATTTATTTAGACGTTATGAGACAGCTTTGATCAATGAATTTGTGAAATTTCAAGTCTGATCCTTTATCATTGGAAGGACATAATTTTTACGGTGTTCGAAATTCGTCCGCCGTTTTTGACAAAAAAATCTCAATCACTTCCTGTTGGTGTCATAGCGGTAAATAAATTCTTGACGTTATCGGTTTTCAATTCTTGGCGTTATGTTGGAAATTTTTGACGGTATGGTTCTTGTTTGTATCGCTTTGTATATCCGCGGAAAGGACTGGAAATACATTAAATAATTATATAAAGCTGATATGGAACAATTATTATTAATGAGGGAATCTACATGCATCCATTCCCATTTCTGCATGGCGCTAAATTATTGGCGTTATCAAAAACGTAAAGCATGACGAACTAACGTCAAGAATATCGAACTTTTCATTGCTGGCTGAAAACGACTGACAATTATGTTTGATTTATAACCTGGGCATTGACCCTTCAAGTGCTTTCTCATAAATTAGCTGCCATCATATTTAAGCTCGAGTTGAATTCATATCTGAATCAGTATATGGGGACAACCTGCATATATTACATTCAAATAGCTACGAGGCATGATTTTCAACTTTTTGACATTTCGTTGGGTTATTGGGATGTCATAATGCTTCTTCTAACACATAACTCGAATATATATTCACCCTTTTCCCAATTACCTGAGCGAAATGAGTTAATTCATGCTAAAATCGCGAAAAAACTAAAAATAAACAAAGAAAACGTCGAAAATTTTCCACATAGCGTCAAGAATTTCGCACATAACGTCAAGAATTTACAAACGATAACGTCAAGAACTGATTTACTGCTGTGCCGCGAACAGGGGGTGTTAATACAAAATTTCATTATGGGTCCGACCATGTGGACGGATATACTCATAAAGTTGCTAATGAATCATAACGGGCAGAATGGTATGGCAATGAGTACTCGAAGACGGGTCCGTATCCTTAGACAACGTCTGGACTGTCAAGGTATGTGTCGTGAATTCATGGCCAAAAGAGCGGTTTTGTTGGACGCTGAGACGAATCGGTACATGTCAACTCTATTGAGATTAAAACCCGTACCTGGGATACGTAATGTACTTTGTTAGTGACTTGGTCTCATCATGCTAATCATGCATGATAACAAAATGTATTATTGAATGACTGCTCATGTACTGTATAACCATGATAACCGAACTAATTGACCTACCTGAGATATTGTTGTTTCACGTATTATTTTGTTCTTTAATTTGTCGTGAATAGGTGTATATCAGAATGAATGAAAATTAAATACCTGTCAATTAGTATGATACTGATACGTGTCCATTTATTTACACGGGTATTCTCGATGCAACCGATAGCCATCCGAACAGGAGACATGGACCATGTGTACTGTAAGTAGTGATCACCATCAGAAACCCGAAGGACACTACAGGATAAAAAATTTCCTTCGTTACTACGTTGTCAGTTGAAACGGCTCCTATGATGAGCCAGCTGCTTCAATCAATGTAAATACATATGAAAGTAAGTACCAAACTATTACCACCAATACAATTATATTTTGATGATGCCAATAACAAACGTAAAATACAACATTTTGCAATAGGAACAAAGCCCGACCAAATCGTTTTTCCAAACACACACTGGCGTCATCAGGGTCAGACAGTGTATTAAATGTAGTTGTTTCTACTGTACACCTGTATACAACTGCCCAACAACCTATGAAAATAATTTAGAAATCTGAAACAAACCCCACGGAGTATATATATATATATATATATATATATATATATATATATATATATATATATATATATATATATGACAAGTACATAAGTACCTAATCACAAGCCAAAATGCTACTGAGTTGATGGTATCCTCGGGGACAGATTTGACGTCCGCCAGCAGTGACACCGACTCAGTGGTAGGAATGTAAGTATCAATCTATTACCAGTCGCGTCCTAGTTTGACACCAACCCTTCGAGCACCATCCACTCGTCAGGTAAGGAGACTTTGAAGAAAGATGGTGGAATATGTTGTTACGATGCCGTGATGCACAATGCGCAAACCGATTATTATGCATAATACTATGCTGATGAGTTACAATCTACAGCCCGATATATCTTCATTCATGGGGAAGTTGATGAACTACCTAACAGCAGAAGAATATCAAATATTGATCAGCAGTACCAGCATACTCTGGTGTATATCTGAGTTCTCAGTGCATGCTAACCAAATGCTGCATGGTAGTGCGATTTATTCCGCACGGGTCCTCTCACGTAAACTCGTGCTCCGCGGAAGGACCAAGTGAGGAATAAATTCCAGTACAATGTAGTATTTGGTTTATTATATGTCTACAATAACGTTTTCCAATACAATGGAGACAATGAGTGACGTAACAATGAGTGACGCCATCGGAACGAGTTCTGGCCAATGCAATAAAAAACAAAACAATGCAATATGGATATTTATTGCACTCGCCAAATTACATTGAATAAGATAGGAATGCACTGATGAGACATATAATAAATCCAATACCTGCATCTCATCTCATAACATCTCGCTGTTGTTTTTTTTCACATCGAAAACATTTTTGCTGATATATATGGCCATTTTGGGGGGTTCATGAGTTTCCCTGTCATTTTTGTTTTCTCTCACTTCGTATGCCTGATATGACTTTCTGTCCCCGGACTATGAGATTGGATAACGGACCCTGTTTTGTTTTCCTGGAATACTTAATACTGGGTAATGATTCCACGTCTATTATGCTCAATTAATATTACTGAAAATGCAACATACCACAGCCTACGAAACAAATGCGCTGTCTTCATTGAAACAATGAAACAAAGCATTTCTATTTTTACGTATTGATCTATTACTCTGATTTTTCTAACTTGTTTACACCGGTTTTTGACGATATCTTTGCGGTGCTAAATCGTATCGTTCTATAACTTAGCATACCTTACCTGGGAGTCGAACGGCAATTTTCTACCAAATTTCAGACTTCTATCGCAATAATTGAAGAAGTTGGCAATTTACCCCAATGTTAAATATTAGCCAAAAACGGGAGCTCGAGAATCTGAGCATATTCGAGGATTTGATCATGTTTACATCCATCAGGAATCGATATATTGTTGTAATTTTAGACCAGAAGACATATTGGGGTGTATTCTACACAGACATGTTGATTTCAAAAGATTGCACCACTACAAAACCGAGCAAATGCACAAAATACTGGGCGGACCCATAAATTAAATGATGGGGCTAAATTTAACATTGGTGTAGATTGCTAACTTTTTCAATTTTCGTGATAGAAGTATGAAATTCGGTAAATAATTGCCGTTTGACTCCCAGGTGAAGTATGCCAAGTAATAGAACGATAGCATTTAGCATCGCAAAAATATCAGCAAAAACAGTGTAAACGAGTCAGAAAAATCAGAGTATAGTACCACTATTGCAAGATTTTGGTGATGACAATAGAAAACCATAAAAAAGTTTAAGTTTAAGTTTATTGAATTTACTATAGCGCTCAAAACTGCATTTAAGATGACTGCATTCTTTGGCGCTGTACAGGAAATATGAACATAATATACATGTTTTTTACATTATATACAATTACAACAAAAATACAATGGATGTACAATAGATACACATAATAGGGAAGTTATGATGTATCAAAAGTTCTGTGATACAGGTGGGTTTTTAGGTGGGTTTTGAAAGATTTTAAAGTTGTAATAGATCTAAGGCTTTCTGGTAAGGCATTCCACAAACGGGGTCCCGCAACACTGAAAGATCGGTCGGCAAAGGTGGATTGTTTAGTAAATGGAACTTTGAGATAGTTTCTGGAAGCACTTCTTGTTATACGGTTTGGTACAAATGGTGTAAGGAGTTCAGAAAGATAAGAAGGGGCCAGACCATGCAAACATTTGAAAACGAGAACTAACATTTTATACTCTGCTCGAACCGCTATTGGAAGAATATGCAACACTTTAAGAGCCTCAGTAGAACTAGCATACTTGGACCAGTTTAGAATTATTTTGGCAGTTAGATTTTGAATCCTTTGCAAGGGAGCTAATGAGGTTTTTGGACATGAAACATGAAATTTTGGAATAGACACGAAGACAATGATGTAAACAGCAAATCTGTGATAGTTACGCTACAGGAATTATTTGCATATTATATTTTTAATTGATGAGCATGATGAGTGCCGTATTCGAGGGAAGAAAC
Organism: Terebella lapidaria; assembly: GCA_949152475.1. Taxonomy (NCBI): domain Eukaryota; kingdom Metazoa; phylum Annelida; class Polychaeta; order Terebellida; family Terebellidae; genus Terebella; species Terebella lapidaria. The sequence continues at coordinate 37,798,589 of OX424566.1, forward strand.
ACTCACTATCCAAATCAGCTGTTTCACCTCCGAATGGCCATATATGTTCAGAACGTCTCTTACAATGTCGCCCGACACTGGAGTTAAGAAATTGAAGAACAGACTCGGTTTTGTTGGCACATGTATATCTATGACTTCCAAAACTGCCCCGCTTACGAGACACAACACACTAGGAATTTGAAACATGGATAAATGCACAAATCCACGAGGATGTGAAGACATACAAAGCATCAGGCATTCAAAATGTAATTATTGTACATTTACATCATGACTGCCAATGGATGTACAACTAATTGATACTCGTAGCAAGCAAGTAACCGGACTTCCTGAGTGCAATAGGTGGGACAGTAATCAATGGTAATACCAGTATAGATTTTTCCTAAGTAAATATTTCATGCCATCCACACATACAATGAACATAATTTACAGAAGATTTGATTTGTATGTTCGAACAAAAACCACTAGGACAACGTTTGAAGAAACTCATTCCATAGCCATAAAGGGATGAAATCAAGAGTTTAAAATATAACAAAAGTGAAAGGTGAACAAGAAATATAGTCATAAAGACAAATTCAAATTCAAACTTTACGGTGATGATGTCATATTTGCCAAGAAAATAAAGCCAGATAAAGCTTCCTAATGGGTGAAAAAATTACAAAGACTAATTCAATTAAATGAAAAATAATAAGCATAATATGGTTAATACTAAAACGTCGGTCGACTGCTTGTTATTTGAAATGAAAACACTATTCTGTTGTATCTTTACAAGTAAGGTTAAATATCACAAATGAAAGTAAATAATTTCACGAAACATAGAAGAAAATCAAAGGTAGATTCATGCCATCCAGTCAATATATTGACTGATGGTTCTTCGTTTCTACGTGTCCCCGTGTGTTCAGGATGTTTGTGTGATAGCATCAAAGTGACCCACAAAGTAATATTTTTTATCCAGACAGAACGATGCTAATTTTTAGGTTACCGGACCTTTGGTCCGATAACCTATTGCCGTGGCGTTGCGTCCGTCGTCCGTCCGTCCGTCCACATTTTTATCATTAAAGTTTATAGTCGAATATTTCTGAAATTTTGCACAAAAATACCTAAAAATATTTCCAGGAAAGGTTTTTTTTAGTTTTTTTATTTTCGCATTTTTTTCAAAATGGCGGCTGTTTTCGTCGAAAAATGGCCAATTTTGGACTTTGACGGTTGTTTTCCCAAAATCTGTTCAGTAATTTTTTTTCTTATTGATGCATGACACTCCTCCTATGTACCCCTGTGACATGTATAAATTTCGTTGCCCTTGAATCGCTCGAAGTGGGCCATTTTGGGCCCAAACTCGGCCCAAATGGGACTTTCCCATGTTAAATTCTCCTATGTTTTATAATGGGACACATTAAGCCTAATATCTCACTTAAAATTGAAATTAGAGACTAAGAATCAATTGTGGACATATAGGAAATGATATATGCTGAATATTCTTGTGACCTTGAATTTGACCTCTGACTTCGGTTTCAAGGTCAGAGCGGCCGTTTTCGTCTAAAAATGGCCAATTTTGGACTTTGACGGTCGTTTTCTCAAAATCTGTTCAGTAACTTTTATTCTTATTGATGCATAACACTCCTCATATGTACCCCTGTGACATGCATAAATTTCATTGCGCTTGAGTCGCTCGAAGTTGGCCATTTTGGGCCCAAACTCGGCCCAAATGGGACTTTCCCATGTTAAACACTCAGCCTAATATCTCACTTAATATTGAGATTAGAGACTAGGAGTCAATTGTGGACATATAGGAAATGATATATGCTGGATATTCTCGTGACCTTGAATTTGACCTCTGAGCTCGGTTTCAAGGTCAGAGCGGCCATTTTCGTGAAAAATTGGCCAATTTTGGACTTTGACGGTCCTTTTCTCAAAATCTGTTCAGTCACTTTTGTTTCTTATTGATGCATGACACTCCTCATATGTACCGCTCTGACATGTGTAAATTTCGTTGCTTTTGAATCACTTGGAAAGGGCCATTTTGGGCCCAAACACGGCCCAAATAAGACTTTGCCATGTTAAATTCTCCTATGCTTTATAATGGGACACATTAAGCCTAATATCTCACTTAATATTGAGGTTAGAGACTAGGAATCAATTGTGGACATATAGGAAATGATATATGCCGAATATTCTTGTGACCTTGAAGTTGACCTCTGACCTCGGTTTCAAGGTCAGAGCACAAAATGGCTAACATCTCATTCATTATCGACTTTACAGCTTAGGAATCAATGGTGTACATATAGGAAATGATATATGCTGAATATTCTGAAAACCTTGAATTTGACCTTTGACCTCATTTTCAAGGTCACAGGACAAAATGGCTAATATCTCACTTATTATCGATTGTACAGGTAAGGGATTAATTGTGGACATATAGGAAATGATATATGCTGAATATTCTCGTGACCTCGAATTTGACCTCTGACCTCAGTTTCAAGGTCAGAGCACAAAATGGCTAATATCTCGCTTATTATCGACTTTACAGCTTAGGAATCAATTGTGGACATATAGGAAATGATATATGCCGAATATTCTGATAACCTTGAATTTGACCTTTGACCTCATTTTCAAGGACACAGGACAATGGCTAATATCTCACTTATTATCGATTTTACAGCTTAGGGATCAATTTTGGGCATATAGGAAATGATATATGCCGAATATTCTTGTGACCTTGAAGTTGACCTCTGACCTCGGTTTCAAGGTCAGAGCACAAAATGGCTAATATCTCGTTCATTATCGACTTTACAGCTTAGGAATCAATTGTGGACATATAGGAAATGATATATGCTGAATATTCTGATAACCTTGAATTTGACCTTTGACCTCATTTTCAAGGTCACAGGACAAAATGGCTAATATCTCACTTATTATCGATTTTACAGCTTAGGGATTAATTGTGGACATATAGGAAATGATATATGCTGAATATTCTCGTGACCTCGAATTTGACCTCTGACTTCAGTTTCAAGGTCAGAGCACAAAATGGCTAATATCTCGCTTATTATCGACTTTACAGCTTAGGAATCAATTGTGGACATATAGGAAATGATATATGCCGAATATTCTGATAATCTTGAATTTGACCTTTGACCTCATTTTCAAGGACACAGGACAAAATGGCTAATATCTCACTTATTATCGATTTTACAGCTAAGGGATCAATTGTGGGCATATAGGAAATGATATATGCTGAATATTCTTGTGACCTTGAATTTGACCTCTGACCTCGGTTTCAAGGTCAGAGTACAAAATGTCTAATATCGCGCTTATTATCGACTTTACAGCTTAGGAATCAATTGTGGACATATAGGAAATGATAAATGCCAAATATTCTGATGACGTTGATTTTGACCTTTGACCTCATTTTCAAAGTCACATGACAAAATGGCTAATATCTCACTTATTATCGATTTTACAACTAAGGGATCAATTGTGGACATATAGGAAATGATATATGCTGAATATTATCATGACCTTGAATTTGACCTCTGACCTCATTTTCAGGATCACCGGACAAAATGGCTAATATCTCGCTTATTATCGACTTTACAGCTTAGAAATCAGTTGTGGACATATAGAAAATGATATATTCTGAACATTGTCATGACCTTGAACTTGACCTTTGACCTCATTTTCAAGGTCACAGGACATAATGGCTAATATCTCGCTTTTTATTGACTTTACAGCTTAAGAATCAGTTGTGGACATACTAGAAATGACATATGCCGAATATTATCATGTCCTTGAATTAACCAATGACCTTATTTTCAAGGTCACGGGACAAACTACTAATATCTAAAATATGTATTGTCCGGTAACCTTTCTTAGCCCTTGGGCTAATTTTGTATCAGGTACATGTATATAGTAAAATACCCCTATATAAGTATTGAATGGTGATGAGCTTTCAAAGAAATGTGTTTTTTTATTCGGGAAAAGTGTCCCGAGTGTGTGAATGGATGAATATGTTCTGACACAAACTGAATACATTCAGGAGATATGGACTGATTTGAAGGGCGGCGTTGCAAAGGGGGCACACGTTTGCTTAAGATACTCGGAACATCTGTGTTGTCAGAGTGGTCTAACGGTATATTGAAGGACACGTGGGCGACATGCAATATGTACAAGACCAGTTATGGGAGGTGGAAAACATTCAGGACGTAACTGTAGTCCCAATACATGTACACTGGATCTTAAAGTACGTAGTTCGAAATTAATGTGAGTGATTAAAACACCTCAACTCCTTGTGAGTTTTGATTGCAAATCGAACGAACTTCACGAAGTACAGCGTTGTCGATCTTTTTGGTATCCCGTATATCAGAATCGAACCCATTCGTTCACATCCATTTGTTGTTTGAGATATGTCCGTGAATTTCAGTACTTTTGAGCAGTACATTGACTTACAAAAATGGTTACCGAGACTGATAGGCAGTCCTACCATATACCTGTATTTTAAGCGGCCCAAAGTAGATTTGCAACTGGAATTATAGCAAAGTACAGTACGTTCAGAAATAAAGTTCTTTCAAGTCCGAGAAACGCAAATTGCACAAATGACTTGTGGGAGGCGGTATGGTAGGATCTTCATAAAGACAATTGACATGATGAATATTCAGCAGAAAATCTTGTTATATTCTTTATTTTCGGGGAGTGGGATGTACAAATATCTGGCGAAGCAAATCAATTTCCTTGTATAACAGATTCAGTGTCAAATTTCGTATGTGTTTACCAGGAACGACATCAAAAACCTCACCAAAACAAGTCTCTTGTCGATGTCGACACCTCGTATAATATCTTAAAAGCATGTATCATTGATTTTGTTCCCACCCACATGCGATTTAATATGTAAGTATCAACCTTTTACCGCCAATACAACCATATTTTAATGATGACAATAGCAAACGTAGCATGAAACATTTTAGAATATAGAAACCTAACCAAATAGTTTATCCAAAGAAACATTGGCGCCATTTGGGACAAACAGTGTGTGAAGCGTAGTTGTTTGTGCCTGATGGAATTAGTATACAACTGCCCATGGAATAGATATATGACAAGTACATAAGTACCTAATCACAAGTCAAAAGGCAGTGAATGGCATCCCAGGATTGTTACGTGTCGGAAGTAATTATTGTACCTAATAATTTACAGCAGCGGGAAGGCAATTAATAAGGATGCGATGTCAGCTGTTGTGCGCATGAAGAATCTGAGGTACATCTAAGACCTATAGGTCTTAGCCGGTGTCTTAGATATATCGCAGATTCTTCATGCTGACATCGCATCCTTTTAATTGTCAATTGTCATCACCATGATCACGTGTCGGAAGTAATTATTGTACTTAATAATTTGCAGCAGCGGGAGGGCAATTAAAAAGGGCACATCACTTGACACCCCGAGCACCCGAGGGTGTACTATACTAATGTTATGTGGAATATCATAAGCTAATAGGTGTGTACCAATAATACAGATTTTAACCAGAAGAACATACAAGGATTTCCTTTATGTCCACCTCGTGTGTTACGGCACACCCGAAGGTGTAGAATTTGCGATAAAAAAACTTGGTAGCAACTTTGGCAACCTCACCAGAATATCATTTTATGGGCATATAGTGAATATTTATGCAACTTCGGAGTCTCTTCACCCATGTCATAAATTACGTATATAGATATGATAATCTAAATCTCGGCAAGAATTTGGGTCACAATTGAACTGAGTAGAAATAATGCCATGTCAGTCGCTGAATTTATAGCTGATGGAATGCAAATACTTATCAGCAACGTTTAAAATCATTCCTAACTAATGACCAATTACTGGTACATTATGAAACCGATAATAAAAGTAGAAATGGATACCAACAAACAGACAAATTCATATTCCAAGACCGAATCCATGGACGAATTTTACAAGATCAGTGTGAGTAGTCAAATCCGAGAGATACTAAAGTATCAAAGTCGAAGCCATGTGAAAATCACAGACACCCAGCCAGCTGAGTGTGAGATGAGGGGCTCCGGAAGAGTGAGCATCTCCTGCCACGAATGCGACACCCGCTGTGATATCCACACTGGCATATCGAGACGGAAATATATGCACAAAACTATAAGGATGGGATGATATCTTCCATCATACGTGTGACGGGCTTGGCGTAACCTTCAACCAGATCATAGTGACGACCATAAAACTTCTTGAATGTCGACCTCAGCCTAGGCATTTGGTATCCTTGTTTGAGCAATTTGTAGTCAGAACCTGTGCTCTAACTATGAATTCCTGGTATGATGAACATGCTCTAGTATAACGGATTAACTGGGACACGTATACGCCATAGGCTGGTGATGCTGGGATATTACTGCTCAAGACAGGAAAGTTGATAATGGGAAAATCAAAATCGCAAAAGGCAAATTGTACACAATTTTCCTTAATGGTCAATTTCGAGAAAAATGTCAAGATAAGAAGCTGACACTGGAGAATCAGTTGTTTCTTTGATTCCCAGTTCGTCTTGATATATCTGATGTAGGTATTCATCAAATCTAGGGTTATTCAAGGATATGACATCAATATACCTGTAGGTAAAATTGAATGAACTGGCCAATCGTCTATCTTCTCGTTCCATAAGCATGACAAGATTTTGGATGAACTCAGCTTCATATGAGTATAGGAACAAGTCCGCTAATAGTGGTGAACAATTGGTACCCATAAGGAAACCAACCGTTTGTTGGAAAATAACACCACCAAATTCAACAAATATGTTGTCAATGAGAAATTCCAGCATACTAACGATATAATGTTCATCATATTTAGTAGCACAGTCAGTGTAGTCTTTAACAAAATAAACTGAATGGCGATTAAGCATAAATACATATTGAAAACGTATACTTTGACCTACCAGTATCTCACAGGGCTTCTCATGTTTTGTACCATGTTGTCTTATATATTCCTCATATCATTTAAAGTATGTACCCAGCTTTTGGATTCTGAACATAATTAATTAATTACTGGATAGATACAATGTTATCCATATGATTCATAAATAATATTTTATCCACATGTTATATATCCGAAGGCCAATATCATCACGATCATTGGGCATTTCTAAATTTTATGACATGGATAATATTTGACAGTTTCGATATATGAACAACTCTACAATGCAATATTTGCAAGATACTCAAAATGTTGATTCTATTGTTTCGAGATATCGTCGGGAATTAAAAACGTCTGATTCAGCGAAGGAAATGATTCAGTACGTGTTGTCTTGGGTGACATGTCTGTAGAATAACGTTCGTTTCACTCCACGAAATACCATTCCAAAGATATAACCAACATGTTAAAAACTTAGTCAGCAATATTTTTTTCAATCAAAATATCCCTAGATAGTCACAAAAAAGCACGAGTGTTTTTATTATCGAGCTCTGAATCAAATCTATATCAACGATAGGTATTTTAACTGTTTTTATCTTATGAAGGCAACTGGTTTCGAAATGTAAACGTGTGGCTGAAAAAAGCATTAGGTACAGAGATGTTATTGGATTGTTGAATTACCCAATGTACATGTAGTTCATTTATTTGAGAACTGCACTCCATAAATACTTTTCTGCTTTAAATGCAATTTTGTAAGTTGAGGAGACATGTTTTCACACATTTCGAAACAAGGTATTCTGGGTAAAATACAGTAGGTTAATCATATTCAGTTTTAGCCAATACATGTCGATTGTAAATGCACAGTAATAAATGTGTCGCCATGAATGTCATTCTTTGCAAAACATTGATAAACCGCTAGGGTACATCTAAGTTCTTGTTGGATTGTTACAGATACCAGTTGGTATTTGAACAATTGATAATTGAACTATGCCACTCGACCTATTAAAGCTATAGATGCAGGACCTGCAGCCAATATATTGATTGATAGTTCATGTGTGTGTCTGCCTGTCCAGGATTGCTCAGGTTATTTGTCAAATAGCATCAAAGTGACCAAAAAACGGCATATTTTTCCCCGAAAAAAACTAAGGTATATTTCGTGCCAGGAACTTATATGATGTAAGTTCTGTTTTGTTTGTGTACTCAGGTATCGAGGGTGGGGTAGGTTTAGGAGAAACAATCCAACTCGGCATCATGTGGGTCCATCATATTAACCTAAACCAATAATGATCCTTGCTTCCAGCATCTTTGGTTCCAGTGAAATGAGCCGCCTGTCGAGGCTTCTCTCAAAACAATGACGTCACAGAAATTTACGTCATATATGACGTTTCTGTCAGCCATGCACTGCCGAGTGGGAAAAACTTGCAGATTTTCGGTGTTTTTGATGTTATATCCTCCGTACGATTTGTTTGTACTGAACAAATATATACATATTCCATATGTGAACGAAGCTTAGAGTCTTCGCCATTCAAATGCATTGAGATATATTTGCTATATGGAAGTTTTAACCGTAAAATCATGGGTCGAAGCTAATACACATTGATAGGGGGTCCTCCTTTAAGAGTGTGATATCTGACTTAATCGCCGTTGATATGATTGGTTATTTCATCATGGTCTCCGGATTTATGGGCGATAACACACTGATGGTACTCTAAGTTATGTCACTTCTCCTGGTAAAGTGAAGTGAATGTCAATGTATATTTTATAATGAGTTAAACCCCTCATATATAATACAATTTTTGAATGAATCACTCCCCTGAGGAAGGCACTGGAAGCAAAAGGCAGGTGTGCCACGGGACAACGGCATGTCTGTTCGAGATCTTGTTGAGCGCTTCATATCGCACTCTGTTTAATGTATGTACCTGCTTTTAAGTAATGGATTTAATAACCCAATGTATATGGAATATCGGCCTATTACTAACACCATAAAAATGTGATCAAACGAAGTGAAAACCGAAGAAATACTAACTGCTAAGGTCAGTTGGCTAGCAGTCGTTCAAACGGGAAGCCAGACAATACATTATTTCAACAACATGTACAAGCAGTCCTAATCTAATGATGTGTTCGCGATTTTTTTTTCGTGTTGTTCATACATAATAGTATTTCTGTTAATTCATGTAATTCATAATCACCGGTAGTGTTACACATTATTTCCTATCTCTATCGTCTGTTTTCGAAAACATGATTGGTATTAATCTGTGGTCAGACTTTGTCGTTTAGTTCTGTTTTTTACGGACTTTTGAAATCATGTCACTAGTATTAGGAGGTCGTGGTCGATTTGGTATTTAAAACCCGCCCTGTACGCGCGAGACATACGCCTGCGTGCATGGTCAATCTTAAATAGATACAATGCTTTACGCGTGAAAACAATACATTGCCTGCAGCATACGATGCCAGTGTTACTGGTATCCACAACAGTTTTTATGTTTCTTTTCATGGCTGTGATAAAAAAATTTCGTTTGTTGAAGCAACACTTGGCCATGCCATGTAACACAGAGCCTGATATCGTGTATATCGCCTCAGTAACAGTTTATTATTCCACACTCAAAATGAAAATTAGCCAAAGAAGGTTACCGGACAATGTTTTACATCTTAGATATTAGCCAGTTTGTCCCGTGACCTTGAGAACAAGGTCAAAAGTCAAATTCAAGGTCACAAGAATATTCAGCATATATCATTTTATGTCCACAATCGATTCCCAAGCTGTGAAATCGACAATGAGCAAGATATTAACCATTTTGTGCTCTGACCTTGGAAATGAGATAAAAACTCAAATTTCATTTCCTATATGTCCACAATTGATTCCTAAGCTGCGAAGTCGATAATAAGCGAGATTATACCCATTTTGTGCTCTGACCTTGAAAATGAGGTCAAAGGTCGAATTTAAGGTCACGACAATATTCAGCATATATCATATGTGGAGTGTTATATATATATATATATATACATATATATATATATATATATATATATATATATATATATATATATATATATATATATAAAGTTACTGAACAGATTTTGAGAACATTAGCCGAAAAGCCAGGACAATAGCTTTTCGACCCCTATGGGCCAGTGAGCCAAAAATGGCAGCCAAAGTCCAAAATCAGGCATTTTTCGTCGAAACAAGTTTTTTTAAAAAAAAAAAATGCGAAAATCAATAGGTAAAAGAAAGCTTTCTTGGAAATTTTTTCAGGTATTTTTTTTTGCAAAATTTCAAAAATGTTTGACCATAAACTATAAAGATAAAATTGTGAACGGACGACGGATGGACGACGGACACATCACCACGGCAATAGGTTATCAAACCAAAGGTCCAGTAACCTAAAATTACGTCACAGTTTAGCACAGAACCACAGCGGTTCACGGGACAACTCGGTAGGTAGCGCTGTCCGTTAAAGCTGTAAATATGATATATAAAGAGATACCGTACAATCCCTTCGAGCTTTTGAGACATCCCATGAACCTTTCGTGCTGACTGGTGAAGTAAGTGGGTAAATTTGGCCTAGGCCGACCAGGGTGATTTTTGGCCGTATGAAAAGAGGGGCGAGCAGCCTACATTGTGTGATAATCAATAGACCACGGAGGCATACACATCGTCCTCAATGTCCGTATGTAATGCATTTTATTATGTGTATATCTAGATCTCAGCGTGTATAGCATATTGTTGAATGTAGGGTGTAAACAGATGGGTTATATCTCTGACGGAATATTTTGTAATCCTATAATATTGATAGCGTCACCCTTGATAGTCTGTCTAATTGTACATGATATGTTACATCATGCACCTATTGGCATGTACTCTAGGTTAGTAATATAGCATACAATGACTGAGCACTGCTCAACAGCATCAGTTCAAAATTTGCCAGGTCACACAGCCTGTTTGTATGTTGTCTACAAACATGTATGATAACTATACTGTAGATGTGGCTACATTATCGGAAATATCTATGGACGTGAATTATTGGGAACCATACCAATTCGTCACACCAATAGATAATATATGCATTACGGGTAAGGAGGGAGATTATGTAGCCCTAATTATATGACGAATTTTGTGCACGTATATTACGCACGGATATTATGCAATTATACCATGCAGTTTGTGTGTTCTCTGACATCTGTGCTGTGGGGAATATGTAGAATGATCATCGACACATACTGCAGGAATGGCTATATACCACTTCGCCGTTACAGCCGACTGCCTCTGTCCTCTGTCATGGGCGGCCTGACTCGATATATCCGCCCACGTGCAAAGCAAAACGAACAACGCGTGGTTCTGTGGTTTTACGTTCGGTTTATCCGTCGGGGAAGATCGTGGTCGTTATCATACTATTTTTCTTTACATGGTCGTTTATCTATTTATAACATACTTACAGCTTTAAGGCGCTTGCCTCGTGTAGGTTGCTGTGTTGGCTGTCTGACACCCTTGGGTAAGGTGTGTACCACAGTGTGTCTCGGTTTACTCAGTCGTATAGAGTGCCCGGTTGGCAGTGTTAGTAAATGTACGGGTGTACAAAAAAGTCACTGACAAATATGTGATTGTCTTTGGACCCCAGGGAGTCGGAAAGTAACTCCTGGTAATACATCTGGGTAATAATTGTGAAGTGCTTTGAGCAGATTCCTGGAAAAGCTCTATATAAAACTTATATAGACAAAAAAACTGAAACACTGTCACAGCGTTAGACACTCCATATCTTATAAAATTTAATCAAATAATGGTATGACACTGTTCGGTGTTTGATTCTTACTGCTCATTTTTTGATTGTCGAAGTCTGACACTGAGAACAGGCGCCTGGTGGCACATGATTATATGACACCACTGCCCGAGCCGACCCCTCGTCTCCTGTCTGTCGCTCACCGGGAGGAATTTGAAGTGATAGCAGTGACCCCTTAATCTACGTAACAATGAGCGTCTTGATCGCTCCGCTGTTGTGCAATCGACCACACTTCGGCATAAAGAAGCTGTTTTGTGAATGATAAACACCAAATAATGCTAAGTCATGAGTTAGGAAAATATGGGAAAAAAATCCGGAAACAAACATTATCACCAACCTGTAAAATAACTGGGGCGTTCCGTTTGATTCCCATTGAATAGCGTATAAACCATACAATACTAAAACAACGGGGACTGTTGTTTTACCATGGACAATATGGATATTTGTCACGTTTCATGTCGCGAGTGGTACAGGGACAGAAGCATCTGGAAAAGTCGGCAATATTTGGCGTAAATATTCCTTGAAGATATTTGAAAGAATTTCCGTGCAGTCTCGTGATAATGTGGTAACCAAACTCAACCTCCGAGGAACACTGCGGGAAATTTGGTATCGATCCAAGGGTTGCTATCACAGCCAATGCTCCACCTTACACTGTGAAAGTGGCCGGTCTAAGGACATGTTTCTCTATAGCCTATGTGGGACGATCTGCTTCAGGTCAGACAAGTTCTTTCACGGTCACTGTACTTGGAAGGTTCACGTACCTGCAAAAGCTGGTATCAATGTCACTATGCTCTACATGGATTATAACATCGGTCTGCTCGCCTGTGAGCGACATAATCTGGTAATTTCTATGACAAAGTCACCTGACTGGGAGATAACTAAACAAACCTATACTCACTGTGGACCATGGGGTACAGTATCGTACAATGGACTGCAGTCCTCTGCTATGATCACATTAACTGCTTTGGATGTTGCACTGAAACACCCAATAGAATTTCTTATCGCCTTTCAGGCCACGAACAGATATATACTGACAGGGAACAGCCGAATAAAAAGAGTACCATTTGCACACGATCCTTCTTTCGCATTTTCTACAATTCATACTAAGAAAACTACTCAGGATTTGTTCTGGACAGTCAGACCACGACCATTGTATGTAGTACATGTCAACATGACCATCTCCACACTAACATGTGAACACGATAGTGTGCTCAAAATAACACGCTGGAATCTCTGTGTATTTACTGGGACCACATATTTGTCCTTTTTGTCGACAGTTGAAGATATTTCAATATCGTTAAGTGAAGCATCTTTCTGGTATATCGTAAGCATCTCATCTCAAGAAGTTCCTATGGCTTGTTCTCTCCCACATTGTGTTAGGGAAGAAACGATGTCTGGGTACGATACACCCTACCCCATTGTGAATGTGAGCGTGGCAAAGAACGAATTGATCTTGAAGTACCACCGAGTGCTGTCCTTGAATCCCTGGACCGAGCTTCGGGCCCGAGACATAAAAGTTGTGTCCAGTCGTGTCACCAGTTGTTTGCTTGGGGCGATATATTTCATTCAAAATGAAGAACATGTCGCCAAAATTTGCACACCAATGACGCTCAAGATATGGCTTGACGTGCTCACAGATACAGGCATGTACATTGATGGAAATATAGACATCATTCTGATCTCCTATGGATATATTGAAGAACTCTCTTACGTTGGTATAGTAGTGGGAGGGGCTGAGTGTCCAGTGATGATCAACTCGTATGACCAACTCACTTATACAAATGATGGGTTTAGTTGGAGGCATGGATTCGACTATAGATTGGAGGTCAGAAATGAACAGTGTATGGACGTACAGTACATTCCTAGTGACAATATCCGTGTCTTGGAATTTCACAGAAATATGTTTTATGTACATTTGCATTACGATATTGAAAGTGCAAGCCAACACACGTCTTATCGCCCGGCTCAAAATTTTAGCAAGATCGTCAGACCACATGACATATATTGCTCTGTCTATGGTGGTGATAATGGGACTCACAGTACAACCAACGTTGATGGAACAGTATTCCATCGTGTGCAAGGAGTATATTACGTCAGATTGCAACTGACATCTGCCTGCTATTTTGCAGGATTTGCAATAAAATTCCTCGGCATATTTGAGAAAAAAATGGCAGATTGCAAGCAGTTCCATTTTACGAGAAAATCACCATTCATTGCACACGATACTCTTTGTGGTGTAGTGACTGTTGATTCTTCAACCCCGCTCGTCACTTATTCTTATCACTCAAAGTACCACGTATTGTTCGCGAAACATTACACCGGTCCTCCATCAGACTTTTTTGTTTCTCTATATGCTGCTTGTGGCGTGTCAGATGTCGATCTACACTTCATGGGACTTTCATATAAACTCAGACGATGGTTCAAATTCAGCTTCGCAGTTCAAGAGTCAACAGACAAAGGAATCTACATATGGCTGACGCAAGGCGGTCAGAGCCCTTATTGGACAATTGACCTAAGATATGGCTATGGATACGGACCAATATGCGGTATGACACTAAGCTTTACACGGTTCCCTGTCATTCGATTGCCAGACAATTTGTATGATAGGGTTGTTCCAGACAAGAATGCAACCCAGACATATCAATTATTTGGATCATCTTCATATCAGATAATCCATGCAGACGAGCCCATGTCTTGGTATGCAGCAGAGAACCACTGCAACACTTTGAATGGACACCTTGTCAGTATCAACTCTAGATCTGAATGGGAGTGGCTCACACGGCCAATCATCTTGCCAGAGGTTTGGTCACACTCGTGGTCCACCATGCTTACATATATTGGGCTGAAGGTTAGTTGTTCCTAGAAACCGTAATTACCACCCAGAAGAGCTAATTAGGCTTGCACGCTTCATTCTGAAAATTATGACCATTGTCTGTGTTTGTCTTGCAGAAATTTACGAGTGGTCCACATAATGTGTATAAATGGGTTGACAACTCGGTGTACTTTGAGCAGTGGATGAACACCACCACGAAACACCAACGGCACTATCCATCTCGTTATTCTTGCTCAGAGGGTCATGTTACATGGATTTCTGCAGGGAACCAAGTGCAATTATCAATGTAGCAGATGTGATACTAAACACTGAACTTTCCGAAGAAGAATGTACTGCTTTCACTGCTATTTCAACAGCAGAGCTAGTGTGGCTGCCAGTACCGTGTGATAACTCCATTAATTCGGCGTCATTTATATGTGAAATTTGGAATTCTGATAGAGAAGATAAATCCACCTATAATGTTTACGATACCTTTTCTGTATGTCCGAATAGTTGGATCAACATTTATGCGGATATATGCATTGGAATCCTGAATAATTCTGAAACTGTAACACTTACCGATAATACGAACCATATGGAGAATATGTATGGAAAAACAACCACCATGTTTGCCAAGACAGCTTTGAGTGGTATGTTGGAGTTCAGGGTTCTTATCTCGGTGACGATTATGGACCACCGAACATCTTTAAAAAATCTGGGTTGATCCAGAGCAAGAGTAGAAGGCTGCAATCAGTTGGGATTTTTTGGCACCTGACGCTTGTTATTACATGGATTTTGATTATGGTCGGACGAGAATGATAAAAACCAAAATCCGTGAGCAAAGATGTAAGGATGATTCGTTCAATCCACATAAATTCCTTGGAGTTCAGGCTGAACAAATCATAGGCTCTACGTACTCAGGTTGGTATCAATGCCAAGACGGAACATGGTACACCGACAAAACCAGGTGTGATGGCTTCAGAGACTGTGTGGATAACAGCGATGAATACAATTTTCCACAAATTTGCATTTCAGAATATGGTGTTTCTTACGTGAATAACGAGTGCAAACCTCCATCATGTGTGTGCATTGGAACCTACTTTCAGTGTGCCAAGTCTGGAGGTTGTATTCCGGCAGACAAGCTACAGGATGGGAACGCCGATTGCTTTGATGGTTCAGATGAAAAAAATGATCTTTGTTCATAGCGTCCCTGGCAGTCCTGGTGTGATGGAAACTGCCAATCGCACAGTGCACAATAAAAAATGCCCGGAAGTGCATACTTTGGAAGTTGATCGTGGTATACCAAGTCCTCGTGTCGTGCCAGACCGGAGAAAACCAATATATTACAATTGTCTCAGACATGGCTGATATTTGTATACTAGTATATGACAGAAACAGACAACCACTGATATGTGGGGACTTGAGCCATTTGGATTTGTTAGAGTGTGTGGAATTTTCATGCCCTTCGCACTTCAAATGTCCTTCTGCCCACTGTATCCCATACAATCACGTCTGTGATATGGTGGTCGACTGCCCCAACCAAGAAGATGAGCTGGGGTGTGTACGCGAGACATGTAGTGGCCTTTTCAAGTGTTCCATGTGGAATACATGTATCCACCCAAGCAGTGTGTGTGATGGTGTTGTTGACTGCCCCATTATGGCGGATGATGAGACATACTGTCACTTGTCATGCCCCCCTTCGTGTACGTGTGTAGGCAGAGCAGTGGACTGCTCTGGAACCACATTGATTCAAGTTCCAAATGCCAAATCTCTATGTCTCGATCATACTGTGTTTTCAATGGGGAACGACACATTTTCCTCCTCATTCGACTTGATTATTTTAGTCTTGTCAAACTGTAATATTAAATTCATTCATTCGAATACATTCAACATGTTGAACAACTTGATAAAATTGGACATATCTTCCAATAGCTTGCAGCACATATCGTCTGGAACTTTTTCAGGATTGACATCGCTGACAAATCTGATACTTGAGGGTAATCCAATTCAAATTTTAAATGCTCGATGTTTTGATGGCCTCACAAAGTCAAAATGTCTTGAACCTATCAGGACTGCCTATTATTGAGATCAAGAAGTGTCCATTCAGCGGTATGTCCTCTTTAAAGACCATTGTGTTGAGTTTCAACAATCTGAAAGCATTACACAGTGACGTGTTCTGTGAATTGGCCAATCCAGAAACACTGGATGTCACGGGTAACATATTTACAGAAATAGCACCTGATGCGCTATTCTACCTAGTGTCTTTGGTTTCCATACGATCTAGTTCATTTGGATTCTGCTGTTTTGCTCCTGGGGTTGATGACTGTTCATCTCCTACTGTAGATCATAACACATCTTGTGATGACATGATTCACAACCCTGTTTTGCAAGTTGCGCTCTGTTTGTGTGGCGTATTGTGTATATTTGCAAATGGGTTGTCTCTCATGTGATGGAAGGCCCATCGTGGCCAAGCAATGTACAGGAAGCTGGTTCTCCTCTTAACATTTTCCGATGGTTGCATGGGCCTGTACATGACGATTATTGCACTGATGCAAGTGAGTTATGGAGAACAATTCAGTCTACAAAAGATTGAGTGGCGACGTAGTTTGTTCTGCAAAATTTTAGGATTCCTGTCATTTATGTCTTTCGAGACATCTTTGATAACACTATCGTCTATAGCTATTACCAGATATATGGCTGTAGTTTTGTCGGTCCGAATTAGGAGAATCAAATTCAAACATGTCACTTCTGGGATAACCGCCATGACCATGGTCAACATTGTGATTGCTCTTATTCGTCTATTGGGGTTTGTTGACAAAGGCCCTCTGAGAGGGTCATTATTCAACAGCATGTGTCTACTGACAGATATGGATTTAGGAACAGGACTAACAAAATACTATTCTATCTTGGTCTTTGCCTCCTATAATTTTATCACGATATTGCCAGCAGTGTTCTAATACATTAGAATAGCACAACGCCTACACGGAGGCGGCAGCAGGGATAACGCTGAGATAAAGAAAGCAGGCGCCAGTCAGAAAAAGCAAGCTTTAATACGTGCTGTGCTTACTTTGCTATCTAACGTTTTGGGTTGGCTGATTGTCTCAATAATTCAGCTGTCATCACTTGCGGCTAGTTTTGTTGATTATAGAGTCTATGCGTACACGATTGTCCTGCTTTTGCCACTCAATGCTTTGCTGAACCCTTTCATAATACTTTATCAACAAAGAGTTTCTTTGTGTCTGTCAAACAAAAACTTATACGTGGCCGGTGGGTGTGATATTGGGACACTGTGACCAAAGTATTTTGGTTCTGGTTAATAGGGTCCTCGAAAAGGGATGTGGCGACACGATTTTCTCTCTTTTTCCCTCCTAAAAGTCGCTGCTGGTGAATGAACCGGATCAAATATTTGGCCAACCATTATCCCCTGAAATTGCATGCTGATGATCAACCCGGTCGTATTTGACAATTTTGTCAGCCATACACCAATTGTTATTTCCCATAACAATTCAGGGAATGTTAACATAAAATTTATTTCTATTGGCCAAAGTGGCCGGGTAGCGGTACTAGTATATCATTGGCTGTTCGGTCTGGGTATTAGCCATACCATTAATGTCTCTCCTTAACCACCCATTGTGTTCGGTAGCAGCACTGACCAGAAATTTCACACTCTCGTTATGTAGCGCCCCTGAGAAACCCGCCTTTGTAATGCTAAGGAAAACTTCACTTTCGGCCTTTCTACCTGAAAAATTCACTAATTTATTGCACTCTCACCTCAAAGCCCTTGGCTACAAAACTTCCATGTTATCCAGTTAAAGCTATAATCATTTTTAGAATTTCCAAAATTTATTCATTCTGCGGTAGCTTCATTTTGTCTATAGAATAAGATATCGTACAAATTTGGGTCTGAAAATGTGTATTGCGTGCCTAAATTGAGTTGTCAAATCAAGATTCAAATCATTTTTTTCCTCAAAGCGGCCCGCCTTGCGAGCGATTTCTACACACAGTCTCGTGACGTCATTGGTATTTGTGTAGATACTGTGGCAACCGGCAATGTAGGCAGGCCGATCATTCTCTATCCACTGTTTTCATGCACGATTAACGGCAATTTTCTGAGTATCTGTTGTCGAACTGTGCCTATTTCCTATATATTCCAGACTCTCTCGAGATGTAGTTTCAAATTTGCGTGACAATCAATATCGCTAAATTTGGCTGATTTTAAAATTGATTCCAACTTTAACATGTTTAATAGGAGACTGGTCCTCTGAGGCCTACAAAATCTATTTGGATATTCCAGAGTCATCCAAACTCCTCAAAACTCGTTCACTACACATCTTGTTCACTACACATCTCCCCACTAAATCCGTTAAATAACTGGACGGGGATATTAGTCTAGTGATATATATGCGCCTGCAGAAAATGAGAATTGTGGCCTGTAGCGCATTCACAAGAAAATCTCTGCAGAGGCGGATGCGGACGACTATCGCAAATCCATAGTATCCGCCGAACTTTGTTCGGGGGATACACTTAAATACAACTTCTCGTACACATTGAAATGTTGAAATTGTTTTCTGATATTCGTAGTTGTTATATATGTAGATCCGTCAATCCGGGACTAGACTGCTGTGGGGTTCTAAAATTTGCAAACAAAATTGTGAAAACATCAATACATTGATCAAATATATTTGTTACATGGTAATAGATTGATACTTACATTCAATCAACACCGTAATATTTCATAAAAAACAAGATATGTTGGTTTCTCTGTGACTTTTAAGACACAAATTTGTTGGAATGGGCATTCAAATATACCGATATGTTCAAAATTCCGTAGACAATTTAAGCATGTTAAGCTAATCTTCTGAGAAGTCCATCATGATGTTTCGTCATGTAGGGGATTATATGAACTTTCAAAAAAAAAAAACAGTCAAAGTTTGGTGCCCTCTCATGGTAGCAAATTTTAGATGGGCTGATGGACTAAATATGAGAAGTCCTTGAACACTTTACACGGAACGTGCAAGAAAGTTAAGATATACGTGCTATTTGAAGTATGCAATGTGCATTCATGTAGATTACTGAATGTAGGTATCAATCTATTACCACAAATACAGTAGATTTTGATGATGACAATAACAAACGTAAAATACAACATTTTGCAATAGAAACAAAGCCCGACCAAATAGTTTATCCAAAGACACACTGGCGTCATCAGGGGCAGACAGTGTGTTAAATGTAGTTGTTTCTACTGTACACCTGTTGGAATTAGTATACAACTGCCCAACAACCTATGAAAATATTTTAGAAATCCGAAACAAACCCCATGGAACAGATATATGACAAGTACATAAGTACCTAATCAATAGCCAGAAGGCTACTGAGTTGATGGTATCCTCGGGGACAGATTTAACGTCCGCCAGCAGTGACACCGACTCAGTGGTATGAATGTAGGTATCAATCTATTACCACAAATACAGTAGATTTTGATGATGACAATAATAAACGTAAAATACAACATTTTGCAATAGAAACAAAGCCCGACCAAATAGTTTATCATCCAAAGATAATATAATATTACCTACTCATGGTAGGGATCTAGGGTCTAGCGTATGATCGAGTCGATATTTCACATAACAAGAGCTATATCGATGAATGAAATGAATGGCGAGCCACGTCTAGTGAACCATGGCGTTCTTCCAGTGGCAGTGCCTGAAAATATTTTGGTGTCGTTGGGACCGGAGGTTTTGAGAGATTGTCTGTGATTTTCATTGCACAATATTCTGGTGTATTTAGAACGACGAGTTTGTGAGGAATTGTGTCCCTCACACTGTATGTGATTTTTTTTTAAAAAAGAAGTGTTATGCTATCGGTGGAACCACCAGTGTATTCGGAATAGTGTGTATATTGTGTTTTCTTTGAAAAATATTCTGGTATCGTCAGGACAACAAGTTTATGAGAAAATCTGTGTGTGTGAATTTTGTCTAAGAATATTCTTGTGCCAATGGGAACACAAGTTTGCGGAATTCTGTTTGTGATGTTTTGAAGACTAATATGGTGGCGTTAGGACTACATTTTGTTTTGAAAGTTGTGCGACTGTAATATTTTAAAAAGAATATTCTGATATCATCGGGACCATAAGTTAGGAGAAATCGTCTCTGTTACTCTCTGATTGAAAATAAAACAACAAAATATTCTGTGGTGTCGTTCACCGAGTCCACAAGTTTATGTGAAATTGTGTGTTATGATTTGGGCAAAAAAACCCCAAATTTTCTGGTAGGACCACAAATTTATGAGAAATTGTATGAACTATCTTTAAAAAATTATTCCAGTGTCATGAATGTTGTTAGGCTTAAAAGTTTATGAGGAATAGTATACATGTAATATTTTGGAAATATTCAAGTTTATGAAAAATTGTGTACATGTAACATTTTTGAAAAAAAAAATATTCAGGTGTCGTTAGATCCACAAGTTTACGAGAAATTGTGTCGTTAGATCCTCAAATTTAAGAGAAAATTTGTATTTGTTTCGTGAAAAATATTTTGGATGTACAGGTTTATGTGAAATTGTGTCTTTGGTTTGTAAAACATATTCTGGTGTTGTTGGGGCCCCAACTTTGTGTGATATTGTGCCTGTGATTTTACTGATTTAAAAAAAATATTTTGGTGTCGTTAGCACCACATCTTTATATGACAAATTGTGTGTCTGTAATATTTTTGAAGATCCTCCCGAAGGACTCGTGGAAAATGAAATTAGGCTATGTGTCCAGAATTGCTTTCCTACAGTAAATATACCGTCTGCTATGATTTAATCATTTGACACCGTCACCGGTGATGAACTCGGTTCATGTATGATTTATGGAGGATCTATCGGGTTCATTTATGTATATTCGATAATATTTACATGTCATTGGTTCACAGCATACATAATTCTGCGCTAGGATCTAGGATTCACATTTTCACATTAGTAACTCAGTTTAATGTCCGTTTTAGCAGCTCTCACTATGTAAAGCTTAACAAAGCATGTAAAATTGTGAGAACATGTGCTAAGTCTCTGAAAAAACGTCCGCTCCAACCGTACCTACTAAACATCAGATAGAGACATAACAGACACACTAAATTACAGAAACCGACTATCTTATAAACAATCTACACCTATTGTGATTTTAAAAAACGAACATAGTGTAAGATAATTATGAGTGCTGCAATAGCGCACCATTTCGGTTGTGTCTTGAATGGTTTGCTAACAACATTGAAAACGATATCAATGTAGGTATCAATCTGTTACCACCAATACAGCCAAATTTTGATGATTTCAATAAAAAACATAAAACACAACATTTTGCAATAGAAACAAAGCCCCACCAAATTATTTATCAAAAGACACACTGGCGTAATCAGGGGCAGACAGTGTGGTAAGTGTAGTTGTTTCTACTGTACACCTAATGGAATCAGTATACAACTGCCCAACAACCTATGAAAATAATTTAGAAATCCCAAACACACTCCATAGAATAGATATATGACAAGTACATAAGTACCTAATCACAAGTCAAAAGGTTACTGAGTTGATGGTATCCTCGGGGACAGACTCAACGTCCACCAGCAGTGACACTGGCTCAGTGGTATGAATGTAGGTATCAATCTATTACCACCAATACAGCAAAATTTTGATGATTCCAATAAAAAACGTAAAACACAATATTTTGCAATAGAAACAAAGCCCGACCAAATACTTTATCAAAAGACACACTGGCGACATCAGGGGCAGACCGTGTGGTAAGTGTAGTTGTTTCTACTGTACACCTGATGGAATCAGTATACAACTGCCCAACAACCTATAAAAATAATTTAGAAATCCGAAACAAGCCCCATGGAATAGATATATGACAAGTACTTATTTCACATATATATTCCGTAATATTGAAAATGACAAACCATACAAAGTTTAGTGATGTTTATTCTTCACATTCCGTTTGTAAATATTAATTGTCTAGGATTACCCGACACATCGTATAAAGTGAATAATTCCACTCGTTTTGACATACATGCAATTTTATTCGGGTATTGATTATATTACCGCCTGGCTTCACGTCATGACATACGGCATAGAACTATCTGCCTTTCAGGTAGAGATTCCACCCCCAAAGAGTTCCATGGGACCAGGTCAGACTAAAAACATGAGAGGAACAGCGAAAAATGACGTAGAATTCGAGTATTTTGAAACCTCATGCATGAAATATGAAGACGCTATTCCACAAGGAAATGTGAACACTTCACTAATGATGGAATGGCTGACAACTGACGAAACGATCACCGAATTCAAGCGATATTAATGGAACGGAAAACAGTTGTAAAT
The DNA here is from genome assembly GCA_949152475.1 of Terebella lapidaria. Taxonomy (NCBI): domain Eukaryota; kingdom Metazoa; phylum Annelida; class Polychaeta; order Terebellida; family Terebellidae; genus Terebella; species Terebella lapidaria. The sequence goes on from OX424566.1 coordinate 37,821,413, forward strand.
TCTTAGGGTTATTGATAGACGACGAGCTATCATGGTCTGAGCATATTTCCCGTATCAATGGGGTACCTGCTGATGCCATGTGCTTTTGGGGCTTTAAAACGGTCTATTATGCCCGAGAAGTACAAGAAACGTCATGTCCATTGTCTGCATTATGCAAAAACAAACATGACAAAATTTAGTTTACCATCATGACGTTTCTGTACGTCTTTGGCACAGTAGACTGTTTCTATGATATACCCGAATTACATGGTGGCGATCCTGGTGGCAAACAGGAACCCCATTATATGAATCTTTTTACGGAACAAATCGTAGGTAAAGTGGAGTCACAACACATTATCTCAAAACGTTATATGATAGTATGATGCAGTCATACCTATCGTAAGGAACAATTTTATGGGGTGGAATACACCAGACTTACCTATCTAAACTTCGTACAATACAAAAGAAAGCTCTGAGAATTATTCACAGTGTCGGTTGTAATGCACATACAGACGATTGAAAGCAAAATTCTAAAATTGCATGGTTTATATAATTTAGAAATTTAAAAGTTTGTGTACGACGCTATGACTAATAGGTCACCAGCGCCACTTGCGAGTGAATTTAAAACAAACGCTATGACCCATGAGTACCACGCACGCTAATCGAGTTACCCCCATGTGGTTGCACGTCATAGTACGTTGCGCAAAAATCTTTGTTTTATGAACCACCCTCTATCTGAATTACAATTCCTCAAAATATAAAATCTTAAATACACGATGAAAATTTAAACGTTCAATGACGCGTTAATTAATTAATAACACCACACTAGCATCATCAGGGCCGGACAGTGTGTAATTATAGTTGTTTCTACTGTACACCAGATGAAATTAGTGTACAACTGCCCAGCAACTCATTAATACAACTTAGGAATCCGAAACAAACCCCGTGAAACAGGCGTATGACAAGTACATACGTACCCAAAGCTACTGAGTTGATAGTGTATCATAGCAAGCGTTGCATGCAGTCAGAAGAGCCTGCTTCTTACATTCAGTTGTAGCCAGGTGAATTTTCTGACTTTCAATGGCATTGTCTTTGATAATAACAGCAATGTGACATATCTCATCGGTTTTTTGATAGCTACCACTGATCAGCTTTGTACATTAATCCAGTTTTGGAAAATGACTTTGTTAGGGAATCGGTATGCATTTTTTGCATTCAGTCCCATTACACCAAACAGAAAAAATATCGCACCACATGTATTCACTACACCAATTTCTTACCATCGTGTACCCACAACTTACTTCCAGCCAAACAACCAGATTTTGCTGATGCCAATAACAACCCAAAACAACAACATGTTCTTTTTTAAAAGAGGAAGCCTGACCAACAGATAATATTATCAGAGGCAGACAGTGTGTGGAATAGAGGCGTTTCTACTGCACACACGCTGCACACTAGATTAAATAATATAGACCTGTTCAGCAACCTTTTAGCGACCAAACTACTGCCTGATAGCAACTTAACACTTTTTTTCATGGAAAATCCTATTCATACATTCGGAATTACTTAGTTATCTTTTTAATGTTTTTTCACCAATTCAAATCTTATTCTAAACCATACCAATGCTCAAAGATAATACGTTGTCTGATATATAAATTTGATTCGATTTTCACATACTCACTAAAATATGACCAGCTGGTATCCACCACCTGAGAGCTCTCCTGATAAACAGCTGTGCAAGTTCCCGTTGACATGGATACGTCTGCCCACTCCATGGATACACCCACACAGTCCGGCATAAGCTGACACATTCTCTCACATTGCTTCGTTTTTACTGCATCAACAACTTGAATTACTCTTCCTAAAACTTTCACGCCATCAGACGGTATCAATCCACCATGAACCCCATACACTTTCCCAATATACAAAGCAATTATAAGGCAGGCACGTTCAGTAAACATGACTGTCTCTAACTGGTCCTTGTCTTTCAGTGATCAACACAGCCTAAGAAATGCATGATAGGTGACAGATTCACTTCGGAGCTGTAATACTCTGACCCACGCGTCAATGTATAGACTCCCTAGTTACTGTCCCTAGTGACAGTCGCTCGCCCTTTATCGATACAATTCGCAGTTCCCATCGTAACCTGTAATGTTAATAAATGAAGATGCCCCAGGACAGTATGCCACATACTCCTCCATACCCGACAATTGCGTATTTCATATTCAGTCAATCAATTCCTGTTTCTGGCCATACAATGTCAGTTATACTGTATATGTAGCTTTTCATTTGCATTTATTTTAACTTCGTTCACCCATTATAATTGAGGATGGAGGGTAAAGAATGCAACATCTATTTGCCAGTGTAACAATTAGAACGGGGTATGAAGGGCATTGCAGATTATTGACGCGATGACAAAAGATCATTTTCAATGCGAACATGTTATAATAGCTAAATTCCCCGCGACAGTGAAAAAAAATCATGAAAGATATGGAAACAATCGATTGAATGGGCTCGTAGGTTGTATATAATGCATGAAGTATCATTAACACACTTTTACCATCGAGCATGTTTTCTGCATTATTTTTCAGCGCCAGTGCGAACAACAACTGAATAGGGAGATTTTATCGCTAAATTAGCGTCAGACTGGAAAACACAAAAATAAATATTAAGGTAGATTTTATCGCTAAATTAGCGTCAGACTGGAAAACACAAAAATAAATATTAAGGTTTTGATTATCATTGATATTTTGTTTATGACAATAAAAAGTATAAAAAGAAAACATGTATTTTATTATATCCATGACGTGTGATATATTTGACACACTAAATTTTCCAATAATCAACCAGGGCGATATATCGGATACATGTAACACCCTGATACTGTAATCGTTTTTCGACGAGAAGTTCGTGATCTTAGAAACGTCTTCGAAGATTCCGAAATATGTGATTATAATTCAGTTGATAGGTCAAGGCAACCACCACATCGCGAACACACTGATGTGATTTCTGTGTTTTCGTCCAGGATTTAACTCTCTGGAATCGAAATGTCGAGATGAGAATATTGCAGAACGGGAATGCGTTGTATACGATAGCCTCATAGCTGGTTGTGTTTCGTACTGATAACTGATGAACATCTGTTTGTTCATCACACACGGTCAACACTGTGATGATTACGCCTTCGGTGAGTTCGACAGTCAAACTGTTACTAGGAGTTATAAGCGTTAATAACTCACATCACACACCACCACAATCCGTCATGAATACTTTATTAAGTACACAAACCAAAGGGGAAAAATGGGAATGTGTTTATTTATCCTACATCAAGTTTACTTCCACGATCCGTATTAACAACTCACGTATTACAACTCAACTGTATTAGAAAGTAATACAGTACATCAACAAAAGTCCCTTTAATTGTTTTCCGATCGAAATTTTAGAAACGAATGCTGGGTCACCTGTTTTAAGTTTCAGTCGCATGAAGTCACGATCATAGACATAGTAGAGACCAGAGAGGAAGAGAGATAAACTGCCAACTCGACCTCAGTGACCTTGAGCTTGCATCCAGAGGAAGATGGGAATTTTATTTCCGGTTTGATGTTCCATTGGAAAATTGAATTGTCAGAATACGTCGAATACCGTAAGTGAAGAAGCTCGAAGAAGCGTCAGGATTGAACAATGGCAATACGACGTTATACGTTGACAACGGAAGTGTAACTACCATCTTCCTCTGACCTTGTGTGACCTCAAGCTCAATGACTAGCAACAGAGATAATGATATCGGAGTTGGTAGTCCATTTCTCTTCTATGTCTCTTCTATGTCTATAGTCACGATTGAACATTACTGATTACGGTCGGAGTAGGTGTTAAACGTATGCCGACAAGTTTTGAAATACTTTTTTACATGAGCTATAGGGTCTCTCTACCGTGTTCCTAATGATACAGGACTTATGATATCTGGGGAGTAAACATTTGTTTTCACATGGCGGCACACAATGCCACACATATCGCATGAATCGTATGGCATTGTGCCCGTGGCATTTTGGAACATTTCCGACGACTAACGGTGTTTGCTCAAACACCTTTTGCCATCAATACAAGCGAATGTTGACGATAATAATTATAATTAAAATAATAATAATGATAATATAATGTTTATATAGAGCTTTTTCACGCATGACGTGCTCAAAGCGCTTTACAATTATTTCCCCATATATTATGATCCAGAATCACGTTCCAATTAAACTAGATACAGCGTATACAAGACCATAAGGTACCAGACATCGCTTTGAGTCTATCAAGAGTGATAACACATTAAAACACCAAACTGGGCTACCCACAAGAGCACAAAGTATTTAGAGGACCATATTTCATGTATACTATTGGTGGATAATATACCAAATGCTGGAAAATGTTCTATTCAGTGGTGGGTTACATGTGATGTTTCGCCATATTAACTCGAAGCATAGCCATAACTGTCTTGGGTGGCGTAGATACAACCAGTGTAAGTGCCATGTTCACTCACATAGCCCTGGCACAAAAGATTTTGACACAACAGCCAGAAACTGATTTCGTTTCATGGAAAATCCATATCCTAACCCTCAGCATGATTAATATGGGTCATTAATTCAAAATAGAACATTTACTAAATGCATTAATTTTGACGATACTTTGTGTATTCCAGTGCTTCTGTTTTTTTCTGCTTTTTAAAAAAAATACATTGTTTGTTTTGTTTGTTTGTTTATTTTGCCTTCAAAAGAAGAAATGCACAAACACAAAGACATTTAAATAAAATGACAATTATTAAAACGGAGACAATAAAAGATCAAGCACAACACGGTCATACGGGTCTTCACTCAAAAGTAGCTGTCTGACACTTTCCGATACTCCGGAATCACTTCCAAATGCACGTACCCTATACTTAGACGACTTGGCATAATTCTGGTCCATAATATATTTCATGAATTTTATACCGTATTTACAACATACATTTTGTGACCGTTCTAGCAAGTTATAGTGAAATTGGTTATCGTTATATAACAGGTATATATAACAATACATTGTGGATTCGCGATTCTATGATGAAAGTGATTCATTTGAGAATCTTTATTGGCATTATCAAAATATCTCAAACACCACTGGTTATAGTTTGAATTACGGGTAATAGTTAAAATTATTATACATCTTAACATGTTGCTGCCTAATTCATCATTCAATATAATTCGGCAGGGGAAGGGGGGGGGGGGGGGGATTAACTAGTTGATGGTGCATTGAAGTGTCTTTTGTATTCCAGGTTAAACTGAACAGTAGGTGCTTGCAACAGTACTGAACAGTGCAATCCTTTCCGTGTGACCAGAAATTTGTCTACACTTGACATTGAAAATTTTATTGTCTTAATAGTTGCGAACGGGATTGCAGTGATAGGAAAGAGATAAAATATATATATATAAAACACGGTTCTTTTCCTTGTAGCTCGTATGAAAAGTACACTAGTGACGAAACTCAAAATGTTCCGACTCGTTGGCGTTGCAGAACAGATCTTAGATCATCGGATATATATATATTAACTAATTGATCAATAACCAATTTTTAAAAAAAAACTTAGTGATCGTCTTTGCATGGCGCCGTGGCGATGCCAGTGGTTCCTTTCAACATAATGGGGTTTGTTGGGCTTAGTTTCTATTCCGAACGTTATTCAATACAGAGTTTTATTGGTATTACTATCAATGTATCAATCTATCACCACTAATACAGCTAGATTTTGATGATGCAATGGTGAACGTGAAATACAACATTTTGCAATAGAAACAAAGCCCGGCCAATTTGCAAATCCGAAGACACACTGGCGTCATCATGGGCAGACGATCAGTGAAATGTAGTTGTTTCTGCTGTACACCTGATGGAATTAGTATACAACTGTCCAACAACTTACGAAACTAATTTAGAAATCCGAAACAAAAATGACATATAAATAAAATCACTTGTGACCAGTCATGAGACAACAGAGTTCATGGTATCCCCAGGGACGGATTTAACGGCCACCAGCAGTGACACCAGCTCAGTGGTATAAATGTAAGTATCAACCTGTTATCAATATTTTGATATTGACAATAGCAAACGTTAATTACAGTTTGCAATAGAAACAAAGTCCGACCAAGTAGTTCACCCAAAGACACACTGAGTGAAATAGTGTGTGACAGTGAGTGAAACGTAGTTGTTTTACTGTACATCTGATGGAATTAGTATACAACTGCCCAACTACCCAAGAAACTAACTTAGACATCGGATATGGCAAGTATGTATAAGTACCTAATCACGGGCCAAAGGCTACTGAATTTATGGTATCTTCTTGGACATTCTCTCAATTTAAATTGCTGATTGAACCTAACAGTTATCCCTAACTTGCACACTCTCAACAATTATAAATGATTTATAGGTCATCACTCCCACTGATAAGCGCATCACTGGTTGGAATATGTGGAGGCGAGATCGAATCATAAATCACGAACTTTTGCTTCAGACAAAGTAATTGTTTTCTCTTTTCACTCTCACGCAAATTAATGTACCTTGTCTTTCTCTTCGTAAATGTAGTCAAATTGGACTTTGACTACCATTATTACAAGATTTCGACAATTCCATATACATCTACATATATATTTTATCGACATAGTTCATAAATGGCAACAAAGAGTACATGTAAAGTTATTTTTTTGCACTACATCTACATATATATTTTATCCACATAGCTCATAAATGGAAAAAAGAGTATATGTAAAGTTATTTTTTTGCACTAACATTATATAATATTTCAAGTCATGAATATACCAGATAGTACCGTTGACATAAATGTAAATTTATTACCCTGATTACATTAAGAATTTCGCGGTGCCTCCCACTGTGATCATTGAAACATGTTTGAATTCATCAATACAGATTGACAGCAGTTAGAAAGCTGAGAAAAAAACACAACACTTTAATTTCGTATATGTTCAGTGTTTCAGTCATGACGAACATATCACGTGGACAATGCTCCTGCTTAAGAATTGATTTTATGTTGGTGTAGGGTAATGTATCGTCGCTACAGTTTCTATTCAATTCTTTATCTGGGAATAGTTGGAAATTTCTGGATTATATATGGACTAGCTTCACGTTCCATTATCACCACTGAACAAAGCCCATGTCACCAAAAACAATGTCTGTCGTTTCAATATAAATGACGCCATCGGCACTGCACTTTCACAATATAGACTTTTTGTGGTACATGTAAGTGTCGGAGCGTGTCTCATACGTGACGAGCAAATGACACATACATTGTAGCTGACAGAGAGGATAAATGATGAGGTGGCTTCATTAATTTGTGATATGTTCCCCATAGTTAACTGCATTTAAAAAAAATTTCTTATCACATGTAAAAATTTGGGGAGGACACGTTTTGCTCATACTTTTAAATTGACAAACTTATTATGCAAAACTCAGGCCGGGAGTAACAGCGAAAACGGTGATTCTCTACCAATTAAATGATCCCACTGTGATAAGCAACATATCTTAGGATTGACAGCGTGTGGGTGTAAAAAGACTGCAGTGACTAATGCAAAAGTGCAAACAACAGTCGCTTACATGTTATTGATTGTTTATGTTAGTGATTGTTTCTATCTGGATGTTAAGACTAATATTTTTTTAAACAAATGCTGCTGTTGGATAGCAGGACGGGCCAGACGCACGTCATAATATTTGAATATGTCGCGTCCACATGTTGGCGACAAAAAGATCATTATGATATTATAAATAAACACATGGAAAGAGGCATCCATATGTTCGAACGATAGTCGCGCAACTGAAACGATAGTAACATAGGGGACCCTATACTACTAACGATCATCAGCGAAATCCATCGATCCACTTCACTGATCTAACGCGATTATGACAGGCTAATATATTATTAATTTACATGTCGAAACAATTATCATGTCAATGTAATATGATATGGACGTATTTATTGATTTGTGGTCAGAATTTTCGCCAGACTGATATATAATTGATAATATGTCAACGATATCGAAACAATATGTTTTTGGGGATTTTTTCAGTAAGAACAAAAAAATACATATTATCAGCCATGTGGATCGCATTATATCTCAATACTCCCTTACGTATCTATTGAGATATCAATAGATAACATTGTTATCTCATTAGCTTGTTGTTGTGTGTTTATAATTCATATCTGCAAACATATCGCGCCTCTTTCTCGCAGTCTACGCTGTATAACTTCCCGTTCTGTGTCCTCACACAGTCGGTTGTGGTGGTACCGAAAAGAGAGCTTTCCGCCCTAAGTCTTGGGTGTGTCAGCGCCCAGGAAACTCCAACAGTGTCTGGAGAAAACGGAGTCTGCGAGTACTGCCAGAGGAAGTCGCTGAGTCCTCCTCCGTCAACTCGCCTCACACCCAGCCACACACCACTCTGACCATGCTGACGACGTCTCGACCACGTACCTTCCAATTAAAGATCATAATTCATTATTGACAGACCGGCGTCAACATAAATACAAACAACAATAACTGATAGCGAATATTCAGATGATTCAAGTATTTGAAGCAGAAGTGATCATTCAACACTGATTTCCTTTGATATTCTATCATAAAATAAGGTGACTCTGCTTTGTGGACAACATTCTTTGGGGAACGGTTTCCCCTTTCTCTGGACACCTGTGAGTTCCATGAAGAGCTTCTTCTCGTTCTCCTTTCTGACCTCCATCAAGTGAGCCCGAGGGTGTATGCTGGTACAGGTTATCATGGCAGCATCCCATGTTTCCTTACTCCTGCTCTCATAATAGCAGGTCCTATACACCGAGTGGTATGTCATACGCCATGGACATTTACCTGTGAACATTCGTATATGTAAGTGATTTTCCTGTTAACCAACACTATATAGTAATGAATTATCAATTTATTTTATTATACTTATAATATTTTGTATACTACTTTATCACCAAATATTTTGTATACGTCTAGCATTCTCAGATTAAAATCGTCAAGGAAAAAAACCCCACACTTTTCGATATTCATTCAGATGCTGAAACACGGAGTAATTTCATTTACCAAACCATGTCCAGTTCTTGTGCGATGTCCATGATGTTGTACCGGAAACAGCTGTACAGGTGCCCGTTGTCATGGATACGTCTGCCCACTCCATGGATACACCCACACAGTCCGGCATCAACTGACACATTCTCTCACATTTCTTCGTCTTCACTCCAACTTCCCTCTGTATTACAGCTCCAGTCCACTTGCATGATACGTCACTGGTGAAAAACATTCCAAGACACTGCTCCAATGTGAAGAAAGTCAACAGAAAGAAAGCTGATATATGCATCCTATAGTGGTGGAGAATCAAGACAATTCAACTGAACTAACCCAGACATACCAAGCACTGATGTATTTCTCAACCAACACGGTTTTGAATAATCAGCTGTGAAATGATCCGATATCTCATGCAAATGTTTCAATAGGCTTCCAAATTATTCATTTCAAATTCAGTCGGGCATTGTTAAAATTGACAGGTATGGCGTGTTCAAAGTGTGCTTCATTAAAGATGTACATACGAGTGTGCTAGGTTTTGAAAAATTAGTCCAAAGGCTAAGAAATGTTACCGGACAATATAAGTTTTATATTTTAGATATTAGCTATTTTTCCCGTGACCGTGAAAGTGAGGTCAATGGTCAAAATCAAGGTCATTATTAATATATATATATGTCATCAATTGATCGCTAACCTGTAAAATCAATAGTAAGAGAGATATTAGCAATTTTGTCCTGTGACCTTGAAAATGAAATCAAAGGTCAAATTATAGGTTATCAAACTATTTGGCATATATCGTTTCCCATATGTCCACAATTGATTGCTAAACTCTAATCTCAATATTAAGTAAGATATTAGAAATAATGTGTTCCATTATAATGCATAGGAAATATAACATGGGAAAATGTCTCACATCGAGTGATTCAAGTGTAAAGAAACTTATACATCATAGGGACACATAGGAGAGGTCATATGCATCAATACGAAAAAAATAGCTCCCTCTTGAAATATTTTCAGGCATTCTTATGCAAAATTTCAGAAAGATTCGACCGTAAACTTCAAAGATAAAAATGTAGACGGACGCAACGCCATTCCAAAAGTATGTCGGATCAAATGTGCGGTAACCTAAAAAAAGTAGAGATCTAGACCTAGACTGGTAGATTCGCAAGTGGTGCATGAATGCTTCATGATAAATGTATTCTTGTTGAACCAACCTGCGCGTTTCATGTGATATTTGAAATCGATGCTTTGAAGACTATGTCCATCAAACTTATCATATAGTCTCCCATTTGTTCCTACTTTTCCTATTCACGATAAGGTCAATCATTCAGCTGGATTTTCTGTGTGGTATAAACAGTTATGGAAGAACAAATAACCATTGAAATATCAACATCGTTGACATGAACAAACTAACATCATGCTTTCACAGAAACAACGTCATGCTGATTTATATTTCACACGTTTTCCTTACGACGTTCCCGTGTTGACTTCCTGTCAAAATACCATGGATAAGTTGGGATACTTTTCCACGAAAAGGGCTTTTAACTTGACTGCGCATTTAGTGCGCAACGATGGTGCTATTTATTAGACAAGTTATATTACAGTTTTGTAAACGTGTTATATCACAATGTTTTCAGTCCAAAGTCTGGGTCAATGCATGTCTAATAATACCATCATAAACCACATTCAGCCATGCCAATGTGAAAACTCATCAGTCATCACCCAATAAATCGATAGCAGACGCCACATTCGTCGTACTCAGCATTAAAATAAACATGCCCCTCTCCCGGAGACAACTCTGGTTATTGTGTAGCGTTAGCCTTAATATATGTTTTACTTCAACCGTATTTAGATGTTTAATATGTCTCCCATGGTCACCGAGGAAATTATGTCATAAACTCACAACACAATAGGCCCCCATAACAAACTACCAGATATTGAACATGCGAAAAAAAAACGCACCGTCGTCCATTGTGAAAGGTGCAACTTTGTGAAAAGTGAACATGTTACCAAGAATAATCGACAGAGCGAAAAAATAGCATGTGATGATCAGTAAACGTATGGCTGAGCTCATCCACAGTGAAGGTGGGCGTTAAACAAATACTGAGGAAGAGTCTCATCCGGTGGAATTACCCAAGATTTCACAAGTTTATTATGCGTGTTCAATAATTCTGATTTCTTCTTTTAAAAGTACTTGGCTTATTATCAGTAAATTGGTCAATACGGTGGTTTTGCCTGTAGCAAAGTCCCGGTTTTCTGTCGTCATTGGATTGGTTTTAACCTCATTCGTACTTAGTAGACGCACACAAAACTAACCTTTTGCAGTTATTATGCTTGTCATACATTATGATTGTTTAGAAGATAATCCCTATCATAAAACGGGTTCATTATGATCCGGATCTCCGATTCAATTTAGTGCCGTAAACAGGGACGTTTATTGATTTCACTTGCCTTCCAGACTATTAGATGCTTGCGTTTCTTAGAGGCTATGTGTTTATTGATTTCATCGCCTACCGTATATACATAATTGCAGAAAATACGATAATATTGATGAAATCTACCTGTCTGGTGTGTTTAATTCCCTTTTCACCCTTGCATGTGCAACGTCAGCTGGTACCATCCCCTCCCACCCTCTGCGTTTATTAGAGGCCCTGCGTTTATTTATTTCAGTGCACTTAACCTACAATGAGTAACCTACAATGCTTGAAATGAGCAGTTTTTAATTAAATAACACTTTAATCTGATGCTATTATTGTAGTGTTGTGGATGCAATAACACGGTTGATATTCACTGCATTTATTGCCCGCTGACAGACCGACTGACCAGTAATTACAAAACCGACCTTTTTATAGCAAGGGTGGCGCTAGTGTAGCACACATGAAATACATGGAATACGAATTCACAATATTGCCATTGTATTGTATATAACATCAGCATATTACATCCCTTTTTACGTTGACAGTGAAATGAAATGTCCAATTTATTCAATCCATTAGATATTTATAATTAATTGCATGAGAAATGTCTTCACGTTGGAATCTAAATGTTCATAGTTCTGTAATTTCTTGTTGAATATGAATATAGTTCTGTTGAAGAAGTCAAATATCACGTCGGCAGTCCAGAATCACGCACACAAACACACAACAAAGAGTAGCGATTCACATTGTGCTCTACGTGCACACATCACTGAGGTTGATATCTGTCCGGCGGACGGGACACACGTGTTGACCGGCGGAGGGGTTCTGCTGCATCGCTGGTTTCACGCGGTTGTACCACAGCATCGTCGCGCGGCTCTGGGACACAGACATCTCGCGACGTAGAAACGGGACCGTCATCAGGCGACGAAGTCGAACACTGGCTGCTGACATCGAGAGACGGTGTCGTCACTGACGGAGGCGTCGGTTCATGCAAAGGTGGCGCCTCATGGAACCTCTTGACGTGACTGGTGTCGCGTCTGTACGCTACACCCTCATCAGATTTGACGATAACCTGAGTGCCATGTCGTCCTGTAACACAGTATGGTTTGTGTTCGAAATTTGTCGACAGTTTGTCAGTCTTTCTGTTTTGTAGCAGCACTTTGTCCCCAACAGCAATAGACGACTTTCTACCCCTATGTTTGTCTGCATACTCTTTCTCTTTTGCACGTTTGACAGATATCTTCCTACGTAACTCTACGTCGGACTTAGCTAATTCCACACTAGGTAACTTACTTCTAAGCTTACGATTAAACAATAGTTCGGCTGGTGACTTTCCAGTCGTTGAGTGAGGAGTACTACGATATGCTAACAAAAACTTATTAAGTGAACGTCTCCAGTCGTCACCACTAGCGTGTGCAGTCCTGATAGCCTTCAGGATCGTCCGATTCTGTCTTTCTACTTCCCCATTGGCAGAAGCATACAGTGGCGTCACACGTCGGTGTGTGATACCGTGGCTTGTCATGAACTGTCTGAAAACGTCAGATGTGAACTGTCTACCATTGTCTGTCTGTACTATCTCTGGTAGTCCGTGTCGAGCAAACATCGTATCTAACTGGTCGATAACCTTCTCTGATGAGATAGACCTCATGATAGCAAGCTCAAAATAACGGCTAAAGTAGTCTACAGCTACCAGAATATGTTCACCCGTCGGAAACGGTCCTAATAAATCTACACCTAAGTGTTGCCATGGTTGTTCTGGCATTGGTGTGATGATTAATGGCTCAGACTTTGACAACGGTCCAACTACCTGGCATTGATGACAAGACCTACACATTACCTCTGTGTCTTTATCCATTCCTGGCCACCACACCTTTTCGCGTAATCTAGCTTTGGTCTTAACTATGCCCTGGTGGCCTTCATGTGCTAGGGTGATTACTCTACGTTGTAACTGCTTGGGAACAACGATCTTCGTTCCACGCAATACTAATTTGCCCAAACATGTGAGTTCAGGAAATACCATTTTGTATCTGGCCTTCATGCGATCAGTCGCTTCATTCAGTGTTCCTGCACGGACACACTTGCGCAACATTGATAACTCATGGTCATCACCAGATTGTCTTTCTATTTCGGAAATACCAAGAGCTTTCGGCACCGCCGGATTTAGCGACAAAGTATATGTATTCTTCGGCAACATTTCGTGTTTTGTCCCCATTACCTTGTGAGGACTGGCACATTCCCGATAAGCAATCGGCAGCATTTTCCGGACCTGGCTTGTACTTTACAGTAAACGAGTAGGGTTGCAGACGTAAAACCCAACGCTCGATACGTGCAGACGGCTTTGATCTAGGCGAATAGATAAACTCCAACGGTTCATGATCCGTTATCAAATCAAATGCAGTGCCATATAGATATAGGTGAAAACGCTCGCAAGCCCATACCAGCGCTAACGCCTCTTTCTCTGTCTGAGAATAACGTTTCTCTACGTCAGTAAGACTTCTGCTGGCATATGACACAACACGGACTTCATGATTCTTTTCCTGTGCCAAGATCGCACCTAGCCCAACGGGACTCGCGTCACAAATTACCTGCGTCTTCGCTTGAGGGTCAAAGTAAGCCAAAAATTCAGTAGATGCCATCTTTGACTTTAACGCATTATACGCTTGTTGCTGCTCTTCGTTCCAGATAAACGCCACTTTACTTCGAGTTAATCTCCGTAACGGTTCTGCCAAGGTCGCTAACCCAGGGATGTAGCGCGCACTGAAATTCACTAATCCTAGGAAGCTCCGCACCTCCGCTGCCGTTTCCGGAACTTTCGTGTTTTTGACAGCTTGCACACGAGTCGACGTAGGCCCAATTCCTTGCTCAGAAAGTATGTGACCCATAAATACAATTTGGGAGAGCCCAAACTTAGATTTCTCCTTGTTTAAGGTGAGACCCTTGTCCCTGAGACGGCACAGAACTTTGTCTAGTCGCTGGTTATGCTCATCACGAGTACGTCCATAGACAACGATATCGTCCGAGATATTCTCAGCACCTTCACATCCCTGAATTACCTGTCGGATAATGTGCTGATACATCTCTGGCGCTGAGCAAATACCAAACAGCAATCGCTTATATCGATATAGACCCTTGTGAGTCACAAACGTCGTGATCTCACGCGATTTCTCAGATAGCTCGATTTGATGATAACCCCAACGTAGATCGAGTTTAGAGAAAACAGTAGCGCCGTTCATGTTATGTAGCACCTCGTCTACAGTCGGTATCGGATGTCGCTCACGCATAACGGCCTCGTTAGCTCTACGCATATCAACGCAAATCCTTATCTCACCAGAAGGCTTAGGAACTACTACGAGCGGACTAATCCATGAGGTGGGGCCAGAAACCTTTTCAATTACGTCCTTGCGCTCCAATTCATCTAATTTTTCTTCAACCTTCTGTCGTAAGCTATACGGAATGCGACGTACGGCCTGCGCTACAGGTTTAGTGTTTTCATCCACATGAACCTGCAACTGATAATCTTTTAGCTTTCCGAGTTCACCGAAACACTCTGGATACTTCGCAAGGATAGCATCGATGCTAGGATCCGAATTACTTAGTGCTAAACACTCTTGAGGACAGCCCATTGTGAGAACTCCCAAAGCTGTTGCAGTTTTCCGACCTAACAAGGACTGGCCTGAGCCTTTCGCAATAAGAAATTCTGCCGATACAGTTTTCCCGTTTTTAGCCAAAACTTCGGCTACGAACTTCTGCGCAATGACAATTGGAATTATACTCGCGTAAGCAAAGATTTTCTTGTTCGAAGACCCGACTTCACACACGACATTACGCCTCTGAAGCGATTCCCACACTTGTTCATTGATCACATTACAACTCGCGCCTGAGTCAATGAGCAGTGTGAGCGGAACACCACCTACTGTTAGTTCAATACTCGGAGACCTGTCACTGTCCACAGACAGAACAAACACACATTCATCGTCTGAAGATACAGTCTCCTGCTCATTTTCATTCACATAGTTTACCTTTTTCTTTTCAGGAAAATCATGTTTGCGTCGGTCACTACGAGTTCTACATACATTTGCTAAATGACCACGAAATCCACACTTGCTGCAGGTTTTTACCACGAGAAAAACAATTTCTAGCAAAGTGACCTCGTTCACCACAACGATAGCAGTGTCTAGACGATACGACACTTTGATTTCGACTTCGGCCTGGCGTCTGACCGGGCGGCTGTGTTCATCGGAGCGTGGCGGTTGCGGGCAGTATTACCGCTGGACTTACTGGACCGCATGGAAATTGCGTGCACATTCTCTGACCCGTTATGCTCTATACAAGTTGCTTGTTGGTCAGCTACTTCACCTGCACGTCCTAACTCTACAACTTTTTTCAAGGTCAAACCTTCCTGTCTAAGTAGTCTTCTACGTAGTTCATGAGACTTACATTTATCAACCACCTGGTCCCTAATCATGTCGTCCTTCAAATCTCCATAATCACACGACAACGCTAACTGTCTAAGCCTGGTTACATAGCTATCAATAGACTCGTCTCCTAACTGCTGTGCCTGTCTAAATTGATGCCTCTCGAATGCAGTATTCTTTAATGGCTCAAAATACTCATCAAACTTAGTTAATGCGTCAGTATAACTGTCACCTGTGTCAGTAAAAGTCGCAAAAATGTCCTGGCACTCAGGTCCGACCACGTGGAGCAGAAGAGCACGTTTTTGCCCTGCGTCTGTCACCCCGGTCGCCGTCAAGTAGTAGGAGAACTGTTCTTTCCAGCGCTTCCACCGTTGAGCAATACTGCTTGGGTTCTTGCAGTCGAACGGCTCAATTGAATTCAAGTTCAATATTTTAGACATTTTAGTCGGCTCGAACTAGCATCCTCGTCGCCAAAATGTAGTGTTGTGGATGCAATAACACGGTTGATATTCACTGCATTTATTGCCCGCTGACAGACCGACTGCCCAGTAATTACAAAACCGACCTTTTTATAGCAAGGGTGGCGCTAGTGTAGCACACATGAAATACATGGAATACGAATTCACAATATTGCCATTGTATTGTATATAACATCAGCATATTACAATTATGATAATACATCCGGATTTATTATAAATTTATATTACAGATAAACATAAACACCAGCTCAATTAAACACAAATTAAACACACCTGGCAATTAATTTATTAGGATTGATACAACATTCATAAATCACTTATATCCATAGAACCCGATAAGCTTGGCTCGTATTTACATGTACGTGAGATGTCCAAAGTTCTCCAAAATCTATTCTGCGCTTCCTAGTGACATCAAAGTCTCCGATGATAGATAATATATCTACGTCATCGTCACGTTGGACATGTAGCAGGGCCAATCCTGAGAGCCGGGTTTCAGAGATCTTGCTTGCATGTCTTTAGCCAACGGATACCACTAAACGAACGTTCAGTTATAGCTGTAGAGTAGACACAGTCATGGCGAACAGGACCTGGAGTACTGCTTGTATGTTCGGGAACATCACGTTACTCGCATACACTGCTTCCTAGATTATTTTAGCCTGAACTAACCTGGTTTCTATTACATGCTTCCATGCTCACGGATCAGTGTCTACCATATTGGGACGGATGAGAAGTGAGAAGTATTTGGCCTCGATTTCATCCCATATGTGTCCTTACTGAGGTCAGTGATGTATACCGGAAGTAGGAGCTGTGCCTTCAAACGTAGAATTGGCTTGCACAACCTGTCTCGAAGCTCCGTGAAAAGGTGATCAGATTTACATTGACTAAAACCAATGAAAAACATTTACATTGACGGAATCAATTATCGTGTGTTCTGGTTTGAAGAATAATCTTACAAAGAATCCTACACAACACCAAATACTATTTTTTGTCCCGTACAAGGTTACATCTAAGCAGATACATCTAAGCAGTTGTGTACACGCTGTACCCTTGCTACATACGTTGTGTACATGCCATAACCTTCGCTTGGTGAAATTATTATTCGAGGGAACAGAACAGTAGTAATGCTTTATGCACTGTGACAGTAACAATTGTGGATGGTTAAGATATTCGGCAAAAAATCAGAAGTTGGTTGAAATCAAACTCCAGGACTAATTCGAAGGAAATCGGATATCAAACAAACTAAAAATTATTCTGATGGGTAATATGTTGCTCAATAACGAATGGTTGTCACGGACGATCGGCCTATATTTGCTATCGCTAATTCTTTACAATTTATGTAGTGGAGAAAGTACAATAACAATACCCGTGTATTTTATTTATTTTACAACAATTAATGAACAAGCATGAATAAGTGATATGAACACCTCTTGTTGGCTCGGAACTCGTCTCGTCATTATTTTGGAAGCAAACCAGAGAACCTGGTGAAAATCCACTCTGACAAAAGTGCTGACAAAAGACTCATCCTGGCGTAGTGATCAAATCTTGTTACAGATATTTTCCATCTTCACGAATCTGTTGTATAAGTGCAGTAAGAAGACGTAATGACCCTAAATTTGCCAGCACCGTGTCTCGCATAATGTCACCATCACATGTGTCAGCACTCAGAATGGTCTTGCAGAAAGCATAGAGTCACTCAATGTGAGTATAAATATAAAAGGCTGTAATATTGCCATATTATTATAAGCTAAAAATATTTCTAGCTTCTGAAAACGCAGAAAACCTGCAGACTATGTTAACCTCTTTATATGTGTGGTGCCGAAAGTGGTGTTTCAAAGGTCAATGCCGCAAAGTCTAATATCAGACATTGTCGTAAGCTATGACTGAGCTTAAATTTGTATTCCATTGTGTAAACGTTGAACTTGACATTGCTCATCAATATAAATATTTAGGGGTCGTGCTGGATGAAAATCTTCAGTATGATATGTGTAGTAAATTATTGTCAGATGCAGCTGGGCGAGCTCTAGCGGGTGTGATATCGAAATTCAAGGATTTGAAAGGGGCTGGTTTCAAAACGTTCAGAAAAATGTATGATTGTGGTTTGAAAAGTGTGTGATTATGGGGCAGACGTTTGGGGGTATACAAACTTTTCTTGTAGAAACCAAGTACAGTACCGTGCTATGAGATATTTTCTTGGTGTTCACAGATATGCAGCAATTTCGGGTATGGAAAGTGATATAGGCTGGTTGTGTTCTAGATACAGAAGATTCATTAAAAATTGTCAGTATTGGAATAGACTAGCATCGATGGATTATTCCCGTTTAACAACATTTTCATTTGATATTGATTAAGAACTTTGCAAAATAACTGGTCTAGTGAGAGACATTGTAGCGATATCGATCTTAGTGGTGTGTTTGAAAGTTAATCTCTTTGCAATTTGGCTTGTGTTAAATATATACTCAACGGGAGGTTGCAAGATGTTTTGGAAACTCCATTAAAAGAAAAACCAAAACTCAGAACGTATATATTGTATAAATATATAGTTATATTTAAAAATATACTTGAATGCCCCGCCTGTCGATGTTGTTTTTATAGAGAAGACCCTGATCATTTTTTCCTTTCATGTCCGATTTATAATACCCAACGGAGGAAACTTTTTGATGATCTCGAGGACATTCATATAACTCTGGCGCATGATTTATTACATGGTATTGTTGGGGGCAGCCTACAGACTAATTCCCATTTAATTGATTCTGCGTTAAAATTGACTGAAGCATAATTAACAGGTGTCATTCTTGGTTATTTGTGAAGTACAATGTGAATAATAATAATAATAATAATAATAAATTGTTATTTGTGAAGTACAATGTGAATATATGTTTTTGTGTGTGTTGAAACCTATTGATATATGCCTTTTGGGATGTTTGGGGAGCGATAAATAAAGGTTATTAAAAAAAATGAAATAACTGAACAATATGAACCATATGTATCCGACTACATGTCTAGAAAGAGTAGGACAATTTTAACACAGTTCAGACTGGGCATATTACCACTACATGTTGAAACTGGGCGGTTCAGTTACACTTTTTTTATTTTATTGGTCTAACACACTATCGATACATTCATACACATAAATGCAACATAATAAGGAAGTTACATTATTGAACAGGAAAGGGGTTACACACAAACATGCAACAAATGGAGTGATATTGATATATCCAAATTGTAACAGATATACTGTGCCTTACATTATGTACATTGTTACCATGTATCGCTACCCATATTGTAGTGGACGTACCAATTACCTGTCAGTGTGTTTTTTTCGATATTTTTTTTAATGAATTCAATGAAATCAGGTAAATTATTATTACATCTAGAAGCATATAATATATGGTATTTAGCAACACTGAGTGCTAAATTGAAAACATCTGAAACATAATTTGGGACAGAGAAGTCGTGGAAAAAGTAAGATTATTATTTTTAATATGAGACGTTCCAGTCAATCTTTATACCATTGGAAGAATCTAGTCCAGACAATATTCACATAGCATTTCTTTGGAAGATGGAATATGTAGTATCTGTAACTCAAGCGAATTGAAGATGAAATACTTTCCTGATGATTTGTCCTGAATATTGCACATTTCTACAAGAACTCTTCCATAAAGTATCAATTAATAATGTAAATTTTCTTGACTGTAGTATGGTTGATCAATGTTCTTATTAAGATTCAGTGTGTCAAAAGCAACTTGCTGTGTATTTAAGTTAAGCATGGGAAGCATGGTCTGTCATTTATAACTGTAACAAAAATATTAGTAGCATTGTCTGTCATTTATAACTGTAACAAAAATATTAGTAGCATTGTCTGTCATTTATAACTGTAACAAAAATATTAGCAGTGACTTATAAGCCCTATGAGGCTGGATACATCTGATTGTGCGTGAGTTACAATTATATTGATTTTGTATATTTCCCTATGATAAACGATTTACTTACTGTAAACTTGTAGTCTGTGACATCGCTGTTAGGGTCCAATTATGTAAAGTGCAAACTATACATCAAAACTATACAAGATTACGACATTGGTAGGTGAGATGGTCTCGTATTGTCAAGAACCCATTTGAGATCGATGAATACACAGAACATGTACACAGAACGTCTTCATGAACTTGCGACAAAACAAAATCAGCAGTATAATTACTACGTTTTATATCCAATCTGATTATATTGAAGACCTAGTAGCACGCCGATGAAAGTGCTTATCATTCAGTCTATCATGAATAGTTTTCAATACATTCAAACGAATTTTACAAATACAATCAATTGGTTTCGAGATATTGACTCAAATAGGCACTCCTTCCGTAAATTGCCGAAGATTTTGATCCAAAGTTTAGTGTGGGTCGCGCGGTTTGTGACGTCAGTTGAGGCAGATCTGAAAGTACATGTAGCCAGCAAGGTAAACTGCCTGTCGCATATTCATTTCCCCTATGTATTTTTAACAATTCAAGTGAACAATTCAAGTGAAATGGTGGAAACATAGCATTTCTTGTCTTGGTATTTAGAATCAGTACTGTTTATTCACCCAGAACGGAGGTTCGTTGAACTGCAAGATGTCCAGTATTTGCTGACTTCAGCGTGTTTTCTGTTGAATCACATGCATTTTGAAGAGAGTTTCCATCTTTGAGCTGGCCACCAAATTACGTAGTTTACGTTTTTGGCGAGCCATCAAAGCACATTTTGCCTCAACTGATGTCACGATTACGGAAACTGCCGAAGCTAGTTTTTTTTCATCCGAGAAGGAGATTGTATAACTGGTTCAATATACTCGATTACATGATGCTGTTATTAGTTACCAATCAACGCTAATATCTTTTTCATCACCAAATGTCCACAATGTCTCTATCTGAACAATGCGTTCACTCGATGCGTTTTGTAGCAGCAGATTGATGAAAAACGACGTGTGCACATCAGATTGATGGAAAAGGTACTTTCACTATTAAATGTTGAAGTGCCATCCCGACAAAAGAGGATACCCAAGCAGAAAACACGAAGGTCCATCTCTGTACGTTATCAGAATGTGTTCGATATTGGTCTGGTCCAGACAGTCCGTGAATTACCAAGCGCGAGAATCGTGCACAAACCTCATCAAAAATGGCGAAAGTGGACATGAATGAATCGCCCGCGGTCGATCCAATGAGCAAGACATACAAATGCCGAGAAGGAACGTTCTCAACAATGGTATGATCATGAACATACTGTTCCACTGTGCACATGACTCAATCAGTGTAGATAACTTCCTGAAAACAAGAAATCTTGAAACCCAGAAAAAAACCCTCACGTGTATGCTACAGCACGGCTCTACTTCTATTCCGAATGTATGCGATTGGGTTTCGTATTGACATTATCAATATATGGCAGAACGGTAATGGGTGGATACACATATTGTTGGTTCCCCAAATATTTGTGTGACATGGGAGAGCACTACCTGCTTGATCGGGGTCTCGTGTTCTTGGTATTGGATCAATATATACATATGGACTCGGTTAGGTCAACGGACGTCTTCCTTTTTTGCTGCAATGGCACAATCTATTGGTAAATGTACATGAAAATATTTTTGTTAATCATCTTCGGCAGTGGAGTCATCTCATGACACTCTATGTTAGAAAAAAACTTGATGGATGGATGGATGGATGGTTTATTTTTGAACTGTAACATTGAAAAGAACATTTAACAATTTAATTACAAGAAAAATGTTACAGCTCAAAATTGTCAGTTGAGCGTGAGCTGTAACCAGACGGTGCTTAAAGAATCATCAACATCAAGGTGAACAAAAACTGGTAACTGACACCCTTCACTTACCATTACGTTTATTCCTATCAGTTAATGAACGAGCGTTAGTTTTGATCAATTTCATTGGATCTCATGCCGAGGCTGACATATGATGCTAACCATCATCTATATACAATAAATGTCACGTCATCATTCATCACCACTGTAATCTGGCGACGCCAATTTGTAAATATTTGGTTGAGCTTTGTTTCTATTCCAAGGCCACTAGTCGTGTCTAGGCGCTGGACGTACTCGCAAGCTTGTGCGTGGCACAGCCTAGACTCTGTGCCTCGATCACTGTTGTCAGTCAGTAACCTATAAGTATATATCGGACAGTGATTAATGTGAGGAATGGTATATTTGTTTTGTATATTTGACCATTGACCCAACTATTGACTTCCTTCATGAAAAGTAAAGTATATGTATGGACATATCACAAATTTAGCAAAAGATTATGATAAGGACACTAGAAAAATAAAATATTTTTGTTTGAAATTTCCTTTGTTGATAGTCTGTTAATCGGTAAGGTATGAAAGTATTGTTCCCAAGTGATAAACGTGATAAACATTATTGAGAAAATATATTGGGTGTCAGAAACATAAATAATAACTAGATGATGCTGTTGCAAAAACAATATATAAAATAAATGACTATAGAAATTTTACCTGGAGCAACTTGTGTGATCGATGCATTATAGTGTCGCAAGCGTTGATGGATATAACCAGATCACACAATACAATACTGAATCGAAAATCAGGGACGATATCCTCGTTCACTTTACCTAGTTCCGGGGCATCCAAAAGCCATATCGTTGTGTTGAATATGCACATGAATGGCACAATACCTTGGTGCGATGGATGTATACCCAATGAATATTTGATGGGAGACAATTCGTGACAATGAAAATGCCACCCGATATCAAAATGACATTTGATGATATCGGTAATCATAAAGCATGCTCAAACACTGTGTATTGGGTACCGTGACAAATGTAATACTTATTGTTGAAAATCACGAGGTCATATACATCTCTGGCCGTGAATAATCGGTCGTGTTTGCTTTCACTCCCGCATTTTTATATGTGAAGTTTGCTATTATGTACAGAAGACCGTTAGTGCCAGGTGTAAAAATATATTTAGGTGGCGGCCGCCAGATAATTATGTGGTGGCCGCCAGATGAATATATTTTCACACCTTGCAGTGTCTGGCCTCAATGGGCGTCCGTAATTATCACCATCAAAATCGGGTTCAACAAGTCTGTTTAGTTTGATACATAAGCCTGTACTTATCCTTGACATTCATGGTACATGTATATACAGACAAAAATAACGTCCTGAGAAAATGTATTACCTTGAATAATTATATTTGGGTATTTTCTTCAAATAGTGCCACGCATGTGAGTTGAACATACGTGAATGTACAAAAGTCAGAATAATGTGATATTATATACTGGACATCCAATATATATTCTCAAGAATTTATGAAAATAATGCTATGCCCATTCGGATTAACTAGAAGTCGAAGTTCAATATCAGATATGTGTTAAGTCTGTCCATGACATTATCACAGTTGTTCTTTCAAAGCCATTAAGGCATCAGCCTGTTTTAATTGGGAAATTGGATAAATGAAATACGATAGCATGTTTGTGAATTGACAAACAATCCATTGCTAATGCCATCAACTAAGTACACTTTTGGCTTGTGATTGTAGTTCATATGCATTTGTCATGCAGCCATGACAGCCATTGATTACCTGCCATAAGGTGTATAGTAGACATTAATTCACACTACGTTATTTTACAGGCTTGTATTTGAATGTTTGAATTTGAATATCGTCTGAATTTGAATATCGTCTTGATTTTATTTCTTCAAAAGTTTTTTTATTTGTCATTTGTATTAGTTCACTCGTACTTGTGCTTATTGATATCGTCATTGTCGTGCTGTGCTTGGTGTAATACTACTGTCATGATGAGGCCAAACGGAAATTCGAAACTAATGAATTCTGAAGTAGAAGAAAGACTAGATTATTACTAGCATTAACATATTATCACCCGTACTTTATACTCAGTTTCCATGTACAACATGCACCAAGCAGCATGTGATTATGTTATTCCAACATTAACATTAACAAAAGCAGTCGCAAAATTCAATTATTGCTATCGCATGTATAATAACAACTATTATTCCCCATTCACAACATATATTCATTGGAACTTATTCCAGAAAAAAATGTTGCCGACTTTTTTTGTCACTGTCAGTAAATGGGAATGGCTCTTTGCGTGATGAAAACATAGCCACGAAACAATGCACGGAACATCACCACTAGCATTCATAATTACTTTCATATATTATTCATATATTTTTTCTCCATCCTTCTGATTTATACCTCGGTTTCTTGCCTGTAGACTGACAATTAACTTCTCGCTTCACTTCTCAACACTGAAAGAGATATACAATGCCAAATTGCAGCAATATTGCGGTATATATATATATGTTTGTGAGTGTCAGACGGTGCATGTAGCAATAGTTATGAAAATTTTATAGTGTAACTTGCTCTACCCTCATCCGTTCTTTGGTGTTGCGTTACACGGTTCAGGTGATATGTCCACGGCGGATAATGCATCGGGGGTGACATCGAATGCCCCAGCTATCTCGCCAGCATTGATCGAGTTAGTTGTTTTCACTTGGCGAAGAGGACAAATCGATACCCCTTGTGCGAATCAGACCATGTCTTCAAACATATCACTCT
Organism: Terebella lapidaria; assembly: GCA_949152475.1. Classification (NCBI taxonomy): domain Eukaryota; kingdom Metazoa; phylum Annelida; class Polychaeta; order Terebellida; family Terebellidae; genus Terebella; species Terebella lapidaria. Next base: position 37,846,347 of record OX424566.1, read on the forward strand.
AAACTCATCTCAGGATGATCTGTAATTCTCGGAACTACTTTGCGATGATCATATAGCAGTCCCCTCGTTGTACTTTCGCTCATGCTATCGAGTGATACTCCATGGAATCGTACACAGTATGAAAGCGAATGACTTGCGCACAGTATTGATAAATTACCTGCTTACCCTTTTCTCTCTCGGGTTCGGATGCTCCACCAATTTTGGATACGTGGAGTATCCAGGCGGCTCCAGACTGGGAGATGTGATCCAGAACGTGTCTGAAGCCAGTGTCAGGCAGTGTGAGCGACTCTGTCGGATGATCCCTCAGTGTGTGGCAGTGGCCATGCCAGGGGACGGATCATGTATTGCATATGGGAGTGAGAGTGTCAGGATATACACGGCCGGATCCCTGCTATTTGGTGAGTTTCTCTACAAACTATGCGCGACGGGGAGGGTGTGTGTGTGTGTGTATGTGGGGGGGGGGGGGGGGAGAGATATTTTTCTAGGATTTAGGTTACCGGACCTTTGGTCTGATAATCTACTGGCAGTTGCGTCTGTCGTCCGTCGACATTTTTATCTTAAAAGTATTACAGTCAGATTTTTCTTGAATTTTGCACAAAAATAACTAAGAATATGTCAAGAGGGAGGTATGTTTTTAGGGGTTTTTTTTCGTTTTCTTCAAAATGGCGGCCATTTTCGCTGGAAACCGGCCTGACTTTCGTGGCCATTATCTCAGAAACTAGTCGGCAGTTTTGAGATTTGTGTTTCACAAGATTCCCCTTATTCACCTTTGTGACGTCTACAAGTTTCGTTGGCCTTGGCTCGCTTGAAGTGGGCCATTTTCGCCCAAACATGGCCCAAGGGGAACTTTCCCATGTTGAATTATCCTATGCTTTTATATTATTCCTAATATATTTCCAAACTGAGAATCAATTGTGGATATACAGGTATTTCAATGACCTTTACTTTGACCTTTGACTTAATTTTGAAGGTCACAGGCCAGGCATTTCCAATGTTGAATATTGCACAAAATTTGTCAAATAAAACTACCTCCAGTTCAGCTGATAGAACCACAAATGCCATAATACCTGAATCTTTTGAAGCGGGGCGATTGGCCTGGCCAACTCTTAGACAGTTACACTAAATTATCAGTATCTCGGAAACGGTGAGTCATAGAGCGTTTTCCATCTGTCCTTCGTCGTTGTCCACATTTTCAGCTATAATTTTCACTGTCAAATCTTACTGAAATTTTGCACAGAAATGCCTAAAATTATTTCAAAATTGTACTTTTGCAGTCAAACACAAAATAACACAGCTACACCCCAAGTAGTCTGTGTATTAACTATGTAGTCCAATTATGATCCACGTAGTTGTTATATGCCTGACATTATTGGTTTTGTATGGTATATACTCAACAAAGATGTAGACTGGTCTCTCAAACTCCTTATAGCGACATTCATATGGTATGAATTCACAAGACATTACTCATTTTGTTCATGCGGTATTTTTTCTGAACTCTTATTGTGACATGGACACACAAATGGGCTCTCACACCAGCAATCACAGTACACAACGTTCACCTGGTGCATATCAAACATCTATTGTGTGTATGGAACTATACCACAAAAAATATGACAACACTCATAAAAAAATCGATTATAAACAAAGCAAAGTGAACAATCATACAAACTATTCCTTAATGGATTTGAGCTTATTACATGGCCATGACGAGATGAAAAGTGAAAACTGAGAAGAGCAGGTGACCACCGACATGATTAATTGCACTAATCGACTTGGTGCCCAGACATTTGATACAATTATGTCAAGCTCATGGGTACGTTCTTATTCCCAAAATTGATCGCTCCTTCTTCCTCCAAATTTTGTAAACTTGTAATGAGGGAATATAACACTGGGACACTCACACACACGGTGTAAGTGCGATCTTCACTCTTACGGAGGTTTTAAACACTCTTTCGGTGATAACGCGCTCTTGTGGTGAAAACATGTGAGCATGTGGGGCACAGAAACGACAGCAAGGAGTGAATTGAACAAATATGACAAACAGACTGTAAACAGTAGGTAATCAAGTGTGTGCATTGAGTGTCTGTATAACCCCAGTAAGATCTGGTATGATTTTAGTTTTTGAATATGATATTGAAAGCTGTATTTATTGCATTTCCGTGACGCACCTGGGATCGCTGCTGTTGAAACGCGTATACTATTCCCGTGTATATCGAGGAAAATATGAAGTGTATTCTTCACAGAAGAGCGTTGTTATCAACTACAAAGTGCTTTGAGCCAAAGGAAATGTATGGAATGCACATGGTGTTGTTAAAAATGAAGGAAAAGGGAAATACACAATTAATTTTGATTTGTTGACAACAAACTCTTGTGGTGTAAAGTACTCTTGTGGCGAACATTCCTTACAAAGAACTCCTCCGGATCACTTCCTGAAATATATCCATTAATTGTGATCCCTCCACACTTTCAGATTATTTGGGTTTCAGATGTTCTTCACCAAAACCATGTTCTACGCAAAAAAGATACTTGTCATTAAATAGATACTATTCCCGACATCACTCTATCCCGATTTTGGTACTGGCGAGTGTTATTTTTTGTGCCAAATAATTGACTAATTATTGTGCACACAGGGACTATCCTTGTGTATTTATGTGACATGTATTCTACATTAAAGTTAACGATCGTTTAAGGCAGTGCCAGTAAGCATCAGATACATGTACAAGAATGTTTGAAATGATGTATGATCCATAAATCTCAGCATGCCTAATATAAGTATATGTATGCAGCGTTCAGTTGCAGGATTCGGTGGGCAGGGTTCAATCGCCAAACTTATACGATTCCTCGCCCTTGGACAGTGTCTTGTAAAAAAAAATTCTTCTTTCTTTTTGATGTATTATTTGGCAATAGCAAACTCATATCAAAGGCTATGGATTCATTATGGCTTCTATGAACTACCTAACTGTATTCCCTATCTGCATTCAACATATATAATTTTTATGTGAATATATTCAATTACATATTGTCGTGGATTTTTGTTATTTTATTTTCTTTTATAGTCCTCCTATATTCCACGACGTTGTTTTCGCTGCCACCAGTTCATTTTTTCGTTGAATGAACAAACATTTTTTCCACTTTTAGACTTTATTTACACGTCACAAAACTCACAAAGTACAGACAAGTCAAATGCACACGAATCTTCGAAGACTCAAACAGAAGACCAAAAAAAGAGAACCCCTCATTCCCTTTAACATGACTTTTTATACTCTCTTTATTCTTGCGCAATACACGCCACGGCATAATCTTGTTACGCCGTGACGTATATCACGCCACGGCATAATCCTGTTACGCCGTGAGGTAAATCACGCCGCGGCGTACATCAGTGATGTATATCACTCCGCGGTGCAAGCCTGTTACGCCGTGACGTAGAACATACTGTTATTGCTTCTATTGATTTTAAGATCTCCACAATATCAATGTTTGATGTTGAAAAAAATTGATTGATTGATAAAAATAAACATCTATGAATTTATTTGTAGCGAATACATCACAAGATGGAGTGAACGTACAGTATGCTACCCCATGGATGCCTCCAGCAAAGGCCTCCAAAACAGTTCTTTGTATTAACCAGAAGAGTGCGTTGTTTCATACTGATATTGCCGAACTGCTTATTTCTTGATTTATCTAACTATGTAAATGGAGCAAACACATCATAAGCAATCCATATGCTTATATTAATGGTTACTGCGAATGAAATATGGAAATTGCGCATTTATTGAACATATTACCAATATGTGTTTTTCACTACAATATTTTCTCAGAATTCTTTGTAATACTCAGAAAGAGTGCTATGTTATGTAGTTTATAGAAATTACTAGCATACCTCCCAATTCTATCGAAAATGATGGTATAAATCTTTTTAAATTATCAAAAACAACTCCATCTATCATAAAACATGACATAATTTCATGAGCAATCGCCGTATGTCTAAAACACTCCATGATACCACCCCTCTGGCTCGCGGTGTGTGGAGTCGCTGGCTGGAATCGCGTTCTTGTTAAGAATTAAGCCTTTAAATAGAACCACGTGTCTTGCGAGCTATTCCAGAGCTAGTTGCAAATATGAGGACTTTTTCTATCGAAGTGCCCAGCTAGTCTCTAAACTGCTACGACAAGGATATGTTTTACCAAGACTTATCGCTGCGTTTAAGAAATTCTATGGACGTCATCATGATCTGGTTGATAAATACAGCAAATCCATGTCTGCCATGCAACTAGATCTATTTTCATGTTAATTTTGGGGAATTCATGACGGGTGCCACTAGTGGGGCAGGAAATGCTCACTCTTTCCGGAACACCTGATTTCACCTCCTGATGGCCATTTACGGGGGTTCATGAGTTACCTGTCATTTTTGTTTTCTCTCACTTCGTATGCCTGATATGACTTTCTGTCCCCGGACTATGAGATTGGATGACGGACCCTGTTTTGTTTGCTCGGAATGCTTGATACTGGGTATTGATTCCACGTCTTTTACATGATTTTTCCCTATCAAGCTATTAAAATAGTTAGAAATTCAACATTACTCACTGTTCCAGCCATGCTTATTCACCACAAGAGTGCCTTCATACACCACATGAGAGCGTCATCGCTGAAAGAGTGCTTAAAAACTCCGTAAGAGTGAAGATCGCACTTACACCGTGACACAACACACCTCCACATCAGACGCATACACAAAAAGTGGCTTCTTCATTGATGTTCAGGCGACATGTGTACTTTTCATACGGCTACGCAAACTCAACGAGCCACCGACACGTATTTTCCCTGTAAATTGGCAATGAGCATTACGTCTTTTTGTCCGTGATCGAATATCCTTTGGTACACTGTTTGATGAGTGTGGTTGGAATTACCTTCGTAGATTAATCATTACCTGATGAACCCCAGATAAACAGTAGTTTTAATTAAGATATAATATTTCATTCCATCTATATATTCTCAGACAATGATGTAAGTATCATCCAAGAGATTAAGGAAATATTACTAGTATTTAGGTTACCGGACAATGAGACCGATGATCTATTAGCAAGGTAATCCATCCACACATTATAATCCATCTTTTGAAGCGGGCGATTGGCCTGGCCAACTCTTAGATAGTTATACTAAGTTATCAGTATCTCGGAAACGGTGAGTCATAGAGCGTTTTCCATCTGTCCTTCGTCGTTGTCCACATTTTTAGCAATAAGTTTCACTGTCAAATCTTACTGAAATTTTGCACAAAAATGCCTAAAAAGATTTCAAAATTGTACTTTTGCAGTCAAACACAAAATAACACAGCTACACCCCAAGTAGTGTGTGTATTAACTATGTAGTCCGATTATGATCCACGTAGTTGGTATATGCCTGACATTATTGGTTTTGTATGATATATACCAAACAAAGATGTAGACTGGTCTTTCAAACTCCTTATAGCGACATCCATATGGTATGAATTCTTCACAAAATATTACTCATTTTGTTTATGCGGTATTTTTTCTGAATTCTTATTGTGACATGGACACACAAATGGGCTCTTTCACAAGCAATCACAGTACACAAAGTTCACCTGGTGCATATTAAACATCTATTTTGTGTATCGAACCACACCACAAAAAATATGACAACACTAATAAAAAATTCGATTAAAACCAAAGCACAGTAAACAATCATATAAACTGTTCCTTAATGGATTTGAGCTTATTACATGACCATGACGAGATGAAAAGTGAAAACTGAGAAGAGCAGGTGTACACCGACATGATAAGTTGCACTAATCGATTTGGTGCCCAGACATTCGATACAATTATGTCAAGCTCATGTGTACGTTCTTACTCCCAAACAACTGTCTGTTCTATTGATCGCTCCTTCTTCCTCCAAATTTTATAAACGTAATAAGGGAATATAACACGGGCCACTCACACAACACACCTCCACATCAGCCGCATACACAATAAGTGGCTTCTTCATTGATGTTTGGCGACATGTGTACTTTTCATGCGGCTACGCAAACTCGACGAGCCACTGACACGTATTTTCCCTGTAAATTGTCAATGAGCATTAGGTCTTCTTGTCCGTGATCGAATATCCTTTTATACATTGTTTGGTGAGTGTGGTTGGAATTACCTTCGTAGATTAATCATTACCTGATGAACCCCAGATAAACAGTAGTTTTAATTAAGATATAATATTTCATCCCATCTATATATTCTCGGACAGTGTTGTAAGGATCATCCTAGAGATTAAGAAAATATTATTTAGGTTACTGGACAATGAGACCGATGATCTATGAGCAAGGTGATCCGTACACGCACTATAATCCATGAGTGAGTGCAGTTTGCGTATCACTTTATATAGATTGGTATATGTTTTCAATATACTAATAACAAACAGAACACAATACACCTTTGAAATATTACTAAGTACCAACGTCAGCCCAAATATGCATGCTTAAGCTACCCTGGGGCAGTTATTGCGTGAATATATTAGTTTGTACTTTGCAAACATCTAAATTGTTGGACAATACTAGGACCCAAATGGTGAGCTAAATAATGAGCTAATATTTGAAATTTGTCAATCAGCTTCAGTTGATAATGTAAAGTCATTGCCCAGCAACTGAACACTCGAGGTGGCCTTCATGACACCGTATAGTCGGCTTATCAACAGAGATCCAGTACAGAAACGGCTCTGATCCGCATCAAAGCAGATATTGAAAGCGCGGCATTTGACACTGCAGATCATTACATTCTGCTCCAGGGCCTGAATGGAGAGGTTGATTTCTAAGACCCTGCACTTCAGTGGAGGAAATCATATCTGTCAGACCGCAAGTAAGCACGGACTTCATCCTCGGAACAACGAATAAATCAGTTCGCAAGCTACAGATTGCCCAGAACTGACCTGCTCAGCTTCTCACTGGAACACCGCTAAGGGAGCATATAACACCTATGCTCGAGCAGCTGCACTGGCTCCCTGTTAGGCAGAGGGTAACGTACAAGATTCCGACTACCATCCAAGAGACCCCATATACTGCCACTTCACCCGATTACTCGAAAGACCTCTGTCTCACATACCAACCTAGCGGGTAACTTTACTCAGCAACTGATCTAATGACCTTGAATTTGACCTTTGACCTCATTTTAAGGTCACAGGACGAAATGGCTAATATCTCGCTTATTATCGACTTTACAGCTCAGGAATCAATAGTGAACATATAGCAAATAATATATTCTAAATATTGTCATGACCTTGAATTCAACCCTTGACCTCATTTTCAAGGTCACAAGACAAAATTGCTCATATCTCGCTTATTATCGATTTTACAGCTTAAGAATCAATTATGAACATAAAGGAAATGATAAATACAGATTATTCTGGTGACCTTGAATTTGACCTTTGACCTAAATTTCCAGGTCACAGGACAAAATAACTAGTATCTCGCTTATTATCGACTATACAGCTTAGGAATCAATTGTGAACATATAAAAAATGATATATGCTGAAGATTGCCATGACATATATGAAATGATATACACTGAATATTTTGATGACTTTGAATTTGACCTTGACCTTATTTTCAAGGTCAGAGCACAAAATGGCTAATATCTTGCTCATTATCGACTTTACAGCTTAGGAATCCATAGTGAACATATAGGAAATGATATAAGCTGAATATTTTGGTGACCTTGAATTTGACCTATGACCTCAGTTTCAAGGTCAAAGAACAAAATGACTAAAATCTCGCTTATTATCGACTTTACAGTTTAGGATTCAATTGCGAACGTACTAGAAATGATATATGCTAAATATTCTCGTGAAGTTGTATTGACCAATGACCTTATTTTCAAGGTCACGGGATAAAAGGCTAATATCTAAAATATATATTGTCCGGTAACCTTTCTTAGCCCTTGGGCTAATTTCTGTTCATGCGGTTTTTTGTAATAAAATTTTATTGTGACATGGATACACGAATGGGCTCTTACACAAGCAAGCACAGCTTACAACGTTCATCTGGTGCATATTACACATCGATTGTGTGTATGGAACTACACCACAAATATTATGACAACACTATTAAAAAGATCGATTAAAAACAAAGCACCGCAAACAATCATATAAGCTGTTCCTTAATGGATTTGAGCTTATTACACGATCATGACGAGATGAAAAGTGAAAACTGAGAACAGCAGGTGACCACCGAGTCGGACATGATTAATTGCACTAATCGACTTGGTGCCCAGACATTCGATACAATTATGTCAAGCTCATGGGTACGTTCTTACTCCCAAACAACTGGCTGTTCGATTGATCGCTTCTTCTTCCTCCAAATTTTATAAACTTGTAATAAGGGGATATAACACGGGACACTCACACAACACACCTTGTACATCAGACGCATACACAAAAAGTGGCTTCTTCATTGATGTTAAGGCGACATGTGTACTTTACATGCGGCTACGCAAACAAATTGCCAATGAGCATTATTAGGTCTGCTTGTCCGTGATCAAATATCCTTTTATACACTGTTTGATGAGTGTGGTTGGAATTACCTTTGTAGATTAATCACTACCTGATAAACCCCAGATAAACAGTAGTTTTAATTAAGATATAATGTTTCATTCCATCTATATTCTGGACAATATTGGGAGTAAGGATCATCTAAGAGATTACGAAAATATTATTTAGGTCTATCTATTATCTATTAGCAAGGTGATCCGTCCACACTTTATAATCTAGAGTGAATGCAGTTTGCGTGTCACTTCATACAGTTTGGTCTATGTTTTAACGGAATACCATACAACTTTGAAATACTACCAAGTACCAACGCCAGCCCAAACATGCATGCTCAAGCTACCCTGGGGCAGATATTGTGTGAATATATTAGTGTGTACTTTGCAAACATCTAAATTGTTGGACAACACTAGTACCCAAATGGTGAGCTGAATAATGAGCTAATATTTGAAATTTGTCATTCAGCTTCAGTTGATAATGTAAAGTCATAATCACAGGGCTGCCTGCACATGAAACTGTCGTTCCATGAATTTTCACAAAATATGAAATCAGACAGAATGCCGCTAATAGGCTTTTGATCTTTTGACTGTATCGAGAAGTCGCTATTATCCAACGAATAGCCATTTTTCGTCAACAGCGAAATGTCCTGATGGTATGACGTATTATCCCGGTTCCGGAAACTGTTACTCCGTTCACACGACACCAGACACGTGGGAAGGAGCCCTCGGCACGTGCAAGTCTCTACACACACGTGCACACCTCGTGGAAGTCAGGACTGAGGCAGAACGAGCAGAGTTCTCTACACTGACCAGTGAGTTCACTCTTCAATACAGACTGAGATATGAAGTGTATTAGCAACTATGTGTATTTTGCTTCAATCACGAGTAATTGTTTGCAGATATCTTCTGTCAACGCAACAATATTTAGCAACGTATGTATGCATGTCAACGTAGGTATGCATGTCATCTGAATGTTTACTGAGTACACACAACAAAAAGTGACCTCTTCGTCTATATCATACTCTCATGCCCTATTACTCCAACCCGACAGATGGCCACTCGATGTTGGTATGGATAGGCGCCAAGCGTGTGACAGGAGGCGACGTAGACGATATCGTCTGGGACTCCTCCATGAGTCCGTTCTCTCCTACAGACCTCGGAGTAAACTGGCAAGCAGGTCAACCTAGTCTCCTAGCCCACGGCTCCGATCCGGCAAACTGTGTCGTGAACTTCGGCTCATTAGTTAATCTACCATGTGATAATGCTGCAACCGCCTCGTTCCAGTTCATTTGCCAGTACTAATTCTGAGGGTTTTATTTAGTTTACCGGACCTATGGTTATGGCGTTGCATCCGTCCGCCGTCGTCCGTCCGTTCACATTTTTATCTTTAAAGTTTACAATCAAATATTTCTGAAATTTTGCACAGAAATACTAAGAAGTAATTCAAGAGGGAGGTATTATTCAGGTTTTTTTTCAGGTTTTTTTTTTCAAAACGGCAGCTGTTTTTGTCGAAAAACGGTCAATTTCGGACTTTGGCGGTCATTTTCTCAAAATCTGTTCAGTAACTTTCTTCTTATTGATGCATAACACTCGTCATATGGACCCCTGTGATGTGTATAGGTTTCAATGCCCATCAATCGAAGTGGGCCATTTCGGCCCAAATTTGGCTCAAATAGGACTTTTCCATGAGATGTTAAATTATCCTATGCTTAATAGTGGGCACATTATGTCTAATAAATCACTTAATATTGAGACTAGAAATCAGTTGTGGAAATTATATATGCTGAATATTCTCGTGACCTCGAATTTGACCTTTGACCTCATTTTCAAGGTCACATGACAAAATGGCTAATATCTTGCCTATTATCGACTTTACAGCTTAGGAATCAATTGTAAACGCATAGGAAATGATATGTTCTGACTTTTGTCATGACCTTGAATTTTACCTTTGACCTAAATTTCAAGGCCACAGTACAAAATGACTAATATCTCACTTATCATCGATTTTACAGCTTGGGAATCAACTGTGAACATATAGAAAGTGATATATGCTCAATATTGCCTTGACCTTGAATTCAACCTTTGACCTCGTTTTCAAAGTCAAAGGACAAAATGGCTAATATCTTACTCCCCATTGACTTTATAGCTGGGACCAATTGTGAAAATATAGAAAATGATACACACTGAATATTTTGTTGACCTTGAATTTGACCTTGAACTTATTTTCAAGGTCAGATCACAAAATTACTAATATCTCGCTTATTATCGACTTATGAATTACCTATAGTTCAGCTTATGAATCCATAGTGAATAGGAAATGATTGCTGCTGAATATTTTGGTGACTTTGAATTTGACCTTTGATCTCATTTTCAAGGCCAGGGAACAAAATGCTAATATCTCGCTCATTATCGACTTTACAGCTAAGCTTACAGCTTATTTGTGAACATAGAGAAAATGATATATGCTGAATATTCTCTTGACCTTGACCTTTGACCTCATTTTCAAGGTCAGATCATAAAATGGCTGATATCTCACTTATCATACTAGAAATACTACATACTAGAAATGATATATGCTGAACATTCTCGTGACTCTGAATTGACCAATGACCTTATTTTGAAGGTCACGAGACAAAAGGCTAATATCTAGAATAGATATTGTCCGGTAACCTTCCTTAGCTCTTGGGCTAATTTTTTTGTAAAATTAGTATCTAACTGACTTGCGAGAGGTCAAAACCAGTTGGTCTGAGAAAATTGCAAGAAATATGGACACTAGCGAGAGGGTAATCGCTAATCATTGAATTGATTAGCGGTTACAAAGATCACATTTTTCACACGTGTTATGAAGAATATTTTTTATACTTTCACTGTGGTTCTTAACTTCCTTGCCTGGTTCGTACGCCATCGCTATTGATTTTCACCTCCCGCGTGCAACAACATTCGTGCAAAAAAAAATCCTGCTATATGTTATTGCATACTTTATTCATAATAGGTTCCCAAGCTTGTATAGAATCAGTCTCATTCTCAGTTTCGTGAACCCATCATGGTCAAATATCAATTTCTGTGCCATCCAACAGAAGGAAACAGAAGTTCGAAGCGATCAAGATGGCGTCTCAAAAGCAGTGAGACATGTTGGCGTCTCAAAAGCAGTGTTACTATTTTGAGAATTCCTCGAATTTAAAATCAGCCAAATTTAGCATTCTTGTTTGTCACGCAAATTTTAAAGTACATCTCGGGATAGTCAGAAATATATCGGAAATATCCACAGTTCGACAATAGATACTCAGAAAATTGCCGTTAATCGAGCATGAAAACAGTGAATAGAGAAGGATCGGCCTGCCTACATTGCCGGTTACCACAGTATCTAAACATATACTAATGACGTCATCAGATTGTGTATAGAACTCACCTTTGAAGAAAAACTTGATGCGCCCGAATTTGAATCTTGATTTGGAAACTCAATTTAGGCACATAATACACATTTTCAGACCCAAATTTGTACGATTTCTCATTCTGTAGACAAAATAAAGCTATCGCAGAATGAATAAATTTTGTCAATTCTAAAAGTGATTATAGCTTTAACACACCCGTAAACCCCGTCACAATAATTACTGTGTTGTCATTCTTGTTTTCAAGTTCACCATTTAATTTTAATTTTTCACAGCATATCAATGTTTGTGTTTTCAATATTGCTTGTGTCTCAAGGCGATCGTGTACTTATTTCACAAGGCAATAAATATGGACTATGTACTGTCAATATGGGTTTACAGAGTAACGAAAAAGATGTTACATATTCCGCTCATCGAACTTTATTCAATCTAGCATGGTTAGATTAAAGTACTAATAAAGTGCAAATATGATGTGAACTTATATGAAAGATCTCATTGATCTGAGCAAAACGGTCTTCACGGCATGTGGTTATCACAATCGGTTCAAAAGTTACAGCACTTTGAAGACTGAAATCGGCAAATTTCCTTTTCAAAACCATTTAGCCAATTAGTATGCAAATAGGATATTCATGACGTCATCGGGGAAAGCTGTTTTAATTAGGTTCTTTAATATGTAAGTAAGTATCACTCTATTACCACCAATACAGCCAAATTTTGATGATTCCAACAACAAACACAAAACGCAACAGAACAAAGCCCAACCAAACAGTTGATCAATGTAAGTATCGATCTATTACCACCAATACAGCCAAATTTTGATGAACACAATACAAAACATACAACATTTTGCAATAGAAACGAAGCCCGACCAATTACTTTATCAAAAGGCACACTGGCGTCATCAGGGGCAGACAGTGCGGTAAATGTAGTTGTTTCTACTGTACACCTGATGGAACTAGTATACAACTGCCCAACAACCTATCAAAATAATTTAGAAATCCGAAACAAACCCCATGGAATAGATATATGACAAACTGTACACCTGATGGAATTAGCATACAACTGCCCAACAACCTATGAAAATAATTTAGAAATCCGGAACAAACCCCATGGAATAGATATATGACAAGTACATAAGTACCTTATCACAAGCCAAAAGGCTACTGAGTGGATGGTATGTATTATTCCTTCATTTAATGTTATGATTATTCAGGTAAACTTATCCCATATAGTGTTCAATATAAATAATCAGTGTTCTCACTTTCTCTGTCGTTGTCAAAGCAACCAGTGACCTGGTATGGTCCTTAGCAACCATGGTTGCAAGGGCAAAAAACCCACTTAAGATAGGGTATGCATAATTCAAAAGGGTGCCGGGTGCTGACCAACAAAATATTGGAACTATTGATAAAACCTGTAAAACTCCATGAATTACGTGTATGACAATCACCCACATAAATATCCAGTCACAAGCCAAAAATCGACTGAGTTCATGGTATTATCGGGGACTTTTTCGATCTTCACCAGCAGTACTCTGTGATATAAATGTAGGGATAGAAATGTGGGGACCAGCTTTTTACACTGTCCTGTCTATGTAATGGACCGCCTAACAACCAATTTAGGAACAGTGTGTCTATACCATGGTTTATGCGAACACATTTTGTTGTCTATTTACCGTTTATACTGTTAAATTTAATTTTAAACATAACTTGTCACATGATGTCACATTCATATAGACGTGGAATCAATACCCAGTATTAAGTATTCCGAGCAAACAAAACAGGGTCCGTTATCCAATCTCATAGTCCGGGGACAGAAAGTCATATCAGGCATACGAAGTGAGAGAAAACAAAAATGACAGGGAAACTCATGAACCCCCAAAAATGGAGTATGTATGAGCATAAATTGATTTATATTTTAATATTCGATTTATATCTTTAATTTCTTTTAAGCACACGAAAGTTATTAACTGTGAAAAATAATTTTATTGGATGTTTTTTCCAGAGACGTATCCCTGGGAAGGCCTTTTTCAAGATGGCCGCCGTAAAAAATCCCAAAATCATGTTTTGGCCTAGAACGTAGCCTCTGTTGCAAGTACAGACATGATTTTGGTTTCTATACCATGTATACTACATGTAATGTTTATGATGTTGGGGGGGGGGGGGTTATATGGTGACATTATTGAGAGCCTGTAACAGTTGGTTGCCTGGAATTCTAAATGGCAGACAATTAAATCTAAGAAAAACACCCCTCATAGTGTGTCTGACATGTGTAAAAATGACAAAGAGGCCCCAAATTGATGGAACAAGAAATAGTGCCAAGATGACAAATTCCTGGATAGATGACATGATGATGAACGTGATGCTCGCTTGTGGTCGTTCTGATATTTTGCATTATTTTGGTCATTTGACCTAGTAAAATGGTATATCAATCGGTGTTCTGGGTATAAAGGTGTCGTCAATTATTTCCCCTTCACAAAACGCGAGAGAAATCCATGGTATCTACCACAGCCTACAGAAAATTCATTCGATCCCAGGTCTCATTAATTGGCGGATTTAGGACCTGATTATATATATGTTGTCCTTCAACCTGGAGAGGATATTAATCTTGGTGTTGGGTGAGGATAGCGGTCCCTGTACAGAATGTTCAGCCATGGTGACAGAACAGCTAATAGATCTACACTGATTTCCTTCACAGTATGTAAATATTCTTTTAAAAAAGCCTGGGATGGCCTCTCATCCGTCGGCATGCCATTTATTCACACCTAAATTCTCATGGTTGAACAATCATTAACCAGTACACATACAAGTATGTAAGTATCAATCTATTACCACCAATACAGTCAGATTTTGATGATGCCAATAACAAACGTAAAATACAACACTTTGGAATAGAAACAAAGCCCGACCAAATAGTTTATCAAAAGACACGCTGGCGTCATCAGGGGCAGACAGTGTGATAAAAATGTAGTACACCTGATGGAATTAGAATACAACTGCCCAACAATCTATGACAACAATTTAGAAATCCGAAACAAACCCCATGGATTAGATACATGACAAGTACATAAGTACCTAATCACAAGCCAGAAGGCTACTGAGTTGATGATATCCTCGGGGACAGATTCAACGTCCGCCAGCAGTGACACCGACTCAGTGGTATGAATGTAAGTATCAATTTATTACCACCAATACAGTCAGATTTTGATGATACCAATAACAAAGTAAAATACAACATTTTGGAATAGAAATAAGGCCCGACCAAATAGTTTAACAAAAGACACACTGGCGTCATCAGGGGCAGAGAGTATGTTACAAATGTAGTTGTTTCTACTGTAGACCTGATGGAATTAGTATACATCTGCCCCCAACAACCTATGAAAATAATTTAGAAATCCGAAACAAACCATTACGCAATGGTATTTAAGTATGTCACCATTAGTCAATCGCCATTAGTCAATGGTATTTAAGTATGCGATATATGTACGATCCACCGCTAATCACATCAATGTGGCTTTGAACATGTGTGTTTGAGCTTTGTTTCTTACCCATACAATGTCTGATATTAGGTTTTCTATTGACATCATAGAAATATCATGACAGCGGTATTAGTGGGATACATATACCAGGACATGATTGTTGTCTTAGTACTGGCAGATAAAGTAACCAGCTGAAACTTCTAGAACATTGAGTAGATCATTGTTTTTTATTCCCACCCAGTCTGCTGCTGAATTTGAGACTAAGAATTTTGGGTGTCCCACGAACCACTGGAAACCCGAACCAAGATCCCGGACGGAGAAGGTTGCCCTGGATACATCCCACACCATGTCATGTAGACCGCCGCCGTTCACACGAGTTAAGCCCAGCCAGTAGGCTTTACCAGCTTCTGTAACCGGTTAAAACACTCATTCAAGTTAAATTTTGTACGTTGTTTGATGGACAGAAAACCACCTGTACTTTTGTATTTGTTATGTTCGTAGAATATAAACGCAGCTTTGTTAGGGAACACATAATATATTAATCAGGGATCATTTTGACACATTTTCAATAAAGCGACCTTGTATATTTGCAAAATCGTTTCTCTCAGCATCGGATCGTATCTCCACAAGGTGCGCGTCAGGATGGAGGGAGGCACATATCTCCACGGCTTTCTGCCGGTTCCTTGTGAAGTCACTCTCATAGTAACATCGACCAGACCAAGGATACCAAGTCATTCCTGACGGGCACTTAGCTGTACAAGTACGAACGCTTGCATTTCAGATTTTTATGATTAATTTCTTATGATAGAGGCAGTATCATTCTCACATCCCAAATCCATTGAATATATTTTTTACCGTAAATTTCTAATTGTTATAATTGAGCTACTCACCAAAATGTACCCAGCCGTTCACCATTATTTCATCATCCACAGCGTGATGCAGCAGACAGCTCCCACTTGCTGTTTCCACGGATACACCAGCACACAGGGCAGTGAGGTGACATATTCGCTGACACTGTTTGATTGTCACTCCCGTCTCTGCCTGGATCACATCTCCCTCAGCCTTACCAGGGTACTCAATCAAACACAAAACCTCTGGTAATGTACTAAAACAAATGTACACGAGCGGGAAGGTTAATCCCAATAACACTTCACACATGCCGTAAACTGTTCAACCAAAATTTGGTTTTGGAATGGTATTTCACTTTGCCGTCTGGTAAAGTAAAATGTATAATGACGAATAGACCTCACGTATCTCTTCACTCCATGAAACTTCAATAATGCACGGAAGAGTACTACATACGGAGATTATGTGCCATTATATATAGCGAGAAGTATCAACAGGAACGTCCGATCTTCCTGTACAAGACAATAGAGTGATGCATATTTCACCAGTACATAGATGCAAGCCCAGTAATAATTCAAATGGTGCACGGATATCAATTGCAAGTGAACAATACTCTATTGCATTATGAGTTTCTAGATCAAATAACTCCATATAGATATAGACGTGGAATCAATACCCAGTATTAAGTATTCCGAGCAAACAAAACAGGGTCCGTTATCCAATCTCATAGTCCGGGGACAGAAAGACATATCAGGCATACGATATGATGAACCAACTCCATATGTTGGTTCACGGTTTATACCAGCAACTGCGTAATGTTTCTCCTTCTGTCAATAGTTATCATCATTATATTCACATGAATAGTACAAATTTGATATTTTCTCATTTGAAACATATCACGTTGAGTAAACAATTCAAATATATTGATCGTATAGATATGTCCATACCACCATTGTGCCATTATCCTATCATATTATTGTGGCATTACTGCACCTGGAAATACAGCCGAGTCCCTAGTTGAAGGCTTTTTCCTGGTGGTCGATGCATACTTTTTGGTCTTGATTCAAGTAATGTAACTGCAAAGACATGTCAGGAACCGGAGCGCATGTGAATGCAAAAGTAATATACGTGTGGTGCTCGGGATGATGTACTATTCAAGCCAGGTGTTTCGGAGACAATTCACCACCGTCAGAACATTTCTCATTGTCCCATTGTGATGAATCATTGCAGATTTTGGTGATATACATGTACAATTCATTGATCAAATATGAATGTCCTCTGATTATATGTGTTATCAGTTACCGATAGTGACACAGTCATTTGGTCATTCCCACATCGGGTATGGTGTCCGAGAGTCACTTTGTCACTTATAACACCACAATTATTGATCCTCATGAATTATTTTTACTTGAGCAAATATGAACTCAACACCATTGACACTTTGACGTATGACGATCAAGCATAGTATGAATCTGAATCAATGTCCAATGCACTCTCTTGATATGTATTGTCAAAAGATAGTTCTATAACGCGTGGACAGTTCCACATGTACACACATTTCGCCATAAATAATTGGAGCCATGTCAAACGTGACGTAGGCACCAGCAGTGCACCATTGTTTATCATGTTGATATCAAGATCGCAGTGTTTCGGTTTTATATTTAATGTATATGTTCATGATATATATATATACCTTGGTTGATCGTTGAAAGAAAACCGATGTAGCCTATTGAAATATCATCCATATCAGAATGAATGGATTACAGTCATTCATAAAGATATCCGTCCATTGAAATCCAGTGTGTTGGAAGAGTATTTCGGAACACTCTATTGCATGGATATTTACGACTTGCTGAATGAACAATTTGAACTGGTACAATATATTTGCGAGCCGTCCGAAATAAATATCGAAATAATAGGTATATTGGATACACACACGAGCCAGTGTATTAGTCCAGTGTATTAATTGAATGTTTTACATGAATCATTGACTTGTCAACACCTTGAATCTATTTATCGAATGCATACTGAATATGGACAGTGATGTTAGTTTATACTTGCTAAATACTGGGAAGTAGATGAGCCAATATGTCCAACTGTGTGTCAAATTATATTCCATGTGCAGAATTAAATACACACACTTCATGTCTTTTACATCCATAGCATATTTGTGACAAAACATCACGTACAAATAACGTGACTGAAGACGCGTAAAGAACAGTTTATATGTACACCTATGTACTATAAGCAGAAAACCACATAAGATGAAGCATGCTCTCTGTATTGATTATCCTGTCCATCATGATTGATTCGCCACTTCTGGTACCTGGCGCCGCCTAGCGATTAAACGGTCGAATTATTTTCACTGTTGACTTCCGGTTCAGTGACATTGATTTGACAGCTAGCTGTCAAACTATTTTATGTGCATTCAAGGCTCCAAATCTGTGTGATACGAGTTTCTAAACAACTTTTGAGTTTTGTACATTATTATAGGATGATTCTGGCGTAGTTGAACCGTCATCAATAAATTAAATGTGGAAATCTAGTTATCTTCAGCTTCTGTTGGCACGGACTGTAGCCTAGCTATAGCTACTAAGAGACTCACCCTGGCCTGTGTTACCAAGTTTACACCCATGCAATACCCCTAATGGCGCTATGTATGTAGCATTGAACTGGTGCTCCTACCTTATAATCTCAAGAATGATAATCTGGACTGAAATAATAAGTTTAATATGTAGATCTGCGTGTAATATAACGTATATATATATGGCCAATGTGAGCATACACGAAAATATCATTTTGTGATGTGCATATGTTATCAGGTTATGGTGTGATTTGTATGTAAGCATGGTAAAAGGCAAGTGTGTAATGTTCAATACCACTGTTGTATATAATCATGAATATGTACAATAAAGCTTGAATCAATATAGTAATGAGTTTGTATTTTGTATTATGAACCAGGAAACACCACCACGAACCTAGTCAGCTATAGCCTCATAGAAAAAAATGGATGTTATTCCTCAAATAAATGTATGTGCTTTGTTTTGTGTTGTATTGGTGTTGTATTTGTTTTGTGTTTCATGTTTGCGTTGTATTCTTGTTGTGTTATTGTGTTATCGTGTTTGTGTTAGTAGTATTGACCTTATGGAAACCTTACAAAATTACCAAGGTTTGTAAATTTCATTCTTCATGATTGTCAGTTTTGTTGTGAACGTTTCAATTCAGGGAAAGTTGTTGGCACATTGGCAGTTTGTTTTTGTTTTGAGGGAGCAAAGAATGTTGACTAGTCTTTTTGTTATCTGTCGTTGTGTTGAGTTTGTGTTGTTTTAAAATTTGAGGAATTGAAATCGGCTAGACCTTTGCTGTATAGGGTGAGGACCAAGCTGTCAGTGAATAGTACGTGCTGTTGGTTCTGTTTTGCAAGCTCCCTTTGCAGGAGCCTTGGAAGTTATGTTGAATGACGCGAGTCACTGAATAAACTGAATATTTCTGACGTGATAAAATTATATGTGTGCATAGAGAATAGTAGCAGTATTCAATCATGGCATTTGGGGTTATATGTACAATTTAGTGGGCAATTTCATTCCCAGCTGATTTCCTACAGTTGAGATCCAGAATGACAATTGGTCATGATCAAAAATTGTTTAATATGACACATCATTTCTTTTTATCTGCGTTTATCATTTTGTGCCACAGATAAACTCATCATTATCATTGATTATCATGAAGAAACAGAATTGGCCACTAGATTGAACATGTGCTCCCGCATTTGCTCTATGTTTGGAAATACCAGTAAACAGTATGGTGGTAGACTAGTATCAATGAAAGAATATTTAGTCAAAACGAACTTTTGAAAGAGAGATACATGTAATGGTTTACAGACGAAGTACGACCTGACAGCTCTGAGTGCCAGACAACTCAATACGATACTCAGGCATCACGGAAAAAATGTGAAAGGGAAACGACAACAAAAGATTGCAATATTGTGTGAGGTGTATAGTTTACATGATGAGCCAGGGAGTATTAACGCTATATTGAACAAAGTTAAGCATACTCAAAGTGGATGGACTAAAGACATCCGGAAGGCTCCGGCAATTGGACTTTCTCAAGTTGTAGATTATCTGCTCAGAAGCCATGATACGGTCACTCACACAGAGTCGGGACACATCGAGGTGTTCAATGCGACAACGTTGAGACGATACAAGACCTTGAGGAGTTACTCTCTATACAAATCTGGTCACATCCATTCAATGTCATACCTCCACATGAAAGATTCTAGTGCGTGTGCTTTGAGAGGAAAGTGCAACCCCTCATTCGACACCTCAGGCACCACATACGAGTGCATAGTCATCATAGACAAATCATCAGAAGCCCCTGTGGCATCCAGCTGCACATGTGTGGCTGGTAACGGCGAGGCGTGCACCCATGTGGCAGCCATGTTGTTTGGGATGGAGGACTTCACTAGTCTAGGATATCACACACTCCCTGATGACCCAGCTAGCACAGAGCTTTTGTGTGCTTGGAATGCTCCCAAAGCGACGAAGGTCACTTTTCAAAACTAACAAAATTTCGGGATTTGTGCTCTTTAATTTTTGGCATTACTCAATACTTATTTCAATGATTGCTACAAAAACATGACCAAAACTAGACGTCAAGTCCTGAACATGCCTTGGAAGCTTTTCGGTGTTTAGACCCAGGTGTCCCACTCATCAAGCGCGAAGCGCGCTTCACGCTCAATGAGTGGGGCACCTGGGTCTATTCGGTGTTAAGACTAATATATATATGTTTGCCATGGGCTCTAGGACACCCCTTTTCCAAGATATCGACAACAATGAAAAATGTCGACTCGCCAACAAAATTTGAGGTCGAGGTCAAAGTTAATCCATAGAACCCTCAAACATGTTTTCTGGGACGACAAGTCTGAAAATAATGTCAGTTTCGCTCTACGACGTACCGTTTCCGAGATATCGCCAAAAACGAAAAATGCTGACTCGGCAAAAAAAATTTAAGTTCAAGGTTAAAGTTCATCAATAATACCCCTTAGGCATGATTGTCTAAGGCGACAAGTCTGAAAATAAAATCCGTATTGGTCCACGATGCACCATTTCCGAGATATCGCCGAAAAGGATGATTCAGCAAAAAATTATTTGGACCTTCAAATCAAAGGTTGTTTGATAGATCGATCCCATAATCAATAGGGTTCTTCCCTGGTGGTACATGTATATGAAACTCCATGCAGAGTTCTGCAAACATTGCCTGATTTTTTTTTGGTTATCGTCCGGAAACCATGTCTCAAAATCAGCCTTGATTTCATCCTCACGGACCTCGAATCCGGCTCGAAAACAGAAGGGTTCTTCTGACTAGTTGCGAAAATTTGGCAAGGATCCATTGAGGCAATCTAAAGTTAGCGTCCGGAACACAAATCGGCGGAAGACAAAAAAATATGCTAAAACCATTCCTAATGCCTTAATACCATCAAATCATGGATTTGCCATCTATACACACATCCTATATATCTAATTTGATCCTTGGCATGAATTGGTGACCTAGAGTGAAACGTAATATAGTGTCTCATTGACCAATGTGTTTCTTATTTCGGTCAATAAGGCACCATATAGGATACACAACATTTAAAATTTTAGGTAGAGCCAGTCCCTCTCAATGACCTGAGCTTCAATGCCCATGTTCCGGGAAGAGTTGTGCGTTCTAAGAGGAATTTCGGTGACTTCAACCCAGTTGCACCAAAAAAGAGACAAGTTGACACCTCCCAGTATCAGAAATTGGTTCATGACCTCAATTTATGTCAACCGAATGTACCCTTTCTGACAATTGCGGATCCTCTTCGCTGGAGCAAGGTTCCTCAGCTGTCTACCGCTGTCCCAGATGTGGCTCCTATGCTCACTTTGCCCCAACGTGTACCTTTCACGAGCGAACTCCTAGTTCCTGCAGCTGATGAGACGGTGACGACATCACTGCCCTTGCCACCATGCCTCAGTCAGACTGCCAATTCATTCAGATCATCATGGAATGACAATCCCCTATCAGATGTTGCCATCACCACCTTCATGTCTTCATTGAAACCAACCCCCGAAGACAGGTTGACGATTGAACAGCTGACAAGAGGACAGGCAGGGAACCCGAAATGGAAGGTGTACAGGACAGGCCTAATTACTGGTTCATCCATCCATGCCGTGTACACCAGGATGAAAACCATACAGGACGGGCGGGCTACAGATGCCAGTCGCCTTGTGAACCAGTGTATGGGTCGCAGCACCTTCAGAGGTAACAAGGACACCAGCTATGGACTGGCAAATGAAGCTCGAGCTGCCACCTCATATTTTAGTGCATTCAAAGTACACCATATCAATCCACAGATCAGTGAATGTGGTCTGCTAATGTACAGCAATGGTTTCATTGGTGCCAGCACAGACAGGATTGTTACATGCAATTGCCACGGAAAGAGGGTGGTAGAAATCAAGTGTCCATCAACGATGGAAAAACAACCGAAGGGCTCATTCCATAAACTGAAATTCATTTCTGTATCTGAGGAGGGTCATTGTTCACTAGTTAGGTCTCATCAGTATTTTTCTCAAGTACAGTGCTACATGGCAGTCACTGACACAACACACACAGACTTTGTTGTGTGGTCACCACAAGACCTGCTCGTCATGGATGTACACTTTGACAAAGAACACTGGTCTGCTATTTTGCAGAATGCAACTTATTTCTTCCGAAAGTTCATGTGTCCAGCTTTATTAACTGTCAACGAATCAGAAAGTGGGAGGGAAACTTTCATCAAGGAACACCAGTGTAGCATGTGTGATGGAGTCCTGCTTGACTCCGATAGCCTGACAGACAACAAGGATGCAAGCATTCAATGTGAATGTAACTGTCAATGTAGAAAGTGGTTTCATTGGAAATGTGTTATTATGAAGGCACCTCAGCGGCTGATGAACAATGGGAATGCCCAGAGTGCCATCAGAAGTGTACATGAATATATGAACAGACTGAACATTTACATGTGATTCATTTGTATTTCAAGCATTTGGTTGTGAATACTTGATGTTCATGTATGACTGTACGGAATATCAATGGATACAAATTAACTCGAAATGTGAATTTATAATGCAGATGCCATACAATTCAGAAGTTAATCTAGGTGTAAGTGTAATTGTATATACTGATAAAAATTGTATGACAGATTTATACAGAAGATGTACCTTCAGGTACTCCAGATGTAACTGAATATTGCACATAAATGTACATGTACTGTAATGTAAACAAACCAAATTAGAAGTGTACCGACTAAAAACTTGACTTCACTGCATGAACATGTATGAAACGGTTCACTCAGTACCAAGATAATATACATGTATAAGCAAATGTGCTCAGCTACTAATTAACTGAACGAGGTTGTGTTGGCAATATATACATAAACATCATTGGAGAAACACACACTTTCTCCAAATAAAAAAAATTCAAAATTGCTAGTACCTGGAACAAACCATTTTGTGCCTGATGAATATCATACATTTATTAGTACATGTTATTAACATGAAATCACTGACTTGTTCAAGGACATGAAAGTCATTTATTTCAGATTGTGTCAGGAAATATTTCAACCACATTTCACAATATCTAGCACACATGGACAAACATTTGCTCGCTTTTCTACCCGTCACTTACAGTATTATTTCATATATGCAATTACAGTACTGATTTCGCAAAACCTCACTAGCCATGCGAATGCTACATGCTAAATGCTAGGCCATGCGATTACGTGCGACTTGATGCTAGCATCAAATCGCATGGTTCGACCAGTGGGCGCGATGCCATCGCATCAGGCGGCCGTCTTAGTTGAACAGGCGAGCATTGTCTCGCACAGATGCGCGCATCCTTTATTTCGGATGCAAATACTGACTTTAATATGAACTGAAATGAAACACTGCATTTTCCCATACGATCTACATGATACAGACTGTTTATAAACCACTCGACCATGTGTTTGCGAGCATATGCGAGCATATAATGGCCTTCACAAAAAATGCGAAATGCGAAATGCTTTTAGTGCACCACAGTGCCAAGAAGCAATGCTAGCATCGAGGGATGCTCGCATATACAATGCTAGCATCAAATCGCATGATGCTACGTCAGGCGAAGTTGGGCGAACACGTGCTAAATGCCAGGTGTCCCATGCTGGCATTTTGGTGAGGTTTTGCGAAATCAGTACTGTACATGTAATACATTATTCGTACACCTGCATATGAACTTGTGAATTTATGATACTGTTTACTTGTACAGACCACTCAGTCATGCAGAAGTATAAGTATTAGTACTCACTCAGAAACATTCTAGAAACTATTCTCTGATTTTTCTGACTCTGTAACACCTGTCATTTTTTGCCGGTATTTTTTTGCGATGTGAAATGATATTTCAAGATTTCTGATATATCGTTTTGGACTGAATTTTCACAAAGTTGATTGTCAAAGTTTTGCGACCAAAAGTCTGGAATTTGGTATGATCTAGCATCGCAGAAAAATCAGCAAGAAAAAGTGTAAATGATTTAGAAATCATATATTACACTTAAGTGCGTACTTTCAAGAAAGGGTCCTTGAAGTTAACCATATATGCACAAGCTTTGAAGATGTGCTCAAAGTTATTGATCATGGCCATCTTGACCTCAGCTTCTAAAATCCTGTTTTCCTTGATGGCTCTCATGGCTCGTTCAACATGGATTCTTGCTACTGACAGTTTTTCGGAGTACTCTAGCTGCTGAGCTGACAACTTTCCTGTGCGCTTGTCCTTGAATGGTGGAATCAGCAGCTTCACACCGGGTGGGAGATCTTCAGCTATCGTGAAGCCACGATCGACCATCACCTTGTTGCCAGCATCAAGGGCGCGTAACATCTCGACACTTTCTTGCGTGATTTTCTTGTCAGACGCTCGACCTCCCCACATGCTCGAGATGTAGGTGATCGCACCACTTGGACTCATACCCACAAGAAATTTCACCGTGCTGTGATGTTTGTAGTTGGAGTATGTTTGTTGATGATTTTGTAGTGCTCCTGGTGTTTGACTGAAGACCTCTGTACAGTCTAGTACAATCCTTACATTCTGGAAAGGATCAAAGCAAGGAGCTTGATGTGTGAGTGTGACATCACTACTTGGCATGGAGCAGATGGTTTCCAGCTCTCTCGAAAACAGGATCACCCACGTGTTAAAGATGTTGGAAAACGTGCTCTCTGCTATGCCGAACCTCCTGGCGCAGTCCTTCGAGGGAAGACCTAGTCGCAGGCGAACAATCGTGGCAAACATTTCCTCTTCTAGGGACAACACTCTTTTTCTACCCGGCTTTGCTTGGTTCTTCTCTGAGTGATGTGTGCGTCCATATTGGGAGACATACTGCATGTCAGTTGCCTTAGGTTCCAAATACTGAAACAGTGCCTTGAATGTTGCGTAGCTTGAAAAACCTGTGTAATAGTTGAAGAGACGGTGATCTTCTTTCAAAACTGACAATGAGAAGATTTGCCCCTTGCTCTCCATCACACTATGTGTAGCCTCGACTGCCTTTGCTGCAGTGTAGTCACTCAGCAGGTCCTCCACCTCTGGGTGCTTTTGTCTCAGCTCATCGATCGCATCCACAACACGTCCGCTCCTCACTGTTTGCCGGTAATCATGATCAAGCATAAACTGAAATAGAGAAACAAAAAATATAATTGTCAGCATACTACTACACCATGTGTTTCAGTTGTTGAAATATTTAGAATCCATTTCCTTGTTTATGGAAAGTGGAAGTGTGAGGAGGTTGAAAGCAGGTTGAACTCACCGAGTTATTGTTGCTCTCCTCAAGATTTACAACCTTGGCATCGTCAATACTGACAGTGTTCTCAATGTTGTGTGCTCCTTGTACTTCAACCTCCTGAATTAAATCATTAAACACATTTTGGTCACATGCATACATATATGCACATATCATTAGTTTACATTATCAACTGATCTTGTAGTTACTGCATTAAGCTGTGTTTAATGCTTTTATATCATCATCGGATATCAAATTTTATATTTTCAGAGTTAAAAATGAAATTCTGAAGATTGTGTATATTTCGTACATATAATATCATCATTGGATACTAATGTCAAATTTTACATCTTCAGTGTGAGAAATGAAATTCTGAAGAAACATTGACACAGTAAGCACCCGAAAATAACACCACATATTGATAGGTCTGGTATTGAATTTGGTTTATTACCACAAAATAGCATCATTTGGTTTCACAATACTTTTCATTCAAAGACCAGCTACATTAGTGTCAGACTTAAGTCATAAAATGACAATGGGTCCTACGAAACTGACATTGATTTTTGCTTTGCCCTTGTCTTTGGTGTTGATAGATATCGCCGAGTCAGCCTGGACCTTCAGGATTCGATTCCTTGCCAATGTTGTCCTTCTGGGAACTGGTACTCTAGAGTTCACAAGTTTGTCAGGCTTGACATGGTTCAAACCTGTTTTTTAAAAAAAATACTATAGTGAGACTACTCATGCAGGCCTATAAATTGGCATTACAAATATAGTTTGTATTTGATTTCAAGATAGACAATCCCAAATGTAGATATAATTCATTCTCAGCATTTTAAAGAGAGAAAAACTATATGTCATTCAGAAATGTAAGACATAATAATACATAATATGTTGAATGGTACAGAAACATTCCAAATTTATCCAATTTCATGCAATATAGAGTATTATCATTATTACACCAGAGATTAATACTTGGGGAGATATAGGAATATCTAGTATGAAATAATCTCAGTATAGGGGGGGGGGGGGGGGGTACTGAAAATGCACTCATTGTACAGATCTATCTACGGGTACATTTATTTCCAATAATGATATATTCATATTCAATTAATGTCTAGTAGATTACTGATTACCTTTCACTTTTTTCTTTGGGTTTGGTGGCGTGGTGAAATGACAGGTGCATATCCTGTGATGTGCTTTCGGCTGCCACAGTTTACCGGGTAAGGCTTTCCCACTCTCGTCATCGATGGCCTGCCTGTTAAGCGCAAGCACCCACACCTTCTTCCAGTGGTCATCACTCGGGAATGATAGGAATGTGCAATTCGATGTGCTCGATTTATGCGTACACTGTATTGCACAACAGTGATTGCCAGCAGGCTTAAAACCTAACCGACTCATGCGTTTTTCTTAGACTAAACAGCTGTTAAAGCAGATTTAACGTGAAAATATCAGCAACAGGCGTCCCTGGAAACATCGCTAAACCGGAAGTCAATAGAGGAAGGTTCGCTCGTTATTCGATAGGTGTCGCAAGTGAGAACGTGAATTCGGGAATACACTACCACTGTTGCCTTATCCATCGGACTCTTGAAAACCCCATGAAAATCGGAGATTGATGTTCTTGAGAACAAGATTGTTTGGTGATGAACACTCACTTGTACTCGTGTTATAATTATTATTCTATATACGAATTTGTATCCATGTGATCCAATCTGAATGTTTCGTTTTGGTTTAGCATTCACATCCAGAAACTAGTGGAACATCAATATCATTCCACTTGTATAATTATTTTTTTTGTACATAATTGAGTACAATAATATTGACAGAGCCCTTCGATATTTTCCGAAGGGAATAGTTTTTTTAACACATAATGCTCATACCACAATTAGAGCAGGGATATTGCTGTCATGATGAGTTAAAAATTGCTAAATCTACTCGGAGACGAGTTTTGTTTCGATATTTGTGTACACATCACCAATTTAGTACAAATGCTATAATATGAATATAGTAATACCTCAGCAATACTACATTCACGTAGCAGTAAAACATTTAATTTCATCAGGATGTTCTGATAGTAGTTGACATACATGATAAATATTTTCTCTAGTTTTGCTGTACTCGTAGATTATACAAATTAACTATGTATTATGCTGTACTTTTATGTCTTAAATCACTCTTTGTGACAAAAGCATAAAATATGTTTTTGTCCGAATTCAGTTAATATGCTTGATGGAAGTGTGCAAAATGAAAAATTGGTTTAGGTTTACAATCGCAGGTCTGTTGCAAGATGTTGATTATATTGCATTCCGAAAAGGCATTGATCAATGTTGCATTCAACTGCAATTGTTGCAGAGAATATTGAGGTCTGTTTCACAAAGAACTGAATGTTCTTTAGCCGACTAAGTTTGGCGTTTAGCAAGGGAGTTAGTAGGATAAATTCTAAAGTTACTCGGCTAAAGTAGATTCAGATTATTTATGAGACAGGCCCCTGGTCTTGCATTCAACACAAATTGTTCAGACTCGATAATCTATGGTGTGAGCAGCATCACAAAATTGATGGCCAATTGTATTGATAACAGTCTAATGGACAAATCTTCAATGTTATCATATATTCTAAGCCCATTCACGGAGGAACAAAGGGGATTCCTTATGTGATTGTCTCCTCCCAGAACATCGTTATCGATGGATATTGATGGATGACGTAAGTTTTGATGCTCGTAAATTGCGTAACACTGTTTTCATGATAAAAATCGTAGTCGGTAATTTGCAATGTTCTTTACCAGAGGAACGAATATGAGCAACTCATCACGGCTGTGAAAAACACCCATTGATGAAGATAAAATCCAGTGTGAAGAATATTAAGATGTCAAGTGATTAGATTGTGTGTACTTTGCAGCATGTTGTTATGTTATTGCTTGTTATTAGACACTTTGTTCAAATAAGACACCCTGTACGTCAATCCAAGTGATTATACATATATTAGCCGATCAGGTTGACACAGGAATGTAAGTATCAACCTCTCACCATCAATACAACCAACGTTAAGATGCTAATAGCAAATCCAAATAATACTTCTAGAACTGAACCATAGTCCAATCAAATACTGGCGTATTTGGTCGGACCCAAAGACACACTGGCGTCATCTTGGGCAGACACAGGGTGGAACGGATTCAGTATACAACTACCCCAAACTTGCATGAATGCAACTATCAACCTATTACACCAATACTACCCGATTCCGATTGTGTGAATAGCGAACCCAACAACAGGACATTTTGGAAAGACGCACGGACGTCACCAGGGGGAGACAGTGTGTGAAATGCTGTTAACACCTGGTGGTATTATTATGCAACTGTCAACAACATACCATGTAACTTGGATTATCTTATCGATTTATTGGCTTGTCGACCTATACCGCGAGAGCAACAGAGTGATGACCCTTTTGGAACACCATAATAATCTGAAAAAGTCACTTACACTGCCTGATACTGGCCTTAGCCACGTTCTGGATCACATCTCAGTGTCTGGAGTCGTCTGGATCCACAAATCCACAATTGGTGGAGCATTTGATGCCGAATAGTGGTAGCAGGTATTTTAAACAAGTGCACACGAGTCACTCGCGATCATTCTTACTCAATCTTCTCCTGTCTCAACATTAATTTGCCAACGGTATTGTATCCTATTTTGATAGTCAATGCAGTCTCATGCGTGCCCAAAAACCGTCTTTTGAGCGGTTGGTATTCCCTGACTGACGACAGTTAATGGACGGATCAATCCCCTCCACATGTCGGCCTGTCATGCATTGGACAAACATGTGACAGGGAATATGATGTAATATGGTCATAAAACGTGATTGGTGTCATAAAGGGTTATCCTACGCATATGGATTACCAATTTAATGCTTTTCATATAAAAAGGGAACAATTAGACAATACGATATAATCAACGTCTGTAGAAACAATGTTACACGACAGATATTGGTCAGGAGTTCGAGTGTCATGTATTTTGCTAGAACATCAGGGTGTATTTTACAGGACGTCTAAGAATACAACAATAAGGAAGAATGCTTTGATAAGCACCAATCCCGAGCAGACGTATTATTCGTGGCTGACAACAAGTCAGCATATGAGAGATACCGCAGTACCCAATTAAATAGGTATACAATCACGGCAAATGGGTCAATTTCGCGATATCAAGAAAAAGCGAGGTCAAAGGATATTGTTCAACAATTATCTCACATATAAAATAATGGCAATCGACTTTATAAATATCTTGTGATTATTCGTAATTCAGTGTATTTTGTTGAAGAACACACCATTTGTTTTGCTACTTATAATGAACACGATATTGCTAGCATGCTGGAATTTCTGATTGATGAGAGATTTGTTGTTTTCCAACAATGAATGGAATCGCTATGTATTCCAATTTTTTGCACACGACGACGAAATCCTTGCACACTGGTGCAATAAATGGACTATAATGTCATATGTTAACCTAATGTCCATATGTTAGCTAAGCCGTAATAGCACAGGGTGTATCCGTCTCATAATAGCTCGAAAGAATGTCGGTTGCTACGTGCAACTTAAGGCGTCAGCTCAACAGTCACACGCACATCAACTATATAGATATACACCAAAAAAACGAGTCCGGCTAATTTTAGTCTATGGTAGGTAATAATGCGTGTGTTCGCAGAATTAACATTATGGACCGTCATTGAATAAATCTGATTATCATTATTATTAGGCTTCTTACAGGTTTGGCTACGCTCGACGTCCTATCCTGCATTCGACGATACCCAGGACGAAGCTCGTATCAGCAATCAATGCTTAGGAACTACCCTTTTGGTAATAAATCATGACATGAACAGACAACGATTGGCATGGTCATATTGCTGTTTCTGAAAATCGTTATTTCAAGCTGTCATATGCCCATTTTGCCCGCAATTTTGTCGTAGTGTTGATCAGAAACTGTGTCAGAATATTGTTATATCTCGCTTTCCGTCTTGAAAGTTTGAATGCCTGATGTGTCTGCCGGAACCTATTGAGCTTATGTCGTCAAATAAAAATATCATAAATTCAAACATCATAAGGTACACATCAGGGTGTATTTTACAGGACGTCTAAGAATACAACAATAAGGAAGAATGCTTTGATAAGCACCAATCCCGAGCAGACGTATTATTCGTGGCTGACAACAAGTCAGCATATGAGAGATACCGCAGTACCCAATTAAATAGGTATACAATCACGGCAAATGGGTCAATTTCGCGATATCAAGAAAAAGCGAGGTCAAAGGATATTGTTCAACAATTATCTCACATATAAAATAATGGCAATCGACTTTATAAATATCTTGTGATTATTCGTAATTCAGTGTATTTTGTTGAAGAACACACCATTTGTTTTGCTACTTATAATGAACACGATATTGCTAGCATGCTGGAATTTCTGATTGATGAGAGATTTGTTGTTTTCCAACAATGAATGGAATCGCTATGTATTCCAATTTTTTGCACACGACGACGAAATCCTTGCACACTGGTGCAATAAATGGACTATAATGTCATATGTTAACCTAATGTCCATATGTTAGCTAAGCCGTAATAGCACAGGGTGTATCCGTCTCATAATAGCTCGAAAGAAAGTCGGTTGCTACATGCAACTTAAGGCGTCAGCTCAACAGTCACACGCACATCAACTATATAGATATACACCAAAAAAACGAGTCCGGCTAATTTTAGTCTATGGTAGGTAATAATGCGTGTGTT
The DNA here is from genome assembly GCA_949152475.1 of Terebella lapidaria. Classification (NCBI taxonomy): domain Eukaryota; kingdom Metazoa; phylum Annelida; class Polychaeta; order Terebellida; family Terebellidae; genus Terebella; species Terebella lapidaria. The sequence continues at coordinate 37,878,154 of OX424566.1, forward strand.
CGCAGAATTAACATTATGGACCGTCATTGAATAAATCTGATTATCATTATTATTAGGCTTCTTACAGGTTTGGCTACGCTCGACGTCCTATCCTGCATTCGACGATACCCAGGACGAAGCTCGTATCAGCAATCAATGCTTAGGAACTACCCTTTTGGTAATAAATCATGACATGAACAGACAACGATTGGCATGGTCATATTGCTGTTTCTGAAAATCGTTATTTCAAGCTGTCATATGCCCATTTTGCCCGCACTTTTGTCGTAGTGTTGATCAGAAACTGTGTCAGAATATTGTTATATCTCGCTTTCCGTCTTGAATAGTCGGGCATGTACGGGGGGTCCCTTTGCACCCCCCCCCCATGATCCTCCAAAACCAACTTTTTTCTCAAGGTTTTTTAATACTAATAAACATTACATATGTCTCCGGTTGCGCATCCATTGCAAAAATTGGTTTTCGGGCCATTTTTCAAAATGGCCGCCCCGCGAAATCTCGAATTTTGAGATTGCTTCACTTTAAGCTGCATAGGTCTACAAAATAAAATCTTTGTTACCTTTTGCTGCTCATTGTGGGGGCCTTATACATTGTACATGAGAAAACAGTGGTTAAATAAACATTTATAATAGGAATATGTCCATATATCCAAGATGGCCGCCAAATTTAGATAATTTTTCACTAAAATGTCCATAACTTCGGACTGAGTCAACCTAGGATGTTCATTTTGGGGTCTATACCTAGGTTTTCATATACAGGGAATCCATTTAGACCAAAATAAATACAATCAAGCTATTCCTTTTGATGCATGCATCCAAGATGGCCGCCAAAATTAGATAATTTTTCACTAAAATGTCCATAACTTCGGACTGAGTCAACCTAGGATGTTCATTTTGGGGTCTATATCTAGGTTTTCATATACAGGGAATCCATTCAGACCAAAATAAATACAATCAAGCTATTTCTTTTGATGCATGTACACCTGCACACATGGTACACGCTACACATTCATTTAGATATCTCTCGAAAATAGCCCCCTTGACACCCCTATGGTCTCAATTGTGGATCTTGCTTGGATATTTCTGATAGAGACTTTTACTGATTTGCAATCCCAATAAATCCTTAAACAAATAGAGCTTGATTTGATTAGTTTTGTTAATTAACAGATATCCAAGATGCCTGCTAAACACACCCCGAAAATTCAAGTTCGTAACTAATTGTGCTATAAAGATGTGTGATACCGGTACTTACTTTCAAGGGTATTTTGGTATGTAGATTCCATTTTTGGTGTTATTCTAGCTATATAATATCAATTTAAAATGATAACCGCATCTCATTGAGATGGAAAGCAAATAAAAACATATTGTTATTTGAATTTATTCATACACTTATGCATTACGCATTACTCACCAACATGCTTGGGATACTTTTCACAAACAGAGAACAATAATGTAGAATATCTTCATTGGCTATCTTAACACATGAATATGATGGAACATGGTACTATGATTTTGGTTCTGCTATATTGAATGAATTGACATATTAGTTGATGATGTCTTCACCATTGCCCTGCATTCTCTTGCAGTACAACAACGTTGTCTTGAGCTGTCCGACATCAATTGCATTACAACTGTTCAGCCCCAGGAGAGTGGCAACCCGTACACGAAGGTGTGTCTAGATCAATGAATGAGACTAGATCAATAAATGAGACTATTGTGGCAAAAGTGATGTAGAATTTTCCAGAACTGAGATAGAGGATGTTGAGTGGTATGATGTCGGACAGCTCAAGACAACGTTGTTGTACTGCAAGAGAATGCAGGGCAATGGTGAAGACATCATCAGTTAATATGTCAATTCAGCCAATATAGCAGTACCAATATCATAGTACCATGTTCCATCATGTTCATGTGTTAAGATAGCCAATGAAGATATTCTACATTATTGTTCTCTGTTTGTGATATAAAAAGTATCCCAAGCATGTTGGTGAGTAATGCGTAATGCATAAGTGTATGAATAAATTCAAATAACAATATGTTTTTATTTGCTTTCCATCTCAATGAGATGCTGTTATCATTTTAAATTGATATTATATAGCTAGAATAACACCAAAAATGGAATCTACATACCAAAATACCCTTGAAAGTAAGTACCGGTATCACACATCTTTATAGCACAATTAGTTACGAACTTGAATTTTCGGGGTGTGTTTAGCAGGCATCTTGGATATCTGTTAATTAACAAAACTAATCAAATCAAGCTCTATTTGTTTAAGGATTTATTGGGATTGCAAATCAGTAAAAGTCTCTATCAGAAATATCCAAGCAAGATCCACAATTGAGACCATAGGGGTGTCAAGGGGGCTATTTTCGAGAGATATCTAAATGAATGTGTAGCGTGTACCATGTGTGCAGGTGTACATGCATCAAAAGAAATAGCTTGATTGTATTTATTTTGGTCTGAATGGATTCCCTGTATATGAAAACCTAGATATAGACCCCAAAATGAACATCCTAGGTTGACTCAGTCCGAAGTTATGGACATTTTAGTGAAAAATTATCTAATTTTGGCGGCCATCTTGGATGCATGCATCAAAAGGAATAGCTTGATTGTATTTATTTTGGTCTAAATGGATTCCCTGTATATGAAAACCTAGGTATAGACCCCAAAATGAACATCCTAGGTTGACTCAGTCCGAAGTTATGGACATTTTAGTGAAAAATTATCTAAATTTGGCGGCCATCTTGGATATATAAGTAAGTAAGTAAGTAAGTAAGTAAGTAAGTAAGTATAACTTTATTGATCCCACTCAAGGGAAACTGATTTGATTTGGTCGATTGCTCAACAATACCATATACAATCACATTTATATTAGCAAACATATGTACAAAATGGACATTGTTAGATTACTGGGTATGGCCCCGACCATGCTGACTATTATGCAGACGGATTGCCCTCGGTATGAAGGAACGGAGGTAACGTGTTGCGGTCCTAGCTTTAGGAAGCCTCAGTCTCCCACTACGAGGCATGACCTGCTGAGACAGGGTGGTGTTCAGCGGATGGGTATCATCTGTCCAGACACGTGAGAGTTTCGTACGGAGTAGGTCATCGTATATATGTTCCACGTACCGCAACTCCTCGCCCACTATTTTGGTGGCCCGCGTAACAATCCGATTGATGGAGTCTGTATCGGCCTTGGTGGCATTTCCCCACCAGCAAATTAAACAATATTTCCATACACTTTCAACTACAGCACTATAGAACAATTGCAAAATTTTCCGGTCAACATTGAACATGTGGAGTTTATACATGCAATACATCCGAGTACGTAATTTTTTCATGACATTTTCCACGTTATAGGACCAGTTAAGCTTATTGTCGATAACAACTCCAAGATACTTATAAGTTTGTACACGGTCAACCTCAGTTCCGTTTATGTAGACTGGTGTAGGTATTACACGGTTTTTACGGAAATCTATGAGCATTTCCTTAGTTTTAGTAACATTTAATTTGAGATAATTGTGTTCACAATACCTGACAAATGATTCTATTTCAGTTTCATATGCTTGGAAGTTGTCATTTTCAACCAGACCAACCAAAGCCGTGTCATCAGCAAACTTCAGGAGTGGACATGTAGTATTAGACGAACGACAATCGTAAGTATAAAGGGTAAAAAGAAATGGGGCCAATACTGTGATGGTATATATATATACTGTATATGGACATATTCCTATTATAAATGTTTATTTAACCACTGTTTTCTCATGTACAATGTATAAGGCCCCCACAATGAGCAGCAAAAGGTAACAAAGATTTTATTTTGTAGACCTATGCAGCTTAAAGTGAAGCAATCTCAAAATTCGAGATTTCGCGGGGCGGCCATTTTGAAAAATGGCCCCAAAACCAATTTTTGCAATGGATGCGCAACCGGAGACATATGTAATGTTTATTAGTATTAAAAAACCTTGAGAAAAAAGTTGGTTTTGGAGGATCATGGGGGGGGGGGGGGGTGCAAAGGGACCCCCCGTACATGCCCGACTACATTGCCGAGATATTTCGCAAGGGCATCCCTGCTACCAAAGTGTTGCTAAAGCCAAAAGGAAACACTGGAGTGTGGAACAGGCGCCAAGGACCACAACAGAAATGTGCCATTGGTTTCAAAGCACACAGTGACAAATCACAGGAAATTATCTCCATATTGAAACACTCTTGTATTACTGCAGAAATTAAACAATAAACCGATCTAGCTTTATTGAAGACAGTTTACTAGTAGACCAAATTGTTAATTTTTAAAAAAATCCCTCCCCTGGCACGCTTTGCCCGAGTGATCAGCATAGGTTTACTGTACAACGGTTATACTTGAAGCCTAGTGTCATGTAAGGCTAGTATCTCAGCATGACATTTGTGTTCCAATTACAGTATCCCGTGTTCATATCTTTTAGGCCATGGTGTACATATACAAGCGTGCGACGGGAAATGGCGTCGTGGAGTGAGAGCAACACGGGTATGGCCATGCGAGCTGTCACAAGGGGCTTGTCTGTTCGTAGAGCACCCATCACTTACGGGATTCCTCGCACGACTCGCACGAGGCACATCACAAGGAGCACCACATCCAAGCAACTGGGCAGGTTTCGGCCAGTATTCAGCAAAGAGGTGGAGACTGGACTGGAGAGTCATTGTCTGAAAATGGAATCCTAGTTTATGGACTTAATTCTATGGATCTCCGAACACTAACGTTTGACATAGTTAGATTGAACAACATAGAGAATCCCTTCACGGATGGCAAGGCCGGTGAAGGCTGGCTGAAAGGATTCATGACCAGGCATCCGAGCCTCCCCATGAGGAGACCTGTGCCCACCAGTAGATCGCGCACCATGGGCTTCAACGAAGTGGAAGTGGGAAGGTTTTTTGGCCTTCTTACTCAGGAGTACCTGAAAGGACGTGTTGGACTGGTGGATGTATATAATATGGATGAAACTGGATTCCATAAAACTGCAAGCCAGCCTCCGAAGATCTTGGCACCCAAGGGAAAAAAGCAGGTTATAAATCTTTCACAACTCTACAACAAAATAATTGAAACGAAAACAAAATATAATTTCATATCGCGATTCTCTTTGTTGCAAACCAAAACATTGTTAGTTGACTTTCATGTTGGTCGTTTTTTAGGTGGGAGTCATTTCCAGTGTTGAGAGAGGCCAGCTGGTCACCGCCGTCTGTTGCTGTAGTGCTACTGGCCAGTTCATCCCCCCTGCGCTGATTTTCCGTAGGGAAAGACTGAATGCTGACCTCATGCAGGGCTCTCCTGCTGGAGCGGCAGGATACACGTCGGATTCAGGATGGATGAACCGAGAAATCTTTGTTCAATGGCTTAGTCACTTCGTGAACCACGCCAGGCCCAGTGCGGACAGCCCTTGTATACTTATCCTAGATAATCACGACTCACACAGGTACTAGTAAATGTTATTATGATTACTCGCATGTACGAAAGCCATAATTTAACTTTTCCATATGTGGGATCTCCGATGAACAGTTCGTAAGGATTGTATTCCTTGTATTTACAGGTGCCTTGAGGCTGTTCAATTTGTCCGTGAGCATTACATTACAATGCTCACGGTCCCGCCGCACACTACCCATCGTCTCCAGCCTTTAGACCGGACTGTCTACGGCCCCATGAGTAGATATTTCGAACATGAGGTGGATCACAGGTATCACAGTGTACAACATGGCCGACCTGATTGATAAAGCTCATCTCCGTGCATGCATCGCTGAAAACGCCATCAGTGGTTTCGAATGTTGTGGCATTTATCCCTAGACCGAGATGTTTTCAGCAGCGAGGATTTCGCCCCAGCTGATGCTACAGACAGCAACTTTGCCCTAGGTATTGCGTAAGACAGTTACCCTGGTACCGGTAATTGGTTTCATGTCGAATTGTCATGTAATATTCAACAAAACTGCAATATTAGATGCCTTACAGAACCAGCTGAAGCATCACAAATTCCACTTGTTACGGCAACGTCTCAAGCTGATATGGAGATGGAGGCAAATTCTTCAAGGACCATGCATGTAGCTGTACAGGTTAGGCTCAAGTAAATTGAATATAGCCCATTTAGCGTTGCTTATCAAGGGGCGATCAGGTAATTCTAAAGGTTTGATGCCGCATCACGTTTTATGTCATATCTCTGCCGTTCCTAAAAAAATTCGTAACACCTGGAGTATATAATCTATACGTGATAGAAAGGGTGATCTTAATGTTGACCGATAAGGAACCTTGATATTGGATTAACTGTCTGCTTATCTTCTCCAGGTGCACGCATCTGCCACAGAAGAGCCCTGGTCTGTAGCAGCACAATCCACATCAGCATCTGCTGCAGGACGGCTAGCCACATCCGCTGCAGAACGCCGGCCAGCCACATCCGCTGCAGGACGTCGGCCAGCCACATCCGCTGCAGGACGGCCAGCCACATCCACTGCAGGACGGCCAGCCACATTCGCTGCAGGACGGCCAGCTACAGCCGCTGCAGGACTGCCAGCCACATCCGCTGCAGGACAGCCAGCCACATCCGCTGCAGGACGGCCAGCCCCATCTACTGCAGGACGGCTAGCCACATCTGCTGCAGGACGGCCAGCCACATCCGCTGCAGGACGGCCAGCCACATCCGCTGCAGGACGCCAGCCACATCTACTGCAGGACGGCTAGCCACATCTGCTGCAGGACGGCCAGCTACATCTGCTGCAGGAAGACAGGCCACATCTAAGGCAGCTCAGTCCACGACTGTACCAGTAGTAGGTGAGGGTGTAGAGGCTTTATTCACACAAATGAATCCCTTCATTGCTGTATAAAATTAAGACATACATATACATTATTGTGCTCTTGAACGGAATAATTTTCACGGCACCAATACATTTATCTGAGGTAAACTACGGTTCCAATACGGTATGTCTCCTCTCCATGCTGCACGAGACAATCACAGTATGTACGACAATTCGCATTTTGGTTGACCACCATAATATGCCTCATAGGACACATATCGCCGTCCGATATCCGTCCACTACCAGCGAGTACTGCCACACAAATCAGCCGAAGAAAGAGGAATAGACGCGGAATCAATACCCAGTATTAAGTATTCCAAGCAAACAAGACAGGGTCCGTTATCCAATCTCACAGTCCGGGTATGACACGCACTAAACAACTCGATTTTTCCGTTTGTTTATTAGGTTTCACACTCACAAACACCTTGAAATAAAATACAAAATACACGCGTAAAATGACTAGTATAAATAGTACAAAATGTGATTAATTCTGTGGCACTTTACATGGCGAATACATTACATATAACAGTGGCTAAATACTAGCTACCAATACTCAGAACTACAATACTTTCATTGATCAGCAAATGGTTAATATTACTATCAACACTGGCGGTTAAGCCTACAGAACCATGTCTCATGAAAAACCTACCCCTGAGCAAGGATTCCCTGGTCCTGCCTCCAGCCGCTCCACGAATCAGCTCTGCACCTGGAGACACGAAAGGCTTTACGCTACATTCCGAGTTCCATATACCAAAGCTATATAGGGCCTGAGTGTGTTTTATGCACAATGATGTTGATAGTAATTAACATACATTTAACTGATTTAAATAGTTAGTTGATTGATTAAATACCTGATTGACTGCTGTTTAATCAGTTATTATCCTGTTGCTGATGCATGTATTGTATGAGTAATTCCAAGTACTAACGGTTTAGAATTGGTGACTGTTGTCACGACGTTCTGCTTGCAATGGCTCTAGCTTGAAAAGTGAACTGTAAACTAACTTTGGCGCGCTTTTCTGGCGCCCGTAACTATGCCTGACGTGAGAAAATCTGATTGGTTAATCTAATGAATATATTATGTTGTGTTTTAGGGAGGCCACTCACACAGTGGGTTGGTCAGGTTATACGGGGACAGAAAGTCATATCAGGCATACGAAGTACTGACTAACGTACCGTCCGTGGTTATGTCGGAGGGCCAGGATGTGCAGCCTTCCACATCCACGGGAAACAAGAAGAAAAAGATGACATCCAGGACCAAGGCCCGAAATGTGACAGACTACTCCTGTTTGGTGTGCGATGGACTCTTCACAGAACCGCAAGTAGAAGACTGGATTGAGTGTAGTTCCTGCAAGCTATGAGCCCACGAGGCGTGTACCACATACCAAAGTGGGCTGTATAATTGTCCATGTTGCCAAGGCTAGTTTTTTCCATGTATTTATACTAGTCTGTGTACACAGTACTACGTCTATTTGTTTTTTTAGATGAGAGTATTCATTCCACTCAATAAAAACGTCTTCAATTCGACTTCTTTGTAACATTTTTTATGGCGATATAATACATAATCAACGGTTCGAATTTCCAACCCAACATTATCCTGTTTCATCTATGACATTACACACAGTAAATGTAGGGTGTACCAAAAACCCCAGCTCGAACTTTACCATGATCAATATATGTAAGGAATTAGAAATTTTTACTGATCTATAGGGCGGATGTCTCAAAAAGGGTGTTATAAACTCTCAGGAGTACTATTCTTTAGTTTGGCAACTATCGCATCCATATAGACTACTTGCTACTGACATATCACGAAAAGAATCCAATCGTTGAAAACTAACTGGCCCAGGATAACGTGGATTATGGCATTATGACCCATAATATGGGCAAATTTGGTATATATTTGACATAGTAAATGTTACCATAGCAACAATAAATGGGGGTTATGGAAAGCTGCCAAGAACCTGTAATTGTTTGGAGAAATAATCAAAGTTTAAAAAAATATTCCAAATTGTAATTGAATCCCCTTGCGTCATGCCTATATTCGGAAGTTTTCGGGCTGTTTTTTTTCTGGTCCACCCCGTATCTAACTATATGATTTATTATTATTAACTGTATGAATATTATGGATTTTCAGTTTAATGCACAAAATATCAATCAGATATATTTGACGCATGGTTATACAGTTTAGACCTTATTGCCGGGCAAAGTGGTCCACGTGGCCGCTTTTCCCTGTACATTGGCCCTCTTTGCCCAAGGCTCCGAGCAAAGCGGACCATTGTAACAAAAAAACTATAGTTTCTTATATTTTACTAAATTATGACTGTTGTGCTCCAGTTTTGTGTTCGCATAAAGCCGTGCAGTGGCATCTAACCATATTTAAAAAATCAGCGATTAATTGAGCTTACATAACTAATTTCTTGCTTATTATTCTTAGCATGACCCCTTTGCCCGGGCCTCCCCTACGTTAAACTGGGAACACGTCCCCTGGGAAGAAAAATAGAGAAAGGGCAATACATAAGAACATCATAGGCCTTGTTCGAGGAGCTTGAGATCCACCATGCTTGGTTCTATGCACCGGAACAACGTCAGGACACACGGGGATTTAACAGAATGTGTTCAACTAAAAGAAAAAAAATATGAGGAGGCTGTGGTGTCCAGGTATCGAAACCGCCCCTCATCATCCACTTTCGGACGGCCAATTTTAATCGGATGCCACTGGCCAAGTTCTGTGAAGACAATTGAGGACACTGGAATGACTTCTCCCCTATGTAATGAGCGCACATTTGTCTACACTCAATGAAAGTATAAGTTACACACCAAATCGAATGATGTTGGAAGGGAAACAACTTTACCACTGGACCGTGATTTTACCTTCCCTGAGCTCAGGCTACCCTACACCTGCCCTGTAGTGTGTCGCGTGGGTGAAAGGAGCAATGCAGGTCAAGCAGATTCATAAGAACCTTTGAGCGACAGCCGTGAAACAATTTGAATGTTTCGTCCACTTATCCAGCAAGTTGAATAAAAGGGGCAAACCGCGCCACTTATCCAGCAAGTTGAATAAAAGGGGCAAACCGCGGTGTTGGGGGACCCCTAAGGGATACGGAATGAGTACAGGATGGGGGAATCCCAACGCAATATACCCTGGCAGGCATAACGGAGACCACCACAATACTCTTAATAAAATTATAAACAACGTTTGATGCGAGCAGCGTACCATTTGGCTGGAGAGCTTATGCATATATTTATGTTATTATGATGCATGACCCGGACATATATCCCTGCAAGAAGCCCGGGAGCCACTACATATTCAGGAAAAGGCACACACTGGAGAGCCACATGTGGAGAAACCATCGGGCGGCACATGAAAGGCACAATCTTCGAAGCACCAACCAGCACCGGATCGAAGAGGAATCGCTGCCAAGCGCAATCTTCGAAGCACCAACCGGCACCGGATCGAAGAGGAATCGCTGCCAAGCGCAGTCTTCGAAGCACCATCCAGCACCGGATCGAAGAGGGAATCCATCAGTAGCAGCCCCCATAAGAAGCCAAACACAACGTTTCTGCCGAGGAACTAGTACCAGCGAAGGGTGGAGGTTGGGCAATCCAATAGGCTGGATACAGACCCCCTGAACACACCGGAATCGGTGTTGCACCTCAGCCCCGTTCCAAACCTGATGAAGGGGAGGAGATGGGAGTCAGAAGAGGAGCATATCAATACACAAGGGATACCTGACTAATTCGCCTCGGATAGGTGCTCCAGGAGGAGAACTTATACCTCTGGACAACCCGCCCTGGCCTCATCTGGAACCCAGGATGTTATTTCTGGATGTGCTGGGCCGAGGGCGAGGCTGAGCTCTATCCAGCAATAACAAACTCCACTTCAGGTTACTCAGGGGTTCGGTCTCTAGGACGAAGGAGGCTGATCTATCCAGCGGCACCAGGTATCGGGCCGAGACAGTGTCAGTGCTAGAGACCAGTCATCCATTCTGCGCGTGGGATCTGAGGTGCAGAAAGGATCAAAGTAACATGGATGTGGTGACAATTAACGTTATGATAAGACCAGTCCTCCACTCTGCGTGTGGGATCTGAGGTGCAGAAAGGATCAAAGTAATATGGATGTGGTGACAATTACCGTTATGATAAGACCAGTCCTCCATTCTGCGTGTGGGATCTGAGGTGCAGAAAGGATCAAAATAATATGGATGTGGTGACAATTAACGTTATGATAAGACGAGTCCTCCATTCCGCGTGTGGGATCTGAGGTGCAGAACGGATCAAAGTAACATGGATGTGGTGACAATTAACGTTATGTTCAGGCGAACCTCAATTTAGTGGGGGTGGTGTGATGCTAGACAACTATGACAGGGCGCATCACCATTCCTTCACTGCCACAAAAACCGAGTTACCCAGTATATTCGTAGAAAAGCGTGCCCATTGCCTATGGAACATATTGATAAAACCAACTGCACTGAATATCATAAGTCAATGAAGGAGAGGGAGGCAAACAGGCTTGTTGGGTATCTTATTTTCGAAAATCGGTCGAATCCATCCAATTTCTGGATAAAAAAATCACACTCGTGTGATTCTGGTGACAACAAACGTAACATTTTGCGTCACTTGAGAATATTGAGTTCTACTCATATCAAACAAAAGGCGAATCCTACGTTTGGTTGTCAGAAGAGTCACACCGTGACGGCACGTGACCTTACAGCCCAGGCGCTTAGAATCTGATGACCAATGATGTTGGACACTAAGTGGCATGCAACAGCACCATATTACCATATGAATACAACTGCACAGCACCTGTTGATTGATGGCGTCACACAGTGCAGTACATGTATAGTAATGTATTACTTTTTAGCAGTACATTACTGAAGGACAAATGCATACAGTATTTATGAAGTTAATTTCTTTGCGTTTACAGACATAGGCGAACAGGAAGAATTCCCAATTAGCATGCGAAAAATGCGATCAGTTGTATGTAACAAGAAAGTAGCGAAACCCACTGATAGACAAGTTTTGTACTGCTCTAAGTGCAAAATTTTACATTTTTTAAACAAAAGAAAAACACCGTTTCCATCCGAACGGAAGCCTTTTTGAGGTGAGCACACAATCACATTTATTACAAATGATGAAATACATGATTGTCATTTCTTCAGTCCGTGTTGGAGTTTATGTCCGTGATGGTGGAAAACGTGTCACACCCAAGCATTGTCCATTGGTATGGACAATTACGTTCTGTGTGTTCAGCATAAATACAGAAGGATAACGTTGTATTAGGTTACGAGGTTAGTGAAATTATGTTCAATTTAAATATTATTCCATCAATCATGCTACTGAGCATATTGCAAACTGACTGAGGACACTAATGACACTGGCATAACACCGACTGACCGTCCACAACACTGACAGACCGACCACACTAATGTACATGTGTGACCTCACTGATATGTTTGAAATTGTACTCCTACTAGCTTGGCTAGTGGGATATCCCTTTAGCTCATCTGGTAGAGCGGATGGTTGATGTGTGAGAGATCCCGGGTTCAAATCCCAGTCTGGCCGAGGCATTCCTTGCTCGGTTACACATGTATATCCAAGTGTTGCCACCAACCATCGACAGCACTGACAGACAGACCACACTAATATACCTGTATATCCAAGTGTTCAAAATACGCCGTAGACCGTCGACAACACCAACAGATTGACCACTGCAATGTACATGCATATACGAGTGGTCTAAATACTCCACCGACCACATTAATCACATTATTTCCCACAATATTCCACCAACCGTCGACAACACCGACAGATTGAGTACGCTGATTATGGACTTGAATATCTCACTGTTCTACACCGACATACTGACCACTGGAATGTACATGCGTATCCCACTGTTGTAAACACGCCCATCGACCGCACTGACAAACTGAATCCAGGATGTGTGTAGCGTGGGACAAACGGTTTTGGTAGACGATACGTATAGCACTTCCACCAATCGCGTCCACTCAACCATTCTCGTGAATGGTCGCCGAGTAGTTCCAGATGACCTGTACAGAACGTGTCCTGTACACCACGCCATTCTTGAATTGGCTGCTGGGACCATCTGTGTCCAAATGATAACTCTCTCAACAGCTCCGTTGATACTAATACACCTACTGACCCAAGTGCTGAACAATCAAAGGCAAGCAAACTGACAAGTCTGGCCAAAGTGAGCTGGTACCTTACACCTTTCACCTGATTGTCATATGCACTTTGTGTACTTCATGTCAGACATATGTGAGAAGACTCCTACAAGAGGGAGGTCAAATAATCTGAACTTTCAAATGTTCATTTCAGTGGTGAATAAATCGTCAATTCTCTTGAATCAAATACAAATTGATGATAAAATCGTACGTTGGCAGCAGTTACTATCATTCATGAAAGAGTCTGACAGCACTACGATTTCATCACAATGCATTGACAATGACGTGGTCAAAATTTCATATTAGTTAAACGAAAACCGAAAAATCAACCTGTGTAGATATCGTTGTTCTCGAGTTTTGGGCTATCAAATTCTTCTAATTATGGTGCAATGCAATGGCGCATACAGTGAATGGTCTTGCTGATTTGGAATACGATTCTCAGTGTATTCGCAGATACAAATTATCTGGAATGATAGTAGTTGTCTTGTTGACATCAGGTAATATAACGGTGTACTAGTAGGTGTTTTACTTTTACTTCCATTTAATAGTCATGGAACCCACTAGTTGAAATAGACGTGGAATCAATACCCAGTATTAAGTATTCCGAGCAAACAAAACAGGGTCCGTTATCCAATCTCATAGTCCGGGGACAGAAAGTCATATCAGTCATCATGTTCCGGAAAGAGTGAGCATTTCCTGCCCCACTCCGTAACAATCAGCCGGCATAATATAAATAAAGTTGTATGATATAAATGCATCTAGAATGTGTATATTCTTACCCCCTTCCCACCTATGCTAAAATGATGTCTCATAGCATTGACGTGCTCTAGTCTTTCTTTGGATTGAATGAGTAGACGAAATTTACATAGATGAAAAGTCGTATTCTGTGCATTGTTTTGCCTGACACCTGATATGAATTGATCCCTAGACAGACACCAAGGAGCCCCCTCGCGACTTTTACCAGTGGAAACGAATTGATCGAGCTTTCGCAAGTCTTACTTGAAAGAAGGGCAAACCAACATGAAAATGACAAACACGGTAGCGGGTCTATGATGTTATGTCACAATATAGGACTGTTAATTGCCTTGGTCTTCCGTAAAAAATTTTGAATAAAAGGAAAAATAAACTGAATTCCATATCAAAAGTTCATTGATTGTATTGTTTGAAATATATTTATATTCAAGAAACCTGGATTTTTTGTTCACTAGCGAAACATCTCATTGGGCATCCCCGTTCCACCCATGCTTATCCATCTATAACAGTTGCTATGTACATGTCAAGCTGTTGTGGATGGTTGCTATTTGCTGGTAGAACCTGCAATTATGTCTATTGACTATTTTATGCTTTTGATGCAAGTGATTATCTGAAACGCGTTTGGTTTCTTCATAGACATCCATGTCTATGGTTTCTTTTACCAATACTGTCACTTTATATTATCAATAGCGTCAAATGAAGCCATTAGAAAACTTGAATTGAATGACATCTCGAGCAAAAAAGAACCCTCCTAAACGTTCAAACCGGATTCAAACTGGCATCATCAGAATAGATTGTTTCTACTGTAGGCCAACACCTAATGTAAGTGGCTGCCATAAACCAGTCATCAAATCTCGAAATGTCCCTCAAATGACATATATGATGAAAAGGAACAAATATATCCCCCAAAATATAAGGTGAAATCCGAACATGTCTGTTAGGATACACATATGGCATAGTAACATTAATGTACTAGTTCTTAACATTAGGTCTCCAGAAGGGATTCAATATGTGCCGACAATTTGAAACTGAGAAGAGACACTATACTACGAGGCCTTGTACCCTACTCAATTGCTCTCATAACGTTTGCATATTGCTTTTGAAGTAGTGGATACCGCTGGTTGCAAAAAGATTACTTAACAATTCAGTGTTCCTAGAACTTTCCGTAAGTATGATATTGAGAATCAATACTTGTCGGGGGTGATTAAACATGAATCCGTCGTCCCATCACCACAAGTGATGAGTTCAGGTCTGAATGTCAAGATCGTGATGACAATTCACAGCAGTTTAGCAAACATGCAAGGGCACTGTTAGACAATGCAATAGGAACTATCTGGCCAGTCATATACGATCTTTGAACAGCTGTTGAAGAATGAATGAAACTGGTGCATGTTGATTCACATGACACATTTAATATCAAATGAAGATGGCTTGATAAAATTCTGCAATTCGGTGAAAAATTACGGCATGATACCCAATTAAGACGCACAAAATTTCAAATTGATTCGATTATCCAAAACAAAAGTACGGCCAAAAAGCGTGTTTCACTGACAGATGAACTTGACTTTAGGATACCATAAAATCGTTTAACGGATCTACCAGGGGCCCATGGCCGCGTAGATTTGTTTTGACCCGTCATAATTCGTGTGCACTGAGATCATACCAAATATATGGTATATCCATGTGACACATTTCTAGTAGCCCTCTTACCTATCTATGAAAATATTCGTTGTTTACACTTAACCCAGGTCTTGGTCACATGTGAGTCAACAAGCATCATTATAAAATGAAATGAAAACACATTTAGGCGAAAACGTGTACTAGACTACTAGTATAGTTCTGCCACTGTGTCCTGTGAGAATAATACTTGCAATCGGCATTCGGTGATATGAAGTATATGTACACTTTTGCGTCATTTACCGTAAATACATGTAGTAGCGGACACTGCAGGGTGGTCACGTTTTTGCTTTGCGCAGATGCTGGATGAAAGACGCCTAATTCATTCCGGGTGTATATATTGATGGATACATTTCAGTGTGAAAACTATGGAGTCGGTCATAGGTTTCAGGTTGCTGTTATCCGGTTCTCGTTTCGGACATTAGTTCAAACAGCAGCCCTATTGTTTTGCATGCCGCTTATTCAATTTTTCTGTCCGCTCATTTGCCTTATCCTTGGAAATATCGATACGTTTGGAGACATCAATGATAATTCGAGTGTACTAGTGGAGAAGGTATAGTTTATTGCACAACAGTATATCAAACAGTCACATTTGGAAGGGAAGTGTCATGAGACTGTAGAACGAACCACATGGGCACGATGATGATTCAGATGATGATATGTTTTCATACACTGAATCTTCTACTTCTGGCTCAGTAAAAATGGCAATTTTCGATAATGGATTCCATCTGCAGTTTATTTCACACGCCGTATCATCTGGGCTTTGTCTTGCTTCTGGGTATTATTTTCTGTGATGCTCACCCATATCTAGTAGAGTACAAGGATCTTTACGTGGAAGGTACCATACTACAAGCGGAAGTTGAGGTTGGCGTGGGGCAGTGTATGAGGCTATGTCAGCTGACAGTTGGATGTGTCGGAGTGACCACTGATCTTACACATGGAACATGCACCGCCTTCACGGCGGTCGATATTACCACTCCGGAATCTGGATGGACATATTTTGGTGAATGGAAAATAGAACAATTTTACTTAACTCAGTTAACTAACCGATTCGAATTAAGTGTTCTTTTCTGTGTAACGCCTTGCAGGCTACACAGCAGTAATAAATGCAAGCATAAATAAGATTCACGACGCGAACCTACATCTATACGTATACAATATTTTATTTTCATTATTTTCGTTCTAATGCGCAGCCCGATGTCCCATTGGAATGACTCTACACGCCCGTTCTGGTAATTGTTACCAAAAGAACTTGACCATCGTTAGTTGGGACGAAGCTCGTGAAAGCTGCAGCAGAGTTTACCCAGGGGTTCATCTTGCGGAGATAACATCAGGAATCGAGAGACAAGCCTTCTTGGATGTGGCAGGTTTGGCAGTATTAGGCTAATATTGATAAAACATATAATTATCGCAGCAGGTTGGATGCAAGATGAGAGCTTCGATAAACCAAATCAAATGGCAACTCCCTCTGGAATTGCGTAGACCTGTAGTGTAATTCTTGACATGTGCTAATCCACTCTCTCGGGTTTTGTTCATATTGCAAAATGTATTTTACGTTCAGTATTGTCATCATCAAAATCTAGTTGTATCGGTGGTAATAGATTGATATTTACATTATTTACATTGGTATGGAGTATATCTAGAAACAAAGTCCAATCTGGCACTTATATATCCAAGTCTCGCTGGCATGAACTGGTGAATAAATTGGCCAAAATTAGTTGGTACGTACTACTAGTACATTATTCTCTGATTTTTCTAAATTTATTCATATTGTTTTTTTTTTGCTGATATTTTTGCGACGCTAAATGGTATAGATTGCCAACTTTTACAATTTTGGCGCTAGAAGTTTGAAATTCGGTAGGAAATTGCCGTTTGGCTCCCAGGTGAAGTATGCCATGATATAGAACGATTACATTTAGCATTGCAAAAATCTCGTCAAAACCGGTGTAAACAGGTTAGAAAAATCAGAGTATATACTCGAGTTCATCCATCAGTGAAACACGCTTTTTGGCCGTAGTTTTGTTATAAACAATCGGATCAACTGGAAATTTTGTGTGTATTCATTGGGCATCATGCCGTAATTTTTCACCAAATTTCAGAGTTCTATCTCAAAAATTGAGAAAGTTGGCAATCTAACCCAATGTTAAATTTCGGTCCCAACATGGAACTTCAAAGTCTGCACAAAAAACAACAATTTTTATTCTATGTACGAGTTATATATTGCTTCAGATTGCACATATTTACTCAATATAAACCGACTATGCTTTCCGACTCTAAATCAACACAATAGGTTCATTCTGTATGGGCATAAACACGATAAAAGCCTTGAATTTGTTGAAATTTACTTGATCACATTTCCGACTGAAGTTTAACATTGGGTTAGATTGCCAAATTTTTCAATTTTTGAGATAGAATTCTGAAAATTTGTGAAAAATTCCCAAATTTTATTTGTAAATTTGCCGTTTATTGTTATTACTCACCTCTAAACTACTACATGCTCCTTTTCGATCCTTTGGATCGTTCTGGATAGAAATTCGCGTACTGAAAGCAAGGCACGATCGTCTGCCTGCATGACTCGAGCGCTCCTTTTGCCGCCAAAACCGCCGCGCATATGCGCGCGCAGCTGCGCAGAAGCTTCACTTTTCTGTCCAAAAAACGACAAAAGGAAGCCCCTAGCACATAACTGGCGGGTATGGATGGGAGGGCCTTTACTGTAGTAGTTTAGAGGTGAGTAATAACAATAAACGGCAAATTTACAAATAAAATTTGGGAAGTTTATTTTATACATCACCAATCTAAACTACTACATGCTCCTTAGAATCAAAGGATAGGCGGTGGAGCAGTAGTGCTAGATGGTCATGAAAACAGACGATAGTCTTGATTTCAAGCGAATCGCTAAAATGCTACATTTTCGATATATCTTTAGTAATATAATAAAGATACTCACCTAGCGGTGCGATCGCTTGCCTCCGACATGCACGAATTTCTTCTTCACCCATCGGTGGAAAACGGAACTCTACTTGAGACCGTAACATAAAGAACTCAAACACAAAGTGTTGCTTATATACACGTGCACGTTAAAACCAAGACTTTTCTGTCCAGCTGGTTCAAACAACAGCTTGCGCTACGACCAGCGGACCCAGTCTAAATCTGGACGACTGGTCCTGAAGTTCGGCAGCATTGGACAGATAGAACCCGATGAATGTCGTAGAATTAGTCCACATTCCAGCCCTCACGATATATTCCAATGGAATATTCGACCTGGCCGCCAAAGACATCGAGATGTGTCGGATTTGGTGGGACGATATTTTGTAAGTGACTCGATCGTCAGCACCTGACTCCGCATAGACAGTCCTCACTACAACCTTCACCCATCGGGATAGTGTAGCTGTGGAGATATCCGTAGCCCTATTAGGCTGATAGGAAATAAATAACCGCTTGCGATCTTTCCTGATCGATCTGGTACGATCGATGTAGATTTTCAGCGCTCTTACTGGGCACAATAGAGCGTCCGGCTCATTCCGTCCTACGTAATCGCCCAGTGACGGAATTACGATAGGGGAGAACGCTTTCCCGCCCTCAACCGCAGCACGTGTTTTAGGCATAAAATCATGTACTGGGTATAAGGAAACGGACCCATCCGCGCCAAATGCGACTCGCGATGTGTCGATCGCCGCGACATCTGAGCGTCTTCGACCACTTGCTAGCATAACTAGCAAGAAAGTCTTAAGAGTTAACCTCTGCAAGGAAACTTCCTTGAGAGGCTCCCAAGGTGCTTTAGTAAGACAATATAGCACAAAAGCCATGTCCCAATCCGGTAAAGTAGGAACTCCCCGTGGCCTTTGCGTCCTAAAGGACGCCAAGAGATCAGCAAGGATACGATTATTAGTTAAATCGATCCCCCTAGCACGGAATACAGGGCCCAGCATGGACCTGTATCCCTCGATCGTAGTAGGCTTCAAATTAAGCCTATCAAAGAGATAGCAGAGAAAGTCTAGCACTGCATTCAGAGGGGCAGAGAGCGGATCAATGCGCCTTCCGTTACACCAAAGTACGAATACTCTCCATTTAGCCTCATACGTTTTAGAGGAGGATCTCCTATTCTTTCTCGCGAGATGTACGGACACCTGCTGAGAAAATCCTGCCTCCTGGAAGGATCGCTCGATAGCCTCCACACGTGTAATTTGAGCACGTGGACGGAATCGTGAAATATATCCCGCCCCGGTTGCTTCAGCAACCTGTCCTCGATCGGGAGAACCCGTGGTACATCGATCAGGAGGGACAGTAGCAGCGGGAACCACGCCTGCATCGGCCAGCATGGCGCCACCAACAGAATCTCGCACTGTGACCTGGCTACTTTGTGCAGCACTTCTGTTAGGAACCGGGTTGGCGGGTACGCATACCCGAACATCCCGTCCCACGACTGAGACATCGCGTCCACAGCCAGTGCCTCGCTCTCTGGCAGAGGTGAGAAGTAGACCGGGAGCTTGTGATTCCGAGAGGTTGCGAACAGGTCTATGTTCGGTGTCCCGAACGCCTGACAAACGCGCCGAAACACCCCCGGATGCAAACTCCACTCCGTGCCTATGATCTTGTCCGGTCTCGACAGTGCGTCCGCTAGGACATTCCTGTGACCCGGTAGGTGCCTCGCCCTGATAAACAGACGGGACTTGAAGGCAAACCTGATCAGACACTCGGCCTCCAAACAAAGCTGACTCGACCGAGTTCCACCTTGTTTGTTTATGTGCGCCACTACTGTGCTGTTGTCTGTGAAGACCAGCCATTTCGTCCCTTGGGGACTCTGAGGCCCCCAGATCTTGAACGCACGTCTCACCGCTCGCAGCTCTAGGACATTGATGTGCAACGCCCTCTCGCTCGTGTTCCACACAGCAGAGAGTTCGTGCTCGTCCATATGAGCTCCCCAAGCCAATTCTGACGCATCGGTGAAGAAGGTCCGATCGGGCAGATACTCCGCCAGTGGCATCCCTCGGAAAAGATTCCGATGGTCCCGCCACCAATGCATTGCTTCCCGAGCACGATCGTCCACCGATACGACTTGGTCTAGTCGATCGGTGAGGATCCGCCATTGCAATGCTAGACACCATTGAATGGGTCTGAGGAAGTACCTGCCGAACGGCACCTGTTTCTCCATCGACGCCAACAGACCGATGATGGACAGAAACTGTCGAGCTGTGATCGACGACTGCGTCAGCGCGACATCCATCGCCGCAATCGCCTTGAGAACTCTCTTCCGCGGAGGAAGAGCTACTCCTCGATCTAGATCGTAATCTACCCCGAGATACTCGAACCTCTGTGTCGGGGACAGATGAGACTTCGCCCAATTGGGGATCCAGCCAAGGCTGGTCGCCAACCTGAGGACGAACCCGGATTGCTCTATAGCCTGAGACGGGGAGTCGGCTATGATTAACCAATCCTCGATATAATGGTGGAATTGAATTCCAACCGATCGAAACCTGGCTGCCATCGCCCTAACGATACGGGTGAACACGTAAGGGGCGGTGGCTACTCCAAAAGGAAGTACCCTGAACTGATACACCGAACCCTCGAAGGCGAACTTGAGGTATCGCCGATCGGCTGGGTGTATGGGCACATGTAAGTACGCGTCCTTGACGTCGATACTGACTGCCCACTTCCCCTTGGACAGAGCTTTCTGAACGGAAAGCGCCGACTCCATCTTGAACCTGGGTATGATCAGGAATTTGTTGAGGTTTGACAGATCGAAAACGGGACGCCACCCGCCTGTCTTTTTCGGCACTAGGAAGATGAGAGAATAGAATCCTCTCTCGTCCTTGACCACCTCGATCGCACGTTTCTCTAGCAACTGCTGCACCTCGTGCTGCAGAAGCTGAAACTTTTCCCGATCGCCGGGCACAGGGAAGAACCACGCTTTGGGTCTGATCGGTGGTTTTCCAGCCTCCCATCTGAAGGTGAGACCGAACTTCACCCATGCCACGACTGAATTGTCTGACGACGCCAGATCGCTCCAGTTCTGGACGAACTGAGCCAGGCGTCCGCCGACTGGACCAGGTTGTGGAAGATCGAATTCCGACAGAACTGAACCTTCCACAGAGCCTACGCTTTCCCGCAACGAGTCACTTCTTAGCAGAAGATTTCCCTTTGCCCTTGAAGCGTCCACCCCCTTTGCCTCCACGCTTGCCATCCCTCTGAGGAGGGGGAGGCTGCGCCCCCCGAAAGGGCGGCTGCGCAGAAGCGGGTGCATGTGGTGCCTGAGGTTGGGCAGGCTTCTGACCCTTGGCCTTCTTGCCTGTCCCAGACCCCGCCGACTTCCCAAGCAAAGCCTTGGCCATAGCCTCATCCCGGAGATGTTCCCGCATGACGGAAATATCCGATCGAGAGAGGTTGGCGTAGGTATAGCCTGAGAAAAACGGCCTCCCACGTAGCTCAGCGACGTCCGTAGCGGACACGTCAAGCAGACGGAGATCGGCATCACGCATGGTGATCCAATTGTGCGTCCAGGTGCGCACTGTCACGCTCAGCAGCATGGACCACTCCGGCCAAGACGCCGAGTGCTGCATGAATGTTGGCGCGACTCCCCTCCTCCAGATCCGCCTCGTCCACAAACTCCTGAACCAAAGTGGTCAGGTGATCCGTCAACGAGAGCTGCCCCATCAATTGATGAGACAGCGTCTGCCAGTGAGAAAGGCGAGCCTTTTTCACATAAGCTGACCAGACCGTACCCTGCTTCCGGGAAAGCAGGTGAAGGTTAGGGTCTTCGACCGGGACGGAAGTCTGATGTCCACCCTCGGACTCTACAGTCCGATAGGTGTCGATCGACTCAGGTCGAACACGGCTAGTCGGGAATGTCGACTCCGTACGAGCCACATCCTTCTTAGCCGTAACTCCCTTGTTGATCTTGTCGAAGGACTTGACCAACGCGGGAGCCACAGGGAGCCGGATCGGCCGACGAACTGGCGCCGACGCGAACCTACCGGTTCCCCGTGAGGGCCCTGGAGCATCGATCGGCAAGTCCATACGCCTTGCGAACGACTCCAAAGCCCACCGGAAGTTAGAACCCCCGGCCTGATCGGAAGTCTCATCCTCCGAGGAGGACGACTCCTGATCAGCTTCCACTCGACCCCCCCGATCGTTGGACCTCACAGGTCCAATCGAAGACCTCGATGACCCCAAGGGTACATCAAGGGACGGGCGAGGGAATGCCTGCTCAGCGATCGCGCCCGTCCGGCGACTTACATCCGCGTACACAGGACTTGAGTGGTCCTGAGGAACGACCCCAGCACCACCCGCCTGATCGCGGACCAGGAGCACGACCGCCAAGTGAAGACTCCCGATCGCACGAACGATCGAGAGCCTCACCCCCAAACAAAGGGAACTCTTCCCCCTCGAACCTCGAGACCGAGGACCCGAATGAGCCATCCAAGATGCTCCGCTGATCGAAGCCCGAAGCCTGATCATCGCCCACCGAGAGGTCGGACGAAGCCTGAGCCACATCGAAAATCGATGTGGTCTCAGCACCACGGCGCTTAGAGGAAGCACCCTTCCTCTTCTTGGAAGGCCCAGGGGAAGAGACGACGGACCCCTCCACCTCGATCGGCCCCGACTGAGGGACGACGAAGGTGGAGTGCGGTTCCTTGGCTGCTTTCGCCTTGGCAAGAACTGAAACCTTCTTCTTAGAAGATTTCGACTTTTTGCCAGCAGGGGGAGCAAGCTCTCCCTGCGACGAAGGGGCAGCCGAAGAACCGGCCGGGACTCCCTGTCCAAGCAGGGAAGAGAGACCCGGCAGGAGGGGACCCTGAAGGGACGACAGCGACTGTGCAAAGAAGGATTGCACAGCCACGTTGACCATGTCCTGTGTTAGCCCCAGGGGCTGGCTAACACCGGATGCAATCTGCGCCGTCACAGGCGGAGTCTCCACCTCCATGGGCGACTGGCGGACTTGCGGAGCCGAAGCTTCCGCAAGCCTCAAAGCATCCTGACGAGCCAACGAGGCTTCAGAATACTTTGCAGTCGCCTGCACGAAGGAAGAGGGACGCCAAAAACGGCACAGATCACACCTCAAATCCTCCATAGATACCGGGCCATGGTCCAAACAGTCGAAACACAAACTGTGTTTCTCCCCTCCTCGGAGGGTATTGACCAGACACTTCGGGCATGGACGTTCGTCCATGGCACCGGTACCAAGGGAGGATTGTGAAGTCATGATCACGAAAGGGAACTAACCACACACAGTAACAGGGCGGGCAAAATAAGCAAACCTGAGACTGCGCTGAAAAAGAACCCTAAGAGGACTACGAATATATAAACTACAGTATACGACAAAATATATACAGTAGAAAATTAACGTAGAACTATTGATAGATGTAAACAACAAGTACAATATCAAGTACGACGGATGGACGATAATAGGGTGAACTGGCTATACAAATCGCTGACGATCTAGCAAGTAACAAACTATCGACCAATACTTATCCAAATAGACACAAAACGATGTCTATGAACGTGGCAGGTGAAATTCCGTAAGAATATATCGCAAAAGTCTAGTTTGCAGACTAAATTCTATGAATTCACCGGGAACCAAAATCCAAAGCTGCCAAGCAAAATTGGCGGTGGACAGAAAAGTGAAGCTTCTGCGCAGCTGCGCGCGCATATGCGCGGCGGTTTTGCACTGTTGCCGTTTTTGAGTATCTTATACCCTTAAAATTCACGCTCGGGTTGAAAAGGGAGATGTAGTTAATGAGAATTTCCTATAAAATCACGTGGATCTGAAGTGGAGAATGGGTGAAATATAGAGTTCTTATTAGGTGAATATATGGAATCTGTTTGTAAGTGAAGAAATGCAAACACGGAGAAGATAAAGGACCACCAGGGTATATTGTTCAATTCCACAACAAATGTTTCCAATAGTCACTGAAAACAACAGCTGAGTAGTATTGCTCCAAGAAAATTTATGACGAGGGAAAAGGGACAAAAACTCGGATCATGACCGCGGTCGAATTTATTTCAACCCCGGTCATATTTATTTTTACCGAAGTCGATTTTAATTGGACCTCGGTGATATTACATTAAACCGAGGTGTAAATGATACAACCGCGGTCGAAATAATTGCGACCCTGGTGGAAGTAAAAGTGACCGGGGTCGTGTTGCACAAAAGCCAAAAAAGTTTTACTTGACCGCGGTCTTGAACAAGTAATCACAGATTAGCCTAGGTTTCTATATCATGTGATGAGTTTCATGCATTTTATCCAAACATATCCTCTATACCTCGGTTCAGAGTATTATGGCCGAGGTTAAATTAATTTCGACCGCGGTATAAAAGAACATGACCGCGGTAAGAAAGAATATGACCGCGGTAAGAAAAAGAAATGACCACGGTCATAAACTGAGTTTTTGTCCCTTTTCCCCCGCCATAAAAATTGCCCATATGTAACATCTCTCTAAATTTACCTGAGTCTACCTGACAGGAAATATCGAAATTTGGCAATATTGGCCCCACCAGAGTAGCGACAGAAGACAAAAATTATATATAATTACAAGTGTTTCAATTCTTGTGTTTACCATACACATGTCTGTGGTGTGTACGATTGAGAATATATTTTATCATACCGTGCAGGGATTTGCGCTCCAACACCCAAGTATGGGGACATTAGGCCTAGACCTCTATATCTATCATAATGTTTTGATTATGTTTTTCTTTTAATTGATAGGCAGTGATGGGCCCTGTTGGTTCGGTGCCAGGAGGACTCTTGGGGGCGGCAGGCTTGAGATCATCTGGCAACATTCCATGACTCGCTTCTCCATAGAAACAGTAGGGTTTCCATGGTTCCCGGGGCATCCAGAGCTTGACAACAATGGAACGGCTGCCGACTGCAGTGGCATTTGGCTAGGACACATTCATACAGGGAAATGTTCGGGAATTCTTCCATATTTTGTCTGCCAGTACTGAAACTCTGACAAAATCTAGATGTCAGACAATACTGAATAATATCTGTCCAAACATTGAAGTTATGGAATCGAAACAAAAACCGTCAGAAAATGTGTAAGATAAGGTAATGTAAGAGTATTGGGTACCCAATCAAAATTCAAAAGGTCAAAGAGTTCGTGGTACATGTATCTTGACTTTTACCACCAATAGAATCATTTTTTCTTCCTTGAAAATTGAAATCCCAAATTCCTTTTTGGGACAATCCGACCGCACAATAATTGTAATAGCGTAGTCTGATTTAAGATCATCCTTTTTGTGAATTCCTTCATGATAAAAATAAGATGCACTCATAACTTTGCTCGAAAGTCGAATATCTCATTTGCGACTCAAATCGAACATGCAAACAGGCACAACAGGAGTCGTTAGATCGTACAGAGTAATAGATATTGATCACGTGACCAACATGGCGAACGGTAGACTGTTTTTGACAGCGCTGCTAACTTTCTCAAGTTTTTATAGTCTAATGCCAAAGGATACCGCTAAAAACGATCCTATTGACTATCGAAGGTTCGTGGACCATAAACAGAAAGACAAAATACTCTACAGAGACCGATTCTGCATGATTTCCTGGTTGAAGCGATGGTTGCCAGGGACGCTAGTGTGTACCGGAAGTGACCCACCGGCCGGCCGACATGACACCAGACGTAAACAAAAAAGATCGTGGAAACGTACTCTCGCGTCTGCTAGTTTGTATCTGCTGACTCTGCTGATACTTATCTCCAACGATGTCCAGATCAACCCTGGTCCAGTGTTCCCGTGTGGAGAGTGTGCCAAGCCCGTCAGATCGAATCAGGCTGCCCTGTGCTGTGACACGATGTGTGGTGTCACCGCAAGTGTGTGGACATGCCCCTCAAGGAGTACTACAGACTAGGCAAGTGTGATGATGAGTGGTGCTGTTTTCGTTGTGCGTTACCAGCTGACACCGTCTTTGAGGAGACTCTGAGTGAACCGACACCCCCGAGCGACGTTCCTCGAGAGACAGCTGCCGAGTCAGACTTCACCGCTACGGACGAAATGTTTGGCAAGCTGCGCGCCAAAGGTTTGAACTTTGTCCATCTTAACGTTCCGAGCCTTCTTCCGAAGTTAGATGAGATTCGACACCTCGCCAACAAGACCAACCTGGCAGTGATTGGCGTGACAGAAACCTGGATCGACGACTCGGTGTCCGATGCAGAGATCGAAATCCCAGGTATCCTCGTTGTGCGCCACGATCGGAATCGCGAAGGTGGGGGAGCCTGCATTTACGTCAACAGTAACATTGCTTTCAACCAACGCCAAGATATTGAAGGTGATCTCGAGTCAGTGTGGATAGAACTGTGTTTGCCCAAGACCAAGCCGATCCTAGTAGGTGTGTGTTACAGACCGCCCAAACAGACTGATTTTTTCACAATATTTGGACAATCTCTATCAACTATTGAGTCGTTTACATCACAAGAATGTATAATTCTTGGTGATTTTAATGTTGACTGTTCTAAACATGTAAGCAAAACCAGTGTTCTGTATAAGTCTCTCACCGAATGCATGTCATCATTTAACTTGGTCCAACTAATTAATGTCTTTACCCGTATCACCAATAGTACCTCTACTATATTAGATCTGATTCTTGTATCAGATCCGGACAAAATATATGAATCTGGTGTCCTAAACTACTGTGTTAGTGATCACTTGTTAAAGTTGGAATCTATTTTAAAATCAGCCAAATTTAGCATTCTTGTTTGTCACGCAAACTTGAAAGTACATCTCGAGATAGTCGGGAATATGTAGGAAATATGCACAGTTTGACAACATATACTCAGAAAATTGCCGTTAACCGTGCATGAATACAGTGGATAGAGAATGATCGGCCTGCCTACATTGCCGGTTGCCACAGTTTCTAGACAAATACCAATGACGTCATGAGACTGTGTGTAGAACTTGCCCGCAAGGCGGGCCGCTTTGAGGGAAAAATTGGCGCGAGATTGACGGCCCAAATTTGAATCATGATTTGGAAGCCCAATCTAGGCACGTAATACACATTTTCAGATCCAAATTTGTACGATTTCTCATTCTATAGACAAAATAAAGCTATCGCAGAATGAATAATTTTTTCAATTCTAAAAGTGATTATAGCTTTAATATATTGTACTAGAAGGTGTAAAAAAATTCCAATTAGTTGTCATCACACTGTCACATCAAGATCATCCAAAAATTACTCCAAAGAAAACTTTGAGAATATGCTCAACAATGTTGATTGGAACTCTGTGTATGAATGCCCAATATGGAGTGACTGATGAATAGGGGCTGATGAATATTTACCTGCTTGAATGATGAATTCAAGCAGGTAAATATGTTGCCGGTTGAAGCGCGTAATACCCAACTCAAGCTGAATCTAGTTTTCAAAATTCTCCATGGTACAGCCCCAAACTTTCTTTCAGACCAATTCAGCTTGATTCAAAATTCTCACTCTATAAACACCAGGTCAAGTGCTACTGCTCTGAAAATACCTCACACTGGTCCTTTTGGTGCTACATCATTCATGTATATCGGTATTAAGGCTTGGAATATACTTCCAAGCCATATACAGTCAACAAACAATCTAGTCAATTTTAAGAAATCTGTTAAGTCACATCTTTTTAGTCAAATTGTCAACCAGGAATCCAACACTTTTATTTATTTTTAATATTTTTTTTGGTTGCCCCTTTTGGCATATATTTAGTTTAAAAGTAATCTTTTACATCATTTTCGAATTATACAATTGTTAATTTTTTGTTTGTTTTTTCTACACCTCCTACACCTATTTACCAGTTTCCTTATTTTTCTTTTTGTTATTATACTGTACTATGAGGGTCATGTGATATTTTCTAGGACCACGTTGGAAATAAGTGTTCTCACTTTCATGTGTTATCCTGGTTTTTAATGTCTTTCATATACATATGTTTTACATTATTTACCGAATAAAATCAATCAAAAATCAATCAATCAAAAAAGAGTACATGTATGCATATTGTAGTAAACAACATCAAAATACGTGAAGCAACAACCGATACATGATGTATCAATGAACCTATTACGGCTGGTACAAGATTTTCATGATTTGATTACAACCACCACCAAAACTTTCAAAAATACTAGTAGAAATCAAGCCCGTCATAACATTCTTTTCTAAGATCACAATCCACACAGCCGTAACCAGGGGTGAGGGGTAGGTAGTGTTTATGTGTATCTCAATGTACCTATAAAATATGTAGTCACACGGGTAACATTTCTAATGGATCTCTGTTGGATGTTTGCATGCAGTGTTTCAGGACAATCATATAGCCTTGACAACTTTTTGTTGTTCAAAAATTTATTTAGCAATTATTCTGTATAGGGAAAACAGCGAAATTCTACCATTTTGTTTTGTGTTGTAGAAGGGAGTTAAACCTAAAAGTTAAAATACATTTCACATTATCTTTTCCACAATATACCGACATCAGACGACGAATTCTTGTAAACCATATAAATGACAACATACAAATACAATGTAATTATAATTCAATAATATTTTTCTAAATGAACAGTGATCAAATAGTTATCAGCGTTTAAAATAAATTCACTCAGTGTTCATTGTAGTCAGTGAGGATGTATCTCCTCACGTACCTTATGATGTTATGTATATTATGATGATCCTTTGTACATGTATATTTACCGCACCAACTTGAATGAATTGTACAATATTATGTGCATGGACTAGTGTCGTTGTGTGAAATAGATGTCATTCATTGACACAAACAGTTTTTTTTATTGTTCTCCAGAGGGAATTAGTGCACAACTGCCACTCATTGATCCTGGATATTTTAGTTCATGAAACTGAGGTCCGATATCAACTGCTCACACCCTGTCTTACAACACACAACCTGATATATATGGGCGAATAAACGAGCTAGCTTTCGTGTACCATGTTCAGTTTATTTGAATAGTTATACCTGATAGGTATGTAATATGTCGTGTTTATTTTTCCACTGTCTTTGGCAATACATATGAGGCGCATTTATGAATTCTTAGCTCCATGAAATGGGATCATATTGATTTTTCAACCGGGTTTCTTCGCAGTGCATGTACTGGGGACATCTTGAGTGTGTTCCAATGATAATATATATATATATGCAAGGTGATTTTAAAAATGAGGGACTATTGCATTATTAAAATGGCTTGATATATTAGCGTGATTAGTGGGAGGCACTGAACTGCGAAGGTGACACACGATGTTTGGTGCAAATTCTCGTCTCTTGAAGTCTTCGTTATCCGGTCGTTGTCGCGCGCCATACGCATGTACATTCTGTATATTTGCGAGAGGACTTCAGTTAAGAGTGGATAGCATGTTCGTGACGGATACATAACCATACAAATATGTATCACGAAAGAACAAGCACGATATTTTTAGTCATTTCAATCTTTACTTTCGTGTGGATGAAAAACTGTAATTGCTCGAGGCTGATTGAAGTAAGAGCAAAGCGCGCTGTGGGACAAGAACTTCAGCGTGAAACAGGTAAGTAACAACATGTACATGGCATGTCACCAATGTAATAATTTACCCCCTAGAATCTAATCGTGTGATATCCCGAAACCTTTATTTACAGTAATGTCATTATATTTTCTTGAGGTGTGACAGTGGAACAATGTCGGAGAATATGTGACGTCACAGTCCATTGTCTGGCTGTAACTATGGATTTCAGAAGTAGTGTTTGTGTCGCATATAGCAACATCACACACGTGGTCGATGACACACTGTACAGTTACTTCAGTAAGTTTAATGTAGACACGTGAAAGACCCCACAACCGGACAAATGGCAGCATTGTTTTATGGCATTTGATGACGTCACCATCCTGTTTTCCTGGGTTTACCAATACGAACGTAATTTTACCGTCATAATTTACGTCATTGGTGATTACAGACGAAATCCCTTAGTGATTTGGCGCCCAAGCTACTGATATTACAATGCTGCTCCCTGTTCAATGATCGTTTGATAACCCGTTATTCATCATGCTAATGATACTCCATTTCCGTCTCTTCAATTCAACATTTCATGAGTTAATGATATAGATACGCCCAAGCTGAATCTTCAATAGAAACAGGAAATTCTGCACAATCATTGAAATGAGCTAGTTACGCCTAAATAATGATTTATTTGATGATTAAAGGTAAGTGTCCGTGGCTGATGACGATGTCGCCCAGTTCACGGGACTGCTACTATCGCAATGAGACCTACTCGAGCTGGGATGCTGCTCAAAACACTTGCAGACAACTCCATCAGGAGGCTCACTTGCTGGAAGTCCGATCGGATGCTCAGAGACGGGACTTTGCCGAACTAACAGGTTGAGTTACAACTTATATTGGTTACAAAATGTCATGTTTTTTTTTAAGATGACGATGTGGTGCTTGCTCAACACTCACAACATCAAGATGGGTACTATCGATATATTCCTTATCGTAAAGTTTGTTATCAGTTATAGACGTAGAATCAATACTCAGCATTGGGTATTCTGAGCGAACAAAACAGGGTTCGTTATCCAATTTCAAAATCCGGGGACAGAAAGTCATATCAGGCGTACGAAGTGAGAGGAAACAAAAGTGACAGGGAAACTCATGAACCCCCCAAATGGCCAGTAGGAGGTGAAATCAGGTGTTCCATAAAGCGTGAGCATTTCCTGCCCCCTTAATGGCACCCGTCATGAATTCCCCAAAATTAACATGAAAATAGATCTGGTTGCATGGCAGTCATGGATTTGGTGTACCAGATCATGATGACGTCCATAGAATTTCTTAAAAGCAGCTATAAGTCTTGGTAAAACATATCCTTGTCGCAGCAGTTTAGAGACTAGCTGGGCACTTCGAAAGACAAAGTCCTCATATTTGCAACTAGCTCTGGAATATCGTATAAGTTGAGTAACAAACACACCATAAGTAGTTAGGGGGGCACTTTAGGTCGGTTTTTCCAGGTTTCGGTTTCGGGGGTTTTCCCGTGGTTATATGACGTCACTTCCGGTTTCGGTGGTTATATGACGTACTTCCGGTTTCGATGGTTATATGACGTAATAGGTGATAATATGGCGTAATAGGTGGTTATATGACGTAATAGATGACGTAATAGGTTATAATATGGCGTAATAGGTGGTTATATGACGTAATAATGACGTAATAGGTGGCTATATGACGCAATAGATGACGTAATAGGTGATAATATGATGTAATAGGTGGTTATATGACGTAATAGGTGGTTATACGACGTAATAGATGACGTAATAGGTGATAATATGGCATAATAGGTGGTTATATGACGTAATAATGACGTAATAGTTGATAATATGATGTAATAGGTGGTTATATGATGTATGACATAATAGATGGTTATATGACGTAATAGATGGTTATATGACGTCACTTTCGGTTTCAGTGGTTATACGTCACGTGGTTTCGATGGTTATAGGTCACATGGTTTTGGTGGTTATGCGTCATGTGGTTTCATAATAGGTGATTAAGTAATAGGCGGTTGCAAAATAGGCTAGGTAAATTATGACGTCATCGGCGTCCCCCATTTGAAAGGACCAATCAGAGCCCCCGAATTCGTACAGATTCAGACAAGTCCCCCACGCTCGTTAAATGACGTCACCAGCGTCCCCTATTTGAACGGACCAATAGGAGCTCCGGAATTCGTAAATGTTCAGACAAGCCCCCCACGCTGGTTAAATGACGTCACTATCGTCACCCCATTCGAACGGACCAATCAGAATCGAGCGTTTCGAAGGAGAAAACTATTTAAGTCTTTGTACTGAGCTCTTTCCTCATTCACATTTCGGACGCCGAAGGATCAACATGCCCCTCAAGCCGTACCTTCCCGCAGTGGATGCCTGGAAGAAATATCAACAGGAAAAAAAGAGCCACACTGTCAATGAAAATGCGGACAAGACAGAAAAAGTAGTGGTAAAGTTAGTCACACCAACACAACAGACTGTGGAACGGGCCAAGTTGCTGATCAAGCAAGGGAAGACATCATTTTGAAGTATACAACAAAAGTGGTCCTGAAGAGTATAAAAGTGGCGATATCAGCTAGAGACTGTCATTCGAAGAAGAGACGTTGAAGAGGCAACATGAATTCTTGTGCTCTCTGCCACAAGACATATATTTGGAAGCAAGACCTGAAAAGACATAAAAAATTGCACCATATGGATTATCCATCGCAGCCTCAGCCTCAGGCTTGGCAGCCTCAGACACAGCCTCAGCCTCAGCCACAGCCTCAGCCTCAGCCTCAGCCTTGGCAGCCTCAGCCTCAGCCACAGCCTCAGCCTCAGGCTTGGCAGCCTCAGACAGCCTCAGCCTCAGGCTTGGCTGCCTCAGCCACAGCCTCAGCCTCAGGCTTGGCAGCCTCAGCCTCAGCCACAGCCTCAGCCTCAGCCACAGCCTCAGCCACAGCCTCAGCCTCAGCCTCAGGCTTGGCAGCCTCAGCCACAGCCTCAGCCTCAGCCTCAGGCTTGGCAGCCTCAGCCACAGCCTCAGCCTTGGCAGCCTCAGCCTCAGCCTCAGCCTTGGCAGCCTCAGCCACAGCCACAGCCTCAGCCTCAGCCACAGCCACAGGCTTGGCAGCCTCAGCCTCAGCCACAGCAGCAAAAGCACTGGTCGGTCAATTATATGGATCCCCTGGTATTTCAACACCCCTTCACCCTGAACGTGTCATGACCTACTGGGTGTGGGAAGACGGCTTGGGTAAAATCCCTCTTGGAGTCCGGTCAAATATTCCCCGCCCCTACCAGGATCATATGGCTGTACAAGAGATGGCAACCCCTCTATGACATCATAAGGTCTAGTGTGCAGCCTCCTGTGCAGTTCATACAGGGGATACCTATCAATCTGGATTCCGATGACTTCATCTCACCTACGGACAATAACGTCATCGTCCTGGACGACCTCATGTCTATTTCCGCCAAGGATCCGAGAATCACGGACATGTTCACGGAAGGGAGCCACCACCGGAACCTGAGCGTCATTTGCTTGAACCAGAACCTCTACTACAGCAAGGACCCGACTCAGAGGAGAAACTGTCATTATCTGACTCTGTTCAGAAACCCTATCGATCAGCAGCAAATCATGACCCTGGCCAGGCAAATGTATCCCACCTGCCCCCAAAAGTTTCTTCAACAGTTCGACAGAGCAACCGTCAAGCCCTACGGACATCTCGTTGTGGACCTGAAGCCGACAACGCAGGAAGATAAACGCCTGAGACCGAACCCCCTTTCGAGTCAGTCTAATGAGAGTCCAGCCCCGGACCAGCCCGCATCATCTCAAAGTATCACAAAATCCGTGGGATGGCAGTCGGACAAGACAGCGAAATGTTTCAGCTGCGGAGCCCTGTTTTCGAGTAACTACGAGCTACAAATGCATTTGCCGAGATGTCCCGCACACGATGATGAGTCATCGGAAGACGAGTTCCCCAGAAAAATGGACGAAAGCGCCTTCAAACGCATGCTGAAGTCTGTTCAGGGCGAAATTGAGGAAAAAGAAGTGCCGGAGGAGGAAGTCGCGCAAAAAACGAAAGAAGAATTGATTAATGCCTACCAGAGAGTGGCGAATTGCATCCATCTGCTCCAGAGAAGTCGGATTCATGCTGAAATTGAAAAGGCAGTTGAAGAATACAGAGCGCGAGGTGCTACATTCAAAGATGCGCTCAACATGGCTAGCATGATGAAACATGACTGGTTCGATCAAGTCGTAAGCTGGTTCCAAAATGGATGCAAGGGAGTCCAGGACCATGACATATGCGAAACGGCCTTCGAGTACCTGCTGCATCGCGTCATGGAATATACACCCGAGTTGCCCGAAGATGAGGTGAAACTGGAAATGAAGACGGGGTTGATGGAAATGTACAAAACCATGGTAAAGATGAACCATTTGTTGCAAAGAAGCATGATCCACACGGAAATCATGAAAGTTGTGGAAAAATATATGGGACGGGGAGCCAACTTCGAGGAAGCCCTTAATTTGTCCATGGAGAAACTCAATCATCTCTTCGACGATATCGTTCAGCCGGAAGAAGAGGACTCCATGGATGAGGACATTGAATATTAAGAAACCCTACCCCATATCTGCCATGATAACTGTATATTGTGCATGCGTAGTTTAGCGAACAAAAATACAAAAATATATTTTAAAAATCCAAAAAAATGTAGTGTAGAAATTGTAAATATTGTAGATGTGTGCTGTGAAATAAAAACTGGAAAAATTACTCGTTTTCTTCATGTATGATATGTTTTACATGTTTTCTTCGCGTTAGATAAAGCATATATAAATGAAGCACGTTGGATAATAATGCACGCTCAATGTGATATAAACTGTAAAATAACTTACGACAAAAAACAAATAATGAAGACCGTCTCTGAATCATCGGACAAGGCATACAAAGAAAAGTCTTGCGCGATAGCACAACGTGTATCAGTTTTAAAACTTTCCCGAGGCGTAGAATCGCCTCTAACTAATCCCCCCACCACCTATACTATCACCCCCGTGTATCACTCTGCCCACACCCAATGCCGCGTGTATTCGCGCTGACACAGGTTCCACAAGTCCGCCCCTCCCCCCCGCACGCTTTTCTCCGATGAACATACATGCTCGCAAATTAAATTTTTCAGACCATAATATATAACTGGTTCAAATTATCAGTCAAAATCCTTATATGCTATTTTGATCAATATTTTACACCTCGAAGAATAAATGCGCGACCTGCGTTATTATTACCAATGATTAATAATGATATAGCGCAGAAGGAGAACAAACCATTAACTGCGTTGTCCCAAATTGAGATGGTAATGAAATGGTGTAACTCTATGGACATTCCGGGGTTGATACGATACATATATTTATTGTAGAATTACTATTTTACCCCGGCTGGGTGCAACTATATACAGTCCGGTAGCGGGGGGAACTTCATTCGAATTCGGCTCGAGTTATATGAATAAGCATTATGGAAGGATGTCTATTTTTAGAGCATGCTGGATCCAGAAAACTGGATTACACTCGTAAAATGTTACTATTGGTCGGAAGTACGCCTACCGTATTTGTCCACGTTACTTCCATTTCACTCCCCCACCCGACGCTTTTGCGTGCTATAGTCTATGAACCCCGGGAGTGTATGCAACTGGTATCCGCGTCCCCCACCCCACGTGACGCGATATTTTACGCCAGGATAGAGGCATTCTCCCCTACCCCACGCAACGCGATACTCTACGTCACGGCTTTGAGCGTGGGTATATAGAGTAGTGAGAAGCTGGATAAATTCATTCCAAAGTCTACGAGAACGCGACAAAATGAGGATATATATTTCAAAATATAATGTACCGTTTGGACAGTTGATGTGCCGAGAGAGTTTGACTCGGTCTCGCCGAGAATACGCGGAACACGGGGATACAGATTTATAACGCATACGGATCTACCTGGAGGCCTCGAGAGTTTCCAACCCTAACAAAGAAAAATCGATATTCACAGCGCACACGTTCTACCAGCCAGCCAGCGGATCCGGCCCACGCCTGTCTCGAGGTTACCCCACACGCACTTCAGTACAGGGCTGGTACGCGTGTACACAACAGTACCGCGCTGGGCAGTTCACAGGGCCGGCCAACGCTAAATATAAATAGAGCAGAATACACTCGCATCGAATGACCAATAGTAGAACATTATACGGGATTAAACCACGCACTACATTCGTTTGAAAGGAGGTATATTTTTAAAATGTAATCGGGCTATTCGGCGCGCGGCTGTGATAACGTTCAATCTATAACATTCTCCAATGTTATAACATAACATTCTCCAACATCAGTCGGTGACCCGCGAGGGGTTAAGACCTGTACAGAAAAAGTGAAAATATTACATCGTGGTGGATGCAGACTAGAGCGTGTTACACATTGTAGGTCGGGGGTAAGCACGGAATGATAACTTTATTTAAAATGTTCCACACAAGTCTGATTAGACAGAATATAGCTATGCATTTCTCCCCTTTTCCGTTTTTCGTAGAGAATATATGACTGGTTCCAACACGATTTAATATAATTAAATTCCCGTAATATACACGAGCGCTGGTTCGTCTGAAAGATTGCGCTTATTGTGCAATGGCGAGTTAAATCCTTCAATGTTCTGAGTATTTTTACTTTGCATTGAGCCGTCGGTACCTGCAGACAAGGGGCTAAACGCGGATGGTAAACGGTTATCAGTAGCCAAATTACGATGACGTGTGTTTGAGCCGTGAGGGTACAAGGCCGCGATAACACGCTAAGTGTCTGGTGAAAGGGAATTATATATCCCGTACCCCGATAATTCTCGAGCACTGGGCCAAGGTGTCATTCAGGTTCGGGACCATTCGACCGTAGGTTCCAAGTCGCCAAGGCATACCGATTAGGCTGTGATTCAACTGCCGACTTTAACCGCGCGCTCAAAAGTATAAAAAACGACGATACTTCACACGGAAAAAAGGGATATCATATCATATCCTATACAGATAGGATTTTCAATTTACAATTATTATTCACCTACCCGTGTTTACCCGTCCTCTCAGGGTAGCAAGATAAAGCCATACAAGGGGTGATTCATTACAATTTCAACAATATGTTTCATAATTTACCCGCAATCTACTCAGGACATGTATTATACATAATGGCTGAGGATAAGCTTGATGTGACTGGTTCAATCTGACAAGTGGAATAGGGGTGACAACAAATATTTGCACGATGATTTAAATGATTCAATTGTTCAGTTTTAAAAGTTGAAATGAGAAGAACGGCTATATAGTGTGTAAAAGATTTATTTTGCGATATACAGTCATTTGTGAATATGCATTTCCTAGTGTGCATATACTGATACAAAGTTAAAACTTAAGTAGGGCCTATAGAATATGGCCTATACAAAAAGCCTGATTGGTCCGTTCGAATGGGGGACGCCAGTGACGTCATTTAATGAGCGTAGGGGACTTGTCTGAACCTGTACGAATTCCAGGGCTCCTATTGGTCCGTTCGAATGATGCGGCGTGGGTACGCTACACGGTGCCGGGATCCTATTGGTCCGTTCGAATGATGCGGCGTGGGTACGCTACGCGGTGGCGGGATCCTATTGGTCCGTTCGAATGACTCGGCACGGGTAGGTTATGTAATGGTGGGGACCTATCAGTGTATTTGATTTGGGAGGGGACACTAGTGATATTGTAACCAATCCCAAAGCCTATTATGTTCCTTTATTACATATCCACTTATTATTTAATCACATATTATGTACCCCTATTGTGTAGCCACCAATTATGTCACCTATTACGTCACATGAACACCACATAGCCATCTATTACGTCATATAACCACCTATTACGTCATATAACCACCTATTACGTCATATAACCACCGAAACCGAAAGTGACGTCATATAACCACCTATTACGTCATCTATTACATCGTATAACCACCTATTACGCCATATAACCACCTATTACATCGTATTATCACCTATTACGTCATTATTACGTCATATAACCACCTATTACGCCATATTATCACCTATTACGTCATTATTACGTCGTATAACCACCTATTACGCCATATTATCACCTATTACGTCATCTATTACGTCGTATAACCACCTATTACGTCATTATTACGTCATATAACCACCTATTACGCCATATTATCACCTATTACGTCATCTATTACGTCGTATAACCACCTATTACGTCATATAACCATCGAAACCGGAAGTACGTCATATAACCACCGAAACCAGAAGTGACGTCATATAACCATGGGAAAACCCCCGAAACCGAAACCTGGAAAAACCGACCTAAAGTGCCCCCCTAACTACTACCATATGCCGGTGACATAGGAATTTTGCTGCTTAGAAAAGGGAAATTGACTATAGAAAAATTGAAATAATCACGTTTGTCATATAATCTACTTGACATTTGAGAATCATTATCAATCTCCAGCCTCAGGTCTAGATAGTTGGAAAAATTAGCGTAGTCTGTAGTATCCTTAATTTCAAGTTCCTTGGGATATATGACATCCAAATGATCACCTAACTTGAGATTATTTAGCGACAATACATCGTCCATGTATCGGAAAGTGAAATTAAATTTGCATGTTAGTTTCTTAGAACTTCCTCGTTGTAAATGTTTGATGGAATCTGATTCATATGAGTATAAAAACATGTCTGCCAATGATTGTGCACGGTTTGTACCCACTGGAATACCAATAGTTTGTAGAAATATTCGACCACCAAATTCCCAAATTCGACCATTCGACCACCAAATTCCACAAAAATATTATCATTCAGAAAATTAAAGATAATTTACCACATCTATTTTAGTATATTCGTATGGGACATGAGAATCGCCTTTAGCAAAATAAGCGGTATTATATTTAACTACAATATAGTGGTACCGACGTTGTCCCTTTCTAGAGAGAAATGAATTATTAATGTTTTTTTTTAAAGCTGAGACTTCAGTTCAGAATGAGGTATAGTTGTGTACAAAGTGGAAAAATCAAACGTTTTGATAGACGTTACCTTTGAAAGTATGTGAGCATGTAGATATTCCAATAATAAGATGTCCACATTTGGTTTATAACACTTCTAGAATAGATGTTTTCACAGTACTTTTCGAGACCCTGTCTAATGTTAGAATATAACAGTTGATAGTCCAGAAAGAGCTTTGGTAGAACATGATGATATATATCTTCGTTTGTGTGGATTTTTGTGTAATTGTGGGATCTAATATACGTTTGGTAGATTGGAATCTTTACATCAGGTTTGTTAGTTGGATTGTTAGTCAAAGCAACTACCTTTGAAAACAAACAATATATTTTTTTGAAAACTATATTCCATATTAAACATGTGAAATTAACTGAATGAAACGTACTCACGTCAAATGTTATGTCTACAACCAAAAGGAAATTTTGCTCATTTTAACATATATATATATATATATATATATATATATATATATATATATATATATATATATATATATATGGATTCATGTGCCGATTACCTACTCACATTGTATATTCTTGTGGAGAAGTACTTTTTACTAGATCGTTGACTAGTGGGGCAGGAAATGCTCACTCTTTCCGGAACACCTGATTTCACCTCCTGATGGCCATTTACGGGGGTTCATGAGTTTCCCTGTCATTTTTGTTTTCTCTCACTTCGTATGCCTGATATGACTTTCTGTCCCCGGACTATGAGATTGGATAACGGACCCTGTTTTGTTTGCTCGGAATACTTGATACTGGGTATTGATTCCACGTCTATTTGTCATGCTTCGTCACTCACATATTGGACTATTGCAGTCAATCCAATTTATTCGCCTTTCATTTTCCCTTTTAATATATCATTACCAATCAATTTGATGTCTGCATGTTCAACTATCTCTCCATTGTCATTTCATATGTGATCGAGCGTGGTTCATATATCAATCGGTACAGAGTCGTTGACATTTAGAAGCAGATCGAAAACGGTCATCATACTAATGAAAATCCTGTGTGTTACATATGCCTTTGCACCACGTTTGAGTCGCGAATCATAATCAGCAGTCGATTAATATTCGCTTGAATATAAAGCTTTTATAATGCTTGATTGAAATAATCTCAAAATATATGGTTGATGATACTGCATGATATTCTGCCTCCATTATCTTATTTCCAGAAATGAAACATTTGCATGGTGGAACCGACCGCTTGACTACACCTTTTCAACATTCTGGCCAATCCCTATAAATACAAGAGTAGTTTTTAAAAAAATAAGTAGGAAATCTCCAATCATATCAACACGGTCAATCATGTTCGGGTGCGTCATGATTGACCAGCGTGGTCAAAGATTTTCCCGACCGGAAGAAGAAAGTGAAAACGGATAGGAAAACCCTAAGAAAAACACCTGTGTGTACTGTACACCGGGTTAACGGCTTGAGTGGTACTAAATCTAACTTTTTACAAACTTATCCCCATCAGCCACTGTGCTATTGGGTTAGTTTGTTTGACGCGCATTTGACTTGTTGCATTATACAACTATAATGTGTTATCTCATACCATTTACATCACTGATGAAAAGATTTTCAGTTTCCTACTTATTTATCCATTTCCAATAGATCGGTACAGGTTTTCGTATCGCTTTCTGTTACAAATCGTTTCTACTGTTTCTGGAATCCGGTTCGTCCTCATGAGATTTGTTCTGATTCATGGAGGTCAATATTTCAAGGATGGTTTGATTGTTTGATTTTACATCAACAAATGTAGTACTAGTACATTATTACCATTACAAATAGTACCTTGGCATTTAGCTCATTCAGTCGTTCATTCACGTTTTCGCCACTCCTGTATATTTTATTGTCAATGTTCAGGTGGCCAAGGCCAATGGTGGCTTGGAGCTAGACGATTGGAGAACGGCAAGAGGTTTGACATCGTCTGGAACTACTCGGGGTCTCTGTTCTCGCCTACACCTCACCTCGGAACCTGGGCTCCAAACCACCCTACCGCCACTGACATCTACACGGATCCGCACTGTGTTGGATTTAACTCCGTATCAAAACTACTGTACACAGGACACTGTAGCAGAGAAATGCCATTTATATGTCAGTATAACTGGGGCTGCTAAAACTGATACGGTTTACGTTATCCTAGGGTACTGGTAGCATACAAATAAACTATCAAGTTTGGACTGTCTGTTGTGAAGGAACATTGTTGATTTCATAACGGAGAGTAAAATATGGAAACAACGCTCTAAATACCAGAGCCAATTTCTTGGCTTTTATATACTTGAGTTGAGATCATGCATGATAAAAAGGTTCATCTGCCTGCCTGTCAAGGCTAATATCAAATTCGTGATTTAGTTCGCTTTACTGCTGACATCACTTTTGATGATTTCTTTCTCCGCCTACTCTTCACACGCTTTCTAGTTCCGCATGTTTCTGAAGGCCTTGTCGACGGCTATTTCACACTCTCGCCAAGAACGCTCCTCAGTTCACTGCGCTGTGCCAGTAAAAGCACGGATTCAGCCATAAATACAGGGTCCTGTTTCTCCAACGCCCTGTACACTGTAGATACCCCGATTACCGTAACTTACGTTACGACAGTCGTCAAAATGGCCGAAGATTATGCAATTCGAATTAAGTTCACCGAGAACAGATTACCCTGATGGTATCAGAACTAGGCGAGTGGGGCCTATACGGCTCATGATGTTGCTTATGCCACCAATTACAAAATATATTGTATTGTTCACGTTAAGTTGTTTTAATATTCATTTTAAAAATCCATTGTTGATTACCGTTATGTGTACCGATGATTACAGTAAGGTGAACATGAATACACGGAACTGATTACCTTATCCACTGATTACGCTTGCATGACAAATACGATACCTATGGTATGATTTGTAGCTGTGATGCGATGCATGTGCTGCAGACGTTTAGAAAGTGTGGTTTTGATAGACGGACCTAATAATAACATACAATCTAACAAATTTTACATAATAATAACTCAACAAAACAGTGTGCTAGATCTAGCACTGTCCTTACGAGGCAGCGGACTCATCAAGGATGGTGGGATATCTGATAAGAGATGACTTTCTGACCACAATTATTCCAGTTCAGATGCCAGTAATGTAGTTCGAAGTGAATTGTTTTTATCACAAACCGTCTTGTTCTAGATGGAGAAAATTTCAGTGAAAAATCGGGTTGACCCGACCAGGACTCGAATCACGGA
This sequence comes from Terebella lapidaria, assembly GCA_949152475.1. Classification (NCBI taxonomy): domain Eukaryota; kingdom Metazoa; phylum Annelida; class Polychaeta; order Terebellida; family Terebellidae; genus Terebella; species Terebella lapidaria. The sequence goes on from OX424566.1 coordinate 37,920,280, forward strand.
GAATACGATCACACGGTCACTGCTCTACCAATTGAGCTAACGGGGCTCCTCAATTTACCACAAAAATTTTGATAATTCTATGAGGTTTTGTTATAATTATTTTCATGAAAATTCGTCTTGTCAGATGTGTGTTAGCACAACACATGCACATTGCTCATGTGTGTATATATAATTGGTATATCGATATATTGTGTTCGTGAAATGACTGAAACGTTTCTGGAGCAATGCATTGAATTGAAGATACTTCATCATCAACAAAGTTAAGCGCAGCAAAGATAAACGCTCTTGATCAATTTTACATTCAGCTGCAGCCACAACAACCTGCTTAATAGGTTCAATAAGAACCTTAATAGGTTCGTAACGTACATTACGGTAATCGTACGGTAGTCTGGGTATCGACAGTGCTGTTATTAGAAATCAATTAGAAATCATTTCGTCCTCCGTGAACCATTTCTGAACGAGGAGCCAGGCAACGTTTGCGCTTTCGTTTGTTTCCTCAATCATCTTCTAGTTAGACATTTATAATTCAACGGGTCTGGTATGAAACATCATTGAACAGGCGGTAAATGTACCTGCGACTGTACTATTAAAGGAAATGTGGCAAAACTTTACATAGGATCACTCATGTGCCTTGTATAGGTGCATCAGGTGCGGGTTTAGCCCCCCCCCCCCCCCCCCCCAAAAAAAAAAAAGAAGGAAAAAGAGAAGAAAAAAAGAAGGAAAAGGGAGGGGAGGAAGTGTTTTCAAGATAAATTACACCGAGAAGTAGCTTTAAATTCTGGGGCCCCATGTCGCGAGCAGTGTATTCACTCTATAGCCAACCCACCTATTCTCAGTGAAAGCACTTCATGCCCTTCATCTTCTACATGTATGAATGATTTTAGAGCATTGGATGACCAAATGCACCCAATCCTTTGATTGGGTCCAAATAGTCAGGGAATATAAGTTTTCAAGCAAATCTGCAAACAAATTCCTTACCAAGAAATTTTTCACGATTGTGTTTATGGAGGCATCTACTAACATATATCAATTAGTTGAAACTCAACTCCTGTAGCTAACTTTGTGAGAGCTGCTCAAATTTGGGCTACCCGGAACCTCATCGATAAAAATGTAAAAAGTAAATTTTTGATCAAAGTGTTTCATGAATGGTCCAACTAAGGGTTTTCTGGGATTATGAATCCATTGCAAGCATTTTTTCACCTTATAATGCTCCTAGAAGGGACAAACGCCAACCTCAAGATGATAATTTCTCGATTTAATCGATAATTAGGCGATAATAAATACGAGTATGTACATATTGAGTAAGAACACAGGCATAACTGATAGTTGACCCCTCGCACACTATTTATAACATGTAATGATCAATTTAAGGTGTTATTTGAGTGAATCACTTTGCATTACTGTTCTCACAAACTACTCAGACAGCAGTAGTGCATCTGAATGCATCATGCTGTAGAACATTTCAGGGGTAAATGTATGTCTTCAGCCAACCCGAAACCATCGGGGTCGTAATTCGGTATGAAATTCTTTTGCAATTACCATATGATGTGAGGCACTCAATGCCGTAATTTTTACAGCTGCACTCGTGATTGCTGTCATCACTATTACTGTTGCAACTCATGAAGTGACCCAGCTCCTCTGGCTTGATTGACTCTGGTGTAGGAATGGGTTCACGAATCGATTCTCTATACCAAGTGAGGTCCAGCAACATAATTTGCAGCATGTGTCAGTCCCTGACCTGGAGATAAGTATGAAGATAATGCTGTGTGGCTGCTACCTCAATTGGACTATGAGGTTTGAGCTGTCCAGCTGCAACTTTTCGCGAGAAAAAGATGAAATGGTATAATGAAATTTGCGACCAAAACGGTTCGTGATAACATACTGTAAATATATTTGTGACCAAGTAAGTTCGCCTCCAGTGGGATTCGAACCCAGGTCGCCAGTTTCTAGCAGGTGGGCTAAAGGGATATCATACTAGCCAAGCTAGTAGGAACGCGGGTCACATCTTACAACCTCACTGTCCGGAATCCGTTTCGGCAGAGGATATTGGAAAACGATATTTTTCGGTTGGGAAACGATATGTTCGATTGGGAAACGCCAAGCTGCAAGGGGGTATGTGTTGTTTTCCTCAATAAAGTATGATAAAATAGGTGTAATCGTTAATCAGAAGAAAGACAAACATGCGCTAATGTTGTATAAAGTCTTCAGTGTCGACCAAACCTGCTATACTTGATGTAATATGGTTTTTGTGACGTGAAATGCGATGAGAATCACACCGTTTTGAACAAATGAACACTGATGATTAAATATATTCCTGATGCACACAAAAAGTAACACGAGTCAAGAGAAAGGTTTATTACATGATCCCCACCGAAAAGAAACATTTTACATCGCCTCATTAATAAATGTTTGCTGATTTTCTGAACCATTGATGTTTCAGTGGGTAAACGATACTGTTCCGATTGGACAACAGTTCTGATATGGGTGTTTCGATTAGTAAACGATATTTTATTGGAAATTTATGCCCGTTGAGGCTCGTTTTTGGCTATTGTTCATTCATTCTTATTATTTCTTCCAACAGATGGCGTCTCGCGGCTTCAAGGCCAGGTGTTATAACTGTCATTCCAAGTTTGAAGACTCTAACCACATTGTGAAGCACTCATTTGACAAACACCAAGAAAAAACTTTTCTATACTGAGACCCGCTGTGGATGAGGAAACAGGGAAAAATTAGCCCAAAGGCTAACAAATGTTACCCGAGAATTGTACAGTGTCAAGGTCTCAAAGTCTGCAATGGTAATTTTTCAACAATGTCTGCCCAAGGGGAACATTGTTTTCTATATGTTTACAGTTGATTCCTAAGTTGGAAAGTCGATAATGAGCGAGATATTAGCCATTTCGTGCTCTGACCTTGAAAATAAGGTCAAAGGTCAACTTCAAGATTATGAGAATATTCGGCATATATCATTTCCTATATGTCCACAATTGATTCCTAAGCTCTGAAGTTGACAATAAGCGAGAAATTAGCCACTTTGTTGTCTGACCTCGAAAATAGGATCAAAGGTCACGAAAACTTTAAGCATATATCATTCCCTATATGTCCACAATGGATTCCTCAGCTGTAAAGTCGATAATAAGCAATATATTGGCCATTTGTGCTCTGACTTTGAAAATGAGATCAAAGCCAAATTCAAGGTCATCAGAAAATTCGACGTATATCATTTCCTATATGTCCACAATTGATTCCACAGCCATATAGTCGATAAGGAGCGAGATATTACCCATTTTGTCCTGTGACCTTGAAAATTAGGTCGAATGTGAAATTCAAGGTTATGAGAATATTCAGCACATATCATTTCCTTTATGTCCACAATTGATTCCTAACATCTAATCTCAATATTAAGTGAGATATTAGCAACAATATGTCCCATTATGAAGCATAAAGGAATTTAACATGGGAAAGTCCCATTTGTGCCAAGTTTGGGCCAAAATGGCCCACTTTGAGCGCTACAAGGGCAAAGAAACTTAGACATGTCGCAAAGGTACATAAGGGTGGTCTTTTCAAACATTAATCTGAAAATCGTCTGAACAATTTTTGAGAAAATGGCCGCCAAAGTCCAAAATTGACTGTTTTTCTGACAGAGAAGGGCGTCTCAAGGTCATTGAAGGTCAAATTCAAGATCACCACCGAAACCACAATATATGAATTCCTATTTGAATGTGCCAATATTTAAGCTCTATCTTGAAGTGTTCTAGGAGTTTACTCCATACAGCTCCCATTATCAAGGAAAAATTGCGTGAAATCCAAAAACGTTTTCAAAGGGGGAAATTTTTCTTGGTTGGATATCATTCAAAACGAATAGTGACTTCATTAGGGACGAAAAGGTTTTTTTTTCACCAACCTGTCGAAAATTCAAAATGGCCACCACATGCAGACCGGCGATTCAAGGGCAACGAAACTTATACACTTCAGAAAGGTACATAAGAGTAATCTTTTTAAACAAAAATCTCAAAACTGATCAGACAGTTTCTGAGAAAACAGCTAAAAACTGAATTTTGGGCCTTTTGAGCCTAAATATTGGGCCTATCGATCGTCAAGACATTCCATCTTTATACACAATGTCAAAGACCCAAATTAGCATGTTTTGAAACAAAAATCTCAAAACTTTTTCTATTATGTCGAGCCCGGGCACATGATTCACCTTATTTCACACCCAAAATGTTGTGCATACAGTCATAAAATTTATAATTCACTCGAGGTAACCTTTCACTAAAGACCACACAGTATTGCTCGTGTATAACAGTTGATCTCGTATTTCATTTGTACAAAATTTTTCGTTTCCCAATCGAAACAGCATGGATTACCAACCGGCGTCTTCTCTATACGTATCGTTTACCCACCGAAACATCAATGGTTCAGAAAATCAGCAAATATTTATTAATGAGACGATGTAAAATGTTTCTTTTTGGTGGGATCATGTAATACATCTTTCTCTTGACTCGCGATACTTTTTGTGTGCATCAGACACATATTTAATCATCAGTGTTCATTTGTTCAAAACGGTGTTATTTTCATCGCATTTCACGTCCCAAAAAACGATATTACATCAAGTATAGCCTATTATAGCAGGTTTGGTCGACACTAAAGACTTTATACAACATTAGCGAATGTTTGTCTTTCTTCTGATTAACGATTACACCTATTTTATCATACTTTATTGAGGAAAACAACACATACCCCCTTGCAGCTTGGCGTTTCCCAATCGAACATATCGTTTCCCAACCGAAAAATATACCAATAGCTATGAATTTCGTCTGTATTCCATTATCATGGATATTGTTTATCATCGGCTTTATAAGCCAACACAGAATTCCGAATATATACCACCCAAACGGTCTTTTCTGAAGATAAAATTTGCCAATAAAGGTATTGATGCAATTAACATCGGTAATATATTACATCATAAGTCTGTTCAGTCCCAGGTACCATCATACTTCACTGACACGGCTGCTCCATCTGTATCCTACTCATATACCAAATCTGTTGCTTCCAAGATTTTCAACTACAAACAAACATTGAATGATTTGGATATTGATGATCTCTTACATAACCCACCCTCCTGCACTTGCATTAACTCTCCGTTCATACACGATCCAGTTGGGCATGTTATTTCAGGCGACCTCAATATAGTGGAGAATGAATCATTGAAAGACATTTTGTCCAAAGGTCCCAAATATAGAGAGCCCACGTCGTTTTCATGGAGATACAATTTTAAGTTAATCATGGATGCAGTTGAGGAGCATGCCAGAAAATGGACAAAGCGAGAAAAGGCAGAAATTGATTCTCTGTCAGAATGGGTCAAACAGATTAGGTCATTGGTAAACAAACGCATCAATGTTTTGTCAAAGTCAGTTAGTACTAAATATAGCTCTGTCTTCAATGATCCCGTGGTTACTAATAGTTTGTTGAAACTTCAAGAAAGGTTCGTCATTGTCCCTGCAGATAAAGCTTCTAATAATGTTGTTTTTGTTTGTAAAGCATACTATATACAGTGCCTGTTTGACGAACTGGGTATTGCCAACAATACTAATCCCAATAGTACATACCAAGCCATTACCGTGCCCAAACAGGATATCTTATCAAATCATTTGTCTGTATTGCATTCGTTTGGTATTACTACCTCATGTAAAGATTCTAATCTACCGAACTTATATTGGATCCCAAAGTTGCACAAAAATCCACACAAACAAAGATATATTTCAGGTTCAGCATCATGTTCTACCAAAGCCCTTTCTAAAATATTAACTACTATATTGTCTAAAATTAAACAGGGTCTCCAAAAGTACTCTGAAACCATCTATTCTAGAAGTGGTATAAACCAAATGTGGATATTAAAAAATTCCAAATCTTTATTGGAATATCTACATGCGCACACACTTTCAAAAGTAACGTCTATCAAAACATTTGATTTCTCCACTTTGTACACAACTATACCTCATTCTGAACTGAAATCTCAGCTTAAAAAACTAATCAATAATTCATTTTTCTCTAAAAAGGGACAACGTCGGTACCACTATATTGTAGTTAAATATAATACCGCTTATTTTGTTAAAGGCGACTCTGATGCCCCATACAAATATACTGAAATAGATGTGGTAAATATGGTTAATTTTCTGATTGATAATATTTTTGTGGAATTTGGTGGTCGAATATTTCAACAAACTATTGGTATTCCCATGGGTACAAACTGTGCACCATTATTGGCAGACCTGTTTTTATACTCATATGAATCAGATTTTATCCAACATTTACAAAGAGGAGGTTCTAAGAAACTAACATGTAATTTTAATTTCACTTTCCGATACATAGATGATGTATTGTCGCTAAATAATCCCAAGTTTGGTGATTATTTGGATATCATATATCCTAAGGAACTTGAAATTAAGGATACTACAGAATCCGCTAATTTTTCCAACTATCTAGACCTGAGGTTGGAGATTGATAATGATTCTAACCTGTCAACTAGATTATATGACAAACGTGATGATTTCAATTTTTCCATAGTCAATTTCCCTTTTCTAAGCAGCAACATTCCTATGTCACCGGCATATGGTGTGTTTGTTTCTCAACTTATACGCTATTCCAGAGCTAGTTGCAAATATGAGGACTTTGTCTATCGAAGTGCCCAGCTAGTCTCTAAACTGCTACGACAAGGATATGTTTTACCAAGACTTATCGCTGCGTTTAAGAAATTCTATGGACGTCATCATGATCTGGTTGATAAATACAGCAAATCCATGTCTGCCATGCAACTAGATCTATTTTCATGTTAATTTTGGGGAATTCATGACGGGTGCCACTAGTGGGGCAGGAAATGCTCACTCTTTCCGGAACACCTGATTTCACCTCCTGATGGCCATTTACGGGGGTTCATGAGTTTCCCTGTCATTTTTGTTTTCTCTCACTTCGTATGCCTGATATGACTTTCTGTCCCCGGACTATGAGATTGGATAACGGACCCTGTTTTGTTTGCTCGGAATACTTGATACTGGGTATTGATTCCACGTCTATCGTTTTCCAATATCCTCTGCCGAAACGGATTCCGGGCAGTGAACCTGCCCCAGTGAACGGGTTCATTGTTGTCTCCACATCAGGGAATTAATGAAGCGCTTGCCAGCAACACACACATATTCGGAAGCTCTCTGTATTGCGTTTTTCTTTGAGTTTATGCTTCCAGGACAGTTATGAAATTGGCACCATCTTGTCGGTATGCAGCTTGTGGTGAAGTGAATTGGGTATACATCATTATCTGGATCAGCACGTTATCAGTGGTTATCTGCAAGAGCATATCACCAGTATTGGTCAAGACCTCTGATCAAGCATGACGACGTTCACCGACAGCTTTCAGTTGTTAAAATCCATTGGTAAGTCTAGCAAGTGCAGGATAACTTCGCATCTGTGGATTAAGTTTGAAGGTTTAGGCTAAGGCCACCAGACGTGGGAAGCAAGCTGGCTTTTGGTGCTCCACACCACCCATACAAAATCTACCTGTCTGCCGGATTAGTAACGAAGTGCCCAAACCTACAGGTGTTTGCACCAACACAGTGATCAACACAGTGAATGAAGATGTCATCAGCTGTCCTTTGCTCAATGCACGGTTAGTCCGTAACAAAGCTGTCACGATTCAGGAGCACTTTCGAGATGATCTCTCTGGTCTTCTCCTGGCTCACTCCGAGGAGTGTCCATTAATTCAGGAGCTGTGCTCACCGTGATATATGATAAAACACCAGGCTTGACAGGTACGCAGGGGAGGTGGAAATGCCATCATTCACAATGACGAAATCTCCATGAGCGAACTCTCATGGAACTCTGTGGTTGACTTGTGATATATCGACCACCGACTCAAGTCAACCAGCACGATAACGCTTTCATCCAAGAACTCGATGATCTGCTGTCTGAATTTGCAGGATTCCTTGGTGAACTTCTCATCACCAGTCATTTCAACCATGGAAGATATCCGGGCACCTGACATCGCACCCTTTCATAAGACCATCGAAGCACATGACCTCCATCAGCATGTAACCGAGAGCACCCACGGAAATGGACATACCCTGGATCTCATCCTAACTTGACCCTTCAACTCTATTGGAACAGTCGATGTCCTCGACTCTGCTATATCGGACCACTGCAGTGATTTTGTCAGTGTTGCCAAGCGATGCCCACCACAGTCCCCCTCAAAGTACACAGGTTGAGATTATCGATCTTTGGTATTGACTGACTTTGAGCATGATTTGGAGAGTGCCCTTGACAGATGGGCTGGCTGAGTGTTCAGACTCTCCAGATGTCCTGTTTGACGGCAATGACGCGACCCTCTGTTCAGTGGTGTCCCAGAAGAGAAAGAACCATGCCACATACCAATGAGCTGATCAATACTTGATGTTATACATATGTTAAAAGTGATCGGACAAAAGATGCTGGAGAAAGACAAGACTTCAAATTCACAGTGGAATCTTCATCAACTCATGCGATGAGGTGAAAACCTGCATCAAATATCTGAAAAAACTACCAGAAAAATGCAACTTTCAGGGCTCTGAACGGTCTCCTCTTTGTAGCTACTGCCTCTGCCTACCCAATGGATGATCCGCAACAGACTTGCTCCGCTTTCTCGCAGGACTTTGAGTCGAAGATAGTCAACATCATATCTGACCTTCCCAATGATGGCACAGGTTGCCTAGTTAGAAATGACATCTCACCAATTGAACTGGAGGTCAGCAACACTCCAGGGCAGTAACAATCCAAATATTTTGGTTTCTAGATAGTCCTAGGGACTTTGGTTCCTAGGGATTGTGTATATTCTAGTACTTCACATCATTGCAAACGATGCTCTGAGGCCATTGAGTGGGCCTCAGAGCCCCGTCCGACATGGGCTCGCTTCGCTCGCCGTTCTGTCGATCAAGGGTTTTGCCCCCCCCCCTCTCAAAATCCTATACCCACCCCTGTGCATGGTTGGGGGTAATATAAGACGAGGTGTCAGTTTTTGGATCGATGTTGTCACACCATTTCGTGACACGTTTAGAATCATATAAAAGTGACACTGCTCACGTAAGCCTTATCGTAGACCTCAGTTCGCGGTTCTATTGTTCTTTGGAGTAGATTATTTTTCAGAATCCATTGGGTGACAGTTCCCAGTAGATTATTGTATCCAATAATATACTGCAATATAATCTACGTACTACACATTAAAGCAACAACTACCAGTGTACAAACTGCATCTCAAACAGCAAGAGTTTGTTTGCAAACTAGCGAGTCGTTTTCATCATTGCCGAAACCTAATTCGTTTGATGCCATGAAACCTTGGTCGCAGCCAATATAATGTAGATGAAAAGGAGAACAATAGTTGTGGTGTTACTGTTGAGTCCCAACTCTGATTTCACAAAGACACTGAAAGGTGGCAGAACAAGCAGTGGGCATGGGCGTGAATGTAAACCCTTTTTGTATTCAAAATTTATTCATAATCCGGGATTCTTATCGTAATCATTATCATGCAAATCATTCATTAGATGCAGACATCGGTTAGCAAAATTAGGTAAATACCATGTTGTATATCGCTAAACTACTTGTACCGTATAATCGCGCATATAAGGACACTGTCCTTATATTCAAGCCTGTCCTTATATTCAAATATAAGAACATAACCCTATATTCGAGAATGTTTACTTTTTCCGCGCCATAAAACAATATTCGTTTATAAGGACATCCATGTCCTTATATTCGAGACACTTGGGTTTTGGCGCCAAAAACATAATGGTGTCCCAAATATAAGGACACCCATTTCACGTGCTATCACGTGCTGCCAGGCTTACGACCACTGTCGGTAATATATATACACGAGATTATTGGGGGCTCATTGAAAATAGGCCTCCAATACCTATGTAAGCCAACATATATAATATAATTTGACATCAGTGGTGGTTGTGACTCGTCTATGCTACTTGCACACGAAGGTTAATGGGGCGATTGTTTAATTGAGCTTACCATGTTCTTATAAGCGGGTTATTGGGGGTGTCCTTATATTCGAATATAAGAACATGTCCCTATATTCGAGACACTTTGGGTTTTTGGTGAGAGTCCCAAAACGCAATATTCCGGATATAAGAACATGTCCCTATATGCGCGATTATACTGTATTGTACTTGCGTTAAGGGGGCGCCATAACTGGATGATAAGCCCCCTAGACAGAAACCCGGGATCGGGGAAATCCCCTACTCTTTACGATAAATCCCAAGGGATCTTTTAGGTGCCAGATACCATAGACAGTCTCTGACACCACCCGGCCTTTGTTTTTACCGCCAGTCGGGCTGCACTGGCGTGGGAGGTTTTCAGGCACAAGTGGCGCTGAGCGAACTCGAACCCACGACCTATAGAACATGGGCCGAATGCTCTGCCACTGCACCATCCCGCTCCCCTTGTATATCGCTGAAAGTCAGCAAGTGGACATGTATTTGTATTCTCATGATATAATATTGGTGACAAAGTTGGGCATCACAAATTCAGACAGTGTCGCCCTCTGCTTCTAAACATTGTTTAAGTGTGACGGCGCTCCACCTCAGCGCTTATCCCTTATCCAGGAACCGTTATTTTGCATCACGCCAAATATTAAATAGTGAGCTACATAGCTACATTACACATATGGAACCACACAACTTTACTGACAAAATTGCGGCCCAAGTATCATACGCTACTCGCCCACTAACTGAATGCCATTTAATCTGTCTGTCACCTTTTTAATCCTTATTGAATATAGAAGAAAGCGCAGGATATGATACTTGGGCCACAATGGCATATAACATTAGGCTAGGTGATATGACAGATAGTACTTATAGACATACAAGTAGTACTAAGGCCAGTCACCAGTCGGTCTGCAAATGGCTTAATTGGCAAAACGAAGGTACAAAACGAAACCAAAGATGACGAAACTTAGTTTTGGCAGATTGTTATCGTTGTACCCGAAAATACTGTATAGTGCAGTACATGAGCGATGTCAGGACAAAACACCTTTTTTTTTACTTTGAGATATATCCGGTAAACAACTCGGCATGAAAGGTTTTGTTCGCCTGTAAGGCCCAAGTATCATACACTGCGCCTTAATACTACTCGTCCACCAAATGACCGCATTTAATCCGTCTGTCACCTTTTTAATCCTAATTGAATATAGAAGAAGGCGCGGTGTATGATACATCGGCCAATGAATGCCCAAGTTTCAAAAGTAACGTCTATCAAAACGTTTTATTTTTCCACTTTGTACACAACTATACCTCGTTCTGAACTGAAGTTTCAGCTTAAATAACTCAATAATAAATTTTTCTCTAAAAAGAGACAACTTCAGTACCAATATATTGTAGTTAAATAAAATACCGCTTATTTTGTTCAAGGCGACTATCATGTCCCATACAATATACTGGAATAGATGTGGTAAATATGGTTAATTTTCTGATTGATAATGTTTTTGTGGAATTTGGTGATCGAATATTTCAACAAACTGTTGGTATTTCCATGGGTACAAACTGTGCACCATTATTGGCAGACCTGTTTTTATACTCATATGAAACACGAATTTTATCCAACATTTACAACGAGGAGGTTCTAAGAAGCTAACATGTAATTTTGATTTCACTTTCCCATACATAGACCATGTATTGTCGCTGAATAATCCCAAGTTTGGTGATTATTTGGATGTCATATATTTTGATAATGATGGAGATTGATAATGATTCTCATCTGAGATTGATAATGATTCTCATCTGTCAACTACATCGTATGACAAACGTGATGATTTCAATTTTTCCATAGACAATTTCCCTTTTCTAAGCAGCAACATTCCTGTGTCACCAGCATATGGTGTGTTTGTTTCTCAACTTATACGCTATTCTAGAGCTAGTTGCAATATGAAGACTTTGTTTATCGAAGTGCCCAGCTAGTCTCTTAAACTTCTGCGACAACGATATGTTTTACCAAGACTTATAACTGCGTTTAAGAAATTCTATGGACGTCATCATGATCTTGTTGGTAAATACACCAAATCCATGTCTGCCATGCAACTAGATCTATTTTCGTGTTGGGAATTCATGTTGGGTGCCACTAGTGGGGCAGGAAATGCTCACTCTTTCCGTAACACCTGATTTCACCCCCTAATGGCCATTTTTGGGGGTTCATGGGTTTCCCTCTCATTTTTGTTTTCTCTCACTTCGTATGCCTGATATGACTTTCTGTACCCGGATTATGAGATTGGATAACGGACCCTGCTTTGTTTGTTTGGTATACCTAATACTGGGTATTGATGTCACGTCTAATGTAGAGCTAGTAGAGCTCAAAGCTCACTCAATGAAGGAAAATCTTATCTTCCATTTCGACAAAACTGCAACAGAATACAAAGAAAGTGAAACAGAGAACTCTGCTAATGTAGTAATATACTTTCTGCAACACGCACTGGGAATAGCTGATGCTGACAAATATTACATTCCAGTGGCACATCGTCTAGGCACGCAATCTACACACTACACACGTACAATATTGGCCAAGTTTCCAATTGCAGCACAAAGGGAAACCATCATGAGCAACACTTCAAAACTAGAGAGTTCACATCACTTTGTGACCAAACAAATCCCCCCTGGCCAGAAAGAACGTTCACAGTTTGTGATACCCACATTCAAGGAGAAAAGGGACGAACCTGGTAGTAAAGTTCGACTGAGCAATGACAAACTCTATATCAGAGGCAAACTTCAGGTTCAGTTCCTGAAGCCATCCCTCCCAGATCCCGATGTATCGGAGCAAACCATTAACATTGTTGAAAGTGACTCAGCTGTTGAATCTGGTAGTCTCTTCCGAGGTTACGCTGCCCTCGTGTCGTCCTTGCAGGATGTTAGTAACATCCTTGCCCAACTGATCCGTCGCCCCCAGGTGTCATCCGCAAGCCACGTTATGTTCGCCTACCGATTCAGAGGCACCTCCGGGTTACAAGAAAACTTTGACTCTGACAGGGACCATGGAGTGGGTCTGAGGCTCCTGGAGCACATGAGAAGTAAAAACATGATGGATTGTCTGCTAATAGCTACTCGTACTTGTCATCCAGGGTACAGCCATATCGGGAACAACCGCTTCGATCACGTGAATGACCTTTGTACACAAGCCCATAACAAACTGTCTGATGGTTGAAATCTCCAATAATAGTGTCATATAAATATATCTGTGTAATGCAAACACTATAAAGTATCTAGTGACTGAAATGCAGACAGTATAAAGTATGTAGTGACTGAACATCAATGTTTTGATCATATAGTGGGGAACATAGTATAACTTCCATGTTCTTGTCATGGGTTGGTCAGTCTTATGTAATTACTGTATTGTGTCGTATACGCGCACATTAGTAGCATGGGTCCTGTAGATTTGTAAACCTTACTAGTCTAATATCATGTCACGAATTCCTTTGAACGCACTGTTGACATTGTGATGCATTTTGTAAATATTGACATTGTTGTGCTCACTCAAGCATATAAACACCAATGACCTGATGATTATATAACCTGGTGTGCAGTCCAATTCAGCACTGGGTTCTCATAATATAACATACAATCCATGTAATGCTCACTCAAGCGTGTAAATGTCAACGAACCGGTGATTATACAGCCACGTGTGCAGTCCAATTCAGCATTGTGTTCTCATAATCTAACATACAATCCATGTAATGCGTATTCTCTTTACCATTAATACGAACTTTCATAAATAATAACATGTACAATCAAGTCATGGATTGCAACTGTTTGACAAATACTGAAGTATCCATTAATTAACCTCCCTGCAGGCTGAGGGACGGTGTCTGGTGATATTGTGTTGATATGAGTGAAAGAACATGATTGTTTCTTATTCGAAACTCATGAATGTGAAAGAGGTTGTGTACCCTATTGGCATTATGATTGACACTCCTTGTGCCCATTCATGTAAATAATAGCCAACAACCCTACGTGATCATACAACTGTGTGTTTCTCACATTATATCACTGTTTTGTATAAATATTAACGGAGCAATATGAATATTGAAATATGTCAATATATCATTGTTTTACTGTTGTATTGATATAAACTGATCAATATGAATTAGTAATGTTGCTGACTGTTCTGATATCACTTTGAACTAGAAAGAAGAACTATAGGAAGAAAAAAAAAGCCATTTCATTGTTCAAAGTCCTTGCTAGTATATTGGACTCTGTATATATATGTGTGTGTAAGATCGAGCGCATCCAGTGATTTATCCTCCATTGTGTGTGCACATTTTCTTTTCTATTGTTCACTACCACAATGACTTGATTCAGCTGACTTGTCATCGCACCGAATCCGTGATCGTTTGCTAGTCACCGTATGTGGACAGGATCTTTTTCCGACGTGTGACATCAAATTGCATTTCAGATGTGTTTTTGTTGTATACAACTGTACTGTATTGCAAATAACTTTTTCAGTATATAATTACATTGTGCTGTATTGCAGCCAAGTTTTTTCTTGAGTATATAATTACACTGTACTGAATTGTAGACAACGTTTTTCATGAGTGTATATCATGTGTATATTTACAATGTACTATATTGCAGACAAGTTGTTTCTTGAGTATATAATTATACTGTACTGTATTACAGATGTTAATAACCGAATTTATTGTACTGACTGCAGCCAAGTATTATAATTCACTCGTATTACAGAGATGTGTCTGTGTATTGGTTCAACATGTTACAGGACCATGTTGATGAAATTATTACTGAGGTAAATATTGTCTTTCCTCGTGCTCACTCATGCAGACAACAATCAACAGACACCATTAAAACTGTGAAAATTATGTGTTGGCAATATATGACAGTTATACTCACCTAAATCCACAGAAAGGTTAGTTGCAGGGGAAGGGGGTTTGGGGGCTTGAGTACAAAGCCAATCATTCGTCGACTCTGATCAGATTACCATAGCAAAACTTTCAGTGAATCAAATAACGCTCATGTGGTACAATTTATTTCCTGTATGCATGATTGTGTGTATGTTTGTATGTTGCAAGTAAGTATGTAAGTATGTATGTATGTATGTATTATGTACATGGTGTTTGTGTGTGGGTGTATATATGTGTAAATATAGTAGTCATTGATTTTTTCTTCTCATATTTTGAACAACTTATTCAAAGTGTTTCATAGAAGCTCATCCAACGTGAATATTTGGGGAGCCCATAGTGGCCTATGATCATGGGAGAAATTGTGGGCATTCTGAAAGGCGCATTGCCTGGGGTCGAGGGTGTAACTGTAGAAAATTCAAAAGGGGCTTTGCCTGAGGTTGGGGTTGGTCATTACACCTTTATTGAGCTGATTGGATTAGGGTATAGGATTTTGAAGTTATGCAAGCACTATGGCTGGACTCGTCTCAACACTACAGTGGTTCTTTTAAAGTGGTATAACTTCGATCTGGAGCTAAATAATTGTGATGGCGACGACTACTGATGATATTGACAATCTCGAGCATTTATCGCGCCAAAGCAATCCACTGGATTCTATACTGAACTTTGAATCGAACAGCACATACATTGACCTGGATCAGCTGCATGACTTACCCAGTGCTACTGAATCATACGAATATACATCACTCCACATTAACATACATAGTTTACCGGATAAATTCTTCAAGTTAAACCAACTCATTCTGAAACTGAACTCAGCGAGTATCAAAATCGACTTCATTTTACTTTGTGAAACTTTTTTAAATGATGCAAATGCTAACGTTTACCATATTCCTGGGTATAATTTTATACACGCAAGTCGCCAACAACGCACAAAGGGTGGTGTAGCAATGTAGTTCTCTGATAAACACACCTACACACAACGTTTTGATATTATCCCTTTTTACGAAGGTGAATTCGAATCTATATTTGTTGAGATCAAAAATAGAAATAAGCTACTGATTGTTGGAGAAATTTATAGAATACCTAACACCAATGAAAGTGATTCCATAGCCAGGTTTGAAACCGTAACCCAACAGATTCAGTTGAACAAACCAAATGTATGTATAATTGGAACGGATCAGAACTTTGATTACATGAAATCTGAGACACATAAAAATACGGCAAATCTCTTAGATATTTTCATGACCACTGGATTCATACCAACCATAACTAAACCCACGAGAATTACACACGCTAGCGCGACATTAATTGATAATATCTACATCAACTGCAATAATAAATCATTTTTCTCGGGAATAATCACGACTGACATATCTGACCATTTACCCATTCTGACCAGAACTGGAAACTGTACTAAAAAAACGAAAGGAAAACCCTCCATTAGTATTGAAGACTAGGCGATTAAATGATATGAAAGTTAATACAATATCTGAATTGCTAAAAGCAACAAATTGAAGTAATCTATACGGCATGAATGCAAATAATAGCTACAACACATTCATAACAACTTTGAATAAAATGCTAGACACATATGCTCCGGAAAAATCAATTACTATCCCTGCCAAACGGATTACACAAGAACCGTGGATGACTCCTGGATTATTAAATGTGGCATATATAGAGATAAGTTATTCCGAAAAAGCCTAGGTAGACCTAAAGAACACCCAAATAGTGTTAAATTTACGAGATATAGAAACCAATTGAATAAAACTAAGAGGTATGCAAAAAACAAGTATTACCGCGACTTACTCGAATACCACAAGAACAATGCTAAAAAAACGTGGAACGTCTTGAATACAATTATTGGTAGAACAAATGACAAATCAAATTTACCCGAAACATTCAACATTGATAATACATTAGAAAATGACCCGAAGAAAATTACTAATGGGTTTTGTAAATATTTTACAGAGATTGGTATTAAATGTGCAAACAAAATACAAAAGTCAAACAAAGCGTTTAACACATATCTAGGGTCGAACTCAAATAAAAATTCTATATTCTTTTCACCAACAGATGTAGAAGAGCTCAAAACCATTTTTAACACCATGAAATCAAAAATGAGTTCTGGATTTGATTCACTTAGCAGTAAATTTTTGAAAAAAATTGAGTCGGGGATTTTGGAACCACTGGTTATAATAATTAATAAATCTCTAGAAGAAGGCTATGTACCTGATAAAATGAAGCTCGCCAAAATTGTCCCAATATATAAGGCTAAAGATAAACAAAAATTTGATAACTATCGCCCCATCTCGACACGATAGACCATTCCATACTGCTTGAAAAATTAGAATATTACGGCATCAGAGGTATTGCTCTACAATGGTTTAAAAGTTACCTGAATAATCGACAACAATATGTTACTTTCAAAGAAACCAATCCATTTATGGAAATAAATAGATGCGGAGTACCACAGGGTTCGGTTCTCGGACCAATGTTATTTATAATATATACAAATGATTTGCCAGCTAATGTGAAATTCTCCAAAAGTATTCTATTTGCAGACGATACCAAAATATATCTTACATCATATAATATTAACCAGTTATTTTCTAACATGAACGATGATTTAAATATAATAGCAGACTGGTTCAAAGCCAATAAATTATCGTTGAATGCAAATAAAACACATTACATGTTACTTTCAAACAAACGCTCTTATAGTCCTGTTCATGAACAATTGTTAATTGATGGTATAGTACTTGAACAAGTCTCTTGTGTTAAATTTCTTGGAATTTATATAGACAGTAAACGCGTGGCGCGACCACATTGATTATTGCAAGAAAAAAATATCTAGTGGCATTTATGCAGTTCAAACAGCAAAAAAGTTTGTATCATCTCGCAATCTCAAAATGATCTATTACAGCCTTATCCATCCTTATTTAACATATGGCTTATTACTGTGTTGTTCGGCACGAAAAACGCATATCCACTCACTTGTAATAGCACAAAAGAAGGCCGTCAGATGCATTGCAAATGCTAAATATAATGAACACGCTGCCCCGATCTTCAAAGCTTTGGGATTTCTCAATCTCAGTGATTTGTACAATATCCAACTTGCAACTTTCATGTTTCGATACAATAACAATGACCTACCTGCGCCTCTTTTGAACACGTACACTCGAAATCAAGACATTCACAAGTACAGCACAAGAAACCAAGATAACTACCACTTAAATCCGTACCTAACCGATATAGTTTTCAAAAGTTTTGTTCTACAAGCCCCAACGCTATGGCTCAATCTTCCCAATCATGTAAAGGAAGCTCGCAATGTGAAATGCTTTGGCTCGCGATTAAAATACTCTTACATTGATAAGTCATGGATAAAGCACGAGAAACAGTGAATTCGTGCCTACGAATTCACGAGCGCAACGCGCGAGTGAATTCGTGAACGAATTCATTGTTTCGAGTGTTTTATCCGACATGCATCAGTGAACCAATGAATTCGTATGGGGCAAACGGTGGATTCGTGCGGACGAATCCACTGTTCTGACAATGGTGTGACGTCACAACAATATTTTAAATATGAATAATATATAATCACAGTGTCCAACGAGCTCCAGCCATTAACTGCCTAATAACAAACTTGCTCAGCACGTATAATAATACTTCTAGATTCACTGGGGAAAGGTTTCATGGGTGGGGTGATAGGTCTGGGGCTGGGCTCATCTCATTATTCATTTAGACCTACCGGCGAAGGACTCATGGGTGGTGGGTGGGTTCTGAGACTGGGGCATTTCCCAACTTTTCATTATCTTGCCGGTTTTAGGGGCTGGGATTTAATACATTGATTCATCTGTTAGCTTTGGTGGGAATTATCTCTCAGTTATCACCAAACCGGTTGTAGTGTTATTTTTATCTGGGTGTGGCTTTTTATGTACATGTTTTCTCCTTTATCTTGGTGGTGGTGTACTTATACTATATCAATTTCATATAAAATAGTTTTTTTCTGGTGTGTCTCTACAATCAATGTCATTTACTTGTACATAGCTGTCATATATCTCTCTGGTTGTTACAGATCCTCTGGATCTTTGGGATACCCCCAAGTCATGTATTGTAAATATTCTGTGAGCAATCAGATGTTGTATAGTGTACATAATTTGAAATAAATCTATCTATCTATCTATCTATCTATTGGGCCACATGGGCCAATGGGTATATTATGTGTTTGTCCCCAGAATCACACCGTGAAGCCACATGACAGTCCAGGTCTATCAAACTATTTTTAAACGTGCGTGAAATAAACCTTAAGGGTTTTAGTCACGTTGTTTAGGACCATATTACATCATATTCGCTGTCACATATTTGTTCAATGCATGACAGCGCGACATGTAGGGGAGATTGATCCACCCATTGATTGCCATCAGTCAGGAAAGACTAATCACTCAGCGGTTGTGTATTGAGACTATAAGACGGTTTTCTGGTCACCCATAATACTGGATTGACTAACAAAATGGAATCCACTGGGGATTTACCCATGGCATGACATTGTTTAGACGAGAGAAAATCCAACACAACACCGAAAATAATTGTGATTAACGAGTGTGCAAGACTTCTGAATTTCCTGCTGCCGTAATTCACTCTCGGTATCGGACACTCCACAAATTATTGATACGTGGAGTATCCAGGCGGCTCCAGACAGGGAGATGTGATCCAGAGCGTGTTTGGAGCCAGTCCCAGGCAGTGTATGCGACTCTGTCAGATAATCCCTCAGTGTGTGGCAGTGGCCATGCCAGGGGACGGATCATGTATCTCCTACGGGAGTGGCAGCGTCAGGATAAATATGCTGGCACCACTGCTTTTTGGTAGGAATATGTTTGTGACTAAGTGAAATGGAAATGAAGTGATTATATTAAATACGAAATTAAATACATATTTGAAGTTGGGTATGACCTAAGTCAATAATATTAACATTCATTATTGCTTTGTAGGGTATTGAATGTAATGTTTTTAATTACACATGTACGTACAATATTATCTGGCTAACTGTCTAAACTCAGTATCCCGTGACAACCTTTTCCGATAGTATATCCATGTCCGCATGTACAGTCATTCAGGCAGTTACGAGATTCAGGCAGTATCGAGAAATGTAAAGATTGGTACGGTGTTAAAAATAAGAATATCTATTGTTTTCCAAAGGTACTGATATTACGTTGAAACCATATCATTTGCGCTTTTATGGTGAAGAAAGAACACCATTACCGTATTTTCCTTACATGAGATTCAAGGATGAGCATATAGCAGTCGCCTTATATTTGTACCGCACAAACTGTCGTAAATCGCTCATGCTGCGAAAGGCAGCTGAGAACATTCTAAAGCAATTGTATTTTTTTAATATATTTATGTTTTATATGTATGGGGTATGTGTCGGGATTAAAATAGGAGAGTTTGACACATCTACAGTATTTTATCAGTTAATGCTGAGTAAGAAACCTTTTGCAAAAATTCAGTCAGTTACGAGAAACGTCATTTTGGGGTGGTATCGTCGTACGCATATTATAGTTCGATGTGGATTTGTCAGCATAGCTCCATATAAAAAATATATGATGAAATGAAAATAACATTCACGAATGTCGCAAGTGACACGTATAATTCTGTTATATGTCAAAATATAAATTTGTGGCATTTATTTTATGTATAGCGAATTGATGATAATGATAATTCATTGAAACATTCTACATTTATACTATCACAAAGCTTGCATATGGCTTGAAAATGTTATCAATAGGATGCTACGGAGTACAACATGGAAACATCCATAGACAATACACATATATCAGTTTGGTAAATATTACCTGCGAGAGTCGAATATGTCACCTAAATGTATAATAATGAGACGGGGCAGGTGGGGTGGGATACGTGGGATAGAGGGGGAGGGGGAAACAGAGAGAGAGAGAGAGAGAGAGAGAGAGAGAGATAAAAAAAATGTTTGGCAGAAAATTGGCGGGAAATGTACATGGATTCAATATCCAGAAAATCAAAATCACGCAATTTGACGTTTTAAATCTCGTTTTTGGTACGCTCATAACAATAGGAGAGTAAAATGGTAGCTACAGTCATATTAGATGTCTATGGCTACAGTGTTGTATCAACATCACTCACCCAATGATCCATGTAACATTGCTTAAAGGTATCATCTCGGGGTTCCAAATTCGAGGTATCTGGGATTGTCGATGCCATCACTCATGAATATGGATACTGACATGCCAGCATTCAAAGAATTTATATTGATCGGAACATTTATCATCGATATATCAGTATATATTCAGAGATTTCCCTCCGCACTCACTTAGACATACATGAAAGGGATTTCCGTTGTGACGTAATAAGGTACCGCATGCTATATGTGTTGCTATTGCGGTCAGTCTCGTGAGCGGTCCATAGCCGGGAAAATTTACGTCATTTTACGTATTTCCAAGAAGCGATGGTTTTACCAGAGGTCTGGTTTTACCAAAGTTTACATGTAAACACAGGATTTTTGTACACTCACAGTTTCGGTGTACAATTACACCTGTATTGTAGCTAGAACTTGTAGAATGCGTTATGTTGGAGATGCCGGTGACAACTGACAACGTAACAAAGGTTTGTTTACATAAGGAAACCCCTATACGTCATCAGTACCTTATTACATCACACATATGACGTCACATTTAAACGTTTTCGGAACGGCAAAATGAATTTCCTGCAAGTTTCACAGATTTATTGGTGCGTTTTTTTCATGTCTATGGTTTTTTTTATTCATATGCCTAAATATCATATAAGTATATTCAATAAATATCACATGACTTGTGATTAGTATTATTTATCTGTTACATGACATGTCTATGCATATATTTCGGGCGTAGGTGGTTCTCTGTTTTCCTGGGGAGGGGGTGATTCTCCAGCTGTTGCCGTCACGGTGGGAAATATAGGGTGAGATGATCCCTTTAACAGTGTTTCCAGTTCATGCTTGTGACACGTCGATTTCGTACGTCCATTCACATGTTTACTGAGACGGTGACGGCTGCTAATTTTTAAATAAACAGTTATCTCATGTACTGTTTATAGGCCTATGTTAACACATGCAACCCTTGCTTGGCCTGTCAGCAACATTGAATTACGGCGGGTCGATAACCTTTCCGAAACACGGACCCGCGGCCGTGGGTATCACGTACACGGCATTTACGTTTTCGAGTTTCTCGCCTTTTCCCCGTGATGCTGTTAATCGGTGTGATATTTTTTGCATAAATCTTTACAAATTACATAAAGTAAAAACTAATGATTCAATATTACATAAAGCATTCCGAAAGTTGTCATGATCTCTGTGTATACCAATGCGATGGTCCCTTGTCGCTCAAACTGTTCACAACATAACATTTCTCGATACTGCCGGAATTCTATCTAAACTACTTAAATTTCATTCATTAGATTATGGCCTACAGCTAAAAAATTAAATGAAAATATATTCGCACGATTTTCAGTTGTTAAATGGGTACAATATTTGCTATCCATCGCAACAAAAATATCATTACATTCGACGATCATTATAAAGATATATGCGATATATAGTTATATAGTTATAATAGTAATAGTTATAATAGTTATATAGATATATAGTTTCCTTGTCGTTTTCGTTTTCTCTCGCTTCGTGTGCCTGATGTTACTTTCTGTCCCCGGACTGTAAGATTGGATCACGGACCCTGTTTTGTTTGCTCACTTCGTATGCCTGATATGACTTTCTGTCCCCGGATTATGGGATTGGATAACGGACTCTGTTTTGCTCGCTCGGAATTTTAGGGAATTCATGACGGGTGCCACTAGTGGGGCAGGAAATGCTCACTCTTTCCGGAACACCTGATTTCACCTCCTAATGGCCATTTTGGGGGGTTCATGAGTTTCCCTGTCATTTTTGTTTTCTCTCACTTCGTATGCCTGATATGACTTTCTGTCCCCGGACTATGAGATTGGATAACGGACCCTGTTTTGTTTGCTCGGAATACCTATTACTGGGTATTGATTCCACGTCTATGCACTTTTCCAAAATGTTTCTCGTAACTGCCTGAACGACTGTATTGGTCTTGCATTCCTCAATAATAAGTTATTGTCATTACAGAAAAGGCATTGCAAAACAATATGCAACTAAATACACTAATCCAACCCGTTCAAAACACTTGACATATATTTCCAACACAATGGATTCCTATGATTGAGCGTATTGATTTGCAACCATCCATGATTATATGCTTTAGTGTAGTCGTGATCGATTGCTCATTTCTTTCATCTGGTACTGAACATTGTGAATTTCGAAGCATTTTTTTTTTTATTAAAACAGCCTTTCGCAATTTTCACTTCTAAGAAAATATGTCATCCATCAATACTTATCGATAACGATGTTCAGAGAGGATACCAATACACGTGGAATCCCCCTTTGTTGCTCCATGAATGGGTCTTGCGAAGCCTTAGAATATATTATATCTGTCAATACAATTCGCCATGAATTTTGTTGTTTTTCTCACACAGGAAATTATCGAGCCTGAACATTTTTGTTTTTATAATGCAACACTGTCTCCATGCAAAACTAGAAGTACACTTGAATGTAACACTGACCAATACATATTAACAAACGATGCTATAAACATCTTGTTAATAGATTTTGGGAACGCGATCCGGAATGCGAGGGAACGCAGTAAGATCGCGAGGGAACGCAATAACCGTATGTCAAAAAATATTTCTTCCATGTCCTTTCAGCGGCTCCGTAGGGATCCGCTACGTGTACAACTATTTTTTGACAAACTTTCCCGCGACCATTATCACAATTTGAATGGTCGGCAATACGACCTCATTCAAAATGACATCTTTCGGAACAGTGCTCAAGCCATGATGATATCAACAAGCCATCCCCACGGAGTCGGGGAATTCCAGGGGAGCTGCTGTCTGATAGGTCAAATCTTTCGAAGTACTCGCAATATTTTGCGGTTGTCAGGCATGAAGAAAATTTGAGAACAATTCACAAAACTGGACTTTTTTTAGTGATTGCCACCATCTGCTCGTTGACACTAAATTTTTTAAAACAAATGCTGCGGTACTATTGCA
Source organism: Terebella lapidaria (assembly GCA_949152475.1). Taxonomy (NCBI): domain Eukaryota; kingdom Metazoa; phylum Annelida; class Polychaeta; order Terebellida; family Terebellidae; genus Terebella; species Terebella lapidaria. The sequence goes on from OX424566.1 coordinate 37,944,335, forward strand.
GGACCGGACCAACGCATCTATCTATGGGCCGATTTAATCGTATTTGATTATGTCGCCTTCTGATGGAGGCGACAATTAAGACATGTGGAATGGGGCAGTTTTGTTGATATCTGCGCATGTCAAACTGGAGAATGAATGTCAAATGAATGTATTGCAATGAAGATACAGGGTGTATTCCCACCAGTACAATATGTGAATTATTTACCTAAAACTCTCGTTATGATACTTAACCTTTAAAAGAATCTAAGAAAACGTCGATACACTTCGCATGAAACAAAATCAGGAAATAATTTTATGGTGTCATTACCAAGCAAACCACTTCATAGATATTGCCCTTAGCGATCGGGGTGGTAAAAATATGATAATGTGGGTGTCTTTGCCACAGAAATGTTGTCCAACATGATAATAAGTTTTAACTTCAATGAGTTTCACTCACTTTTTTCCAGTCCCATTTAGGCATATAAGTATCACCAAAGCCACACACCTGAGCTGACCATTCCGTGTACCTCACATATAGAAGATAACTGGCCGAGAGACATTCACGTGGCTTTGGGTGTAAATGTTTGGTCCGGCTTTGGACCCAAAAGTGTTGTCATTCAGTTTTTTTTATTCGGATCATTGAAATCTCGTTGTGATAATGACAATAGGTTGAATAGTACAACCAGGAATATTTGTTCCTATCTATGAACCGGGAATATATTGAGATATGTTTCATGAATGCATTTTGAACTCAAGATTGAAAAAAATATATGCCAGTGTTATATCATTAATCAATTTGGACAGACAAATCAATACAGCGAACACGATCAATCTTCTGCGGTTGTCTACCGATACACAAGTTTAAATGGGCACTCCGGTCTCTGCTGACATGTGATGGGTCACGAGTAATACGTCCACAGCCATGTTTACATTGGTGCTTATCAATTGTGTGTGTGTGTTTTCAAAGAATTCTTCCTTACTGTTTTATACCTAAACGCCCCATAAACTACACCCTGCTGTGCTTTTAAAATACATTATACTCGAAATATGACCAATGCCAGGCGTGAACATTGTTTCTGCACACGTTGGTTATATTTCACATTGTACCGCCCAATTGTTCCTTCTCCATGTGACAAACATTAAACTATTCATGGATATGTGTAGGATAACCCTTATTTATGACCATACCACATAATATTCCCTGTCACGTGTTTGTTCAATGCATGACAGCGCGACATGTAGCGGGAGATTGATCCACCCATTAACTGCCGTCAGTCAGGGAAGAACAACCTCTCAAAAGACATTTATTCGAGGGCGCGCTTGAGACTGCATTGACTATCAAAATGGGATACAATGGGGTCATACAGTTGGTAGATCAATGTTGAGACAGGAGAAGACGAGTGACAATGATCGCGAGTGACTCGTGCGTAGTTTATCTAAATTTCCTGCTACCACTGTTCTCTCTCGGAATTGGATGCTCTCATAAATATGGATACGTGGAGTATCCAGACGGCTCCAGACAGGGAGATGTGATCCAGAACGTGTCTGGAGCCAGTCCCAGGCAGTGTAAGCGACTCTGTCGGATAATCCCTCAGTGCGTGGCAGTGGCCATGCCAGGGGACGGATCTTGTATTGCCTACGGGAGTGAGAGTGTCAGGATAGACATGGCCGGATCACTGCTCTTTGGTGAGAATGTAATATATTAAAACAACTGCCTTCGAAAATAGACATTTTTTGAAAAACTATATTTCATATTAAACATGTGAAATTAACTGAATGAGACATAATGACATCAAATATTATGACTACAACATGCCTTTTAGCAAACTTTAGTCATTTGAACAGGCGGTTCATACTTCAGTGCACGAACTGTATCCATCACACGCAGATGTAAACACACATTAGTGCAAGAAGGACTGACACTTCCACGCACACGACGGAATAGCACTGATTATTTTCTCATTACTACACCCTATACAAGATACATGCAGATACAAAATAGATGTGGATTTTTAAAGGCAATTTGGGCATTTGTTTTCATTCGGGTTTGATGGATACACTTCGTTTGCTGATATATAAAACTGGCATCAAATATGTTGAAACGGATGAAAAGACACTTCGGACGGACTGTAATCGTCAAAATCATTGTGCTCATGTTTTATTATCTTGTATTGGATGTGTTGCACTAAAATTTATTTTTTAAATAAAATTTATATTTATAAAAAAAATTAGTGCATACATTCGAATAGACGTGGAATCAATACCCAGTATCAAGTATTCCGAGCAAACAAAACAGGGTCCGTTATCCAATCTCATAGTCCGGGGACAGAAAGTCATATCAGGCATACGAAGTGAGAGAAAACATAAATGACAGGGAAACTCATGAACCCCCGTAAATGGCCATCAGGAGGTGAAATCAGGTGTTCCGGAAAGAGTGAGCATTTCCTGCCCCACTAGTGGCACCCGTCATGAATTCCCCAAAATTAACATGAAAATAGATCTAGTTGCATGGCAGACATGGATTTGCTGTATTTATCAACCAGATCATGATGACGTCCATAGAATTTCTTAAACGCAGCGATAAGTCTTGGTAAAACATATCCTTGTCGTAGCAGTTTAGAGACTAGCTGGGCACTTCGATAGACAAAGTCCTCATATTTGCAACTAGCTCTGGAATAGCGTATAAGTTGAGAAACAAACACACCATATGCCGGTGACATAGGAATGTTGCTGCTTAGAAAAGGGAAATTGACTATGGAAAAATTGAAATCATCACGTTTGTCATATAATCTAGTTGACAGGTTAGAATCATTATCAATCTCCAACCTCAGGTCTAGATAGTTGGAAAAATTAGCGGATTCTGTAGTATCCTTAATTTCAAGTTCCTTAGGATATATGATATCCAAATAATCACCAAACTTGGGATTATTTAGCGACAATACATCATCTATGTATCGGAAAGTGAAATTAAAATTACATGTTAGTTTCTTAGAACCTCCTCTTTGTAAATGTTGGATAAAATCTGATTCATATGAGTATAAAAACAGGTCTGCCAATAATGGTGCACAGTTTGTACCCATGGGAATACCAATAGTTTGTTGAAATATTCGACCACCAAATTCCACAAAAATATTGTCAATCAGAAAATTAACCATATTTACCACATCTATTTCAGTATATTTGTATGGGGCATCAGAGTCGCCTTTAACAAAATAAGCGGTATTATATTTAACTACAATATAGTGGTACCGACGTTGTCCCTTTTTAGAGAAAAATGAATTATTGATTAGTTTTTTAAGCTGAGATTTCAGTTCAGAATGAGGTATAGTTGTGTACAAAGTGGAGAAATCAAATGTTTTGATAGACGTTACTTTTGAAAGTGTGTGCGCATGTAGATATTCCAATAAAGATTTGGAATTTTTTAATATCCACATTTGGTTTATACCACTTCTAGAATAGATGGTTTCAGAGTACTTTTGGAGACCCTGTTTAATTTTAGACAATATAGTAGTTAATATTTTAGAAAGGGCTTTGGTAGAACATGATGCTGAACCTGAAATATATCTTTGTTTGTGTGGATTTTTGTGCAACTTTGGGATCCAATATAAGTTCGGTAGATTAGAATCTTTACATGAGGTAGTAATACCAAACGAATGCAATACAGACAAATGATTTGATAAGATATCCTGTTTGGGCACGGTAATGGCTTGGTATGTACTATTGGGATTAGTATTGTTGGCAATACCCAGTTCGTCAAACAGGCACTGTATATACGAACTGTGTATACACGTTCGTTGCTCTAATGCTCTAATCGTTGCTCTAATATGTCATCCATACACGTTCAGTTGCTCTAATGTATGAAGTAATCATGTATGAAACAAATTATTTATGGTGTAAATAAATTATATAAAACATTTAACTATGTTTAAATGTATGTAGTGATCCCTAGCTTCCCGCTTCTTTGTAACCGACTCTCGTATTACCTGTCTGTTAATCTTATTTTTCTCTGATTTAATCTTGTGTACTTAAGCCATGCGCGCCTCGGCGTCTATACTCTGTATTACCAACTGCTCAGTGCCTCGGGCTATAAAGGCCCGGCGTGGTGTTCACGCGTTCATTCTGCTTCAAAATTTTAAACCCTCCCGGACCCACCCAAAGTCTTTGTGACTATTTTTTTTATGTGTGTTTTAGTCTAGTTTTAGTAGTTTGTATGGAGTTATGCTTCCAAATTTTTGCGTACACACTGCATTCAAATGTCATTTATTGTAACCTATAATTATGTGTACAACAAAATTGTTATCCCATATACGTGTTCTTGTTTCAATTCTTCAACATTTAATTATAATTTTAATATAGTTTTGTTTTAGTGTTACGTTTTTCTTATATATATTATGTGAAATTTTAGTGTATAATTACGATATATTAAGGCTAACTGCCTGGAACTGAATATCTTGGACAACCTGATCAGATTATTATATATATGTGTATATTCACTTGGATGGTCCTACATGATCCAAACAGAAGGGCTAAAATTTGAAATTCGTTTGATGATTTTCAGACTTTTAAGAATCATCAATATATTCTCTTTAGTGTGGAATTATAGATAATTTAACCCCCCAAAATACCAGCAAAATGGGTTATTTTGGCCAATTTCACTAAAATCAATATTTCATGAATAGATTTCTCTGAAAATTTGTTTGTTTAACAACGAATTGCTGTGTATGGTTTTGATACAAAAAAAATATGGGGGTCACCATGCTAACTTTTCCTCTAAAGGCATTCATATGAAGGTAAAAATAGGAAATTCCACCTGAATTTGCTGAAAATTTGTATTGATTCACCAACATCCACATATATGACAACCTGTAACAGAAAAACTAGCATGGTGACCCCCATATTTTTTTTGTTTCAAAAACATACACAGCGGTTCCTCGATGAATAAACAAAATGGCAGAGAAATCTATTCACAAGATTTTATTAAATACCGGGTATTGATTTTAGTGAAAATTGCCAAAAGTCGCCCCTTTTGGTCGTATTTTTGGAGTAAAATTACCCATAATTCCACGCTAAAGAGAACATGTGATCCCAACTTTCTGTTTTCGAATGCACAATGTCATATTGATGATTCTCTAAAAGTCTGAAAATCATGAAATGAATTTCAAATTTCAACTCCTCTGATCGGATCCAAAGGTAGCGAACCACCTTAATTAAATGTTTATTATAATAACAGTATGCTGCCCTACATGGAATTGAATATTTTCGAAACACCACTTCACATCGGTATTTTCTTGAAACAGTCATCATCATCATGGAATGTTCTTCGAATTACAACCACCCATGACCACATCTACAGTCCTGATGAATTGCTCAATTTATTTTCTCTTCTCACTGTAAATTAGCAAGTACTATTTCGATGAACACAGTGTTTCGTAATTTCCAGGTTTCAAGAAATATGTCATCCATCAATAACCATCGATAACGAGGTTCAGGGAGGAGACAATGTTACGTGGAATCCCCCTTTGTACCTCCGTGAATGGGTCTTTTGAAGGTTCAGAATATATGATAACATGGAAGATTTGTCCATTAGAATGTTGTCAATACAATTCGCCAGTTTGTGTTTATGTTCACAGAATAAATGCGTTTTTTTCCTAACGGACGAATTAAATCGCTCGCTTATTTGTGGTCTGGTACAAGTACAAGTAGGCCGGCAGATATGGTGTGGGACCCGTTGACCAATAGTTAGTTAGTGGTCATATTTGGCAAGGTCACACAAGTTAATAATTATCCTTCTGTCAGTTCCGCAATGCATATATACATATTATACATACCGTGCAATCCATGATCGACTTTGACCGCACCACCCGCCCCATCTCGTACTGCACGGGACGATCCTGATACAGTTCCATTCAGTACATAAACCATTAATACGCCATGGATACTTAGACTATCAGAACATTCGATCGCCTCCCCGCATATGTGGGCCGAGAATGCTTCTCGGACGATCCTGAGACTGTTTTGGGCTAGTAAATGGTGTTTTTTTGGCAAACAAGTTTTTACAGAAAGTATCAGTCCTCTATCATGAATACTTACCAGGACACTCGATCATACTCTCCACCGCGTCAGCACTGGTCAGTGACGCGAGTCTGCCTTTTGGACTATCCTAATACGGTACGGGGCCACACGGTGGTTGTGGTGGCTGGTCAAATGATCTCGTATAACATATATATGTAAAATAAAATATTTCATTTGACATAATCGATTAGTCCACACTGCATATATATATGAATTTGCGTCTACAAAATAGATCGGGCGATAGTTCACCGCGTCTGTGGTTAGAGTCAGATATAAGGACGGTGCGGTAATCCACCGTGTATTCCAAATAGTACAATACCGGTACACTCACATGACTGTCGGATTGATGACATCAATAAGAACTAAATCCAAACTTCCGAAAAGAAAAATTGAAATTCCCGACTATGAATAATATTACACAATATAAAAACAACTTAAATTTGTATAATAAGTTGAAACATACATTAAGGACAAACTACTACAAGCATATGCTAACACTGAATCAAAATGACATGAAACGAACTTGGCAAATCATCAGAACAGCCATTGGTAAACAAAACGACAAATCTAGCTTTCCACAATTTTTTTTAATAAATAATAAAACTATATCAGATAAAAAAATTGATAGCCGAAGAATTTAATAAATATTTTGCGGATATAGGTAAATCGACAGGAGACAATGTGCCCCCAACATCCAAACATTATTATGATTACATGCCCCTTAGGAACCCAAATAGTATTTTTCTAGAATCTGTTGAAAACATCAGGTATTAGAGATAGTTGATAAACTAAAACCAAAAACTAGCACTGGACATGGCGGCTTATCAAGTAAAATTATGAAACTCACAATCAGAAACATTATTGCCCCATTTACATACATATTGAATAGATCTCTTGAAACTGGAATTGTTCCTATTCAAATGAAAATTGCGAAAGTAATTCTTATTTATAAAGCATCCGATAATGACAAATTATCTAATTATAGACCAGTAAGTTTGCTACCGGCATTCTCGAAAGTATTGGAAAAAATCATGTTCAATAAAATAATTGGATTTTTCAATAGTGAAAATTTATTCTACAAGCATCATTACGGGTTTCGTCCCAAACATTCAACGATACATCCAATCATTCATCTGTGCTTGTGCCGATGCAAATAATTCTTCTCCAAAAAAACTTACGCTTTCTATTTTCTGTGACCTCTCTATGGCATTTGACGTTATTAAACACGATATTTTATTGAAAAAGCTAGAAATTTATGGCCTTAGAGGGGTTGCGAATCGATGGATCGAAAATTATTTGCAGGATAGAAAACAGTTCGTAGATCTTGATAACGTTAAATCTGATGTTGCCCAAATTAAATGTGGAGTGCCTCAAGGTTCGATTTTAGGGCCACTTCTTTATCTCATATATGTAAATGATATTCCGAACGCAACTACGGCGAACATCCTCTCTTATGCTGATGACACATCCCTATTCTTATCACATAGTGATATTAATGTTCTGTATAAGGAAGCAAATATTGAGGCAAACAAATTATACCAGTGGTTTTGTGCCAACAAATTATCACTCAATGCCAAAAAAAAACGAAATACATAGTACTGCGAACACCATATCACAAGAGCAATTTTGACAATTTGATTGTAGCAATAAACGGCATACCATTATCTCGAATTGGGGCAGATCAAAGGGAAGAATATACCAAATTCTTGGGCTTAAATATCGATGAGACACTTTGTTGGAAATATCATCTACGACACATTAATAACAAAATATCCAGGGCATTTTACCAAATTAAACAAGTAAAACGTCATTTGCCACCTGAGAGCCTTCCAACTTCATATTATGCATTAATACATCCCTATATTACTTATGGAATTATCGCCTGGGGAAATGCCTCGCCTTCAAATCTTCAAAGAACAATCGTCCTTCAAAAACGTGCCATAAGAACCATAAATAACGCCAAATATAATTGTCATTCTGAACCACTATTCAAAAAGTCTAACATCCTTAAGCTTACAGATCAGTACAAATATGAAGTAGGCATGTTCATGCATGATTTCACAACAGCTAAACTTCCACCATCATTCTCCAATATATTTAGATACAACTATGAAATTCAACAATCTCATACAACTCGACAGTCCGGTGTTCCTCTGACTTTGCCAACAGGTTACCTCTCTATAAATTCCCAGTCATATGGAATTCTATAGCGCATTCAATCTGCACCAATAACTCAAGAGCCAAATTTGGTGTTGTGTGTGTGGAGACAAAAATTAAGATCTATCTATCTTAAATTATATACAGAAGAAATAAACTCAAGTGCAGCATTACCCAATGCATGACCGAAATACAGTACCAGAAACAAATTGTTAATAACCCTGCGATCGTGAACCTTAACCATTCTCTGACTTTCTCATTCTCCATATCTATCAAGCATGTCAAGTAGATCGGGGCAGACAAATATATTCATTATACTATATGATATTGTCAAAGAAATATGGAAGTACGTGTGCGAAGAACTATTATTGCTTGGTTGTATTTAGTATTGAGTAAATTCAGTTTATTCATTCTACAACTACAGCAAAACTATAAGAACTATTTTATTGAATATTTCAACAGCGAAATGTCCTGATGGTATGACGTATTATCCCGGTTCCGGAAACTGTTACTCCGTTCACACGACACCAGACACGTGGGAAGGAGCCCTCAGCACGTGCAAGTCTCTACACACACGTGCACACATCGTGGAAGTCAGGACTGAGGCAGAACGTGCAGAGTTCTCTACACTAAGCAGTGAGTAGAATCAGAGAATAACTTCAGTCTCTTATCTTGACGAAAACCTTTACAGTTCTGTGAAACTGTGTAGCATTGTGGGATGGCCTAATGTTTGGGGACTTTTATCATACCCATACAACTTCCAACCCTAGCTGGTTACATCTTCATGTGGGTCGGAGCCAGACGAGTTACAGGTGGAGACAAAAACGATATCATCTGGGACTTCTCCGGGAGTCCGTTCTCCCCTACAGACCTTGGAGTAAACTGGGGAGCAGGTCAACCTAGTCTCATGTCTGGCGGATTTGAGGCAGACTGTGTCGTGAACTTCAACTCTGAGCTTATCACACAAGCTTGTGCGAATCAAGCGGTGGCCAGTTTTCAGTTCATCTGTCAGTATTGAAAATGCAGATATGTAGACACAACAATTATGTATTGTGTGTTGGTATGCACACTAATATTTCATTAATCTTTGATGTGACACCTTGCACGCCCTGTACCTATTGTTTATCGATAATTAGTGTGCCTACCTGATGTCAACAAACTTCACACAGTGAATACTGTGGCCAGGCATCACGCCTTCTTCAGTGAGTGACTGAGTGTCTCACATGTATTGAAAGTATTACGCATATAATCATAAGGAAATGGCGGCCTAAGGTGGCCAGTGGCACACAAAACATACAATTTCATTCTTGTCATCGCTTTGAAATGCCGGGTTTTGGTTTGCACGGAACATGACAAGCATCCGTACGTACGAAATTGCTTGATTATTGTTTATGTTTTCTTAAAAGGGTCGAGCCACAGAAATATATTTTCAGAGAAAACAATTTGTGCGTACAAAATTATTTTCGTACCTACGAAACTAATTTCCTGAATTTCACATCTACGAAACTAAATTTCGAGGTACATAATTGCTCAATTTAGTTATTAATCAATTCTTCATGTGTTCCGAAAAATAAAGATGATGGTATATATCATCCACCGTACGAAGGTGATGATTTCAATTTCCCTTTTCTAAGCAATAACATTCTATTACGCCAACATATCGTGTGTTTGTCTCACTCTTTTAGAGTATATAGTTGTAATAGAGGCATTTTTCTCTGAACATGTGAGTTTTCGTGTTGATTGGAGCTATTACTGTTCGCATGAATACATATAAACGAACCAGCCTTCTCGGGAGTATGCTTTCCGACACATTCGCCAGGTGTAAGTAGCTTACGGTCAAATGATCAATTCCTACAACATGTGCTGATTTTTTTCAAATATTTTGTAAGATATATTGCTTCAACATAATAAAAACAATTTAAAATTGAAACATTTTGATAGTGATTTTTTTTCAAAGCAAATATATAATCGAGTTGAATGGCGTCTCTCAGTGTATCTGGTAACATAAACTGAGGACATCAAATTTTGTACATTGTAGATTTTCAGATTTTTTTTCTATAGAAAATTCATGAATTTTCTACCATTACAAACAATAATTTTCGTTCACATGGATTTGTATCACAAATGTGTGATGATACATGCTAATTGCGGCAGCGTTTGTTACACACACCAAGTCCTGAAGACATTGAGTTAATGCCTTTTTATTATCTTTAGTTTCATACAGTAATAGACGTAGAATCAATACCCAGTATTAAGTTCCTAGCAAACAAAACAGGGTCCGGTATCCAATCTCATAGTCCGGGGACAGAAAGTCATGTCAGGCATACGAAGTGAGAGAAAACAAAAATGACAGGGGAACTCATGAGCCCCCCCCCCCCCCCCCAAATGGCCATCAGGAGGTGAAGTCAGGTGTTCCGGAAAGAGTGAGCATTTCCTGCCCCACTAGTGGCACCCGTCATGAATTCCCAAAAACTAACATGAAAATAGTTCTAGTTGCATGGCAGTCATGGATTTGGTGTATTTATCAACCAGATCATGATGACGTCCATGGAGTTTCTTAAAGGCAGCTGTAAGTCTTGGTAAAACATATCCTTGTCACAGCAGTTTAGATACTAGCTGGCACTTCGATAAACAAAGTCCTCATATTTGCAACTAGCTCTGGATTAGCATATCAGTTGAGAAACAAACACACCATATGCTGGTGACACAGGAATGTTGCTGCTCAGAAGAGGGAAATTGACTAGGAAAAAATTGAAATCATCACGTTTGTCATATAATCTAGTTGACAGATTAGAATCATTATCAATCTCCAACATCAGGTCTAGATAGTTGGAAAAATTAGCGGAGTCTGTAGTATCCTTAATTTCAAGTTCCTTATGATATATGACATTCAAATATTCACCAAGCTTGGGATTATTTAGCGACAATACATCATCTATATTTACACATAAAAAACACATAGTTAAAATTATTCAGATATATCATGGCCATTCACAGATGACTATTGGACTCAGTCACAGCATACTCCAAAAGAAAATGCCGAAACGGCCGCCACAAATGGGACTGCGGAAAAACAGTAGGTGTATCAGAAATTCATCACCATAACTGATATAATCGAGCATATTTTAACTAATTTAGCAATTGCAGAAAGTATCTGGTATATTTTCACAATTCTGGCACTATATTTGAGATACCTTTTTTTTGAAGATTTCTTCACTATAATTATTTTTGACATTTCCCCAGAACAACATTTTTTACCCCATATATGTCTATTGCTATTTAATCAATCGGCATCAACCGTATGTGTGTACTAAAATACATTCCATATATCACATAACGTAATCCTGTACGAGATCCTTTTTTTTTTTTGAATATTTTTGTTGGGCGAACCCATTTTTGTGTATATGCAATGCAACTTAATTATAGGGTGTGATTTATTTACAACTGTGGAGTTCCATTCCGGTTTGGGACTTCATGACAGGGCTATGTCACACGCTTCCTATCATACCGTTCGTGGACCTGGCATGGGGGTGTTCCTGTACGAGATACTTATGTGAACTAATGTCAATGAACTCTGACTGACAGAAACCGTGTTTTAGGCAAATTGTGTACTTTTATGTATTTTATCAAGATCAAAACCTTGGATTTTTTCTTTGAATTAGAACTATATCAATAACGTGGTGGTAACATTTTATGGTACACTCTACTTCGACCCTCTCACAGGGGCTAAAATTTGGAATTCATTTCATGGTTTTTAAAACCATCATAAATATGACATTGTGTATTTGAAAACAGAAATTTGGAATCGAATATTTCATTTAATGTGGAATTATGGGTAACGTTTCACCCAAAATTCCTGAGCAATGGGTCCTTTTTTACCATTTTCATTAAAATCAGTGTTTTAAAGGCAGAATTTATGTATGTAAATTAGTTTTAAACACAAATATTCCCAGTCAGCCTACACATGTATATGTATTATATTCTTTATAGTGTTTGTACATGTATATTATCCTAATCTGTTTTACCACGCTAGCCACCCATAGATTGTCCAGCTAATTTTATTCAACCGTAAAGCTCACTGCCCAGTCTTGGTCAATGCTCACTTCAAAGTATTTGCCTACATGTACAATTTGTATCTAACAGGGTCAGTTTCCCTCAAGCTTCTGCCAAAGCAATATCAATTTCAATTACCCAGCCCACCCACCCATATAGGCTGTTGGGGCCAGGATTGTTTTAATGTAATTTTAGTAAATGTATCTATCCTACTGGTGTTTTAATGTAATTTTAGTAAATGTATCTATCTTACTGTCGTATAACAAGTATTATGTAGTTGTCAGTTGTATGTAAATGTTTTGTAGCATTCTAATAAATATTTTCTGCCATAGATTTGTGTTTAATACCGCGAAATAAAATCTGAGATTTTTTCTTGTTTATCAACGAACTGTTGTGAACGGCCTAAGTAAACGTCATGACCACAACAAACAAATATAGCTATGTCACAATCATTTACCATGTTAGAATAGAAATAATGTATAGATTTGTCGTAATTGTCGCCAAAATAAACTTCTCGGGACAGGTGATATAGCCCTCGACCCCTCAGGACCTTATTAGTCCCAGAGCTGGGGTCGTTTTATTTATGTTTTAGAGGCCAAAAGGTCTGATGGTTGTTCCTATAGTAGAAAAGCATGGGGAATTCAAAAATCCATTTCTTATGAAAATCTGCCCAGGGCGTTTTTCAAAATTTGAGTTTGAAATGGGGTACCCCCGCTTCCAAATGTTCGTCAATTTGCGATGTCGAAAATTCGCAATCAAATGTTGTTTAATCTGTGGACACCTCGATATATAACCCAGAGCAACATGTTTGGTGTCATTGGAAAAAGTACAACCTCAGGTTTACAAAGCTCTATTCTATTTAATAATAGTTATTCTGAAATGCTCTAACATTCTTTCTAAACCATACGTGAATCTTATGATATTAAGCATAGTCAACGATTTATGATAACAATCAGTTATACAATCATTTGGTACAGACAGAGACATGTAAACCAACATATAATGATGTTGTTTTATTCAACAGTCTACTTTCTAACACATCTGGTATATATTTCCTGGTTTCGAAAGACAATTTAATCTTAATTTCAAATATTAGTATGTTTCATTATTTCGCGAACTTTAAAAATCGGCTGAAATTTACCATGTTTCCAAATTAAGAAATGATGTTTGGGTTCATGAGAATACTAAATTACTGTCAGTAAACTGAATGTCTGGTGTAAGTAGTGATGCAATATATTTCCTTTGTTATCCACAAAGTTGAAAGATTCCAGTTTAATATGGTTCCAGGCCTATTTAGTGCATTACCATGACCTTGATGTGGGAAAAAAATTTCGGCTATGTTTCCAGAGTTAATCCCAGTTACACATGTTAAATAGTACATTCAAGTCATGAATATGAATCCTGATGGAGTAGATGTTTATTGTGACAAGATATTGTAATATGACAATAAGCATTATGTAGTTATGTCTCCCTGCATGTAGAATTTTTTTAGCATTTGCTGATATATACATGTAGTTGAAGAAGAAGACATACAGTGCATACATGTCGGATGCTACAACTTCGCGTATATACAATGAAAACAAATGAAACAAATCTCGCATTGAACAAGACTTAGTGATTGATGTCATGGAGATCGAGGGTCAATGTCATGATGTAACATAAATCCATACACGCACAAGTTCAGTATCGTGATGAAACGCTATCACTGTTTGACATTCCCACACCATTCACTGCCACTCACAATCAGAGTCGTCCGAGTCAGGTGAGTTTTCAGTGACTAGGATTTCATAATCCTCCTCATCAATGAGTTCGTCCATGTTACTCCCACCCATCACCTCTCTGACACTACGAGGCACCGGGCTTCCCAGAAACCAAACCACCTCGTACTTTCCCTCTCGAAGTTACCAGCCGAAGTCCTCTGGGCAGAGAGTTGTCAGTGTCCGCAGACCTGCGCCTTTCCACAATGCTGTCACGCAATGTGCCCTTTTGATTTTTTTCTCCTACGACACTCGAGCAGGGTGGTAGGCTACTAGGGTTTACACCCTTGATTCTTTCAAGTGGATTACTACTGTCTTCTGGAGCAGAGTTTTCCTTGAACAATTCAAATCGAAGGTCATTGACACTTGACATCTTTGGTTTGCACAAGGTGCCATTAGACCACATGAAGAAATCTGATACTGTTTGCAATGCATTTGCTGCACTTGGAGTTGGTGAAAACATACAGGAAGCCATTCAGAGGGACATCGAGGCAAACCAAAGATGTCAAGTGTCAATGACTTTCGATTTGAATTGTTCAAGCAAAACTATGCTCCAGAAGAGAGTAGTAATCCACTTGAAAGAATCAAGGGTGTAAACCCTAGTAGCCTACCACCCTGCTCGAGTGTTGTAGGAGAAAAAATAAAAAAGTCACACTACGTGACAGCATTGTGGAAAGGCGCAGGTCTGCGGACACTGACAACTCTCCGCCCAGAGGACTTCGGCTGGTAACTTCGAGAGGGAAAGTACGAGGTGGTTTGGTTTCAGGGAAGCCAGGTGCCTCGCAATGTTACAGAGGTGATGGGTGGGAGTAACATGGACGAACTCGTTGATGAGGAGGATTATGAAATCCTAGTCACTGAAAACTCACCTGACTCGGACGACTCTGATTGTGAGTGGCAGTGAATGGTGTGGGAATGTCAAACAGTGATAGCGTTTCATCACGATACTGAACTTGTGCGTGTATGGATTTATGTTACATCATGACATTGACCCTCGATCTCCATGACATCAATCACTAAGTCTTGTTCAATGCGAGATTTGTTTCATTTGTTTTCATTGTGCATATGTGAAGTTGTAGCATCCGACATGTATGCACTGTATGTCTTCTTGTTCAACTACATGAATACATCAGCAAATGCTAAAGAATTCTATATGCAGGGAGACATAACTACATAATGCTTATTGTCATATTACCATATCTTGTCACAATAAACATCTACTCCATCAGGATTTTTATTCATGAGTTGAATGTACTATTTAACATGTGTAACTGGGATTAACTCTGGAAACATAGCCGATTTTTTCCCCACACCAAGGTCACGTTGATGCACTAAATAGGCCTGGAACCGTGTTAAACTCGAATCCTTCAACTTTGTGGATAACAAAGGAAATATATTGCATCACTACTTACACCAGACATTCAGTTTACTGACAGTAATTTAGTATTCTCGTGAAAACATCATCTCTCAATTTGGAAACATGGTAAATTTCAGCCGATTTTTAAAGTTCGCAAAATAATGAAACATATTAAAATTTGGATTTAAGATTAAATTGTCTTTCGAAACCACGAAATATATACCAGATGTGTTAGAAAGTAGACTGTCGGATAAAACAACATCATTATATGTTGGTTTACATGTCTCTGTCTGTACCAAATGATTGTATAACTGTTATCATAAATCGTTGACTATGCTTAATATCATAAGATTCACGTATGGTTTAGAACTAA
Organism: Terebella lapidaria; assembly: GCA_949152475.1. NCBI lineage: Eukaryota > Metazoa > Annelida > Polychaeta > Terebellida > Terebellidae > Terebella > Terebella lapidaria. Next base: position 37,960,083 of record OX424566.1, read on the forward strand.
TATTAGAGCATTTCAGAATAACTATTATTAAATAGAATAGAGCTTTGTAAACCTGAGGTTGTACTTTTTCCAATGACACCAAACATGTTGCTCTGGGTTATATATCGAGGTGTCCACTGATTAAACAACATTTGATTGCGAGTTTTCGACATCGCAAATTGACGAACATTTGGAAGCGGGGGTACCCCATTTCAAACTCAAATTTTGAAAAACGCCCTGGGCAGATTTTCATAAGAAATGGATTTTTGAATTCCCCATGCTTTTCTACTATAGGAACAACCATCAGACCTTTTGGCCTCTAAAACATAAATAAAACGACCCCAGCTCTGGGACTATATCACTTTACCCTCTAAGTTCATGGTGCGACAATTACTCTATATCTATACTTCATTATTCCTTAACTAACATATTTACCTAAAAGAAACCTAAATTGTTCTTTGCACTTCTTGATCGGGCGTCCCATCAAAACTTCTTTCGTTCATATTTTTTTGTTTTCTGAAGTGCAAAATTGTTGTTTTATTTCTTCTCTACAAGTCTTACCTTATCACAAAGGAGCTCAATTAGGTGATAATTGGTGATTATCATCTCTGTATGTGGGGTGTTACAATGGGAAAATATAAAGAAAATTGCGGCACTATCCATGACAACGATCATTATTATAACCAAGACAACGATCGGACGCATTATGATGGCTACACCGCATGCAAGACAACGACCGGACGCATTATAATGGCTACACCTCATGCATTCATGGTTATGTACTGAATCACTTCATTGGAAAGACCAATGGTAGCCCTCATGATTGGCTTGTGGGAGATTGAAACATATTTCAAGAAAAAGAGTAGGTACGTAACAGCAATACTTACCACATGAGATAGTTCCACATTGTCAAACTCTCGATGCAGAATTAATACAATATTTTCGTTTATTCCAGTTTTATGGTATTACTGAGTCGGTGTCACTGCTGACGGACGTTAAATATGTCCCCGAGGATACCATCAGCTCAGTAGCCTTCTGGCTTGTAATTAGGTACTTATGTACTTGTCATATCTGTTCCATGGGCTTTGTCCGGATTACGTAATTATTTTCATAGGTTGTTGGGCAATTGTATACTGATTCCATCAGGTGTACAGTAACAGTTGTACAGTGTACAGAAACAACTACATTTAACACACTGTCTGCTCCTGATTGTCGGGCTTTGTTTCTGTTACAAAATGTTGTATTTTATGTTTGTTATTGGCATCATCAAAATCTGACTATATTGGTGGCAATAGATTGATACTTACATTGATATCTGCCTGAAACAAAAAATGCATAATATATATCCAAGACCTTGGTCGCCACCTATCTCTGAGGTCAAATAGTATTTTTTTCATGGTGAGCACATTATCATAACCGATGTGAGGCTTCATTCAACATGTTATTGCATTGAAGTTCGTGAGGAGGGAACGCAGTGGATCAAATATGAGTTTCCAATATAAAATACATGTGCCAACGGCTTGGTATTCAAAGAGGCGATGTACTTAAAACATAAAACTTAATAACGAAGAATGTATAAGTGACACGGCAATTATTGTACGGGACTTGCTGAATTCCAGATACGAGAACAGATTATTATTGGACCAACCAAATGTACTCACGTCTGATGAAATATTTTTTGCATTGAATGAACTGTGTGCAGGTTGACTGCTCACGAGTTTACGCACTTTTTTCTGTTCAATTAAATTTCTGGCACCATTGTATACAACTTTTATTATGTTCCGCAATGTATCTTTCACATAACGTACGAAATAAACGCATATATATAAGTAGCAGGACAAGAATCCACTATTCAGGGAATCCACTATTCAGAAAAAAATCCCGAAATTGAGAAGCTACCTTGAAGTTTCCCGCTGAAGAAAATGTGATTCATTTCCATACAAAGTGGCTTAGATCTAATTCGCTGAGATCAGGTGTGGAATACTGCAATAGTAATCGAAACTGGACTACCAAAGGTATTCCTCTTGGGGATAGATTGTGCTCTGAAGAGAGATGTAATAGTGCACCAATGTGATAACTAGACGCTTCCGGTCGCCTACGACCGCTTGGGTGTATCCCCCGTAGCCCTATCATCTCTGTTACCCAAAATATATCACTGTCAAGTGTGAAAAACTAGAGCAAGGGCTAAAAAAGATTACCAGAGAAATATTAAATCTCAAGTCACAACTGTTTTCTTTTCCCCACCAGAATTGCTGCACTGATCTTCCGAGGTTATTGAAGGTCGAATTCAAAATCACCACTGAAATCCCTTATATGAATTTCCATTTCGACATGTTTGATAAAATAACGAAAATACAGATAGATCAATCTTTTCACCTATTTATATTTCAACTCAGAATATTCTACAAACTTGGTTCCAAGTTGAAATTCAAAGTAAAAGTTGACCGAAACTGCATTTCAAGATGACGAAATTGGAGCCAGATCGAACTTCTCACCATAAGTTATATTTCGACTCATAATACATGTATGTGCCAAACATGGTTTCAAGTTGAAATTCAAAGTAAAAGTTAACCAAAACTGCATTTCAAGATGACGAAATTGGAACCAGATCAAACTTTTCGCCATGAGTTATATTTCAACTCATAATATGTGCCAAACTTGGTATTAAGTTGAAATTCAATGTAAAAGTTGACCAAAACTGCATTTCAAGATGACGAAATTGGAGCCAGATAGAACTTTTCGTCATAAGTTATTTTTTAACTCATAATATGTGCCAAACTTGGTTTCGTATTGAAATTCAAGCTAAAAGTTTACCAAAACTGCATTTCAAGATGAAGACATTGGAGCCAGATCGAACTTTTCATCATAAGTTATATTTTAACTCATAATATATACCAAACTTGGTTTCAAGTTGAAATTCAATCTAAAAATTGACCAAAACTGCATTTCAAGATGACGAAATTGGAGCCAGATCGAACTTTTCACCATAAGTTATGTTTCGACTTATTATATGTGCCAAACATGCTTTCAAGTTGAAATTCAAAGTAAAAGTTGACCAAAACTGCATTTCAAGATGAAGAAATTGGAGCCAGATCGAACTTTTCACCATAAGTTATATTTTAACTCATAATTTGTGCCAAACATGGTCTCAAGTTGAAATTCGAAGTAAAAGTTGATCAATGTTTTCATAAAAAGCTATTGTGATCAATAATAGACTCAACTAGCAAAAAATAAAGTTAACTTATTTGGTTACAGATATAAAATGTCTACTGGACAGAATCTTTACCTTGTTGAGCCCAATAATAAATATTTCTTGTCTTAACTATTTTTATTGTGGTCAATAATAGACTAAACTAGTAAAAGTAATGTTAACTTATTCAGTACACTCATGAAATCTGTACTGGACATACTTTCACCTTGTTGAGCTTAATAATAAATATTTCTCCTCTTAACTATTTTTATTGTGGTCAATAATAGACTTAACTATTTTTATTGTGGTCAATAATAGAATTAACTAGTGAAAATAATGTTAACTTATTCGGCTACACCAAAGAAATTTGTACTGGATAAAACATTTACCTTGTTGAGGTTAATAATAAATATTTCTCGCCTTAACTATTTTTATTGTGGTCAATAAAAGACTTAACTATTAAAAATAATATTAACTTATTCAGTTACACCCATGAAATCTGTACTGGACAAAACCTTTACCTTGTTGAGCTTAATAATAAACGTTTCTCGTCTTAACTATTTTTATTGTGGACAATAATAGACTTAACTAGTAGAACTAATGTTAACTTCTTCAGAAATATTGTCCTGTTTTCACTGCAAACATCAGTTCTCCATTCTGAACAAGAAACCAGTGTCATTACCTTCCATTGTACAGGCTATTGGAATGATTGTACATGTCAAAATGGATATTTCAAAAATCTGTAATAAGTTAGGCTGTTAATATATTAATATCTATATGATCATTCTAAAAAACGATTGGTTTCGTGTGACAGCCCTTTCCAACAACACTTCCAAATATTATCGAGATTCGTCAAAAATTGCCAGCAGTAGAACGTTCACAAGCCATGTGTCTCAAACAGGCTGTTTTCAATGCAAAATGTGTCCCCAAACGACCAATTCAGTTGCCACGGCAACCAAAATCGATTGGTGTCGGGATCTTACCATAATATATGTGCCTGCAAAAAATAATGGTGATCGGGTGAGAATTGCGGCCTGAAGCGCGTTCACAAGCCATGTGTCTCAAACAGGCTGTTTTCAATGCAAAATGTGTCCCCAAACGACCAATTCAGTTGCCACGGCAACCAACATCGATTGGTGTCAGGATCTTACCATTATATATCTGCCTGCAAAAAATAATGGTGATCGGGTGAGAATTGCGGCCTGTAGCGCGTTCACAAGAAAATCTCTGCGGACGCGGACGACGAAGCCAAATCCATAGTATCCGCCGAATTTTGTTCGGGGGATACAATAATTCAGGTTGAGAGCCGATTCCTGTCGGTATCCGTGGTAAAGCAGACTGGACGTTCGTAAGTCTCATTAGTATTTCATGGTGACTTCCTCGAGAATTCTCGCTTGTTGTCCAAACAGAAACGCACTTCGGAGAGTTACTAGTGGTGACTTGCAAACCATGCGAATTATTCAAGCAGAAGTCATGTTGCCGCGCATTACCTATTCATCACTTCATTGTCTGGTCGGGCGTACGTATTAGCGTACAACAGCTGATTTGAAACAACTACATTTAACACACTGTCTGCCCCTGATGATGTCAGTGTGTCTTTGGATAAACTATTTGGTCGGGCTTCGATTCTATTGCAAAATGTTGCATTTTACGTTTGTTATTAGCATCATTAAAATCTGACGGTATTGTTAGTAATAGATTGATACTTGCATTGAAGCGTTGTGTCAGCGGTAATGTTCAGACTGGTTAAAATGCTAATGTGTCCAATGCTAATGTGGCTAATGCGGAAAGGTGTACGGGAAAAGATATGTTTGCACCACATATCACGTTGAATATTCATCTATAATTACATGTATTCTCTGAAGGCACAAATTTCTTGTTTAAATGTTTTGAAATAAACGTTTTCAACCTCTTTTTTTATTCCAAGTAACTAATATGGATGGTACAGCGAGTTCTTGGATATTTTAAGTGTGAATTCTTGGATATTTTAAGTGAAAATTCGTTGTGTAGAATCTACAGATATACAATCGCTTGACGTCATTACAATGTTTTAATGCAAAAGTTCGTACCTATACAGCTAAATGTCCGTCAGGAATGACTTGGTATCCTTGGTCTGGTCGATGTTACTATGTCAGTGACTTCAGAAGGAACCGGGAGAAAGCCGTTGAGATATGTGCCTCCCTCCATCCTGACGCGCACCTTGTGGAGACACGATCCGATGCGGAGAGAAGGGATTTTGCAACTATACCAGGTCGTTTGAAATGAGAATTTGTTCAATTGTTTCCTGATAAATGTTCTGATGTTCATTTACAACCTGGGTTATTCTAATATTTCGAGACCAAAATAATATTTTTCTTGCATTTAACAAATTTTTCATGGTGCAATAATACTTATTATCTTGGGCTAAAAAAACACGCGGTTACAGAGGCTGGTAAACCCTATTGGCTGGGAATCACTCGTGTGGATGGCGGAGGTCTACATGACATGGTGTGGGATGTTTCCAAGGCAACCTTCTCCGTCTGGGATCTGGGTCCGGGTGTCCAGTGGAACATGGGACATCCACAGTTGATGGTCTCAACTGTAGCAACAAGCTGGGTTGGAATACTTGACAATCAGTTATATAATGTACAAAAAGCTGGAGCAGGCTACTTCATCTGCCAGTATTAGGCAACAATCATGTGTTGATTGTTTTAATGTGTTGATTGTTTTAATGGAATAGTTGTTTAGGTAATAGTGAAGGTTGATTTACATAAGAGTAATAACCTCATAATAATAGTAATACTAAGTGGAATATTTTCTACTTATATATTCCTACTTCCGTTCCAACTTATACGCTGTCCAAGAGCTAGTTTCAGATTTGAGGACTTTGTTCACTGAAGTTCCCAGCTAGTCTCCGAACCACTGCGACAAGAATATGTTTCATCAATATTAACGGCTTTGTTTTTACGAAGTTCTACATGTATGGATGTCATCACGATCTAATTGAAAAGTACACTCCACCTGTATATTCCACACCTGATATTAGCAAATATAGATCTAAGACACTGTCTTCGAAATAAATCATTTTTGAAAATAATGTTATTATTCACCATAGATACATAGACACAGACTGCATTGAGAAACTTCAACATAAACCGGTGGTACATCATTTGTCTGCAAGGCTTGAATTGACCCCCATGGATATGATATTTGTTCTTCACGTGTGCCACTGGTTTTATTTTTGAATCTAAAGGTATATTGTTTTACGAAAAACTAAAATTTCGTCAATAAGTAATGATTTATAGTATCATACATATCAATATCTTTTCTTCTTTTTTATCTTCTCTTTTTCACTTTTTGGTTTCCGCACTCCAGTTTGCCTGAATGTATATCTGTCAAATTTTCACCGCTGGTCAGAAATGTTGTGTAGAAGCCTACTGTTTCTGAGCCGCCTCCGGGGTCCATGAGGTCCGCGATGATGAAATCAATGTTTACGGTTTTCGGACGATAACTCAAGAAGTATTTGGGCAATGACTGCGGAACGTTGCATGGAAGTTCACATACCACCAAGAAAGAAGCCTGTTGATTTTGAGGCTGATCGGTCGAACGACCTTCAAACTAGGGCTCGAAATATTTTTTGCTGTGTCATCCGTGAGGCTTCCTGCATATCTCGGAAACGGTGCGTCGTAGAGCGAAACGGACGTTATGTTCCGAGCAGTGGTTCTAGACAAACATGTCTCAGGAGTATTAGGGATGAACTTTGAGCATTTTTTTCGTTTTCGTCGATATCTCGGAAACGTTGTGCCGTAGAGCAAAGCAGACATTATTTTTGATCTCGTGGCCTTAGACAAACATGTCTTCGGGGTATTAGGGACGAACTTTGACCTTTACCTTAATTTTTTTTTTGCCGATTCGGTATTTCATTCTCGTCGATGTCTCGGACACGGTGCGTCGTAGAGCAAAACGGACGTTTTTTTTTTTAATTCGTGGCCGTAGACAAACATGTCTAAGGGGTATTAGGGATGAACTTTGATCTTGACCTGAATTTTTCTTGCCGAATTGGCATGTTTCATTTTCGTTGATATCTCGGCAATGGTGCGTCGTACAGTGAAACGCACGTTACTTTTGAACTCTTGGCTATAGGCAAACATGTCTAAGGGATATTAGGGAAGAATTTTGACCTTGACCTCAATTTTTTTTGCCAAGTCGGCATTCTTCATTTTTGTCTCAGAAATGGTGTTTTGTAGAGCAGAACGGCGTTAATTTTTAACTCGTGGCCCTATACAAGCATGTCTAACGGGGTATTAGGGATGCATTTTGACCTTTACATTAAATTTTTCATGACGAGTCAGCATTTTTCATTTTCATCGAAATCTCGGAAACGTCGAAGAGTGAAACCGACGTTATTTTCGGACTCACGGCCCTAGACAAACATGTCTAAGGGGTATTAGGGCTGAACTTTGACCTTGACCTGAACCTTTTCTGCCGAGTCGCCATTTTTCATTTTTTTAGATATCTCAGAAACGGTGTGTCGTAGAGCAAAATGGACATTATTTTTTAACTCGTGGTCCTACACAAACATGTCTCATGAGTATTAAGGATGAACTTTGACCTTCACCTAAATTAAAAAATTTTTGCTGAGTCGACATTTCCATTTTCGTCGACATCTCGGAAACGACGTTATTTTACAACTCGTTGCCCTAGACAAACATGTCTTGTGAGTACTGGGGATGAACTTTGACCTTGACCTAAATTTCTTTTGCCGAGTCGGCATTTTTCATTTTCATCGACATCTGGGAAACGGTTCGTCGAAGAGTGAAACCGACGTTATTTTCGGACTCACAGCCCTAGACAAACATGTCAAAGGGGTATTAGGGATGAACTTTGACCTTGACCTGAACCTTTTCTGCCGAATCGCTATTTTTCTTTTTTTTTCGATATTTCAGAAACGGGTGTGTCGTAGAGCAAAATGGACATTATTTTTTAACTCGTGGCCGTAGACAAACATGTCTAATGGGTATTAGGGATGAACTTTGACCTTCACCTACAGGTTTGTTGCTGAGTCGGCATTTCCATTTTCGTTGATATCTCGGACACGGTAGACGTCGTAGAGCGACACGGACGTTGTTTTTCAACTCGTTGCCCTAGACAAACATGCCTTGTGAGTATTGAGAATGAACTTTGACCTTGATCTGAGATTTTTATTTGCAGAGTTGGCATTCTCATTTTTGTCCATATCCCGATACGGTATGTCGTAGAGTGAAAAGGACGTTATTTTCGGACTGGTTGTTCTAGTTGCATACATGTCTTAGAGGTCTCAATGGGATCTTGGCCCTGAGTTATGTTTCTCCTGAGTCAGCGTTTTGTTCTTCTCATGCTTCACACTGAAATGCCTCTAAGGCCTTTAGATCTTGACGTCTAGTTCGGTTACCTGTTACCATCATCAACATGTTGTACACGCAGTAATAGCTTGATACATGCATTACATACACCAAAAACAAATATATTTATTATATTTTTTGGTATGGCTTATTGTAATCCTGTGCTTCAGTTATATGATATATGTATATTGACAAATTAATATATACCTTGTATTTTCATGTCGTTCGATTTATCTGGGTCAATTAATATTACTCAACACTATCTCGAACACTTCAGAAGATATTATGGAAAGTCTGTGTAATTAGATGAACATATAGGTACAGTTAGACTTTAAATCGTTTGTTTTATTAACCATAACCAGTTGGCATACAAAGGGAGTTGATTTCCCCTTCAATATTGACAAACATGCATTATGTATATAGCATATCTCATGGCCTTGGGTAAAAGTGCCGCGACAATTCTCGATGGCGTCGCTCCCTGTCTCATCCTCACCTTCGGCACTCTCATTTACCTCTCCTTGAAAAAAAGGTGCACAGAACTTGGTATTGGAAATGATGGGTTACGAACTTTAAAACGGCACAAACATCATCCTTACTTCCGGTAAACAAGGTGCCATGGCCCTGTCAACACATGACATCGAAACAACCTCACAGTAATATCACACATGCCGCACACCTTTGATATCATATTAGTGATGCCACTGGAATATCACTATGACCTCTATCTTGTGAGGTCGATGTGTTGTCACTATGACTTCAGACAAAATGACATCACAAAGGTGATATTGTTGCAATATCACAGGAATCTCACAACTGTGACCTCTATGGCGTGAGGTCGATGTGATAACACGATGACATCACAAATGTGACATTGCCGTGATGTCAATATGACATGATAAAAATGGCCGATATTTAATTAATATAATGATTAATTGGAAAAGTCGGAATTTGAGGTGGGTGTGAGTTATGGATGACTCACATAAAATCAGCCATGAAATACCATTTGCGCAGACTTTGTGACGCTATATGCGTAATGTATGGCACATATTATTATTTGTTAATATTATTTTCGAATCTACATCCATATCACATGAAATGACATTTCTCTGTTTCGCGCCGTTAGAAACGTCATCCCTATGAGGTCAGTCTGAGTTTGATGAGGGGTGACAGTTTGAGGTCACCACGATGTCACACTGTGACCTAGCTGTTCTCCGAATTTGAGGTAACTGTGACGTAAATCTGAGGTGAAATTGTTGATTGAACTCATTGTCATTCCACTGCTAAGGACGACCTTCTCCTTCAACACCCTTTAATAAAAGAGTCGATGCTCAGAAAGTCAATATCCAAAGTTAATATCCTCAACAACGAAAACCTGCGACTTGGACCCGTTGCCAACAATACCTGTCCAGCTTGAAGCAGCTTCACTCGCACCGGTGATAGTATCTATCATTAACAAGTCCTTGGGGAGTGGAGTATTTCCGGAGCAGTACAAATCCGCCCTGGCGGTAATCCTGGTACTGCTTGATTTATCGGCGGCTTTTGACACGGTTCATCATGGACTTCTTCAAACTCTGGAAAAAACCTGGTCATCGGTGGAACTTCTCACAATCTACACCTCATCACTCGGGTCACTTTTCCGACAAAAACTCCATGTATTATCACCTGTACGCTGATGACAGCCAAATGTATCTCAGCTGCAAGGTGCGGGATCTTGAAGATGCTGCTCGCCAGATGGAGTCATGCCTGTTATTGGTGCAGTCTTGGATGTCGAGTCAGTTTCTCAAAATGAATGATGAGAAAACTAAAGTGCTGTTTATGTTGTCCAAACAAATCACTGTGCCTTCCATCAGTATTGGGCGTCACAGTGTCACTCCATCGTCTTCGGCCAGGAACATCCATGTCATCATGGATTGTCACATGTCAATGGAAACTCACATCGCATCTGTCTGCAGGGCATCATATCTCCAAATCCGGATTCTCAGGCATCTACGGTGGTATCTCGACAAGGAATCACTCGAATGTGTGGTCCACGCTTTCATAACATCAAGGCTGGACTATTGCAACTCCCTCCCTCAAGATTACCATCAACACAACTCTAGCGCTCCAAACAGTTCAAAACACTGCAGCGAGAATTATAACAGGGACTGGTAAGTATGACCACATGACACCAGTTCTGCGAACACTTCACCGGTTACCAGTGGAACAGAGGGTGAAATACAAGTGCCTTGTGCTTGTATACAAAGTACTTGACAATACAGCTCCTATAGAACTCTATAGATGTAGAGTGTTCAACTCTGTCCGGTGGTAAGTTGGCCATTTTCTGCGTACTCGGTGTCGTCATACGGCGTTTGCAGCTGAAGCATTTTGACAACAGCTTCTTGATAGTAGGCCGGGCATTGATGATCCAGTTCTTGGTGCGTGACTTTGAGAGAGTGTGTTCCTTGCCCGAATGTCCTGTGGTGAGATGACAATGGTGCAGAATTAGGCCACTGACTTGATGGTTCTTTGGCAGAATCATTTGGTGTTTTGATGTTTCTGGCAACAGTGTGTTTTGCACTCGGCCACCAACACACAATACACTGTCTTTGTTGAGATATGGGTCAAGCTTAGATATCGGACTGCGTCTCTTGACCTGCTGGGTGTGAGACAATGCGGATATCTCATCTTGGAACGTTTCTTGCTGGACATACCGGATTATGGCTATTTCTGCTGCATGCAGTTCTGACGTGGTCAGTTTGTCAGCTGTAATTGGCAACTGCTTCTTGATCTTGCTGAGCAGGATTTTCTTGAGGCGCAGTATCAATGCTACTGCCCGTTTGAGTCGAAACCATGATGAGTGGTAGTTCAGGAGCATGTCCACTGCAGCTGACTCTGATTGAACTGCCGCTGTAGTGTACGTCTGTGACTTTGTTTTTACTTCCAGACACTCATTGAAGTGTGACAGATCTGAGTCCTTCGGACTTGTTGTTGATGGCCACATACACTCGGCATCATACAGGAATTGTGGTCCATGACGCCAAGATGACATGCTTACTAGGTCTGCTGGAGAGGCTCCTCGGGATACAACGTCAGCAGGATTCAGAGATGATGGAACATATCGCCATTGTTCCGGAGACGATCCGTCGTGTATTGATGCCACACAATTAGCCACAAATGTTTGGAAGCGTTTTTCGAAATTCCTGATGTAGTTGATGACAAGTAGGCTGTCTGTCCAGAAGATTGACCTGCTGATGGTGATGTGTAGCTCACGTCTGAGTAACTGATCCAGCTTGACTGCAAGCACGGCTGCTGACAAAATTTCTAGTCTGAGAATCGTCATCGTTTTGATGGGAGCGAGTCTTGATTTGCTCATGAGTAGTGCACAATGCACAGCTCCTGACGAACTCACAAACCTGATGTATGAGACTGCCCCATAAGCAAGTGTTGATGCATCCAAAAAATGATGCAGTTCACAGGAAACTACATCAAATGCCCCCTTGATGCACCTGTCCACTGTGAAGATCTCCAGGTGTGGTAATTGATTGAGCCACTTTCTCCATTCTGTCAGCTGAGTCTCGGGCATCTCATCGTCCCAGTCTAACTTAAGACGACACAGGTGTTGGAAAATGAGTTTTCCACGCAGTATGAATGGATTCACAAATCCAAGTGAGTCATACACAGACGTGACTGGGCTAACAACACCTCGTCGTGTCATTGGCTTGGACTTGATGCTGACACAGAACTGGAACTTGTCAGATTCTGGGTTCCACTTCACGCCTAGAGCTCTCTCCACTGGCAGGCTGCTTTGATCCAGGTCCAGATCTTGAATCTTGTTTTCTCGGTCTGCCTTTGGAATGGTCATGAGCACTGCTCGACTGTTACTGCTCCACTTTGTTATCTTGAAGCCTCCTGTTTTCAGTACTGATGTGAGCTGTTGGACCAGTGTGATGGCTTGTTCCTCATTCGAGACAGACTTCAAACAATCATCAACGTAGAAGTTGTGTCGAATGGTTTCTATGACCTCAGGGTCATGACGCTCTTGATTGTCGTCCGCTGTTCGGCGCAACGCATAAGTGGCGCAACTTGGTGACCAAACTCCTCCGAACAAGTGCACGGTCATTCGATATATGTCCAGATCATCATCCGTGCCACTCCTCCACAAGAATCGCAGCACATCACGATCGCTTTCTGTGACCTTGACTTGATGGTACATCTCCTTAATATCACCCATGATGGCCACTGGCTCCAGTCTGAACCTATTCAAGACGCTGACCAGGTTATTTGTCAGGTTTGGTCCTTGCAACACTTCATCATTGAGTGATGTGCCTTTGTACACAGCTGAGCAGTCAAACACAATTCGTAACTTCCCAGGTTTGTTTGGATTGAGCACTGGATGATGAGGGAGGTACCACTCAGTGACGTCTGACGTTGACTTGCTTGTGTCCTTGCTTGTGTCGACCTTTTCTGCATAGCCCTTTTCTAGCAGATCATTTATTCCCGACTCATACTTTGCACACATCTGGGAATCTTTGTCTAGTCGTTTTCTGAGCATGTCAAGACGCTTTTCAGCTTGTGGCTTGTTGTTCGGCATTTCAAGTGGGCGTGATTTGAACGGAATGTTCATTTGGTAATGATTGTCAAGAAGTACTGCTGTCTTGTCCCACTCAGTGAGTGCGCGTTTGTCATTTATGGAGATCTGCTGCTTCTCTGTGAGCGATGTGTCGCGGAAATCAGTCTTCCAGAATTTTTCAATCTGAGCTTCTAACTTGACACTATCAGCATGCGCAAAATTGGCCATCACCTGCTGCTCACTGCGTTGAAAGTCCGAATGGGCCATTCAGAGTCCAACCAAATATGGATCACTGGCTCGCCCACGTCGAATGTCAAGCAGCATCAAGATCTCTGAGTTGTCTTGACCAATCGAGATCATGACTCTCTTTGCATCTGGCAAAGGAACGTCTTGGAGATGAGGCCATTTCCCCAGCTGTGACTTGGATGGAATGCAGTTAGCAGGAATGTTCAGATTCTCGTGTGAGAACACATGTGACAATGTCGCAAAGTTCTCGTTGTTGATGTCACTCAGCTTGATCTCAGAAACTTTTGATTCACTAGGCGAAGTTTTGCCGTTCAGGGTCATGAGTGACAATTTTGTTGTTTCACCTTGGATGCCCAGTTCATCCATCAGCTGTTCTGAACAGAATGTGTTGGTTGAGCCGTTATCTAGTAGAGCGTTGACATCTAGATATTTACTTGTTCCCGGCTTCCAAACTCTGACTGTGACAACAGGCAGAGCTGTCTTCAGCGAACCAGCTTTAACAGCGCTAGCAGATCCATTCACTGCAGTGACTTGGTTGGTGTTGCTGTCAACTGTATTCCTGTTTTCTTCGTGATTTCAGGAGGACCTGATGTGCAGGAATGTTGAGTGCTTTTTACCACATACGTTGCATGCCGGAGGTCGATAGAACCGACCAGCTGTGTGATTGGGGATGAGGCAGTTATCACACAGCCTATTCTGGTGTGAGAAGTTCAGCCGTTCTTCAGGCGACATCTTGAGGAACTCTTCACAGCGTAGAATCGAGTGGTCAGTTGACTGGCATTTTTGACACCTTCTAATAGGCTGATCTGTCTGTGCTTCATTGGATGATGATGCAAAACTTGAACTACTGTGACCCTTTGCTGCTTTGTTGCCTAACGACTTGGAATCAAGCTTTGCTGTTCCGAAACCGAAGACCGGGTCATTCACTTCGTCGGCTGCTCGCTCAGTGAACTCCACGAGCTCACAAATATCAGGATATTCACCAGTAGCCCTGCGGATTTACTATCGCAAACTTGCGCCATCGGTTTTGCAGAAATGTAGGCAACTTGTCGACAACCTTGGACAGGCTCTTCTGTGTGTCAATCTCCTGTAGTGTTTTCATCGACCGCAGTGTTTCATAACATTTGCGCAACTGATCAGCAAACGTCTGTAGAGCAAACTTGTCACTCGGCTTTATAACAGGACGACTCATGATGTACTTTATCCACGCTTCTGAGATCACGTAGTCATTCCCAAAGCGTTCCTGCAGCAGTGAACGAGCTCGATGGTAGCCCTCATGGGGTTGCATGACAGCACAACAGTCAACGATATTGTCAAATGTTCTGATAAATGTCCAGTACTCGAGTGCATTCCCATCAAATGCCTTGATTTCCAGCTTTGGTAGGCTGATCGCTTCAATGAACTGCTGAGGTGTGTTGCTGGGAGCATAATTTTGTGCTCGGTTATCAGGGTCACTTGATAAATCGGGTGGTCTACTAGCTGGTGGAACAGGTGGTGGTTTGAGTTTTCCAGATCCAGATCGGGCGAACCTTGTTCACTGTCTTCATAGGCCTTTTTCTCAGCCTCAGCCATGGCAACCTGAGTATGGAGATCTAATTTCTGTACTTCTTGCTTCATTTTATACAACTTGAGCTCCATTTCCTGTTTCTTCTTTAGGTTGGCTTCCTCAACACGCTTAGAAGCGGCCTTGGCCTTTGCAGAGGCTAGCAGTGCACGTGTTGACCGGCTGGAAGTCGACGTCCGACTTGTACTTGTTTTTGTAGTTGTAGACTCATTGTCATCAAGTTGAGCTGTCGCTGACTTTTGATCATGTTGACCAGCAGGTGTTGCTTGATTCTGAACCGCTGGTCCCTGTACGGTATCAGGCTGTGATTCCTCTCTCTTCACCATGATGGCGTTCCAGCGTTTGACGTTGCTGTGAACATCATGGAATCTTGCTTCCAGCAGCTGGAAATATTCTGTTGACTGTTCTGTATCTTCAGGTTCTGTGAGAGCTTCATGATAAATTGTGTGACTTTCACAAAATGTTCGATAGGCTTTGTCTACTTCGGCGAGCTTGTCATACACAAAGTCAACATCTTCTGTGATCTCCAACAGCTCGGACAACTCGGATTCCTTCTTTGTGAAAGCTGCCTTGTAGGCCTTGCGAGAGTTCTTGAAATCTGTGACACTCATCACGATTGACTGCTAAAGCCGGTCGTATTTAACTCATGTAGATGATAATTTTCACACACACATTGACAGTTTGTAAACAGTTTATTTTACAGTTCACTTGACACTTGACAGACGATTGGCACTGACAGATGACAAGACGAGTATGGCAGATCAAATCTGAAACATGACAAAATACGCAATATAAAACGCTTATATACTGAAAAACACAACACCTTTCGACTTTAATCACACAAACTTACATAACTTTACATCACTGTACATGGGAAACTGCAATTTATTGGGAACTTCTATTATTTTGTAAAAAAAAAAAAAAAAGGAATGTTATTTTTCGGTGATACATGTTTTAATTCCTCAACAAATTTTTGATAGGTCGACAAAAAATGATAAATTTTGACTTAAAAAATAAGAATATTCAAATATTGTTGTCTGTTCTAACAGCTCGGGTTGTCACAGGCATGGACGGTAGTTTGGTCGTTTTTTAGCCTACAATGTAGACAACGAGCACGCCAACCATGCAAAACAAGCCAAGTTCATGTGACATTCCAAAAACGTTCTTGGTGTAACGTATATATGTCAGGTGTGTCGTATACTATTGTGGCACCAGTATATACCATGTGAAATACAATTCACGAACAGTCTTCCGCATCTTAACCACACACTTTACCCTAATCACGAATACCGTTACATTCCTCTTTACCCTAGTCTCGGTTTCACTTTACCCTGTTCAAGGGTGAATTTTAGCATCCAAATTTTGGGAATTATCAGCAATTTAGAATGTCATACTTACGTTTCCAGTCTATGCGGTTTTAATCTATCAGCTTGCATGAATATCATTCGTGATAACTGTCAATTCAGTGTACACGGATCATGAACAAATCGAGCCGCACGTACCATTCGCCATCTTGGACTAGTGTAAAGCACTTTACCCTAGTCCGTGTCTGCACTGTGTGAATGAGATTGTAAAGTTATGTCCCTATCTTACGTAACAAATTTTAATAAATATTTTATATTTTCTATCATGATATTATTGTCGGATATTGCTTTTGTTAAAATTCAAATATCTTAATTCTGGCATATTGCCCTGCCAAGTTATTGCGAGATTCCAGTAATACAAAGGAAACATGTGAACCAGATTTGACCTTTTTTTGCTTAATGTCCAAACAGCAAGAGTATACATGCATGCATATTGCATCAACACAAGATTGGGTGTGAATTACATTATGTACTGAATTTCTTTGTTGTTGGAATCGTGACATGGCAGTGACCACAATGTTATTTAGACAGTAGCAAATGAAGCATCCAATATGCAAACTTTCAGTAGACATCTGCAGATAAGACAAAGGCAATCAAGGTTCATATATCATGTGAAATACAATTCACGAACAGTCTTCCGCATCTTAACCACACACTTTACCCTAATCACGAATACCGTTACATTCCTCTTTACCCTAGTCTCGGTTTCACTTTACCCTGTTCAAGGGTGAATTTTAGCATCCAAATTACGTGAATTATCAGCAATTGAGAATGTCATACTTACGTTTCAAGTCTATGCGGTTTTAATATATCAGCTTGCATGAATATCATTCGTGATAACTGTCATTGCAGTGCATACGGATCATGCATACGGATAACTGATGAGACATAAATTTTATAACATTGACGCAGATTAAACAAACTCTTACTACTGCCGTAACAGAAATACCAGATTGGGCCAATTCCTTTGTCTGAAACTTTTTTGCGTAGTTTTAATGTAAGTTTGTTGTCCCACCTAATATATTATTCATGCTTGTTTCTAAACCAAATGTTCCTGTACAATCTGCCTGTCCAAATGTCTCCGTGTGCATAACAGTTCAGTATTTCATATAAGCCCAATTCTATTTTATTCTCATCATATTATATTTTACATGTAATCAAATCCAAGACAGTTATCATATTATTGTTAGTATCTTGCAGCATCATCATTATTATGTGTGGACGGACTGACACCGACAGACTTGGAGTAGAACCAGGCTAGTGTTACATGGTACCCATACCTCTCACACCCTCAATCCCAACCTCGTCGTCATCTCACACCGCGCCACTTACTACACACCTTGCAACATATCTAAAGTCGGTGACCGATCGCGAGCTAGTTCTTTTGTCAAGGGGTCAAGTCGTGATATTGTCGCCGACATGAGCTCCGATTTTTGGAAGGCATCGACTCGAGATATGTTGTAGGATGTTCAGTCCTCAACACAGACGCGGCGCGTGAAGCATGAAGAGAACATCTATTTGATATTGAGATACAAGTCAGAATCCTCTTTTTACAACTGATCTAAAAGCAATTTAATATTCACTCGCAGAATGATGTGTGATGTGATCATGAACATGGAGTGAAGGCCTGGACAGATACTTCAATGTACAGGCACTGTGGAAGGTTTATTATTGCTGTATAACGATAGCATGGACTGTTCCTACTGTCTGTTCACAAATACAAATACATCACGACCGACTAAAAGTAATCTTGGTAGTGTATCTTTGGCAATAAATATAGGACTTTGATTTCGTACCGAAAATTTCGTATTTCAAGTTTCTCATTGCCATCATCAGACTCTGTTTTTATTGGTGGTAATAGGCTGATATATACACTCGAAGAAGCAACTACTGGACTTCAATAAAAGACGGTAATTTGAAATTTAGAGTCGGAATAAAGATCACAATACATATGTAAAAGTCATTTACAGGCATTTCTCAGAATATTGCAATTTCCTTGCGGGAGTCGCAGGGCACTATCGAGGTTAAAAATCACATGTAATAATAATGATGATAATAATAATTTTTTAACGACCGTCCATGATGATAGGCAATCCTGCCTGTCTTTCGTCAAGTGACAATTTTATATATCATGGGCCGGGGACAGCACTCGAACCTACGTCACCTACCACGTTCGAGCTTCATTGCTCCACCAGCCGCCAGTCCTATCCACTCGGCCACAGGGGCGGTTCAGAACAAATTATTTCTCAAAATAGTCACAGAATTGCGAGTGTCGCTCACTTGTTCCACACCCGACTTGGGCTCACCCATTTTAGTTTTTTTGAATTAGTGCACATAATTGTTAACTATGAAAGGTTGGGTCTCACCAGATACGACTTGGGAGAACACTGCATTGGGAATTATGTCGCACCTGGTGGGCAATATGCAATACTGAGAACATGTTACTCGAGAGAGAAATTTATGCTAATGGTTCCCACCATCCTGGAACCCCACTTCGGAATACCGTTTTCATTTCGTCATCACTCTGAGATTTTACTTGTCAATCAAACAAATGGAAAATTTTCGCCAGCGCTCATAATATTTCCACAAGTTGTCGTTGACTGTTCACACGCCAGATAGATACCACCTCTAACATACACCAAAAAAACTCGATATTAGTATTGGCAAATGAATTGGTATGACATAGCGCGATATCCACAGGGCTGGTTGACTGCCAATAATTGCGAGTTGACGCTTGTGACATACACACAGTCTGCCTGATACGAGTTAGCCAAGAGACTGGGGTGACCTGGATACCAACTCGCTCCGAGGTCTGTAGAAGAGAACGGTCTCCTGGAGAAGTCCCATAGAATATCCTCCTTGTTGCCCCCTGTGACTCGCTTGGCGCCAACCCACACGGCCGTCGTGAGACCATCTTTGAGGGTTAGGTAATAGGGTATGAGAATGAAACAATGGTAATGACGAAAAACCTCATACATGTAAGATTAAATCTTCATATGGCTATTGAAAGACAATAATATATTAATCTCACTCAGAACTGGAATTGAGCTCTCGCTCAGTGTAATGAACTCTGCACGTTCTGCCTCAGTCCTGACTTCCACGATGTGTGCACGTGTGTGTAGAGACTTGCACGTGCTGAGGGCTCCTTCCCACGTGTCTTGTGTCGTGTGAACGGAGTAACAGTTCCCGGAACGGGGGTAATACGTCATACCATCAGGACACTTAGCTGTTGAGTAAAGACTGACCATTTATTTAGTATTGACTGAGACGTATTACTTAGTTATGTATGTGCTTGTCAACTCACTCTGTTCACTCATTGTTTTTCGTTGGTCCATTTTCCTATTGTCGATCTGGAAGCGGTGGGGTATGTGTGGTTCAGACCACCATGAATTTTTGCGGCACTATGTATGTTCAAGTGTTAACATGTTCGGAAACGCTTAGGGAAAAATCATTATTCATGGTGATTTCAATACGACTATGAATTGTAATAACTCTATGGGCCAAACTTTTGTTTAATTTCAGTCCGTTGATTGATGAACCCACTAGATTGGCTCCACACAATCGGTCTACCATTGGTTTAGTTTTGGTATGTGGCAAAAGTAAAATTTCTCAGACTGGTGTGATAACATGTGAACTCAGTGACACATGATTACATACTGTATACGGGCCACTGTCAAGCCTTGTTCAAATATGAACAACACTATAATTATCAGTTCGCATAAACACACTAAGAAGTGACATCATTTGCTGATATTCGTGTTATTTCGCGTTCAGATTTATCGTACTAAAAGTATTATTGAAGTCAAGTTCATCTGTCAGTGAAACACGCTATTAGACCATAATTTTGTTTTGAATAATCGGATCAACTTGAAACTTTGTGTGTTTTAATTGGGTTTCATGCCGCAATTTTTACCAAATTTCAGAATTCTATCCCAAAAATTGGCAATCTACCCCAATGTTGAATTTAATTTCAGGGCGTTTATCATGTTATATCCGTAGAGAATGAACTAATTGCGTTAATTCGGGGTCGGAAGGCACAATCAAGTAAATATGTTCATTTTGAATCAATATATAACTCAAACATCGAATAACTGTTTAACATAGAGGTAGATTGCCAACTGTTTCAATTTTTTAGATAGAACTTTCAGCATGATACCCAATTAAGACACATGGAATTTCAAGTTGATACGATGATCCAAAACCAAAATACGAGCAGAAAGCGTGTTTCACTGACAGATGAACTTGACCTTAAGTCATTCCTGAGAACTACGTCATTCCATACGTAGTTCTTACAACACTAACAAACTCACCAAATAGCAGTGATCCGGCCATGTCTATCCTGACACTCTCACTCCCGTAGGCAATACAAGATCCGTCCCCTGGCATGGCCACTGCCACACACTCGGGGATTATCCGACAGAGTCGCATACACTGCCTGGGACTGGCTCCAGACACGTTCTGGATCACATCTCCCTGTCTGGAGCCGCCTGGATACTCCACGTATCCATAATTGGTGGAGCATCCGAACCCGAGAGAGAAGAATGTGAGCAGGTAGTAGAGAAAAACTGCTCGTGAGTCATTCGCTTTCATACTGTGTGCGATTCCATGCAGTTGTGTTCGCTAAGATGACAAAATGAAACTGCTCTAAGGAAATATATATATGCCATATAGTGCAAAGATGCACAGACCATCCAGGAACTGAGTTTAGAGTGATTTGTTTGACGACAATTTCTGATACACACGGGGGGATTGATTTGTTATGTTCCTCCGAGTAAAAACAACAAACTTCTTGATCAGTGATGTTGGGGCAGATGGAGCATTTTATACCAGTACATTATGTATCACTACCATATGCACTATTCAAACAGTAAAACGCAAAAAATGAAGCATGGGGCTAGATGATGTAAAGTGAATTAAATTATAAATATTTCATAGGTATTGCCATAAGGACATACGTATATGACTGTTGCACTTTGGCGTTGTATTTTCTCGGTCACTGTTTGGTTGACAAGTGAAGCGTGAAAATTGTTGTTAATGTGTAAAGCGTGCTGGAGGCAAATGTATGAATAAATAAATACGAATACAAAACAGGAGTTACGCTTTGTCAAGTTTTTTTAATCACATGCTTTCGTAAAAAATGACTTGTTTACATTTATCACTTTGTCGGACAAGTGTAGCAATTATTTTGATAATGTTTCTTTAAAACAGAAATTATACTAATAATGGTTGGTTTTGGTTTCTTTTAAAATGAATTCATTTTAGGTTTCCCTCGGCATCGTTGTAATAGATACCTATTATCACACGCAGATGAATCAAGCTTTTGAATGTGTACATTAAAAGAAAAATCCTAGTATGAACCACTCAAAGTAAAGCCCAACCAAAGACTAATATATCCAAAACCCAAAATGATGTGAGCAGCCCTTATGTAAGTGATATTGGGAGAAAGTTTTGAATTTTGTCAAAAATTTCTGACACAATGAAAAAAACATAATAGTTATATATCTGCACTTGCACGGACAAACAGATCCCCCTTTCTCATTGATTTCTTTGCGAGTTTCTGGTGGAGATAGTTTGAGTTTCTTTACATTACCACCAATCTCGGTGATTTGTATTCCTTAATGCAATGCGATTCCAGCCTACTCGTATATGTTTGAGCCAATCAAGCGTAAACTAGGGCAGGTCAGAGGTAGCTCTTGAATGGCGCTCAAAACAAATAAAAAGCGGCTGCTAGTTCTGTCATATTCTTTATTTCAGATCGAGCACGGTTTGTTTTGTAACCCATTGTTTTGATACCACAGGCATATTTTGCAGTTGATTTTGGAACACACACTTTCTCTCCCAATATCACTTTAATGTGTGGTTGCCTTCCCTGTGTGATGGAGTTGAACTGAGCTGATAAGATCAGTATTCAACTGCCAAAGAACGGATAAAAACAATTTGGAAATCGAAAACGAACGGACAAAATAGGTGCTTGACAAACGATGTCGCATTATAAATGCTGGTACACTGGTACGCTGGTGACAGACAAGCGTTGTGGGGTGTTTGGGAGTATGGAAGCATATTTTGATCATCCACATAACCTGTTTTTCATCACGACTTGTTGTGTTAGCTTACACAACATGACGTGTTAACGTGAAAATATCACGTCAAGTTTTCTTAACATGATAAACTCAACGTGAAATTTATCACGTAAAGACGTCCTAACGTGAAAACTTATAATGATTAGATGTCATAATGTGTAAAATATCACAGCAAGGCGTCTTATCATAATATTTATGACGTTAATATTTTGATAATTCTTAAGACGCCTTTTTGTGATATTTTAACACATTATGACATCTAATCATCTTAAATTTTCACGTTAGGACGTCCTGTCCTGACACATTTCACGTTTAGATGACTTGTTGTGATATATATGAAATTGTGAGACATTTTGCTGACTTTATCATGTTAAGACAACTTACCGTGATATTTTCACGTTAACAGGTCTAGCTGAAAGTTAACACGACAAGCCGTGTTGAAACAACAGGTTATGTGGATGATCAAAATATGCTTCCATAGTGGAGACTTCGCATGGCAAGTACATTTAGTACTCAAGCGATAATGCCGCAGACAGCGTGGCACCTTGATTTCCATGACGGAGATAACGATATAATGAATAATGTAACGAAATAAATATGTTGCCAAATTCACTCACCGCCCCGACATGTGGGAAGCTCCTTTGGTGCAACCCTCGCCCCCGGGCTGTTGTGCAAGTTGGTTCGCAGTTGCTTGTTGAGTAATGGATCGATATATAAATAATTATAAGATGAGTATCCAACATGTCACAATAACGCTGCCATATCTCATTTATTCATCATGATTTTGGGTAATTATGGCGCCCCGTTCGTGCCACAAAAAAAAGAGATTTTTTTTTTTCTAACTCATACGTATGAGATAGTATCTCATATGTATGAGATACTAAGTCATACGTATGAGATAATAAGACAGTCATACGTATGAGATAATAAGTCATACGTAGGAGATACTAACACATACGTATGACTTATTAACACATACGTATGAGTTGTTAACACATACGTATGACATACTAACACATACGTATGAATTAATAACACATACGTATGAGATACTTATCTTATACGTATGAGATATTTCTTTATAAGTAGATAGATATGTGAAATTGTCATGGAGAGCATAAAAGAAGCAAGAAGGTTACATGGAAAACACGGAGGACACACATATTACTTCTATTTCCACGGCGGTGTCGGGTATATGGAAATTTTAGTATCTCATACGTATATGTTAGTATTCCATACGTATGACTTAGTATCTTAGATGTATGACTTAATACAGTATCTCCTACGTATGACATAGTATCTCCTACGTATGTGATAAGTATTTCATTCGTATGAGATAAGTATTTCATACGTATGAGTTAGTATCTCCTACGTATGACTTAGTATCTCATACGTATGTGTTACTATCTCATACGTATGACTTATTATCTCATACGTATGACATATTAGGGACCCCTAGCATTCCGTACGTGAACGGGAACGTGTACGTGAACGTCATCGACACTGACAGCATCGTATATGCAAATGCGTCATTTATATCCCCCTGGATATCTAGCAAATGGTGATGTCACCATGTCGTTGACGTACACGTTCCCGTACACGTACGGTTTGCTAGGGGTCCCTATTATCTCATACGTATGCGTTAGAAAAAAATTAACTTCTCTTTTTTTGTGGCACGAACGGGGCGCCATAGGTAATAGATAAATTGTTTCAAGATAATGAATGACTTGCTACATTGACTATGATCATTAAGTTATATTGATAGTGTGTGGTGTATTCTGTCCTCTATATCCTTAAAAAGCACACACATATTTGTCACCTGAATGCCATCGTATCCGCATGTCAGATATTGAATTAAAATATTTTTAAGTCAAATGTGTGTTAATTAAAACAATTAGGCCCAGAGCCAAAAATATATATGGACAATATATGTTTAATATTCCATGTTGGCCAGGTCACTGGTTAAATTCAAGGTCAATAGAATATTAGGCATATATAATATTACGCATATATCATGTCCACAGTTGATTGCTAAGCTGTAAATTCAATAATCAGAGAGATCTTAGCTTTTTTGTCCCGTGGCCTTGAAAATGAAGGCAAAGGTCATATTCAAGGTCATCAGAATATTTGGCGTGTAACATTTTCTATATGTCCACTATTGATTCCCACACTATGAAGTCAATAAGCGAGATATTAGCCATTTTGTCCTGCCACCTTGAAAATCAGGTCAAAGGAAATTTGAAAATAAGGTCACTGGTCAAGTCGAGGTCACGAGAATATTCACCATATCTCATTTGGAGTTTGACCACAATTGATTCCTAAGCTGTAAAGTTGATAATAAGTGAGATATTAACCATTTGTGATCTGACCTTGAAAATGAGTTCAAAAATCAAGTTCAAGGTCATGAGAATATTCAGCATATATCATTTTCTGTTCGCAGTTGATTTCTAAGCTGTACAGTCATTAATAAGCGAGATATTAGCCATTTTGTTCTCTGATCTTGAAAATGAGGTCAAAGTCGAACTCGAGGTCACCAAAATATTCGGCATATATCATTCCCTATATGTTCACTATGGATTCTTAAGCTGTAAAGTTGATAATAAGTGAGATATTAGCCATTCTATGCTCTGATCTTGAACATAAGGTCAAGATCAAATTCAAAGTCATCAAAATATCCAGTGAATATCATTTTCTATATGTCCATAACTGGTTCCCAAGCTTTAAAGTCAGTAGAAAAGCAAGATATTAGCCATTTTGTCCTTTGACCTTGAAAATCGGGTCAAAGGTCGAATTCAAAGTCATGGCAATATGCAACATATGTCAGTTTCAATATGTTCGCAATCGATTTCTAAGCTGTGAAATCGATAATAAGGGTGATATTAGTCATTTTGTCCTGTGACCTTGAAATTAGGGTCAAAGGTTAAATTCAAGGTCATGAGAATAAATCTGTATATATAATTTCGTATATGTTCACAACTGATTCCTAAGCTGTAAAGTTGATAATAAGCGAGATATTAGCCATTTTGTCCTGTGACCTTGAAAATTAGGTCAAAGGTCAGATTCAAGGTTATGACAATATTCAGAATAAATCATTTCCTATATGTTCACAATTGATTCCTAAGCTGTAGAGTCGATAATAAGCGTGATATTAGCTATTTTGTGCTGTTGACTTTGAAAATGAGGTCAGAGGTCAAATTCAAGGTCACGAGAATATCCAGCATATATCATTTCCTATATGTCCACAATTGATTCCTAAGCTGTAAAATCGATGATAAATGAGATATCAGCCATTTTGTCCAGCGACCTTGAAAATGAGGTCAAAGGTCTACCTCTTCATCTAC
This sequence comes from Terebella lapidaria, assembly GCA_949152475.1. NCBI lineage: Eukaryota > Metazoa > Annelida > Polychaeta > Terebellida > Terebellidae > Terebella > Terebella lapidaria. Next base: position 37,985,756 of record OX424566.1, read on the forward strand.
AGTTAGGCACACACAAAAGTTATGTCACCGGCAAATAAAATATTACGGAAAATGTCATGCGACTTGATAAATGAAACTGATATATCAAATTCCAGATGAACATATTCTCTAACAAAGTGGATGTCAAGAGAACTCTTGATGCCTGGCTTCAATGTGTATGATTGCGAACAATACGTGTGTTGGTTTGTACAGATATAGACGTGGAATCAATACCCAGTATCAAGTATTCCGAGCAAACAAAACAGGGTCCGTTATCCAATCTCATAGTCAGGGGACAGAAAGTCATATCAGGCATACGAAGTGAGAGAAAACAAAAATGACAGGGAAACTCATGAACCCCCGTAAATGGCCATCAGGAGGTGAAATCAGGTGTTCCGGAAAGAGTGAGCATTTCCTGCCCCACTAGTGGCACCCGTCATGAATTCCCCAAAATTAACATGAAAATAGATCTAGTTGCATGGCAGACATGGATTTGCTGTATTTATCAACCAGATCATGATGACGTCCATAGAATTTCTTAAACGCAGCGATAAGTCTTGGTAAAACATATCCTTGTCGTAGCAGTTTAGAGACTAGCTGGGCACTTCGATAGACAAAGTCCTCATATTTGCAACTAGCTCTGGAATAGCGTATAAGTTGAGAAACAAACACACCATATGCCGGTGACATAGGAATGTTGCTGCTTAGAAAAGGGAAATTGACTATGGAAAAATTGAAATCATCACGTTTGTCATATAATCTAGTTGACAGGTTAGAATCATTATCAATCTCCAACCTCAGGTCTAGATAGTTGGAAAAATTAGCGGATTCTGTAGTATCCTTAATTTCAAGTTCCTTAGGATATATGATATCCAAATAATCACCAAACTTGGGATTATTTAGCGACAATACATCATCTATGTATCGGAAAGTGAAATTAAAATTACATGTTAGTTTCTGTCAAGTAACATTCTAAGGGGTGTCGAACCCAGACCCTCCAAAGTGTGGGTCTTGCATGTAAAGACGCCGCAATCTGTCAGACAAATACTACTTTTTAAAGATACAGGTAACCTACAGTCGAGGGAATTGTTTTCATGGCCAGCGGAAATATGTTGAGATGGGAAACATTGTGTGATTAATAACCTTAATTTGATGGATTAAATTGCTCATTATTATTCATATAATTAACAAAGAAGAACATCTCGATAGATGTTTATCCGAGTTCAGTTCAATGGTTTTAATGTTGCCCAGTGTTTCGAATCAAATTGATAGTTTATGAGTCTATTTTAGTGTAAATCATATTTATCACTTTTATTTCGGAAAATATAAAAGTTGGCAATCTTTCGTAATTGTTCTGCCCAACATCAGAAATTTAGCTCAATATTTTTGATGCGCTACTGTATGCGTATGTATTACGGTAAACCATCCAAAAATATCGCAAAGCTCTCACAGTATTTGCGTTTATTCGCAAGATTAAAATGTAAACCTCATTGAAACAATCAGAAATATAATTTTTGAAAGTGCTGCAATCCTTTTGTTGAGATTACTATATTTGAAACAATTAAATGATAGCAGGACCGGGCCCACTCATGCCTACCCTCCGTGGGTCTGTTTTACCCAAACATCGCGACGTGCTGGCCAATAAATATGTACGAAGTCGTTATCTCCAACAACCCACTTCTTTTATGATGACAATAAAGACTTAGAATGAAACACTTTTGGGATTAAAACAAAGCTTTTATTCATGTAAAGGATTAGGTGCTCCGGAAGAGTGAGCATCTCTCCCCGCACAGGCTTGACGTGTACGACCATAAAGCGCTGGCAGAACCACATCGGTCAATCTCTAGATCAGTGAAAGTGAGGTATGGTTCGACTTTTACATTGAATAGGATTATTTATGTTGAACACAACTGACCGATATATCCCAAATCCGGTTCCGATTATTGTTGCTACCCATTGTAACGCTTCATAGCTCCAACACGTCACTGAAGGGTCCATCGAGTTTTCACCATTCACTAAGGTATGATTTGTTGAAATTTTTTTTTTTTAAATCCTAAGTAAAGTCAAAACAGATGTTCGAATTTTATATTTTATATTGAAGAACACATTGAAATAAACACAAATTACACAATGGTTTTTACAAAATTGATTTATCTTGATTAGTTATCAAAATATTAAACTTTTTGTGGGCAATTTCTTGCCTATTATAATTAGTATTCATATATTGATTTTAATTAGTGACTCAGAGTGTAATTCTGACGTTGATTTGCATGGTATCACAAATGTATATTATTAGAAGATATATATATAAATTTATACCATGATTATGTAGAGTGGTTCACCAGCATAGTGTAAAGTTTTAACGTCGTCCGCTATCCGGGATCCTCGAGGATAGTCCTCTCACCACAGGTCATCGCGGACGCGCACCCGCTATCCTCAGATCCTCGCGGATAGTCCGCTCACTGAGGGTCACTGCGGGCGCAGTAATTACTCTATCATCAGAACGTTAACCAGTTAGCAGCCCGCCCAGGAAGCCCAGACATGCGGACACCACTCAGATACAGGATCATCACCGTGATGTTAACTGTAAGGCCGGCTCGCCGTGGACCGCCTCGGGGATGGAACCCCGGACAGCCCGACAGTCCGCCAGAGCCTGTGTCGCACCATCCCGGGTGGAGGAGACTGGTGATCCAGAGGGCGTGCGCCCCCGAGTCATCAAGGTCTACCCCAGCCCGGCCGGGCCCCCTATTGAAGTCGTCCCCAGGGGCCCGTGAGGGCCTTAGCCACGGATCGAGGACGTAGAGCTCATTGCCGAGCTCTCCGTCGTCTCTCTCGCCTTGCTCTGAGACAACTTCCCTGAAAAAAACACCTCCAGAGTATATATAATACACTAGAGCACGAGAAACGAAGGAGATGACGTAAGACTATTGTTATAGCTTAATCGAGCGAGAGAGTTGGAGAGCGTTGCTAGTCAGCGCGTGCCTCGAACAGAAGCGTCCAAAACAAAGGCCGTAAAACTAGAGTGTTTAACAAAGACACCTGCCGCGATCTTTGGGCAAAATCGCCACAATAGCAACCATTCCTTCGATACTACCCCTAGCAACAATGGTTGCTAAGGGCGTAACTCACTGCCTAGAAGCAAAATTGGGTTTTTAAAGCTTTGTATGAAATAAATAAATGAAGATAACTGATATTTTCACTTTCTCGAGGAACATAATAGAATATTAATGACAAACAGGCACCTAGCAACCATGGTTGCTATGGGCTTTATCAAAAGAATGGTTACCATGGTAACCAATCAAGATAACGAAGTACTGCTTATATTTCATGTTGAACATTTAAAATATTGAATTAAACTGATATCTTTATCAAATATTTGATTTCAAGACATTCATGGAGCTAATTAAATTGTGTTCCCGTTGTGACGTCATGAATGCTCATTAGAATACTTTATTAGGTGTCGATTTTTTGTTAAAAATTGTAATAAAAATCCTCATAACTTTGGAACTAACTAGACGTCAAGGCCTAAAGATGCCTTGGAGACATTTCGGTGTGATGATTAATTTATAATATATACTAGATATCGACGAAAATGAAAAATGTCGACTCCGTTAAAATAATACCCCTTAGTCCTGTTTGTCTAGGGCGACGAGTCCGAAAAAAAAGTCCGTTTCGCTCTACGACTCACCGTTTCCGAGATATTGACGAAAACGAAAAATGCCAACTCGGCAAAAATTTTTCAGTCAAGGTCAAAGTTCATTCATAATACATATAAAATAAATGTTGTCTAGAGCGACGAGTCCGAAAATAACATCCGTTTCGCTCTACGACGCACCGTTTCCGAGATATCGACGAAAAAGAAAAATGCCGACTCGGCAAAAAAATTTCGGGTCAAGGTCAAAGTTCATCCATAATACCAATTACACATGTTTGTCAGGGCGACGAGTCCGAAAATAACGTCCGTTTCGCTCTACGAAGCATCGTTTCCGAGATATCGACGAAAACGAGAAATGCCGACTCGGCAAAAAAATTTCGGGTCAAGGTCAAAGTTCATCCATAATACCCCTTAGACATGTTTGTCTAGGGCGACGAGTCCGAAAATAACGTCCGTTTCGCTCTACGACACACCGTTCCCGAGGTATCAACGAAAACGAGAAATGCCGACTCGGCAAAAAAATTTCGGGTCAAGGTCAAAGTTCATCCATAATACCCCTTAGACATGTTTGTTTAGGGCGACGAGTCCGAAAATAACGTCCGTTTCGCTCTACGACACACCGTTTCCGAGATATCGACAAAAACGAAAAATGCCGACTCGGCAAAAAAATTTTGGGTCAAGGTCAAAGTTCATCCATAATACCCTTAGGACATGTTTGTCTAGGGCGACGAGTCCGAAAATAACGTCCGTTTCGCTCTACGAAGCACCGTTTCCGAGATATCGACGAAAACGAAAAATGCTGACTCGGCAAAAAAAATTTCGGGTCAAGGTCAAAGTTCATCCATAATACCCCCTTTGACATGTTTGTCTAGGGCGACGAGTCCGAAAATAACGTCCGTTTCGCTCTACGACGCACCGTTCCTGAGATATCAACGAAAACGAGAAATGCCGACTCGGCAAAAAAACTTCGGGTCAAGGTCAATCTTCATCCATAATACCCCTTAGACATGTTTGTCTAGGGCGACGAGTCCGAAAATAACGTCCGTTTCGCTCTACGACACACCGTTTCCGAGATATCGACGAAAACAAAAAATACCGACTCGGCAAAAAAATTTCGGGTCAAGGTCAAAGTTCATCCATAATACCCTTAAGACATGTTTGTCTAGGGCGACGAGTCCGAAAATAACGTCCGTTTCGCTCTACGACGCACCGTTTCCGAGATATCGACGAAAACGAAAAATGCTGACTCGGCAAAAAAATTTCGGGTCAAAGTCAAAGTTCATCCATAATACCCCTTAGACATGTTTGTCTAGGGCGACGAGTCCGAAAATAACGTCCGTTTCGCTCTACGATGCACGGTTTCTGAGATATGCAGGAAGCCTCAAGGATGAATCAGCAAAAAATTACTTCGACCTTTAGGTCAAAGGTCGTTTGACAGATCGATCCCAAAATCAATAGGGTTCTTCCCTGGTGGCATATGAACCTCCATGCAGAGTTCTGCAACTATTGCCTAAATATTTTCCCAGTTATCGTCCGGAAACCAAGTCTCAAAATTAGCCTTGATTTCATCCTCACGGACCTCGGATCCGGCTAAAAAAGAATAGGGTTCTTCCACATATCATTTCTGACTTGTGGTGAAAATTTGACGAGGATCCGTCAAGGCAATCTAAAGTTATCGTCCGGAAACCAAAAGTGGCGGAAGAAGAAAAAAAAAGAAGAAAAAAAAAAAAATTCTGCTAAAACCATAAAGGCATTTCTGCCGAACTGCCTTAATTAAGATAATGACATGCCGTGAAAACCACAATGATCAGTGCGATGTCCTCTTTCGTGTGTTAAAAATGAGTTCTGAGACCATACTTAGGCTTTAAAAATATTTTCTAACCTCAAAGTGTCTTGAATAATGCGAAATTTGCAGATGTAAAGAATCTAATCTAACCCGGATGTCAATTCTCACAGTAATCATCCATACCCGTGATATGCAATACTTACTTACATAATTATATACATACGTCAACTGACATTTCTCGTGTAAATTCTAATGTTGTATATTTTCACAATTCTGGTTCATTGACAAAACCCGTTTTCGAATTCGTGGTTGACAAGTTTTCTTCACATTTGTGGGTGGAGTTTTTTTTCACATTTATGGATGATTTAAAAAATTTACTTTCACATTTGTGTTTTTTTCGATTTGTCGGCGTCCTCGGGTCATTAGTACCAACGTCTTCTCGCTTTGTACGACTTATGGACTCGGTGTTATTATGTTTCTCATCATGTTCGTGTACTGCCCTGTCATGTATTTGTGAATTTACGACAATTTCGGTGTGAAACAAGTTAGCGAAAGGATCGAATATCTATCTGTCAACCTTCTCCCCGGCTATATATCTATATTATACCACACTGGTTCATGATCATGTTTACTTCATTTTATCACAAAATAATAGTGATTATATATCTATAAACATCGAACCAATTATCATGTCTTGCTCACATTGTAACAATTTAGTCACATATAACACATTCTTACAGGTGTAGTAATACGGTGCATTTAAAATGTAAGAAAACATTGGTACAACACGTTTATAAAGCAATATTCGTGTATCAATTTACCGAAGTAACACTTATAGATGGTACATTAGAGGTAAATACTCGGCAAAGTGAGTTGTTGAACTCCACGTTATCAGCATGTTGCGTCGTGGCCTAGATTCCAGATTGTTTAACTATATATTTACATTAGATATTGTTGTATCACAAACATTGGGCTTCGGTTCAGTTCCGTGATATTATCCATGTAGTGGTGTGTTGCAATGCTGGTGTATGAACGTTTCTGACAACTCGTGTGTACATTTGGCAGCGCACTTTTATCTGGATCCAGTATAGTTGTACACTACACGTAACAGTTGGTCGGGATTTCAGTCACACGGACAGTGGCCAGTGTCCCCTTTGGGTCCTGATAGCCCCGGGAATCCACGCTCTCCTTTCCGTCCCGGCAGACCATCCATGCCAGGAAAACCAGGCTCTCCTTTTGGTCCAGGAAATCCTGGCAGTCCTGTGATTCCGCTCCGTCCTGGTAGGCCTGGAAACCCTGGTTCACCCTTGCACCCGGTGGAGCAGCTTGAGGTACCCGACACTCCGGGCGGTCCTCTAGGTCCTGGTTGTCCTGGTGACCCAGGCAGCCCTGGGGTTCCCTGGTCGCCCTTCGGTCCCGAGATCGTCATATGGGATACCGGTTGTGTCGTCACGGTGGTTGGATTCTGTGGCACGACTACACTACAGGCTTCGGGGGAGAAGAGAGGATCGTGATCAGCTTGTTACTGATACCCTGAGATCAGCGTGAAGTCATGATAGTAAACACAAAATGAACGAATTTTAGGATAGAAACAAAGCTAGACCAAAACATATACATCTACAATAATTTGTTTATCAATTTAAGGTTTTCTGTTGACACGAACGAATTTAAGAATATTAACAAAACTAGACCAAACATGTGTCTCAGATGCTGTAGGCCCTACTCTATAAATAATGTAGATTGCCTGTCGTCACGTGATAACGTGTTGTCACTATTGTTGAATAGACTATCGTCAAAATGTGTCATAGTTATATTAGCATTTCGTATCTCCTGCTGGTGATACTTACATTCCTGTGAGAACACCCAGACCAACAGAGCCGCCTGGATCCCCAGAGCCACCATACTAACCCCCAGCGCACACACCGCCAAGACTCTCACAGAACCAGACTTATCCGCCATCTTATTTCTAAAGTGTCCCGTGCGTATATGTCCGAGTCACTGAATCACTCTAACGGCTCCGAGACAGAGCAGTGTACTGTTAGATAGTAACCGATCATTATGACGACATTTCCACACACATACGAACTGCAGCTAAATTACATGTCAATTAACCCGGATGTCATTTTTTTCGCCCCAAAGTTCATGTATTTCCATGAATAATCGTGAATATATTTTTTATAATGAAGGTTATCATTGTACAAGTGTGAAGCTTGTTTGTTTACAGACATCTCTTTGTCATGGACACTTTGGTGACGATGTGGAACTGGCACAGAATGGCCTGAGTATCATGCGCGTAATATTTCTGTAATTATCCTGCCATAATGGTGGAGAATATACATCAGCCACAATACGTGACATTTACTTATGCTAATTATATGTGCTAATTATATCTTTCTGATATGGTCTATTCCGGTTTTAGTATCCGGCGCCGCGATTACTATTCTGTTTTTGGTGATAATCTCGTCTATCGGACCGCTGAAGGTTTCTGTGGGATACGCTCTGTTTGTTGTGTTTTAGAATTACTTGGATAGTACATGCTGTTGATTCCGACAAGACACTGACAGCGAGTAATTACGTGTACACGATGGGGAAGCGATTAGATGACCCCGTGCGAGGATTGTCGATCTATGCCCTGGTTCTCGGTGTAGTGGCCCTGGGCATCCAAGCCTCCATAACCGTCTGGATCTTTACACAAAATCGTGAGTCTCCGCATTGATGGCGTATTCGTCGTTCGTGATGGACCACATGCACTCGTCATATAAAGTGTTAACCCTGATCAATTTTGTGGACAACAATATTACAAAACAATGGAAGACGTATTCAATGGTATTGAAGTTTTCTCAGCGAACGATAATATCAGTATGGTATTGTTCCACCGATAAAGTTAATTCTATTTACTGTTTGGACCCATTTCAGATGGGTTTGAAAAGCACTGCGGGTTTGCTCATAATGCAGGGGGTGACACTTCATATGTCCAGAGTGTGTAGAGTGTCATAAATATATCAAAATAGCGGGTAATACCAATACACCCATTATAATAGTTATAATGACGGATAGCGCATTTCAATCATTACAATCTCATTTGGTCTTTGTTGAGAGAACTATTCTTAACAACGCAGATTTTTTACTCTGTGAATTACAGTTTTATAAATTTTGTAACATGTGTGTGTTTCGTACAAAACTGGCTCGTCATAATTGTATCGATAGCCTATATAATGTAAAGTTATTGACTATCGTCCGCTCTTCGAGATCCTCGAGGATAGTCCTCTCACCGCGAGTCCTTGCGGACGCGCATCCGCTATTCCGGATTCTTGCGGCGGACGCGCATCCGCTATTCCGGATTCTTGCGGCGGCGCCGCTCACCGGAGGTCACTGCGGACACGGTAACCACTCTAGCATTAACGGTAACCAGGTAACAGCCCACCCGACACTCCCAGGCCTACGGACACCGTTCAGAAACTGGTTCATCACCACGGTGTTAGCTGGATGGGCCTGGCGAGCCGCGGTCTGCCTCGGGGACGGAACCCCGTAGAGTCCGACATGCTGGCCAGAGCCTATGTCACACCGTCCCGGGAAGGGAGAGAACTGGCGATCCACAGGGCTTGCGCCCCCGAGTCAGCAACTTGTCTCTCCCAGCCCGGGCCTCCCCATGGAAATCGTCCCCAGGGCTCTAAGAGCCCACTACTCCCAAACAGGGAACTCAAAGCTCATGGCGAGCTCCGAGTGCATCCTGTCACTCGATCTTGGACAATCTCCTCGACCGAGCCGCTTCCAGTGTATATATAATACACCAGAAACTAGAGGCTGCACGCGAAGCATAATCAAACCATTGTTATAGTTTACTGGAGCGTAAATTACCATGCGTTGCCGTGGCAACGCCCGCTCGAACGGAGCGTGTCAAAACAAGGCCAAGAACGAAAAGGCCACATAAATGGCATGTATGTTTACAATCACCTGCCGCGTGCTTAGGGCAAAATCGCCTCAATAATAACGTACTATAGACATGACATGTGTGCTTACAATATTTAACGACAATACTCCAAAGGATGGACAGCAAGCTTCAGTATTGCGATAATTACCTCATAATCAACAGTATTATGTCCTTGTGTGAGACAAATAGACAATATTACCTGGTTTTTCCAGTATGTGACCTGATATTTACCCGAGATCCCGATTATTAGCCGAAGGCCGAGGGCCAATGCGGGGATCAAGGGCAAATATCGGGGAGAAACCAGGTGATGTTGTGTTTATTATATACCGTGAAAAGAATAACGTATGAAATGGCATCAGAACACGTGCATGTTTAGTTATGGCAACATCATTCGATGCACATGAGCGATTGTTGAACCGGTATAAATGTGAAACCAACGCTAAATGTGAAACCTAACGGTAAATGTAAAAAAACACTAACGGAAAATATGAAACCTAACGGTAAATGTAAAAAAACACTAACGGAAAATGTGAAACCTAACGGTAAATGTAAAAAAACACTAACGGTAAATGTGAAACCTAACGCTAAATGTAAAAATTAAGGAAATCACCCTTGACGGTAAATGTGAAAAGGAATCACGACGGTAAATATGAAAAATCGGCCAAGGGCAAAACTAGGTTATTAGGCGTACTCGGCATTTATCATCTTGTGACATGTAAGTAACTGCCGACGTATAGGCCTCGGCTACGGAAGCGTAGAAGGGCCACCCAGGAAAATTATATTTTTCAAATTCCCGACTTAGTAACTCGATAATATCGACTTAGTATATAGAAAATATCGACTTAGTATCTCGATAATATCGACTTAGTAACTCGAAAATATCGACTTAGTAACTCGATAATATCGAGTTAGTATCTCGACAATATCGAGTTAGTAACTCTATAAAATCGAGTTAGTATCTCGACAATATCGAGTTAGTATCTCGAAAAAATTGACTTAGTATCTTGACCCAAGTCACAGTATATGATGTATAGTCCGCATGTGCATATACTAAGGAAGCGTAGAAAGGCCACTCAGGAAATTTTTATTTTTTAATTCCCGACTTAGTAACTCGATAATATCGACTTAGTATTTCGATAATACGTCCAGCATATATCACTTCCTATATGTCCACAATTGATTTCTAAGCTGAAAAGTCGATATTAAATGAGATATTAGCCATTTTGTGCTCTGACCTTGAAGAAGAGGTCAAAGGTCAAATTCAAGGTCATCAGAATATTCAGGATAAATCATTTCCCATATGTCCACAATTGATCTTTAAGCTCTAAAGTCGATAATAAGCGAGATATTAGCCATTTTGTCAGGTAACCTAAAAACCTGTCGCCCGGACATATTCTCACGTATTCTATTCCTTGTATGTTGTAGCTTGTTAGATCAAAGATACGGTAACCTAAAAAGACAGGTCAGTGACGGGAGCACCTGCTTTCCTGCAGAACCGTTTTGATCTAGGGTGAAACCATAGATTAATACATTAATATATTGTAACGGTTTTGGGGCATACCCAAAGGTTTCCCCTAGGTAATTCTGTTAGTGTTTTGTGATATTAGGGTTAAATAACCGTTTATTAGGGTGTATATGTGTTTAAAGGTTCATACGGTTCCGTATTGTTAAAGTTTTAAAGGTTTTCCATCTCGGAACTTAGTAATTTATGATGTTGGTAAAAGCCGGAGACGGATCCGGAGACGGAGACGGAACCGGAGACGGAGCCGGAACAATGGAGTACAAAAACGTAATGACGTTATTTCCGGAAGGTCATGTGATCAGCCTCGTTTTCGGTTTAAAAGGTGACGTGTCAGCCACTGATTGGTTCTAGAGTGTTTTTAGAAATCCGGAAAATATCAGTGTTTTGGCGGACTATGACGTCACAATAGGTTGGTCACGTGACGTGGGTCTCAGGTCTATAAAAGCCCCCGCTTCACAGCGGACGGCGGAGTTGGTGTCCTGACGTCGACCTGTGCAGACCCCTTCTCCCATAGCAGCGTACTCCCTTGTTCCGGATAGAGTCATCCAGATGATAGCAGTTAAGTCTTCCGACTGTGCACTTGGAAAATAAACATGAAAACTTCAACCGAGTTGTTTTTCCGTGTTCGTTAGGGAACTGGAAGTTATAATAAAGTTAGTTCACCGGAAAAGACAGTAATACGGAGTAAAGGGAGATAAGACCACAGTCGGTTAAGACCAAGTTGTAACGACGTCTTAGGGTGACCAAAGAACCCAGATCACCAAGGAAGGAGACGGAGACGGAGACGGAGGTGGAATTCAACGGAGCAACTACGGAGGCGGTATCGGACGGAGCAGTTGCAGAGACGGGAACGACGAAGCAGTTGCAGAGGCGGTACCGGACGACGGAGTTGCAGAGGCAGTACCTGACGGAGCGGTTGCGGAAACCGGAAGTGAGAACACTTCCGAGATACTCCATTTCAGGTGCAGTCGCAGGTTGCGGTGAGGCGGAGCCAACCGGAGCAGTTTGCAGGAGGCGGAACCTGGCAGAGCGGTTGCAGTATTCGGAAACGGCAACGTTCCCGGATTCTTTATTCCAGGTGCAGTCGCAGTTTGCAGTAAGGCGGAGAACGACGGAGCTGTTGCAGTAAAGCGGTAACCCGACGGAGCAGTTGCAGTACCCGGAGACGGAAACGCCTCCGGATTCTTACCTTACAGGTGCAGTTGCAGATTAGCAGTCGGACAACGGTTAAGAGGTCCATTCCAGACCACGCTACCAACCTTAGAGACTTCTAGCCGGAGTTCAACCGTACAGCAGTAGCAGTTTCCCGGAGTTTTACCGTTTCAGCTCCGGTTATATAACAACTCACCCACCTCCCTAGAAAACCGGTTTATCAAGACGTCACAGAAGGGTGCAAACCCGTTACAACTTTTTGGTGGCAGCGGTGGGATCATCTGCAGTATGACTACTAGACGGGGCAAATTGGCGGAACAGCAGCTGAAGGCAGCCGTGTCGGACACGGAGCAGCCTGTAGGAGCAGTAGGAGCTGAGCCGTTGCAGATGCCGGTTGCGGAAAAGGAAGCAGTTCGTCCTGCCGAGCGAAAGCTGTTGCAGCCGGAAATGCAGAAAGCAGTTGCAGAAGAGCCCCTTCGGGTTCCTCAAGGAGTACAGCCTGCAGAGCAGTTAGCAGAGGCGGAAATTAACTTTCCGGACCAGGCTGGCGATCGGGAACCGGATGCGGAACCGGAAGGCGGAGAGAATTTAGTCGACAACCTGACCAGATTATTGGCGACCCAAATGGAGGTGTTTCAGCAGCACCTGGCAGTAACCGGAAAGCAGCAGCAGGCAGAAGCAGTACAACAACCAGCACCAAGGGCAGGAGTAGCCAGATTAATGACATACGACGGAACTGATCCGTGGCCGGAGTATGAGGCTCACCTCCTTGAATACGCTCGGTACTACCGTTGGACAGCAGAGGAAAAGGCGCTGAACTTATGTGTCAGATTGAGAGGTAACGCTCGCAGCATACTACTGGATCTGTCCGCGGAGCAGAGACGCAGCTTTGATACGGTTGTGGCGGCATTAAAACAGCAGTTTTGTCCGGGGGAGAAAACATTTGTTTTCCAGGCGGAATTGCAGACACGGAAATTGCAGCCGGAGGAGGAGCTGTCCGAGCTGGCCAGAGACATACGGAGCAAGACGCGGCTAGCTTACCCAAAAGCAGATCCGGCAACAACAGAAGTGCTCATGAAGATGCATTTCTGCAACAGCCTGACTAACCGAGATATGCGGTTGTCGGTATTGAAAAGCCACCCGGAAACGCTGTCGCAGGCCCTGGCTTTCGCTACCGAGTATGAGAGCATCATGAAAACGGACAACAGCAGACCAGCGGAGCGACACCGGACGAGGCAGCTGAACACGGAGCCGGAGTGGAGCCAGCAGGTGAACGAATTGCGGAAGCAAGCCGAGCAGACTCAGCAGCAGTTGGCGGATCTGATGACTCAGGTCAAGGAAGCGGTTAGCCGGCAGCAGCAGCAGCGCAGTTCCCGAGCGGATTTAGAATGCTTCAACTGTGGCCGGAAAGGGCATTTTGCCCGAGACTGTAGGCAGCCGAAGCAGCAGCAGCAGCGGCGTCAACCACAACAACAGCAGTCGCCGCGACAACAGCAGCAGCAGCCGCAGCAGCAGCAGCAACAACTGCAGCAGCCACGACAGCAGCAGCAGCAGCCGGAAAACTAGAGCGGGTCGCGGAAAAGGGGAAATCCGGGACCCGGAAGAGAGGACACCCCCATAACCGGCAGGTGGTTCACGGACCCGGTCCCAGGGGCGAGGTGGGCATGTGTGTGACAGCCAGAGTATGCGGAGAGCCAGTAACGCTGATAATCGACACCGGCAGCACTGTCACAATGCTCAACCTACAAACCTGGGAATGGATCCGGAAACCCGGAATGAAGCTGAAGCGGTCGCCGATTCGTCTTTCAATGGTTGACGGAAGTAACATACGGACACATGGCCGGAAAGAACTCCCACTCAACATCGCAGGAGTAGCTGAGACCGTGACGTTTGAGATTGCAGACTGTGAAGACGAAGGAATACTGGGAATGGATTTCATCCGTTCCCGGATATCCGGCATAAATTTCGACCGAATGACCATGCAGATGGGCAGCCAGGAGGTGTTCCTCACCATGTTCGAGCAGACCAGGGAGCCGTTTCCGATCAACGCTGTAGCAAATTACCAAATTCCGCCGGAAACGGAACAGCTGATTATAGGACAAGCAGAGAGTGTCCGTGAAGCAGAAGGAGTACTAGAAATGCCGCAGGAGCCTACTGAGAAAAGACCTTGGCTGATCGGGAGAACTTTATCCCGGATAAAGCAAGGAACAGTCCCGGTTCGGGTGATCAACGTGATGGCAGAGCCGGTAATCATCAAGAAAGGAGCGCAGTTGGCGACGATGACCACCTTAGCAGCCGGTTGCAGTGTTGTGCCGTTGGCGGAGCGGAGCCGGAAGGTGCAGATTTCCACGGAGTCGGAGGCCGGGCGGAATTGGAGCGGGTACGAGAAGCTGCGGCAGTTAGCAGAGCAGACCCAGGATGCAGTGCCGAGTCATTTCCGCGAGAGAGTAACCGACCTCCTATTTCGGAATAAGCCGACCTTCAGTAATGATGCCGGAGAACTGGGGCAGACCAACGAGGTACAACATCAGATAAACACGGGCAGTCACCGGCCGATTAAGCAGCCAACCAGACGAATTCCGCCAGATAAGAGAGAGCTGGTGAGCAGTCTGATTCAGGAGATGAAAGACAAGAACGTCATTGAAGAAACTAGCAGTCCGTGGGCTTCCCCGATTGTCCTCGTGAAGAAAAAGGATGGGACCACCCGGTTCTGCGTCGATTACCGGCGGTTAAATGCAGTCACGGAGAAAGATGCTTATCCGTTGCCGAGAATAGACGACACCATAGCAGCCTGTGCAGACGCCAAATGGTTCTCCACTCTCGACCTGACCAGTGGCTACTGGCAGGTCGGGATGGATGAAGACGCCCGGAAAAAGTCGGCCTTCTGTGTTCCTGGCGGCCTTTACCAGTTCAAAGTGATGAGTTTCGGCTTGTGCAATGCTCCGGGTACGTTCGAGCGGTTGATGGAGAAGGTGCTAGGCGGTTTGTCCTGGAAGACCTGCCTCATATATCTGGACGACATCATAGTCTACAGCAAGACCCTGGAGGATCACATCCGTGATCTTCAGGAGGTGTTCAGCAAGCTGAGAGAGGCAGACCTAAAAGTCAAACCGTCAAAATGCAAGTTCTTCCAGCCGGAGGTGTCTTTCCTAGGTCACATAGTCGGCAGAGACGGTATCCGCACCGACCCGGCAAAAACGGAGGCAGTACGGAAGTGGCGGACACCCACCAACCTGACGGAGCTGCGCAGTTTTCTGGGACTTTGCTCCTATTACCGGAAGTTCGTGCCGAAGTTCTCCGAGATTGCAGCGCCGCTAAATCACTTGACGGAAAAAGGGGTGCCGTTCCGGTGGCAGACGGAGCAAGAGCAGGCATTTGCAGAGCTGAAGAACCGCCTAGTATCGGCTCCGATACTCGGGTACCCAAGGGAGCAAGGCCGATATATCCTGGACACGGACGCCAGTGAAACCGGGCTGGGAGCAGTACTGTCACAGAAGCAGGGCAACCAGGAGCGAGTGATAACCTACTTGAGCCGCAGCCTAACCAAAGAAGAACGGAGATACTGTGTCACCCGGAAGGAGCTCCTGGCGGTTGTGTTTGCGGTACAGAAGAATAAGCAGTACTTGCTGGGACGACACTTCCTTCTTCGCACGGATCATGGCAGTCTTACCTGGCTTATGAATTTCAAGGAGCCCCAGGGGCAGGTAGCCCGGTGGATTGAGCTCCTGAGTGAGTTTCATTTCGACATCGAACATCGTCCGGGGCGAATCCATAATAATGCGGATGCCTTGTCCAGATCCCCATGCAGCCAATGCGGAAAAATCGACTGGAAACAAGCCAAGATAGACGCCTGGAACTACGGAGAAAGAATCCGGCAGACACGAAGTGAAGAAACTCCTCAGCCCAAGCCAAGGAAGGGGGGACGCCGGAAGCGGTCAAGGGGATCGGGCGGAGAAGCAGAACTGACGGAGGAAGCAGTCCCAAGGAAGGCGGTTGCAGTAGCGGAGAAAGCAGCGTCCCGGAAGCCGGTTGCGGTTGCGGTGACGGAGAAAGCAGCGTCCTGGAAGCCGGCTGCGGTTGCGGTGACGGAGAAAGCAGCGTCCCGGAAGCCGGTTGCGGTTGCGGTGACGGAGAAAGCAGCGTCCCAGAAGCCGGTTGCGGTTGCGGTGACGGAGAAAGCAGCGTCCCGGAAGCCGGTTGCGGTTGCGGTGACGGAGAAAGCAGCGTCCCGGAACCCGGTTGCGGTTGCGGTGACGGAGAAAGCAGCGTCCCGGAAGCCGGTTGCGGTTGCAGTGACGGAGAAGGCAGTTCCAGGAAAAGCGGATGCGGTTGCAGAGCAGATTAGGCTGGCGGAAAATGCGGACCAGGATACTGTGCTGGGGCAGAAATATCGACCAGATGATTTGCGGAGAATGCAGCAAGCAGAACCTTGGTACCCACTGGTGACGTCGCTGGTCGACGGGAGCAGTACAGCTGGCAGTGCAGACTTTTCCAGCATGAGCAGTGAGGAGAAAGTGCTGTACGGGATGCGGAAGACCTTGCTGAAAGTCGACGGAGTAGTCTACCGGAAATGGAAAACGGCAGAAGGAACCAGCCGGATGCAGTTAATAACCCCGAAGGAGCTGAGACAGGAGATTTTCCGTCTGGCCCATCAGAGCCGGACGGGAGGACACCTCGGAAGCAGAAGGATGGCGGCTAGCATTCGGAGGCGGTATTTCTGGCCGGCTATGATGCGGGACATAAAGCAGTGGGTGCTGAGCTGTGACGAATGTGCGTCCAGAAGTATGCAGAACTTGAAACGATCTCCGATGCAGAAATACCGGGTTGGAGCGCCCATGGAGAGGGTGGCAATGGACGTGATGGGTCCGTTACCTAAATCCACCCGGGGGAACCGGTACATCTTAGTAATCGGCGATTACTTCACCAAGTGGGTAGAGGCTTACCCGATGCCAAATCAGGAAGCGGTGACGGTTGCGGACATATTCGTCAACCAGTTTGCAGCGCGGTACGGCATCCCGATGGAGATCCACACCGACCAAGGCAGAAATTTCGAGTCCGACTTGCTGAGAAATGTTTGCAGAATCCTGGGGATTCACAAGACACGGACAACCGCTTTCCGACCTCAGTCGGACGGTTTCATTGAGCGATTCAACCGGACGCTGCAGCAGATCCTGAGCCTGTACGTAAGCGAGCGGCAGACCAACTGGGATCAGCTAGTACCGTTGGTGATGGCAGCTTACCGGAGTACCCCGCAGGAGACAACCGGGCAGAGTCCCAACTTGCTGATGCTGGGCAGAGAAGTCAACACTCCAGTAGAGTTACTGATTGGCAGACCGCCGGGAGAATCAACAGCAGAAGTAACAGAGTATGGCAGTCAGCTCCGGGAGCGACTAGAAGTGGTATACAAGGTGGTTCGAGCGAAATCTGGCAGAGAAATGGAACGGCAGAAGAAGCTGTACGACCGGAGGAAGGTCGACAATCAGTTCCAGCCAGGAGACCGAGTGTGGATGGCGGTCAAAACACGGAAGAAGGGCAAAGCTCCCAAGTTGCAGAGGAAGTGGAGCGGTCCAAAGCTAGTGCTGAGCAGATTTACCGACGTGACCTACGAGATTGCAGAGAGTGAAACTCGACAGAAGGTGGTTCACTTCGATTTGCTGAAACCGTATAATGGTGTCAAGCATCCGAGATGGATGAAGCGGAGAATGGCGGATTTCTGGAGGCAGACGGAGCCGCCGAAGCAGAGTAGTGTTCCGGAGACGGAACCAACGGTCTCTGAGTCGGATACGGACTCGGAGTAAAGCCGCAGAGGACGAAGAAATATGAGAAGACGGAGTGAGCTGTAGAGCAGGAGAAGGAGATAGCTGAGACCCTGGTAAAACGTTGAGTTCCGGCAGAGAGCGACCGCAAGAAGTTGGAGCAGTGAGCAAGTGCTGGTTCCGGAAACAGGGCGGAGAAAGGAAGCAGAGTGGAAAGCGGTGCAGAGACCGGATAGAGACATCCTAGAGGTTCTGACTGGGTTGAGCGCATAGTCAACCAGTCCAGGGTAGCGGCCAGGGGTCCGGAAGAACCTGGGTTAGCGGTCTAGTATCTCCAGAGAAGCAGCTACACGTCTTCCGTATTCGGAGAATTAAGACGGAAAAGTTTTCCGGCTGTAGACATCCGACCGGAGTTTCCACTTAGCAGAGACAGTAAACCGACTGCAGATTGACAGAAACGGAGAAACATCACCCCAGATAGGAAGGCGCCTCCTTCTGGACAGAATGTATGCAGTTTCCAGTGTCGACAAGCAGTAATACCAATGAGCAGATATGCAGTTGACGAAGCAGTACAGATGGCGGAAACGCCCAACTTGCAGTCTAGATGTTCGTCTGAGAGGCAGATTCAACTGGCTGAGACTCTATTCAACCCTCCTGATGGCAGAGATACTTCAAAATTGCAGATACTTCGCTCGGAGAAGCAGTTGAAAGGGAGCCGGAAAAACCCGGAGAAGCCGGTTGAACCGGAGACGGACACCTCTCGGTTAAGGGTTGAGTTTTTGCATAATTTTGACGTCACTCCTGAGGCAGCCAATCAGCGTGGAGCTTTTCAAATCACGTGAGCAGAAAGGGTATAAAAGGGCCTTGAAATCAGGCTCTGACAGCAGTTGGAGAGCAGACCTCGAGCTGTGCACATCGCAGACAAAGTTTGGCGGAATCGAATCAAGTCCAGCATTTTCCGGCAGCGGCAGATTTTGCAGTGAAAAACGACTAAGTGTTTCCCGGAAGACCACCAGTCCGGAGAAGCGGTGCAGAAGCGGTGCAGTAAAAGCGGTGCAGTAGATCGACAATTTCAGTTTCCCGGCCTTCCGGAATGGCCTACTCGGCGTTCCTTGAAAGACAAGATCGCGGCCGGAGCAGAGATTGGGCAAGCCCTCAGCCCCTGGATTATAGCCGGCTGTGTAAGCGGTGTGACCGGATGTTCGAGAGTGCGAGGGACAGGAGACGGCATGTGTGCCCAGCCCAGAGATTTCATTGCTGTTTGTGTGCCTTCTACGGCAACCGGGCGAACGACCTAAGGCGGCATCTCCGGGAGATGCACGGCTGGAAGTACCCTTCCGGAAACCGTCCTCCTCAGGACGAGGCAACCCTCAACCATGTGGGAACCTTTGATTCGGCCTGGCGGGGAACAGCAACGCAGTCCCGGCGAAGGCGGTTCCGGAGATTCTGCACACAGTCACCTAGGGAGAATCCAGTTCCGGAGACTTATGCGGACCAGCTTCCGTTCGGACCTGACTGGGATGCCGGAGCAGCCGCCCCCATCGGACAACCGGAGCAGTTAGATCTACCGGAATGGGTTCCGGATCCACAGGGCTGTCTTCGGGCAGCGGAAGACACACCTCCAGAAGACTGGGAGCGAGAGATGTTTCCGGAACCGGAACAGGAAGTTCAGCCGGCGGAAGACTGGGAGGCGGAGATCCGGGTGTGGGAGTATACACCACCTTCTCCCACTCCGGACACGGAGTCGGAAACTTCGGAGTACTACACGGCAGATGAGGAGTCCTGGACGGAAGCGAAGGCAGTGTGGCAGTAGCAGAGGCAGATGGCAGAATAGCGGTAGACGGAGGCGGTTGGCAGTTTGGCGGAGACGGAGAAGAAGAAGCGGTGGCAGTTAGCAACAACAACACGGAAAAAAAAAAAAAAAAAAAAAAAAAAAAAAAATATTATTTATCCAAGAAGACCACCAGGAGGAGTTGCAGTTTGCTGAGCAGCCAATCACCAAGCAGATAAGCCAGTCACGTGACTTCCAGAGACTATAAAAGGGGGCAGATAGCTGTTACCGGATGCAGAAGGCAGTTTGCTGTAGCTGAGTCAACATCGTCTCAAAGCAGAGAATCAGAATGCCGAAAGTAAAGACAACACCCCGCAAGCCCCGCCCTCACCGGTGTGGAGACTGCAACCTGGAGTTCAAGAGCAAGCACACGTTGCTCCGGCATGTCACGGAGCAGCACACGAGCGAAGTCACCGTCTTCGCCTGTCCGCAGTGTGACCATTGGAGCAGACGGAAAGAGGGAACACAGAAGCATCTGCAGTCCCGACACGCAATGGACGCGAACCCGATTCGACTAAGGGTGGGCAGAGAGCAGTTTGAGGAGAAAAGCCTCCGGTCCAAGATGACCCCACGGAAAAGCAAGAAGCCGGTAACACGGCTTGACCAGTTGTCGGATACGGAGTCGGAGTCGGGAGGTTCGGTTTCGTCCCGGACCCGGTACCGTTCCGGTACCCAGTCGGTGGCCACACTAGCAGCCGACGTTTCGTCCACGGAGGCGGAGAGCAGTTCGGAAGAGGAAGCGGAGCTGAAAATCATGGCAAGTGAAGACGAGTTGCAGGAACCAGGAGACCCGAAGCCGGTTAAGCCGCCTGTGACCCGGAGTTCTTCCCGGAACACCTCCCGGAAAAACAGCCCAGACCCATCTCGAGGTACCGGAGCAGATCGAGACCGCGGAAAGAAGCGGAGTCGCAGCCGTTCGCCGGATAAGTCCGGACGCCATCAACGCCGAGAATATAGGAAGGAGAGCCCGGAGCGAGCCAAGGACCGAGGCGGAGAACGTGGTCGAGAGGAGAAACGACACACCCCACCCAAGTCTTCCGGAGGCAGCGTCAAGGGAAAAGGCAAGGGGGTGTATGACTACAAGTTCCGGCTGTTGGAGGAAGGTTCCAGCGGAGCAACGGCAGAAGTGGGAGTAGCGGACATTGCGGAAATGCAGAGCCGAGACGATGAGGAAGACCTTTTCCGGAGTCCATCTCCGAGAACAATTAGCAGTGGCAGAGCAGTGAGCAGCATGATTGTCCGGCCCGGAGGCGGAGCAGAAAGCAGATCCAGCGGCCGAGCCGATAGCAGAGCAGATAGCAGAGCCGATAGCAGAGCAGATAGCAGAGCGGGTAGCAGAGCAGATAGCAGAGCAGATAGCCGAGCGGACAGCAGATCCGGAGGCAGACCAGAGACCAAAACGGAAGGCGGAACCCGGAGCAGAGCTGGCAGTGAGACGGAGACCCGAGGATCCACGGAGAGAACTTTGCCGGCAACCATTCAAGCAGTAGCCGGAAGCAGAACCAGTTCCGCGGCTAGAGATGACGGAATGGAGTCTTCCGCGTCTGAACGAAGCCATGCGGACGTGCAGAGAGCCCGGAGGAGTATCCTGGTAGACCAAGCCAGAGCTACACCCGGAATCCTGTCTCCGGTGGAGACCCGGCCTCGACAGTCTTCCAGTGAGCGGTCCGGAAGGAGCCAAGTCCGAGCGCCAACCCAGAGTCCACCCTACACATTCTACCCGTTTGGCGGTCCTTCAACTCAACCGTGTCCGTCACATTGTTTCCCGGTGAATATTGGAGGACGGAGCGCTTCCGTCTTTGCGCCCGCAGTCCCGGAGCACGCCAGATACTATGCAGTACGTTGGGGACCGGAGCAGTGGGGGCCAGCCGAGATGAGAGACTCCGGCGTCTACGTGGAGATCATGGAGCAGAGAGAGTCACCGTTTGGTCTCGTCCCGACCCGTCAGATCGTCCGGATTCCAGATTGGTCCATCCGGGACGAACGCCTCAGGAATGGGTTCTACGTCCCGCCCCAGTGGAGCCTCCATGATCCGGATCTTCTCCCGGTTGATGCCAGAGGAACAAGCTTCGGACGACCGTTGGTACCACAGACCTTTCCACCGCGTCCGCCGTCGGGGAGCAGTTCGCGCCGTGATACTGGTGGGCAGTAGTCGTCGCAAGTCGTCGCAAGTCGTCGCAAGTCAAGTCGGCGCAAGGAGAAGAAAGAAGAACCGTTTCCCGGATTCTAGAATAATTAAGAGTTAAAAAGTGGGAAACGGAACAAGCAAGATATCCGGGTACAGTGACGGTAAACTAGTTAAGAGGTACCAGTACCCGGATCACGGAAACAAGTTGTGTTTAATTTACGGACAGTTTAACGGTTGACAATTTGTATATATGTGATATTGTTCTGTTCGGGACGAACAGAGTCTAAGGAAGGGGGAGTGTAACGGTTTTGGGGCATACCCAAAGGTTTCCCCTAGGTAATTCTGTTAGTGTTTTGTGATATTAGAGTTAAATAACCGTTTATTAGGGTGTATATGTGTTTAAAGGTTCATACGGTTCCGTATTGTTAAAGTTTTAAAGGTTTTCCGTCTCGGAACTTAGTAATTTATGATGTTGGTAAAAGCCGGAGACGGATCCGGAGACGGAGACGGAACCGGAGACGGAGCCGGAACAATGGAGTACAAAAACGTAATGACGTTATTTCCGGAAGGTCATGTGATCAGCCTCGTTTTCGGTTTAAAAGGTGACGTGTCAGCCACTGATTGGTTCTAGAGTGTTTTTAGAAATCCGGAAAATATCAGTGTTTTGGCGGACTATGACGTCACAATAGGTTGGTCACGTGACGTGGGTCTCAGGTCTATGAAAGCCCCCGCTTCACAGCGGACGGCGGAGTTGGTGTCCTGACGTCGACCTGTGCAGACCCCTTCTCCCATAGCAGCGTACTCCCTTGTTCCGGATAGAGTCATCCAGATGATAGCAGTTAAGTCTTCCGACTGTGCACTTGGAAAATAAACATGAAAACTTCAACCGAGTTGTTTTTCCGTGTTCGTTAGGGAACTGGAAGTTATAATAAAGTTAGTTCACCGGAAAAGACAGTAATACGGAGTAAAGGGAGATAAGACCACAGTCGGTTAAGACCAAGTTGTAACGACGTCTTAGGGTGACCAAAGAACCCAGATCACCAAGGAAGGAGACGGAGACGGAGGTGGAATTCAACGGAGCAACTACGGAGGCGGTATCGGACGGAGCAGTTGCAGAGACGGGAACGACGAAGCAGTTGCAGAGGCGGTACCGGACGACGGAGTTGCAGAGGCAGTACCTGACGGAGCGGTTGCGGAAACCGGAAGTGAGAACACTTCCGAGATACTCCATTTCAGGTGCAGTCGCAGGTTGCGGTGAGGCGGAGCCAACCGGAGCAGTTTGCAGGAGGCGGAACCTGGCAGAGCGGTTGCAGTATTCGGAAACGGCAACGTTCCCGGATTCTTTATTCCAGGTGCAGTCGCAGTTTGCAGTAAGGCGGAGAACGACGGAGCTGTTGCAGTAAAGCGGTAACCCGACGGAGCAGTTGCAGTACCCGGAGACGGAAACGCCTCCGGATTCTTACCTTACAGGTGCAGTTGCAGATTAGCAGTCGGACAACGGTTAAGAGGTCCATTCCAGACCACGCTACCAACCTTAGAGACTTCTAGCCGGAGTTCAACCGTACAGCAGTAGCAGTTTCCCGGAGTTTTACCGTTTCAGCTCCGGTTATATAACAACTCACCCACCTCCCTAGAAAACCGGTTTATCAAGACGTCACAGAAGGGTGCAAACCCGTTACAATATGGTGAAACGGTTCTACAGTCGACCAGGCGGGAGTGGAGAAGGGCAGGCTATCCATTTCGATGCTATCCATTTCGGGATAAGGGTAGTTCTTAGTTGTTGGTACCAGTCTGATGACTGTGAGTGGTAACTATATATATATTTTTTTTTTCACATTTAGCGTCAAGCACATAGTTATTACATTCAGCGTCAAGGCATATATGCCTTGGTTCTTACATTTACCATTAGGTTTCACATTTACCGTAGGTATGTTTTCACATTTACTGTTAGGTTTCACCTTTAGTGTTATGGGGACGAATAACATCGCAGGTATATAATAAGTACTATGGGACGAATAACATCGCAGGTATATAATAAGTACTATTATTAACCAACGTATATCATGGACTTTGTGAATCTTGTTTTATCACTTCTAGAATCACATGGTTTGCTCTAGTACCACGCACATCATATAGCAACAACGTAAAACTTTATATTACTCGTTCTGCTATGTAGCTCTTTGGACTCTGAAGTATATGGCTACTGCCACCAATACAACATAAATACACTGTACATGTGTATGCAAACTTATCAATATATCTTATGTATTTAAAATTAACATTTTTCAAAAGCTAACAGTTTGTGCCACGCTCATTCCAAGGATGGGTTGTGTTTTGCAGCCTGTCGGGCCCAGAACGCCGTTGCTATGACGACATCCCAGCCTGTAACCCAGTCGGCCATCATTGGCGCCAAGGGTGACCGAGGACTGCCGGGCTCAGACGGAATCCCTGGGCTCCCAGGACCCCGTGGACCTCCTGGGTCGCCGGGCCCCTCAAGCTGCTCCACCGGGTGCAAGGGTGATCCGGGGATACCGGGTGTACCAGGCATGGACGGTGATCCAGGAATACCAGGACTGCCTGGGATCCCGGGAGCGCCTGGTACGCCTGGACTGGACCGCCTGCCGGGGATAAAAGGAGATTCGGGACGGCCTGGTTTCCCTGGAATCAAGGGGAACGCTGCAATCTGCCCTTGTTAACGACATTCGTGACAACCGAGTCATATACTATTGACAATTCTGGTGTGGAACTTCGCCAAGTTATGCTTGCATATTATATCTTGATTTTTTTTCTGTCATCTGTGTATATTCTATTTTTATACTGTATATATATACTTTTTTAGATATTGTGGTTTGTTTTCATTGGCAAGGTATTCGTGCTGTAATGATTTGATATTGTCACTCAAATAGTAGTTAGTTCAGAGTATGAGGTGTATATATTGTGATGTGGATAATAAAAGTGAATGCTATCAATGCTATAATGTTGCTGGCCTATTGCAGACAAAAGTAATATTTCTACAAAGTGGGCTTTCGCCTGATCTGTTGCCAATGGCTAATGTTGAGCTCTGCATTTTGCATGGCACCATGATAAATTAAATTCATTTAAAGCTATAATAACTTTTAGAATTGACAAATTTATTCATTCTACGGTAGCTTCATTTTGTCTATAGAATTGGAAATCGTACAAATTTGGGCCTATTACGTGCATAACTTGAGTTGCCAAATCCAAATTCAAATTCGGGCCAGTCAATCTCGTATCAATTTTTTCCTCAAAGCGGCCCGCCTTGCGGGCGAGTTCTACACACAGTCTCATGACGTCATTGGTATTTGTCTAGATACTTTGGCAACCGGAAATGTATAGACAGGTCGATTATTTTTTATTTACTGTTTTCTTGCACGATTAATGGCAATTTTCTAAGTATCTGTTATCAAACTGTGCATAGTTCTTATAATATATTCCTGACTATTCCGAGATGTACTTTCAAGTTTGCGTGACAAACAAGAATGCTAAATTTAGCTGATTTTAAAATTGATTCCAACTTTAAAATATGTGGGGTGAAGCGATTATTCTAGCCCTATCGGTTGTTGTTTTTGTCAACACATGTTTGGAATGCTGACGGGTGGACACTGCCAGGAACACCTGATTTCACTTGCTTATCACCGTAAGCACATGTTTGGAATGTTGACAGGTGGACACTGCCAGGAACACCTGCTTTCACCTACTTTTCACCGTAAGCACATGTTTGGAATGTTGACGGGTGGCCACTGTCAGGTCGGCGCGATCACTGGCTCCTACAGAGGAGTCACCTTCCAGCACAAATGATCATGCATTCGTTAAATTGGACCAGAAAACCTGGAATCAGAAACCCATAAGAGAGATGGGTTTCTGCTAGAATCCATCTGATAAATCAGTTTTTGTTCAACGTACGTCTTCCTATAAACAAACATGGCCTAATATTCAACCCAAATCATAAGATTTTACAGGAGGGGAGCCCAAAACCGAGACCCTTCCAAATCCACTATTGCATCTACATACTGCATACAATTCATTTTAGGTCATTATTGGTATAGCGTTGTGTCTGTCGTCCGGCCGCATCGGCGTCCGTCCACATTTTCATCTTTAAAGTTTACAGTTGAATCTTTCTGAAATTTTGCACAAAAATGCCCAAAAATATTTGAAAAAGGGAAATTTTTATTTTTCTTTTATTTTCGCATTTATTTTCGAAATGGCAGCAATTTTCGACGAATATTGGCCAATTTCTGACTTTGGTGGTAATTTTCTCAAAAACTGCTCAAACACTTTTGAAATTTTTGTTCCAAAAGATTCCCCTTAGATTCCTGACGTGTATAAGTTTCATTGCCTTGAATCGCCGGCCTGCGTGTGGCGGCCAGTTTCATTTTGTTGACGGCTCCCGAATGGGACTTTTCCACGTCAAATTATCATATGCTTAGTATAATGGGACACCCTGTGCATAGTTTCTCATTTAATATTGTGATTAGATACTAGGAATCAATTGTGAACACACAGATAATAATATATGCTGAATATTCTCGTGACCTTCTTTTCGAGGTCAGAGCACAAAAATGGCTAATATCTCGCTCATTATCGACTTTACAGCTTAGGAACCAATTGTGAACATTGTGTATGATGAATATTGTCATGACCTTGGTATTGACCTATGACCTCATGTTCAAGGTCACAGGGCAAAATGGTTAATTTCTCATTATGACCGACTGGAAAACTTGACAATCATTTGTAGACATACAGGAAATAATTTATACCCTTATACCTTGATATATACCTTG
This sequence comes from Terebella lapidaria, assembly GCA_949152475.1. Classification (NCBI taxonomy): domain Eukaryota; kingdom Metazoa; phylum Annelida; class Polychaeta; order Terebellida; family Terebellidae; genus Terebella; species Terebella lapidaria. Next base: position 38,012,298 of record OX424566.1, read on the forward strand.
GAGGCATTTCAGTGTGAAGCATGAAAAAAATGCTGCCACAGGAAAAATATGACGAAGCTCCGAATATGCAATTACATGATATCGACGAAAAGGCAAAATGCCGAGTCGGCGAAAAAAAAATAAAGGTCATGGTCAAAGTTCACCCCCCCCCCGTACCCCTTAGTTATGTTTATATAGCGCCACCATTCCGAAAATAACGTCCTTTTAGCTGTACGACGTACAGTTTACGAGATTTGACGAAATGTAGAAAATCGACGAAAAATAGAATGGCGACTAGGCAGAAAATTTTCAGGTCAAGGTCAAAGTTTATCCCCAGTACCAATGCTGTCTAGCGCCACAGGTCAGAAAATAACGTTCGTTTCTCTGTGCGACGCACAGTTTCCGAGATATCGACGAAAATGTAAAATGCCGACTCGGCAAAAAAAAATTCAGGTCAAGGTCAAATTTCAACCCAAATACACTTTGGATATGTTCAACTAGGGCCACGAGTCCGAAAATAACGTCTGTTTCACTATACTACGCGCCATTTCCGAGATATGCATGAGAGCCTCAAGGATGACTCAGCTAAAATTGTTTCGAGCCCTAGGTCAAAGGTCGTTCGACGGATGGGCCTCAAAATCAATAGGCTTCTTCCCTGGTGATATATGAACCTCCATGAAAAGTTCCACAGTCATTGCCGTGATACTTTTTGAGAAACCAGAAACATTGATTTCATCCTCACGGGCCTCACGAACCCCGAAGCCGGCTCAAAAACGATAGGCTTATTCTACACAACATTTCTGACCAGCGGCGAAAATTTGGCAGAGATGCATTGAGGCAAACTGAAGGTATCGTGCGGAAACCAAAAAGTGAAAAAAAAACTTGACAAAACCATGAAGGCATTTCCGCTGAAATGCCTTAATAATCAGCGATATTAAAACTCATTCTTATTTAACACAGCGGTCAGTGCCATTAATTCTGCTTGGTGCATACCAAACACTTGACTTGGACTGGTAGTTGTGTGTGTTTAAAGCAACTGCCTTCGAAACCAGTCAATATTTTTTGAAAACTATATGTGGCGATTTTGCCCTAAGCACGCGGCAGGTGATTGTAAACATAAATGCCATTTATGTGGCCTTTTTGTACTTGGCCTTGTTTTGACATGCTCCGTTCGAGCGTGCGTTGCCACGGCGACGTATTGTAATTTACGCTCCAGTAAACTATAACAATGGATCGATTAAACCTCGTGTGCGCCCTACAGTTTCTGGTGTATTATATATACCCTGGAAGCGACTCGATCGAGGAGATTGTCCGAGAGATCGAGACTAGGACGCACACGAGGCTCGCCATGAGCTTTGTGTTCCCTGGGTCTGAGTAGTGGGCTCCTAGACCCCTGGGGACGATTTCCATGGGGAGGCCCGGGCTGGGAGAGACAAGTTGCTGACTCGGGGGCCTTCGGCCCTGTGGATCGCCAGCTCTCTCCCTTCCCGGGACGTGTGACAGAGGCTCTGGCCAGCATGTCGGACTGTACGGGGTTCCGTCCCCGAGGCAGACCGCGGCTCGCCAGGCCCCGCCAGTTAACACCGTAGGGATGAACTAGTTTCTGAACGGTGTCCGTAGGCCTGGGAGTGTCGGGTGGGCTGTTACCTGGTTACCGTTAATGCTGAAGTAGTTACCGTGTCCGCCGCGACCTCCGGTGAGCGGCCCTGCCGCGAGGATCCGGAATAGCGGATGCGCGTCCGCAAGGACTCGGATGAGAGAGGACTATCCTCGAGGATCCCGAAAAGCGGACGGTAGTCAATAACTTTACATTGGTGCCGTGACCAGGATCAGTCCGACAGTGTTCCATCGCAGCCTACCGTTACAGCGTTGTAGCCTCCTTCGTCCCTGGGGATGGCTCGCTCCTCAAGGACAACTCGAAAATGACGAAGGAAAGAGACAAAGCCGCAGATAAGGCAAAGGAACCCAAGGGGAGGGATAAGGGTGGAAACGTCGCGGACCACACCCGGTCGCGCGACAGCCACCGTGAGACGTCTTCGGATGACTCCGGTGGCCGGAAGGAACGCGCGGAAACCTCCGTGGACAAGACCCCGTCCGCGGAGACGACTCCGGCGTCCCTGGCTCCATCTTTGGACGTAGAGTCGAGCCCCGCGGGGCCGCAGCAGGAGTTGTCGTCAAGGCCGGACCTTGACGTGTTAGGCGCGGTGGGTGGAGCTGGCAACGGCTCTACGCCGCGCCCGCCCGTGCCCAGAACAGATCCGTGGCAAATGGCACCCTTCCGTAAGACGCCTTCGGGCGTCCGGAATCGAGCGCCAATGCATGCGGGTCCTTCTGGACAAGCGGACCAGCCGTACCAGATGCCACACCCGGCCGGGTGGACTCCTTCGCGAGCCTCCGGCATGGGTTCTGGTCGGTCCGCACCGGGTAGTGTGGTGGATCAGCTCACCGACGCACTTGGCGAGCTGGCCCCTCTAGGGCGCTATGACCGCGCCCGGTCGCCCCATCAGGGACGATCAGACCGGCGGAACCGCTCCCCCTCTCCGCTGTCACAAGGCAACTCGGGGCCTTTGACGGAGAGGGAGAGGTGGCTGATATCCGAGGCGCTTGTACTGTTCAAGCGGAATCAGCCGCCTTCGAGCGTTGACCCGTCGGCCATCCTAAGTCCGGGGATGTCTGGGCCAGTAGCCCCTCCCCAAGTCCTGCCGAGTCCGCAGGAGCCAGTGGCCCCCGCAATGGGACCCGCGCCTGCCCCGCGGCTCGGAGGCACCACGTTGGCGACAGCGTCGACCGTTCCGACGGTTGGAGCGCAAGCCGCGTGGCCGACTTACCCTGGCACGTACAGTGTGTCGGACGGGCAGTGGCAACAGGCGGCTTCGGCCCCAAGCTTTGCCGCCCCTTCTGGAGCCTACCCAGTAGGTTCGATGGGAGCCCCGCCCGCACCTAGCCAGAGTGGGTTTTTAGCGGGAATGACCCCGGCGGCAAACGTGAGCTTCCCTGCTCCTATGTCCGCGGCGTTGATGTTTGCTCCGGCAGACTCCGCCGCAGGCGCAGGAAGCACGCGGAACTTGCCGCTGTACATGGACGACCCCGGAGCCGGGACCGCACGTCGGGCGCGTAGCAAACGCGATGACGGGCCCGACCACTCTTCGTGGCGGAAACGGTTCAACGGGGATAACGCCGACTTGGAGGACTACTTGCTCCAGGTATGGCGTGCCGCCGTGTACGAAGGATGGTCCCAGCATGAAGCTGGACACGTCCTCGCGGGGAGCTTGGAAGGAAAAGCTCTCCGCGTGATGCCGTGTCTGCCGGTGGGAACAGTGACGTTCGGCGAGGTTGCTCGTCAACTTCGCCTGCTGTTCACGCCGACGACCAATCGGCGGCAGTCTGAACGAGAGTTCAAGGCGCGTATCCGCCAGCCGACTGAGTCCGTGACAGACTATGCGTTCAACCTACGCATACTCGGCCGGAGAGCTTTTCCGGACATGGACTCCAGACGGTTTGAGACGATGCTGATCGATCAGTTCATCGATGGCCAGCCTTACCACCTAGCGTACGGGCTGGCCACCCATGAAAAACGATCGATGGAGGAGGCAATAGACTCCGCGCTTGCAATTGAGGTGGCTGTCCGCCCTAGACAGTTGCCTCCAGCCCCGGCTCCGGCCTCGGCTGTACCCGCGCAGGCGGTGACTCCTCCTCCGGTCAAGGCATCGCAGGTAACCCCGTGGCAGGACCCGGTCGTCCGGGAACCCGCCAGGGAACCTACCCAGCAGTGGGTTAGTGCGCCGGCACCCTCTACAGGGTCGCCAGCACATGCGGCACCAGTCGCCGCGCCGTGCTCGCCTTCGGACGAGTGCGACATGGAGGAATACGACCTCGGCGCCGCGCAGATGATTGCGCACTGCGCCGGGATCGAAGCTCCGGGACCCGCAGAATGTTGCGCGTTCACCTCCGGACCAGCCCAGAACCGTCCCTGCTATTTCTGCGGAAAGCAGGGACACTTTTGGCTGAAGTGTCCGGAGTTGTTGGAACGCCTGCGGTCGCGCGGATACCAGGGAGCCCTCCCTGGCCCGCAACGGAGGAATTCCTTCCGGTCTGGTCCTCCGGGACAACAGAACCGGAACCCGCGACAGGGAAACTAGATCCGGACGTGGTGGCGACCAACACTACGTCCGGGGATAGTTGTTCGGTGGCAAACGATGCCGCCCCACCCTCTGATGAGCAGGACGAACCCCAAGTAGATATGACTTCTCCGGAAGTAGTCCTTGGAGATCAGTCCAGCTCCTCCGCGGCTGAGGCGGATGGCGAGGACTCCGTAGATGAGCCCAGCGTGTGTGAAAGGTATCGCCCTACCTGCGCGCTGGTGAGGGACCCTTGCTGGTACCTGCCCCTGTCCTTCGGACGGGAGCCGGTCCGGTTCCTCATAGACTCAGGCTCGGAGGTGACCCTCGTGGCCGCCGGAACGTTTAGGAAGGAGCCCGCGCTCCGCAACCTCGAGTTGCGGGATCCCGGACCGTATAAGCTCTACGGAGCGGGAGACAACCGCATCCGTATCCATGGCATCATCGATCTGCCTATTACCCTTGGGGACAAGGTGTATCTGACAGAGGCGATCGTGGCGGATATCGGAGCGGCCGGGATTATTGGGATGAATTTTCTACGGGTCCACCGGGTGATTGCCAACTTTAGTGCTTGCGAGTTCCGGATGGGAGAGGACACACACTTCCTCTTCCGCTCGGGCCCGATGCATTCATTCCAGATGCGGACATCGCGCACTGTAATAGTGCCACCGATGAGTGAGATGATCATCGAGACGAGGCCGCGTCGTCCCCGCATGCCCCTCGATGGTCGACCGTGTATAGTGCAACCCGTGAGCAGTTTCGCCGCAGGAACTGGGCTCGTGCTGGGTGGGGCCCTGGTCATGTCCAACCCCCGCGCGATGCCCATCCTCGTGGTGAATCCTACGGATGCTCCGATTGTACTGAAGCGCGGATGCATAGCAGCTACTGCTATTCCCGCGTCCTCGAGTCGTGTCCTCCCCGACGATCCTGTCTGCCGCGCTGCGTGCGCGGCGGCGGCCACCGGGGATGACCCGTTCACCCTGCCGGACCATTTGGAATCTCGGGTTCCGAAGGACCGGTTGGATGAAGAGCAGCGCCAAGCGCTCCGCAAACTGCTGCGGCAGTATGCGGATGTGTTCATGGGTCCTGATGGTGCGGTTGGCAAGACTGACGTCACCAAGCACCGCATCGACCTCGTGGACGAGCGTCCTCTCAAGCAGCGTCTTCGTCGGGCAGCAATAGTGCACCAAGAGGTCATAGACCAGGAGGTGCAAAAGATGCTCGACTTGGACATCATCGAACCCAGTGACAGCCCTTGGGCCAGTCCGGTGGTTATGGTGAAGAAGAAGGACGGCTCGTGGAGGTTCTGCGTGGACTATCGGAAACTCAACGATGCCACGCGGAAGGACTCATATCCTCTCCCACACATTGAGGATACCTTCGATGCCCTGGCCGGGTCGCACTATTTCTGTGCTCTGGATCTGGCCTCCTGGTATTGGCAGGTGGAGATGGAGGAGAGTGATCGGGCGAAGACTGCCTTCGTTACCAAGAACGGGCTCTACCAATTCAAGGTAATGCCGTTCGGGCTCTGTAACGCACCAGCGACGTTCCAGCGCCTCATGGAGATGGTACTTAAAGGGTTCCTCTGGAAGCGATGTATGGTCTACATCGACGATGTCGTCGTGTATGGCCGGTCGTTCCAGGAAACCCTCACCGACCTCCAGATGGTGCTCCATCGCATCCGCGGAGCAGGGCTTAAATTGAAGCCAAGTAAGTGCGAACTATTCGCGCAGGAGATCCTGTACTTGGGCTTCATGATAACGGGCACCGGAGTGAGACCAGACCCCGCAAAGGTGGCGGCCGTGCAGAAATGGCCTCCGCCCTGCAATGTGGCGGACGTGAGGTCCTTTTTGGGCTTCGCGAGCTACCACCGCAGGTTTATTCGCGGCTTTGCGGAGATCGCGCGTCCCCTTACTATCCTCACGGAAAAGGGTGCCGATTTTGTTTGGTCCGCCGAGCAGGCTGACGCCTTCTCGGGACTCCGGCAGGCCTTGGTAGCGGCCCCGGTGCTGCGGCACCCTCGTCCGGACTGCGAGTTCATCCAGGACACTGACGCGAGTAACTTCGCACTCGGCGGTGTCCTCTCGCAGATCGTGGACGGGCAAGAGCGGGTAGTAGCTTATGCGAGTGTGGCCTTGAGCCGCTCTCAAATGAACTACTGTACCACTCATCGCGAGTTGCTCGCGGTGGTTACGATGACCAAGCGTTTCCGGCACTATTTGTTGGGACGCCATTTCCGCTTGCGGACTGATCATAGTTCGCTGAGATGGCTCCTCAACTATAGTGAGGCCGATGGCTTGGTGGCGCGGTGGCTCGTCAAACTCCAAGAGTATGACATGCAGATAGAGCATCGCGCTGGTAAGTTGCACGGCAACGCGGACGGCCTGTCCCGTTGTCATAAGTGCAAGAATCCGGGTTGTGCAGGAATGGCGCCATTCCAGCAAGCCGCGGATTCGTCCTCAGACTCGGAATTGGACGTTCCGGGGAGACCGCAGGCCGCCGCCCCCTCTAACAACACGGCGGCCGGAGCGTCTAGGGCTAATCTCCGCGCGCGGACCCGCCGTTATCGGCGAGGGCGTCCCGCATACGAAGCGGAGGTGCGGCTCAGCTCCAGCGAGTCCTCCTCCAGTCCGGCGGTGTACTCCTCGTGGGTACCCTCGTCCTCTGGAGAGTCTGAGTATGAGCGGTCCTTGCCCCCTGTGGTGATGGCCGCTGCGGCGCAGCCGGACGCGACGGATGAGGAGCCTAATTACTTGGGTGGCTACTCTCCGGCGCAGATAGCTGCGGCGCAGAGAGCTGACAGAGCTCTGGCACCGGTAATTACAGCCCTTGAGGCCGGCCAGAAGCCATCGAAGGATGAGCGAAAGACCTACAGGGAGGAGACCTTGTCTCTAGTATCTCAGTGGGAACGACTCTCCTTGAGGGATGGCCTCTTGTACCGGCGCTATGAGCCACCGACTCCACTGCCTCCCATATGGCAGTTGGTGCTTCCGGCGGAGCTGCGGAAAGAAGTACTCCACCAGTTGCATGACCTCCGGGTGACCGGTCACTTAGGAATCCGGAGGACCGTCCATAGGCTACAACAGCGCTTTCATTGGCCTGGTAGCGGCTTGGACGTGCAACGGTGGTGCGCAGCCTGCCCTCGGTGTCAAGCTCGCAAAGGAGTTCCGACTCCTGGCCGCCACCCCTTGACCACGGTTAAGGCGGGCGCGCCGTTCGATCGGATAGCTTTGGATATACTGGATACCCACCGGGTCACCCCGCGCGGTTTCCGGTACATCCTAGTGATTTCCGACTATTTTACCAAGTATACCGACGCCTACCCACTGCGCCGCCAGACTGCGGACGAGGTAGCTCGGTTATTGGTGAATAGATGGGTGGTGTACCATGGGGTACCTAAACAGGTACATTCGGATCAGGGCACGCAATTTGAGAGCAACCTGTTCCGAAACCTAGCACAGATGCTAGGCAGTACCAAGGTGCGGACCACCCCCTACAGGCCCCAGTCTGATGGCCAGGTCGAACGCTTTAATCGATCGGTCCTCAACATGCTGGCGGCCTTTGTGAACGATCGTGCGAATGATTGGGATGACCACCTCCCGTATGTCTTAATGGCGTACAGGTCGTCGGTCCACTCTTCGACCGGAGTTACTCCGCACGCGATGTTGTACGGCCGGGAGCTAAATTTGCCCGTGGATATTATGTATCCAACTGCGGCAGAGACCGGCGCAGTACCCCAGTGCGGTCCGGAGTACGTGGAGTGGATTCGCCGCGCCCTGGCGAACGCCCATGATTTCGCGCGCGTGCGCCTGGACAAGTCTGCCATCCGGCAGAAGCGAGGCTATGACGCCCATGCTAAGGGTAGGCCAGCTTTTGCGGAAGGCGACAAGGTGCGCTACTATTATCCGCCGCTTATGTGTACACAAGCCACCCGTATACATGGCACGATAGGAGTCACCGGGGGGAGATGCGTGTATGTGAATACGGTAGTGTAAAACGTCCTTTTGTCTGTCGATCGGGTAGATGCAGTGAATAGACGTTTCCACGGGAACGCGTCATACGATACGTGTGCAGTATAACTGCCAACACTTGATGCCTATAATCGATGTAACTCGACACTTACTGGTCATTCAAGCGCTCGGCACTGGTGGAGACGGATCTGCGGATCTGACTCCCAGTGTTTAGAGCGATTAGAGCGCTTGATGTCAGAATCAAGTGACGGCTGGGGTAGTGATGTGGGAAGGGAGGAGGGGTCTCTAGAGCGCACTAGTGTGTACTCGAGACCCCTAGCTAAGCCTGAGGATGTGGACAATGAACATGTCTCCGAAGGCGAAGAGATGGGTTCTGCGGAATCCAGCTCCGGCTCTGGTTCTTACACAGGAACCGAGTCCGAGAGCGAGGTCGCGGAGGACCGCCCCGCAGAGAGTGACTCGGCCACGCCAGGCGCCGAGCAGCTCTTGGATCCGTCGCCTTTTCCTTGTATGGAAGAGGTGATGGACTGCGGTGGTGCGGGACTCGTGGATGTGGATATTGAGTTGCATCCGCACCCGGAGATGCTTGCGTCTTTGGGTCCGGATGAGAGTACTCGTGCGGAAACCCGTTCGGATGGCCGTAGCCGTCCGGACACCGGTTCCGCCGAGAACTCCTCGGTGTCCGCACCTGCGGAGTCTGGTCCGCACGACCAGAAGGCCCCTGGGACTTGGGCGGAGCAGGTTGACGCGGCTGAGGAAGCCGCATCCCAAGCGCCGCCTCAGGAACAGGAGTCTGGCTCGAAGGAGACCGAGAACCGAGATGACGGGTTTACATCGCCCGTCTCTAGGCGTACTCGCCGTCGAGCCCGGGAGATTGCCCAGAAGCAGTGGAGAGCCCAGCAAGAGCTGGAAGCCTCTGACCGCGGGCAATCTGAGGCCGGATCCGACCCGGACCCGGCCTCCTCGCCTCCGAAGAAGAAGAAGAAGCGGCCCCACCGGAAAAAGAAGTCTGGCGGTCCCTCGCCTCAAACCGGATCGAAGTCCGGAGGACCTCAGCCGCTGGCGCCTAAGCCGGGCGGCCAGACAGGGTCCTGCGCCAAACCCGGAGACACCAAGGCGCCTAATCCCTCGGGATCTGGTGCAGGCGGCGCCTCCGCGGGATCCGGCCCGGGCGCGGGAGGTTCCAGTAAGCGGGTGCCTATCCAGGCACCGAAAGGAACCTCCTCTTCTTCTTCCTCCGGTACCAAGAAACCTACCGGAGCTGCGGAGGTGGGGTCGAGTCCAGTGGACCGAGGGCGTCCCGTGCCGAAGGAGGGAGATCTTCGCTTAGAACTCCTCCGGAAGCGCGCGGAGAAAGACGGGGTCCACCTGTCTGAAGCCGCACTGGAAGCGGGACGGCGGTCCTTCGTTGCGCAGCAACAGAGGGCCGCGCCCCAACGCGGGAAGAGTGTGCCCCAACAAACCAGGTCGGAGAATCGTTCGGGGGCGGCCAAAAAGAAGAAACGGTCGTCCTCGGAGCAGCCCTCTATCCAGAGGCTGCGGGCCGAAATGGGCCCCGAACTCCCTGGAGTCCGTCAGGGATACATGTTCCTCCCGCGGTATGGCAGGGATCCGCAAGGGCGCCGCACAGCGGCGGCCGGCGCAGCGGCCGGCACGGCGGCCGACACGCCTTTCACACGGCCTCGTCCACTCACGGACGAGGAGCGTGTCGGGTTGCCGCCCGAGACAGAGGAGGGTGTAATATGCCAACTCTGTCCGGAATCCCTGGACGGGTATGAGGACCCGCACCTTGCGCTCAACCGGGATCGTAGGGATCACCCCCAGCGTGGTCGACTCACCCGAGCGGCGGAGTACCTTGTGGCGGAGATGGACAGCTCTCTGGATCGGTTCAGCCGGTGCCGCGCCGAGGCCTCCCGTGTCGCATGCGATCTCGCATACGACCAGGGCCTCATGGAAGGCACCCGGCGGAGCCTAGAGAGCTACCGGACTTTGTCGGCCGTCATTGAGCGGCGCGCGTTCGACCAGGGTCGGACCGCCGCTCTTGCCGAGCAGTCCGGGGCGTCCGCCCCCGCCCCAGATGTAGCCGCACGGATGGAGCACCTGGAGGCTGAGAATGAGCAGCTACGGCGTCGTCTTGACGAAGCCGAGGCCGCTCGGACTCGCCTACTCCAGGGCGTCGATGGCCCCGAGTCGTCCGCCCTGAACCAGGCGGCTCTCCGGCGCGCGGATGCCGCTTTGGAGCTGGCCATCTACCCATACCTAGTCCAGGGGTGGGGAGAACGGACGGCCGGTCCACAGCGCACCCGCGATACGGTGGAGATGTTCCGCGCCATTGCAGATCTCGGCGCGACCTCTCTACCGGCCTCCGTCGTGATGGTTCCGTCAGGACCCGGATTGCAGGGCTCACCGCAAAAGCCCCTGCAAGCTCCACCGGGCCTGCCTCATCTGCCCGTGCAGCCGGCTTTCACTCTGCCGGCTCCGCTGCTTCCACGGCGTAGGGACTCGTCACCGCCGCCAGACCCCAAGACAGGCGGCACGGATGAGGAGCCCATGACGATGGAGGAAGGCTAGGGTGCTAGCCTCGTCGCTGCACTTGTGCGGCGGCGTGCCGGAGTCGCTCCCGCGGCTCCGCCCTGCCTCAGACCCGTCCTGCGGATCTGAGGAGCCGGCCGGCAGGGCGGTCGGCAACATTTTTAGAGGTACTATCACTTTTGATCACTCGGTGTGTCGTTTTACAAAATTTCTAAATTTAAAGTCTAACCTTAAAGATATTCCAAAGACTCGACACACCGTCCTTTTATAACGGATGACCTTTCAAGGTCATCACACGGTTTTGGACCACCTCGGTCAAAATTTTAGCTTGTTTATTAGGATTTATTCAAAATTGCAAAGCGCGTTATAGTTTACTCTGTAAGTCCGGGGGTAGTTCCCCATTCTTCCAAAAGGGACTCTTAAAGTCCTAGTGTTTGCGCCGTGACTTCCGGGCGTTGCCATCTTGCCTTCTTCCGGCCCCCGCCATGCGAAGCCTTCGTCGGGTTTCGAGCATTTTGGGCGCGGGCGGAACATGTTGGGGACCAACATTGTAAGAAGGGGGTAATGTGGCGATTTTGCCCTAAGCACGCGGCAGGTGATTGTAAACATAAATGCCATTTATGTGGCCTTTTTGTACTTGGCCTTGTTTTGACATGCTCCGTTCGAGCGTGCGTTGCCACGGCGACGTATTGTAATTTACGCTCCAGTAAACTATAACAATGGATCGATTAAACCTCGCGTGCGCCCTACAGTTTCTGGTGTATTATATATACACTGGAAGCGACTCGATCGAGGAGATTGTCCGAGAGATCGAGACTAGGACGCACACGAGGCTCGCCATGAGCTTTGTGTTCCCTGGGTCTGAGTAGTGGGCTCCTAGAGCCCTGGGGACGATTTCCATGGGGAGGCCCGGGCTGGGAGAGACAAGTTGCTGACTCGGGGGCCTTCGGCCCTGTGGATCGCCAGCTCTCTCCCTTCCCGGGACGTGTGACAGAGGCTCTGGCCAGCATGTCGGACTGTACGGGGTTCCGTCCCCGAGGCAGACCGCGGCTCGCCAGGCCCCGCCAGTTAACACCGTAGGGATGAACTAGTTTCTGAACGGTGTCCGTAGGCCTGGGAGTGTCGGTGGGCTGTTACCTGGTTACCGTTAATGCTGAAGTAGTTACCGTGTCCGCAGCGACCTCCGGTGAGCGGCCCTGCCGCGAGGATCCGGAATAGCGGATGCGCGTCCGCAAGGACTCGGATGAGAGAGGACTATCCTCGAGGATCCCGAAGAGCGGACGGTAGTCAATAACTTTACATATATTTCATATTGAATTAACTGAATGGAACATGCTCACATCAAATGTAATGACTATAACCAATCCTCTTGGGAAATTTTGCTCATTTGAACAGGCGGTTCTCGCAAAAATACAGGAACTGAATCCATCACACGCAGATGTAAACAGAGCATAAAAGTGCGAGATAGACTGACAATTCCACGTACATCATGGCAAATCACTGATTATTTTCTTATAACTACACTATATATGCACGTACGAACTGGAAAATGTACTCGACGTCGACTTTTAAGAGCGATTTGGGCATTTGTTTACATTCAGGTTTGATGGATACACTTCGTTTGTTTACTTACGGAACTGGTACAAAATGTGTATTAATTAAAACGAATGAAAAGACAACTCGGACGGGACGGACTATAATTGTCAAAATCATTGAGCAAACCTTTTGTTGTCTTGCATTAGATGTGTTTCACAAAAATTTAGTTTCGAAAAAAATATTGCATACAATCTAAGGCAGTAGCTTTGAAATTTTTCCCTTTCTGTCATCTCGAAGTTAATGAGCTACACTAGCTAATGAGCTAGCAAAATACTCGATAGTCAATTGACGTATAGGCTAACACATGATCTGCATATCTGTTCAGCACACCGTATGATGCTCTATTACTAGATTTTGTCGATAAATAAACCAGCGAACCACTCGCTCTTTGCATATCTGCTATTGAATTGCCGTATTGTAAATCGATTATTAATATTTGTAATAGGACGTGAAAATGGCATTTGATGATTTAAATAGCTAGATTGCTTATCGATTTTCGAAGTGTTCAGATCAAACAGCTACATATTAAACTCAAATAGGCATCTATAACGAAGTTTGTGATCAGCGAACATGCAGAATAACATCGACGGTGGTAACAAAACAGAGTCCTTTCAACGTCTGGAGCACTGGACAACAGAACATCCCGACAACTATGGCTGAAACTCGAACATATTTGCATTTTATCACAGTCAAACGAATTTCTAAATCACTCAAAGGATGTGCCTGTCTTGTTGCCTTCATGTGTTTATTTCACGCCTATCTCTCTCTGAGCGATACAACAAAACACACACATTCTGATGCAAGACATCACAATGCCGGCTCCAGGATTAAACATAACCATCAAAAGGTGTCGAGTGTAGACAGGTATTATGCCAAAAAGACGAGAGTAGACCGAACATACACCGTTGAAAACATGCTGGAAGAATATTCCAAAACGAAAATGACAATTAAGCCCGATAGTTCGAGAAAAAATGTTCTCTTCCTCATGTCGGATGACTTGAGAACACAGCTGGGCTCCTACGCGAAACCCTGGAGGGATACCGTTTCCATGGTAACCCCAAACCTCGATGCCCTAGCCAGACGCAGTCTATTACTCTCGCGAGCTTACGTGCAGGTGAGTATGTGCGGGCCTAGCAGAGCATCTTTGCTGACTGGAAGAAGGCCAGATACCACCAAAGTTTGGGCTCAGAAAGGGTACTGGCGAAACGTTGGTGGAAACTTCACTACCATACCACAGTATTTCAAAGAGCATGGCTACCTGACGGCAGGAGTTGGTAAGATTTTTCACCCGAGAAAAGCTTCTGGTAAGGATGACCCCATATCATGGACCGAGTCGTATTACCACCCTCCTGATAAAAAATACTGGAGGAAGCTGGGTGTGAGCTGGAGAGCTTTTAACCAGGAAGAACTTCGTAGTATGCCACATCCTGATGGAATGATCGCACATGCGGGAATGGAAAAGTTGCGAGAACTTGGTCGGATTTACAAAGAGAATGGTAGGAACTTCTTTCTTGGCGTAGGTTTCTTGAAACCTCATCTACCGTTTGCTTTCCCGGAGGAGTATTTGGATTTTTACTCAATAAATGATGTCATGGTAGCGAACAATTCCTTTGTACCAGTTAACTATCCAGAAGCTGCATACTTCAAACCAAAAGAAATACTCTCCAAATCTGATGTATCTCTATCAGGATTTAATGGTGATCTCAACGAAACTGTGCCGGAGAAAACTGCAAAGCAACTGCGAATGGCATACTTCGCTTGTGTTTCCTACATTGATGATCTCGTTGGTCAAATCCTGAAAGAACTGAAAACACTTGACTTGGAGAAAAATACAATCGTGAGTTTCATTGGTGATCATGGTTGGCATCTAGGTGAGAATGGGAGATGGGGTAAACACACCAACATGGAAGAAGGAACTCACACTCCTATGATGATCCACATTCCAGGCGCGACCGACGATGCAATACAGTCAGACTCCATCGTGGAATTCGTCGATTTGTTCCCAACGTTGGTCGAAGCAGCCGGCCTTCCGCCCATACCACCCTGCCCCAGGATATCCAAGGAGGTAACCACGTGCTCTGAGGGGGTGAGTTTACTGCCACTACTAGGAGAGCCAGACCTCGAGATCAAGGATGGAGCATACTCTCAACACATGCTCTATAAGACCCCGGGAATGGGGTATTCCATTAGAACTCCAAGATTCCGCTACATAGAATGGGCAAAAGTGAAGAGAAATAAACATGGATTCAAACGCTATGATTATGATATTCTCTGGAATGACTTGGTTGGCGTTGAACTTTATGACCATAGCGTTGATCCACAGGAGAACTTCAATGTTGCTAATTATCGAAGCTACTCGTTTCATAGACGAAAACTCAGTAACAAACTTCGGCAACGGATTGGAAACAAGATATTAGATGTTCAAATTCCGTTTGACTGAGGTTTATGTTTCATACTCAAGATGTTGTCATGAAATCCCATGCAGCTTCAATCAAGCCAGGAGTTTTATCCTAGTCTTGTTGTTGTAATGATTGAGAGTAACAAGAATCCCACCACCAGCAGAAATATCAGTAGTCTTAGAGAGTGATACTCGTGTGTGTCAGTCATGCAATTGATATCATGTGTTACACACATTTGAGTATCCTAATTAGACTAATTAACTCATTGAACAAGACTTTATAGAAATATTTTTTTTCAAATTTCTTTTACACATGTTCTTGGAATCATTGTTGGAGGAAACTTCAGTTTGATCCAAACATAGGTTACGGTGTTGTCACGTAAAATACTTGACGTCTTCTTTCATTTGACGTCTTTTTTAAGGCCTCTACAAACTCACCATATATAACTTCTCTGGTGCAAATAGAATTAACCTATTAAAGCTGCATCTGCAATCGTTCCGTATACAGATGTCAAATTACATATGTTGGACGTTACCTCACGATCAGGTAAAGTTAATTTAAAGGTAAAAAAGAGGTGCCATATATGGAGCCTCTCAACCTGGAAGTACCACACCTGAAGTTGTCCATGACATGGCAAAACCCACATATGTGGCAGAACTCTACTTTGCAGACCCCACAGATGGTGCCCCCACAGGGCCTTCATCCTCCCTGTGACAGAACCATCACAGACGAAGCTGAACTTACAGAAGCATGGGCTACCTACTTCCAGAAACTCGGGGAAAACCGACATCAGGATGACTCCAATGAGCCATACAGACAACGAGTGGAAGAAGATGTGAAGCACATAAAATAAGCACTGCTTACCTCTGGTAACGACCCACCTGAAGTTACAGCAGGCGATGTCTTTGATGCCATCAAGACCCTGGAAACACCCTGGGAAAGCACCCGATCCGTCCGGACTGAGAGCCGAACACCTCAAGATTGCAGCAACCTTAATAGCTCCTCACCTGGCAAGCCTATTCAACGTCATGATCAGGACACGACACATCCCAGAGTCACTACAAATAGGCACCATGATACCCATACCCAAGAAAGGCGAGGAATCTACGAAACAAAGAAACTACAGGGGGATAACACTCACCTCGATCTTGATGGAGGCACTCGAACAAACCCAACTTTGTAGAGAAAAAAGACTGGCTGAAAGAACAACAAGCGACACTTCAGTATGGATTCACAAAAGGCACCTCTCCCCTGATGGCGGCACTAGTCACCACAGAGGTAATGGCTCACAGAGCCGACTCGCGGCTCCAAATGTATGCCACTGCCTTGTACGTCCAAAAGGCACTATTCCCTACTCAGAAAACTGTTCTTAGAAGGTGTCAAGGACCTCTGGTTGACAAGGGAAACCATGATCACCTCCACGAAGATACGGGTCCGAATAGGGGACAGTCTGAGCCAACCTGTCACCCTTTCACAAGGAATCAGACAAGGCCGGCTGTGGTCCACCATCGATTACAAGACCTATGTGAACGACATCATCAAAACGGTGACACAGTCAAGGATAGGAGCCCACATAGGACCGTTCAACCCTGCACTGCCAACATGTGCAGACGACATAATGGCCATAGCAGATCACCCAGGTGAGCTACAAGCCATCCTGGATCTGGTGTTGGAATTACTCGAGAGAAGAACGCTACGTGATCCACCCGACTAAGAGTATGATTATCATCTTCTACAAGCAAGACACACAAAAGAACCACAGATGGACCTTGGGTGCAGCGGAAGTACCCACTACAGAAGCCTGTCTTCACCTGGGGATAACTCGACCAGCTGACTCATCATGCAGTGTTGACAGACCTCACAAGGAAGACAGCTTACTCAGTGATGGGTGCTGGACCCCACGGGACAAATGGCGTAGGAGCAGCTCCCCTACTTGAGATGTACTCGACATATATATGTGCTCTCCAGACTGAGATCCCATATCGATAGCCTCTAACGCCACCACCGGAAGACCATCAAACAGATATTGTCACTGCTTGAGAGAACAGATGGAACCGCGGCCTATCTCTTATCAGGGATACGCCCAGTAGAGGTAGTCAATGAGATAGATGGTCATATGAGAGAAATTGGTACCATCTCTGGGGACCAAAGATTGTTGTGATTTTCGGATAGACCAATGTATCTGGGAATCAAAAAAATATGATGGCCATCTGACTAGAGTAGCTTTACGTCACGGTGAGCTATTTTGTGAAAAATGGCGATCACGTAATGAATGGGATTCTCCGAACTACAAAAATGTCAAACATAGCACCAAGGGTGCTGTAGCTTACCGGCAATCATGAGAAATGCGGAGTATTGATTTTCCAACATATAAATTGCTACACTGATCTTGAACTCTAATTGTCAAAACATGTTCGTAAATGTTGCTGGAAACACATTTTCTGCATGGACTATAATACGAAATCAAATGACACATCACAAAGGTACATAAAGAGAATCTTATACATTATTCTGAGAAAAACTGTCTGAATAGATTTTGACAAAATGGCCACCAAAAACAAAATTCATCGTTTCTGACCTTTCAAGGTCATTGAAGGTCAAATTCAAGGTCATCACTCAAACCGCAATATATGATTTCCCATTTGAATGTGCCAATACCTAGGCTCTATCTCCAAGTATTCTATGAGTTTACTCTGCACAGCTCCCATTATGAAGGAAAATTGGTTGAAATTTTCCAAGTCCAAAAAATTTTCAATGGCCAAAAAAAATTTTTTTTTTGCTGGAAATGGCTCAAAACTAATAGTGAATTGATTTGGGACGAAGTTTTTTTTTTCGCCGACCCGTCAAAAAATCAAAATGGCCGCCACTCGCAGACCGGCGGTTCAAGGGCAACGAAACTTATACACGTCATAAAGGTACATGAGAGGAATGTTTTGAAACAAAAATTTCAAAACTGATCAGACAGTTTTTGAGAAAATGGCCTCCAAAGTCCAAAATTGGCAATTTTTCGTCAAAATTGGCCGCCAAATAGGCAAAAACGATTCAATCAAAAAAAATTTTTAAAAACGTTTTTAGATACTGGCCCAAGGTATGTTCTGACAAATTTATGGGGAAATTCATCATGTCAAAAAAAAGTTACAGACCCGGACGGACGACGGACGGACGCCGGACGACGGTCGAAATACCATCACACAAGAGCTTATCGGCCCAAAGGGCCGGTAAGCTAATAAAATGACCAATGCTCAAGCTACAAGCACAATTTTGGTGAATAAATGTCTGGAATCAAATGAAATATTAATATAATAACAATTTATCTCCAAAGTATGCGGATTTTTTTTTTTAAATTGCAAAAACTACAAAAAAAATGCAGAAAAAAAACTTTGGTTTCACCAAAGACACTGCAAAGAAATATCAATAATTCTATCAATATACAACATATCAAAGACTTTGATGTTTTATCAGGGATCCGCCTATCTCTTATCAGGGATCCGCCCAGTAGAGGTAGTCCATGAGATAGATGGTCATATGAGAGAAATTGGTACCATCTCTGGGGACCAAAGATTGTTGTGATTTTCGGATAGACCAATGTATCTGGGAATCAAAAAAATATGATGGCCATCTGACTAGAGTAGCTTTACGTCACGGTGAGCTATTTTGTGAAACATGGCGATCACGTAATGAATGGGATTCTCCGAACTACAAAAATGTCAAACATAGCACCAAGGGTGCTGTAGCTTACCGGCAATCATGAGAAATGCAGAGTATTGATTTTCCAACATATAAATTGCTACACTGATCTTGAACTCTAATTGTCAAAACATGTTCGTAAATGTTGCTGGAAACACATTTTCTGCATGGACTATAATACGAAATCAAATGACACATCACAAAGGTACATAAAGAGAATCTTATACATTATTCTGAGAAAAACTGTCTGAATAGATTTTGACAAAATGGCCACCAAAGACAAAATTCATCGTTTCTGACCTTTCAAGGTCATTGAAGGTCAAATTCAAGGTCATCACTCAAACCGCAATATATGATTTCCCATTTGAATGTGCCAATACTTAGGCTCTATCTCCAAGTATTCTATGAGTTTACTCTGCACAGCTCCCATTATGAAGGAAAATTGGTTGAAATTTTCCAAGTCCAAAAAATTTTCAATGGCCAAAAAAAATTTTTTTTTTGCTGGAAATGGCTCAAAACGAATAGTGAATTGATTTGGGACGAAGTTTTTTTTTTCGCCGACCCGTCAAAAAATCAAAATGGCCGCCACACGCAGACCGGCGGTTCAAGGGCAACGAAACTTATACACGTCATAAAGGTACATGAGAGGAATGTTTTGAAACAAAAATTTCAAAACTGATCAGACAGTTTTTGAGAAAATGGCCTCCAAAGTCCAAAATTGGCAATTTTTCGTCAAAAATGGCCGCCAAATAGGCAAAAACGATTCAATCAAAAAAAATTTTTAAAAAAGTTTTTAGATACTGGCCCAAGGTATGTTCTGACAAATTTATGGGGAAATTCATCATGTCGAAAAAAAGTTACAGACCCGGACGGACGACGGACGGACGCCGGACGATGGTCGAAATACCATGACAATAGCTTATCGGCCCAAAGGGCCGGTAAGCTAATAAAATGACCAATGCTCAAGCTACAAGCACAATTTTGGTGAATAAATGTCTGGAATCAAATGAAATATTAATATAATAACAATTTATGACCAAAGTATGCGGATTTTTTTTTTAAATTGCAAAAACTACAAAAAAAATGCAGAAAAAAAACTTTGGTTTCACCAAAGACACTGCAAAGAAATATCAATAATTCTATCAATATACAACATATTAAAGACTTTGATGTTTTATCAGGGATCCGCCTATCTCTTATCAGGGATCCGCCCAGTAGAGGTAGTCCATGAGATAGATGGTCATATGAGAGAAATTGGTACCATCTCTGGGGACCAAAGATTGTTGTGATTTTCGGATAGACCAATGTATCTGGGAATCAAAAAAATATGATGGCCATCTGACTAGAGTAGCTTTACGTCACGGTGAGCTATTTTGTGAAAAATGGCGATCACGTAATGAATGGGATTCTCCGAACTACAAAAATGTCAAACATAGCACCAAGGGTGCTGTAGCTTACCGGCAATCATGAGAAATGCAGAGTATTGATTTTCCAACATATAAATTGCTACACTGATCTTGAACTCTAATTGTCAAAACATGTTCGTAAATGTTGCTGGAAACACATTTTCTGCATGGACTATAATACGAAATCAAATGACACATCACAAAGGTACATAAAGAGAATCTTATACATTATTTTGAGAAAAACTGTCTGAATAGATTTTGACAAAATGGCCACCAAAGACAAAATTCATCGTTTCTGACCTTTCAAGGTCATTGAAGGTCAAATTCAAGGTCATCACTCAAACCGTAATATATGATTTCCCATTTGAATGTGCCAATACTTAGGCTCTATCTCCAAGTATTCTATGAGTTTACTCTGCACAGCTCCCATTATGAAGGAAAATTGGGTGAAATTTTCCAAGTCCAAAAAATCAAAATGGCCGCCACACGCAGACCGGCGGTTCAAGGGCAACGAAACTTATACACGTCATAATGGTACATGAGAGGAATGTTTTGAAATAAAATTCTCAAAACTGATCAGACAGTTTTTTAGAAAATGGCCTCCAAAGTCCAAAATTGGCAATTTTTCGTCAAAAATGGCCGCCAAATAGGCAAAAACGATTCAATCAAAAAAATTTAAAAAACGTTTTTAGATACTGGCCCAAGGTATGTTTTGACAAATTTATGGGGAAATTCATCATGTCAAAAAAAAGTTACAGACCCGGACGGACGACGGACGGACGCCGGACGACGGACGAAATACCATGACAATAGCTTATCGGCCCAAAGGGCCGGTAAGCTAATAAAGCTCAAGCTACAAGCACAATTTTGGTGAATAAATGTCTGGAATCAAATGAAATTTTAATATAATAACAATTTATGACCAAAGTATGCGGATTTTTTTTTAAATTGCAAAAACTACAAAAAAAATGCTGAAAAAAAAACTTTGGTTTCACCAAAGACACTGCAAAGAAATATCAATAATTCTATCAATATACAACATATTAAAGACTTTGATGTTTTGAAATATTTCCTTATTATTCCTACAAATAATGATGACAACTATTGTGCATATATGTGTGTCAGCATTTAAAATATTCGCATAAACCTAACCCAACCCCTAGTGAAATGTAATGGGCGTGATATCAGTAATACGCCATTTTGGTCCGCATCATGATAAAACCATTAATTCATCCATATCATTTTTGCACCTACTTACCTATTGTGTATTGTCATAATGATGAGGGTAACCATGGTAATTACTGATAAAACATATCTGTGTACCAATTCGATTGATTACAGTAATGAAAACAATTCAAATTATAAAATGGATCGGTACACTACATGTAACCTACAAAAACTTGATAAAATCACAGAGTAACGGTGACTGAAGAGCACTATGAGGAGCATAACAGTAGGGCTCATCAACGAAAAAAATTGAAATCCACGGAAAAATACAAGGAGGGATAACAAACGTTTTATGTCATATATCTGCTCAGTGGAGTCTTTGTTTTTTGACATTGGAGCGTTGGGGGCGAAGCCCCCAACTCTCTACATGTCTATGTGCTGACTTTTTCATGGAGGTTTCATGCCAACCTATCGACGCCCGTTTTGGCATGTAAACCTTTGTACACATACTTCAAATGAAGATTTTCTTCGTCCTTGCAGAAAAAACTCTCGATTTGATGGCAAGCTTTGAATATTCCACAGATATATAATGCATAAATCGATGTGTTAGGTTTGAGAAAATTACGCAAAATGGTCAGCTCGTCTGAAAAACGTCAAAATGGCGGAGCCGATGGAAATTCACGTTCCCAGAATGCAAAGCGAATTTTACCGCAATGACACGTACTTTGGAAGGCACAATTTTCTGTGCAGCATTTTGTGCATGCATGTAAATGTAACCTTGCGTGTGGCCTTCTTTGGCGTTATGAACTAAACACAACGATTCGTCTGCGATACCACGATTACATTTACCGTAATTTGACATATTTTATCACATGAGAATGTGTTCCATGCTGGGTTGCGAAACCTTTTTATTTTAAACTGTTCTTTTAATTTGCTCAGTATGCATGTGTTTTACCTATATCATGATATCAGATGCAAATACTCCTCATAGTATACACTATTTAAGGATAGTTTATTGAGGTTCAATATCATTTTATCAGGCGTATCTGTTTCATTGAGTTCAAAATAAATGTTTACTTATTAAGAATATGATTGAAGTACGCCTATATGTTTCATCATAATATAGGGAATGAATTGGAATCACGTGGGGCATGATATGGTTCAATTTTCTTTTCTTTTTTTGCAGGAGGGGGGGGGGGGTAACATTATGTAAGATACATTCAGCTGTCGTGGTGCTGATGATGTGCTCGAGCTCTAATGTCGTCTCCCGCAGTTAGCTGCATTTTCTTGTTTATATTATGAGATACACGAGCGACAGTATGATAGTAGATTGCGTAGTAGAGAAAACAGTAGTTCCTTCATATGTCTACGAGCGCGATGACTTTAGATATATATAGCACAGTGATTGATCGATTGATTGATTGAATTTACTTTGTAAAATAACATACATTATAACATTATAGTGCACATTAAAATACACGGATAACACAATTAACTGAGAACACTTATTTCCATTGTGGTCCGGACACACCCGTCGCCCCTGTGATTCATTGTTACAATTTAAGCATACCACGGTGATTATGTTTCCAGGTCACATAATCAGGTCTGCTCATACATTCAGTAATTGATGACTATAATAACAAGCTTACTGCTGTATTTTGCTGTAATAAGTTATAAATATTACAAAATGAGCGTCGTATAGTCCGATATTTACGGTTAACTGGTTCACATGCCTCTTAACTTTCTTGTTATTTATACCGGTAAAATTTCGCATCTGGACGAATATAATACCACACATTTATCAATGACAAACAAATGTCTACAGGGAGGCAAATGTTATATCTCCCGTTGTCAGTCATGATGCCGATTCTACTTTTTGGACATGAGCTAACTGTTCA
This sequence comes from Terebella lapidaria, assembly GCA_949152475.1. Lineage (NCBI taxonomy): Eukaryota > Metazoa > Annelida > Polychaeta > Terebellida > Terebellidae > Terebella > Terebella lapidaria. Next base: position 38,035,051 of record OX424566.1, read on the forward strand.
AATATTCACAGATTTACTAGTGATTGCAATAAGACTCCCATCATCTACGATCATCACAGGCATATTATTCCCGGCCCCTCAGGGCCGGGTATATGTGATTGTCGTTGACCTCATCCCATGTATTTCCTGTCTTCCGACTTCACCAGACGACTCTCCTACATTCAGCATACACTGGTGTTGGTTTCGCGAATTTGAAATAGAAGCCGATATATTCTGTTAAGCTGATACAAAACCATTGCTAATAATAATTCTTCAAACAACAATCACCATATGGCAAAGGAAACTGTTTTAAATTAGATCGCATGTCGAATGCGCAAGTGCAATTACCGATTCTCCTGCCAGTTATCTTAGAACTCGCAAAGTATGACCGCTCCAATTGTGTGGTTATAATTACTGTAATTACTTATATTACTACGCCAAGAAGTAACCACTAGAAATATGTTGTATTGCAGCGGTTAACAAGGACGAATTACTTTTAAGCATTTTAGACAATAGTTTTAGATACTCATTCCGAATTATTTCGACTGTGTTGAGCTAATATTAAGCTATTTCTCTCGAGACGACCAGGGACTAATTGTCGCAGCGCATGTGCATGTGTATGAGGTCTATGAATCTAGGCAGAGTGTAGGCAGAGTAGGCCCCTTAAATTCCGATCCGGCAGAGAGTGTACACTCGATGGCTTGGCTCAGTCGGCTGCCCGCATATCCAACTCCTGATACCCCCCCCCCCCCCCCTCCTCCCTCCCTCCCCCCTCTCCCGCCCAATTCTCACTGCATATCGCTCGAAACACGGCATCCTACAGGGAGGGGAATAAACGGCCCTATACGTCTACATGGTCTACGGATATTTGTCCGGCATGACGCCCGGTAGGACTACTACTATATTCGTGGCAAGTTGAATGGGCAACGAGCGATTCCACGGTGGTCATACGTGGCGCGCTATTGTGCGGGCTTCGCTGTATTCTGTGAATTGTAATTGTACTACTGTACATGTACTCTGATTTTCTCTAACTCGTTTTTCACTGATATTATTGCGATGCTAAATGATATCATATTATAACTTAGCATATTCATCTGGGTATTCTTAGGCTGGGTATAACAGCCTATCATTCTTGATAGGCTGTTATGCCCTATCGATAATTTTCTTGCATATCTACGGGAAGGGGTTAGACCTGATTAGATTGTGGAAAGTCTTAAGAATATTATAAAGGCGTTTCGTGTGCCTATATATGTTTGGAGGATATTGGTAATGCCGCGTGTTGAACTGGAAGATAAGTTCTGGGGAGACTTATGGAACTGGAATTCAGTAGGATGTTTTAAACAGAGCTGCCGACGGATAGTAAACTCACGGTCAAAGACCGGTACCTGGGTACTGCCATGGCGATCTAACAAGAATACGGTACATCTGAAGTCAAATTCATCTATCAGTGAAACACGCTTTTTGGCCGTAGTTTTGTTTTGGATATTCAGATCAACTTCAAAGTTGGTGTGTCTTCATTGGGTATCATGCCGTAATTTTGCACCAAATTTCAGAATTTTATCTAAAAAAAATGAAAAAGTTGGCCATCTACCCCAATGTTAAATTTCAGTCCAAATAGGATCAAATAAATTCCAACAAATTCAGGGCTTTAATCGTGTTTATGCTCGTACAGAATGAACCTATTGCGCTGATTTCGGAGTCTGAATGCGTAGTTGATGTATATTAAGTTAGATATGTTTATTTTGAAAAATTATATCACTCGTACATCGAAAAAAAGTTGGGTTTTTATGCAGTCTCTGAAATTCCATGTATAGCTGAAATTTAACATTGGGGTGGATTGCCAACTTCTTCAATCTTTTAGATAAAATTCTGAAATTTGGGGACAAATTACGGCATGATACATGATTATGATACACAAAATTTCAGCTTGATACGATGATCCAAAACAAAACTATAGCCAAAAAGCGGGTTTCATTGATAAATGAAGTTGCCTTTAAATAGACTTGGGGGAGATAAATTGGCTGAGGATGTAACAGTTCCTCGCATCAGTTACTTTGATGTGGCTGATTGTCTGACTTTCTATTTGAACTGTATAAATATTGGTGCGACTTATTCATATGGAAATAAAACTGTGTAATCAAGTTTTATGGGACATCTTCTTACAATTTGAACTCGATATTCAGTATTGTGAATCCATGGGAAGGTTAAACATGTACACATAAAAGGGCCGGGTTTTCTGCCATGTTTTTCTAGAAACATGGCGTTATACTTGTATAATGTATATATACACAAAGGGAAATACTACTGTATAGTCAGTAGCCCGGTCACAGTGGTACCATTACCGTTTTCTGTCAAAACCGCAATCATCGTGTTTTTCCTCACGTTGCTACGTAGGAACCAGGGAGGATGCGCGACGGTGTCATTGAGGACATGGAGACTCCATTGAGTCACCACCACTGGCGGATTTAAGGGGGGGGGGGGTGCACCTGGCGCGCACCCCCCTATTGGGTCGTGAAAAAGAGGAAAAGAGGAAAAAAGAAAAAAGAGAGAGCAAGGAGCTATAGGAAATGTGGGTATGTACCTACATGTCACGAAATATGAGTGTAATTTTCCTCGTTTAATTTTTCCGAATGGGGGGAGCAGGGGCAGGAGGCAATGGGGTGTAGCCCCACAATATAATTTCAACGAAAATATGTTAAGGTGCATTACAGCGCTACATAGGCCTTACATTTGTTGGTCAATAATTATGCAATTGAGTGTCATTAATCATGAGTTCTTTAAGTTATATTAGTATGGCATATTATGTAAAGTGACAATGAGTAGTTTTGGCATAAATATATTTAAATACCAGCAATATTTACATGCATGTGTGGAATGAAAAATACTCAATCAGAGCCAGAGAGCTCAGAATCAACCACAGAACATGAAAAAAGCTCTGGCTTCTGGGGCCCTTGAGCGGGCCCCAGACCCCACTCCGTGTAAAGTACCACCTATCCACCTCACTTTGCTCGGTCGCTTGACTCCTCTAACCAGCTTGCCAACCCTCCCCCCCCCCCCCTCCAACAAAAAATCTAGTCCGACACACTTTACCTCATACTGAAACTGTCATTGAATATACAAAGGGGATATTTTTATTTTATTCATTTGTTTGAGACAGAGTTCTGTATAACTCTGGATATAACTCTGGATGTCGGCATAACTTTGAAGATAATTATATCCCATCTTTATTATTAAACGATTGACCATCACCATATCTGGTGCTTAAGAAACTTAGAACAGCCTTAGGATAGTAGGACTATTAGACCTTCCTTTCTTTGAAAATCTATCCTTCATTTACAACAGAACAAAACAGACGTCCAAAGTAAAATTCTACTTATTGATTTCACAAGGTACAGTTGTAAAATACACCTGAAACCAAAAAGAAACCATCTCGGAGACACTAAATTCCAAAATTTATCGGGGGGCTTACGGCGCCCCTCCCCCCGGACCCCCAGACCCCATAAGGCTTCGCTCGCTACGCTCGTTCACACTATTTCACGATTACGTACATTTAGGAAGAGCACCCCCCCCCCCCCCAATTCAAAAATCCTGGATCCGCCCCTGACCACTATAGTTTTGTTGGCGGTTTTATGGTTTTCATTGGCGGCAGTACTACGGTTTTTGGATGCATCATTGAGGGGCCATTGATGTGCTACTGCGGAGATGGCGGTGCTACTTAGATGCTACAACTGAGGCACTGGGGCAGCATTACGGACCCATATGTCCGCGAGGCGGCCATATTTATAAAACGGGTCTGTCTTTTTGGTAACATTTATAACCATTTTTGGCCGAAGACGTTGCATCACCCAATATTTTTGCCGAAACATGCTACAAGGGAAAACCAACAAGCAACTCCATCTCACGCCCCCCAACGGTATGAGTCTGCACATGAAAATGGGGCAGCTGTTGCTTGATTATCTTCTGCCTGCTGATGCTGCAAATTTGCATGATTATCATACATTTTTTATAATTATCTGCCATTCTTAATACTCAATCTGAAGTGATTGAAAACAATTAGGATACTAAAATTGATTTAGAGAATTGATACCACCAATCGAATGTGACGGGGGTAGAAGTGATTAATACATGGATTGTATTTTGCTTAAATGAGTACTTTTAAGCCCTCACCGTGCTCCCCAGTCACCCTGACTGTACCAAGCGAATGACCTTCATAGGAAATGATAACATAAACCTCTAGGGGGTGGTATCAGATTAAAGACGGCGTTGATGTCACTACTAAATTTGCAGATATGTTCACAGGATTTATGGCAGATAATACACTGATGATACTCGGTGTGATATCACCATCAGATCTCGGCTGCGCCTCGATCTGATAGTGATATCACACCTCTCTCATCAGTGCATTATCTCATACTTAGTTCAGAGACACCGACTATATGAAACAAAAGTACAATACAGTATACCATAGAGCAATATATTATGTTTCAGAATGTAATGGCGGAATCCAAACAGATGAAAAAGTGTGTCATATGTTCAAAATTATCATGCAATACTGAACTTGTCAAACCAAAGGATGAACAGTCACGAGACACATTGATGCAGCGATGATACATAACTTTCAACCTATCTTAGACCTCAAAGACCAAGAGTATGAAGGTGCACTCTTCTACCATAGAGCATGTCGTGCTAACTTCACACATAAAAAGAAACTTGACCAACTCCAAGGTCGAGCAGAAAAGACGAGAACGCTACAACCTCAAAGATCATATCGATGTCGTGATGCCCCATCAACATCTTGTGTCTATGGTGAAGTGTGCATCTTTTGTGATAAGAAGAATAAGTACATTCGAGGGACTAAGTCTAGAGAACCATTAAGTCAGTCAACGGATCTGCAATCCCATTACACTATCAGAGACTCTGCTAAACTTGATGAAAAAATCCTTGCCGTTACCGCAAGAGAAATAGTAGCAGCTGAGGCCAAATACCACAAGTCATGCTACAAAGCATACACAAAGATTTCTGTTTCTGAAACAAAAGTTAGAGATGTGGACTCTACCAGCGACAGGTATCTTGAATTTGAGTAAGCAGCATACACGACTGTCTTTGATCGTTTACGTGAAAAACTGTTGATTCAACAAACTGTGATGAAACTGACTGACATTAGCAACATGCTCGTCGAGGCAATGATCAACTTTGGATGCCCAAAGGAGGATATTCAACCACACACAAAGAAGCATCTCCGGCGGAAGATTGAGAGAGAATTCGAGTCATCTGTGCACTTTGTGCACACTGAAAATGGTCGTGTTCTGGTCTATCCGGATAACCTGGTCATTGAAGATCTTGTGAAGAAGAACATGGAGATGACTGATATCATTACCAAGGCATCTACTGCTGAAACAAAGCATCAAAACATTGAGTCCGTTGCCAATCTTTTACGTAATGACATCCGCCATATGGACAGCAAACCCTGGCCTCCGTCTCCAGATGAGTTGGATTGTGAATATGTGAAACTCCCTGAGAGTTTGGTCACATTTCTCTCTGTACTTTTGGGGATGGGAGGGAAAGACGAAAAAAACATTTCTTCGAGAACGATGCGTAGTCTGAACTCATTGGGACAAGATTGCGTGTATGCTGTAACCGTTGGTAGAGTAGTACCTGCAAAACATATCCTCTTGCCATGGACCATCAAATCTCTCACTGGCAATATGGAGCTGATGAAAATCGCCAACCACCTTGGTCATGGTATCAGCTACTCAAGATTAGAGGAAATTGACACAGCTTCGTGTATGAACAAACTAGCCATGCAGTCTGAACAAGGAGTTGCTCTGCCTATGAAGACATACCCTTGTGTGCCAGTAACCATGGCGTTTGACAACATCGATCGGCTCGAGGAAACGCTCAGTGGATGTGGTACTTCCCATCGGGTGAATAGAATAATAGTTCAACCAGAAGTGAACACGGTGCCTCTTCCACCAAGAGAATATGAGCCACAGGTCAGTCATATATTAAGTTGTTTACATGCAGCTGTGGATTCATGTATCATTGTAGCGTTATGACGTGGTGGCTACCTAGTAGTGACACCACGGTTATAGCGTGAGGGGGTATACCTCTTTATCGTGGGGTCGCCGAACCCTACATTGGTGCTGTACCTTTCGAACCACTGGGTTCTCTCGGCGTCGTTCCTGGGGTCAGCCCCTCACTGAGATTCACATTGCAGCCAAGTATGTGTACATAATAGGGTAGCTGCGGCGCCCTTGATCTTCAGTGCTGTGATGTGACTGGGCAGTGGGATATAGCTGACCTCGGGGACGAGGTCTCTCCGAAAGGGGAAAGCACTGTAGCGTTATGACGTGGTGGCTACCTAGTAGTGACACCACGGTTATAGCGTGAACGTGCGGACAGGTTTATAAGACATTCGGCGACACTCCAGTAAGGGGGTATACCTCTTTATCGTGGGGTCGCCGAACCCTACATCATATTTATATAATATAATTTAAAACATGAATGTATTAGTTACTCGCTTCCACCTTTTGACAGGCCAAAAAGATGCGCACAGTTCCACCAGTCACATAAGAGATCCCCGAGTACATAGGTGGTGAACGAGTGGGGACACCACTGATGGAAGTGAAAACGCTGACACTAGACTACGATTTGAAAGAAGCCCAGCAAAAAAATCTGATGTGGTTCTTTGTACGAAATATTGACACCACCAATCAGATGGTTAGCTCATGGACAGGCTTCAATATTCTTACCCGAAATGGCATCAAGGTATCCAAGGACACTGTTGGGTACCTTCCAACGATCCATGCCCCTGCAACCCAGCTCGCAACAGCAAATGAAGTTCTGAATCAAGAACTGAAGATCATGAGTGCCCTTGAACTTAGCGAAGTGGCAGTTGTATTTGATCAAGCATTTTATGATAAAGCAGCTGAAGTCATGTGGAAGAATGACAAGTTCGAGAAAATGGTCTTGAGAATGGGTCGTCTTCGTGATGTCGCTGTAGAGTCGGGAGTGATTGCTGAAGGTTCCGCCAATAGTGTGCTTGAAGGCCGCAAATATAATAGGGGCATACACTTGTCCAAGATCGTGTATGAGGCATTGTTACAACTGGCTTGGAAAGGATTCTTTCACTGGTTGCAAGAGCATCACCTAAATGATGCCGGCCACATGGATGTAGCATTGCAGATTTTGAAGTCCCTACATGACGACCAAAGTTCGCTGAGTATCTTGACCACCTCAGAAGTGCAAGTGGAGATTTGGCGGCTTTTTGGATGTCATATGTTGACATGGTGGAGGTTACTTTGGCACTGGTTTGAGCATCGAGAGAGGGAAACTGGCATCTACACTTGGCTGCTATCAAAAACATCATCCCATGGTGTTTTGCGTATGACAGGTACAACTACGCCAAGTATCTTTCCTTGTATTACTGTCAGATGACGAGGTTGGCTGACACACACCCGGCAGTACACAGCCACATGATAGAAGGTGGTTTTTCCGTGCAACTTGGAACATCAAACACATTTGGCAGAATACCAGTGGATCATGCCATTGAGGAAACTGTCAACAAGGACACACAAACCCCTGGTGGAACGAAAGGCTTCAGTTTGAAACCTGGTGCTGTAAACCGATATTATGTCACTGCAGAGTATCGGAGTACGTGCCTGAAGCAACTAAAAACGATGATCGAGAGTTGCAGTCACGGGAGCATCCATGCTGACCTGATGCCATCAAGAATATGTAGAGACGAAGCTGATGTCAAGAGTGTTGTCAACCTGCTAGAGGATACCTGGACAAACCCATTCGATTCCAGTCCAAATGATCCTATGAATATATCAAATGGTGCGTGTGCATCTCCAGAAAGAGCAGCTGACCTGCTGGGTGCCCACAAAAAAGGAGAATCAGCATATCATTAGTTTCAGCATGATCGAATGGACAAGGGAGAGAAACCATTCTTGGACAGGTTACCCAAAATGCAACTTAAAACCTTCGACAACAAAAAGAGGAAGATCAACAAGAAACAATCAAATAAAGAGCAGATGTTGCGAAGTGACAACAAACTATTTGGCCATATGCTACTTGTCGCCTCCAGCAGGGACCTTAACATGAAGGATGTACTGAAGCATCCCCTGGGTCCAATACCCTGGGCGTTGGCCAACAGTGATAGGAGCATGAAAAAAACAAACAAAGCAGCCCTTGCCAGAAAACTTGAGAGTATGGTGTCTCCTGCAGAAGATATTCCACTACCACAAAATAAAAGGGGGAAATCACACGTTTGAACAAGTAGCAGGAAAGCTCCTCTCTTGTGTATTGAACACGTCCTCGTCCAGTGACAGAGTTGACGTTGTCTTCGATACTTACAAACAGCCATCAATCGAAGATGCAGAGAGGAGCCAGAGTTATACGACAGATGACGTACGCTTCAACAACATTGCAGCTGGTCATCAAATCAAGCAGTGGAAGCGTCTCCTGTCCTGTGGACACAGCAAAAACAAACTCATAGACTTCATCGCAAATCAGTGGAAGACACAATCGTACAGGGATCGTCTTGATGAAAAAGTCATGTATGTTACCTCTGATGAAATCTGCACCAAAATTACACGAGACAGTGTGGTGGATGTTACAGAGCTTCGATCAACACAAGAGGAAGCAGATACCCGATTGCTTCTACACTGCAAACATGCATCATCCAGCTTTCCATCAGTGATTATATCTGCAGATGATACAGATGTCCTGATCCTATGCATCGCATTCCAGCATGCAATAGATACTAAACTTTTCCTCAAATGTGGCACGTCATCTCATCTAAGACTGATTGATATCAGACAGCTGGTCGCTGCTTTCGGAGAGGACACATGTATGGCCCTGTTGGGATTTCATGCATACACTGGTTGTGATTCTGTTAGTGCTTTCAGTGGACGTGGAAAGGTGACAGCCCTAAAACCCTGATGAACAGCCCACGTTTCCAAATGGGTTTCAAAGAGCTAGGAAAGGACTGAAATCTATCAAGTCATCTTGTGGACATACTTGAGGAATTCACCTGTCAGATATATATGCTCAGGACTCAAATCAAGAAAGTAGACGAAATGCGATTCCAACTCTTCCGAGCCAGAACTGGAGATATCCAATCAGGCCAGTTGCCTCCCTGCTTCGACTGCTTGAAGTTGCATGCCATCAGAGCTTGTTACCAGGCAGCTATTTGGCATAGAAGCCTTGAAGCATCACCCAATGTACCTGACCCTTGTCATGCTGGCGGTTGGGGCCTGGATGAAGATGGCAGGCTCATGATCGAGTGGATGTCAGGTGCTCCAGCTCCCGTCTGTGTTATGGAGTTCTTGTCCTGCAAGTGCAAAATGGCATGTAAACTGCCAGGATGCACTTGTCTTGAGAATGGCATGAGATGCACAGATGCTTGTGTTCTACAGGAGTGTCAAAACATTGCCAATCAAGACGGCGAAGATGTGCAGCAGACCTCAGATGACGACAGTGATGAAAATGACCCAGAGAATTGAGGATTTTTAATGAGCTAGAAAACCAAAGATCGATCAAAGACTTAACGTGTTTACACATTAACTTAAGCCAAATTCATTTCCGTATTTTTGTACTATTTACACTCTAGGCTGTCAGAATCGAGAATGTGTTGTCTATATTTGTCATCATATTCAGAAACACAATAAAGTCATAGAATATCACGTGAATTTATTCCTTTATCAAACATTATCAATTATTGGCTTTGTCCGAATGTAAATAATTTTTCGTGATTTTTTGCAATGATACAAAACAAAATGGCATATTTATGAGATATACACACATTACATTTCATTAGGGGGTGGGTTATGTTTATATGAATATTTTAAATGTTGACACATATTTATGCACACTAGTTGTCATCGTTACATGTACTTGTGGGAATAATACGGACATATTTTAAAATATCCAAGTTATCATTATGTTGTATATCGATGGAAATATTGATATTTCAATACAGTGTCGATGGTGAAACTGAAGTATTTTTTCAGCTTTTTTTGGTAGTTTTTGCCATTTAAACAAACAATCCGCATACTTTGGTCATAAATTGTTATTATATTAGGTCCAGACATTTATTCACCAAAATTATGCTTGCAGCTAGAATATTGATCATTTTATCAACATTTTTGCAGTTTGGAGAAACCCATTCATTACGTGATCGCCATGTTTCACAAAATAGCTCACCGTGACGTAAAGCTACTCTACCCAGATGGCCATCATATTTTTTTGATTCCCAGATACATAGGTCTATCAGAAAATCACAACAAAGTTTGGTCCCTAGATATGGTACCAACTTCCAACTCAGCTCATGGACTAAGGCGACTTTAGATGTAAAACATCTGACCCTCCTCGGATCGATCGCACGAGATCCAGACTCGGTGATGCATCAGGTTGGCCTACGACAAATGGCAGTGAAAAAAACATCCTCCAAGTCATGGTTCTGCCATGTTGCGAAAGTGAGTGAAAAACATGATCTTCCATCTCCGGCTGAACTGTTTGAGCAATCACCCTCCAAACAACAGTGGAAAAAGGTCGTCAGTTCAACAGTGAACAAATTCTGGAATGAGAGGCTCCAGACTGATGCCTGTACCGAATCCAGCCTGACGTACCTCAATGTGACACACCTGACCCTTGGAAAACCGAGCCTTCTATAGTGATATCAATCGACAACACTGAGATAAATGTCATCCGAGCTAGAGTACATCTCAGTATCGCCACAGGAACTTACATCCTGCAGAGCAATCGTGCACGTTTTAACCAATATGACGTTGACCCGACCTGTACCCTCTGCAAGCGGAGCCTGAGGACAGAGAACACTTCATAGCCTCCTGTACAGCACTCGACCCGGTTCGTGACAGACTGCAGGATGACCTGAAGACGGCAATGTCACTACTCTCCCCAGACTTCCAGCTCAATAACAAGAACTTTACTCGTTTGGTCATTGACCCATTGGCTTTTTACAGTGGTGCGGGAGATTTTAGGCGCGACAGCCTCACAACAATGAATTTTACACTTACCAGAAGGTTCCTTCTATAATACGAAATGAAATAACACATCACAAAGGTAGATAAAGAGAATGATATACATTATTTTGAGAAAAACTGTCTGAATAGATTTTGACAAAATGGCCACCAAAGACAAAATTCATCGTTTTTGACCTTTCAAGGTCATTGAAGGTCAAATTCAAGGTCATCACTCAAACTGCAATATATGATTTCCCAAAAATTTTGGGGAAATTTTCAATGGCCAAATTTTCAATGGAAATGGCTCAAAACGAATAGTGACTTGATTTGGGAAAAAAAAAATTTTTTTCGCCGACCCGTCAAAAAATCAAAATGGCCGCCACACGCAGACCGGCAATTCAAGGGCAACGAAACTTATACACGTCATAAAGTTACATGAGAGGAATGTTTTGAAACAGAAATCTCAAACTGATCGGACAGTTTTTGAGAAAATGGCCATAAAAAATCCAAAATTAGCCATTTTTCAACAAAAAAGGTCGTTTTGACCTTCCAAGGTCATTGAAGGTCAAACTCAAGGTTATCACTCAATCCGCAATATATGATTTCCCATTTGAATGTGCCAATACTTAGGCTCTATCTTCAAGTGTTCTATGAGTTTACTCTGCACAGCTCAAAAAAAAAATCTCAAAACTGATCGGACAGTTTTTGAGAAAATGGCCTCCAAACTCCAAAATTGGCAATTTTTCGTCAAAAATGGCCGCCAAATAAGCAAAAACGATTCAATCAAAAAACATTTTAAAAACGTCTTTAGATACTGGCCCAAGATATGTTCTGACAAATTTATGGGGAATTTCATCATTTCAAAAAAAGTTACAGACCCGGACGGACGACGGACAGACGACGGACGACGGACAAAATACCTTCTTCTTCTTCCGTTGTAGGTGCTGAATTCTAAAGGCAGAATGTAGTTGCACCGTCGTGAGAGTGCTGGGTATGGAGAGTGCAGTGGGCTATTTACAGGTGCTGATAAAATCTTGTATGGCTCAGTCCCTCAACCTGACCCCCGCTAGCCTAGTCTTGAAGGCATCAAGGCTGGGGGCAGAGATCACTGACTCAGGCAGCTTGTTCCACAGGCGAGTCACATCCGGGAAGAAAGAGTGCTGGTAGGACAGAGTACGTGTGTATGGTACACGGAACTTGTCTGAGTTGCCTCTTGATCGGGTTGTGAGTCGGGTGAAGTGGTCATCTGCTGCGATGTCGACCAGGTCGAACCGTATCCGGTACATTATCACAGCCTTCGACTTCGCCCGTCGCTCGCTGAGTAGGTCCCATCCCAGGGCTTTCAACATCGGGGTGACACTGCTGTAACTGGAGTAGTCGTTGTGCACGAACCTGGCACATCATCGTTGGACCATCTCCAGTTGGTGGGCCGCTGCCTCAGTGTATTGGTCCCAGACTGTTGAAGCGTATTCCAGGATGGGTCTGACAAGGGTGAGGTAGCTCTGGGTTTTGATGTGCCTGGAGGTTGTACAGAGGTTCCTCTGGAGAAAGGCTCTCACGTTTTTAGCCTTTTGGGCGACTGCACGACAATGAGGTTCCCAGGACATCTTGCAGTTGAGCTTGACTCCCAAGTACGCTGCGTTGTCAACCAACTCCAGGGTGTGTCCATGGATGGTGTAGTCGGACGTCAGAGGTGTCCTCTTTCGGGTGAACCTGATGGTGTTGCATTTGGCTGCATTAAACTCCATCGACCAGGTCTTTTCCCACAGCTGGAGGTCATCCAGGTCTTGCTGGATCAGGTTTGCGTCCTGTTGTTTCCTGATGACGCGGTACATCAGGCAGTCGTCGGCGAAGAGCCTGACGGTGGAGGTGACGTGTTCTGGCAGGTCGTTGATGTAGGTCAGGAATAGGAGCGGACCTAAGACAGTGCCTTGGGGTACACCGGACGTGACAGGGATGGTGTCGGAGGAGCTGTCATCCAGCAGTACCCTCTGGTTACGGTCTCCGAGGAATGACGATATCCACCCCAGGTTGCAGTTAGTGATGCCGTAATGACGAAGTTTCAGAGCCAGCTTGGCATGGGACACCTTGTCGAAGGCCTTCGAGAAGTCCAACAGGATGGCGTCTACCTGGGGGTTGTTGTCAAGGGCTCTATGGATGTCATCGTCGGCCAGTAACAGCTGGGTGTCACAGGATCTTCGTTTCCTGAAACCGTGATGTTGGTTGGCAAGTATGTTGTGTCTGTCCAGGTGCCGCATGATGTTTGTCTGCATAATATGCTCCATGGCCTTACAGCATATCGACGTAAGGGAGATTTGCCGGTAGTTCGCTGGTTTGGAGTGGTCCCCCTTCTTGAACACTGGGACAACGTTTGCCTGTTTCCAAGCGTCTGGGACACGTTGTTGGGTGTAGGAGGCTTGGAAGATGGTGGTCAGGATGGGTGCCACTTGGTCGGCTGCTTCCTTGAGGAGGCGGGCAGTGATGCCGTCAGGACCTGTGGCCTTGTGCGCCTTCAACCCACGGAGTAACTTGCCGACTCCGTTGACATGAAACTGGATGGCAGGCATCTCAGGGTAATGGCTCGGTCCGAGCCGTGGCATGGTGTCTGTGCTGTCTGTGGTGAACACCGAAGCAAACTGTTGGTTCAGGAGGTTTGCTTGGGTTGATGGATCACTGTGGATTTTTCCGTCCTTGTCTTTCAGGGGACTGACTCCGGTGGCGTCTTTCCTCAGGGATTTGACGTACGAGTATAGGCGCTTTGGTTTGTTGCCACTTTCAGGGTCGATCATACTCATCAAGTAGTCTCGGAAGGCACGCCTACATTCCTGCTTCTGGGCCTTCTGAAGTTTCTTCATCCGCTCCAGGTCATTTGGTTTCTTTGTCTGTCTGTACTTTCTCAGGGCCCTCTTTTGGCGTCGTGATAGCCTCTTTATGGCGGTGTTTGCCCGTGGCTTGGTGTGACCACCAGTTGTCATCTTAGTAGGAACCAGCTCGCTCATAAAGTTCTGTATGGCTTCTGAGAAGTGCGTCCAGAGTGTGTGTATTGGGGTCTCGGTGTTAAACTGGTTGTGGAAGGTCTCACTGTACTCCGTTATTCTCTGACGCATGGTTACCATGTCGGCACGTTTCCAGAGCAAGATCTTCCGTTTAGGTGGTTTGTGACGGCGTGGGCGAAGACGTGTGGTTGCTAGGACCGCTGCATGATCACTCAGACCGGGAACAGCCATGCAGTTCTGGATCAGGGATTTCCTGTTTGTGATAATGAGGTCCAGGGTGTTATCTGGGTTGAACCTGGTCGGGAAATCTACAACTTGGTCCAGTCCTAGGTCTTGCATCGCTTGTATGTAGGTGTCACAGATGGCTGTTTGGCAACCAGATGAGGTCTCAGGTGTCATAGTCTGCCAGTTGATGTTCGGTAGGTTGAAGTCACCTCCTATGATGGCTATGGCTGAGCGGTTTCCTTGTAGTGCGTCGCGCATGTTGTCAGTCATGGCTTCTGCGTATTCAGTCGGGGTGTTGGGTGCTCGATAGCACGAGGCCACAATTACTTGTGTGTTTTTACCGGTGCTGAACGTAGCCATCACCATTTCACATGGGCGCTTTGTTGCCACTGGACAGGTCTTTCTTTATGGCTAGTAGGGCTCCGCCGTAGCCACTGTCATCAGCTCGATCGGCTCGATATACATCGTAAGTGTTTGGGAAGAGTTCTGTGCTTTTGATCGATTTGGTTAGCCATGTCTCGGTACCCATGATGATATCAGGGTTCGTTAACTCTAGGAAGGCACCTATTTCTGCCTTTTTGCTGCGCACACTCTGCCACGACAATAGCTTATCGGCCCAAAGGGCCGGTAAGCTAAAAATAACCACGTGGCAAGATTTGACCCGGAACTCATGAAAACGTTTTTTCAGAGCATGTTCAGAACGAGAATACCGATCCTATTGGTGTGAATGGGAGTCTGAATTACTGGAATGTGGCCTCTGGTTTTCTGTGAGCGATCGTTCTGCCCCCTAGCGAATGTTCGTGTTTTTGTAAACCCAAAGTCCAAAATCATGTCGGGACTGCTGACTGGAAGAATTGCACTTGTCACTGGTAAATATCGGTTTACACTGATTGTTTTTCATATAACTTGGTGGTGTATTTGATATGATATTCCCTGACAACAAAAAGAACAGAAATTATTCTCGTTTTCTGCACGTAAGAACGGGCAACATGTATTTTCCTCAATTATCGCTCAAGCTGTCAAAGTGCAGATACTTTTGTCTTAGACTTAGTAAGTAGCGTGTCCGGCGTTTTCTGCATAATCGGATTTGTATCTGTCACCATGTTAAATGAGCATTTTTAGAAATTTATTAAAAATTACATGTTCAGGATATTTCTCTTTGAAGATTTGTATCGGGTGCCTTTATATCTATTCTTCAAAATGTAATATGTATATTCTGAAATTTTGATATAAGGTGGGATAAAAATATAAAAATTATTAGACTGTGGGTGGGGTCTAAAAATTTCGCGTTTTTGGTTCCCGCGCTTGGCGCCAAAACCGGGTGGGGGTGGTCATTTAAATCTGTTTATTCACATCAAGCGCTCGGGGTTATCGGAAATTTTTTGATGATGTATGCTACAGTAAAAACAGACGAATCACGTGATATATTTGTTTTGATGAAATTCGGGAAATTCCGTGAAGGTTTCGACGGTTGAAAAGTGGGCAAACTTCGTGCTGATTATTCATGCTGTTGCACTCAATGGAAGTGTCTGGAAGTCGCACAATGAATTCAATAGGGCATTGAAATTAACAGGTAGCCATCTGTTTGTAAATAAACTGCATCGCCGAGGAGCGCAAGTGATTATAGTGGAGGCACCCCGCGTGGCTTTAGGGAGAAAAATCCGGCCGTCGCCAAAATGGGCGATAATGGGGGAATTTGGGGGCAGTGCTGCCAATTCGTGATCACTGGGGATAACCTGATAACTACCAGTACCAACAGTCGTATTGTATTTCGGCAGCAAACAAGTATACTACCTGTATGTTGTTATTTCTGTGTGACAAAGGTCAAGATATTTGGATAATAACATAGAATATATATTTATGATTTTTATGATATATCTATAGGCCTATCTGGCCAGAGCCTATGTAGGCCTAATGTAATGATGTATGTAATGTGTACAACAAAGAAAAAATTGTGTGACATTTCACATGTAATGTTGCTTGGTTTCCGCCTACAGCTTGGTACTAGTCCATGCAAAAAATTAGCCCAAAGGCTAAGATAGGTCACCGGACAATTTTGGTTTGGTCATGGCAGCATTGGCAGGTAACAGACCTTTTACCAATCAAGGTTCGCAGTGTAAACATATGACCTTGGGATTTACCAATCAAGGGTCATCCGTATGAACTTCGATGTTACCATTACAAGTATGTGTGCGGCATTTGATATTCTATATGTTGGGTGGAATCGTTTAGGCCGCTCAGGTCAATTTACACATTCCAAGTCAGACATTTGGCACTCAAGGTCATCTGACGTCAAGTTCAAGGTCATCATTAGTTGTGTCATATATGTCTTCCTATATGTTCATAATGCAAACATGAGCTCTATCTGCAATCATTTCATCTATAGAGGCAAATCTGGGCATTTTTTGACCCCAAAATGGCTGTTTTGACCTTTCAAGGTCATCGAAGGTCAAATTCATCGTCACCACACAAGTCGCCATATATGACTTCCCATTTGAAAATGCCAATTTCTAAGCTCTATCTTCAAGCGGTCTATCAGTACAGTCCTGACAGCTCCCATTATGAAGGAAAAAAGTGCCGAAAATTTTCCAAGTCCAAAATTTTTTTCAAAGGGTGAAAATTTTTTTTGCCAAGAAATGGCCCAAAATGGATAGTAATGCGATTTGGGGCGAAATGCGATTTTTTTTCGCCGACTCGTCAAAAATTCAAAATGGCCGCCACACGGAGATCGGCCATTCAAGGGCAACAAAACTTATACACGTCACAGAGGTATATAAAAGGAATCTTTTTAAACAAAAATCTCAAAACTGATCAGACAGTTTTTGAGAAAATACAGACCAGGTGCAAATTTGAGCATTTTTCGACCCCAAAATGGTTGTTTTGACCTTTCAAGGTCATCCAAGGTCAAATTCAAGGTCACCACACAAGTCGCCATATATGACTTCCCATTTGAAAGTGCCAATTTCTAAGCTCTGTCTTCAAGCGTTCTATGAGTACAGTTCGGACAGCTCCCATTATGAAGGAAAAAAGTGCCGAAAATTTTCTAAGTCCAAAATTTTTTTCAAAGGGTGAAAATTTTTTTTGCCTAGAAATGGCCCAAAATGGATAGTAATGCGATTTGGGGCGAAAAAAATTTTTTTCGCTGACTCGTCAAAAATTCAAAATGGCCGCCACACGGAGATCGGCGATTCAAGGGCAACAAAACTTATACACGTCACAGAGGTATATAAAAGGAATCTCTTTAAACAAAAATCTCAAAACTGATCAGACAGTTTTTGAGAAAATACAGACCAGGTGCAAATTTGAGCATTTTTCGACCCCAAAATGGTTGTTTTGACCTTTCAAGGTCATCCAAGGTCAAATTCAAGGTCACCACACAAGTCGCCATATATGACTTCCCATTTGAAAGTGCCAATTTCTAAGCTCTGTCTTCAAGCGTTCTATGAGTACAGTTCGGACAGCTCCCATTATGAAGGAAAAAAGTGCCGAAAATTTTCTAAGTCCAAAATTTTTTTCAAAGGGTGAAAATTTTGTTTGCCTAGAAATGGCCCAAAATGGATAGTAATGCGATTTGGGGCGAAAAAAATTTTTTTCGCTGACTCGTCAAAAATTCAAAATGGCCGCCACACGGAGATCGGCGATTCAAGGGCAACAAAACTTATACACGTCACAGAGGTATATAAAAGGAATCTCTTTAAACAAAAATCTCAAAACTGATCAGACAGTTTTTGAGAAAATACAGACCAGGTGCAAATTTGAGCATTTTTCGACCCCAAAATGGTTGTTTTGACCTTTCAAGGTCATCCAAGGTCAAATTCAAGGTCACCACACAAGTCGCCATATATGACTTCCCATTTGAAAGTGCCAATTTCTAAGCTCTGTCTTCAAGCGTTCTATGAGTACAGTTCGGACAGCTCCCATTATGAAGGAAAAAAGTGCCGAAAATTTTCTAAGTCCAAAATTTTTTTCAAAGGGTGAAAATTTTTTTTGCCTAGAAATGGCCCAAAATGGATAGTAATGCGATTTGGGGCGAAAAAATTTTTTTTCGCTGACTCGTCAAAAATTCAAAATGGCCGCCACACGGAGATCGGCGATTCAAGGGCAACAAAACTTATACACGTCACAGAGGTATATAAAAGGAATCTCTTTAAACAAAAATCTCAAAACTGATCAGACAGTTTTTGAGAAAATACAGACCAGGTGCAAATTTGAGCATTTTTCGACCCCAAAATGGTTGTTTTGACCTTTCAAGGTCATCCAAGGTCAAATTCAAGGTCACCACACAAGTCGCCATATATGACTTCCCATTTGAAAGTGCCAATTTCTAAGCTCTGTCTTCAAGCGTTCTATGAGTACAGTCCGGACAGCTCCCATTTTGAAGGAAAAAAGTGCCGAAAATTTTCCAAGTCCAAACATTTTTTCAAAGGGTGAAAATTTTTTTGGGCCCTAGAAATGGCCCAAAATGGATAGTAATGCGATTTGGGGTGAAAAAAATTTTTTTCCCCGACCCGCCAAAAATTCAAAATGGCCGCCACACGGAAACCGGCGAATTTAGGGCAACCAAACTTATACATATCACAGAGGTATATGAGGGGAATCTTTTGAAACCAAAAACTCAAAACTGATCAGACAGTTTTTGAGAAAATGGCCGTCAAAGTCCAAAATTGAACGTTTTTCGACAAAAACGGCCGCCATTTTGAAAAAAGTGCTTAAATCAAAAAACAAAAAAATTCCTCCTTCTCAAAATATTTTCAGGCATTTTTGTGCGAAATTTCAGAAAGATTCGATCGTTAACTTTAAAGATAAAAATGTTAACGCCGGGACGGACGGACGGACGGACGGCTAGACGGACGGACGACGGACGCAACGCCATGCCAATAGGTTATCGGACCAAAGGTCCGGTAACCTAAAAACGGTCACCGAACGGCCTGAAAACCCGGGATTTTCATGTTGGGCCAATATCTCATGATCTCGGGAATCAAGCAACATGTAATGGAATATCAGAAAAAGTCCAAAAATTTTTTCAAAGGGTGAAAATTTTTTTTGGCCCTAGAAATGGCCCAAAATGGATAGTAATGCGATTTGGGGTGAAAAAAATTTTTTTCCCCGACCCGCCAAAAATTCAAAATGGCCGCCACACGGAAACCGGCGAATTTAGGGCAACCAAACTTATACATATCACAGAGGTATATGAGGGGAATCTTTTGAAACCAAAAACTCAAAACTGATCAGACAGTTTTTGAGAAAATGGCCGTCAAAGTCCAAAATTGAGCGTTTTTCGACAAAAACGGCCGCCATTTTGAAAAAAGTGCTTAAATCAAAAAACAAAAAAATTCCTCCTTCTCAAAATATTTTCAGGCATTTTTGTGCGAAATTTCAGAAAGATTCGATCGTTAACTTTAAAGATAAAAATGTTAACGCCGGGACGGACGGACGGACGGACGGCTAGACGGACGGACGACGGACGCAACGCCATGCCAATAGGTTATCGGACCAAAGGTCCGGTAACCTAAAAACGGTCACCGAACGGCCTGAAAACCCGGGATTTTCATGTTGGGCCAATATCTCATGATCTCGGGAATCAAGCAACATGTAATGGAATATCAGAAATGATGAATTATTTCATAAGATATTGCATTCTGGCCAGAACGTAATAAAATCTAATAGGAACTGGAGTGTTGTACATGCAGCTCCCGCTCAAATGTTCACTGCAATGTGATCATGGTGATTGTTTAGCAATATTTTTGCAATAATTTTTCAACATTTATTGTATCTCCCGAACAAAGTTACGCTGATACTAAGGATTTGAGATCGTCGCGCTGCGTCAGCCGCGTCCGCCGCAGACACTGTCTTGTGAACGTGCTACAGGCTGCAAATCTGAACCGGTTACGATAATTTCTCAGAGAGACATGACGTATGGTGAGATAGCGACACCAATCGATTTTGGTTGCCATTGCAACCAAATTGGTTGATTGGCGACACATTTTGTGCTCAATTTGTCCTGTTTAGCACACATCTTTTGTGAACGCTCTACGAGTGAGTTTTCGATGAATGATGATGAAATCGCACAGGTTGATGAGAAAGACAGTCTCACGAAATCAATCATTTTTCAGAATGACCAAATAAATATTAATTAGTTGACAGGTTAACTTGTGATCACTCCAAAAACCTGTACTATGAAGGCAAATAACACTGAATTCTTGTTGAGAACAGAAAACTGATGTTTTTGGGAAAACAGAACAATAACACCAAACAAGTTAACACTAATTTTACTAGTTAAGTCTATTATTGACCACAATAAAAATATTTAAAACAAGAAAATATTTATTATTGGGCTCTACTAGGTAAAGGTTTGGTCCAGTAGAGATTCCATGGCTGCAACTGGATAAGTTAACATTAGTTTTACTAGTTAAGTATAATATTGACCACAATAAAAATAGTTAAGACGATAAACATTTATTATTGGGCTCAACAACGTAAAGGTTTTGTTCAGTGGAGATTTCATGACTGTAACCGAATAAGTTAACAATACTTTTACTAGTTAAGGTCCGGAACTTCTTATACTGATATCGATAAAACACACTGGCCTCGCAGTGATGATATTTTGTCTGAACATATTTTGGGCAACAGGGATGATAGGGCCCTGGGGATACACCCACACGGTCGTTGGTTACCGAATCATCTAGTTTTCTCTCTTGAAAATCGAGCCCCAGCCCCAGAATTGTATTGTCAACAATACATACTAGTAATTTAGTGCTTAAATGTGGAAACCAATCAAGATATTGCAGTAAAAGGTAAAAATACCCATGTACATTTTCTGTGACAGACAAGATTTTCAAAATCTGAACTTTCAAATTGCTCTCAAATCGTCAATTTTTGGCCTACAGAGGTCATTCAAGTACCAATGTGTTCATGAAAATACACTTTAAATTAAGCAATAGCACCTGTAATTTAGAAGAAAAAAATTAAAAAAACCTCCGGACATGCTAGACTTAGTTTTGTGAAATGGGGTACCGGCGACTTTGGCAAATTGGATGGAGTCGTTCAGTAAGGACCCGACTTGCATTTCACGCCCTCATGTGGGGAAACCATTCATGCATAGCACAGTCAGTGATTTGGTCATCCTACTTGTTAACGCTGATCAGCTCCTATGAATATTGATTGATTTTAGCCATGCCTGATTAACTCTTGGACATTGGAATATCTGTGTAAGGCAAGTCGGGTCTAACTACAGAAAGACACAACTATTTTGTGACTCTCGATAATGTACCCCATTAGCCTGAAGTCTGTGCAATTTCATTTCTGCAGAGGAAATTTGGCGATAATTTTTACGAAATGTCATCACACAGCATTAAACTTACCTATCAGACTAGATCTAGTATACTGTGACACGAACGGCAAGTGCGTGTGTGAGATATATATAAAAATTCTATGCTTCACAATGCTAAATCACCGCTATCACATATATCTACTGATATAGTCACCTTTGTTTTTGCTGAACAATGACTCCAGAAATACAAGGACTGTAGAAGAAGAATGCGTGAATGGTTCTATCCTAGGCGCTGGCAGCGGGATCGGTCAGGCCGTGTGTCGTGTATTTGCCAGAGAGGGCGCCCGCGTTGCCGCCGTGGATGTTAACAAGGATGGACTGGAGGACACATTGAGAGGTGTCACAGGTACGCGTACGGAATGCTTGTAATCTTGTATTCAAGGAATGTGGTCTGGATACAATGGTAATTACTGCAATGGCTCGATTAAGCACCTGTCCGTTAAAGAGGGCCCCTCTCGAATGAGTGCCGGGGGGGAGGGGGGGGGGGTGTGGGGTACAAAGGTTTTGACAAATAAGCGCCTCCCTTGAATGAGCGCCTCCCTTGAATAAGCGCCTCCGTGCAAAGAGCGCCGGCATTGCACAAGAAATGCTGTTTATATCAGTGATTAATGCCGTGTGGAAATAAACATGATAAAGAACACTTCAATTGCACTTTGATTCAGCTTTTCTTTCTACTGGTAATTTACTCAGAAACAGTATGCATGAACACAGGTAACAATATACGCCAGTAGGCTACTAACTGTCAAGTGCAGGTAAAATTTCAAATTTTCAATCGGTAATTTGCCGTAAGCTTTCCCTGTTGTACATTTTCGAATTTTATGCAATGCAAACTTTGTGTGACTGGAATATTATGAATGGCTACCATGCGAATTCAATGCGAATCATACTGGGGTAGTTCTGAGATATGAACCGAGTTGGCCAGTGTTGGTAACATTTTGCTGGCACTCGACAGCACAGTTTTGTATTTATTACTCCAAAATGACTTTCGCACCAAGCTTCATACGTTTTATATTGCATTTGGTACTGTATGCTATTTGGTATGCTAATTGTCATTAACCATGTTAACACAATAACACCGATTAAAGACCTGGACATTGTCATTGACCGGCAATATACATATAGATCATAGTTTCAACTTGGAAACGTTTGTTGTCAAATGAGCGCCTCCCTTGAATGTTGAATAAGCGCCTGTCTTGAGAGAGCACCGGGGGGTAAAACTTTATTGACAAAGAAGTACCCCGACGCTCAATCAAGCCATTACGGTAATACAATAGAGTAGTAGTTATCACAAAATATTTTAATAACATACTAGTAAACTAGACCAGCAGTGTAGCTTTGCTCTTTTTAAAAATGCATTCAGAAGAGACATAGTAAATGCAAGCTGAATATGATTATGTAGATAACAGGAATTCTCGAAGACATACATTGTGTCATATTTTTTTATTTCGTAGGCGAGCACCAATCATTTACAGCAGACATTTCTTCATCAGCGTCAGTCAATGAATTGATGCAGAACATCGGAACTTCCTTTTCTGGTATCCCAAGTGTTGCAGTCAACTGTGCAGGGATCACACGGGACTCACTCATGCTTAAAATGACAGAGGAAAACTTCGACAGAGTCATAGACGTTAATCTGAAGGTGTGATAACTGTTTGACTGAGTGACAGATGTTAATCTGAAGGTGTGATAACTGTTTGACTGAGTGACAGATGTTAATCTGAAGGTGTGATAACAGTTTGACCTAGTGATAGATGTTTATCTGAAGGTGTGATAACTGTTTGACCTAGTGATAGATGTTAATCTGAAGGTGTGATAACTGTTTGACCGAGTGATTGATGTTAAATCTGAAGGTGTGATAACTGTTTGACCGAGTGATTGATGTTAATCTGAAGGTGTGATAACTGTTTGACCGACTCATAGATGTTAATCTGAAGGTGTGATAACTGTTTGACTGAGTGATAGATGTTAATCTGAAGGTGTGATAACTGTTTGACCGAGTCATAGATGTTAATCTGAAGGTGTGATAACTGTTTGACCGTGTGATTGATGTTAATCTGAAGGTGTGATAACTGTTTGACCGAGTGATAGATGTTAATCTGAAGGTGTGATAACTGATTGACATCAACTCGTCTGCATATTCGTCTGCATAACACTGTTTGTGCCCTGTACGATAACAACGCTCAGTGGGCAAATACGAGGGCAAATATCAGGGCAAATACTGGCCGGTATTCTGCCCTCTGTCAACGATCGCTCATGCGAATCGAATGATCTTGTCATGACAACACATGCACCTGTCCTATTGTCCTTTACATTGTTATTTTCTCACTATATAATAATAAATACAACATACCAGCATGTGCCCCGATATTTGTCATTGTTCCCGGCATGCGCTCGCCTTCGACATGGGCTTATGGTACTCGGAATCTCGAGCAAATATCAGGTCACATACTGTAATAACCAGGTAATATTGTCTATATATTTCATTGCGCACAAAGGTTCCTGAAAATTTCTGATAGCTGACATCATAGGCTCTAATATTGTTTTCAGGGCACATACCTCATTTGCCAGGCAGTCACTCGAGCATTAGTGGAGAGTCAGCAGGGAAGCGGGTCTCTCATCAATATATCCAGCGTGGCAGGGAAGGTAAAGACATCAGTTATTAACTACTGTAAACGTACACAATTTCACGATGTATTATTAATTTCGCGAATTTCGCGTTTGAAAAAAAACCCGAAAATAAATACACGCGAAAATACGGCGAAAATAAATACATACGCAGACCACATCACGCTTGAAATCTTATCAAAGATTTAATGTGTTCCATCCGTGCTGTCGCTCACCAAAAAAGGCATTTGTGAGACAATTATCGCCCATAGGTCGCTGAAGATGTCACGTGTCACTCTGACGGTGGGATACTTTTCTGAACAACAGCACTACGTTAGTGTTATTCGTCGGGAAAATGACCAGCCGGCAGAACAACTCATGTGATAATTGTCTCACAAATACCTTCCTTGGTTGATGTCGCCACCGTTAGTTCATGTGCTCTGGCAGAAATAAACAATTAGTAGATTTATTGAGTATTGATCGTTTGTGTTTTGTTCACTGTCTGAACATACTAGTATGCTAGTATAGCAACATACTAGTGCTAGTATAACGTGAACATACTGTACACGTATTGTACTACTAATCATTTGCAGTTTATGGCAAACATACATCTGTGATCAATAATATTTGGGCCTTGTGTATTAAATTGGTACAATTACTTACCAATTCAAAATACCCGATCCCACACCCAACATAAAAACGCGAACTTAAATCCACGCGAACCTGTTGAGATGTTGAAAACGCGAACATTGATACACGCGAAATTTTATACGTTTACAGTATGTGTGCCAAACTCAAATACAATCCCTAATGCATTTGCCATAGTTTGTGGATTGAATAGGGAATACATTATATATGAAACAAGAAATTCCAATAAAACTGCCCCGATCACTATCATCTGCACTTTAACGACTAGTATTCATGGTATTAGGAATAACACTACATGCAATGACAATATGTAAGTGCTATAGCTAACGATACTGCCAACTTGTGTTTCATGTCCCTCACCATGCATCATGTCGATGTCAGATATTCCCTTTCCGCAGGCAGGCAATGTGGGACAGGTTAACTACTCCGCCTCCAAGGCAGGAGTCATCGGGATGACAAAAACGATTGCTAAGGAGGTCGGCGCTCATCGAATCCGCTGTAACGCGATCCTCCCTGGGTTTATTGACACACCGATGGTTACGACGATCCCCGACAAGCTGGTCGCGAAACTCATCAAGATGGTGCCATTGGGACGAGTGGGGAAACCCGAAGGTAGGGGAAAACACCCAAAATAGGGGCAGCAAAGTTGCAAAGGGTAAGAATACTGGACAGGAAAGTTTCAGGGCAATTCTTTCTGATGATAACCCATTAATTGGGATGAGTATCAACATGATAAAGGGACTGGGACAATATTTGGAATTCAAAATGACTAAAGCTTGCTTGATTTCAATGACACTATACACGTATTTTATCCAACACTTGCCGAGTTGCCTGTGTTAGCCAGCTCTCAATATTCACTGAATACTGCACAGCTAATGTTTCTGTGTTTATTTTATATACAGAGATAGCCGAGGCCTGTTTATTCCTGGCGTCAGATCGCAGTAGCTATGTGACAGGGACCACCATAGAAGTGTCTGGTCAGTACACTCTGATATCTAACACACTTTATGGGGCGTATACACCTTGGAAGTTTAATGATATGGGTACACAAACTTTGTGACCATAATTTTAAGGATTGATTGCATGTAATGATCATGAACCTGGAATCGACTCGCTGTCCATTCACTTATAATAAATATAAAGGTAACAAATTCATGAATTTACACACTTCCAATCAGCGTGAAACTTCGCCTTTCTGATTGTTAGACATCAACGATCACTAACCGAGACTCCGTTTCTTACTAAACAATGTTAAATTTGTTGGAATCATCGTTTTCATATGTCATTTTCCGACCTATTTCTCAGTATACAAAATACACTCACAACAATGCGAGCGAAAGGATTATGCTGTACAGCAGATAGCTAGTGAGGCCAGTAAAACTCACAGGTGATATGTACTCGGGTGTACCAAGGTGTTTGGGATTATGAGTTTTCAGCTCATTGTATTCAGTGAGATTAAAATACTTCTTGTCGATGTATCCATTGTATAATGTGTGCGTTATATCAACGAAAGAACGACCACTTGCAAATAAAGCACCGCATTACCTAAAATAAAGCACTGCAGGACCGAAAATAAAGCACTGCATAACCTAAAATAAAGAACGGCGTGCGTAAGCTCCTCATCCGTAATGTCTTCAGTAGATGTGTTGTATGACACATGTTCAGGAGCAGTGCATTCGACATTCCCTGCTATACTTGTGTTAAAATAGTGTCAGACAATTCATCGTACGTACAATCGTTTAGTGCGTTGTAGTAGCAAAACAGCGAGATTGTCGTTCCAGATTTGGTTCCGCATGTGTGTTGTGTCATAAACAACGAGTGTATCCATTTTGACGTTGTGACCTCGTGGCTTCCAACATTCAAAATGAGCGCATTTTCTGGCGTGTGGGAATCTCAACGTGGTATACTTTGACATTGAGTAGTACTCAGTATCTGTGTACTCAAGTAAACAAAAAACGGTTATTGTATTGCAACCCCAACATACCACCGTGAGCTGTATCCGGTAATGCACACGTGAGCAATAAAGAGCGATTATGTGTATAGCACAGCATTCGACCACTTGACTGTATATCGTAGGTATTTTAAGTCCGTTAAAGAATACGACATCGTGCCATCGCTAATAAAGAACTCCGGCCTTCGGCCGTCGTTCTTTATATTCGCGATGGCACTCTGTCTCATTCTTTAACTAATACAGAAAGTATAGCCCTACCGGTAGATATTCTCATTATTCTGACCACAACAAAGGATAAATATACGCAGCAGCCAGTATTTGTCAAGCGGTACACACGAATGTTCGTTTTGGTGAAACGTGTAAAATGATTTATCTAATCATCAAATTGCACAGCTTCCATAATATCATTTACGAAACCATGTCTCGGTTCATCATCCATGAGTGTCTGTGCTAGCCAAGTTTTAGGTCAGGGGATTGTATTGTCTTGGTGATTTTGTTACCTCTACTTTCACATTATAAGTGAATGGAAAAGTGCCTCAGTGCAGTCATCGGTATGTTACGTGCAATCAGTCCTTAAATGTGTTCGGAAAGTTCTAAAACGAAAATTTTTCAGCAATCTTATAACACAAATTATTTGCGAATATATTTTTTCGTTTCTATCAAATTTAATGAAAAAATTGATATACATGTATGAACTCCTTTCTTCCATGCGATCTAAGTACATGTGCAGCCAGATTGGACGACCGGAAGCCAAATTATTTACGTTCTGTTTATGTACATGTCCAGCGTAATAGATTTTCTATGGTCCTGATGATTGACTCTGTTTCAGGTGGAATAGCTATATAGAGCATGCATGATTGGGACAAAACTTGTATCGTGATGGACGAGTGGCTCATGCATCATGTTCATGCGCATGTGTAATGTGAGCGAATTATGTTGTGAATGAAAGTAAGGTACTTTTATATTACTGTATAATATCCTGTGACTGTGATTCTATGATACATGTACGTTATCGACATGATGAAAAGATGTTCAAATTTGTATAGAAAACTGTAATAAAATGTTCAAACATACATGTATATTTTTGCAGAATTTATTCAGCAACATATAGGACGAAGAGTACAGAGATAGGTCGCACATACACCTACAACACTAGCTTGGATATCAATAGGAGTATTATCCCAGTTTGAACCTGTGCCGAGCTACAAAACAACTCTCTCAAGAGAGACTGCGCTGGGAAGAGTAGGAAATTTGGTACTCTGGTATCAAGAATATCAGCAAACTCATTCCAGATCTGTTCCTAATAGGCTAGATCTGACATAGTGAGCCCAATAGAACTTTTCGTTTGGTGATAAGCTATGATCTCCTAAATCTGAATTGTCACATGGTCTCAACATGTTCAAGGCTATACATTGTAAATCCCAGCAAATATTGATGTCCAATTAATTCAAATCTTCACACAACAGCCATTCCTAGCTCATAACAAATAGGAATAATAACTTGTATTTGCAATCATCCTGCTCATTCCAGCTATAAGCAGATAAGCAAGAGACAACTTTTCTCCTACCAAATCAATATTTGAGAAATTTCCCAAATTTTAATTGTAAATTTGCCGTTTATTGTTATTACTCACCTCTAAACTACTACATGCTCCTTTCGATCCTTTGGATCGTTCTGGATAGAAATTCGCGTACTGAAAGCAAGGCACGATCGTCTGCCTGCATGACTCGAGCGCTCCTTTTGCCGCCAAAACCGCCGCGCATATGCGCGCGCAGCTGCGCAGAAGCTTCACTTTTCTGTCCAAAAAACGACAAAAGGAAGCCCCTAGCACACAACTGGCGGGGATGGATGGGAGGGCCTTTACTGTAGTAGTTTAGAGGTGAGTAATAACAATAAACGGCAAATTTACAATTAAAATTTGGGAAGTTTATTTTATACATCACCAATCTAAACTACTACATGCTCCTTAGAATCAAAGGATAGGCGGTGGAGCAGTAGTGCTAGAGAGTCATGAAAACAGACGATAGTCTTGATTTCAAGCGAATCGCTAAAATGCTACATTTTCGATATATCTTTAGTAATATAATAAAGATACTCACCTAGCGGTGCGATCGCTTGCCTCCGACATGCACGAATTTCTTCTTCACCCATCGGTGGAAAACGGAACTCTACTTGAGACCGTAACAAAAAGAAACTCAAACACAAACACAAAGTGTTGCTTATATACACGTGCACATTAAAACCAAGACTTTTCTGTCCAGCTGGTTCAAACAACAGCTTGCGCTACGACCAGCGGACCCAGTCTAAATCTGGACGACTGGTCCTGAAGTTCGGCAGCATTGGACAGATAGAACCCGATGAATGTCGTAGAATTAGTCCACATTCCAGCCCTCACGATATATTCCAACGGAATATTCGACCTGGCCGCCAAAGACATCGAGATGTGTCGGATTTGGTGGGACGATATTTTGTAAGTGACTCGATCGTCAGCACCTGATTCCGCATAGACAGTCCTCACTACAACCTTCACCCATCGGGATTGTGTAGCTGTGGAGATATCCGTAGCCCTGTTAGGCTGATAGGAAATAAATAATCGCTTGCGATCTTTCCTGATCGATCTGGTACGATCGATGTAGATTTTCAGCGCTGTTACCGGACACAATAGAGCGTCCGGCTCATTCCGTCCTACGTAACCGCCCAGTGACGGAATTACGATAGGGGAGAACGCTTTCCCGCCCTCAACTGCAGCACGTGTTTTAGGCATAAAATCACGTACTGGGTATAAGGAAACGGACCCATCCGCGCCAAATGCGACTCGCGATACGTCGATCGCCGCGACATCTGAGCGTCTTCGACCACTTGCTAGCATAACTAGCAGGAAAGTCTTAAGAGTTAACCTCTGCAAGGAAACTTCCTTGAGAGGCTCCCAAGGTGCTTTAGTAAGACAATATAGCACAAAAGCCATGTCCCAATCCGGTAGAGTAGGAACTCCGCGTGGCCTTTGCGTCCTAAAGGACGCCAAGAGATCAGCAAGGATACGATTATTAGTTAAATCGATCCCCCTAGCACGGAATACAGGGCCCAGCATGGACCTGTATCCCTCGATCGTAGTAGGCTTCAAATTAAGCCTATCAAAGAGATAGCAGAGAAAGTCTAGCACTGCATTCAGAGGGGCAGAGAGCGGATCAATGCGCCTTCCGTTACACCAACGTACGAATACTCTCCATTTAGCCTCATACGTTTTAGAGGAGGATCTCCTATTCTTTCTCGCGAGATGTACGGACACCTGCTGAGAAAATCCTGCCTCCTGGAAGGATCGCTCGATAGCCTCCACACGTGTAATTTGAGCACGTGGACGGAATCGTGAAATATATCCCGCCCCGGTTGCTTCAGCAACCTGTCCTCGATCGGGAGAACCCGTGGTACATCGATCAGGAGGGACAGTAGCAGGGGGAACCACGCCTGCATCGGCCAGCATGGCGCCACCAACAGAATCTCGCACTGAGACCTGGCTACTTTGTGCAGCACTTCTGTTAGGAACCGAGTTGGCGGGTACGCATACCCGAACATCCCGTCCCACGACTGAGACATCGCGTCCACAGCCAGTGCCTCGCTCTCTGGCAGAGGTGAGAAGTAGACCGGGAGCTTGTGATTCCGAGAGGTTGCGAACAGGTCTATGTTCGGTGTCCCGAACGCCTGACAAACGCGCCGAAACACCTCCGGATGCAGACTCCACTCCGTGCCTATGATCTTGTCCGGTCTCGACAGAGCGTCCGCTAGGACATTCCTGTGACCCGGCAGGTGCCTCGCCCTGATAAACAGACGGTACTTGAAGGCAAACCTGATCAGACACTCGGCCTCCAAACAAAGCTGACTCGACCGAGTTCCACCTTGTTTGTTTATGTGCGCCACTACTGTGCTGTTGTCTGTGAAGACCAACCACTTCGTCCCTGGGGGACTCTGAGGCCCCCAGATCTCGAACGCACGTCTCACCGCTCGCAGCTCTAGGACATTGATGTGCAACGCCCTCCCGCTCGTGTTCCACACAGCAGAGAGTTCGTGCTCGTCCATATGAGCTCCCCAAGCCAATTCTGACGCATCGGTGAAGAAGGTCCGATTGGGCAGATACTCCGCGAGTGGCATCCCTCGGAAAAGATTCCGATGGTCCCGCCACCAATGCATTGCTTCCCGAGCACGATCGTCCACCGATACGACTTGGTCTAGTCGATCGGTGAGGATCCGCCATTGCAACGCTAGACACCATTGAATGGGTCTGAGGAAGCACCTGCCGAACGGCACCTGTTTCTCCATCGACGCCAACAGACCGATGATGGACAGAAACTGTCGAGCTGTGATCGACGACTGCGTCAGCGCGACCTTCATCGCCGCAATCGCCTTGAGAACTCTCTTCCGCGGAGGAAGAGCTACTCCTCGCTCTAGATCGTAATCTACCCCGACATACTCGAACCTCTGTGTCGGGGACAGATGAGACTTCGCCCAATTGGGGATCCAGCCGAGGCTGGTCGCCAACCTGAGGACGAACCCGGATTGCTCTATAGCCTGAGACGGGGAGTCGGCTATGATTAACCAATCGTCGATATAATGGTGGAATTGAATTCCAACCGATCGAAACCTGGCTGCCATCGTCCTTACGATACGGGTGAACACGTAAGGGGCGGTGGCTACTCCAAAAGGAAGTACCCTGAACTGATACACCGAACCTTCGAAGGCGAACTTGAGGTATCGCCGATCGGCTGGGTGTATTGGCACATGTAAGTACGCGTCCTTGACGTCGATACTGACTGCCCACTTCCCCTTGGACAGAGCTTTCTGGACGGAAAGCGCCGACTCCATCTTGAACCTGGGTATGATCAGGAATTTGTTGAGGTTTGACAGATCGAAAACGGGACGCCACCCGCCTGTCTTTTTCGGCACTAGGAAGATGAGAGAATAGAATCCTCTCTCGTCCTTGACCACCTCGATCGCACGTTTCTCTAGCAACTGCTGCACCTCGTGCTGCAGAAGCTGAAACTTTTCCCGATCGCCGGGCACAGGGAAGAACCACGCTTTGGGTCTGATCGGTGGTTTTCCAGCCTCCCATCTGAAGGTGAGACCGAACTTCACCCATGCCACGACTGAATTGTCTGACGACGCCAGATCGCTCCAGTTCTGGACGAACTGAGCCAGGCGTCCCCCGACTGGACCAGGTTGTGGAAGATGGAATTCCGACAGAACTGAACCTTCCACAGAGCCTACGCTTTCCCGCAACGAGTCACTTCTTACCAGAAGCTTTCCCTTTGCCCTTGAAGCGTTCACCCCCTTTGCCTCCGCGCTTGCCATCCCCCTGGGGAGGGGGAGGCTGCGCCCCACGAAAGGGCGGCTGCGTAGAAGCGGGTGCATGTGGTGCCTGAGGTTGGGCAGGCTTCTGACCCTTGGTCTTCTTGCCTGTCCCAGACCCCGCCGACTTCCCAAGCAAAGCCTTGGCCATAGCCTCATCCCGGAGATGTTCCCGCATGACGGAAATATCCGATCGAGAGAGGTTGGCGTAGGTATAGCCTGAGAACAGCGGCCTCCCACGTAGCTCAGCGACGTCCGTAGCGGACACGTCAAGCAGACGGAGATCGGCATCACGCATGGTGAGATCCAATTGTGCGCCCAGGTGCGCACTGTCACGCTCAGCAGCATGGACCACTCCGGCCAAGACGCCGAGTGCTGCATGAATGTTGGCGCGACTCCCCTCCTCCAGATCCGCCTCGTCCACAAACTCCTGAACCAAAGTGGTCAGGTGATCTGTCAACGAGAGCTGCCCCATCAATTGATGAGACAGCGTCTGCCAGTGAGAAAGGCGAGCCTTTTTCACATAAGCTGACCAGACCGTACCCTGCTTCCGGGAAAGCAGGTGAAGGTTAGGGTCTTCGACCGGGACGGAAGTCTGATGTCCACCCTCGGACTCTACAGTCCGATAGGTGTCGATCGACTCAGGTCGAACACGGCTGGTCGGGAATGTCGACTCCGTACGAGCCACATCCTTCTTAGCCGTAACTCCCTTGTTGATCTTGTCGAAGGACTTGACCAACGCGGGAGCCACAGGGAGCCGGATCGGCCGACGAACTGGCGCCGACGCGAACCTACCGGTTCCCCGTGAGGGCCCTGGAGCATCGATCGGCAAGTCCATTCGCCTTGCGACCGACTCCAAAGCCCACCGGAAGTTAGAACCCCCGGCCTGATCGGAAGTCTCATCCTCCGAGGAGGACGACTCCTGATCAGCTTCCACTCGACCCCCCCGATCGTTGGACCTCACAGGTCCGATCGAAGACCTCGACGACCCCAAGGGTACATCAAAGGACGGGCGAGGGAATGCCTGCTCAGCGATCGCGCCCGTCCGGCGACTTACATCCGCGTACACAGGACTTGAGTGGCCCTGAGGAACGACCCCAGCACCACCCGCCCGATCGTGCCCTGATCGAGGACCAGGAGCACGACCGCCAAGTGAAGACTCCCGATCGCACGAACGATCGAGAGCCTCACCCCCAAACAAAGGGAACTCTCCCCCCTCGAACCTCGAGACCGAGGACCCGAATGAGCCATCCAAGACGCTCCGCCGATCGAAGCCCGAAGCCTGATCGTCGCCCACCGAGAGGTCGGACGAAGCCTGAGCCACATCGAAAATCGATGTGGTCTCAGCACCACGGCGCTTAGAGGAAGCACGCTTCCTCTTCTTGGAAGGCCCCGGGGAAGAGACGACGGACCCCTCCACCTCGATCGGCCCCGACTGAGGGACGACGAAGGTGGAGTGCGGTTCCTTGGCTGCTTTCGCCTTGGCAAGAACTGAAACCTTCTTCTTAGAAGATTTCGACTTCTTGCCAGCAGGGGGAGCAAGCTCTCCCTGCGACGAAGGGGCAGCCGAAGAACCGGCCGGGACTCCCTGTCCAAGCAGGGAAGAGAGACCCGGCAGGAGGGGACCCTGAAGGGACGATAACGACTGTGCAAAGAAAGATTGCACAGCCGCGTTGACCATGTCCTGTGTTAGCCCCAGGGGCTGGCTAACACCGGACGCAATCTGTGCCGTCACAGGCGGAGTCTCCACCTCCATGGGCGACTGGCGGACTTGCGGAGCCGAAGCTTCCGCAAGCCTCAAAGCATCCCGACGAGCCAACGAGGCTTCGGAATACTTTGCAGTCGCCTGCACGAAGGAAGAGGGACGCCAGAAACGACACAGATCACACCTCAAATCCTCCATAGATACCGGGCCATGGTCTAAACAGTCGAAACACAAACTGTGTTTCTCCCCTCCTCGGAGGGTATTGACCAGACACTTCGGGCATGGACGTTCGTCCATGGCACCGGTACCAAGGGAGGATTGTGAAGTCATGATCACAGAAGGGAACTAACCACACACAGTAACAGGGCGGGCAAAATACGCAAACCTGAGACCGCGCTGAAAAAGAACCCTAAGAGGACTACGAATATATAAACTACAGTATACGTATACACAATATATACAGTAGAAAATTAACGTAGAACTATTGATAGATGTAAACAACAAGTACACTATCAAGTACGACGGATGGACGATAATAGGGTGAACTGGCTATACCAATCGTCTGACGATCTAGCAAGTAACAAACTATCGACCAATACTTATCCAAATAGACACAAAACGATGTCTATGAACGTGGCAGGTGAAATTCCGTAAGAATATATCGCAAAAGTCTAGTTTGCAGACTAAATTCTACGAATTCACCGGGAACCAAAATCCAAAGCTGCCAAGCAAAAATGGCGGTGGACAGAAAAGTGAAGCTTCTGCGCAGCTGCGCGCGCATATGCGCGGCGGTTTTGGCGGCAAAAGGAGCGCTCGAGTCATGCAGGCAGACGATCGTGCCTTGCTTTCAGTACGCGAATTTCTATCCAGAACGATCCAAAGGATCGAAAAGGAGCATGTAGTAGTTTAGATTGGTGATGTATAAAATAAACGAAAGGCTTGCATTAGAGACCATTCGTCATAAGACCACTGACTTTGTGTCGCTCATGCGAGAGGACATGCGGGAAATAATGCATTGCAATAGTAATTACAGCAATAGAGGGCTCTTTCAGGGGCGTATTTCACAAAGAATCTAATTCTACATGTACTCTAGACAAATAAGTTTGGCATTGAAGTTAGTAGGCTAAATCAAAACTTACATGTAGTTGGCTGAAGTAGATTTAGATTCTTTGTGAGATAGGCCCCATGCAAAAGGGCACACCACATGTATCCTCAAGGCATATTTGCTGATGATACCTCGGTAATGTTCAGCTTGTACCTGGTGAGGGTACAGTCTTCAAATTGCAATGAAAAACAGAAAAAAAAGCTGTTTGGTGGAGTAAAATCACACGGCACTAAATACATATGTATTACAACACAAACACAGACCTCTAGTAACTGTAAACATATAGAGCTCTCAGAACTCTGTCGCTATAACAGAATTCTGCTTCAAAGATTGATTTGTAGGCTTTAGCAATATCACTATCCTTGCTCAGAGTTACATGTAGTAAGCAATATATAAAACTATAGAAAACTGTTGTGTATATGTCCTACAATATATAAACATTCTAAATATATGACATGTAGAGAATGTATTTCACATTGATGGCTTGAACTGTGATGTCTGTCTATGTTCATACTAGGATAAATGCACACGCTCATACACAGGTTACATACCGGTACAATCTATTGGCCAAACAGTACCACTTCAAGAACACACCTTTTACATGATGTACATATTCCATAACAGAAATAATTCTGAATTCATGTAGACTCATCATAAAATTGACAGTTAAAAATGCTTCAATATAAAAAACACAAAAATAGCACCCGAAAGGAACAGAAATACCCGGTATGGCTATCGGAAAAATACAAAGTCATGTACCATCTCTAGACACGGCCCAGTGCCCGGGGCCCAGTGATCACTCATGACAGGAAAACACACAGCAAACAAAATCACTGAACAAATAACACACGGTCTACATATAAATAACTCGCACAATAACTTAAATGCAATATGTACAAAGAACTGCAAATAAATAATCGTCATACATATACAGATCTAAGACAAGTAACCATGTTAACTGTCGCCATGACCACACAATCAGGTCATGTGTTTTCAAAGTCAGGCGATATGTTGAATACACATAAATGATATTTCATTCCAAAATAATGATTTCAGCACTGCAATTAACAGCAATTGTCGAGTAAATCTGGCATTGTGACCCCCCCCCCCCCCCCCTTTGGTGACCTTGAGAGTCCTCTCTGACCTTCAAACCACTAACAACTATTAGCCAAATCATACCAAAGTATGACATCATAATCACTTGATTGCGCTTGCAATACTTGTATTTGTTCTGATAATGCTTCATGTTTTATGATTCACAATTATTAAGTGTTTATGTCATGGTCATATGCTATAACTATAAGGGTGTCACAGACAATATAGAAGTATTGTACATGTATGTGTAACTATATACCATACATGTATGCATGATACAACACTAGCCAACAGTCCATGAGTTATCATGAGTTGGCCACAACCTGACCTCTTCTGAGCTTATTCAACATGTTCAATAATACCTTCTCCACTCAGGGTTATGAAACATGTGAAATGACATGATAAACATTGATACATGATCATCATTCTTCAGTTTGACACAATCAAAATTGTACATGGTGTATGTTTGTGCAATACAAGTATGCATGCATCCACTTGAACAAGCTTGAATAAAATGGTATTATTTTTGTTACGACTCACTGAGACAATTTTGTGAACACAAATTGAGCGTGACTTTGTTACATACACATGCAAGCACATAAACACACTCCGTAATGTTGACAAGTATATGAACACTTCAGGTACAATGGATGTATGAGTAAACTTTAGTCGTGATATCAATACCACGGATAGCAACACACTGGCACCATAATCAGGATGATCAGCATACGACCAGAAATACACTTGTTAATATTTAAATCTTGAGTAAAAGATCAACATTAAATATATTGTAAACATATCTATACCATATAATATCATCATGATCATATGTTGAGAATTGAAACATACAGACATGTTTGATGAATGGATAATTTCACATGAAATTTGACGAGAAGATTATGAAGCAGCACAACCGAATAATATGAATGTACCGATACATTTTAAAATGATGGAAACATTTGAATGTCATTATTGTGTTATATATTTTATGTATTTGTCCTCTACTTTTCTGTATGGCTGCTTTCCCAAAAATCGCACTTGTGATGAACGTTCTCCAAGATTGAAGAATAAATAGTAAATGCACAGGCAATTGAAATACCGACAATAGAAAGGTGTGATCAATTGTTTGGTTGAACATACAAGTTGAGGATTGTTACAACACTGGTCAAGTCCATATTGATCATGATCAAAGCGGAGACAACAACACTCATTGTGTACAAACTCTGATGGTGTACACATCTCGGAGTAACAGGAAGTCTATGATTGCTGTCGGCAGTGGAAGCTGTGAGATTTCCTCCACAATGCTGCATCCAAACGTGATTTCTCGACTCAGGTACTGACGAATCACAACCCTGCACACCTCCGATAGTCGCCGTGGGTTACACTGACACTCTCTCAGCCAATCACAGAGCTTTTCCACGCGACCCTGAGGAATGGGAACCTCTGGTGGCTCCGACACACAGAATCCCTCGGGATCCAGTGGGGTTTCCCCTGTCGGGTTTTCCAGCCAGTTGCCTGTGAGATCCTGCGGTAGAAGCCAGAGATCCCCGTTCAGGCTGTACCCTGCCGCCACGAGAACTCGTGCCAGTTCCTCACAGTCCAGCCGCAGGTTCCTGATCACTGACGCCATGAGAGTCAGTCGGAATCGATCCACAACTGACAGGTCGGTCCCGTGGTAGACAAGAAGGCAAGCGATATCACTGCGACTCAAAGCGTTGATGTTCAACTGGAGAGGCGTGTAGCCAAGTGTGTTAGTCAAGTTTAAATTGGCATGATTCTCCACCAGAAGCTTGGCGAGTGCGTATCGATCTTTGGTGGCGGCGATATGCAGCGAGGTTACGTAGCTGTTATCTCGGGAGCAGCAGTGGTTGACGTCAGCTCCGTAGCCAATCAGCATAGCAGCTTTGGGCACACAACCATAGAATGCTGCCAGGTAGAGCGGCACACACCCAATGTTATTCGTCGCATTGATGTGGGAACTGTGACGTTCCAACATCTGGATGATTTGGCGCTGGCTGTCACACATGGCATTACGACACCTCACGGCCAGGTGTATGGGTAACTCTCCCTGCTTGTCAGGAACATTCACCTCAGCTCCATTCTTCAACAGCAGGCGCACCATGTCTGCATTGCCCCTCTCAGCTGCGAAATGCAAAGCCGTTCTGTCCTTGACTGTATCTAAGCCCTGGGGCGGTCGGCACTCGTTCTGCAAGTTCACTTTAGCACCGAATTCAAGCAGCAGTTCGACCATCGGTGCAAAGTTCAGTCGGGCAGCAGTGAGCAGTGGAGCCTCGTCATACGACCACATGTTTGGAGATATTTGATCGCGGTGGTAATAGACATGACTTGGACGATCGACATTGGCGCCGTTCTCCAGGATGAGACGTATTGCTGGCAAGTGGCGCTGTAGGATGGCTACTGTCAAGATGGTTTTCCCGTCTTCGCTGATCGCATTTCCGTCCACCTCCCCTGTTGTGAACAGCTTCGACACGTGTAGAGTTTTGTTGCCATTTCGGCAGGCATAGGTGAACTTGTCAATGGCAATCTGGCCCTTTGCAATGCCATTCTGTAAGGGTAAAAACATATCTTCATCTTGAGTCACGCAAGTTCAACAATTCACATCTGTATTCTATGGGATTGAAATTTGTACACGACCTGTCATGATAAGTGCCTGTAATATTTCTAGTACCATACAAGTTACATTTATACATGTACTGTAAATCAATATTCCTCATGTAGTTTCTCAGCCGTAAAATCAAATCGTATGTGTACAACTTTTTCCTTGAAACTTACATTTATCCCAGTATATATGTTTTCAAACGATCTCCGTAGAAACCAACTGAATAGTTTCACGTTCCCCGAAGTGGAGAGGGATGGAAAAAAACTCTATAGATCTAGGCTACTACTATACTACAGCATTGTGCTGAAACTGTAAAATATACTGTAGTAGGCTGGTAGGTATCAATACATCTGTAGCTGCAAAATTACACACTCATCATTTTAAAGTTGCTTGATTCCCCAAGGGAAAGTGAAAGTTTTACAGATCACAGTCAGCAGTGGTCAGACTGATCCTGGTCAGATCTGTCTGCAATTCTGTCTATTCTGGATCAGCTGTTCATGACATGTCATGTGTGGCTACCTGGATCAAATTTCATACTTGAGAAATATGGGCATTCCGCTAGTTCTATATTACCTTCCGCCTGCTCATTCCAGAAACCCGATCAGTTTCTTTACACGCCTTGCTAATTTCCCCAGAAATGCGCAGAAATAACAAAGAACGCGTTTTGTAGTCGCTTGCCAAAAAACCCTGTGCGCTTCTCTGCCAAATGAAAACAAATATGACCTTCACCTTTCGGTCTGTATGCATAATGTGGCGCCCCTAGCGAATACTTTCGCAATCCGGAATAACTACGGTGTCCGGACAGAGACAAATGCGTCCGAATGATATGCATAAAATGGAGAGTATACTCAGGCAATTAAACAATCCAAAATATATTGAGTAAAGATGCTGGATGGAAACCCGTAGTATCATAGAGACTTGTGAATTGCGTATTGTGAGTTGCTTTCATGTATCAGGATTGTAGGCTACATTCTAACTGCTTTTGACCATCTCTGCAGGTTTAACCGAATGTTTAGTTGTTCAGCGGTCATTTATTGTACAATGAACGGAAATAGAATATGACTAATGGCGTGTAAATGTTTCATTGATGTTGCTACAATATTGAGAGAGAATTAGCTTATTGAAATAAATTGTGTTTGGCACCTACCATGCTCCACACACACCATGCGGTGGTACCACTCATGCTCATTCGGTACACAAGTTTTTTCTGCTGAACCGGTGCCGGGTCGTCCTATAGATATAGTAGCAGCTGGTTCATAATAATATAAGTGACAAATCACGATTTTTCAACCTCAAGAAAATAGTTTTAGTTGTCTGATCTTTCTTCTAAAGGAATTCTCCGATGTTCCACGTCATTAATTTCATTCATAAGAATGACCACTATATGTAGGCTAATATGAAATTTATCACAAGTTCAGTGACGTTGCCCGCCTCGACCATTCCATTGCTCAACTCACCTAGTGTACATAAACAATGTATATATATCTGTGTACCGGTCAATCGGTCACTTCAGTTTTGGTCAGTGCTTGCAACACATTAGCGTTTGTTTTTACCTGTACAATTGCCTTGAAAGCATGTGAATCATGGAATTTTCCATCGAACAATGGGCCAAAGATTTTGAAATTTCCGAGGAAACCCTTAGTGCGTTGGAGCAGAAAGGTTTCAATTCCAAACGGACATTGATAAAGTTGACCGCGGACATTATCCCTGCTGAATTTAAGGGACTAGAAACTGCCCAAAAACTGCTGCCAGAAGACGCCACGGAGAGTTTTCGAGAGCCAATAGCTACTGGTGTCGAGATGACAGAGTCACAAGCACGCAGAAGCTTGTAGCACGCAGAGGAACACTATTGCCTCCACCTCAGTTCAAAGTGATGCACAACGAAGGCAGGACTCTGGTGCGTTGCTTGGCGTGGACGATATCCTTGGCATCATGACATACTCAACACCTTCGGCGGCCGACATATGCGACTCTCACACCAACCTTAAGCCAGCTCTATTCGACCTGCTCGCCTTCCGTATTGACTGCCCACAGAGTTTAAAGTGTAAATTCTGTGATGTTCGCGACTTCATGTCAGTGTGTAGTAGAGAACAGTTGACGATAGACGGGGACCAGTCCGGGACAATCAAAGTTGGCCAGGTTGAACTGGCACTGTGTGAGAATAAACTGCCGCTGGAAAAACTCACACTCCCTCAGTATATGGAAGGATCGCTCCAGATCCTCCGGATCCTACCCTGGTTGTCGAGGACCATCAGAACATCGGGTACATCCTAGAATATGTCAACTACCTCGTGAAGTTCTCTATGTTGGCACAGACATTCAATTGGCAATCGCTGGTGAAATACGACCGCCTTTCGCAAAGGACAGGCCGAGGTGAACTCCACATGGGGCACTGATAGTGCATTTCTGATGCATTTGCATCCGAAGAGTGACGGTCGTCCGTAGAAACACAAAAGCTGTACTTGCAACAGAACCCAGCCGCAACAACAAAACACCAACCGCGACCCTCGCACTAAGTATGACCCTCAGTCAGGAAACACCATCTGTTTCGGCTACAATGGAAGAGCGGGCTGCGATCTTCGCGGTTGCAAGTTCGTGCACATCTGTGTCACATGCTATCGGAAATACTCTGACTACAAGAAGCACAGTAAACAGTCTGAACACACGTCATCAGAACACACGAACGCATAGGACAACGACCCCAAGCCCCAGGTTAGAATTTCTCAGTTGCAAAACTGTCTACGTGTGTGGGAATCAGAATTACAGAGGGACTTTGATTGTGATTTCATTCTAGAAGGGATTACTAAATGCTTTTCACTTGTTGACTCTGATATCAAAGTGTCCCAGATTCCAGCCTTGGAGATGGAGAACCATCGCTCGTCCACCGAGACACAAATTGTTGCTGAGATCGAAGAAGGAATCTACATCACCAGCGAAGACAAGCCACGTATCATCAGCACTTTGGGCACAGTACTAAAACAGAACGGCACAGTACACGATGCCAGTTTACCAGAGGGCTCCTCTCTGAATGATTATGCCATTAAGGAACCGTGTGAGTATCAAACTGTGTCCGATGTCCTACGCAATCTACAACCCGGTGCAATTACATGGCAAAGGTCGACCTCCAGGCTGCCTGCCGGTCTGTGAGTATCAAGACGTCGGAGCGGACACTGACGGGACTCAAGTGGCAGTTCATGGGATCAGACAGCTCTACTTTCCTCATTGACAGCAAGCTTCCATTCGGCACGAGAAAAAGCTCGCGATATTCAACCGTATTCGCAGTCGAGCGCATGATTACTCGGCGTGGACATAAGTGCGTGGTAATGCTCAAAGACTTCTTGGTTTCAAGTTCAACATTCGGGGAGTGTCAGTAGGCGTACAACGATGTCATATGGCTGTTAAGATCCCTCGGTTTCCGTGTGAACTGGTCGAAAGTGGTAGATCCGTGCTAAGATCTCATGTTTCTGGGAGTGAGAATAAGCACAGTTTCCGGCCTGTTGAGGCTGGACCCCAACAACTTAACGGAACTTATTGATATCCTGAACAAAACATTAGCTGCTAAACGTTTGTCAAAAATATCAACTGCAGAGTTAGCAGGGAAGCAATGCTCTCCTGGGCGTCAAACGTGATCACGTGGGGCCAAGCTCACCTTTGGCATGTCTTTCATGGCTGCCGGCAACTGATTCATAAAGGGCACAAGTTGGCCGTATCTAACATCAGTAGTGATCTTATGTGGTGGTGTAACATTTTAGCATGTCATTCCAACATTCAACAAATCTGGCGTGACACTCGTCCTGAACTCTGGCTTTATTCCGATGCAAGTCAATGCGGAAACGGAGTATTCTGTCATGGCAGCTGGCTATACATCAATTGGCATTTGGATACAGATCTGGCACACGAACACATCAATGTAGAGGAATTCGGAAATCATGTAGTTCACCGACAATAAAGCGGTAAAAGCGTTCACCAACAGACAGCGAACACTGCGAACTGTCCACGGCTACATCTTACGAGAGGTGGCTCGATGGGCCACTTTGTATGACATAGACATTCCCGCGGAGCACATCCCTGGACACATGAACTTTACTGCAGACTCTATATAAAGACTGAATGAAAATGAACAGCTCTTACGATTATTATCGCGCCAAATAATTATTTCATGTTTACATTGTTTACAATAATTTATTGGTACTTGTCACATGTCTGTAAGGTCGTATAATATGTTATTTCCTCACGTGGTGAAGCTTCATGGTTTGTCCGAGAGTTGGACAAAGAGGTCTCACAGTGGCGGGCCCAAACACTCTCCCAGAGCACCTCCAGATCTCACCTCAGGAAATATATAGAATTGTGTACAAAGGTTAAATGTTCACCAGTTCCAACAACGTCAGAGAATTTGTCACAATATGCGGCCTTCTTGGGTCGAACTTATAAGTTCTAAACTGTTCAACAGTACTCCATTTTTGTACGGTTACCCCATTTGGAAATGGGCTTCGTAAATCCACTGCAAAATAACTGATTGGTAACTTCTGTCATGTTGGGTATAAACGGGGTAAAGGTTCATGTCAAAAATATAAATTGCCTGTTTAACCTAGCTATGTTACGTACTATGACCATCCTTATTAATCATAGAAATATCTAGGGTTCCCGAATATGGTGTGCCATCTTACGGATTGGTTTACATCTTACGGACTGGTAACGTTTATTCACATTTCAATTTATTATATTAATCATCAAATCAATACATTCTGCACATTTTACATGTGCATATATCTAGATATATATTCTACTGTAAATTCCGTTTATTTTTCTTTATCGACCAACAACGTTCATTATGTAGGCAATTAGAATTTGGTCTTTTAATATGAATCTTAACTACCGTATAATACTACAAGGAATATAAAAATTAGCAGGCCTAAATTCAAGTCCAACATGAGACCTCATAAGAATTTTGGCCATAATCTCGTTTAGGATGGTTGGATCAATTGAAAGTTTTGTTTGTTTACCTTTGGCATAAAACCATATTCTGCAATTCAGCCTGAAATTTTGTGATAAAAATGTTTTACACCAAATGGAAAGATATGATATTTCAAATTGGTCTGACCATCGTTGTTGTTGTTGTTTTTGTTGTTGTGTAGATTATTCCCAGGTGGGAGCACCCGATTAAAATCGGTTTTGTGTATCCTGGATACAAATAAAAAAAACAGACAATGTCAAAGCACTGTAGGATCCAACCCAAGTCATTACTGAAAGAGTCATGCTGAAAACAACCGGACGTGCTGTGGTGTCTCTGCATAGCAGCTTTTTGTCAGGATTAGGCTAATTCAGCAATTCAGCTCTGAGCACAAGCAAGCTGAATACCCATTCCACAAAAATCTTTTCTGCTCTGGAGATCACATCGCCATGTGTAGGTGGTCCCATGATATGCCAACTTCACGGAGGCATGCGGATAGTTGGCCTTCATGAACTTGCCAGCTCATCAAGAAGTCAGCCTTGTCCTCTGTACCTTGACTGCGTAGGTAGCAAGCCGATGGAATGTTTGCATAGCTTGTTGTATGTAGCCTTGTGCGCTTGAAGCTGATAGGTGCCGGTAAGAACTTTTACCTTGATGGTGTCTCTCTGTGATGATTGACTGTTGGACCACAGCAATGCAGGGAATTCTAGCTTAAAGGGGGAGTTCCGATATAAAAGGCAGAGGGCAGTGCTGTGCACCGTCCATAATCTGTGGCTCAGAGAGGCAGTGAACAGGCAGAACAATATTTGGCAAATAACTCTTTCAATAGGTCATATTCATAATCACATTTTTGCAAGGTATCTCATTTTAGGTCAATAATTTCAAATTTGTTTTTGTTCAGAACATCCACTCTCTATTTGTGTTGAAAATAGACCATAAAGTTTTGAAGCTTCCTGGTATAGGCAGGGCTCAGTCCATTATGCCCATGGAGACCAGCCCAAACAGTGCATACAGGAACCTTAGTTGATGGAGATGTGTTCTTCTACTCTCCAGACATTCAGATCCAAGG
Source organism: Terebella lapidaria (assembly GCA_949152475.1). Lineage (NCBI taxonomy): Eukaryota > Metazoa > Annelida > Polychaeta > Terebellida > Terebellidae > Terebella > Terebella lapidaria. The sequence continues at coordinate 38,079,654 of OX424566.1, forward strand.
CAGGCCTCTGTAAGGCTCCAAGGTGGGTGGCAGCGTCAACAAAAGGGAGAGATCAGTCATTTATTGCAAAAGGCACATTGATGTCAGTGATGGATGAGTGGTGGGTGCTCGAATACAGAGTTTAACTGTTCGTCTGTCTCTATTATTTGGTCCTACACAATTAGGAGCAATGAGAGCAGTTCCGAATGCGGGTGATGATGGCCACATCATCGGCCCAAGTGGGGGCAGTGCAGCAGACTACTCCAGTGGTGGCTCCTAGGTGTTTCTCTTCCACTTCGAGAAACATGTCATTTATATTAGGCTTGAAGCAGTTGGGCGACAGGATACTTCCTTAAATTGTACCTTGTAGGACGTCCATAGGTTGAGACATTGATCCACTCCATCGCACACAGCTAGAGAATTTTGAATACCAGTCCCTCATGACGTTCTGGATGTGGGCAGGGGCAACGAGTTTCACGAAAAAGTTGCTGTGGTACACTCAATCAAAGGCCTTCTCTGCATCGAGCAGAATGATGATCAAATCTCTGCCCTGGTCCCGGTATTACTGGATGGCTTCAGTGATGAGAAGGGCTGCATACAGCGGATTTGTCTCAGTGCTGGCAAGGCGAGGGGAAGACCGAGGGCTCGGCCATGAGCTCTACGTCCCCACTCACGGCTAAGGCCCACAATGGCCCTGGGGATCATTCCCATAGGGGGCCCAGGAGGGTGACCGTGCTGATCAGGGGCTCGTCCAATGTAACGAAAAAATTCAATTCAATTCAATTTTTTGCGATAGAAGTCTGAAATTTAGTAAACAAGAAAATACAGCTAACTGCGAGAGTCGGCAAGCTCGAGCACATCATCAGCCCCCTAGACAGCGGAATGTATTCTAATTTAATCCCCCCCCCCCCCCCTCAATGATCATGATAATTAACATATATGCCCACTGGGCTAATGAAAAGACCAGTTTAAAATATAAAGGATTATCTGAAGGCTTCGCAAACCCAACACCTTGACATATAAAATACGTCAAATTATGGTGATGTAGCCGTGGTATCGCAGAAGAATCGTTGTGTTCGCTTCATAAGACCGAGGAATGTCACACGGCACACGCAAGCTTACATGGATGCTGCACGGGAAATTGTGTGCTCCAAAATACGCGTCATTGCGGTAAAATTTGCTTTGCATTCTGGGAACATCAATTTCCATCGGCTCCGCCATTTTGACGTTTTCCAAACAAATTCAGCATTTTGCGTAATTTTCTCAAACCTGACACATCGATTTATGCATTATACATGTGTGGAATATTCAAAGTTTACCATCAATTCGGGAGATTTCATGTCAAGGACGAAGAAAATTCTCTTTGGAAGCAGGTTTCTAAACGTTTACATGCCAAAACGGGCTTCGATAGGTTGGCATGAAACCTCCATAAAAAGTCAGCACATAGTGACATAGACAGAGTTGGGGGCTTCGCCCCCAACGCTCTAATGTCAAAAAAAATGCCGTTTGACTCCCATGTGAAGTATGCCAAGTTATAGAACGATAACATTTAGCATAGCAAAAATGTCGCCAAAAACCGGTGTAAACAGGTTAGACAAATCAGAGTAGGCTTACCCATTTTTCATGTTACTTACTTGTTACTTGTCCGATAACTCCCGCCTGTCTTGTCTAGGCGAACCGCACTGTGTGCGTAATGTTTCGATGCTAACAAATTTTGTATTGTACCCTTTAGCTGAAAACCGATCTAACCGCCCCAGAGCATAACGCGATTGTCCAGTGACTTGGACACTTCTGGCATGATGTAGTGCAAAACACAGGTTTCTGCATGTGGCATAGAGCTCAGCCAGGTCATCTCCTCCTCGGATCGTCCACGTCGGATCAAGGATGATCCTCATCAGGTCATCATCTGGCAATGTGCCATCCTTGTCATCTAGGTGGTTGTGGAGTTTGATGAGATGGGGCTTCCTGGCCTTGGCTAGAGATGGGCATCTCAGCAGGAAGTGTGTCTCTGACTCTGGCTCCAGAGCACACATGGGGCAGGTGGTAGCACTTCCTCTAGTGCGTGTCGAGCCGCCGAGCAACGGGTATCGGCCAACTAGGAGTTTTGCATGCACCATGGACTTCATGACACTGAGTTTATCTGTGTTAGGCTGCTCCCAGACAGGGTGACAACTTCGCAGAGTGCAGGCTTCTAAGTTGAGGTACTTAAGAGTCTGCTTCTGTTTTGCTTCGGACTTGAGTTTCCGCTCCCAGAAGCAGGTGACAGCCTGTGTTATCATCTGCTTCCATATGGTCTTCCTGGGAGGGGTCCTCATGAGGTCAAAGGCTGATGGGAGGTTATACTGTTTCAGTAGCTCACGTACCTGGACTGTCCAGCTGTGCGACTCCATGCTTTTGACTGCAAGCTGTCGTCTCATAATAGAGTTTTCTAAAGACTCTGTCCGCCGGGCGATGTTGACGAAGAAGTTCAACAGCTGCTTGTGGAGGAGGCCAGTGGCTGGAATAGCACCAACAAGCAGGTAGACTGCTGCCTTCGCTGTAGAGCCTGGGAGATGTTGAAATTTCTTTAGGCTGCTTCTGTAGTAGTTCTCGAGGATCTCATACTCTGGCGGGGTTAGGATCAGGGCCTCCAGGCCATGGAGAAGCGCATTAGATAACATTATTAACAAAGTTTATAGTGCGCTATAGTAAATAAATAATTCTATTCTAATTCTATGGAGAAGTGCTGGGGTGACGTAAAGATCCCAGAGCTGCATGGAAGTTTTTGGGTTGATCCCGTTCAGGCCGTGCAGTCCAGCTCCCATCAGAGAGTAGGCTGTCCGTCTCGCTGTCTGAATCCGGGCAGATACAGTTGGGAGGTTTGACACATTGTTTGTTCGGATGATTCCCAGGTGGGTTTCCAACCCAGTAACTTCAAGTTTCTTTCCGTTCAGATGGAGGTTCACATCTTCAGGCTGTGCGGCTCCCTTGATGTACGGGGCTACAGCTTTTGTCTTAGTCGTGCTGAAGAGGTATCGTCCCACTGAGGCATCTTGTTGGGCTTCATTTATGAGGATTTGAGTATGGAGGGGTGTTTTACCAACTAGCGCAAGGTCGTCTGCACACATGAGCGCGCCAGCAACTGTGGAACCGATCCTGAAGGCACTAGGATGGGACTCATACCTTCTGAGGAGGTTATTCGCTCTTGCTTTGAACAAGGTCGTTGAGGTAAGGCCTCCTTGTCTGATCCCTTGGGCTTCCCTGATATATCTGGATATGTCACCATTCCATTTCACCAAGGACTTGATGTCTGTATACATGCCATCAAAGATGGACCATAGCTTCCCCTGGATACCTTGCTCAAAGATGGCGTTCAGCATTCCCTGGTGATCAACTACATCGAAGGCCTTACTGGCGTCCATGAAAGTCAGACATGGTGACACATGGAGGTCCTTAGCCTCTGTGAGTACCTCGGTTAGAACAAGTGCTGCCGTGAGGTAGGAGCATCTTGCGGTAAACCCGAACTGCAGAGGACTTTGGACTTTATCCAGCACATAGTCTGAGAGTCGCCTCAGCTCTTTCTCCACAGCTTTGCCAAGAAGGGACGAAACCGTGATGCGTCTGTACCCATCCGGAGACGAAGTATCTTTGCCCTTCTTCGGCACAGGAGTCACCAGACCTGTCTTCATTGATGGGGGGATTTTTCCAGTAGTGAGAACCTTGTTGGTGATGAGGTTGAGGATGCTATAGACCTCTCCTGATGCCAGTTGGATGTGCTCTGCAGAGATACCTAAGCAGTCTGCCGCTTTTCCCTTCTTTAAGCTGGAGACGTCACGGATGGTTTGTTCCATGGGTACAGAGGGGAGAGATGCAGAGTCTGCCATAAGTAGTTGATGCAGGATGTGGATAGACTGTGCTGTTTCCTTGGCAGCATCACAGAAAGTATCACTCGGCTTAGGAGTTGCCAGATCTTCGAAGTAACTGGCCCAGGACTTGGTTGGTGTCTGGGCTGGTGGTTGGCTTGGAAACGTGATACTTGGTGTAGATGTGGGCCTGGCATTCGTTCGCTGTCTCTTTATCAGCTTGAACATCTTTTGCTGGTCAAGACTGCTGGATTGCATAATGTCAGCGTGTAGCATATCACGTTCCTGTGCGGTAAGGCATCTCGGGTATAAGCCAGAAATAGACTTGGGGATGCCTCACACATTGAGGATTCCGTTTTAAGTGACGTCATTTCGCCAGATGTATGGTTGCCTAGGGAGACAACGCGAAGCGATATTGATCCACGTGCTGGTTTATTTTGCGCGTGTGGAAGTCTGGTTTTGGGAAAAGCAAAAATTCCGATGGTATTCCCCGGGATTTGGAGTAGAGAAAGGTTTTGCTGAATGTATGCTATGTCGGCAATTGCGATCTGAAAACGAGCTAAATTGACAGGGGTCCTGTTCAACGTCATTTTATGAAAAATTGGTACTATCATGCTCTATAGTGACCTAGATTTTATTGAAGTACTATGATTATACTATCACACCCTGTCAACCGTTAAGCCCTAATTTTTTTTTGGAAAGGTGAAACGCACACCCGAAGTTGCCCAATTTAACATTGATTTAAATGCAGACAATAATTGGTCATTTCAACCCTCTCTGGGCTCTGCGGAATGCTTGCTTGGTATGCACCCACGGTATTCCGTACTTCTTATCATTCGCTGGGTGGCGCCACGAACATGAAAATTTCACGAAGTTGTGAAACCGAAAGATTGACACTTTGACAAGCATGAAAGATGTGACAACCTGAAATCGAATAGATCCACATGCTTTAGATTTCTCCAATATAGATCGTTCACCACGTGGATTTTTTGTTTATTTCAGATGATATGGTTGATCCACGGTGACTAATGCATGGGTGACTAAACCACAGTGAGCGATATTTGGGGATAGCGTCAGGGTACCTAATCATCCACCCTGTCCTTAATCATCGACTACTGCAAACACTGCCAGACATCTGAAAAAAAAACACACACTGAAAGTACCTCTAATACACATTTCAGCACGTTTCACATTTTAAGTTATTCAAGCATAGATCCGTGGGGAGGATCTATGATTCAAGTTTTGCCCAGCTGTTTGCAGGGGTTGAGCATTAGCCCAATTTAGGGAGAGGGTCGATGATTAGGTACTCTGACGTTAGCTGAACATCAATCTGTTAATTTGTGTACGGTGTAACGGTGTAGACCTATTTTATTGATTTGCCAGAATATAGGCCCTGGTCGTAGTACACGGGTACGCCAGTGACCTAGAAAAAAAGGTCACTGGGGTACACGGAATGCATTCGTGTGCCTGATCCTGTCTATCCTTAGATGCTGTGGACAGTGACAGAGTCATTATCATCTCAGTAGCGATCCAGGGGGGAGAGAAAGGTAGAATAAACTTTGCCGCATCCCAAAATTCGCCAATTCTCACATTGCTATTAATTTCAGTTGCGTATTTCGTGTGACAGTTTTAGCGCTCGAATTGACATTTTAGCAACATTTTAGCATTGGAAAATCTTGAAAGTAAGACGGTGAAATTAATTGAGTGAATACATGACAACTCAAAGCCACCCCTCACGATGTTGGGGGAATCTCTATGTACTTCATTCAATGCACTTTCAATCGCTTTCTGGAGACTTTTCCGAAAGCAAACTTCTCTGACTAAAATGTGGTAACATATGTTATCCCTTTTGCACATGCGCGATAGTGTGTCTGGATCAATATTTTTACAGGGATCCCCAATTTCGCCATCCCACACTTAGTTATAGTTTTGGTTAATTCTTCAGCTTGGAAAACATGCTGCCATTATGGTCTAACCATATGCATGAGTCATAAGAAGATGATAAAATATCATCTATGATTTGTTAACCCACACATAATGTAAACAACAGTTTAATCCAGGACGACATGTTCTATGGATCTAGCCATAGTTGGATGTTGGGCTAAGGGCGGTGGAGGGTATATAATCAATCATTAGGCAACCGGAAGTTGTTTTTGATTGGCTGGTTACATGACAACCCGTTTGTAACCTCCTGTTGTCACCTTTATGTTCTTAACATTGTACCCTACAATATGTTCACGGAAAGCACCTTCAAGATCAATATATCGAATTACATATTTTTATTTGCGCCACCACAGATCGGAAATTAACGATCAATGACAAAATGCACACATTCCACTGAAGGGAATGAGACATCCCACTGAAGGGAGTCACTTGTTAATTAAATAATTTTCTGTAAGCGTGAAACGATTTATGTGTACCAACTTTGTTTGGTATCGCCTGCATTGGAACCAGCTACACATTTCTTACATTTATAGAATATTTTCGTGACATTTGAAGACTCTAATTGACATAACGAAAAGGTGGCAAATTTAGGATCTCCATCTTGACTTTCTGCACTGATGATACATTGGTAAAAACGATGCTCCCCTCAGCAACCAACCAAAGTGACGTACAAAGAAGCTTCATGGAACCTTTCAGGCAGGAGCCGAACTTTCATTCGGGGTTGTTGTGTTCAATATTTGGGTGATCATACCATTCTTATCATGCAAAACGTACCAATTATTGGCGAAGTTAGGACGCATAGCTCGTAGATCATGTTATTTAGATAATATAGAAATCATATCCGACGTAAGGTGCTAGGCTGAATAAAATGTAGATCATGATCTAAGCATAGCTCTCTGACTGTTATTTGATTTAATTTAACTTTCGCGTAACCACCATCATGGATCTGCTCAGATATTCAGCTTTGGCGGCCCGAATTTCCCACTGTGCAAATGGCCATTAACTGGCGCACATGTACCATGTACATGATGTATAGTTGATTATATTATTGACCAATGCCACCCACACCAGAAGGCTTTACCCGTGTTACCATTCACTGATGGATATAGTGCATTACCAGGACATGCTGGGTTTTCAGAATTAGTAGAATGTTGGGACTAACTTTTAATGCCCTGTCAAACAACAAAGCCCAATCATAGGTACAAAGTAAGGCACACCGTGTGATAAAACAAGTCAATATATTTGATCACTTAATTTCCTATGTGAACCTTCACAAAAGAAGTTGTAAAATACAATTTTATGTGTATGATCTGTCTGACCTGATTTCACTGCATTCCAAAATTCACCATAAGTCCTATTCTTGTTGAAATTTGTCAAATTCCTACCTTCATTGTTCACTGGTGCAGATGACATAAAGGTCATACAGATGGACTATAAGGACGGAACACTGCTGAGAAGTTGTATTTATAACAATGACTTACATGTTGGATGGACTATACATGGGGTCAGTGGATGATGCTTGGAACTCACAGCATCTCAAAGACAAGTTTGGAATCAGTCACCTACTTACAGTCAACAGGTAAGTCATCATGGTGAAAGTGTAGTAGATTTGTTCGTGATGTTTTACCAATAGTCGCTGTTCCTCGGTTACACTGTTTCCTTGTGTATCTGTAGCAAGCCAGTCGAGCGTGAGGTCAGGTCGGGCTTCCAGTATAAGTTCATCCACGCGCTGGACACCGAGTCTCAGGACTTACTGAGTCACTTCGATGAGAGCAATCAGTTTATAGAAGATGGACGCACTGCTGGCGGTGTCCTCGTTCACTGGTATGTGATCAATATGTTTCTACATTTATAAATATTTCTTTTAGGGCATTCAAGTTCATAATATTCTGCTGTTATTCAGCAAAATACTCTGACTCAAGGTACATATATTACAACTGGACTAACACAGAATGATGACAGTTTTGCAGGAGCCTCGCGTAGTGGAACACTCGTGCTCGCGTATCTGATGAAGAAAATGGGACTGTCTCTTGAAGAAGCTATGAAACTCGCCAAAAAACAGAGGCCGGAAATATGGTTAGTGTTCCATACAATAATTGTGAAACATCGAATCATATTTATATAAAATTGGTATCAAGAAAATTTTCTCATACATGTTTTTATAATAGTGTTCCATACAATAATTGTGAAACATCGAATCATATTTATATAAAATTGGTATCAAGAAAATTTTCTCATACATGTTTTTATAATACCACCAAATGTTTTCTGTTGTAGCCCAAATGAAGGATTTCTAAGTCAGCTCAAGCTCTATGAATCAATTGGTTGCAAGTTGGATCCTTCCCATATTGAATACAAAAGATACAAATTAGAAATCTTGGCCAGTCAGATGCAAACAGGTTTGTGTTTCCTAAAAAAAATGTGAGAGTGTAATTTCCTTCCCGAACGCTCAATTATAACAAATAATAACTTAGATATCATCATCAATACCTTATGATATCATCATCAATATACATTATGAAGATGACTCTACCCCCAGATATTCAAGTACAAAGTCTAAAAGACATATCTTCAGCTCAATATATTGTTTTGTCACTGTAAAGAATTGTAGGGTTTAATGTTGTGTGTTGTTACATTACAATACTGTGTTGTTCATGTATCAGCGGTATACACGACCGAGGCTTTATCTCTACCCGAGGGATGTCTGTCGGAGGACCCCAGTCTGGCAAAAACCATGTCAGAAACCATCTTCAGATGCCGCAAGTGCAGGTAAAAAGTGCATGTCTCAACAAGTGCCATGAGCTAATATTAAACCATAAACTGATGTGATTGATACTATAATGACTGCAAGATTTTGACATATTCCCAGTAACAGGTGATGCCCTTCGTAAGAGATCAGTCGTTGGAACTTTTGGACTTTCCTATCTTTGTGACCAGGATGTACGTTTTCCCTGTCAGAGTTACTAGTAACAGTAATGTGTCACAAATATTTACCCTCCACACTCGACAGGCGTCCGTTGTTCCGAGCCCTGTGTCGGATGCCCCACGAGGAAGGAGGCGGAGCCGAGGTGTTCACTCGACCGTGGCAAGCCTGCCCGCGTGATGACACAGTCCAGTGCACACAGTCATGCTTCATTCAACCCGTGGCATGGATGGAGTCACAAATACTCTGTTTGGAGGGAAAGGTTTGTACAAACTTGTCAGGTGAAAGTTTATGTGGTCTGGGATGGAATATTGAAGGTTCCTGATACATGTACTGACTTTGCAATGTTTCCATGTTAAATTCTCAAGACTAAAACTTCCTGCCATTGAAATGTGAACTTCTCTATTTCAGCTGTCGTGTCCTAAGTGCTCCAGCAAGCTGGGATCATTCAACTGGTCTGGTGAGAGCTCAAAGCATCAATCATATTTGAAAATATTTTGGTTCCCAAATGACATTTTTGGAATGTACATGTGAACAATATGGTTATGGCTAAAAATGTGTAATTTCTATATTGAGCTGGGTGTTGCAGATGGTCAGTAGCAATATCATGACAATTAACATTGTGATTTGCACCACAGGAGAGCGATGTCCCTGCGGCACTTGGGTGACTCCGGCCTTCCACATAGCCTCCACCAAGGTGGACGAGTGTAGGCCGAGGGTACTGCCACCGGGTGGACCGAGACAGAGCCAAGTCATCACAAGTCGTACCGGAGTTCGGCCTGTATTCCCTTTGCATGTTGATCCAGCATCAAATTCCGACAGCACACAGTCTGGATCAACTATTTCCTGACATTGTTGATGTACTATTATTGTACACTGTGGTGATTTGTTTATAAGTATTATCAATACTTGAATAAAACGTGGTCACCTTCAGATATCAAGTTCATCCAAGTTCAAGATCAACACATTCAACCTCTCAGTTACTTGTGCATAAAACAAAACAATCCCTTTTTCTTATCTATCCGTCATAAAATTCTTATCGTGAATTCATGGTTGACTGAGGTCAAACACCGTTCAACATGTGTTAAACATCATGAGTTATGGATTTCTGGCGTCATTCAAACCAAAAACAGAATCATCTGTTACAATGTCTGATTTTGGACCCTGATAACCTATTCACCATATATAAAACCATATAAGATTCAGGGAGAGTTATAAATCTAACCTGAAGTTTGATGTAGTCAATCATTACCTGAGAGTTGCAGAAGAGAAAAATCAGAAAACAGCTTGGAAAAACAATTTATTGTAAATTCATTATCTGACCATACTTTAGCCACAAGTTTGCAGGCCTTTATATACATTGGACTCTGTCAAAACACATGGCCAAGTGTTTCTAAACACGTTGCTTAAAATGCACCTTTCAACATCATCAAGATAATTCATTGCTCATCGATTTATGATGAACAAAAGCTTGTCGAACCTCCAAACCTGTCCATCTGTCAGTGAGCTTGCTACATGGCATATCATATCTGTTGGAAAGCACTGATTCATACAAGAAATGGATGCCAAAATCAGAGTATTCTGAGACGAAGCCACACCATATTCTATCCATCAAAATCAAGACAATAGTGTAGATATATTGGAGGAAACGAAATCAATGGTATGACTAAACCTATACACGTATACACAAATTATATTCATGTATGGAATTGACCAATCAACAAACGTGTTGAGCTCTGTGTACAAATGTTCGCTTCTCGTGATATCAAGGATTACAGACATTAGGTAGAATTGGAAAAATATTTACATCTTTTATGCTACAATATTGTAATGCTTGACGTTTTGCCTGTGCATATATCATGTACATATGTACAGTGAAATTTTTATTATCACACGGTTTAAACAATGACATAGAGGGTACTAGAGGGTTCCATTTACTAGCACATGGTAAACTGATCCTGATGCCACTCAAAAATATCTTCGTAGAGGAGAGGGTCTTATGTACAGATATATTTTACACCTTTAGTCATCAAAATGGTAATTTAAATATACCGGTAGACACAAACAGATAATAATAATGTGTCCCATTTGTTTGCAACCTCTGTAGCACAGAGATGGTAACTAACCTGACCACTGCTAACATCATCAACATCCATGTATCTACTTGGTATGGCTCAAGCAATATAAAGGAGCGACATTCTAAATATCGGAAGGAAACAAAAATTTACTGAAAGTACAAAATATTGAAGGAAACTAAAATTTACTTAAAGTACAAAATATTGAAAGCTTGAATATTGCCAGTTATATTTGAAAACAGAACAGCCACACATGATCTAACCACCCCACGAAGTTTGGGGATAGATCTAAGCATTCAATGTGTACATAGTACATGTCAGGTACATGTCAGGTACATGTCAGGTACAAACAAAAGGTTGGGGGTAAAAATCATACTACCGTCTTCAGACCGTGCTTACTGTAATCAACTTCAATGGTAATGTGCAGTTTACGTGCTAAGTTCAGCACAATAACAACGTGCCCTAATGTCAATAAATCACATACCGGTACAAAAAAAATATTGTGAAACATTGTATTAAAAACTACTTAATCACCCAATCACACAATATCGAGGACCCTACATATTTGTGTTAAATATCATTACCCACACAGTACTGGATGATATTACTCAATCTATTCAGTTTGAATTTGTACTGTGTTGATTTGTGGGCTACAATTAGTTCAAATGTAACCAGTACCATCTACTTACAGCAGAATATATCAAACTTCGACATATAACACGACAAACACAGAAAAACTCATGCCAGTACCCGCAAGCAGCTGTAACACACAAAATGTTGGCCAAAACAACCATGGTAATATTTGACTGTAGACAGCAGGGACTGCCAAACGTTCGCTGGTGAACTCGTGGCGTGCGAGGACATTCTGAACACGTCACAACTGGCTGAATTCCTTGTTACCTATCACCCCTCGCTCCAGACGAAATGGATAGTGATACTGAAAGGCAAGGGAAATTCACGTATATATCAGGCTGCTTTGTTCTTGAAATACTCATAATATATTGCGACTTGCCCCTCACTACCATAAGCAATACCTTGAGCTAATATCAATGCTCAGAAAACTCCTCGGCAAAAGTGATAGTGGTATCTACGGTTTTTGGATCAGAAAATTCATATTTCTTAATAAATTCTGTCAGTTTGGTATGTCAGTTGAAAAAGGACTGACTTCCACTCACCTCATTGTTTATGTCCACCAGGGATCTGTAGTTGATCCTAGGCACCGAATCCTGGCAAAATAGATCCACAAAATACTACAACTATAGCAGGCCTCTGACAATAAATCAGAAGGTAGCCTTTGTATGACATGATTCAAGACAGTATCAATCTGATATCACTTTATTGGTATATTTTGAATGTAGAACAAAATGCACACAACAAACGTGAATCAAGGTTTTTATACACATGTATACCAGTAAAGTAACACAGAAGAGAATAGTGAAGTCATTTGGTTTATATTAACGTAGTCTGCTACAAACATGGAGGTAACGGAGAGTCAAAATTTAAAAGTCATTTCTTGAATATTATCTCTCCAAAATGACATTATTTTATAGAGTAAATGATCAGCATCCTAATACTGAAAAGAAAATAGGGGGTCACCGTGCTCGTTTCTTCTACATATTCGATCAAAATCACACATATTTACCTAAAATGACATAAATTCTGGCATTTTCGCACATTTTTTCGTCCATATTCACATCTTGCATCGTGTTTTCCATGAGAAAGGATACGGTGACCCCCTATTTTCTTTTCAGTTTTAGGATGCTGAACAGTTACTCTATAACATATATCATTTTGAAGCTCTAGATTATGTTGACACAGTTATTTATTTTAAAAAACTCTTTGACCCCCTCCCCTCACTGTTTGGAGCGAACTACCTTAAAACAATCAGTGTAAAGCTGATTTGAAACACTGTATCACCTGTGTAGAGTTGGTCGATCCATATTTGGCACTGAGTTGGAAAGGAACTCCAGACAATGCTGAAAACACAAACCAGCACTGGACTGAACAGACTCAATTTTATAGGAAAAACGGGTGAACAAGCTAGGGGTGCTAAACAGACTTCTCCGATATGTCACAAACCATTCCTTCTACATTTCAGTGCATCCTCTTTTCATATTGCAGTAAGAGCGTGAGCGTTTTACACGCTACCATGACCTGTTCACATGTTATCCCTAACATCACTTAGTAATACTAATCACCACTGTGTCACGTACGATGTTGATTTATGTGGTTGTTGGAAGGACGAGCCGCTATAGGTGGTACTTCAGCAGAGCGCCCTTGATGGTGTTCTGACATCACTGTCGGCTGCGACCGGTTCTCGAAATAACTGCAGGAAATGGAACTATTTCATATTTTGGAGCAAAGGCTGAAGTTACGCTGATTGTGTTATCAGATTGTAGACATCTATACGAGTCTGGTCGAATACACTGCACTCTTCGCATTTTTGCGATAATTACAAAGAAGAACAAATTTAGACACAAACAGAATACCTGTTGTTAGTCTGACCATTGCCGACAGTTGCCGAGGTTGGGGTGCTTGGTGTCGTGGCACCCGTCTTTGGGGCAGGAACCGTCCCGTACTTGAAACACAGCATCAAGCCATTTATCTCCCTGTAACGAAGGTTATTGAAGGTCAACTACTAATTGTTATGAAATGATCTGGCCAAGCTTGAGATGAATATCATATACTCTATGATAATATGACCAGTCTAGCCAAGATGCATGTCTGTGTCCTGATCTGGGACCCACAATGTACAATGATGTACTATATTCATGTAGCCAGATAAAATGTGACAACAGTAATTCACCCTGCTATGGTGTATCCTGTGGGCGCTCGCTTACTCCGACTGAGAATTATCAACTCTGTGACAGCGTTCAGTGTCGAGCTTCTCGGAATCATCTTCACACAAATCTGCTTTTTTCGTGTCGCTTTTTCAGCTGAAAAACGAAAAAATAATGTTGCAATATAAAATGCATGTCAAGCTCATCTGAAAGAAATCAGTTATAGGTTAATTCCTTGCATTATCATGGTATTATATGAACTTGATGCGAATATGTCAGTACATCCCAGTTTTCTACACAAGTGTTGATGTATTATCAAAGCCTGATCTACTCTGGTGATTACACCAAAATATCATTCGACTGTGTAAAATTTAGGCACAACTGGATTTGGGAGAAGTGTGAAGACACAAGCGTACACGTGTCGACTGTCTGTTCGACCAGGGAGTAACCAGCGGGCGGGATGTCCTTCTCATTCTGGACGACAATGTCCGCCATCACATTGTTGAGTCGGCCCTGCAGAGATATCACGGTACACTGTCCATGCTCTAAAACCACTGACCATTTCAAAAGCATTACATGTACAGTGTGATGCAAATATATTGACTTCGCATTCAAGATATAAAACACCATCACATATTCATAAACATTATGGAACCTGCATGTATTGGTTTGCATGATTACATGTATATTATTCACTGATTTGTATGTGCATCCATTAAACTATACACAAAGTATGGTTTCTATACTCACAGCATCGAGTGGAAAGACCCGCGTGACGCACAGATAACGAGTGACTCGTGCCTTGAATAAACTGTCCTTCCACAAATCACAGTCGTCTTTCTTGTCCTCCGAGGTCATCAGCTACTCGGGGTGGGGGGGGGGGGGGGGAGATTACAGGGTTACCATGGTTACTGATAGTCAACAGGTTTACATCGCACGGATGATGCAACCATGGTAACTGGTGGTATTTTCCATGGCATTACACATCAAATTACTTGTTGTAAATGGTTATTTATTGAATTTTTTAACAGTTCTTACAGCAAATTATAGTAATTGATAACAAGTAGTACCAGGGCAATATATCTATAATTTTCATGTTGATTTGATAAATTTTAAAAAATTAGTTGGAAAACTGCACCAATCAATTTAAAAACAATTGTTGGAATGATAAGAATCAAGCAGACTTGTCTAACATGTACATTGTCCACTGAGTTACACGTACCAGATCGTACCCTGGCGGACATTTTGCTGGGTCCGCCACAATACATAACCCCGTGATGGGGAAATCTTTGGGGGGTTGTGACATTTTAACAGTGACTGTACATCGCACAGGTGGTGGGTCAGGAAGCAGGGGTGCCAATATCAGGTGTGGAGTTCATATACATCAGCTTCTGGAAATAAATGAATAAAACAATGCTGAAGCTTTTGTCACTCTCACAACTACGCATGTAGAACAGAGCAAAACTTTGGCAGTGATTACAGATGGTTCCTCAGTGCTGTTGAGAAGGCCGCGAGGAAGTATTTTCAGTCAATGGGAAACGATTCGTGGTGCAACAGAGTTTTAGACACGCCCATTTCTTAACCATGATTCTCTGCGAATCTCGCGTGAGTGTCATGGCAAAATGGCGGCAATATCAACACGAAGTTGACAGGTTTGACAGCTCAAGATATTTTGCTTGTTATTTATGATGAATCGACAGCTGTTTTGTTTTTGATCCAGAAAATGATAGTAGACCATCCTCACTTTTGAAATAAAAAGTTACATCTGGAAAATGCCGTTTATTTGTGAATGATGGCAAAGAACGCAGCCTGCGTACTGGGGTAAATATACATATGATATTTACTGCCCAATAAGGACGCCAAAGTGACCCGGCAGCCATTGAGAATTACCAAACTACGGGTTAAGTGATGAATGACGAATGTTATGACATTAGGGTATGCTAAATTGCTAATATGAGGCCTGATCACTCTCAGTCTGGCGCCCTTATCGCGTGATAACCGGGTGGAATACGCTAGAATGATACCATCGCACAAATATCTTCAAAACCTGTGTAAACAAGTAGCATGACAACACCTTTCTGAAATATTGGGTCTACATGGTCATACAATACACCAAAAGAAAGTGTGAAGCTTCAGGAAAACAAATATGTAACAAAATTGACCGTAGGTATTGATGCAGAGGTGCTAGAGCATTTCGAAGAAGGGTACCGTCAGGTCCTTCTGAAGACAAAAATTAGGGAAAAGTCCAAAAAAGTGAAGCTTGCTGTTTACACGCAAACAAAACGTGATAATACATATTTCAGGGCTTGAAAATATTCAATATTAATTACTTTACACATTGCAACATCATACACACTAAAAATATATGACGTTGGTGGTGATCACTGTGCCCAAAGTTGTCAAATTTGCCCTCATCAGGCCATTAGAAGTAAAACAAAATGATCACTGAAGCCATTTCTGACAAAATTCTAGTCACAAAAAATTGTTTTATTTGTAGCAAAATGTCCAAGGTGCTCCTTTACTGTAATGTTATCAAAGTTCAATAAAAAAAATCTTATGAGATATGCCCAAAAATGAATTTTTCCCTGATGTCTCCAAAAAACGATAGCCCAACTTGTTTACATGGGCGATAATAGGGGCTTCAAGTGCCAACCAATACTGAACAGATGGCGGAAGTGCAGATGAAACAGGACAGGCCCTTCATTTTGAAGCAATTTCCCAAGCAGTACGGGGGTTTATGATTGAAATATCGTTATATTATGAAAGAAAAAACATTATTTCACAAATTAAACCATGTATGATCGGCGACAAGAAGTTTTAACTTGTTTTTTGGAGTGAAAAAATACTTTGAGCTGAACTTTCACCTCCGAAATTGGGTCAGATCTCAAAACGAGGGCTCTTGTCACCTACGCCGATGTCTAACCTTTCCATACATACCAAATATGCTATGAAAAAGACTTTTTGATTGGTCGAAAATGACCGTAACATGACCCCACCCAAACCGGGTTCAACGAGCTTCACTTTTTTCGCTCCCGCGAAAAACTGCTTGCGCGCGCCGCCTAGCGGAGTGTTGTCATGCTAAAACAAGTATAGCAGGTTACAGCCGTAGCTATAGGCCTACCTTATACAGCCTGAGCGACGCGGAGCCGCGTCGCTCAGGCTGTACCTTATATACAGTAGTAGGAGTGTAGTAGATCTACTCACTACTGTCTGACTGTATGATTTATTGAAAAAACACATCTACTGATCAGTGTATGATACCAATGAATGAAATTGTGAATAAATGGCCTTGGCTGAATCTACAATAGATTGGCCGTCATATAATGCAATTTTACTTCTTTACCAAGATTTGACAGTTTCCACAAAAATCTGAGAAATCGCCGGAAATGGGAAATCACGAAATAAACAACTTTGACCCGGAAGTGATTCATCACAGGCCAAGTGCGCTAAAAACTAGAATGCTGTTTATAAAAACCTAGCCAGGCTGTATCTCCTCTCACGCACTCGCAAATCCAACATACGTGTATGACGACTGAACACAAGTAGCCCACGTCAGGCATCACGCATTCTATCTACACTGTTTTAAAATAGATGAACAGCTACCGTAGGTCACTGTAACATAGGCCTATGTGGCATCTAGCGTCAGAGTACCTAATCATCGACCCTCTCCCTAATCGTCGACCCCTGCAAACGGCTGGACAAAACTTCAATAAACTAAAATGTGAAATGTGCTGAAATGTGTATTAGAAGTACTTTCAATGTGGTTATTGTCAGATGTCTGTTTTGCACAGCTGTTTGGCAGTGTTTGCAGGGGTCGATGATTAAGGACAGGTCGATGATTAGGTACCCCGACGATAGCTCTCTCTGATTCCTTGCTTTTGTGGCGATTTTGCCCTAAGCACACGGCAGGTGATTGTAAACACACATGCCATTTATGTGGCCTTTTCGTTCTTGGCCTTGTTCTGACACGCTCCGTTCGAGCGTGCGTTGCCACGGCAACGCATTGTAATTTACGCTCCAGTAAACTATAACAATGGTTTGATTATACCTCGCGTGCGTCCTACAGCTTGTGGTGTATTATATATACACTGGAAGCTACTCGATCGAGGAGATGGTCCGAGAGAGAGTAACTGGGACGCACACGAGGCTCGCCATGAGCTTTGTGTTCCCTAGTCGCGAGTAGTGGGCTCCTAGAGCCCTGGGGACGATTTCCATGGGGAGGCCCGGGCTGGGAGAGACAAGTTGCTGACTCGGGGGCGCAAGCCCTGTGGATCGCCAGTTCTCTCCCTTCCCGGGACGTGTGACATAGGCTCTGACCAGCATGTCGGACTGTACGGGGTTCCGTCCCCGAGGCAGACCGCGGCTCGCCAGGCCCCTCCAGTTAACACCGTGGTGATGAACCAGTTTCTGAACGGTGTCCGTAGGCCTGGGAGTGTCGGGTGGGCTGTTACCTGGTTACCGTTAATGCTAGAGTGGTTACCGTGTCCGCAGTGACCTCCGGTGAGCGGCGCCGCCGCAAGGATCCGGAATAGCGGATGCGCGTCCGCAAGGACTCGCTGGTGAGAGGACTATCCTCGAGGATCCCGAAGAGCGGACGATAGTCAAAAACTTTACACTTTCTTTCTTCAGGCTAAACCCAGGTGCCCCACTCTCTCGAACACGCCTCCGGCGTTCGAGAGAGTGGGGCACCTGGGTTTATCTTCAGGCAAACACTAAACTTAGGGCAGCGCCTCAAAATGCTAGCCCACACCTTCCCTTAAATCAAAAGGATATCAGATTTCCAATGAACGTAATGTTCATGTGAATTTCCAGGAGTTTTGATTTGAACACACGCCTCCAGGCGGAACTTGAATGCAGATTATTTAAGAATTATCAAGACCCTCATTACAGCTCCATATATATCAAATTAGGATGCAGTTTCACATTTGATTATATCGGTGTCATTGCGATTCACATGGTCATAATATTGCAATATTTTGAATTATTAGGTTACCGAACCATGGTCCGATAACCTATTGCCGTGGCATTGCGTCCGTCCGTCTGTCCGTCCGTCCGGCCGAATATCCAACCGTCGTTGTCGGTCCACATTTTTATCTTTAAGGTTTACGGTCCAATCTTTCTGAAAATTTGGGAAAAGATAATTCGAGAAGGAAGTAATTTTAGTTTTTTTATTTTTAATTTTCAAAATGGCGGCCGTTTTCGTCGAAAAACGGTCAATTTTGGACTTGGCGGCCGTTTTCTCTGAATCAGACTTGAGATTTTTGGTTCGAAAGATTCCCCTTATCATGCAAGCACCCCGCGCTGAGGCGCTACAACCAGGTGACAGTCCATTCGGACGAATCCGGCCGCCATACATCACACCACAACATATCATAGACATACAAATACATTATACATTAGTTATGGTAATGTAGCCATATGCAGAGCCTGAGACGCCATGGCAGCGGCACCCTAGAGCACGTGCACCTGGGCATGTTGCTGGCTGGCCTCGCCGACGGTACTCCCACGGGGATAGAGCCCCGAACAGCTCGACGGTCTGCCAGAGCCTGTGTCACACAATCCCAGGGCGAGAGATCAGTGATCACAGGGACTAGCCCCAAATCAGCACAGTCCCCTCTTTGGCCCCCGATTGGAAGTCGTCCCTATGGCCTTACGGGCCCCATAGCCAAGAAGGGACAAGGAGCTCATGGCGTGAGTTCAACCGTCGTCCTCTCGCCTCGCTTGCTCTAGACAACTCCGTACACACGAGACAGCTTCAGAGTATTTATGACCCCTGAAGCACGAGTGACAAGGGATGACGTAAACAAGCCATTGTTATAGTATAGTGGCGAGAGGATTGCTATGCAATGCTCGTGCTTCGAACACAAAGCGGCCAGAAACAAGAAAGTGTTTAGAAAGAATCTCCTGCCGCGATCTTTGGGCAAAATCGCCACATTACCCTCTTCTTACAATGCTGGTCCCCAACATGCTCCGCCTACGCCCAAAACTGGCAAACTTGACGGAAGCATCGCATGACGGGACCGGAAGGAAGCAAGGTGAGCGACACCCGGAAGTTGCGATGCAAAAGACGTGGACCTTAAGGATGTATGCTCCCTTTGGACCCAAGCAAAGGGGCTAAAATTTGAAATTCGTTTGATGATTTTCATACTTTTAAACAATCATCAATATGATGATCATCAACATGGGGGTCACCATGCTATTTTTTCTGTTACAGGTTGTCATATTTGTGAATGTCAGTGAATTTTATCAAAATTTCAACAAATTTAGATAAAATTTTCTGTTCTGGACTCATATGGATGCCTGTAGACGGAAAATTAGCATGGTGACCCCCATATTTTTTTCTATCAAAAACATGCACAGCAGTTCGTTCATAAACATACACAATCTCAGAGAAATCTATTTTCAGGTTTTCATTAAATATTGAATATAGTGAAAATGGCCCAAAATGACCCATTTTCCTGGTATTTTGGGGGTAAAATTACCCATAATTCCACACTAAACAAAATATTTAACCCGAATTTGCTGTTTTGGAATGCACGATATCATATTGATGATAGTTTGAAAGTCTGAAATACATTGAACAAATTTCGAATTTTAGCCCCTCTGCTTGGGTCCAAAAGGAGCGAACAACCTTAAGGGTCCGTTTTGGAAGAATGGGGAACGACCCCTGGACTCACTGACTATGCTGAAACGCGCTCCAAAATTTTGAATAAACCAAGTAAACAAGCTGAAATTGTGAGCAAGGTGGTCCAGAAAGGATGAAGACCTTGGAAGGCCTCACCAACTGGCGCTTCAGGCCTGTGAGGACGCAGAAAGCGGCAGGACTTCATTAGACCTGACCCTCCTCCATAGGCTGCTCATCCGCGCTGTCCTTCTTGTCTGTGGACGGCTGGGACCCTCCCTCCTGAAGCGGGGCAGGGAGCATAAACTACCTGCGGTATGGGCGGACGTGGAATGCCGTGGCACAAGATATTCCGTGGCACGAGTGAGTCTTCCTCGCTGGGGGTGATCCCAGGGGTACTGAGCTTGTGCGCGCGCAAGCGCTCTTATTCCTGCGCTCCACAGCTCATTGATAGCGCGGAGTACAGGCAGGTTTAGCAGCGCTGCCTCCGACCGTATCTGCTCCAGCCTTTCCCGGCGGTGGCTGGAAGCACGGCCAACAGAGTCGCGGAAAGTCTCGTAGGCCTTGAAGCCGTGCTGTCAGAGGATTTCCTCCATGGGGTTACAAGCGTCTAAGGGCAGGGTGGCGGTGCTTTGCCAACCCACAGCCAAGCCGCTCGCTCTCATGGAGGAACTGGACGCGGACCTCGAAAGAGCTTCACCCAGCGGTAGTAGTACGCGCTCACATAGTAGTATCGAGCTGCACCGAGCTCGAGGGAGAGGTGATGTCCGCCACCTTACGTCCGTCTGACGGACCCGAGGATACTGTCACTTCAAACAAGCGTTGATACGCTTCGTCCGTGAGCGCACCCGGAGCAATTCCGGAAGACGGTCTCTTCCCCGTAGTCGTTGGCTGGGTGCGTCGCTCGGGCGAAGCCACAAGGGTCCCTGCCGCAATATGCGGCATCTCGGACACCACAGTGGTGATCCGCGGCCGGTCTTCGCCAGGCTGGGTTAAAAGGGGTTGGCAGATGGCCTCTGTTGCTGACGCGTATTCCCCCGGCTGACAGGAGACCCCTGAAGCTCGATCCCGCCGACACTAAGCCAGACTCTTTCCAACTATCTTCCATAGTGCGCTGTGAGAAGCGCCATGGACTGTAGTGAAAGATCCGGTCCTTCTTCGTCCCTGACGTAGTTATGGACGAAACCACCCGAGGTGGAATGTATCCATAATTGAATACAGGCCCTGCCTCCTCACCTTCGTTGTGGAAAGCGTCACCGCGGTGCGCTTTAATAATTTGAGCGCTTTTGCACTTTGAGCGTTCAGGGCCTCCGAACTGGGGAAGTATCGCTCGCGCAGGCTCCGGCTGGAGCACCTGCGGCAAATGAACAGCTTCACCCAGCAGTAGTAGTACGTGCTCACGTGCCGATTCAGATGATCGGCGGTGGGATAACACGGATCGTAACTAAGGGCATCGTGAGGATCCTCATACCCAGCCAAGGACTCCGGACAGAAGGGACAGCGTATCCCCTGCTCTGTCGGAGCCGCCAGCCCTTTCCTCTCCATGTCCATCAGAGGACGGGGTCTCGTGAAGGGGATATCAGCTGACGCACCTTCCCCCGCTGTGCAGCGGGAGTAGGACTCCTTGACAACGTGCATGAAACAATTCACCCTGATGCACTCCCGGCAGTTCGGGGCCCATGTCGGCCCACAGCTTCTTAGGCGGTGGCGGCGCCCAGGAAGATCCCCAGGGCTGGACTGTGACCGGATGCGGTCAGGTGCGCTATTCACGCGCCCGGCGGACTAAACCCTCTTCTTCTGTAGGTTTGCCCAGCCGGCCAGCAGTGCCTCATCAGACAGGTTGTCCTGGCCCATCTCCCGGGCCTGCCTCCGAAGCCTTACGAGCCGCAGATCTCGATCTGTCAGCTTTGGCTGTCCGGAGGGCTGCCGCGACGAGTCAACCACCGGTGCACTCCCACTGGAACCTACTCGCGTTCGTGTCCAAAATGAACTCACAGTTCGGAAGAGGGTGCCGGAGCACAGGTGCTGCCACCAAGGCCTTCCGGAGGTCCGTAAAAGCAACCTCCCGGGAAGCCTCCCAGACAAAATCCATGCCCTTTTCCGTGAGGATAGTAAGGGGGCGCGCGATCTCTGCAAAGCCTCGAATGAACCGGCGGTGGTAGCTCGCGAGGCCCAAGAAGGACCTCAGTGCTGGACGGCCTCGATCTTTGCGATGTCTGGTCGGACACCTGTACCTGTCACCATGAAGCCCAAGTACAAGAACTCCTGGGTGAAGAGCTTGCACTTGTTAGGCTTCAATTTGAGGCCTGCATCGCGGATGCGATAACGAGCACCATCTGGAGGTTGGTAAGGGTTTCCTCGAAGGACTGTCCGTACACGACGACATCGTCGATGTAGACCATATATCACTTCCAGAGGAACCCTTTGAGGACCATCTCCATGAGGTGCTCGAACGTCGCTGGTGCGTTGCAGAGCCCGAACTGCATTACCTTGAATTGGTAGAGCCCGTTCATGGTGACAAAGGCAGTTTTTGTCCTATCATCCTCGTCCATCTCGACCCGCCAATACCCGGATGCCAGGTATATAGCACAGAAGTAGTGCGACCTGGCTAGGGCAACGAAGGTGTCTTCAATGTGAGGAAGAGGGTATGAGTCCTTCTGCATGGCATCGTTGAGTTTACGATAATCCATGCAGAACCTCCAGGAGCCATCCTTCTTTTTCACCATAACCACAGGACTGGCCCAAGGGCTATCACTGGGTTCGATGATGTCTAGCTCGACAGGACGCTCGTCCAGGAGGTCGATGCGGAGTCTGGCTATATTTGTTTTGCCAACGGCACCGCCAGGACTCATGAACCGGAGTCAACAAGGAACCGCACCGGCTCCACCCCAAATGGTAGGGGCAGGTCACCCAGCACACTGGGTGTCCGATACAGAGTCCTCGTTATCTTCCTCAGCTGCGGAGACATCCTCAAGGACCACTCCCGGAGGAGTTATATCTACTTGAGAATCGTCCATCCCGTCAGAGGGTGGGGCAGCTGCAGGTGCCACAGGGCATCTGTCCCCGGACGTAGTGTTGGTCGCCACCACGTCCAGTTTCAGTTTCCCTCATGAGAGTGTTGCCGCCTCTGTCCCGTTTGACCGGGGCGAAGTTGGGGTTCCTACGACGGGCTTCCGGCAACTTGCCTTGGAAGCCGCTGGCTCACAGGCATTCCAGCAACTCCAGACACTGTAGCCAGGTGTGGCCCTGCTTCCCGCAGAAGTAGCAGGACCGGTTGGCATTAGGTCCGGAGGTGAACGCGCAGCAGTCGAGGGGCCCTGAAGTCGCAATCCCAACGCAATGTGCGATTATCACTGCGCCACTGAAATCTGCTCCTCCGACGTGTATAGAGCCGCGGCCAGAGCCGTTTGCACCGGCGCCATCATCGGCGGCGCAGTGATAATAGCAGTGCGGCGCGGTGATAATAGATAGTAGCATGCGCAGGTTAAACACGTAGTCCATCACCTCCTCATTGGGCAAGCGGACACGAGCTTCTTCTCGTGCATCCGCTTGTTTGTCATCAGGGTGAACAGTAAGCGAAGTTGCGTGGCAACCTCGTCAAACGTCGCATGCGCCAACGGCAAACAGGGCATCACCCGGAGAGCCTTGCCCTCCAGGCTTCCAGCAAGGAGATGCCACGCCTCAGTCTGAGTCCACCCCTTGTATGCTGCGGCTCGTCGGAGCTGGAGGAGGTAGTCCTCCAGGTCAGTGTTATCTCTGTTGAACCGCTTGCACCACAAGGACTGGTCTGGCTTCCGGTCGCGCAGGGAGCGCTCACGGCTGTCTGATCCAGACCCAGAACCTGTGGCGTACGAAGGAGCAGCCTATGTATCAGCCTGACCCGCACCAAAACCTACACCATGGGATCCGTAGGTCATGGGTGCTGGGGCCGGATAACTCGGCGCCTCTGGCAGGGAGGACCCTGCAAACATCCCACTCTGACACCCGACCCGCCCATAGCGCCTTGAACGCAGGATGATTCATCCTGCGACAGCACTTGCTGCAACCCGGCAGGGTTCGACTCGTCCGGAGACGGAGTCGAGGACGCCGGGGACATGTCCGCGAATAAGGAGCGGAGACACTGCGACAGTAAGCTTCCATGAAACACCGTCGGACTGATCCTGGTCACGGCACCAATGTAACGTTTGGCGCCAGCTACCTAGGGCGCGAGCGCCCCGCGCTGAGGCACAGTCACGGCGGGCGTCGTAATTACTAGTACTAGAACTACAACCAGGTAACAGTCCGTCCGGACGAATCTGGCCGCCATACATCACATCATAACATATCATAGACATACAAATACATTATACATCAGTAATGGTAATGTAGCCGTATGCAGAGCCTGAGATGCCATGGCAGCGGTACCCCAGGGCACGTACACGTGGGCATGTTGCTGGCCGGCCTGGCCGAGGCTGTGCTGGCCCGACGGTCTGCCAGAGACTGTGTCGCACCATCCCAGGGCGAGAGACCGGTGATCACAGGGACTAGCCCCGAATAAGCACGGTCCCCCTCCTGGGCCCCGATTGGAAGTCGTCCCTGGGGCCTTATTGGCCCCCTAGCCAAGAAGGACAAGGAGCTCATGGCGTGAGCTCACCCGTCGTCCTCTCCCCTCGCTTGCTCTAGACAACTCCGAACACACGAGACGGCTCCAGAGTATTTATAACCCCTGAAGCACGAGAGACAAGGGAGCTGTCATAATGGGAGCTGTCAGAAATGTACTCATAGAATGCCTGAAGATAATGTCTAGATTTTGGCATTTTCAAATGGGCCGTCATATATGGCGATTTGTGTGGCGACCTTGAAAGGTCAAAACAGCCATTTTTGGTCAAAAATGCCTAGATTTGCCTCCATAGATGTCAGAAATGTACTCATCAGATAGAGCTTATATATTTGCATTATGAACATATATGAAGTCATATATGGCACAACTAATGATGACCTTGAACTTGACCTCATGTCCTTGAGTGCCAAATGTCCTTGTTCGGTAAATGCCAAACTCAAATTGCCTGGTAACCTAACCTACTCTTTGGGCTATTTTTTTTTGTTAGAACCTGAATAGGCTCTTTTCTCTGACTTTTTTTTTTTACAAAATAGTGGAGGATTGAAAGACATTAATGTACTAAATTTTATTGAAAAAGTATTTTAGATAGGTGATGTACAGAACAAACATGTAGTGAAGAATTTTTTACTGAGTTCCATACTTATTGTATGCACATAAGAGACGTACATACACAAACATAATGAAAATTACAATTTTTATCAACATGTAAAATGCAGTCGAGCTGATGATGAATATCAGCAATATGGTAGGTTACTATAAGCATGAACATGTTTCAAGTCACTCACTGTAAGTTTGAGGTATATGTGCAATTATTTAAAGGCCTTGGCCCTTAGTGCCATGTGTGTGTTAACTGGTGAGTTCTAAAGAAATGCTATACATGTCATATTGTTTTTTTGTGAAGATCAAACAGAATGCTGCAGAAATTTGGACCGTCCAGAATAAGATCCAATTGTTCAAACCAGCAGGAAAATCAAAACTGAAACCGATAACAATTGAGTCAAGCAAACAGGTTTTATTTGATATACACCAACGATGACTACAGTAATGTACCATCCTTCATATTGAACAGATTACTTAACCAAATTTTCCAGTAATAAACACTGTCGTATCTCGGAAAAGCCGCACCAAATGTAATGTAAATGGTTGTTAAAACAAAGATGATTGATCAGTATAAAAACTTACTGTATAGTGTATACATTCAAAAGCTTACAGCACTACAAATCATAACACATATAGATTAATGCCTGGTGTCTCAACTAAAATTTAGTAACTTTTTCAAAGGGCATGATCAGCTAATAAATCAGAGCAATATATAATCATACAAGATAAATTATTTGGACATTATACATATTTTTGCTGATGCTATATATCTAGGAAATGATGTTTTTCCATGATTCATATCACCTGCATTCGGAGATGACGGCATGTCATACAAACAAGTACAGGATTTGAACAAACTTGAATGTGCGAAAGTTGTGTGACACAAAGTGTATGTCTTATTTATTTGGTTCACTCACCACATTTGACAATACAATATAAACACTAAACTTTTCTACTACAAAATGTTTTTTGTACCCCAGGATCAGTTTTTTAAAAAAGAAAATTGACTTTTCACCTTGGAAAAAGGTTGCAACAAAATGAGCATAAAGCAGAAAACAGTCTATATCTATGCAAATACTACAAGCAGCACCAGTAACGTGAAGAAAGAAAACCTCATGTACTCTAGCAGTACATATTACTTTCTGATATTAGAGAGAGCATAACTACTTGATAAGTGCCACGACATATACTATATACAATATATAAATAGATCAGAAATGAATACATGTTTGAGTACACTGTACTGTGAAAAGTTCACATACACGCATTAATTTCTTGTTTTTATTAAATGTGAATATTATTCAGTTCATGTCAATGACACTTGCACTAGTTAGAAGGAACGCACAACACATTTAGACATGGCAAGGTTTCTCAAACATGTGCTGAATAGAATGATTAGTGACATCTGATAGTTCTCAGTGCAATCTTTGATTACCCCCCAGCAAAGGATGGGCATAAAAAGTCAATTCCAAATCCCTTAGAATGGAAATCTTACATGGGACATCGTACAACACTGATAAATGCACAATAACTAGTCACTTCATACATTACATGTAAGAATCTAATATATACCTACAGGACCGCTTGTTAACACATGTATGTACAAAACACACGAGTTGAATCACAAATAAAACATGTAACTAATTCAATATAAATGCTGGATCTATTATTATCATTTTAAAATTACTTGAACAAAACTATACTATTTGTCTTACAAAATATAGCATTCTAGCATCGTAGGTGACTGGCTGCAATATAACGTGAAGCTATCATTTACCATGATCAATTCTCCTAAATATTGTACTGTATAAAACAGGATTAGATTTGCAACTCGCAAGATGTCTCAAATATTTCAACTGATACTGCCCCCATCTATATTGTGAAGTTCTGTCAACATGGTCAAGCAAGGGGCAAGGTTACAGAGCGTGAATAGGAATTGTACATCAGAGGACAGCCGCCGGGGAAAATCTCACGAAGACTAAACTAACCATGCACATGGGAATACATTTAGCTGTAGCTCCGCTGCATGGAATAATGTTCCGGGAACTATTCAAGATGACACAACAATACAAAGACTGGTGGTATTGATAGTATACGCTAACCATCTCGCACAAAGTATATCAGATGTACTTACACAAACACCTACAGTTATACTAATTCTGGTGCTGGACAACATACAAATATTGACTTTCTGTAAATGATGTCATGCATACACTCGTCCATGATCGGTGTTTGACAAGACTACTCTAAAACAGTAATGAACTTCATGTAAACAGTCTGTGATTCATTTCACTTGTGTTGCAGCCAACACGGATGGCATTACGTGTCATACTATAGTGATGTAGTCCCTGACAGCATAAAGTGCTACACAGCAGACCTATCTGCAGACTCGATGATGTATTTGTCCATGTGACTCTATCACAATCAACACACACGTCACACGTGATATTTCCTGATGTTCTCTGGTCAAAGGGTCGTGTTTGTGTGTCGTACAGTTTGCACTAGATGTAAGTTCTGCTGCCTTGTATTGAGTAAAGACTTCAGCAGCATACTCTAGATCGAAACAGACTCGTCAAATCTCACTGCAGTTTAGCTACATGATGTATTACAGAGAAATCAGGATACCTACATGTACTACGAAACTGCTAGCAAAAATCATAATCCTTGCTAACTTTTCAAGTTTATTAAAAACAGATCTCTAAACATATCAACTACTTACGACAAATTTGTCAAAACTATCAGAACCCAATCTATTACATGTTGTTTTCTGGTATATTTCACGTCACATACTGTAAACCCATTTATGTTCGTTACTTTTCAATTTGGCAGATAAAATTCGTGCCTCGAACAAAGTTGCCAACTTAAATGAATGCAAACTTTGTACTAGGATACAGTCAAGTTCAGAGAAATGTGAACAATTTTGGGACCGAACTTAAATGAGTCTACAGTATTTATAACAGAGGGTTGAACCATTTCACATATACCAGACCAAGTATTATATATCCAGAGAGAAAGACACTAACAAGCTAAAGGTTCACCTGTAACTTACAATAATTCCCAATATCATATTTTGCTGGAGAAGCACTGATCAGACAAAAAGTTACATAATTTCCACTTATTTTAGCACAATGCATTGGCGAGTAAAAAGACCGCTACCGAGTGGTTAGCGATACACGCACGAGGACAGTCTGTCGCGGCTGGGAGGACGCGTGCTCACTGAACCGTGGAGGGGAACTTTTTGGGGTGTCGTACACGATTAATGAGCAGCACACAGCTCCCGATTCGTCCGCCGCGCTTCAGAGGTTCCTCCATCTTGATGGCGACTCGTGGACAGTCAATCTTGTTCTCATAAACCTAGTGCGAAAAATATAACGAATATAAATAGAAAGTTCATTTTCACATGAATTGCACGAATGAAAACATATTCTCCCATATGCAAAACGAATTATTTTCTCAGCTTTCTGATATGACGATAACCTTGTTCACACACTGCAATCAATGTACCGGTGCCATGCATATCTATAGATACTGAAAAGTACTGCACAAGTTTCGTTCACATTGAGTTCGCTGTAAGAAGAGTGTAGAGCATAGAGCGTACCGCGAAGCCCTTGGGTATCTGTTCACTGCCGAGGTGAAGCAGTGTGTTGTTACAGTACAGGACGTTAGCTGCCTCGTCCTCCTCCACCATAATGAACTTGTAGCCGGGTACCCCCGTTGCCTTGATCTCCTGGCGGAGGCAATGCAATTGTATGGGATTGAGTAAAAAATATACATAAAATACATCATTCATGTATAGATATCTTCCTAACAACTTTTTAACAGCAAGTGAAATGCATAGTGAGATTTAACATTTATGAAAACAGTTTGGAAGCTGCGTGTCCCGGTCCCCCATCACCTTCGAGAGTACAGCATGAGCTTCTGTCAAACACACACACATTTCCCTCCATCCCGACCACACCCCTCAATTTACCTGGAAGGTTCGCTTGGCGGCCTCCGACTTGCTGATAGCCATGACCTCGGACCCAGCCATACTGATGTAATCCTTCAGGTGTACTGCGGGCGGGTGGACCTTGACGATGGTTGTCGTGTACTCGGGAAATGCCTTAGCAACCGCCTGGGCGCCCTGCATGTTAGTGCGCTCGGACAGACCCACAAAGATCTCTCGGCCTGTTACAGAAACAGATACAACTGTTAAGTATTGGCAAGGTACTAGCATTTCTTCCAACAAAGGTTTAAAACAATCTCCGGAGACAGTTTTCTCTACATCTGATACCATGGTTAGAAATATTGTAAGACCTGAGTTCAAGGCCCTTAGAGCCAGATACGAAGGAGACTAAAAAGTATGTCACTTCAACACACTACCAACAGTTTGAACCTTGTTAGAAGATATGCATAATATGACCATACATCTAAATTTTAGATCCATTTTTGTTCTCTATTCTTTATATTTCCATAGCCCTCTGTGGACAACACTCGCAGTACAACATGACAGAGAAATGCTTCTACATAGAACCTCATGTGCTGTAATCTAATATCACAGCAAGTCAAGACAGGTATTGCGAGATCATCAGGCTAGATACATGATCCAAATCCATAGAAGCTTGAAACAACATAATATTCTGAACTTTCTTCTCAAAGAAGGGAAGGGACTTGGGGGGATAGAGACTGAACTCCTGGAGCTACCCCACAAGAATTCTAGTCCAGGAAGCTCTTGCTAACCAACCAGTAACCACAGAACCTTGCTTGATCACAGAATCCAACAGTGTAGTTTTTGGCAAGAATAAGCTACAGCGGAGTCCAACCATCAACAAACACTGAATTTATTGTTTTTGTAGAGCGCCCCACTTGGTGAAATATAGCAGGCAATCTGGATTACATCCATGGCTGCCACTCACACTCACTACAACTTGTGTAGGTGGAGGGTGGGGTGGGCGTGGAGGTGTAGTAGGGGGCAAGGCAGGAGGGAGGGAGGGGGTACAATGTCACTCATTGCATATTAATGTGTGCTCTGTAATATGCTTCCTGAAATCAGTGACCCTTTCACCCTTCAATCCATGTGGATTGTGGCTTGAACAAGGCTGGAAAATGTTGGAATCCAGTAAGAAGAAAGTGAAGGAATGATGTTATTTCCCAAATGATCGTTGTATTAATGCTAACTGTTTAGATTCCCAGGTCTCCAGACACCAGAATAGAAGGACTAAACACAGCCTGGAAAAGCGTATGGTTTCGGATTGAGTCATGGTTATTCTGGTTTCTTTTTAATGGAACACGAACTTTGTGTTTCCAAACAAGACACTAAAGTGAGCATTTATGATTGTATGCATTTCCAACACATTACAAGTATGTGGGTATGTTATTTAATACCACTGGTAACTTAGTTTTGGGATTTGAGTGGACAGTATATAGAGCTAGCAACAACAAACAAAGTATTCTTGTATATACACATACATGGTCATGTACAGTGTAAGACATCAAAATGTATTCAAAGAAAACAAAACCATCACTTGCGTCATATTAAGCAGAAAAGTATGTACGTTTACTATTTGGTTAAAATGATATGTGAATCAATGACCCGATAGCACTTTGACCACAGATTGGTGTATATTTCATGGCCAACAAATTCCAGATAATCTTGGAAGAGAACAATCCCACAAACTGAACTCTTCAAACCATGACCATGAATTGATGACTGAGTGACTATGTAGGCAGATGGTTGGTGTGGGTGTCCATGATGACCTCATACATAGTTAGAAAACTCCAGCACAGGCCCAGGACATGGCTCTCAATGTAAACAAACACTAGCAGTCACGGTACTAGTGGATACACCACAATTCAGGCAATTGGGCAGGAATATGTAGATTTGGTTGGGACATGATTTATAAATATAGGAATAAAGTTACAATCCATAAATGGCATGCCGGTCTTTATGAAATATCTGCATGTATTAGTCAGCATTGATAAGCATTTTGGTATGTTAGGGGATTGTCTCATCGATTATGTTAATGAGAAAGCAGGCTCTCGTTTCCTTGAACATGTTGAAAACTCCCAAACTTGGTACCTAAATATTAATGACTCTCATCATATATGTATATGTTAAATGGTTTCAGATAGTTTCATGATAAATGCAATACAATGTAACCATGGTAACATAATTTTTCTTATCCATGTTATCCATGTGATCTATGACACATGTATTGCTGAACCAAATTGTTACAAACGATATGAAAACCCCTGAGCTCAATCTAATGAGACACAAGAATTTTCAACACCGCATTGAAGGCTGTTCTTAATAAACAAATTTTGGTTCAAGATGGCAGCATGGACACGACAATATAAACAAAACCTAGAATTTATATCCCTGTTAACATTTTATGGTTTCATTTTAGATCATTTATGGTTTCCATTAATTATTACTATCATAACTTTCATGATCATCATGGAATACAGCTACTAGTATATCTACATGCTTCGGAGCCTCCGTGTTTACATGTACATGTACTTGTACAACAGGGCTGTGCTAAGGACACAAAGCTTCGTATCGTGACAGAACGGAAATGTAGAGGTTCTACCGTCGTACTGACCTGTCCAAAGAACATCTCCGCCCTCCAGTTTGGTCTCCTCCGCCTTCTCCACCTCGACCACCTTCAGCCCCAGCTCCTTCCTGAGAACCTGTCGCACCACCGCCAGCTGTAAATACACCAATAAACCACGTCCTGAAGAGAGTATAGTCACCAAGCTCTGACACGATTAGATAAACATTGATCATGTTGATTATAGTGTTTACAAGGCTGAATATTGAGAACGGAATTTACGGAAAACTATATTGTGTACCACGGGAATTATGATGCGAAACATGTCATGAACTCTAGTCATTTTTTTGGAATTTTTTCTCGTCAAAAACTATGAATTTTCTGTCTTACAAATAGGACACATCAAAACCCAACTCAAAGACAGGACAATACTATGAACACAGAACACTCCAAATATAGGCCTAGCTAGCTTACTGACAGAAACCCTGCACTCTGCGCTATGTTTCACATCAAATATTCATGAACCGTTCACAGCGGTGTACCTGGCAGGGGGGTACCCTTCAGTCAAACCATTGTTTACTTCTAATGAAAATTGCGAAACTGATCTACATGAAATATGAAGATCTACGTCGAGGATCACATTATGACTGTACAGTTGACACTACTTATTGGATGATGTATCTTTCATGATCGTTAAATTATTGAAACGTGCAATGATCAGACCCCCAAATCTGTTTACTAGTACTATACTGTTGGCCTTTTATGCCAGGAATATACCCTGCAACAACGTCTGCCTACTGCACTTTATGTATGTAACTATGTGTGCAATGCAAAATTGTATTTTATTGCTAAACCAATTCGGGACCACAATATCCTGGGATTATTATGTCCTCTGGCTCTGATCATAGGTCTGGAATACACAGGGCTGTGGGTAGTAAGTACTGCAGTACTCCTACAGACAATGGGTAATCATGGGAATGTTGTTGTAGTGTTCAGTTCAATCTATCCTGTTCCTAGCACATCATTTCTATAGCCTGAGGTCGAGCATACTAGTGGATTCATACATGTAATATACTAGGCTACTGTCCGTAATTATAGCTACGCGGTCTGGGCTAATTCACTTTTCAGGAGAGCAGATATATCGACAGACACACAGACGAATGGACAGATAATCGACCAGTCTGACACTTGGAAGCCATTATCATGGTCAGGACGGGGAATGTTGACATGCTCATTGTTTCCAACAGTGGACTAGTACTACCGACATTCCTTTTTTTTCAATTTAAAATCGAGAATTCCACACCAGAAAAAGCCTGGAGAAGAAATTAATATGGTATTTTCACTTGTAAACAAGGCAATGTGAACCCTGCAGTTAGTTATGCCAGATACTACTGAAATCTATTCATATGCTCATTCAGGTACATATTTGGGACAATTTGCCATGTTTAGTGTTTACTCTGCCTCAGCAGCCTGTAATGTACGAGAGGCATCGGAGCATGCATGAGTACTGAGAGCTTCACCAGTCACAACACATTGCTAGTCAATGTCAGGCTAGTGGGTAGGAGGGGCAACTGAATGGTTTGTCTGACAGTGTGTGTGAATTTGGGGTCATCTTGACAAGATGATAGGGTCCTCTCACTACGCTGGAAACATACTAGCATTTATGAAATGTGTGTGTGGGATTGGAAGTGAGCAGAAATATTTGGTCTGACACTATGGCATCAGGATGATTGCTGTCAGAGACTCAGTGGGAAAATGTAGGATCATCTATCGGTATTCAAGTGTAATTACGTGAAAACATTCATACAAAATACATTCAACAGTAACCACTGGTACATGTACTGTCATTCTACAAATACATGTACTAGCAAACAAGCTATAAATGTCAATTTCACATACTGAACAGTATGATTTAGTACAAGTATTACTGACACTGTATAATTGAAGTAAAAATGTACATCTTCTGCCCAAAAAATAGTCAAGGTGAAGTTGCTGATTCCTTTCAATGCATTGTATTGGTTTAATACACCTCAGGACACTGTCACAAATAGTTGAAGCTCATAATCTCATTTCTGTTTTATATTTTTGGTTGGGGGTGGGGGGGGGGGTGGGGAGGGGAAACCTAAATTAGCGACGATTAAATTTCAATAATTTACATGCGATATCCACAATAATTAATAATCATAATGATTCATTATGACCTATATCCCCAACACAAAATTATCTTGCACTTCTCATCATGACCAATTCTAGCATTGAAATCCCACTAGAAATTTAAATGAGTTTGGGAATAAATTCGCCCGCAAATTTTTCAACTGATGACCCCAGTTAAACAGTAAACGCGACAATAGGACGAGAGAATCATGTGACAGTGATGTCCATTGGATTTCCGATATCATGGATATAGACAAATAATGTTCTAGCATTACACCTATTGTTTCATATTAATTATAAGCAGTTCCAATCAAATATCGATGTGAAGAGAGATCAGCTCATGTTTATACAGAATTATAGATCATTACTTGTCTAGTTCCCACCTATAAGCAAAATAGGACACCTGATCATGCTGATAGAAAGTGACCTGGCGACAGCGATTATGACTACAGGTCAGCGCTGACCTATTAACATGATTAACTTGTTTGGTCATTTATCCAAGGAAGAAAACATTATCACCCCAGTACAAATGTACACTCAAGTTTTTGACAACAGCTTTTCTATTTTTTGTTTGGGAATTCTTGTTAGTAAACATGAATAACACAAAAACAAACGATGATAGATGTTATGTGTTAGGCTTAGGTCACCAACTCATAGACATGACAGAGGACTACTAGACATATTGGCACATTCGGCAGGTGTGAATTCATCAACCATAGATAATCTACGAATGTATTTCCACATTTAGGTGTTCCTTCAAACATGATTTAAGTTGGCAATCAGGCAAAAACTATTTAGATGTTTAATATTTAATCATAGACATAGAAAAGATGGACTGTCAACTTCGATATCGCTCTTTCTGTTTGTAGATTCTGAGCTCGAAGTCACAAAAATTCAGAGGAAACTCAGGGGTGTTTCACTTCCGTTGTCAACGTTTTGTCACTGTTCAATCCTGATCTATCTTGGAGTGATGACGTCACATACGGTATTTGATGCAATCTGACAATTCAGCTTCCCATGAATACTGTAGAGCTACAAATTATTCACAAGCTTATATTTTCTTGAATTTCCAGGAAATCCAATAAAATCAAAAAATTAAATGGATGTGAAACATTTCTGATCACAACCCACATTGTTATGGCAAAATTGTTTGAGACGTCTCTGTAGGACCACGGGGAGTCAGGGCTCTGAATGATGACACCCCAGATTTATCATAGTAGAATTTGGGATGAGCCTGAGCCACCCGACTAGCTCATATCCGGCTCGCAGCAGCATACATCATTCTGTGACGACGTCAAACCGCGAAATTAATTATGGCCACGAACATGTTATGATCGCAAAAACGCGAACATTTGTCGCAGCGAACTTAAAGGGCTTTACAGTACGCCAAACTGGAAAAAGACCTCTCCTCCTCTGGACAATGTTGTCGCACGGTATCTGCACTGTTCTGCCTACAGCACTGTGCATAGATCTATCATCTAGTATGATAGATCTAGTGAATCTGGATGGATTTAGACAATGCAGATGCATGAACAGATGGAAGATACAGACCTCTCCTTCTCTGGAAGGTTTGTTGGGAGGTGATTTGGGGCTGCATATCAAAGCGGTGCCATTGATGACCACGGCGATATCATCGACAAACAATCCATCCGGATGTTTTTCATCGCAAGGCAGCTCGATGACATCCAAACTTATCCTGCGAAGCGCGTCCACCAACTGCTCATGCTCCGCTCTCGCCTTCTCGATATCTATCCGAGTGCCGGGCTTCAAATCGAAACTCGATGTCTCCGAGAACGAATTGGCGATCCGGCTGACCAAAGCGAAGTTATATTTGAAACAATTTGCCCCTGCCATCTTTTCCGGCATGATGACCGACTTTTTCGATGTTTTTTTCGCTGCTTTTCTATTTTTTCTGGGCCTCCCGGAACCAAAACGAGGCTTGTCGTTCGTCAGTGCCGCCACCTTGCGAATGTTGGAGAACTGTTTTTTTTTTTACAGCGCAGCCTATTAAGAAAGGATTCGAGTTTCATGCACCGTCAGAGGCCACAATACTTTTGGCTCCAGCATCAAGATTTATCATCTGTTCTCTCACAACGGCGGTACACATGTACGCGTAACAAAAACCACTCAGCAGGTAGGACGTAGCCTGTATGATCTCTGCGTGTGTCGACATGTTGGTTCTGGGTCAGTATGGACATAGATTCAAGCACTGTGATTAATGAGATCAAAGTAATCTTGATCAAATTAATCGGCGCTTTTCGCGCAACATGTGATCAGAGTTTCCAAGACCAGAAATCACAAAGAATAATCTTTTTCATCAAAAACGTCATGTCAACTTTTTGTCATATACATGTACTGTAGTGAATGAATCATACTGAACTTCTATTAAATTTATGAGATTGGTTCATGCAATTTAGAATAATTTTTCTGTCAAAATTTCCCTCATTTCAAACTGATATCGATCAATTGGGTTAAAGAGAATATATTCAACGAAAATGGTTAAGTATCGCGGTCTGTTGACATCGATGATGAAACCTCAGACGACATTGCCAGGCCCGTAACTAGCATGAGGCAAGAGAGGCATTCGCCTCCTCTGATTTCTGGGGAATGTTTTTTCTTTCATTCAATATTTATGCTGTTACACTGCTCAAAGATGTTTAACCAGGTGATGCATTCCAGGGACATGGAAGTGTTCCCCGTCACGGACTCGTCCCTAGCGAACCCACAGCCGACCCTGATGATGAGGGTATCGTTCAAAGTTAGCAAAACCTGGCCAGCGCCACATCTCGGTTGAGGCCTGCACATTCACTCAACCAGTGGATAGCACTCCAGTCGTGGTAACGTCGTCACAGGATGACTAGCTCCGGATATGAGCTAGTCAAATAGCTCAGGCTCATCCCAAATTCTACTATGATAACTCTGGGGTGTCATCATTCAGAGCCCTGACTCCCCGTGGTCCTACAGAGACGTCTATGACGATTATATTGACAAACAGATGCATAGGTAAACGCAAACCTCACGCATATACTGCAGGATTCATATGTCAGAAAACAAGCGACATTGTGCTACATAGATGCACAGCCCAATCCCTTCTTAGCCACTGCACGTTCTTGTAAATTTAGGAAAATCTGCTCCTGGGCCAACATGGGTACTCCAAAATGAGGGATTTGGCCCGTGCACGTCTGTTCTCACTGAGGCCATTCTGTCATGCTCGAGGAATTGGTGCTCATCTGGCTCATCTGAGCACCAGTGAACGTATTGCTCAACTACAGAGTCATCTCCGTTATATGCACCATGGATATGTTTCCAGATACCTACTACACAACGTGATGTTTTTCATGGATCTCCTGCTCCCCTTGAATCTGCCGAGGGAACATCCACAATAACATATGACTGGCCTACAGCATTTAACATCGTTGATTACCATTTGCAGGAGGCACATCCTCTGATACACTACTTCGGTACAGTCACCAGGTCTTACACTTGCTCCTGAGACCAGCGATGACAAGGGCTCAGCAACACCAGGAGACATCGTAAGCATTCGAGATGCTCCGCCAATCCCCTATGAAAGTTACCTTTCCTTTGATTTTGTTTTTTATGTGGTCTGCGAGTGAAGTGAACCTTTGTCGTTTGTGGTTGTGCCAAAAGAGCCTATAAACTCCTAAGAGGTGTCCATTCGACCACATGGTACAAATAAAACAAAAGACCAACATTGCCTCAGAAGGAGTCATACTCACTCACCCTGCTCGGTCACTACTCACGACGGCTCTGCCGGACAATATCTTGTGAGTTATGTTGAATCGCCACTGGAGGGGTGGCCAGTTCGGAAATATGGCTGAGTGCCCGCCCTTGGTTTTTTTTAGACTTTTTGTATATAAATAGCTCATGAATAGTTCTATGTAACGGAGTATATCATTCAGTCGGTGATCTATATGCAAAATTCACCGGGTTGTGAAAAAAATGTTTATTCTTTTTTTTAGATGATTGATGCATTTAGTACAATAAAACAACAATAAAGTACAATATGCATAGGATAAACCCTATTACTTGTAGGCAATACACACTAAATAAAAGTCTGATTTGCTGAAGCTGTTGAGATGGCAGGCCGGGGAATGCCCCGAAGCGGCCCCCCTCCCCGCGGCATGGGCGGCATGGCTGGTCCCAGGGCCAGGGGTGCCAGACCGCCCCCAATGGTCAGTTACTTACACAGGCACTTGAAAACCAATAAATTGACGGTACATTGTGCTATATATAATAATATATACAAGGCACTCAAGCCCCTGTCGGGAAAATGGTGGTTGGACCAACACTCGAAACTTCAAAGCTCCAAAAATTCTACTTATCCACCGAATTGATACAAACCAGCATATCCCGTGAAAGCCGTGAAGACTCTATATTCAAATTAGTACAGTATTTACACATAATATCCATGAAATGAAGGTTTTCTAGCACATTTTATATCACCACCACCGCTTCCAAGACCTTGCGTGGCTGGAATTTGGATTCAAAACATCCGTTGTGCACTTGTTTGGTTGAAAAACACATGAGCTCATTGAACCATGTCCGTTTCTTGCGACATAATTGGTCAGCAAAAACAGCTGTACTAATGTAAGTACAGCTCACTCTAATCGCAGTCTGATATAATCGTATAGAAATCTATATAGATGGTATGACTTACAGTTCGTGATCGCCAGTGTGAGCAATGCCAAAACAACGTGTTCGACCAAAAACAAGTGCACAACGGATGTTTTGAATCCAAATTCCAGCCACGCAAGGTCTTGGAAGCGGTGGTGATATAAAATGTGCTAGAAAACCTTCATTTCATGGATATTATGTGTAAATACTGTACTAATTTGAATATAGAGTCTTCACGGCTTTCACGGGATATGCTGGTTTGTATCAATTCGGTGGATAAGTAGAATTTTTGGAGCTTTGAAGTTTCGAGTGTTGGTCCAACCACCATTTTCCCGACAGGGGCTTGAGTGCCTTGTATATATTATTATATATAGCACATTGTACCGTCAATTTAATGGTCTTCAAATGCCTGTGGTTACTTACTTGCATGCTTTTCTGTTGACTTTATTGTTATCATCAGTTCAGTAGGATT
Source organism: Terebella lapidaria (assembly GCA_949152475.1). Classification (NCBI taxonomy): domain Eukaryota; kingdom Metazoa; phylum Annelida; class Polychaeta; order Terebellida; family Terebellidae; genus Terebella; species Terebella lapidaria. The sequence continues at coordinate 38,118,810 of OX424566.1, forward strand.
ATAGAAATGTAGACAAACAATATCGTGTTCTCTTCGCTCCTCTTCAGAGTGCTTCAGAGAAGACTATACCGGTATTGTTTGTCTGAAAGATATATGCTGTTGACATTACGTAGGAGTAGGACACACTGGAAATAAGCTTGTACAGAACAAGCTTTCGTGTGCACATTTCTCCACATCTTCACGTTACATTTCAATAATGTTATTACAGGGAGGGCCACCGTTCTGCCCAGTGCCTGCATTTGGACCACGTCCACCGATGCGCCGACCACCGCCCCCTGTTGCTTGGCAACCACCTCCACAGAGAGGCACACCCCCAGGCCCCCAGCCACAAGCGCCGTTCCCACCAAGACGAATGCCACCACCGTTTTTTGGCCGGGGTGCACCGCCCCCTCCTATGGGCCCCCGACCTCCCCCACCAACCCACGATCAAGTCATGTATTCTGAAGGTGGTAACCATGGTAATGAAACAACTTATGATGTAGGCTCTGGCGAGGCATATCAGATGGAAGACTCCAGTTATGGAGGCGGTTATGATAATTATGATGCCTATGCGGGGACTGGACAAGAGTCATGGTCGATTGATACTCAGCGAGACTGGAGTGGCCAGCCTACCTACACACAAACACAGGGCGATAGATACAGTGATGTCGATGAAGGATATGCCCCCAGTGAGAGAAGCACATCCTTGTCAAAGGACTCTGATTGGCCCAGTGGTGGAAGAGACATGGAATCTGATTGGTCAAGGGGAAAGAGGAAGAGAGTGGAGGATTCTGATTGGCAGGGAGAGGACAGAAGATGTGACACTGATAGAGATGACAGGTCTGTTGACCGAGGTAGACGTGGCAGTTCCTATCAAGAAGGCTCCAGACAATACAGAGACAGGTACACAGAGGAGACGACATCTTCTAGGGACTATCCGAGGAACAGGTTGGATGATGGAGCGTCACCAACAAAACGCTCACATTCTAACCGGTACTTGAACTTCATGCTTTCCTATTAAGTTTCGCATTATAAAGTTTCACAATATTCCTCTCTAACACTATAAGATGGAAATACATATATGTGTACATTATACATTATATTTCTATTGTTGCACAAAATAAATATTAAGCTCAGGAACGGTGAGCGAAGACATTGGTTAGTCAGTGGAGATACTGTAAAACTAGAAAGTATTAGTGTCCATTTATTTAGTGTTTTTAGCCTTTTGAACAAAAATTGCTAATATTTATTGACGCTAAGTAATAAAATACGGTTTGCTTTTCTGTTTCTGTCATCTCCCACTAAATTAGATGGCCGCTCATACGTCCACTTTGGTAAAAGCGCTGTTCAAACTTAATGGCCGCTATTATTTCTGGGTTTACAGTACTGTATTTTGTTTTGGGCCATTGACCTGATTACTAGTAGGCACCTGGGGGATACACTCACATGGACGTATACGACCATAGAAGGTCTAGTTACTCCCTATTTCTTTGCCAGCTATGATGACAGAAGTGAGCGAATGTCTGCCCGTTATCGCGATGTGGGGCGAGACTGTAACAGAGACTCCCCTCGATCCAGGAACTGCCCGAGGTCAAGGTCACCCTTGTCAAATAGAAGCGATGGTTCGGACTATCTTTCAAGGTCGCGACCTCGCGAAGGCTGGAAGAATGACACGGGGAGGTCCAAAGACAGAAACGGATCAAGATATGGCGACAAGGGTGATCATTCTCGATACTCTCATGACTCCCGATCCAGAGGTAGATCCAGAAACTTGGAGGATCTTGACTCCAGGGATCGGTCGAGAGGCCGTGAGAGCTCCCGGGATCACTCCACATCAAGGGAGAGGGACTTCAGCAGGGACTCTGCACACACTCATCGGTCACGTGACTCCAGGGACAGGTCTGTAATCACATGATTTATAAGCTTTGAGTGGCTTCATGTCAAATAGACCTATAAGCATGATAAGGTACCATAAAAATTACTGGATGAAATAGGATGTCGAGAAGTAGTGAGTTATGATGTACCAGAAACACTGATATCTTCAGAGACACCTTACCAAGGGCGACAGGCGCTCCAGACTTTCCACAAGAAGATTATGTGTCTCTGGGTGACATTCCGACCTTTGATGGGATTCCCTACATTGAGGACCCAGAGGATGGAGAAACCCCCGGGGAGAACCAGGGGGATTCCCAAGACAGCAACCTTGACTTTGACCCAGACTTACCTCCTCCACCCAAGTGGACAAGATGCAGTCCAGCGGATCTCTACTTCACTAGGAATCGAGAGGTAATAATGCAGATTTACAGAAATTTTATCTTTCGACCATTAAATCACAAAATGATTATTCTGGGTTACCATTACACAGTTCTACTGCTTTCTCATCTCATGCTGTTTTAAACTGAATATTCATTATAATCGTATCTGTTTTTGTAAGATATATGCCTCCAGTCTTTGGTCAGGATTCTTTTTATATTCTTACTTCCCTAAATGTGATGTTTTAATGAGAATGACACCAAACTCGTCATATGAGAGTGCACAATATTACCAGTTTTTGATTGGTTTGAGTCTTTGACCTCGGTCACATTTCCATGCACCATTGCATTGGAAAATTTGGTATTTTCACCCATTGTTTTTCCCCTAACTTGGCCTCAAATTGATAATTCAGTGCTATGGACATTCTTAATTGACCTGGTCATATTGTGCGTCGTCATAGGTTTATTATCCTTCAACGAGTCATTGAAAGCTTTGTTTTGCCAGACCCATGACCTTCAGAGCACTGATCGTATGAAGGAACTGGAGAGGAAGTTTGAACACCACATTGTACGACGGTCGTCTCGTGTACGCGAGTCTAATCCTGATGCTGTTCGCCATCCGAGAATTCCCACCTCAAAGCTGCTGAACTGGCACAAAGAAGACAGCAATCCCGGCCGTAAGAAACAGGATGGTACGTGTCACTGAACTAATTGCCATCATCCACCTCTATGATAGACAGTAAAGTTTGTCAGGAAGAAGCAGGACACTGCATGTTGGTGAGAGTATTTACTTTTACCATTTACCTCTAAAATCATGATTATAGAAAGTAACTCCAGCTGTAAGATTGATAACGACTATTGAGATTTTTATTGGCACCCAATGCTTCTAATGTAAACACTGCCTTCCATCCTCAGCTGTGTAATAAACGCTTAATGAACATAAGGGTACATGTAATAAGGTTTTTGAAATATAACCCAAAGTTTAAAATGACTTCTTGAACATCCTAAAGCTTACCATGCTAATCAGATGGTAGTAAATGCATCGGGGGCATGATTCACTGGCTGTGTTTTCATAAAAATCTTGTGAATATGTGATAGCATTGTATTATCAACCAGAATAAACTTAATCCACAAATATTCTGGGAAATGAATTGGGTAAGTTTCAAGCGGTCCATTTGGAAGTCCATATATTGTCAAATGACCACAGTGATATGTTTATCTTCTAGATTTTGTAGCGTTATGACGTGGTGTGCGCGAGTAGTGACACCACGGTTATGATGCTGCAGTGTGGGCGGATTTATAAGACATTCGGTGACACTCCAGTAAGGGGGTATACTGCTTTATCGTGGGGTCGCCGAACCCTACAATTTGTTAGATTGAATTCTAGATTCTGTATTTCCAGAAGAGTCGAGTGATAGCAGTGACAGTGACGAGGAAGACGACAAAACATTTGACGAGCTCAACAGTCAGCTGATTGACGAACTACAGCGGAAACAGAACCATCCAGAGAGAGTTCATCCGGAACTCTGGTTCAACGAGCCCATGGAGGTCAGTCAGTCTTTTGATGTTAGTCTCAATAGAATTCGGGAGTCGAACTTCATCGATAATATTCTAGTAGTAGGATATAACAACGAGAAATTTCTATAAACAACTGGAATTCGCTCTCGAAGGTGACCATTACTTTTGGATGATTTTATCGTACCCCGGTACATGACTTGTAATGGAAGAAAGAACGCTGAATGTCCTTTGAGTTCAATGAGAAGTGTTTTTGTGATTGTCTGTAGATGAACGATGGCCCACTCTGTCACTGCAGCGAGAAGGCGAGAAAGTCTGGCATACGTCACAACAAATACCCAGGCGAGGAGGTAATCTAAATATAGAACTTGATAGCAGAGAGCTCTGAATGGAAGGGTGTCACTCTGAAATTGTTTCATTGTTTGCCATTTGACCAGTTTTGTTCGTTCATAAATTTGTTTGTTAATAACAAAATCCATTCCTGGAGCCATCAGTCAAAATTCAAATCAGCTCTCTTCAAACATTTACCACGTCAGGGCGGATTGCAAGTTCACAGTCGTAGATATGTGTTGTCCAATGTTTCGTTTTGTGACAGGTGATATCGAAGTGTGAGCCGGACAGTAACAATGCCTCCAAACTGTTCCACTACACCATCACGATGTCTCCTCCTACTAACTTCCTCGTAAGTGTTGAATTCAGCATTTCAGCATAATAAAGTAACCTGTATGATTGTTTCATACAGAGAGCACAGTGTGTCTTTCAACTCTTAGTTGAAAGCACAGATGATCATCAGTTGTTCTTATTGACAAAACACAATATATTTTCTGTTTCACTTTTCTCTTCAGACCAAAAACCCGACCGTGATTAACTATGACAATCACGAATACATTTTTGAGGGATTTTCCTTGTTCTCCCATTACAAGATTGAAAAAGTGAGTGAGCAGTTACTACCGGGGTACCTGATTATTCAATATTTCATGATACAATTTGAACAATGTTCCTGCATGTTACTTATTTTGAGTATGCAGTAGTTTCTCCTCCAAAATTAACTGTTTATATTCAAAATATTCAAAATATGAAGACATATATTATTTTACAGGTACCCATTTGTAAAGTAATCAGATTCAACATCGAATACACTATACATTGGTTGGAAGACGATATGCCTGAGGTGATTAAATTTTCGTACTCTAACTAAATACACTTGCCTTCTTACCTTGAAAATACAGTAAACATTGTTCGCATGGCAGAGTTTAGTGGTATTTACATTGAATGGTGTAAAGAAATCTGCAGCCTGGTTATGTGTGACTCGAGGTGTTCCCCAAAAGAGGAGTCTGCATAAGTTTACAGACATTCCTAGACATTCATAGTGTTCAAAACTACAATTTTGAACGATTCACACAAGTATTCAAATGCTCAGTATATATATGCACGTAATCAAATTTTCCCCGACTCTCTGGTGACAGAACCTGAGTATCCGGAGCCTGGATCTGTTCTCGGAGTTCCTGTTTCTGGAACTGCTGGAGCTCTATGACTTAGACTGGCAGCCGACTACGGAGCAGTGCGCTCGCTTCCACTTCATGCCGAGGTTTGCCAGGAAACTTCCAGGTAATACGATACTACAGTACCTGAAAGTGAAACTGAATCTGCCAGCAGGTCACATAGAATCACTGAAACTGATGCTATAATACTGTAAAAACAGAAAGGCTGTGATACACACTTTAGAACACATTTAATAACATTGTGTAATAATCCTGCTGCCAAAAACAGTACCCAATAGTCTGCTCAGTGCCTTCATGTTTTATTTATGTATGTGTATTCAACATTTCCATTGTTCGATGGTAGTAGTAATTGTTCTGAACACATGAAAAAAATACAAAAAAACAATAAAAATTTTATCTTGGTGAGAGAAGGTTTATAGAGAAAACCTTCCTATAAATAACAAATGTATATGTTCAGCTCAATGAGTCGGGGTGAAAAATATGTTATGTTATGTCCCAATACGATAATACATGTATCTAATAGCAATAGTCTGTCAAAAAAAGTTAGAAATTCTGTTTTCATCAGGAGCAATTTGGAATAAATGAGCATATGAAGGCCCTTCTTGTGATGTTTTGAATCACAAGAAGTTACACTGATAGTGTGAGGATCTCTTCAGCATGTTCAGATACTTAATGTATACGTGTTTCCCTCAGACAATGGCAAGGAGATATTGTCCATGAATGAGGTCCTGAACTTCTTGTTGCGGAGCACACGCCCCCTGGTGGACAAATCTGACCTGGCCAAGTCTTGCTCGTTGCCACAGCGGCAGTGGCAGACGTTTGTCGATCAGGTCCGCGGCATGCTGGTGTCGTACCCTGGGAAGGTAGGAATCTTCGCACAATGGAACAGATCCATTTGTTAATGAAGATTGTTCTATGAAAGCTTACTTTTATTTAAGCAAGTGTTACCTGTAAGCCTTTTTGCTACTTCAGAGTCAGAGGTGTTTTCTTTGATTGAAAACTACAACTGGAATTTGTTGCTGTGCCAATTGATAAACATTTTGACTGCTGTCATGTCTTATTTTCTATGTTTTGTTGCACGTTTTTAGAAAAATTATTCATTTTCCAATTGACAGCGGCCGAATGCGATCCGAGTGGACCAGTTAGACCGACAACCTGCTCCGGACAAGGAGAAAGATTCAAGTAACCCCCAGTATCCCAAAATCATCCACTTCGGCGTCCGACCAGCGCAGTTAAGCTACGCTGGTGACCCAACGTAAGTGACTCTCAGTACATGGGCAAGATGAAAAGTTTCTTGTGTGTGTCATGTGAGAAGATATCAGGAGCAGTTTTTCATTGAAACTACCAATTACAGTACTAGCTGTTCAGATTATCGAGCAGATTATCTAGGTGTTGAAATAAAGTTTTTTTGGGGTTTTTTTGTGGGGGGGAGTGATTATTGCAGCATACAAATCATATTCAGCTGTTCAGGTTCACGTCCAAAGAAAAAAGTTTGCACAGTGTAGAATATGACTCCCTTTTGTCCCCACTATAGGTACCAGCGAGTGTGGAAGGAGTACATGAAGCTGAAACACCTGGTCGCCAACAAGCCCAAGGTCACCACCAAGGACAAGGAAGACCTCAAGAAGAAAGAAGATCTCCTCCAGGACATTCGCATCAAAGGGTCAGTCAACATCCTAAAAACTTACAATATCAGTGTTTGGGAAGATATTACTTCGATTGTTCTGGGAAAGAAAAAGAACCTGTTCTACTTGTCTTAACATTTTTGCACGGAGAGAGGATTTTGCATTACGGAATGTGTATCAATCATCAGTTGCAATTGAGTCATTTTGACATCTTCCAACCCCCACAGGTCAATGAAGCGAGAGGTTACTGTGGAGCTGAGCAGTGAGGGTTATCTGAGAACTGGGATACGATCTGACGTCTCACAGGTAACAGCTGCATAGATACACATAGCAACTCGTCAGGAACTATATATCATTTTCACATAATCAGACAGAAAGTCAGCATCCACTAAAAAACATTTTGATCTGATGTTCTGTCAGATGCAATACACAACTTAATATAGCATCATTTCCTCACTATACGTGTTTTTGTTTCAGCATGCCTTGTTACTACCTGTTCTGATCACCCATCTCCGCTTCCACAAGTGTCTGGACGTTCTTGAAGATCTTATACAGTACAATTTCCGTGACAAATACCTCCTCCAGGTAATCTTGGCAACCATGGTAACTCATGGTACTGTACTTAACCATAGCTACCAGTGCTAAATGCTGCAGATGATCATTAATAGATCTAGTAATTAATACTTTATACGTCATACTCGCCCACTACAAATCACTGTCAATCAATGTTGTTGCCGTCTCCAGCTGGCGCTAACTCATCCGTCGTACCGGACGAACTACGGTACAAACCCGGACCACTCCCGGAACTCCCTGTCCAACTGCGGCATGCGACAGCTCGAGTACGGGGACAGGAGGGTTCACTACGTCCACACCAGAAAACGCGGTCAGTTATCCGCATACTTTGTCAGGAATCTGTCAGTTGTGTTTACATGCAAGCCAGTGGGTAGTACTTGCATATATCATACATATGTGAATCAGAAGGTATATTTTCTATCCTGCTTAACACAGTGGGGCCACACATACAGTATATTCAATTCAATTCAATTCAATAGTTTATTTCAAACTTTTGTTCAAAAAACATATAAAAACATAACAGAAGTAATAAAAAGAAGATGTATATAAAAAAAAAGAAAAAAAAAAAGATTGTGACAATGAACGAATGAATAACAGACGTACACAGTACACTCAAACATACAGGACACTATTCCACCATCCCCATATACCCGAACAATATGTTATACTCGAGCACATTAATGCTTTAACCAGGCCATTTTCACTGTTTTTCAACCTATTCATAAAACCAAATATATTTCTCCGGATTATTTCCCCAAGGGACGGAATTGCTAACTTAACAAACATGGCACTAGCACTCGACCTTGATGAGATGCCTAACAGACGGCGTAATGAGTTATTATAGGCAACACGTAACCTATTCCTGGCAGAGACAGAGGATTTGAACCACAGTGGGCCACAGTAAACGTTTGCACAGTAACTTCTAAATAACATACATTTCAATTTAATGAGAACACTTTCCAAATCTTCCAATTAGCATATTCGACTGAGCATAAAACTTTCTAAGTTGTCTATTACAGTCAGTATTGGTGCTGTTACATTCAATCCAAACACCCAAATATTTTGCTTTATGAACAAATTGGAGATCAACAATTTCATGCACAGGTTTGGAGTTTCAACATCTTTTGGTTTAAAGGACATACACATAGTTTTATACACATAGTTTTAGTATATATAATAGTTCATCACTTAATCCCTGGTTTGAAGATCTAATGATTCATTGATTTATTTTGGTCATGCGAATTGTCTCCTGGATGTTGTGGGATCAGGTTAATGGTATAATATTCTCCACACATGAAGGTATCAACACACTGATCCACATCATGGCCAAGCTCGGGCGGCGCGAGGAGACGGCCTCAGAGATCAACCACTACGAGAGACTGGAGTTCTTGGGCGACGCGGTCGTGGAATTCTTGTCTAGGTCTGTGTGTGTGTCTTGTGTGTTTCAGAAGTACATGTCATAGATATTGAGGACAAAGATGAAAGACAATGTAGCAGCACACTGTTATAACTACTACAAGCACTATTCATGTAATGATCAACATTTCACTGTCTTCCCTCGGCAGTATTCACCTGTTCTTCATGTTCCCGAACTTGGCAGAGGGAGGACTGGCGATGTATAGAGCAGCCATTGTTCAGAATCAGCATCTCACGGTGCTAGCTAAAGTAAGGGGCTGGTATAATGTACAGGTAATACTGTTATTAGTACAGTTACTTGAGTAAACCTGCTGACTTGGCTGATTGGGATTGATTTTCTGAATAATAGAGAGTGAAAATGAGTGAATCAGGAAAAAGCAGTATTGTTTCTGTGTCTTGCAGAAGTTGGGCCTTCAGAACTTCATGCTGTACGGACATGGACCCGACTTGTGCCAGGACTACAGTCTCCGACACGCCATGGCCAACTGCTTCGAGGCACTCATGGGTGCGTGTCAAATACAAATAATGGAACATATTCGTACAGTAATATGTGGTGTGAACTGGGAATTTTTACATGACGTTTTCAATCAGTGACAGTCTGAAGAACCACAAAATTATGAATGTTTGTGTTACCATTTGAATGACATGGAATGGGAAGTGTTCAGAAACAGCTACAATCACCAACTGGTAGCACTGTTTCATGGGGGTTTTCTTGTGTTATCAGTATAAGGGTAATTTTACCGCCATAATTTACGTCATTGATGATTACACACGGTATCCGTTAGTGATTTGTGGCCAAAACTGACCCATATTACAATGGGTCACCTGTTGAAAACCCTGTTGAATGATAGCTCGAACACCCCCTATTGTTCATGTTGTTTGAATTTTCCACAGTACGTTCATGACAATGCCAAAATCACTGGTCCCTTTGTTGCAGGAGCCTTGTTGATTGACAGTGGGATTGAAGTTGCCGACCGGATATTTGCGTTCACGTTATTCGGAGATCAGTCAGATTTACATGCTGTGTACTCAAACTTGCCACCTCATCCACTACAGGTGGGTCAAACTCAAGCAAATATTAGTGGGTTTTTTAAACAATGGTGAGATATATTTTGAAATACGTATATTTAAATAGAAATTTTATATTTTAAACTTTAATCAATTGTCAGGAAGATGAACCCAACGGAGACCGACATTGGATTGTGTCCAGTCCCCCACTACAGGTAAGTGATGGTATCCATGGCGATTTTATTGATTATCATTAAATTTTGGTGAATTTAAAAATTCTCTTGATGTTACTGCCAATATTTGTGAGATTTCAAGTGAATACGGTAGATTTCAGATTACCTGTGTTGAATATACACAAATCATGACTGATATAAAATGAGCAGAATTTTTCTTTAAACAGAAAATGGCCAAGTTCGAGGAATCTATCGGGGTTGAGTTTACACATATTCGTCTGTTGGCACGAGCGTTCACAATGAGAAATGTTGGTTTCAACCACCTCACTTTGTGAGTACATTGCTAAACTTCACTGACCTAACATCTTCCAATTAGAAATATATGTACATTCAAAGTACAGCAACTTCAAAATTCCATAAATCTCAACTGTCAGACGTGGTTTAAGTTTCCCTTTTGCTAAGTAACTTTGAGTGTGAGAGCTACCATTGCATACATATTTCAAATGAATGACTGTTACAATACTATTGTTCAGTATGTGACTGGAAACATTTCCTACTTCTAGTGGTCACAATCAGCGCATGGAGTTCCTGGGTGACACGGTCCTACAGTTCATCTCCTCTGAATATCTCTACAAACATTTCCCGGACCACCACGAGGGCCACCTGTCTGTACGTCTTTGTCTCATCCCAGAACTCATGCTCATTCAAGTGTTTTCGCATATCTTTGTATGGTATAAACCAGGAATATATTTGGCAGACAAGTCTGATTACCAAAACAAGCAAACAATACAAGTTTTTGAGGGATTTTTAGTCTTTTTCAGACATACTATTATTCTTTCCGACATTCGCCCTTTTTCATGAAATTTTTTTATGTTGATGAACTTACTCGAAACATCTGTACAAAACAAATTTAAATAAACAAATTTACAAAAATCTTAATCTATTACACAAGACATCTTTTTCTGTCCCGTGCGAAAATTCTGCCTCCTCGAAAATTCTACCTGCATATTTGCAACTATACTGTAGAATTTTGAAAATCACCAAGTGCACGATTGAGGATGAGTATATCGTGCATGATATATTGTGTAGTTTCGTTGTGTACCCGTGTACTTTGTGATTACAGTTGCTAAGAAGTTCTCTAGTCAATAACCGTACTCAGGCAGTGGTGTGCGACGATCTCGGCATGGCCGAGTACATCATCAACTCGGATCATCGATTCTTAGAGAAAAATGAACTCAAGATGAAGGAGAAGGCTGATCTGGTAGAAGGTAAATGTTCAATTTTCTGTGAAGTTCCTTGGAATATGATAATGTGAGATGGAATGGATACTTTATGACATCAATCTTAAAGAGTATTTTCATGTCCAGGGCCTTGTTCCAACTGAATATAGCTGTATTTTGTGACATCTTTATTCCTGTTATTTGCCAGCCTTCCTGGGAAGTTTGTATATCGACAAGGATCTGGAATTCTGTAAAACCTTCTGTAAAGTCTGCTTCTTTCCCAGACTCAAGGTTAGTTAGCCAGATAAGTGTGGAAAATTGTACATTAAACTCAGATAATAAAGTTTTTATTTTCGTGGAAATAGATCACCAAAGTAGTAAATATAATCAACTCAATTTTTTATGTATTGCACTAGATTGCACTAAAATATGTACATGTGATGCCAGTGAGGCCAATATCCTAGTAAACATTGATTCAATCCAACCTTTCTTATGCTATCTGTTGCAGCAATTTATCATGAACCAGGACTGGAATGACCCGAAGTCACAGCTGCAGCAGTGTTGTCTGACACTGCGAGATCTACATGATGAAGATCCAGATATTCCCACCTACAAGTATGTCACTGTGCAAGATCCCCGCAAACAAAGAGAAAATAATCTGGTCATAGATCAATGCAAAATAAATGAATGAAGATTTTATCAAAGAATATTATCACCAGAGGATAGATGGCTTTTACATTGGCCACAAATCTAATGAGAAGGCACTCAGCAAGTTTTCAAAACGTTGTCTGTCATTATCTTGCCAGGGTGCTGCAGTCAACAGGGCCGACAAACACTCGCAAGTACACTGTTGCAGTGTACTTCCGAGGCAAGCGTATGGCGGTTGGCGAGGGACACAGCATCCAGCAGGCTGAGATGGATGCCGCCAGCAATGCTCTACAGGACAAACAAAGTAACCATATTGGACTTTTTTCTGCCATCAATATTATTATTCTCAAAATGTATCCATATTGTGGCAAGTGAAGTCAGAAATAATTTAAATATATGGACTGTCCATTTCCAGAACTGTTCCCACACCTGCTGTACCAGAAGGCATTCCTGGCTCGGAAGTTTCGTCGCTACAAGAAGGGCAGAGTTCCGGGCTCAGGACAGAGCGGTAGTGATGGTGAGGGCGAGCCCACAAAAAAGTCCACGTGTGATGGCAGCGGTACATCTCGCAAGTCCTCATCCGCAGAGGGGGGCAGGTCAACGAGAGGAACAGCCTCGGACAGTAGCAGCTCTTCCAGGAGATCAGCGTGGGAGCAGGGGAGAATCGTGCGCAATCCTGAGGATTATTGATGTTATTTATGGGAAAACTGAAGGGTGCTAGATTGAATACATGTGCTTTCTGACAGCTGTGTAATATCGGCTGTTGAAATTGTTGTGCCATCTGATGTAATAGTCATTCCATGAATATCTGTGAGCTCAATGAATGTTTTCATAGTTGCATTTGTGCTAAAGAGAAAAATACTGGATCACAAGTTTAAATTTGTTTACGAGTAGAGTGGGCTTTTTGTGTGCAAATATTATATGTGACACGAAATTCTCTGTCAGGGAATATTGGTTACGTCCAATTTAAGACAAAATCACAGAAAAAACTTCAACCAAATGGAAAACAGATCTTGCTCTTGCGACGAATATTATATTGCGCATTCAGAGTCACATCAGAAAGAATGTGACTCCATTGGATACTGAAAAAAATGAGTTTTTACAGTTCGACTTTCGGACGTAACTAGGACGCTAAGAGAAACTTTAGTTTGCTTTTTCTGATAAACTTCCATGCAAAAATAAGAAACAATCACTCCAAGTCCTTCATATGTCGGAGTTCTGTGTCAGTAATGCATCACTTTATATTAGTATAGGCCAGGGAGTCGTACAGCTGCGATTATTCATGCAGGACGTAACAAGACACATTTTTCTGTTTTGAATGTCCAGGATATTAACAATATTAGCACTTGCTCACTAATTTCCTCACATATCTAAGAGAATACATGTCTATATTATTTTGAGATGCATTCCGTGGTATAATAGTAAGTATTTATTGCCATACCACTACCTCTATAATAAACTCTTTGGGTAATCTTACCTTGGCATTCAAAGAAGAGGAGAGAGAAATGAATGTCACAAGAATTTTCTCAAAATTCCTGACATCCATCTCGAACTCGAAATTGAAGGAAATTACTCTCACACATCTCAGATTCCCCGCGGTGTAGATGTGACGTCACACCGGTCATATGATTGACCTTAACCGCCATTAATTTGCTCCTCCATTGTTGGATGTGCAGCAAGTCTTGCTTTCGGCATTCAAAGTCGAATTTCTTCACGTCTACGATCGTCTTTAGGCTGTTCTTTGCACAGCTTTTTCTTCAGTAGATCGTTCTTTCGTTGTTAGACTAGCTTAGAGTTAGTGATTTGCGATTTTTTTGGGAGGAAATGGTAAAGCCTCCCCAGGCCCCTTTCCTTCCCCCATTATCGCCCGTTTGTACTTCGATGTTTGATATGTTTCAGATATGAAGTGCATCGTTTGCAAACACTACCTTCCTAAGTGGGAGGCTCATAACGCCTGCTGGCAGTGTAGGGACACTGTTTATTGCCGTCCTTCAGCCACCTGTGAGTTATGCGCGGATTGGTCCATCGACGAGTGGAAACTCTGTCTTCAAGGCTTACGGGAGATTCAGGCCCGCAGGTTTGCTGGTTGCCCTACTCCCCCTTCCCCGTCAGATTCTGATAGCGCCAGGCCGCGTCCCAAGGCGTCTGAGGAACGCAAGCGGCGTTTAGATTTGCAGTTAACCAATGCTGTTTGTGCTGTAAGTTTTGATTTATCATTGTCATTTTCTTTCAGCCAGGTACGGGTCCCGGGAGCCGCGCGTTCGGCTCTCGGCACCCTAACTTCCCCACAACCTACGGGTTTGTGTGGCTCACTTTTGGCTCCCTCTCTACTGGCCCCTCGTTCTCATGCTTCTCTGGCTGAACGACCTGGGTTTCAGTGTCCGAGTGTGGTTTCGGGGTCTGCCGGTTCCGTCGGGCTCACGACGGTTCCCTGCGCCCGGGATCCCTCTGGACAGAGAGTGTTGTTTCCCCCTCCGGGTCGGGCACCTGCCCCCGGAGCTGGGTTTCAACCCCATAGCCAGGGCGGATTTCGGTCCGGGCCCGTGTCGCCAGTGATACGGCCGCCGGCACCCGATTTCCCGTCGGTTACTGGACCCCAGGCCGTGGCTACCGGAGCCGTGGCCAGTAGGGGCCGGGAGCCAAGGGCCATGAGCCGTCCAAACCCATGGGTTCCTGGAGTTTCCATGTCTCCACGGTTTCCAGAGTTTCCTTTTTCTGATTCGCCCTGTGTGTTTCAGATCGCCGAGGATATCAAGGACGATTCCCCTCTTACGGCCCTGCCCTCCGGTTTCGTCGCCTCTAGCCAGGGTATGTTGTCCTTCGCCCAGTTGGCGGACCAAGGGTCTTCCCGTGCGTCGGAGCCGTCCGGTGTTCCTGTCCAGGGGAGCTCTTCCACGACGTCAGAGCAGCGCCTTAGGGGCGAGCTTCAGTCTTTTCGGGAAGAGATGTTAGGCCAGTGGCAGCAGTTTCTGGCGAGGTTCACGCCTCCACAGCCGCCACCGCCCCCGTCTTCCCCTCTGCTTAGGGAAGAGCCGTCTTCAGATGAGGAACCTTCCCTACAGGTCTCTCAGTCGGCTGACCAGCCGTTACCTGGCCCGTCAGGCCTCACGCTTCCGCGAAAGCGTAAGGCGGACCCGGACCAGGAGGCGGACCAGCCCGAGTCCGACGACCCTCTCTCTTGGGGGGAGAAGTTGGATTTTGTGAAGAGGGTCCTCCCGGGTTTGTGGCCCGAAGAGCATGCTCCGGCCCCAGTCAAGAAGGTGGCTCGTTCGATGATCTCTTCTGAGATAGAGCACCCCCGGCCGTCGAAGGACGCCTTACGGTTCCCTCTGTCACAGGGAGTTCGCGGCTCCATGCAGGAGCGCATGGACGAGACCATCAGGTCCAACAAGTCGGCGATTGGCGCGTATCCTGCTCGCCCGTCTGTCAACGACTACTATACGTCGTCGGAGTTGGACGACAAGCCTACAGCTTTGAGGAGGCATCACCCCCATTACGCCTTTTTCAAGGAGCCTAAGGCCGTGGAGATCCCATGGGCGGCCTTGGCGGAGCTGCAGCACACGTTTCGAGTGGGGCTGGCCACGGATTCGGCCATGGACTGGCTGTCGATGGCTACGAGACGGGCCATTCTTCAGTGCCGTGACCAGGTCCTGGACAACCCTGACGTCGACCGGGATGATTTGGCAGAAGCCTTATTGAGCTGCGCTTCATTGGTCACCTCCATTGGCAAAGGTGTCGGTGACAAGGTGGCCCTGGACTCCCACTCACTCTGGGTGTCCGAGTTGTGGCGGCGTGACGCCTTCCTCTCATCCCTCAAGTTCGAGGTTCCGGACCAGCTCATGACAGACATGAGAGTTCTCCACCCCGTTATCCCCTCTTCCGGAGCCCCTACTTCACTTCTACTCCCTGACCGTTCTGCGGAGTTGCGGGAGGTGAAGAAGGAGGCCGACGAGAAGGCCGCGAAGTCCTCTACTTCCAATGCCCTCCTGAGCCAGTCGAAGTCTCTGGAACGCCTCACACAACAGATGGTTTCGGCCTTTAAGAAGCCCCAGTCTGCAGTTCAGCAGTCTCAGCCTCAGCAACAGCCGACTCGTGGCCGTGGTAGAGCGAGAGGCAGGGCCTCAGGGTTGCCCTTTCGCGGGGCCTCTGCCGGCAGCACCCGAGGAGACCGTGGTCGTGGCCGAGGCCGAGGACGCGGAGAGGCTCCCAAGCCCGCAGGGGAAAAGAAACCGGGTACGTATAGCTTCGGATTCCGGGCCGGATCCTTTGCTCGAGTGTCGAGAAGAGCTGCATGGTCAGCTCGTTTCGGTCGATATTCCTTCCTCAGACGAGCCCGTAGGAGCTCGTTTAATTCTGTTTTGGAAAGAGTGGGAGCGGCTCGGGGCTTGCCCCTGGGTCGTCTCGACGCTCCGTCGAGGATTCGGCCTGAAATTCGAGAAATTGCCACCGTTATCGCCCGTCCCAAGGGGTTTCACTCTTCCAAACGATCCAGAACGCCGCCGTGTTCTCCACGAGGAGATAACGGCGATGATCGAGAAACAAGCGATAGAACCTGCTCCCGGGGACACTCCCGGGTTCTACAGCGTGTTGTTTGTGGTTCCCAAAGCGTCGGGGGGTTGGAGACCAGTGATAGATCTTTCTCCGTTGAACAAGTTCTTAATAGTGCCGACGTTTTCCATGGAAACGCCGGAGCAAGTTCGTTCAGTCATGCCTCGCGATTCGTGGGTGGTAACGATCGATCTCAAAGATGCCTATTTCCATATTCCAATGAAACCTGCAGTTCGCAAATACCTGAGATTTCTCTATCTCGGCCGCGTATGGCAGTTTCGGGCGCTCCCGTTCGGATTATCGACAGCGCCGTGGATTTTCACCATGGTGGCTCGGGAAGTCCAGATTCTCGCCCACAAGCGGGGGATTTTTATCCACCAATATCTCGACGATTGGCTAATCCGGCACCATTGTCGCGAAACGCTGATCGTCCAAGCACAGTTTGTGGTAAATCTATGCTCACGGATGGGGTTCAAAATCAACCAAAAAAAGTCCGACTTGTCACCGCGTCGAGACTTCGTCTTCTTGGGGTATCGTTATCAGACTACCTCAGAGACTGTGTTGCCGACGCTGGATCGTCAGTCAAAATTATCCGTGCTGTCAGAAGGCTTCCTTCGTCGCATTCCACAGACGGCCAGACGCTGGCAGTCCCTTCTCGGGATGCTGGCGTCCACGGAAAAGTTAGTTCCGTTGGGCCGCCTGCACATGCGGCCTATTCAGCGGCATCTACACTCTCAATGGTCCCAGGTCACGGGAGACAGATCCCAGCTCGTGCAGGTCTCTCCGGAAGTCGTTTCCCATCTGCAATGGTGGCTGGATCCCGTCAATCTGCTCCGAGGGTCGTCATTCCGCCGGCCGCTTCCATCCAGGCACGTATTTACGGATGCCAGTATGGACGGCTGGGGCGCTCACTGGGACGACAGCGAGGTCTCGGGCACCTGGTCTTCGTCTCAGCAGGAATGGCACATAAACCTGTTGGAACTGGAGGCCGTGTTCTTGGCTCTCAGGCATTGGGAAACACATTTCCTCAATCAGGCTGTGTTGGTGGCCACCGACAACTCCACCGTTGTCGCTTACATCAACAAGCAGGGCGGTACGAAGTCCCAGTCGCTGTGCCAGGCCGCTATCGACCTCCTGCTCTGGTGTCACGACCGGGGTATTTCGCTTTTCGCGAGGCATATCCCTGGTCATATGAATGTTTGGGCGGACCGCCTCTCCCGGAGGGGCCAGGTCCAGGCCATGGAGTGGAGTCTTGCCCCCAGGGTATTCCAATCTCTCTGCGGCCTATGGGGCACGCCGATGGTCGATTTGTTTGCGACCCGGTGGAACCACAAACTTCCTTCGTTTGTGTCTCCCATTCCCGATCCCACGGCCATGTCAGTGGATGCGATGTCGACGTCCTGGGAGGGCATGTACGCGTATGCTTACCCCCAGCGGTGTTGTTGGACAAGGTGATCGCCAAGTTTCGGACTCACCAGTGTCGCCTCCTGCTGATTGCTCCGTGTCTACCGCAGAGGTCGTGGTTCCCGGACCTTCTGGAGTTGATAGTAGACTTCCCTCGTCAGCTTCCGGATCGGTGGGACCTCCTCAAACAACCTCGTTCCAGCATGTTCCATCAGGCTCCCGCAAGTCTGAAGCTTCATGCCTGGATATTGTCGAGCGATGTTTCCGAAAGAAGGGATTTTCAAGGGAGGTGTCCGCTAGGATCGCCCGATCAAATCGAAAATCTTCTTTGGCAGTCTACCAATCGAAGTGGACTTCCTTCTGTGCTTGGTGTCGTCGCCGGAAGGTTAGTCCTTTCAGAGTCGATGCTCCCCTAATTTCCGAATTTCTTCTCGAAAAGTTCAATGAAGGGCGAGCTCCATCCACGATCGCGGGTTACCGTACGGCTATCGCGAAGACTCTAAAACCCAAACTTGGGATCGATTTTGGTCATGATCAAGGTTTGACTGCGTTGATTAATAGTTTCGAGATCGAAAGACCGAAAGCTAGGAACCCGGTTCCTGAGTGGGATCTATCGCTTGTTCTCAACGTCTTAAGAAAAGATCCGTTCGAACCCCTTGAGCGGGCCTCACTAAAGTTGCTGACGTTTAAGACGGTCTTCCTTTTGGCTCTGGCTTCCGGGAAGCGACGGAGTGAGCTTCACGCTCTGTCCTTTTCCAAAGTTAAGTGGAAGTCGGATGGCTCCTCGGTTCTCCTCGGAGTCATTCCCTCCTTTCTGGCCAAAACTCAATTAGCAGGTACGCCATTATTGAGCTTTTCCATTCCCGCCCTGACTCCTTCTCTGGGGCCGGGCCTGGAGGAAGACGCGAAGCTTTGTCCCGTGCGAGCCCTCCGCATCTACGTTAATCGTACGCGTGAGCTGCATCTCGGCAAGCGTTTGCTTTTCGTGTCCTATCTTAAGGATTTTCCAAATGATATCCGTCCTGCTACGATCTCATCTTGGATCAAGAAGTGTGTTAGATTTTGCTATGAAAAGTCACAGGCGAAAAAATCCACAGGTTTCAGAGTCAAAGCGCATGATGTGAGGGCTCTCGCGGCTTCACTTGCCTTTACAAATAAAGTGTCTCTGAATGATGTCATGTCTGCCTGTACCTGGAAATCTCATAACACATTCACTTCTTTCTATCTCAGGGAGTTAGCTTGGGAGGATGACTCCGGCCTCCAGCTTGGACGACTGGTGGCGGCGGAGCGTGTAGTCCAGCTGTAGATACCTGTAAATAGATCAGCACGCCTCTGTACAGATGCACCTGAGGTCGACTCCCAGGGGAGTTGCTCCTCTTCTTTGGCGAGGGAAATTTTTGTTCTTCTGCAAGAGGAAAGTCACCTCTGCAGAGCCCCTGCTCGTCTCCATGCATCTGAAGGTAATTCAGGCGTGTATTATGGTATAGTTGTAAATATCCTGTAAATATGTATTTTCGACTTAAAATTATAATTTAAAAGTAAAACACAATATTTACTACTTTCAATGGATATTTCCTACTCTCACACATCGGTGATGAAATTCCCGGGAGAGGGTTAAACCCACCTCCTTTGGTTATTCTGATATAACCCAAAGAGTTTATTATAGAGGTAGTGGTATGGCAATAAATAGGAAGTTTTAACTTGTTTAAAACCAGTATTTATTACATACCTACCTCTATAATAAACACGATTATTCTCCCTCCCGCCTCCCCTGCCTTAACCAGGTGGGCAAATTAATGGCGGTTAAGGTCAATCATATGACCGGTGTGACGTCACATCTACACCGCGGGGAATCTGAGATGTGTGAGAGTAATTTCCTTCAATTTCGAGTTCGAGATGGATGTCAGGAATTTTGAGAAAATTCTTGTGACATTCATTTCTCTCTCCTCTTCTTTGAATGCCAAGGTAAGATTACCCAAAGAGTTTATTATAGAGGTAGGTATGTAATAAATACTGGTTTTAAACAAGTTAAAACTTCCTATTATTTCTATAAATTGGAATAAAAAATAATTGTGTCCATTGTTACGTCCAAACGAATTTTTAAAATTATTACCTGCTAGGAAAATGTTCATAATTTGCAGACCGCGGGCTATCCTGGCTTGAAGTAGTGTTAATTCATTTCTGTATGGTTTATTTTACGTGTAAAAACTAGAAATGCCACAAATAATACAGACAGACCCCAAATTCTTCAGAAATTAACAGGTGTCACATACACGATGACTGAGATTACTGATCGTAAATCTGCGTTTTGAAGCTGTATTGAGACTCCGACACTTTGCGATGTGGTTTTATACACACCAGAATGTCGTGCAAAAATTTGTGAGTCATTTTTCTTCTTTTTCAAACCTAATGTGAATATTATTGTCGTACTGCAAAAACTGAAATACTATTCACGAATCAAAACCAATTTTGGTTGATTTTTATCTCTTCGTGATCATTTTAAGAAAGGAGCATGTTTTACAATTCGACCTTTTGAGCGATTCAAGGTACATGAGCGTACATTCTGTTTACACCGGTTGCAATATTCTTGTTTTCATTAATAAAGACGCAAGATAAGGACAAAGCATACACAACTATTTTATTCAATGAATTTTACATAACTCTTCTTCAAGTTTTCTTCAATCTTCAATCCACATCTGGCCAACTATTCAGATAAGGAATAAAATATATTAGGTATATAATACAACATATATTGCATGAGACAAAAGATGCAAATCAGTCATTCCCAAAATGTGATTGAACTGAACCTGTAATATTCTCGTCTCCCTCTTTTGGTTGCTGTTGGTGGGGGCAGAGGCTGTAAGATATCACCCCCGGGCACCAGGAAGGGCGCGTCCATCATAACCCAGGCAGTGCCCCACTTCTGTTTGACGCGTTTGTAAAAAAACAGCCAGTAATCTCCATCATGGTCAATTCCACTCTGAAAGTGACATAATGGCAACATTAAGTACTCACCATAAAATATTAAGCAATCATCATGAATTCACCATGGTACGACAATCAAACATCACCAGCATCTGAACTCACCACAAGACCCGGCAATGTATTAGATCCATGTGAAACAAGAACATGAGTTCCATCTCTGCAAAAAAATCAGATGACAATAGAAGTAAGCCCAAATGCATGTGATTAAATCAAAATAATGTTGTTTCAGCTGATACAGTTGTCATGTCAATAGTAACATACAAAGCCCGAAATATGGTATCAATTACTATTTCTGAAATCACTTACTCATATCTTTGTTCACCGGCCATCATGTTGGTCTCAGCGAGACTGTCTTCTGAGGTCTCTGGAAGCCCCTGGGGGACTGGCGTGTCCATGGTGCCGTTCTGGGGACTGTCTTCTGAGGTCTCGAGAAGCCCCTGGGGGACTGGCGTGTCCATGGTGCCGTTCTCGGGACTGTCTTGTAAGGTCTCGGGAAGCCCCTGGGGGACTGGCGTGTCCATGGTTCCGTTCTCGGGACTGTCTTGTAAGGTCTCGGGAAGCCCCTGGGGGACTGGCGTGTCCATGGTGCCGTTCTCGGGACTGTCTTCTGAGGTCTCGGGAAGCCCCTGGGGGACTGGCGTGTCCATGGTGCCGTTCTCGGAACTGTCTTCTGAGGTCTCGGGAAGCCCCTGGGGGACTGGCGTGTCCATGGTGCCGTTCTCGGGACTGTCTTCTGAGGTCTCGGGAAGCCCCTGGGGGACTGGCGTGTCCATGGTGCCGTTCTCGGGACTGTCTTCTGAGGTCTCGGGAAGCCCCTGGGGGACTGGCATGTACATGGTGCCGTTCTCGCGACTGTCTTCTGAGGTCTCGGGAAGCCCCTGGGGGACTGGCGTGTCCATGGTGCCGTTCTCGGGACTGTCTTCTGAGGTCTCGGGAAGCCCCTGGGGGACTGGCGTGTACATGGTGCCGTTCTGGGGACTGTCTTCTGAGGTCTCGGGAAGCCCCTGGGGGACTGGCGTGTCCATTGTGCAGTTCTCGGGACTGTCTTCTGAGGTCTCGGGAAGCCCCTGGAGGACTGGCGTGTTCATGGTGCCGTTCTCGGGACTGTCTTGTAAGGTCTCGTGAAGCCCCTGGGGGACTGGCGTGTCCATGGTGCCGTTCTCGGGACTGTCTTCTGGGGTCTCGGGAAGCCCCTGGGGGACTGGCGTGTCCATGGTGCCGTTCTCGGGACTGTCTTCTGAGGTCTCGGGAAGCCCCTGGGGGACTGGCGTGTCCATGGTGCCGTTCTCGGGACTGTCTTGTAAGGTCTCGGGAAGCCCCTGGGGGACTGGCGTGTCCATGGTGCCGTTTTCGGGACTGTCTTCTGAGGTCTCGGGAAGCCCCTGGGGGACTGGCGTGTCCATGGTGCCGTTCTCGGGACTGTCTTCTGAGGTCTCGGGAAGCCCCTGGGGGACTGGCGTGTACATGGTGCCGTTCTCGGGACTGTCTTCTGAGGTCTCGGGAAGCCCCTGGGGGACTGGCGTGTCCATGGTGCCGTTCTCGGGACTGTCTTCTGAGGTCTCGGGAAGCCCCTGGAGGACTGGCGTGTCCATGATGCCGTTCTCGGGACTGTCTTGTAAGGTCTCGTGAAGCCCCTGGGGGACTGGCGTGTTCATGGTGCCGTTCTCGCGACTGTCTTCTGAGGTCTCGGGAAGCCCCTGGGGGACTGGCGTGTCCATGGTGCCGTTCTCGGGACTGTCTTCTGAGGTCTCAGGAAGCCCCTGGGGGACTGGCGTGTACATGGTGCCGTTCTCGGGACTGTCTTCTGAGGTCTCGGGAAGCCCCTGGGGGACTGGCGTGTCCATGGTGCCGTTCTCGGGACTGTCTCGTAAGGTCTCGGGAAGCCCCTGGGGGACTGGCGTGTCCATGGTGCCGTTCTCGGGACTGTCTTCTGAGGTCTCGGGAAGCCCCTGGAGGACTGGCGTGTCCATGGTGCCGTTCTCGGGACTGTCTCGTAAGGTCTCGGGAAGCCCCTGGGGGACTGGTGTGTCCATGGTGCCGTTCTCGGGACTGTCTTCTGAGGTCTCGGGAAGCCCCTGGGGGACTGGCGTGTCCATGGTGCCGTTCTCGGGACTGTCTTCTGAGGTCATGTTGATGATTCCGGGAATCATTTTTTCATCAAATGTGTCATCTAAAGCACACATGACATTGTCGTATGCATCAGGATCAAGGATATCATGAAGGTTGAAGCTGCATTCGGTGCTTTCTGGTTCATCAACTGACTGACACTTTTGAGTTGCATTTACTGGCAACATCACCACAAAATGATTTGGAACCCATCGGGTTGCAGGGATTTTTCTGCCAGAAATATTTGTCCACATGATATATGCTGGTGACCTGTGGCTTTCGAGTCGTGGCTGGAAGGTGCGATGTGCATCCAATTTAACTGTGTGCCCCCCGTAGTCTGGATAGACCGAAACGATAGGTCTTTCTAACACACTCGCCAATGCTGCAATCTGCCATAAACCCATGTAGACACCAGGTCTGCAAAGTGACTTGACTTCGCTCTCGAATATGGCCTTGATGGTTCTTCTGTTAAGTTTTCTGTTCCCTTTGAACTCCTCAGAATACATCGCAAATTGTTTTGATGGGAGAAACTCATCATCTAAATACAAATCTTCATGTTTTATAAGTTCGCGAATAATGCGCAAACGTATTTCTAGGTGACCGTCTTCATTCCCTTGGCTTATCAGGGATCCGCATCTGGGCAAACAGTTCCCATCAGCACCGATGATCACTGGAAATCTCTCCACTGCGTTTGTGCTTTCAGGCTTCAATTCCAAGCTGTTTTTGTCAATCATTTTCTTTGTTGCACACAGCGAAAGCATGCCGTCATCTACATGTTTTAGAGGAGGTAGGCATATTGCATCTGCCACCGCCTTCAACTTTCGAAATGTGGGTGTCTCTCGCAGTTCACGAAGAATTTGATCTGGATCCGTCTCTCCTGATTCCATCGTTCTGTTCTCTAGGCTTCCAGTTTCTACTTTGCGTTTGCTATCAGTTTCTGGTGAGGCACACGCAACCGTTTTGGTTGACCGGTCATCATTCTTGCCTTTCATTTTGCTAGCAGCACTCTTTCTTGCTGTGGTTTTGACAACTTCGACAGAGACACTATCTGCTCCCTCTTCTTTTGGGTGCTGTGGCTGCTTTACTGATGCACCAGGAGCCACTACCCCTTGCTTGCATCCTGTGTCAATGGCTTTCTCTGTTTTCTTTTTCTTTCGTGAACTTGCACTTCGAGTTTTCACTTTGGGTTTCTTGTTGTTGATGGCATCTTTTCTTGGCATTTTCTTCGGTCGTTTTTTCTCTGGTGTGTCATCCGAATCGTCTGTGGTCAGTTCACTTCCAGGTTGGGTCTTCATTGTAGTTTTCCTCTTTCGATTACGGACCATTTGAGAAACTTTGCTCTTGAGTACAGAAGCTTCCTCCCAGTCATTGATATACCGGGTGTTTGGACAAGGTTCACCACCCAGTCCACGGCATGAATGACAGAAACAGCTTAGATTCCTGGATTCGATTTGACCCTTGTTTTTTGCTACTGCTGCGAGCTGAATGAATCTTCCGGGTTCCCTTGATGGCAATGATGTGTTTGGGAACATCACGCTTTATCTCATCTTCGTAGAAGAAAGTTCGTTTCTTGTGCTGGCATCTTTTCCCATTTCCGTCTACTGTAAGGTTACTCACACAAAACTCATAAAGTTCTTGTGCATTTCTGATGTCTCCTTGACGACTCCGCACGTGTCGCTCCGCCGCCCTCTTCACCAGACCCCCAAGGCTATCACAGGGATTTTTTCCATGCCGGGAACCAAAATAGGCCTTTTCTACATCATCTTTCGTTGACAGATGATAGAACGGCAACTTGCTTTTATATTGCGCTGCACACCCATCGCTGAACTGAACTTGGTGCGTGATGGTAATTCCCTGTTTGTGCAGGTGGTTTGTCAGTCGCTCACTGAACTGGTTAACAGCATGTGAGTCATGACGAATATCTGGAGATATGAAGACCACAGATTCTTCCATAACTGCTTCGTTGCAGTCAGGGCATATGTAGTTTACCACGACAGGGTGAACTGTTGCCTGATTGTAATGATAGAATGCTGACTGAACCTCGTCCTGGTGTGTACATTTGTAATTTTCTGAGAAGTCCAGCGTTGACAGAACCCATCCTGGTGTGAGATCCCGTTTCAGCTGGTTGTATTGGTCTCGCTGCCACTTAGCATTGAACAGATGCCTTGGGAGCAGCTTCACATCTTCATAGAGATCTACCAGACACTCCTTGATAGAAGTTTCATGATCGATCAGCATTCTTTGCTTTCCGTTCTTCATGGTGTAGTTCTCCCATTTTTGCCACTTTATTTGATGTCCTGTTGTTTTGCGTCGGAGTGGCCCAAAGACTTCGTCAAGGATGCTGGGTCCACACTCTGGACATCTTCTGTCTATACAGACTGGATTACTTGGATCACAAAGACTTCGGTTGCTCAGATCATATTTGTCTTTGATTTCAAGACTCAGTCCTTCTCTTGTGGCATGTACTTGAAGTTTCTTCAGTTTCATTTCTGCATTTGTGCACAGCTCACACAGGCAAGAGTTGAATCGGTGTGAATTTACTGAAAGACATTCTCTTGGTTTCAGTTTCTGGAAGGTGCTGAGAGATATTTTATTTTCGCCCTTGTCATACTCTGCATGCAGTTTCTTCACTGTCTTGTTTAGGAGTCTTTTCTGCACGTGCGATGTATCAACTGCAGACTTGTTTGGAACACAAGTCGATCCTGCTACATAATGATCATGGATTTCTGTCTTGATGTCTGTGCTCAATGCATCACTTCGAGTGGGCTCAAGATCTTCATCTTCAAGCATGGAAGACTTTCTCCAAAAGTCATACTTGATTTCAAGTGCTTTGCGAACTCGTTGATCTTTAGCATATTTGGCCGCGATGCAGTTGACAACGTATCTATACTTAGTTAAACCCTTCCTAGATCTGTTTTTCTTCATGGTCTCCAAACTGTCTTTCAGCCCCTGCACAATTTTCGCATTGGTTTTCCCAATTTGGACGTCCTCTGCCCTTTGGCCCTCTCTCTTCTTCTTCTCCGAGGTTGGTAAGCTTTGGTCAGTCGTTTCACTCGTCGTTGGTGTTGAGGCAAAGCAGTTCCTTTCTTTCCTAGCACTTTGTCTCTTCTGTTTGTATAAATCTCTCCTTTTCTTCAGTTCCTTCTTCTTTTCGTCAGTGGACATTTTCGATCTTTGTCTCTTCTTCTGTTCTCGCCACTGCTTTCTCAGCTTTTCTTTCTCATTTCTTGTATATCTTTTCCCAGATTTACCATCCTGTTCCTTCTTCTTCGACCTCATTTTACACATCCGGAGCTTTGCTTTTTCTGCTGCCTTCTTCTTACGATCTGGTGACAAATTTGCCCTGTATTTCCTCTTCCTCTCTTTGTCCTTTTCTAGTAACATCTTGTAACCCAAGGGATCTGCATCTTTCAGGAGTTCCACTTTTTCTTGGTACGTTGGTTTCTTTTTTCTCTCTCTCTTCTCCGTTGTGCTTGGTGATGATAGCCTCACACGGAATTTATAACGTTGTTCATCATCTTCCCTTTTTTCACCATCCTCCCTGGAACATGATGTTCCCAGTATGAATATGCGAATAAATATACCAACTACAAAGGCATCAAGAATGCTCACGAATGACCAAGAATAGCCATGAACGTGGCATTTATAGAAGAGAATACTGTATCAAGGATTATTATACGAGTACACATGAGCGTGAAATCATGCAATAACTGCACAATATTCCAATGATACCACCAGTACGACTAAACACATTTTGAGCCCATGAGAGAATATAAACAGATTCTGGTCATGATCTCATGATCCTAACTGCAATAGTTCTCGCAAAAATCAGGATTGAAATATGCATAAAGAAGTTTTCGTATATCGTATAATGGCGCCTCGGCCGTCTTGTCCGTAAACTTTTGGAGGGGAGTGTATCAAGGATTATTATACATGAGCGTGACATCATGCAATAACTCCACAATATTTCAATGATACCACCAGTACGACCAAACACATTTTGAGCCCATGAGAGAATATAAACAGATTCTGGTCCAAGTTAGGTAGGATCGAAAACGATCAACTCATTACTTCAAATCATCAAATCAATACTTCAAAATATTATTTCACAACCCGAAAAGAAAAAGTGCTGAACAGTCTCCCTGAGTTAGTGGTAAATGCACCATGTGTTAACAACTTCAAAACTTCACTAGAGAAATTCTGGAAACACCAAGACGCCCTTTACAACCACGAACGTCCTTTGGATCTGGGACAGGCAGCAGAAACATATATGGATAGACTGCACACCGGGCGAGGAACAACGACAACACCAGCCCCAACCGAGCACACCGGAGCTGAACTTGGTGGCAGCAGGAGCAGTCAGTGTCCAGAGCAGGTAGTAAGATATGCTGAGGTATATCCACAAGTGTTTTGTTTGCAGAGACAATGGGTGCGTTTCATTTGTACGGATCAGGATCATGATCCCGGATCAGAAACCCGATCCGACAAAAATGTGTACGGATCAAGATCATGATCCCAAAAAATAGGGATCAGAAAAATCAGGGTGGAGGACTGATTTTTCTGATCCCAAAACTTGATCAAATATGGTGAGTTAAGATTCAGTCTGCAAAAAGGAAATTGTGTCCAGTGTTTTATTCTAACCTTCGCCCAAAATGACCAGATCAATCTCCAGCTAACATTTTGGTGCAAAAATGTCAAAATATTGGATCTTACCCTGGTACAAAAAAATGTGGCCATTGTTGTTGCCGGGCAACTAAAAATAAATCTGGGTTTGGGATCAGAGTTGTTTTTGTGCGTACGGATCAGAAACCTGTTCCCGATCAGGATCATGATCCCGATCCGTACAAATGAAACGCACCCAATACACTGTGATTTACCAATGAAGTTTTTGAGGTGAAGGTCACCAAAAGAACCAGAATACTACATGACCTTCAACATACTAAAATTACAAACTGACGCTGTATCTACAAACATTCCATCTCCAGGTGCAAATTTTTGCATTTTGGGCCAGGTGGGCCCCGGCGCAACGACCGCCTCGTTGCTATATGTCCCAAGGCAGCATTTTGAAATTTGCCACATATATAAGTTGAATTTTCACATATCTATATAAATTTGAAGGTCTCATCAACAAATACCAGTCATGGTCAGAAACTGATCTGCTTGTAGCTCTAAAAGCTGTTGAGGACAAACCTCCAAGATTCGAACTTGACATATGAGAAAGCTAGCTGTTAAGGACAAACCTCCAAGATTCGAACTTGACATATGAGATAGCTATAGCTTTTAGAGCCTTCGGAGATACAAGCAGATCAGATTCAGACGATGTGTAAAGTGTCAAAAGCATAACCTCCCGAAAACTATTGGTTGAGTTTCTAAAATAGGCTGGATTCTGTGAGAGACTATGTTCTGACTCTAGGAAAATGTTAAAAATTTGAAAATTTTCTCCAAATTTCGAACTTGATTTATGGTATACATGTAGCTATATTAGTCCACATATGGAGTTTCAGAAGTATTAGGATTGAACTTCAACAAAACTATCTGACTGTTGGGTGATTTTCTAACACAGGATGGCCCTCATGAGAAACTATGTTCAAACCCCGAAAAAGGTCAAAAATTGGAAAATGTTCCCCAAAATTCGAACTTGATCTATGCGCCAACTATAATAAACCAGATGTGAAATTTCAGAAGAATCACTATTGAACTTCAACAAAACTATTAGGCAAGTTTCCAACACAGGATATCTCCCATCAGAGACTAAGTCTAAAGCTGAAGAAATGCTGAAAAATATATTTCTCTATATTCGAAATTGATCTAGTGACCAACTAGATTAGTCCACATGTGAAGTTTTAACGTGGTTCGCTAACATTTCTGGGGCTGAGAGGGGTGGGGAGGGGTCAAAATTTAGAATTCATTTCATGACTAAATACTTCTAATATGTTTTAGAATATGTATGTCCGGTTATCAGGAATAATTGTTTGAGTGTCCTCCAGCATTCAAATATGCAAGGCAAGTCATTATTTACGAAATTTTGGTGTTTTTTTCTATCATTTTTATGAGAAAATAATATATAAAATGATTGAACCCATAGAATTTCATCAAACTAACATATTTTATGCATTGAACTATCAGCATTTCAATGATGAAAAGAAAAATGGGGGTCACCATGCTCGTTTTCTTGTAAATTGGGACCCAATATGTTAAAAATGGCCCAAATCGGGCAAAATATGGGATTTTAGGCTCATTTTAGGCCCATTTTGGAACATTCAATCATATTTTCCATAGAAACGAGCACGGTGACCCCCTTTTTTCTTTTCATCATTAAAATGCTGAAAGTTCACTGCATAAAATATGTTAGTTTGAAGAAATTCTATGGGTTCAATTATTGTATATGTTATTTTCTTATAAAAATGATAGATAAAACGCCAAAATTTTGCAAATAATGACTTGCGTCGCATAACTGAATGCAGGGGGACACTCAAAAAATTATTCCTGATAACCGGACAGAGCCATTCTAAATCATATTAGAAGTATTTGGTCATGAAACGAATTCTAAATTTTGACCCCTCTCCACCTCTCCCAGCCCCAGAAATGGTAGCGAATATCCTTAGCCTAGCTATTAAACTCCATCAAAACTATTGGGTGACTTTCCAACACAGGTTGGGTCCTCTCAGAGACTACTGTGTAAGCACACAGAAGAAACGCTAAAAACCTGTCAAAATTCGCATTTTGGTTCAAAATTCAAACCTGATCTAGGGGACAACTATATCAGTCCACATGTGAAATTTCAAACACATAGCCATTGAACCTCATCAAAACTATTGGGTGAGTTTCTAACACAGGTTATGTCCTCTCAGAGACTAAATCCAATGCCTTAAAAAATGTTGAAAAAACTTCAAAACATTTTCTCAAAATTAAAACTTTACCTAGAGAGATCTATATTACATATGAAGTTTCAAGTTGATAGGTGTTCGGGGAACTTTTGGGTGAGTTTGCATAGTGTGATGGACGGACAGACAGACAGCGCGAAAGCAGTATTCCCCCTCCCGACAAAGTCGGGGACGGGGGCATAATAACCGAACAGATTTGAGAAGATGGCCTCCAGAGTCCGGAATTGGGCATTTTCTATCAAAAACGGTATTCATTTTTGGAAAATTAGTCTGAGCGCTAGATAGGTTACCATAGAAATTAAAGGTTAATATGGCCGATTCACAAATGTAACCAACTTGCGAAATCAGGGAGAAAGTTACTGGATAGATTTTTGCCGGTCAGACAAGTGCCAAAAATAGAAATTTTGGACATTTTCAACCCAAAGTTCGGGCTTTCTGTGTGATTCAACGCTGTTCTCATTCATATACAAGCTGAACATTCCTGAATGCCACCCGTGGGTACTATTAGAAAGTTACCGAACAGAATTTGAGACAGGTGTGAAAAAGTAAAATTTTGGGCCGTTTAGGCCATTTTTTCAAACCGTTTGAGCGATGCAATGTGATCTTCATACACATCACAGATGGCCCAAAAAGTAATGCTTGTGCGAAATTAATTTAGAGAAAACTACCGTCGTAGTCCCAAATTGAATGTTCTTCATCAAAAATGGCTCACAAAAAAGACGAGCATGAAAAAATTCAAAACACTCTCTTGAATTATATTTTAGTATTTTGATGCAAATGTTTTCACTGTAAACTAAAGATGAAAACGTGGACGACGGATGGATGATGTATTGAAGGACAGCCAGATAGATAAAGGATGAATACCATGTCTTGTCAACAGGTTACAGTACCAGAGCCAATAGGTTATCATACCGGAGCACAATATTATCGGAGCACAACGAAAACCTGAACAGCGAAACTACAGAGATGTAGCACTTCAGAAAATAATTCATGAACAACTGTTTCATGTATTGGGCGCCATGCAAAAATGCACATGCAACATCACGCTTTGAGGCTGTGAGTTGGTGTCTCGGTTACGTCAAAGCAAAAATCGAGATGCATCCGTGCCCAAGTGGGAATAGAAGTGCTACTTAATGAAACTAGTGAATCCAGCTGTTGAAATGTCACCAGTTTTACACCCCTGATAGCATCATAAAAATTAATTTGAATATATATGTTAAAAACACCAGACGTAACTGAGACACAAACCTGTTGGAAGGATGTAACACATGACACTAAATTGTGAAGTTCCCATAACACCACCTCAAGTGTCTAAGTTACGTCCATCCATATTATCTAGATTCATTATTTATGAAAATAAAAGTATATCTATCAACGATTAAGTTACTATTTTACTATTTAGCGAACAGAAAAAACACTGCAAACCATTAAATGTATATTTTTAAATACCATACGTAAAGCGTTGGACGGATGTAACTTAGGACACCAATTTGTAAGGTTTGTTGAATGGTGTAACTGTGAATCTAAGTATCTATGTTACGTCCAAATAATATATCCAGAAAACATTGTTTTCGAAATAAATGTGACGCAATTAGTTAACAATAATTGCGTGTTGATGAAAAATTGCTATTTCTTAAAATATATTTCTAAAAAACAATAAAATTAACGTTTTTGGGCATCAGACGTAACACGGACACGAAATTGTTGGAAGGATGTAACTTAGGACACAAAATTTCAAGTTCTTTCGATGCTGTTAATTTCAATCCTTGTGTCTCTGTCACGTCCAGTTTGGATATCCAGATACATTGGTTTATAATAAATGTGAACGAATCACAATTGCGTGTTTGATGATTAAATTACTATTTCGTAGCTATGATATACTTTCATACACAAATTAATAAATTTAACGTTTTTGAACAACATACGTAACACAGACACAAAACCGCTGGAAGGATGTAACATAGGACATTTATTTGTATACTTTGTAAAAAAATGAACCTCAGTGTCTTTGTTACGTCCAATCAAAATATCCAGACACATTGGTTTTAGAATAAACATGAACTAATTACTTACGTAGATAATTATGTGTTTTATCACTAAAGTATTATTCCGTAGGTATGACAAGCTTTCACACACACAAAAGAATGATTTTACCGTTTTTTAACATCGGACGTAACACAGACACAAACCCCTAGAAGGACGTAACATTGGACACTTTTTGTGATTTTTTTCTATGTTGTAAAAGTGCAACTCGGTGTCTTCGTTACGTCCAATTAAAATATCCAGACAAATTGGGTGTAGAATAAATCTGAACTAATTAGTTACGTATAATTACGTGTTTGATTATTAACGTATTATTCCGTAGTTATGATTATACTTTCACACACAAAAATGAATTATTTAACGTTTTTTAGCATCGGACGTAACACAGACACAAAAACCGCTGGGAGGATGTAACATTGGACACTTGTATGTGATGTTTTTCAATGTTGTAAAAATGAAACTCGGTGTCTTCGTTACGTCCAATTAAAATATCCAGACAAATTGGGTGTAGAATAAATTTGAACTGATTAATTACATATAATTACGTGTTTGATGATTAAAGTATTATTCCGTAGTTGCGATATACTTTCACACACACAAATTAATGAATTAATCGTTTTTTAACATCGGACGTAACGCAGATGCAAACTATGTGGAAGGTTGTAACGCAGGACACAGAGACTACATTTTTTGTGGTGTCTTTGTTGCGTCCATCAACAGATTTATCCGATTTGGCAACTGATTATTGTTCCGTTACGTTCTTCACTCACCAAACTCATGGCACGTAAGTATAGCAAGGCTTACCAAACATAAAATATACGATTTCTATATCACTTCGTGTTTTCTGTTTATATGTCACACTGGACGTAACTCTGAAGCAAACGATTATATTACGATAGGTGGGGTCTTTCTATATTGTTACGTCCATCACACGTTGTGTGCTTTAGATGTATTTGCGAGAGAGGAAAGTCCCCTATCTAGTCCATTGTGAACATTCTCAAAGATACTAAATTTGGAAATCATAAAACCGATTATAGACACAAATATTACGGCATTTGCGTTGATACTGATCAAGGATGTAACATAGGACACCAGAAAAAATATCAGGCGCAACAGTGACAACCATGATCTCTGTGTCTTGGTTACGTCCATAACCATCTGTAAGTCCTTGGACAATGATACACGAATTGCCACAGTGTTAATGCTTCTCCTGTCATTGACTCAGATCCTAGCTAGAATAAGTGTTTGGCTTCATTAAACTTTGAAGTTTGATACTCCATATCAACATGGTGTACATTGGACGTCACAACGGACACAAAACAC
The DNA here is from genome assembly GCA_949152475.1 of Terebella lapidaria. Classification (NCBI taxonomy): domain Eukaryota; kingdom Metazoa; phylum Annelida; class Polychaeta; order Terebellida; family Terebellidae; genus Terebella; species Terebella lapidaria. The sequence continues at coordinate 38,152,014 of OX424566.1, forward strand.
AAAAACTCGGACGTAAATTTGGACACCAAACTCGTGGACGTAACATTTATGCACATTCCTGAGTGGACGAACGCCGGACACGACGTTTTAACAGTCCTGTGTTAAATGCCCATATTATCGCCATACATCTATCAAAACTGACAGTTTTTGGTCCTATAACAAGCAGAATTCCGGTCCACGTTGATCGGAACATACAACTACGGTAAAATACAAGCTTACTTACATCTTTGAATCAATAATCAGACGTGTCCAAATGGCCGTATGGACGCAACACGCCTATGCATGAGCCCGTTCCTGCTGGTGTCTTCAGCAGCCTCGTGCGTTGTCTATTTCGAATAGTCTGTTTCCCGCCAAATGTGACAATGGGCGCGTGACAATCGTCGCGTGCGCAGTGGTACCCACATTATAGATTTTACTATTAGATTCGCGCAGCGACGAACATTTTTTAGTCTTAGCCCCGGACGTAACATTTTGGCAGGATTTTTCTTGACGATGTTCAGGGTGACTTCATTACCAGTCATGTCTAGGCTGCTAATTCCCATCAAGCATTTCCCGACAGAACAGTTGGTCAAATAATAAATTCACTCGTGCAGCGTAGTGAGTTTCTGTGATTTATAGCAATCACTAGTTATAATTGTGGACGTAACAACATGGACACGAAAAAAGGGTTGATGCAAATATCAGTTTTTTCCAAGTTAATGGGTAATTCTGTGCGAAATACTGATATTTTCAGGTTACTGAGTTATTGAATTAACATTTCATAGTTATTACATTTAAAAATAATGCGGCAATTACTTCAAAATAAAAATAAAATCTTCGCCGGACACCAAAAACACTGTTATTGTCCACATTTTTTCAATATAAATCGCGCTTTCTGCGTACTTATTTCCTACTAATATTTGAAATGCACCATGCATGTTACTTCTCAGCAAAGCTTTTATTGTATCGCGAGTTCATTTTCCTGATACCCTCAAACATATGCCAGATATTCGGCATATTTATGGACGTAACCAATATTCCCTGACAGAGAATTTCGTGTCATATGTTTCTTTTTGTATGGGAAAAAATTACTTGAGACATGTAGGATGCTGAATAAAAAATGCAGGATGTACCTCGATGTCACCACTGCTGTGGTAGTTCTCTGTCAGTGTACCTGTCGTCTGATAGCATCGACAAAACAGCCAGATAAAATATCGGTATCACTGTCAATAATGGTGCTTTCTACCTGTATGTAACCTTTGGGAATTCAACTGATAAAGCGCGTTTCTTAAGCATGATGGTTCATGTTTTGAGTCAAGAGTTAAACCAAAGATTTCAAACTTGCACCACATGTCAAAAAATTTGACTTTTACTTGAACCAGTTTGAATGAACCTTTTCTATGAAACATGCAGGCTCATATGAATTGATTCATATGCATGATACAAAAATGTATGAACCACTGCTTATGAAACACACTTCAAATTTTTGTGTTAATCCTATTCCTGAGACACTGGGAATTATGGGTTTGTGAATACTCTATCACTTGATAAAATATGGCAAATCATATACTTAAGCCTTGTGAGAGATGAAGTCGAAGTTATGTGAGACATGGACAGCTTGAGTGATATTGAAGGAATCCTACATCAGATTATTTTCCAGAACCTGACAAACGGGTCTAAAAGTGAGCCGTGTCCTAGTGGGACCGATCTCACAAAGTGAGCAGTGTCCTAGTGGGACCAGCCGCACAAAGTGAGCCATGTTCTAGTGGGACCAGCCTCACAAAGTGAGTTTTGTCCTAGTGGGAGCGGCCTCACAAAGTGACCCTTGTCCTAGTGAGAGCGTCCTCACAAAGTGAGCCTTGTCCTCAGCATTAGCGGAGGAAGTGCTCTCGAATAGCAGGAATTTCTCGATAACGGAGTTCTTTTTCAAACAACCTTTCTTGACGCAAAACCGCATCAAAACGGACGAAAAACAATCTCAAAACTTTCTTTCAAAAAGAGTTTACAAAAGGCATCACAAGATCGTTTTGTATAAATAAATGTGATGGTGAGTAATCCAATCCTGTTCAGCACACGAAGACCAACAATATACATCGTACGGTCTCCAGTAGGCCTAGCTACACGAAGTGTGCTGTCACTGGTCACTGAGTCATGTCAGCAACTGTGGGCGATATTAGGAGAAAGTTATAACCTGTCCATGCCCGGTTAGTATGCGGGCTATACGAGCCATCCGTCCTAAATTCGCCACATCCCTAAGTTCGCCAACTGCATGTCAGCAAAGCAGAGAAGCTGTCTTTGTGGAAAACAATATGCTGGTAAACAGATAGGACCCTAGACTCTCGACTAACGATATTACTGAGTGCTCTGAAGCGCATAACAGAGCCTGAAAATGCTGTTGGCGAATTTGGGAATGCGGCGAATTTAGGAAGGATGGCTCGTACTAAAGTCGTGAACATCCTCGGCTTCTACCCCGTACCTTCGTGAGCATTTAGGTGCTCACAATATGTTCACGAATGTTTACGAAATCACATCCCGTGAGCAAAGAAAAACACTTGCTGTACACACCATTTTCACATGGAAATATTCCTTTACATTATTATATAGCCATACATAAAGGAGTCTTGCTTATGCCCTGTTGGCCCATTCACCGTGCTCACGATATGTTCACGACTTGTAGTAGTATTACTATTACTATGCACAGCGAATCAGCGAAGTATTGTGTATGTACATCGCTGTGCCGAGCCAATAGCTGGCGCCTGGCTGGGAAAATTGAGAATTTTGATGGAAGTGTTTGAGTCATATTTATCATGCAGTGCATTCCAAAAACCGCGCGGTCTGTTGCAGCTACCATGCAGCAGAGCAGAATGCTAGACGTTTCACCGACAGGACGATTCATCATCGTTTTTTTATAGACGATTCATCAGGGACAGCACAAGTACTCGAGTACATGTCAACGAGTCGAGTCACAGCAAGAACCGAGTTTTAAATTGATAACTGAGTACTTGTTGAGTGAAACTAAAAAATTTTTCAGCAAATATCACGAAATGAGCTTTCAAAACCATGACAAAACGTTGGAAAAAGATCGAAATTTTCTTGTTCTTCTTGACATTGTTTCGAACAAGAACTAGCTGCGCAACCTGGCAAATAACTTGTGTGTTGCCTCTCATGCCTCATTGAAAACTTTGTCGATTTTAGCGTGATTCGCCATTTTTTTGTCCAAAAGAAGGTTTGCATCGGCTGACACGACCTATCAGCTCTAGATATTCAAGATATTAATATAGCTATGTGTGGGGTATTGTTGTTTTCCATAAATCGTGATTTGGACAAAAAATGGCGCCTATCACGTCATTGTCGTAACTCTCTTACTAGACAACTCTGGTCTAGCCTGCATGCTTATCACATATATGCATTGCCGCTGGGCCCGAAGCCTATGAACGATCTGATGGATACAACTTTGTAATATTATCACCGAGGGCTACAATACCTTTATGACTGGCATTTGGGCGGTGTGTTCAGAATTGTTACTTGTATTGCCGTGGATTACTATATAAAATCATGTTGTAAATTGTATGAATTGACACAACCATTGATGAATTTCAACATGAATTAATATGTAATGTATTGACTGAACTAGATGCACGTCATAGTGTGTCACATAGTGTGTCGGATGTGATAGACCAATTCCAATGATGTCAGTGGTGTCAAGGATCACCATGGAGCACCTCCGTGTGACTTCTTCCGTCTGACTTACGATATACACCCTCCCCCGCCAACTAAAGTGAGCCAACTCAATAGGCTCTGTAAGTCTCGTTCGTCTTATGTCGTCAAATAACGTGATTGGGTACGTAATCTTGTACTTCCGGGTCCAAACAATGCCACATGGTCATTTTGCCATGTTTGCCAGATTTCCGTGGGTTCCGATAAATTGCTTTATTTAGTGTAAAACCACGTGCATCCAACTTACACGATTGGGCCGAAAATTTGGCGGGAAAATCAAATGGTCCCGAAATAACGCAAAATAACGTGACGTTTTAAATCTCGCTTACAGACCCTATTTGAAGCAAATCCACATTCTCCGTCAACATCATCATGACCATGTGAATAGATTTATTTGAGCCTAAGAAACTTAGCCTTGTTTCTTTCAAATAACAAGCTCATTGTGTAAAATAAAATAACATTTTAATTTTGCTGCCATAGCTCACTGAGCAATGACAAAATTATAAGTTCCGTTTGAAATCACCATCTTCACCTGAGTTTATTCTGAATCTATTACTCAGTCAGTCTGGTGCTAGGCCCGACCTATCTACGAAGCCAAAGTCATGTAACTTGTATAGGTATTAGTACTTCCCAACACTTCTCTAGCTAAGCCCACAGCGAGTCTGGCCCGTCCAGCCAGCCGTCAGTGAATCACTGAATCGGGGCTATAAACTGTCGGTGAATCGTCTCGAGAAAAGCGTCGGTGAATCGACCCGTTGGTGAACCGTCCTGTTACCACGTAGCATCACTCCGAAAAGGCAAATTCATCACGATGAATAACCTGAAAACTGATGTATCATACTTGAGACGTACATTGTACTAGTTATGCTTTATATTTTGTATTTACTTTACCAGGCTGTCACCATCCACACAGATCTTGGGGACTTGAAACTGGAACTTTTCTGTGATAAATGTCCTAAAACATGTGAGGTAAGGCTGCGGGTACCTGTACATGAATATAGACCAGTGTAACATGTGAACGGTAAAATACATCTTCATCTTTGTACATTGTATACACTCAAAATAGAAGCTTTGTTTCCAGTGATTGTCATAAGAGAAGAAGTCATTGATGAGTCAGTGGAAACTAGTCACACATACCTGTGAAACTTGTGTCTCTCAACTCTCACCGTTACAGAACTTCCTTGCTCTCTGTGCGAGCGACTTTTACGACGGCTGTGTGTTCCATCGAAATATAAAATCATTCATGGTGCAGACAGGTGATCCCACAGGTCAGTGCTCAAATAACCTTGACCTTCATCATGGTTATGTGAAAAAGTTCATGTGACACAAAATTTGTTCCTAGAGTGAATTTTCGAAAGACTTTAGTTTAAATCACGATTGTTCATGTTGAATGCGTTATCCATGCTGTAACATTTACAGTAAAATTGAATTGTTCTACCTCTATAGGGACTGGAAAAGGAGGCAACAGTATCTGGGGTGGCAAGTTTGATGATGAGTTCGACGATACCCTTAAAGTAAGCTGGGAAATTTTGTCAAAATCAAACGAAAGTTTGACCAGTACATCTTCAAAACTTACAGCTATTTATTCCATGAACACTTGCCGGTAGTGTAGCGTAGCTGACTTGTCGCACTTGTCTCACCAGCACAGTGCCCGGGGAGTGGTGTCCATGGCAAATAATGGTCCAAACACCAATGGCTCACAGTTCTTCATCACATACGATAAACAGTCCTCACTCGATCTCAAGTATACCGTCTTTGGCAAGTAAGTACAGTGCTTTGTTACCGAGTACCTCGTCTTTTCTGTTCTTTTCTTGCTTTCACTCGTATCTTTTCTCAACGAATTGCTCCGATCTGTTTGGCTGGTTTGCAAATATTGTACATGTATAATACTGTAAAACAACTGATTTTGGTGGACGATTTATTTGGTAGATTTTGTTGGTGGGGAAGAAAAAGCCAGTCCTCCAAATTACCTAGATATATGTTAAAAAAAATATATGTGATTCTGAAACCGCCAAATTGAATCTCTGCCGAAAAATGTGAGCCTCACATCTGCCTTGGCTGGTTTGCAAATATTGTACATGTATAATACTGTAAAACAACTGATTTTGGTGGACGATTTATTTGGTAGATTTTGTTGGTGGGGAAGAAAAAGCCAGTCCTCCAAATTACCTAGATATATGTTAAAAAAAATATATGTGATTCTGAAACCGCCAAATTGAATCTCTGCCGAAAAATGTGAGCCTCACATCTGCCTTGGCTGGTTTGCAAATATTGTACATGTATAATACTGTAAAACAACTGATTTTGGTGGACGATTTATTTGGTAGATTTTGTTGGTGGGGAAGAAAAAGCCAGTCCTCCAAATTACCTAGATATATGTTAAAAAAAATATATGTGATTCTGAAACCGCCAAATTGAATCTCTGCCGAAAAATGTGAGCTTCACATCTGCCAAATTTAATAGCCACCAAAATTAGTCCTATACATTACTGGAATGAAATATAGGATCTTCCACACTGCTCACCATACACAATAGTCCAGCAGAACTGCAGAAAAGCATGTTTTGGCGTCATTATGAACTTTTTTTGCTGATTCATCATCTCTGACCATTCCTGAGTCAGAATCAGCCGGGTGCCACCTTGGCACCCTTGGGGAATTTTTTCCAGAGCCGAAAAACAAAATGGCTGCCACTGAATACCGTTAAATTACTTCTTTGACAATATCTCCGCTTCTAGGCCACTTAGAAGCACAAACTTGGTGTCTACTACTAGGTTTTCATGGTCAGGGAATCCATTTATAATAATGCCAAACTTGTATATATAACAGCTCATCAGATTTTCGAGATTAACCACCCAGATATTTGAAAAATCTGGTTTTGGTCAAGTGATTAAATGCTCATGCATTTGCCATTCAGTACAACATTTTTTGCTGTCCACTACTATGTATTGAGGCTCAATAAATCAATGACAATAACTGTGTTATTGTCAATAAATGTTTTCACTATTAAATTAGGTGTTACATGTGGCAACATTATGAGTCATTGGCAATTCTTCGTAACTTGAACCGGCATCATCATCATCTTTCTGAACAGGTTCTTCCTTGGTATGTTCATTGCAACAATCTGGTCCAGAATAACAGGCACAGAATTTTGAACAAGACATCTGTGGCACTACACAGCCACGTCTCCCAGTGGAGCATGGCCGGTTGGTGGAGCATACACATTCGACTGTTTGTAGAATGGCGACAGGTACAGTGTATACACCAGTTGGAAGCGGGGTTGGACGCATGTTATGCCGTCTCCATCTGTATTCCGACCATATCGGGTCGGGTCAAAGTGTGGAGGATCTGATTGAGCAGCAGATTTATACATAAGAATTGTAATTGAGTACGATGTAGATGCTGAAGATACCATAAGAATTGTAATTGAGTACGATGTAGATGCTGAAATACCTTCAGCTTTGAGGCTAATGTGTTCTTGACAGGATGGTGGTGAACAAACATATCCTCTCTCAGTTTGAAACCATGATAGGCAGCAAAAGAAGCAGTCGTTTCTGGAATCAGGTTTGTTCAATCTGCTTCTGGTTGACCAAGAGATTACTTGATTTGCCCCTCTTGGGGGTCTTCAATACTGTGGCCTTTCCAATGCCAAACAGATACTCTAGTACACAGTGTTACACCCACCTCCCCCATTGAGACATGTACACTTGGCATATATTTTGCTATGCTTCGGTGTGTTTGAGCAGTTTGACGAATGCTGGAGGAAAGCTAATGTGGTCCCAGTGTGGATGAGATAAAGACATAGTGGCACTACCGTGATTTGCAAAGTGATGGAAGATATTCTGGTGAGCAACATGATGGACCATTTTGACGATCACAATATCCTAGTCGACTGCCAACACAGATTCCGAGCTAAACGTCCATATGAGTCCCAACTCAACTGGAGAAAAGCTAATGTGGTCCCAGTGTGGATGTGATACTACCGTGATTTGCAAAGTGATGGAAGATATTCTGGTGAGCAACATGATGGACCATTTTGACGAACACAGTATCCTGGTCGACTGCCAACACAGATTCCGAGCTGAACGTCCATATGAGTCTCAACTCATCATTAAGAATCACGACCTGACTTCCCCAAAACAGGTGCAAACAAGTACATATGGCCATACTTCAGCAAGATACATGATCGGGTCGTACACTCCAGACTAAATAGCAGAACTGGAATATTATGGAATCAGAGACAAACATCTTCTATGGATTGGTTCATTTAAGGACCAGAGAACCCAAAAGATCCACGTGGATGGAAATCTGGCCTCTGAATGTCTAATACCTGCTGTTTCTACTCTTCATAGATAACATTTAACATCAACCACCAGGCTGCGTGCAGTTATTTATTTGATTTTGCATGAAATCTCGTCAACTGAGGATCACATTCTGCTTCATAATGGCATTGACAGACTGGTAGCCTGAATTCACAAAAGGCAAATGGATTTCAATACTGAAAACTGTTACATTGTAAGAATTTCACTGGCCACAAAACCTATTGCTACCTACATGTATCAATATTCCATAGGTGGCAGGACAGTACAGGATGACAACCCATAAACGACGGCGATTCGGGCACTATGCTTCCTTTGTAGAAACCTTATCCGATGTGACAAGTCATCCAAGCCAAACGAGAAATTTCGCTCTCATCTGACCTCATGTAATATTGCTGTGTGGTCCGGTGCCCAAACCAGGCCAAGCTATAAAACCAGCTTGGAAAGGTGCAGTGATCTGCGGCCAGATTTCTAGCAAACGCACCCTATGACAATCGTCATTCAGACAGCATTACAGCTATTCCTAATGACCTCGGATGGATATCACTCATGGATTGGAGAAGGAGAATGACGCTGACCCGTTTCTATAAGATGGCCAATGGATTGACCATCATCCTTCTGAGCTGTCTCAGACAAGGACCAGGCGACTAGACGATCAGCAGTTCGCACACTATCAAACAACTGTCAACATGTACCAGTCATTTATTCCGGCACAACACCTGATTGAAATGGCCTTCCCTAGAGTGTGATCAGCTCGCCCTCCTTGGCCGTCTTCCAGACATGACTGGAGGCTATTCCACTGAAGTAGCTGAACGGCTTCAATCGAGCCTTGTTGTACTTTGTGAACCACTTTTTGCAGAAATAGTATCGTGTATAGAATGAGCTAATGTTTTTTTTATTATTATTTCATTTTCTACCGTCTGGCAAGATCTTGTCATTTGCTTTGTGTTGGTCTGTATCTATCAAACAATACGTGATCCTCACAGCACCCCAAACGGTATATTATGCTGGCCATACTGTGCAATTTTGTATCTTGATATCTGTTTGTGAATGCCTCACCATTGAAGTCCCAGATGGGAGGACATCGCCTCAACTAACTTGGTTAGCTAGGAACAGAAGAAACAACGACGGCCTTCATTGCTGCCTGTTATTGTTCCAAATGGAAAAGTGATCAATGTCTGTTTACTGACATTTGTACGAAAGGTGAAGGTGGCAAACTCGAAGATCACATCAGCTGCAAAACTGAAGGTATTGCCCCATCAAAAAATGCCTTTGCTCAGCATGTACACCATGTTCGAATGGAAGTTTTGTGGAAATCCGCTGCTCAACAACAGTAGTGCTGTTCAAAGTTCCGTGGCTGTATTTTAAGCCAAGATTGTTGCAACGAATATACAAAGAAGAACCTGTTCAGGAAGGCGATAATGATGACGATCAAATTATGATCTGTAAATGACCCACAATGTTGTCACATGTAACAGTTGATGAGATAAAATCATAGAGCTTTTGTTGGATCAGTACTATAGATTCACTAACCAAGTAGTGAACACCAAGATTGCTGATTAAAGTGGAAAATGCATATGACTTGAACAGAACCATACTTTTTAGGTTACCGGACCTATGGTCCGATAACCTATTGGCATGGCGTTGCGTCCGTCGTCCGTCGTCGTCCGTCGTCGTCGTCGTCGTCGTCGTCCACATTTTTATCTTTTTTGTTTACGGGCGAATTCTTCTGAAATTTTGCAGAAAAATACTTAAAAATAATTCAAGAAGGAGGTATTTTTTAGTTTTTTGATTTTGGCTTTTTCTTCAAAATGGCGGCCGTTTTCGATGAAAACGGCCTGATTTTGGACTTTGGCGGCCATTTTCTCAAAATCTGTTCAGTAACTTTTTTTCTTTTTGATACATAAGACTCCTCATATGTACTTCTATGATGTCTATAAATTTCGTTGCGCTTGAATCGCTCGAAGTGGGCCATTTTGGCCCAAACTTGGCCCAAATGGGACTTTCCCATGTTAAATTCTCCTATGCTTTATAATGGGACACATTATGCCTAATATCTCACTTGATATTGAGATTAGAGACTAGGAATCAATTGTGGACATATAGGAAATGATATATGCTGAATATTCTCGTGACCTTGAATTTGACCTCTGACCTCAGTTTCAAGGTCAGAGCACAAAATGGCTTATATCTCGCTTATTATCGACTCTACAGCTTAGGAATCAATTGTGGACATATAGGAAATAATATATGCTGAATATTCTCGTGACCTTGGATTTGACCTCTGACCTCAGTTTCAAGGTCAGAGCACAAAATGGCTTATATCTCGCTTATTATCGGCTCTACAGCTTAGGAATCAATTGTGGACATATAGGAAATGATATATGCTGAATATTCTGATGACCTTGAATTTGACCTTCGAACTCATTTTCAAGGTCACAGGACAAAATGGCTAATATCTCGCTTGTTATCGACTTTACAGCTTAGCAATCAATTATGAACATATAGGAAATGATATATGCTGAATATTCTCGTGACCTTCAATTTGACCTTTGACCTCATTTTCAAGGTCACAGGACAAAATGGCTAATATCTCGCTTATTATCGATTTTACAGCTTAGGAATCAATTGTGGACATATAGGAAATGATATATGCTGAATATTCTCGTGACCTTGAATTTGACCTATGACCTCATTTTCAAGGTCCAAGGACAAACTGGCTCATATCTAGCTCCTCTATTGACTGTATGGCTTGGGAATCAATTGTGGACATGATATACAAAATGATATACATTGAATATTTTGATGATCTTGAATTTGACCTTTGCCCCTTCATTTTCAAGGCCACAGCACAAAATGGCTAATATCTCTCTGATTATTGAATTTACAGCTTAGCAATCAACTGTGGACATGATATATGCTTAATGTTATATATGCTGAATATTCTCTTCACCTTGAATTCAACCAGTGACCTGGCTAACATCTAAAATATTAAACATTGTCCGGTAACCTATCTTCGGCCCTTGGCCTAATTTTTTAAAAATCGCGTTCGTCAATCTCAAAAACCGGATAAGCTGTTATATATACAAGTTTGGCAGTATTAGATTTGGATTCCTTGACCATGAAAACCTAGTAGTAGACACCACGTTTGTGCTTCTATGTGGCCTAGAAGCGGAGATATCGTCAAAAAAGTAAATTCAGCGGTATTCGGTGGCAGCCATTTTGTTTTTCGGCTCTGAAAAAAATTCCCCAAGGGTGCCAAGGTGGCACCCGGCTGATTCTGACTCAGGAATGCTCAGAGATGATGAATCAACAAAAAAAGTTCATAATGACGTCAAAACATGCTTCACAAGAAAATAGTCATTTGGCAACTGGACTACAATGATTTAAATTTATCTTCCAGGGTGATTGATGGCTTGGATACGCTTGATGAACTTGAGAAACTACCCGTAAAAGAGAAGTCTTACAGACCTCTCAATGACATAATGATAAAGAGCATTACCATTCATGCGAACCCTATAGCATCTTGACCTGTACATATAGGGGGGATAATCATTCAAAAGCGTTTTCTGTACATCACTGAATCATTTCAAACATCATTATCATCAATATCCTGTCTGCCTAGGGTACACATCCAGAAGTAATCGATGTGTGAAAATGTATTGCGAATTTGTAGTGGATGTGTGTGCAATGTTTATAGTAATGTTTATAGCAATGTTTATAGTGTTTTTATGGTGTGATAGTTGTTATATGATATAAGGCTGTGGTTTGTATGTTTCGATATCTTGTAAAATGTCAGGATCATAATGTATATGAAATTTGAATTCATTGAATAAATCATTGAATTTGATGTGACATGTGGAGTTGTGAACATCAATGTGGTATGTTTAGTAATACGTGTATCTGCATCAATAACCTTGGCATCATTATTCTCTTTGTCTGACATTATCGATATAAATATAATTTAACGGCATAAATTATAATAATAATGATAAACATTTCTATAGCGCTTTTACAGAACCAACTCTGTTCCTAAGCACTGTACATGTACATGGAACGAAAGAATGTAGAAACTCATGAATAGAGTATGTAAAAATAGAATATGTAAAAAAACCACATTAAATAGGATATTAGAAGGGAGCAAAATTGGATCCATAAATATAATACACTACTGAAAAAAAAGTTGGGGATATTGTAGTGTGTATGCCCTTGCATGAGGAAAAGTGACCAAAATCAGATTTTTTTTTTTTGGGGGGGGGGGGGGGGGAACATTATTCCCAACATTTAAACGTCATGTCAAAACTCACAGTCACATGTCAAAGTGATTTTCGTGAAGTACAAATCCAAGGAAAATATCGAAAATGGAGATTTTGTTCAAGCAATGAAAACCTAAATAAATTGGAGGATTTGGTCGTCTCCAAACCAGCCTGCCAAGGAGGATTGGTGAATATTCTATAGGATTCAGGTTGGGGGAACATGCAGGACACACCAGGCCGTATGGTGCCTGGGGGGAAGCCGGGGGTACAACAGCTGGTCCTCAGGTATCCAAGCTATAAACGAATACTGGTGGCAGTGCGAAGAGAATTTCAAAGAAATTTGACAGTTTCAAGACGATGACGATTAGTGCCTATTTTTTAGTGGTTAGCACCAAATACTGATCCTGTTGTGGTGTGAGTACCATTGGATCACCCAATGCGTGGCCTGATATCTAACCCCATATATCTGGTATCTAACTCACTATCTGGATTCAACATTTTGGGTAACTCAAAGTTTGTTAACCACCTATCCTGACACCTACCATCCTGCAGTATCCAGACTGCCCTTATTTTCTGTTGGCAAAAACAGAAAATAATCCGCAACAAGGACTTTGGTTGGAACATTTTGTGTTAACTTATATTTATGTACACACACAAACATGGGCAACACTTGGCCAGGTGGAAAAAAACTCAACAAATCGTTGCTCAAAAGGCCTTAGTTTGACTCACTGAAAGCTGTACAGTGAACATATTGAGAATGGATATATTCCATGCAAAATGTCAGGTTTTTTGTACAACTTCTTCACTTTGGTCGATTTTATAAAAAAAAAACCTAACTAATATCAGTAGTGTATGAGCTAGTTAAAAGCGAGATTAAACAAATGTGTTTTAAGTTTTTAACAACAATGAGTGATGAGGCTGACTGAATACCACATGTTTGACAATGAGTTCGAGGACCACACACAGCAAAAGAATTGTCACGGAACGATTTCAGAGAAGTTCTTGGATACTCCAAGAGAAGGCGATCTGATGAGCGGAGTTGCCGAAGTGACTCTTCGACTGTTTGACAGATCAGCAATGTAGGCGGGTGCTTGATACATAAGCCAGAGCCTAGGAGATTTTCCGCGAGTCCGGAGGCCAGGCAGTGGACCATCAGCGAGGTGGTCAGGAACACGTGCCATCTAACTCAGTGCTAGTCAACCTGCCGGTACCTTGGGCCCTCCAGGACCTGGGGCTAGCCGGTGATAGGGCTCTGACGCGCAAGCGGGAGGAGTATCCTTGGGATCAGCCCCAGCGATCGGCTGTACCTATACCATGTCAAGGCCTCTCAAGTTGCTTGCAAACTTACACATGACCAGGGGTTTATGAAAGTTACCCCGACATAGCTTAGAGTAGTAGACCGCGAGTTGGACTCCCGCAAGGTGCAGGAGGAAATTCAATGACTGCACCCTGAGAACGGGGACCTCCGGTGGTCAAGGTTGCTCGCGACCATGCCCAGCAAGGCGTTGATGACCACGGGTCATCCATCCTGGCTCAGTCACTGACTCGATCCATCCTGGCTAAGTCACTGACTCAGTCACCTGGCTCGTCCGTCGTCGTAGTCCGTCTACATTTTTTTATCTTTAACGTTTACGGACGGATCTTTCTGAAATTTTGCACAAAAATGCCTAAAAATATTTCGAGAGGGAGGTATTTTTTAGTTTTTAGGTTACCGGACCTTTGGTCCGATAACCTATTGCCGTGGCGTTGCGTCCGTCGTCCGTCGTCCGTCGTCCGTCGTCCGTCCACATTTTTATCATTAAAGTTTACAGGCGAATATTTCTGAAATTTTGCACAAAAATACCTAAAAATATTTCCAGGAAAGGTTTTTTTTAGTTTTTTGATTTTCGCATTTTTTTCAAAATGGCGGCCGTTTTCGTCGAAAAATGGCCAATTTTGGACTTTGATGGTCGTTTTCTCAAAATCTGTTCAGTAACTTTTTTTCTTATTGATGCATGACACTCCTCCTATGTACCCCTGTGACATGTATAAATTTCGTTGCCCTTGAATCGCTCGAAGTGGGCCATTTTGGGCCCAAACTCGGCCCAAATGGGACTTTCCCATGTTAAATTCTCCTATGCTTTATAATGGGACACATTAAGCCTAATATCTCACTTAAAATTGAAATTAGAGACTAAGAGTCAATTGTAGACATATAGGAAATGATATATGCTGAATATTCTCGTGACCTTGAATTTGACCTCTGACCTCGGTTTCAAGGTCAGAACGGCCGTTTTCGTCTAAAAATGGCCAATTTTGGACTTTGGTGGTCGTTTTCTCAAAATCTGTTCAGTAACTTTTTTTTCTTATTGATGCATAACACTCCTCATAGGTACCCCTGTGACATGTTTAAATTTCGTTGCGCTTGAAACGCTCGAAGTTGGCCAGTTTGGGCCCAAACTCGGCCCAAATGGGACTGTCCCATGTTAAATTCTCCTATGCTTTATAATGGGACACATTAAGCCTAATATCTCACTTAATATTGCGATTAGAGACTAGGAATCAATTGTGGACATATAGGAAATGATATATGCCGAATATTCTTGTGACCTTGAAATTGACCTCTGACCTCGGTTTCAAGGTCAGAGCACAAAATGGCTAATATCTTGTTCATTATCGACTTTACAGCTTAGGAATCAATTGTGGACATATAGGAAATGATATATGCTGAATATTCTGATAACCTTGAATTTGACCTTGGATCTCATTTTCAAGGTCACAGGACAAAATGGCTAATATCTTACTTATTATCGATTTTACAGCTTAGGGATCAATTGTGGACATATAGGAAATGATATATGCTGAATATTCTCGTGACCTCGAATTTGACCTCCGACCTCAGTTTCAAGGTCAGAGCACAAAATGGCTAATATCTCGCTTATTATCGACTTTACAGCTTAGGAATCAATTGTGGACATATAGGAAACGATATATGCCAAATATTCTGATGATGTTGATTTTGACGTTTGACCTCATTTTCAAGGTCACAGGACAAAATGGCCAATATCGCACTTATTATCGATTTTACAGCTAAGGGATCAATTGTGGACATATAGAAAATGATATATTCTGAACATTGTCATGACCTTGAACTTGACCTTTGACCTCATTTTCAATGTCACAGGACAAAATGGCTAATATCTCGCTTATTATCAATTTTACAGCTTAGGAATCAATTATGAACATATAGGAAATGATATATGCTGAATATTGCTGTGACCTTGAATTTGACCTTTGACCTCATTTTCAAGGTCAGAGAACAAAATGGCTAATATCTCGCTTTTTATCGACTTTACAGCCTAGCAATCAATTGTGGACATATAGAAAATGATATATTCTGAACATTGTCATGACCTTGAACTTCACCTTTGACTTAATTTTCAAGGTCACAGGACAAAATGGCTATTAGCTCGCTTATTATCGACTTCAGAGCATAGGAATCAATTATGAACGTATAGGAAATGATATAAGCTGAAATTTGCTATGACCTTGAATTCAACCTTTGACCTCATTTTCAAGGTCGCAGGACATGATGACTAATATCTCACTTATTATTGACTTTACAGCTTAAAAATCAGTTGTGGACATACTAGAAATGACATATGCCGAATATTATTGTGTCCTTGAATTGACCAATGACCTTATTTTCAAGGTCACGGGACAAACTACTAATATCTAAAATTTGTATTGTCCGGTAACCTTTCTTAGCCCTTGGGCTAATTTTGTATATCTGATGTTAAATCAAGCGAAAATCAACATATATTATACAATTTGTACATGTGTATGAGTTAAATAAAACATGTACATGTAGTTTATATGTCAATAGCATTTTATTGAACCAAGTTATATCATAAATGTAATATTTGAAACACAAATACTAAAATGTCAATACAGTTTACTAACAGAATATTTAGAACAACTGAATGTCACTTTTTGAAGAAAGATGTGATTGTTGTTTGGCGGCGTTTAGCCAAATCATGATCAACATGATGCGAGTACGAGGTGTGTTTATCATCGTTTGGGTAAGCCAAGAGAAGAAAGGTGTGAAGAAGTGACACGCAGACAGCCGGTCGGCTTGCTGCTCTTGGCTAATGTAAATGTTCAGCTGACCGCATCGGTGAATGAAGACTTGCAGACGGCTGGCCGCTTGAGGCTAATGTTCAATTGACCGCATCAGTGAGTTTGGGGGGGGGGGGGGGGGACGTTGGCTGCTTGGTGGCCGTATTGTGTGATTTTATGGGCTTTTGTGACCAGATACACTGACCGCATTGTGGATAAGGGGAGTGGCCACATTATAGGCGTAACCTTAACATGTAAATGCCTATGCTGGCGTTCGGGACCAATGCATCTGACCACAATGCATGGGTTGACCACATTTCTGGAGTGACCGCAGGCTGGAGTTCTCCTGTATACTGAATATTTTCATAACCTTGAACTTGAACTTTGACCTCATTTTCAAGGTCACATCACAGAATGGCTAATGTCTCACTTAATATCGACTTTACAGCTTAGGAATTTATTGTGGACATACTAGAAGTGATATATTTGTTGAAAATTTCATGACCTTGAATTTATCAGTGACTTTATTTTCAAGGTCACTGGACAAAAGGCTAATATCTAAAATGTATATTGTCCGGTAACCTTTCTTAGCCCTTGGGCTAATTTTTTATTTTCGCATTTTTTTTCAAAATGGCGCCCGTTTTCGTCGAAAAATGGCCAATATTGGACTTCGACGGTCGTTTTCTTAAAATCTGTTCAGTAACTTTTTCTCTTATTAATGCATAAAACTCCTCATATACACCCCTGTGACATGTATAAGTTTCGTTGCCCTTGAATCGCTCGAAGTGGGCCATTTTGGGCCCAAAGTCGGCCAGAATGGGACTTTTCCATGTTAAATTCTCCTATGCTTTATAATGGGGCACATTATTTCCAAATATCTCACTTGATATTGAGATTAGGAATCAATTGTGGACATATAGGAAATGATATATGCTGAATATTCTCATGGCCTTGAATTTGACCTTTGACCTGATTTTCAAGGTCAGAGCACAAAATGGCTAATATTCCGCTTATTATCGACTTTACAGCTTAGGAATCATTTATGCACATATAGGAAATGATATAATCCGAATATTCTGATGACCTTGATATTGACCTTTGACCTCATTTTCAAGGTCAAAGGACAAAATGGCTAATATCTTGCTTATTTTCGATTTTACCGCTTAGGACTCAATTATGAACATATAGGAAATGATATATACAGATTATTCTCGTGACCTTGAATTTTACCTTCGACCAGAATTTCAAGGTCACAGGACAAAATGACTATTATCTCGCTTATTATCGAATCTATAGCTTACGAATCAATAGTGAACATATAGGAAATGATATATGCTGAATATTTGGTGACCTTGAATTTGACCTTTCATCTCATTTTCAAGGTCAGAGAACAAAATGGCCAATATTTCATTGATTATCGACTTCACAGCTTAGGAATCAATTGCTAACATAGAGGAAATGATATATGCTGAATATTCTCACGATGTTGAACTTGACCTTTGAATTCATTTTCAAGGTCAAATCACAAAATGGTTTATATCTCACTTATTATCGACTCAACAGCTTAGGAATTGATTGTGGACATAGTAGAAATGATATATGCTGAATTTGCTCGTTGACCTTATTTTCCAATGACCTTATTTCCAAGACCATGGGAAAGGCTAATATCTAAAATATATATTGGCCAGTAACCTTTCTTAGCCCTTGGGCTAATTTTTTTGAAAAGGGGGAGTGTGCGGCTCGCTACCATATGCAGGGCAAGTTAGAGATGTTCAGCGCCTTAGTCCACATATGTCTCGCCCTCTATTACCGAGGCCCCTGGGGAACCGGTCTTCAGAATGACACCCCCGGATCGGGAACAGGGAGCTCTTCTTTGGGTCCGCTTCCCATGGAGGAGGACGAGAGATTGTCCTCGCCCTCTATACTCCATGGATGGGCGCGCTAGTACAGCTTCTCGCAGTTCCGCCGTGCCCGAATCCATACAGGTTCCACTGGTCAATATACATATGCAAAAAAAGCTTCCACTGAGTGTTATGACGTCACGATAAGTCGACCTCTGACGTTTTGGTGGTCCGACATGCAGCATTCAAAAGCAGATTGCAAAATTTCTGCCACAGTGACACACATATTTTATTTCATTAATTTATTTTGTACACTCCTTTAGACATATGGACTGAATTTTGAAAGTTTCTACGGTATATTTTCATTCTGGGGCTCATATTTTATTTTGAACTGGATAATATTGCGGATTTCGAAGGATAGTCAAATATCGTGCAAGTGTTTTGCGAACCATGCAATGCGGTGACCCCCAATATTTAATCATTGATTTCAATCTAAACATATCACATGATAGTAGGAAAAATTTCAAGTCTGAGTGCCACATATTTTCCTGTGGGTGATAATTCCTCACCCCTCCGGAACTGCTATCCTATATATCCATGACGGAATAACGAATATGTTAGGGCATGGTTTGTGCAGATTTTCGGGTTACCATATATTTCATTATAACAGTGTAATCTATATATCATCCTGAACATGAAAATTTTCATGTCCATCTGCCCAAGAATGGGTGTATTGCAAACATTTATGTGCGCCATCTCGTATGAAAAATCTACCACAGTGCTCACAGGATACGCAGAAAATTCTTACGGAAATCGTAATGACCTAAATATCGTGACGTCACGATTCCCTTACCTCCAACACCGTGCCTGAAACGGCACGGCTGGAGCACTGTGAACAGCATTTTGATGGCGCCAGATGTACATTAAACCGGTGGGATTTGTACATTGATTCATTTCATGACATATTATACGAGCATAAACAGTATATTTATGCAAAAAAAAATCATACTGTTCGTCTTCTGTAAGGCCTAAAAAATTATTTTTCTGTTTCTCGTCCCCGCCCGCCTGTGTTCGAAAGCAGCCTCCCGAATTTTTGTATTTGCGATTCTCAAATAAAAAATAAAAAGTGTTCCCGCCCCTATTTAGAAGATAGTGAATGATCGAGAAATCGAATCACAGCATGCAACTTACACATATATTTAACTTACCTTGTTTTCACTCTCCGCCAAATGAGACAAAGACGCAGTTTTCAAACACAGTTATTCTATGTGGTTACGTGTATGTAATAATACATATACAATTGTGATCAAGAATTGATTTACTGTATTCCTCATGTTATAATTCAAAGGACATATTAACTGATAGAACGGTTCTCAACAGTTACTCGTCATTGAAATATAGTATCAACTGACGGTTTTTTATATTAATTGTAAAGTCCTCTCACCACAGGTCATCGCGGACGCGCACCCGCTATCCTCAGATCCTGGCGGAAGTCCGCTCACCGCGGGTCACTGCGGGCGCAGTCATTACTCTATCATCAGAACATTAACCAGGTAGCAGCCCGCCCAACGAGTCCAAACATGCGGACACCACTCAGATACAGGATCATCACCGTGGTGTTACCTGTGAGGCCTCGCCGCGGTCCGCCTCGGGGATGGAACCCCGGACAGCCCGACAGTCTGCCAGAGCCTGTGTCGCACCATCCCGGGTGGAGAAGACCGGTGATCCAGAGGGCGTGCGCCCCCGAGTCATCAAGGTCTACCCTGCCCGGGCCCCCTATTGAAGTCGTCCCCAGTGCCCGCGAGGGCCTTAGGGGCCGGTCATTATTTATCAGGTGGGGGGGGGGGGGGGGGTAAAAACTGGGGGGGGGGGAGGGGGTCATACTTTTATTTTCAATGGAACTGGGGGGGGGGGGGGTCGGAGTTCGAATTTTAGTTAATTTGAGAAAATTTGTATATTGAAATAGTGAATTAGGTGAAAACAATCCACTCAACCTGGACTGATGGTTCACTGGAGTATACAGCATGTGGAATCCATCCCTTTGTCACATTATCAGTGAAACTATACTTTCGCTGAAATTTGATCCTAGAAAGGACCATCCAGGAACACCCAATCAGGAGATGTCGTGAATCGACAACCACTCATCACCCCAGACTGAAACACTGTCACCAAGAATGAACTATGGACCTTTAGTAGAACACAGCAGCACTGCATCAGGAGATGTCGTGAATCGACAACCACTCATCACCCCAGACTGAAACACTGTCACCAAGAATGAACTATGGACCTTTAGTAGAACACAGCAGCACTGCAGCTGAATACGGTGCCAGCTAGGATGATCAACATGCAGGGCACTGTCACAGACTAACAATGGATCACCCGGCCCATACCATGCTGACCAACATCTCATAACATCCATTGACCCCGAACCAGCATGTCAAAATTACAGACCGATTTTCCACTTACCACGTTGCCAACACAGGAACCTCGGCCACTGAGTATATTCCTCGATGAGCTCAGGACTGTCCTGGACCGCCATGAACAAAATATGGACCTTTCCATCAAGGATTGCATCATTGCAAAATAGTCCTGGATCGTCCCGGATGATGCCATATTGAATCTGATTTACCTGACTTTCTTTGTGGCCAGGACATTGCTAGACAATCGCGGATCATCACGGAACATTAAGAACCCATCAGCGAGGCAACACAGAACTGATTCAAGGCCGGGAAAGTACCAGTCCATAATGGCCTGATTCATCAATGATATGTGGAAGAGTTATATTTTTTCCGAGTTCACTCTGGGGTCCAGTTAGTCCGTATATTTAAAGGAAGAAATAAGATTCATGTTTTTTTTTTCATTCCTCCAACAAATTTCCAGTCAGTGAATGAACTGAATGACCTTTAACCCGGGTCTCGAGTGTTTCAGGGGGGTTTGGAAACGTGGGGTTTGGAGTGAGAAAAAGATTTCAGTATTCTGGGGAAAATGATCCTAGACATAGATGTCTTGGGGGTGTTTTGTTTTTTGCCCCCAACATCCAATCAGAGGCTGTCAATACCATACCGATATAATATACCCACAAATAGTAATTTAATCAGTTGTAATGGCACAAATTCATAATATCCACTGACCTAATAGTGTAAAAAAATTGCGACAAAAGTCACAATTGTTTAAATAGAATGTGAATAAAGTGTAAAAACAGCATTTAAGTATCATATACTGGCTCCTTATGATTGTTACCAAATGTATTATGGCCTTGTATGGGGGGACTGGGGGGGGGGGGTCACACTTTTATTTTTGATCTTGGTGGGAGGGGGGGGGGGGGGGGAGGGGGTCATACATTGTTTTTCGATATCGGTGGGGGGGTCAAACTTTGAAAACTCATTTCTCGGAAAATCCATCCAACCCCCCCACCCGATAAATAATGACCGGCCCCTTAGCCACGGATCGAGGACGTAGAGCTGATGGCTGAGCTCCCCGTCGTCTCTCTCGCCTTGCTCTGAGACAACTTCCCAGATCAAAACGGTAACAGAGTATATATAACCCAGTACACGAGACACGAAGGAGATCTAGGTCAAACCATTGTTATAGTTTACTGGGCGAGAGAGGATTAGAGGGCGTTGCCGGGGCAACGCGTGCTTCGAGCTGAAGCGTCCAAAAATAGACTGTAAAACTGGTTAGTGTTTAGCAAAGACACCTGCCGCGATCTTTGGGCAAAATCGCCACATAATACACTACTAGTACACGGAATCATCATGTCTGTGCTGACTGCTATAATGATGGCACATCAGTAGTGCCAATGTGCCCGGCCAAGAGGTTTCAAGCCCAAATAAATCAAGCCTCTAGAAATGAATGCATGTGTTACACATGATTTCAATTCAAAAGGCTTGATTTATTTGGGCTTGAAATGCGTCTGTGCGCAAGTGTTTTTTAAATCAATCAATAAATCAAATTTATTTTCATGTGTGAAATGTCGTCTCATCCAAAAAGAAAAAAGAAAAAGTGCCTCTCTACCCGATTCTCTCTTGAGCTGAGGACGGTATTTTTTGCAAAATAAAAAATGAAAAATAAAAAGTCCCTCCCTACCCAGTTTTTAAAAAATAGGAGGACGAGAAACAGAAAATTTATTTTTTCAGGCCTAAGAGGTATTTCCATGATTAAACACATCTAGACTGATCATTGATTGGTCATTCCAGTTATATATCCGTATCATTGAAAATTATACTTCATGTACTTCACATATTGCATACCCAACCCTCCTGTTTGGTCGTTGCTCTGACACCTATCGGCAAATGGATACGAGTTCAGTATGAACACCACAAACATATTGCATAATGGTATCTATATAATTCTGACTGGACCCATCATTCAAATTACTTTTGTGTTTGCTTGAACTCGATTCGCTGCAAATTTATTTGTTTCAACGTTAATATTTTTCCCCCAAAGGGCCAATATCCAATTATTTCAGCATAATGTAATGTATAATTCTTTTGTGGATATAGCAGTGAATATAAAGTACGGATATAAAGTACAAAAAAAAAACATTAGAACAGAATAACATAGCATCAACTAAACACGATCAGCTTTGTGAGAGCATGTTAGCTCAGTTTACACAACACAACACAAGCGTAAAATAATCTTTGGAAAATTAACATCAATTTATCATGAATATATCACCGAATATTCAAAAAGGTTTTATATGATATTCATGGGTATAAATGAGCACAATATATTACACACATTAACAGATGCGGAAGTAGCATTATTACAATTTCTCTCAAAATAAACCGTAGCACTCACGGCTCAACGGATCTAACACGTATATCAGCAAACGGTATCAGCAGACACGGACTATGCCTCCCGCTGTCTGGTATGGGTTGGCAATGGTAATATTATAACAATAAACTGAATAACAGACCAATGGCGCGTCACCACTCTGAGCATGCCAAGTTCTCATTCTGATGGTCATAATATAGCCAAATTAGAATGTGATCCAAACAACTGACTGATAGACGAGATACAGTGAGACACATTTTCCAATGATTGTACATAAAGATACTGATATTAACTCACAGTCAGGAATAATGTGTAATGAACAAATTCGATCCGTTAATTGTCACTCGTTCCCGATAGCCAGTCCTTGCATTAATCGGTAATACTGGCCTGTACATGTCATGGTGATATGTGGGCCTACATATGGTAATGTAAATATTTTGAACTATACGCTGATTTTTCTAACTCATTTACACAGTTTTTCGCTGATATTTTTGCGATGCTAAATGTTATCGTTCTATAACTTGGCATACGTCACCTGGGAGTCAAACGGCAATCATTTACTGGATTTCAGACTTCTATCACAAAAATTGAAAAAGTTGGCAATCTATCCCAATGTTAAATTTAGCCTCGTCATTTAAATTCTGGGTCCGCACACAATTTTGTGCATTTGTTCGGTTTTGTAGTGGTGCAATGTTTTGAAATCAACATGTTTGTGTAGTATACACCCCAATGTACGAAAGCGTATTAGGGCCAGGTTGTATGTCAAAAATTTAAGGTGTCTAATTCGTGATCTCGAATTACAAAGTCGTGATCTCGAATTATAAAGTCGAGATCTCGAATTATAAAGTCGAGATCTCGAATTATAAAGTCGAGATCTCGAATTACAAAGTCGTAATCTCGAATGTAAAGTCGAGATCTCGAATTATAAAATCGAGATCTCGAATTGAGAATTCGTGATCTCGAATTACAAAGTCGTGATCTCGAATTGAGAAGTTTTCATATCGAACTGTGAATGGTAATAAAGTACGAGTAAAGTGGAACAAAATAAAATTGTTCAATTTTGCATCAATATCTTCATTCGAACTTGAAACGATTTGAAACCGTGAATAACAACTTGCACAATCCAATGATAAAATATCAAAATGTATCATGCGTAACCTTAATGTCTGATTTTCAAGTTAGTGGTCATGACAACTGTTGGTAATCAGGGTTCTTTGGGAGGACTAAATTGACTTGTAACCATTGCAATAGGGCATTTAAGTGTATTTAACTATTGAAATTATCGAATGCACATTATATTTTCATTTTAATTGTACTTTAAGTTATTGGTAATAAATTCGTGATCACGAATTTGTAATTAGAGATCACGACTTAAGTTCTACATTTGTTCTACGTATAACATAGCCCTAATACGCAAAATAATTTTAAATATCACGGACTACAGTAGAACATAATTCGAGATCACGACTTCGTAATTTGTGATCACGACTTTTTAATTCGAGATCACGACTTTGTAATTCGTGATGACGACTTTGTAATTCGTGATCACAACTTTGTAATTCGAGCTCACGACTTTGTAATTCGTGATCACGACTTTGTAATTCGAGATCACGACTTTGTAATTCGAGATCACGAATTAGACACCATATTTTTTTGATATACAGCCTGGCCCTAGTACGCCGTCGTAAATATGGCTTGGAATTTATATCTAAAATTTTTGCAGATACTCCCGTGAAAATTTGGATTTAGCTTATGTAGTGGCTGTGTGTGCAATGACGTGTTACTTGACTGTAGGCCAATTTATAAATTGTATTATACATGTATTGTCACACACAAACAAATATAAATACCAAACACAATTATTTAACAATGTAATTTACAAACCATTATTGAAACTGTCACTGAACCATTGATTTCGAATGTGTTCCATGAAAACCATGCCAGAACACGCAACCCAAATGAAGTCCCATTAACGACATTAATTTCACGGTAAACTATACAGCTTTAATGAAGTTATGATACAATCCCACATGCGATGATTACAACGAAAAGCTTACCATGGTCGTCATTGTAAATCACAGTGCAAACGCTAATGTCACACGCACACATTTATTCATTGATACATGACCAGAAAGCATCAGCCAATGACGTAGCAGCAACAAATTCACCCCGTGACGCTCTTATTTGTAATGGAAATACCGGTTCAGGATCGTGGTATTTTTGGCTTCATTTTAGGTATTTTGGAGGACATCTATTTGTAACTTGCAATTTTGACAGCACACTATTCAAATTTCACCACATATTGGCCCCTTCTGTTATCAGACAACACTACACGCTGTTAACACTCACGAAACGGGCACCAATACGCTGTGTTTACATTTAATCCCTAACGAAGTGTCCTCACTTGTATATATAATATTATCACTTATATACCTCCACAGAATATGTTACCTGCCACTGTGGCTACATTACCGGGTGATATCTATGCACGTCAATAGAAACCATACAAATTCGTCACACCAATAGATAATATGTGCATTACGGCTAGGAGGGAAATATGTAGCCCTAATTATAGGAGTAATTGTGTGCACGTATGGATATTATGCAATTATAATTTGCAGTTTGTATGTTCTCTGACATCTGTGCTCTGGGGGAACATTTCAAATGATCATCAACACATACTGCAAGAATGGCTTTATCACCCTACCAAATGGCATAGAGCGTTGACCGACCTAGTTCTTTTGTTTAGGGGTCAGGTCATGTTGTTGTCAACGCTGTGAGGCTAACTTTTTGCGACATAGCGTGAGTAAAATAATTTTTCTGTCAAATATTGACATGGTCTACATGCTACATTTGTAGCATGATTCGAAATTTGCAAGTTTGACAGTTTTTTATGGATATAAAAGAAGATCGAAAAATTCAATTTGATGACCTAACCGGTCAATGAAACTTCATGTAGTGTAATTAACACTATAAAGTTTTATAATGTTAGGTTGTCTAGGTTGATGAATAATGCAGTCATCGGTCGAATACAGATGGTATGGACAGTTTGTTCGGCTTGGGATGTGGGTCACATGATTTGATGTTGCCAGCGAAACCTGATGACGGCTGTGATCTTGTTTCCAGTTGCTCTCCGAATTCTACAGGCTGTCCTTCTTGGTTTTCTTCTGGCTCAACTGGAGTTTGACCTGCCAGAAAACTCTTAGCAAGCTTCTGGACATTCTGGTGCTGGACGTTGAGATCTGCTGCAAATTCCACACTGTTCTTCACTGAATGTGAGGAAAAACTACTAAACAGATCGATGGATTCCTTAACACTAACATTCTCTGCACCTTGCACCTGCTTTTTTTCAACTTCCGTCACAGGTCTCGCAGATGCTGAACGTTGCAGGTTACCAAACTTCTCTGACGTTTTCTGCACAAGAGCGAAGGGGACTATCGACTCAATTGTAGGCTTTTGACTGGGCAACTCACTTGCAGCACGTATAGGGGCCGTCTTTCGAGGCTCGGCTGCCATGAGTTTCTCCACTGCCCACGTGATCCTTCCACGTGACGTAGATTGAATATCTTGTTGTTTTGTGAGGTTTTGCACCCCACGTGGTGGCACAGGGGGTGGTCCTCTGCTCGAGTCTTCCCTAGACGCGATTCCGTATGTGGATTTTTGACGCGTAATGCCATTAACATTGGCATAGATCACATCATCCCCTCCATGTACCTCTCTACTCCTCGAACTTAGTTGTGTGAAACGTCGTGGGGGTAACTTCGGCTTCAAGGCTCTTCCAGAAAGTGATCTCTGTGGCCTGTCTGGTGTGTCTGAGGGTGAATCAGCTGCAACACCTTCCTCCAGAGTCTGGGTATTCCTGGATTCGATGATATTTTCCTGGAATCAAACATACATTATAATACTTGATATACACATCCATATGACTGCAAATTTTAAAGATGACTGTTCTTCATATTCGAGAGGAATCAATGTTCAAGTACCCAAAAACGCGAGTGTGATAAAAAAACTCTGATAGAAAGTTAAGAACGTTACAAAATACAAAGATGAAATATAATACTTATTCTTACCCAGTCAATCAGTGACATGTGCTGTGTGTCACATGTTGCACAGAACTTATCGTCAGGTTCTGGGGACTCGAGTAAAGACAGGTAGTCATCATTGTCCTTTGACTTTTGTTGACTCAAAACACTAGGTTCCATTATATCCGAGTCAGTTCTCTCTTCAGTTGTCGCGTCATCATCTGCTTCCAAACTCTCTGCGATATCATTGACAATTCTGTCGAATTCTGCAAGATGATCCATGATTTCAGACGCCTCATTTAGTTCCTCTTCATTGGCGTTTGGTCTTGTACGGTATTCAAACATCAGTCGCTTTTCTGTGAAATCAGTGAGAATGTCAAATGTTTGACATTCCTCGGGGTCTTCCTGGGGTGCATCATCGAGTGATTCCTGGCTCACTTTCATGTCTTTTGTGACTTCAAGCTGATCGAAGAAACTTGTCAGATGTTTGACAGTGTCCGGTACTGTTGCTGTCGACAGCTCATCTACACAATCATTCACTTCCGGTATACCATCAGAAGCAGGTGACTGGAATACCTCCAACTGTTGGGAGGTTTGGAAGATATCTTCATCCATCGAGTTGTCCTCATACGGTGAAATAACAACAGTTGGGGTGTCCATGAGGTTGCCTGTACTCTCACTGTTAGGGTTGCAAGTGGGTAGATCCTCAATCTCATAGAGATTCTCCAGATCAAAGGAATCGTTCTCGTCCATCTCTATGATGTCATGGGAAGAGCCACATGGTTTTTCCAATTGTTCGTCAAGTTTGGCCGGTTTTGGCGATGTAGATGACCGAGATCTTACACCCCTCGTTCGCCTTTTCTGTTTCGGTTTCGGTTTGGACACTATTGAATTTGTGCCAGGTAAAGTCGGGTTGTATTGCTTTGGTACCGCATCTTGATTTTTTGTTTCGGGAATACTAACGATTGACATAGGGTCAATATAAGTGTCATCTTCCAAATGTCCTCCCGCATCTGAATGCTTAGGAATTTGGGATTCTACCAAGGTCGAAACTGGTCTTGATTTGACAGCAGGTGCCTTGCCCTTAGTTTTCTTCTGACTGGATTTCACTGAGTCCATGTCAGAATCGCCACTCCCATCGGCTGCGTAGTCCTCGTCATCTGCAGTAGATGCTCGTGGACCGAGCTTCTTCAAGCCTTGGAATATCTGCTTCCTGAGGGCTGCGATATGTCTGACGCGGCCTTTGCGGCGTCTGTGAGGGGTTGTCGGGGTTGTGCTTTGTGTCTGTTTCTTGTCAGCATCCTCTATGATCTCCATTGTGATGTCATCGAGGTGAGTTATTATTTTTGACTCTGGCAGCTGCGGCAATGCGATGGTTTGCTTGCGACCGAACAGTGAGGATTTTTCCGGTACAGGAATAGTGCCAGTGTCTTCTCGGTACACTTTCACATCGGGATTAGGGTTTGGTAACTCGTTGCTCTCGAATCCTGAATCTGACTGTTTTGATTCCTTGGAGATTTTCCGCATAACCTCCAAGTGACCCTTCTCTTTGTCGACAATACTGGAGAGCACCGCTTCCAGTTTGGTAATTTTTCCAGGAGTCTTGGCTCTAACGCTCATATGTGCGACTTCTATGGCGTCATCACCACCCTCCCTTTTAACATGAACTGGACCACTGGCGGACGGCAGGACTTTCCCAGAACCAACCATGTAGATATCGCTTGCCAACTTTGTCGTTACATCTCCTAGACTGCCCCTCTCGGATTTTATGAGAGGGTCTGATACAGATTTCCTCATCGGACTTCCAGTGTCAGACTTGGCTCCTGGCGCCATGGAAACAGGTGTCGTGTCTGAAAGCGAAGGTCCGAGAGTTTGTTTCACGTTCTCGAGGTTCTCGGTTTTAATGGACAGTATTCCCTCCGGTACTCTGTATTGCCAGTCCTCTTCCTCATAATAGCTAATACCTTGAATATATAACCAGCATAATATCACGTGATGTCCAATCGGGTATTCACTGAGTTGCATGAACACGCATACATTCAATGTTATGTTTTTTTCTACTTCTGTTCTGTGGCTTACTCCCTATATTACCTAGTTTTTCTAATGCATCAATTTCGTCCTCTGTAGGTATGTAGATGGATCGTGGTTCGGTGTCCCTGGTTACGCCTGGGGTGTCACCCTTGGTTACCGGCGGTATGTATGTGTCTTTGGGCGACGATCGCGTGGTCCCGATGAGGGTAGGAGATGGAGTCTGACTGAACTGGTGCAAATACGCCTCCACGTCCACTAAACTACAGAAAATTTTCAACCACAAAATATAATGAGATGATGAAGGAAAACTCATAAAAGCTTGCATTTTCAAAAGAGCATTTTGTGCTTGAAACTCATCATCATACCAACAGCAATAAAAGTATGTTGGTATTTACGACTGAACCTCATATTGAATTTCCTACCTTTGGTTTGAGTCGAGTGATTCCGAGTGTTTGAGCCACAAGTTGAGTGGGTAGCACTTGAGTAAGTAGCCCTTACGATGTAGGATGCAGCACATCACCACACAACACACCAGTAGCAACATAGTCACCAACACCCCAACAACGATAGGCCATATCCGTGTATCTACATGGGCAAGAAATACATGTATACATTAAGAACATCCACATGTGACGCATTATCTGCCCCCGAAGACGACTTTATAGTTTTGAAAACTTCAGAAATTCGTTCATTCTAGGCTTTTGATCTCATACCTGTGTCTGATTTCGTGTACACATAAATGTAGTCTGAACCTGCCAACAGTCGTCTGGTTGAGTTATCCGACACTTGGACCCTGAGAACTATGAGAGCGTACCATGCCTCTTCCTCCAAAGCCTCGTTGTGTACAATACTCTGACAGAGAGATCATTTCAACTATCAGCTTCGCATTCAAGATATTGCACTGAGACAGTGAACCTTGATTTTGGATTGAATATATCGATGAAACTACTCGTAATACACTCACACCATCAACCGGATCAGTGTAGTTGGTGTCATCTCCTATGACGAGTCGCGTTGCCAATGAGCGCACCAGCAGCTTCTGAAAATCCCCTTGCTGTCGGGATCTATTCAGTCGGTGACGCAATCAAATATATTAGTATGAGGCTGAACGGGGCAATATTTTATGCCTATGTACAATTGCAACGATGTGACGAGCAACTTAGTTCACTATGAGTGGGACTCCATGATCAAGGTCGACCTTGAGACCAAATATTTTGGCCTATTGCACGAGAGACCAGATCACATGACTCACCCGCCGTTACAAAGCAGCTATTAACTTCAGCAAAATCAAAAATATATATTATGCGATCAAAATAGAATACAAAATGTAATGTATGCTCACCTGTTAAACAAATCCAATGGATTTCGAGTAACCTCGCGGAATAGTTTCCCCTGATTGGTTGTTGCATTAGTGACGTAATCTGACTGATTTACCGTCACTTTGCTGAGCCACACTTCAAAGTATAAATCTCGTCTGTTGACCAGTTCATCGGAGAATTTTGCTTCCAGTATGATGGAAGTGAGTTTCGTGTCAATAACTGCTATTTCTTGGGGATCTACACATTTCAAGGGGAAATAAAACGATGATTTCGACATTTAGATCAATAATTTCGTGAGCGGGAATTCGGCATGATTATTTGATAATTTGGATGTTTCTACGGTTGTGGTAACAACACGGGTTATTGGGGATTTTATAAAGGCACACACCAACGACATCCACAAAAGCAGACAAAATGACCTGTCCCTCGGTATTCGTGGCGACAACGGTGAATAGCGTGTCATCTCTTGGCCATCTTGGAATGAACCAAAGTCCTTCATCAGTGATGTTGTAATCTACGGAATAACACACAACACAATCAGCCACATATTATATGCTATGGGTATGCTGAGTGCCAATCTCGTTACGTATCGAGTTGCTGCTGTACTATGACTAGCACAAGTTTATGAACTGGTACAACCTCCTTCCCCATCATCCACTGATATATTCTGATACGGTCCCCGGGTCCACGTGACCTCAGGAGGAGGTACAGCCGTCACACTCCAGGGGAGGTGCGATCTCCACCCAGGGTAAACCGTGGTATCTACCGGGGCTCTGACAAATACAGGCTCGTCTGGAAATATGGCAAGTGATTTCTGAGATTGGGACAGGAGAGTTATATTGCAGTCAAAATATATCCATTATTACACATTGTCTATTTCACTTGCATCAGAGTTAGCATGAGTCAAGATAAAGAATTTTTCACTGACAATGTACAGTGAGCCAAGCAGTGGCCACAGCCTCCCCAACAGGACTCCGAGCCTTGCAAATCACCACACCGGCATCCAGACGGGAGACACCGGTCAGGCTGAACACGGCGCTCTGGAACAGACACGTACGGGCAATAGGTAGTCAGGGCTTCTTGAGCAGATTGGGCTGGCACTACCATATGAATATTGGCCAATGCACCAGCGATGACTGGAATTTGAACGACCAAAAATGCTATCTTTACTATTGGATTGAGACGAACTTAGGCCATATTACTCTAATATGGGCCAGTTGTAAAGCAAACATTTATTAATAGTAAAGGAGATAGTTGGTACTAATTGTACGACATTTCAAGAAACAACAACAACTACTAATTGTTTCTAAAGTGAATATTTCAGACATTCATGTATACTCACGGTAACATTTATATCTCCTTCAAGCGTTCTTCCGGAGGCAAGTTCCAAGGTCAAAGTTACAGAGTCAGGACTTTCAGTTTCGCATATGAATGTTACGTCACTTCCGGTAGAAACAGACACAGCCTTTGGTTGTATTGATACGGACGTATCTTCTGTAAATGTCGAGTAACGAATAATGAGATATATTATCTGAAACTACAAATTCTTTATATCTTTCTCTACTCAGAAACAACGACTTGCCAAACAGATATTTTTGAACGTCCGAGAGTTAATGAAGCATTGCTAGATCGATCAGTATTCATGGGAGTTGATAAGAGCTGACCAGTAGGCTGGCCAAAACACTGATGAATACAACTGCTGTTTTAACTGGATGGATGGATGATGATCTTAACCTAATGGATTTCAACTGGCATGCACCAGGATTTTAGCGGACCAGGATTTTGATCGACTGATCTTCATGCCCATACATTTTATGTACCCCGTATTTATCACATGGTGGTTCTCCTGAGAGAGGAGGAATGTCAAGAACAAAAACGAGCATGGGAGATTTTTCCCAGAAGATGGCGTGAAATGAAAGTCGGGTCTCTACTGAACTTCTTCCAATTTGCCATAGTTGCTGGGACCTGATACTTTCGTTATTTCGCTTAGTATTATGGAAAGCAACAGGAGTACGGTGGAGACAATATGACAATGACCCAGTAAAAAGGTCACCGATTCAGGACTTTTACTGTCACATATAAAGGTTATATCACTTCCGGTAAAAAGAAACTATGTTACACATCGTTTAGGCGTCTTCGTTGACACTGATTTAGACATAGCAGCTGCACTCCAGTCCGAGATGGAGAGAGACAGGGGGATAGCTGATATTGGTTGACTCTCCCTATCTGAGGTTGGAGAACAATGACCTGGACAACACTGACCATATACGGAGAAGTTTGTCGTCCACACGTCAACTGCGCCCCATCCATTGGTAGCAATACACGTGTATTCGGCATTATCCGCTTTAGATGTATTCAGGAAATGTAAAGTGTTGCCTTCGACCTGCCACAATAAGAAAGTCGACATGACAGCAACACGATATAATGACTACAAGATGTTGATGTTTTTGCGTCTTATTTGAACAATTGCCGCACTCGAATGTTTGTCTGATTTGTAATGGCTTTCCCCTCCGATTTCCAGACAACTCTCGGATCAGGTTGCCCACCAACCAGACAGAGGAGTGAGTAAGGTCTACCCACGGTCGTGACTGTCTCACGTGCCTTCGACAATATCGTGGCTGGCCCTAAGTGAATGAAGTTTGATATTTACAAAACTTATTGCACGTACATATGCATTGGGAATGCATATTTTGTTATATTCATAAGGTGGAAGTTTATCAAATTCTGAATAATTTTTTCTGTAATTTCTATGTACCCTCCAACGGGAATGTGCCTATTTTGTTCTGGTACTAGTCAATTATCGACCGAGAGCCTATGGTATTTCTGTTGTCACTGGGTATGGTCATAATTCATGCTCGAATATCTATGTTTTCCACCTTGGATAGTAATGACCGCACTAGCAGTGTCTGAAGTTAGTCCATTGTCAGCGCGACACGTGTACGTCCCTGATTGGTTACCGAACACTGCGATTATCGTCAGCGATCGATTGGAATTCAACCACGTATATTGGTCTGAAACGAGTAAACAAGCTCTATTGGGATGATGCACTTGATTAATTCAACTCATCCTCCGGGTTTCAATTCGAAGAAACTGCCATCATTTATTGACATGTGGGTTATTGGATTCGGTATCGAGGTTGAGTGAACGTGAAGGACTGACCGTTGACTACTGGAGACCCATCTTTAGTCCAGCTTAGGTGAGGTGCGGGCAGCCCCTCGGCACGGCAGTCCAGTGTGTGGAGCCCGACACCCGTCCACGACTGGGGCGTCTCCAGTAGCACCACGTGATCTGTGAGAGAATTCAGGCTGGGTAAGTGGTGAATTGTTGCGGGCAGTCCACAACCAAACATGTCAGTGTTTCCGTGTATAAATATATTCAGCTTAGATCAGCACAAGAATGTGACACCCTTTTCTGATGAGTTTCACGATTGTTTTTCTTAAAGAAATACACTATTCTCTTCAATATACAACCACTTAGGAACTTCTCAATTATTCAGAAGAGGCAGTGTGCACGACTATGTAAATCAAATTAACAGATGACTCACGAGTTACTGTGACGTTGTACTGTACAACAATCTCGACGTCACTTCTGGTCGTACAGCTGTACACGCCACTGTTATCCCTGCCCACTGGTCGGAAGACGGTCAAGTCGCCTGAGAGCTCTATCCTATAGGAAATAATGATGATTGATCTTTTCTAAGCGAGAGGTGAGCCTTCACAGAGAAGTCAACTGATATTTGGGTAAGAGTATATAGCGCTATGACAATGATTAAAAGGCAAATTTAATCTACATGTGAGTATGCATATAGCGATCCAATAACATTCCTTGCTCAGATGGGTATACATCCGAACACTAAACACTAGTACCACAAAAGTTTGTTGATACCACCGAAAAAGCTAAAATATACTTACATAGATTGAGATGTCATCTTTTTATATGCGGTATATAAAAGTCATACCTATGAGAGTGGTCGGTATGGAGCATGTGTCCATCCCTAGACCATGTGACCCTCGGTGTGGTCACACAGGGCAGGACCAGACGGGCGCCCTGCGGCCAGTCGACTACCTCAACAACCCCAGGCGGGTACAGGTTCTGGCTGGCGTAGTATTCCGCTTCTGTTGAGGTAAAATTGAGGTTTTTTTCAGTTTATAAATTCGCATATTGCTAGATTACAGCATTGGAAATCCACGTAAAATCCTTCCTGTGATAAATACAATCCTCTCATGGTCTTTCTTCAGATTAGTTCAACTTACCCGATCCAAATTTGTTCAAGCAATATGACACTCCAGAATACTACATACCGTCACACGTGGTTCCATCTCCCAACATTCCAGGCGGACAGCGCCCACAGTATGACGAGCCACCGGTGACGTCACTGCCGCCGCCAGCAAGGTCAATGTCGTGACACGTGACGTCATGGTCACAAGGGCTCTCGGCGCACGTGGTGTACTGTATCTTCCTGCAGGTGCCCGTGTGGCTGAGGTCTGGCCCACTGCAGCGTACAGTGGCTAACTGGAAGGTCGTGTAAAGTATGGCGAGACATTGAGGCATTATATCTACTTAATTGAGACTATCTATCCAATCAATTTAGTGATGACTAAAAGAAGCGACGATGACAGTATTGGCGGGCATCATTGAATGTAGGTTTCAACATATTACTACCAAAACATCTGTCAATGTAGTTTCAGTTTGACTTTCTACCCAATTTTTTCTCTTCATATCCGGGAAATCTAAGAATATGGACGATATCACATCAGTAAGATGCTCACTTATCAAATACGAATAAACCGGATACACTTACCTTGTGAGGGCAGACTGGTGTTGTAACGAATTGTCCGAAGACACAGCCGAGTACAGAACTCTCAAATCCGCCACAGGTAAGTACAGCCTGAAGACTGAACAGGCTCTCCGCAAAACGGGACAAGTCCGGGATCTGTCACACGTGTAGCAACGTGAAGAAAACATCGTCAGGGAATTTTGATTTTATCTGACAAAATTTATAGTTTACATGTTCAAGCGGCTGGTGCCAAATGCGTCGATTCAAGGTCTTGGTGACGATTATTTTTTACAGGATATATAAAGGTGCGAAAAGATTGACTATATTTTATATATCGGATCGATTTCTGAAATTACACCACAATATTGGCGAACACAATGCTGGTGAGCTTACCGCCAGAACTTCTCCAATTGAAGTTTTTACAATATTGGTGAACACATTGCTAGTGAGCTTACCGCCAGAACTTTTCCCAACTGAAGTTCTCACAATATTGGTGAACACAATGCTAGTGAGCTTACCGCCAGAACTTCTCCCTACTAAAGTTCTCACAATATTGGTGAACACAATGCTAGTGAGCTTACCGCCAGAACTTCTCTCAACTGAAGTTCTCACAATATTGGTGAACACAATGCTAGTGAGCTTACCGCCAGAACTTTTCCCAACTGAAGTTCTCACAATATTGGTGAACACAATGCCAGTGAGCTTACCGCCAGAACTTCTCCCAAGCTCACAATGCTAGTGAGCTAACCGCCAGAACTTCTCCCTACTGAAGTTCTCACAATATTGGCGAACAAAAGGCTAGTGAGCTTACCGCCAGAACTTCTCCCAACTGTAGTTCTCACAATATTGGTGAACACAATGCTAGTGAGCTTACCGCCAGAACTTCTCCCAACTGAAGTACTCACAATATTGGTGAACACAATGCTAGTGAGCTTACCGCCAGAACTTCTCTCAACTGAAGTTCTCACAATATTGGCGAACACAATGCTTACCGCCAGAACTTCTCCCAATTGAAGTTCTCACAATATTGGTGAACACAATGCTTACCGCCAGAACTTCTCCCAACTGAAGTTCTCACAATATTGGTGAACACATTGCTAGTGAGCTTACCGCCAGAACTTCTCCCAACTGAAATTCTCACAATATTGGTGAACACAATGCTAGTGAGCTTACCGCCAGAACTTGTCCCAACTGAAGTTCTCACAATATTGGTGAACACATTGCTAGTGAGCTTACCGCCAGAACTTGTCCCAACTGAAGTTCTCACAATATTGGTGAACACAATGCTAGTGAGATAACCGCCAGAACTTCTCCCAACTGAGGTTCTCACAATATTGGTGAACACAATGCTAGTGAGCTTACCGCCAGAACTTCTCTCAACTGAAGTTCTCACAATATTGGCGAACACAATGCTAGGGACCTAACCGCCAGAACTTCTCTGAACTGAAGTTCTCACAATATTGGCGAACACAATGCTAGGGACCTAACCGCCAGAACTTCTCTCAACTGAAGATCTCACAATATTGGCGAACACAAGGCTAGTGAGCTTACCGCCAGAACTTCTCCCAACTGAAATTCTCACAATATTGGCGAACACAAGGCTAGTGAGCTTACCGCCAGAACTTCTCCTAACTGAAGATCTCACAATATTGGCGAACACAATGCTAGTGAGCCTACCGCCAGAACTTCTCCCAACTGAAGATCTCACAATATTGGCGAACGCAATGCCAGAGAGCTTACCGTCAGAACTTCTCGCAACTGATGTTCTCACAATATTGGCGAACACATTGCTAGTGAGCTTACCGCCAGAACTTCTCCCAACTGATGTTCTCACAATATTGGCGAACACGTTGCTAGTGAGCTTACCGCCAGAACTTCTCCCAACTGAAGTTCTCACAATATTGGCGAACGCAATGCCAGAGAGGTTACCGCCAGAACTTCTCCCAACTGAAGATCTCACAATATTGGCGAACGCAATGCCAGAGAGGTTACCTCCAGAACTTCTCGCAACTGATGTTCTCACAATATTGGCGAACACATTGCTAGTGAGCTTACCGCCAGAACTTCTCCCAACTGAGGTTCTCACAATATTGGCGAACACAATGCTAGTGAGCTTACCGCCAGAACTTCTCCCAACTGAGGTTCTCACAATATTGGCGAACACAATGCTAGTGAGCTTACCGCCAGAACTTCCCCCAACTGAGGTTCTCACAATATTGGCGAACACAATGCTAGTGAGCTTACCGCCAGAACTTCTCCCAACTGAGGTTCTCACAATATTGGCGAACACAATGCTAGTGAGCTTACCGCCAGAACTTCCCCCAACTGAAGTTCTCACAATATTGGCGAACACAATGCTAGTGAGCTTACCGCCAGAACTTATCCCTACTGAAGTTCTCACAATATTGATGAACACAAGGCTAGTGAGCTTACCGCCAGAACTTCTCCCAACTGAAATTCTCACAATATTGGTGAACACAATGCTAGTGAGCTTACCGCCAGAACTTCTCCTAACTGAAGTTCTCACAATATTGGTGAACACAATGCTAGTGAGATAACCGCCAGAACTTCTCCCAACTGAAATTCTCACAATATTGGTGAACACAATGCTAGTGAGCTAACCGCCAGAACTTCTCCCAACTGAAGTTCTCACAATATTGGTGAACACAATGCTTGTGAGCTTACCGCCAGAACTTCTCCCAATTGAAGTTCTCACAATATTGGCGAACACAATGCCAGTGAGCTTACCGCCAGAACTTCTCCCTACTGAAGTTCTCACAACATTGGCGAACACAATGCTAGTAAGCTTACTGCCAGAACTTCCCCCAACTGAAGTTCTCACAATATTGGCGAACACAATGCTAGTGAGCTTACCGCCAGAGCTTCTCACAACTGAAGTTCTCACAATATTGGTGAACTCAATGCTAGTGAGCTTACCGCCAGAACTTCTCCAAATGAAGTTTTTACAATATTGGTGAAGATGAAGTGAAGACAATGCTAGTGAGCTTACCGCCAGAACTTCTCTCAACTGAAGTTCTAACAATATTGGTGAACACAATGCTAGTGAGCTTACCGCCAGAACTTCTCCCTACTGAAGTTCTCACAACATTGGCGAACACAATGCTAGTAAGCTTACCGCCAGAACTTCCCCCAACTGAAGTTCTCACAATATTGGCGAACACAATGCTAGTGAGCTTACCGCCAGAACTTCTCTCAACTCAAGTTCTCACAATATTGGCGAACACCATGCTAGTGAGCTTACCGCCAGAACTTCTCCCAACTGAAGTTCTCTGCAGACAACAGTAGCCTCGTTCTGACCCCAGGTATCGGGGCATAGCGGCAGCCATCTTCCTGCAACAGCAATATGATGCAAGATAATATTTATTTCAAACCAAACCGATTGACAAGTTTATGTACAAATTTATCAAGGATATATACAGTAACAAAGAGTTTTGGGGATACCTCTGAGATGAAGCACTCAGTCGGGAGGGATACCCCGTGATAGCAAAGTAAGCCTACCGTTATTACTCACAATATCAACTGCTATCTCACGCTCGACTTCAATTGCTCTATATCCAGGACATTTGAAAGTTATTTGAACAGAGAATGTAATAATGTTTGTTGATTAAATATACATGTCGTAGAATACCACCAAGTATGAAGATTCACAATTTTTGAATTGTTCTCGGTTTTTGGTTTCCTTGAAATTCTACTACTGACGCCTTAATTTTGCATTTGATCTTCCATTATACTCTGCACATACTAGTATATAGTCCTATCATTGACGCACCTTGCACACTGATCTCCACCCTCCCCTCTAGTTGATCCGGTCCCGCCCCCAGTCTGACGGACACACTGCTGGACACACTCTCCGCTATATGGTCGCTCCCACACTCCCGAACACACTGCCCAGCCTTCAGGAAGTAGCCATGGAAACAGGCTGTACACTGGCGTGCATTGGTGGGACCGCGACACCGCCTGCAGAACCCAGGGCATGGGACGCAGGACACCCGAGTTGCATCACCATAGAAACCATCCGGGCATTCGGTCTGGCACGCGCCACTCACGTTGTACAAGCCGTATGGACACCGCTCATAGCAACGGCCGAGAAACAACACGTAGTCTGTTTCGCACGACACACAGTGTATTCCACCCTTCTCACAGAGGGCGCATCGATCATTGAGGCATTTCTGGCACACTCCAGACGTGTCCCCATAGTAACCAGCCGAGCACGATGCAACACAGACGTACACGTGCTGTCCTTCATCGTTTGTCAGGACCTGTTTGACGAGGCCTCCATCACACGATGTGCAGTTACTCCGTGATGTGTCACACGTCAGACACGTGTCATCACATTGTTGACACTGGTTTTGTGCAGGAAAATAGTGTCTTGGACACTGTTTTACACACATGGATGATTTCGCAGTTTCGTTCAGGAGGTAGAGTTCCACTGGACATTCAGAGACACATTTGCCTTCAGATAATGAATTGAATTCACCCCCCTCGTGGCATGAATTACACGTGACTCCGGTTGACCAATCAGAACAAGTCTTACATACACCATGACACTCCGTGCACGTGCGGTCAGTCTCATCCCCATAGTAACCAGCTGGACATTCCAGTACGCAGTCGGCGCCAGATAGGAACCGTTCAGGGCCGCACCTAGTGCATCTACTGGGTCCGCCCCAGCAATCCAGACAGGTCACCGAACAGTCCTCACATTGTTTCGTGGTGGAGTTAGCGTACTGACCAAAAGGACAGTCACTGCTATCCACACAGAACACATCATTTTGTGGGCCGCTACAGACAATCCCAACTGTCTCCCGCGGGTCACAGAGAGGTGGAGCGTGAGGCAAACTACCCCGACACTCCAGCAGAGAACGTTCACTCCCCACACACGAGACGTCATTGAGGTACAGCTCCAGTGGGAACAGGTCGCCGTGTCGCGTGTCGTAGCTCTGCCGAAAGGACAGTGCACGTCCTAGACCTAGCTCCCGACAGACCACGTCAGTGTTCGCTAGAGTCCAGGTATCATCACAAACCCCCATCCACCTGCCGTTCACTGATATCTCCAGACGCCCCTCGATGCTCCCACCACCAAGTAACGCCGCAGAAAGATCCTGGGGTGTGTTAATCCTGCTTAAATGGCTGCCAGTTGACGTGAATTTATTCACAGGACTACACGGGACACACATGCCACCGATGTTGGGCAGGGTGACGTCACTCCCAGTTGTCACTGTGACGTCACTCACTGGAATTCCCCCGATGACGTCACCAGCCTCCCAGCGCGAGCGTTCCCTCAGGACAGCCCTTGGGTTGAGCAGGTGCCCGAATGGCGGCCTGCACTGTGTACACGGGTAGACGACTGTGTCAGCACGTGGCAGACAGAGAGTACAGGATGGCGGACAAGACAAACACGTGTTGTTGAGAGTGTACATGTACTCCTCGTCTCCACAAGTATCGTCCGTCGGCTGTCCGTCCGTCTCCTGTCCATGTGTCACCTTGGAGAGAGTAAATACAACCACCAAACAGAACACACTACTGGATAGTCCCGATTTTGCGCGTGATTTGAACATTTTCTGCGAATTAATCACACAGATAACATTGTTTAACATGTTGAATGTATACTATTACTGCACTTGTTGGCCGTATCCGTATTTAATTAAAAAAAAATGTTGAAAAAACTTTTGCGCACGATGTGTTCACGCACAAATGCACAAACTGGTTCAGCTGGGAAATCAGCTCCAATGGACGCGAACTGGCCCTCAGATAATCAATAGTTCTGTGTCGATGTGCGATCTCGATACAAGTGACAATATTTGTCAACATAATTATATCTTCCAAATACAAAAACATATCCTGAATTGTTCATTATTAGTTGTGATCTCATTTCTTGATATCCGAACGTGAATTATGAACTCATATCGCGAAAAAGAGATAACCACTAAATTACATTACGTTAAATTCCAGATACAAAAAGAAACAACTATTGGTAATTTATTTCTGGCTGGTCACATGGCCCGGTTTCTGCAGCAGCAAGCGCATATCCAGGAAGTGCCCAGTAACGGACGAATGACGGTTCCGTTATCCGTTATGCGTCAGTGAATTCAGACGTGGGGGTAATAACAATGGGCGTATTGATCAATAGGAACAAATCGCTAATACAAGTAAATTCTGAACCTGTTCATCTGAGTGGCCAAATGTTCGCAAAAACGAGAGAACAATTCAAACCTTATGATCGATTTCAGTGCATTTTTTCATCAAACACCTTGATTTACAGTGGGTCGCCCTCTTGCTTTATACTGTGAGGGTCCGTTTAAAGTGATCTTGTGGGAAACTCCATGCTACAGTCTGTGTTCATTGTGTTCGCGACTAAGTTCATCAAATATTGCATATTACTGCTTTAGTGTGAATTATGAGATTCGAGAAAAAAGTTATCCAATGAAAGCACCCCCAAATACATAAACCTTATATAGGCCTAAATGTATTAGACGTGGAATCAATACCCAGTATTAAGTATTCCGAGCAAACAAAACAAGGTCCGTTATCCAATCTCATAGTCCGGGGACAGAAAGTCATATCAGGCATACGAAGTGACAGAAAACAAAAATGACAGGGAAACTCATGAACCCCCAAAAATGGTCATTAGGAGGTGAAATCAGGTGTTCCGGAAAGAGTGAGCATTTCCTGCCCCACTAGTGGCACCCGTCATGAATTCCCCAAAATTAACATGAAAATAGATCTAGTTGCATGGCAGTCATGGATTTGGTGTATTTATCAACCATATCATGATGACGTCCATAGAATTTCTTAAACGCAGCTATAAGTCTTGGTATAACATATCCTTGTCGCAGCAGTTTAGAGACTAGCTGGGCACTTCGATAGACAAAGTCCTCATATTTGCAACTAGCTCTGGAATAGCGTATAAGTTGAGAAACAAACACACCATATGCCGGTGAAATAGGAATGTTGCTGCTTAGAAAAGGGAAATTGACTATGGAAAAATTGAAATCATCACGTTTGTCATATAATCTAGTTGACAGGTTAGAATCATTATCAATCTCCAACCTCAGGTCTAGATAGTTGGAAAAATTAGCGGAGTCTGTAGTATCCTTAATTTCAAGTTCCTTAGGATATATGACATCCAAATAATCACCAAACTTGGGATTATTTAGTGACAATACATCATCTATGTATCGGAAAGTGTAATTAAAATTACATGTTAGTTTCTTAGAACATCCTCGTTGTAAATGTTGGATAAAATCTGATTCATATGAGTATAAAACTAGGTCTGCCAATAATGGTGCACAGTTTGTACCCATGAGAATACCAATAGTTTGTTGAAATATTCGACCACCAAATTCCACAAAAATATTATCAATGAGAAAATTAACCATATTTACCACATCTATTTCAGTATATTTGTATGGGGCATCAGAGTCGCCATTAACAAAATAAGCGGTATTATATTTAACTATAATATAGTGGTACCAACGTTGTCCCTTTTTAGAGAAAAATGAATTATTGATTAGTTTTTTAAGCTGAGACTTCAGTTCAGAATGAGGTATAGTTGTGTACAAAGTGGAGAAATCAAATGTTTTGATAGACGTTACTTTTGAAAGTGTGTGAGCATGTAGATATTCCAATAAAGATTTGGAATTTTTTAATATCCACATTTGGTTTATACCACTTCTAGAATGGATGGTTTCAGAGTACTTTTGGAGACCCTTTACCAAAGATACTATATCATTTTTGCACATTTTCTTGGGTGACTTACAATCCCCCAAACCTCCGCTCTGGCCATGCTCGTCTCGATCCTGATTATACAAACTATATGTATATATCTGTATGATGATGTATAGTTTAGAAATTAGCAGAATTTCGCGCTCATAGCTGAATTGTACGGAAGAGGATTAGGGCCACCAAACTAAAAGTTTTTTTTCTATTTGTCGACTTACGTAACTCGATAAATCGACTTACGTAACTCGATAAATCGACTTACGTATCTCGATAAATCGACTTACATATCTCGATAAATCGACTTACGTATCTCGATAAATCGACTTATGGCTCAGACATTTAAAGTACAAGTAAAATGAAATACATCGACCGTAATATAGGCAAGCCATATACCACTTCATTGGTTACCTTGGAAACGATAGGATAAAGAATATATACTGATTACTCATATTGAAAATTATATGGCGTTTAACAGTCATTACACTAATCACTGAAATAATACCAAGCTATCCAATTGAAGAAGCCGTTCCAGATAACGTTACGAATATACATCATTCCATGTTTACTAGCTAAATAATTTAAAAAAGAAAACAATTATACCAATTTCATTCACGAATATATTGCATCCTTTGAAGAGATATGATATAATAACTTCAGTATAGTTTTTATTTCGGTAGTTTGTTCTGACGATATTTAACGTCATAATGGTCGATCATATAAGCCTACTCAATATAGTGTCCAATATAAATAATGTGACTCTAAGCATATTTCCATATTTCCAGTTTACTTGAACTTTAAATGCTTAAGACATAAGTCGATTTATCGAGATAACTAACTCGATTTATCGAGATAATTAACTCGATTTATCGAGATAATTAACTCGATTTATCGAGATAAATAAGTCGATTTATCGAGATAAATAAGTCGATTTATCGAGATAATATCTCGATTTATCGAGATAATAAGTCGATATATCGAGATAATATCTCGATTTATCGAGATAGTAAGTCGATATATCGAGTTACGTAAGTCGACAAATAGAAAAAAAAACTTTTAGTTTGGTGGCCCTAATCCTCTTCCGTAGAATTGTGTATGGCGCATGTCGACCTATTTTTGCTGTCAATGTGTTGGGTGTTGCAAAGAATTCGGGTAGTCAATTTACCCCCAAACACACGAGAATATTTTGTTAACAATACTAGTGTTACCATCGAGTTTATTCTGAATGATCAGATCAGTTTCCGATAATTCATCCCCGAAGAATTATTGAGTTACTAATTGCACCAAATGAATGAATTGCACCTTATTCATTTCTAGAGTACTGGTTGTAATTCGCATGTAATCTGCTTATACCTGGTGCGTATTCTGTTCAGGATA
This sequence comes from Terebella lapidaria, assembly GCA_949152475.1. Taxonomy (NCBI): domain Eukaryota; kingdom Metazoa; phylum Annelida; class Polychaeta; order Terebellida; family Terebellidae; genus Terebella; species Terebella lapidaria. The sequence continues at coordinate 38,196,259 of OX424566.1, forward strand.
ACATAACATCCCAGTTTGACTTCACTGCATGTCTTATTGTCATCATCAACCATGTGATGGGACACGGCGTCGCCCGGGAGACAATTCGAGATCTTTACCCAAAGCAAACAACAATACGCGTGGAGTAGTCCTGATGAAACATGCAGCATCAACTGTTTAAATATCATCTGTTGATACAGTACCGTTTATTATTGACAAAAAATGTTATTCTGCGTTTATGACATACAGAGGTATCGCAAGATTCTGAGATGAAAACTCGAAATTGTGTGACTCATTACGTAACAGTGGCTGATTCGATCTTGGTAACCATGTTGCTTTCAATTCTGCACTGCATGGGAATGTGTATGTTCAGAAAATTGACGCTCTGACATTTGTACTATGACCTTGATCAAGGGTCACACCATACACGAGAAAGGGCTTTCATTATGATATAGAGTAAACCAAGTAAAAAAATTGTACGACAAAGAAATCAAAGTACTAATATATGGCTTATTGTGCGCTTGTATCCTCCGGTCCATAAAGGACATAATTTCATATGCCATGTCCCATTGCACTAGCACGGGGTAGTTGGTTTCACACGCCCTGTTGCCACGACTGTCATTTTTATCGCTAGAGTTACACCCCACCACCCCCCCCCCCCCCCCCCACCCACCCACCCCTCTCACTGTCGTTCCCTTAGTTACGTATATAAGACCACCGCTCCTCTGCTGGCGCCGTCTGGGCTCGAGTCCTTATCGCTGGCAGAAACTGGGTGACGCTTTCAGAGAAAGTTACATGTGCTGCAGCGGAATAACACTGGGATGAGCTGAACAAGTAAGGTGGGTGATCTCGACAAATGATTACATTTATCATAATAATAATTAAATACAATTTCAGTAGGCATATATCTTTCTTATATTGTATGAATATATGAAATTATGTAATATCATGATAGCCGTAGTACTTAGTATCTAGAAGGGAAGATGAACATGGACAATGCAAATGTGTGATCCTGAAAAATTATAGATTCAATCAGTCTCATTTTATAAATCTACTACTTTTATTGTCTGTGTCCTTTGGGAAGTAGCCTACATGTAGCTATGGCCTCATATTGTCCCGGGTGTGTTCTGCAAGCACAACGTGGGCGTAATTACAAGACTATGCGATTAATAATGCCGACAACGATTCTTATTAGTAAATGTTATTAACAAATAATATCTCACATGCATTACGTTACTCGCTTTGCAAAAAAAAAATATATCGAACCCTTCATCATATGCAGACCCACAAAACATCCACAGCCTGGTCACATTTCTCAACATCTCTCAGGACCTGCCTGAACTAGCTACAGACAATAATACTAGTATCCAGTCATAAAAGAGAAACCACTGAATATAACGTGTAAACGACAAAAACGTCATTATTAATAAAGCCCGACGGTGCGGTTGGTTACCATGACAACAGCAGCGCGAGCTGTCCCGGGAGACCGCGCCGTGTTTGAACACTCGGCAATATTCCGGGATAATGTCCAAGTCGTAATTACAGACATTTTTCTACTATTCTCATTTATATCTTCTTGTGGCAAACTCCGGGTAATACTACCAAGGCAAAACGATGCAAGGAAATCTAATAGTGTAGGTCGACGTTTATTCCGCAGTACTTGGAGTTCCATGAACAAGAACGAGAAGGCTGATTTATTCCTTCCGAATTTTTGATGAGCAGATTAACCGACCCACAATAACAGATAAGCGTACAACACAAACCGAGACATCGTTATGTTTTACATACATTTTGTTGCTTAGTACCACAATAAAGGGACCGTCCCATGTGGCTAACATTCATGAATGTGGCATTTGCGTGTATTCAATGGGAATAATGTTTAGGTCATATTGTCTAAGAATATACATCGATACCAGTTGCCTGATATTGTCCCGCAAAAAGTTCAATAGATGTTTTCTTTCGTTATGGCTACACGGCCGATAAACAAGTGGGATACGATTATTATAAGAAGTCCTGGCAAAAAATCTTTACAGAGGTAGTGGGCTCTTGTTATACGAAATTGTTATATTTGCGCTAAGAAACCCGAGACAGAATATGATTACATGTTCAGCAAACGCAAGTCATGAGGTAACAGTGTTTTTACATGTATAGTCAAGAGCTTCATAGTCTATTAGCCTCTAACAGCAAAGTAATCTCCACGAGGCTGAGATCAGTTTGAAATACGGCGGGACCACGCGGGAATTTAATCTTGAGATGACGAGCCTCGGGCAGAAACCAGAGCCGCAGTCTACAGGAGCAATTGTACCAATTGTAAAATCGGAGGTAATAATTGTGAAGCACTTTGAGCTTGTTGAACACGGCGGAGAAGCGCAGAACTGCAATTACTAGTATCATTAGTATAGCACGGTCGTGGGCTCTGACGATACAGAAGACAATATATCTATGACAAGAGAAATGGTATGTATTTTTCGCCTTGAACTGAAACAGATCATTCGCTATAGCGCACACTAGAATCTGGTGGTCCAATGACACTGAACAACAAGTCAATTTAGTCAATGAAACACGAATTCGATGCAACACGAACTGTGACACGTAGAGAAGAAGATGCTCTGGAAAATCATATTCTTGGATTTGACCTGCGTTGGTAGAAATAGTCAGCAATGCCGTCGATGCAAACGGAACTTAACAAGGAATTCAGAACGTGCGAACCAAACCGATAAAATGGAATGGATGGAAAGATAAGTTTGTTGTCAGCCATTGCTAGGGACCGAGTAGTCCGTTCAAGATACAGCAGGACGTGTAACATATCTTCTATAGGGGCTTGATCATGAAGTTATTTCCACACCTAATCACTGTTTTGTATCGAGCACGGAAGTCAACCGTGGAGCTCGATGAGAGCCTTTTTGCTGATAGATCTAATGCTATTGCCAAGGATAATTTTTGGCCGCAATCCAGGGATGCCGATAACTAGAGCATTTGCCCAGTGCAGATGGCTGATCACCACGGATTGAACGACCGGTTACATGCATTAACAGTCGAATATTGGGATGTTGTACGTCCTGGTTCCAATGCCATGTGCTTTTTTCTAGTTGAGCCTTTTGTTGAAAAAACATCAAAGTATTTGATGTTTGTACTGCGAGTGATTAGACAATAGCTATTCTTTCAGACTAACTAAGTGGAGTTCATAGGCAACCTCAGCAAATGCTTATTCTTCATCTTTTTGTAGTTCGTGGAATGTTGTTATCAATTGTTATATTGACAAAACAAATTATTAACGAATCTGACGGCCTCTCGCGTCGTCCTGGTGTATGCTGAAGACCATAGGAGCTCCCCTGTTGCACCGATAATCGCAGGGGTTCACTTTGTGAATATATCTGACGTTGAACTTGGTCTAAGATAAGCGTCACACCAGTCCACTGAGACCGAATCGATCTCCCAATACCTCCAATAATACCATGTAACCCTTAGTATCAAAGACGGCACTGAAATCAATTACACACAATACACACACTTATCGACGCTGAATATACTACTACACAGGTTACATTCATTAAAGAGCTTGATGATCGAGTGAGGTTTCACAGCTATGGTTTCGTCCTGAAGTAGACCGGTAAGCCGGTAATGATCATTCATACAGGTTTTATATTCGACTAGCATGCGTTGTCCCCATCTACGGCATTACAGATCTCTTACGATCACCTACCTATGTATCCAACAATTACAGGTGCGAATGAATCTATCACGCGTGTTGACGCATGGAATTGTTGCCATGGTAACGCTCCAGGTGGTGTATATCCTGACATGGATCCACCTGACCAGTGACCCGGATGTGTTGGTTAGCCACAGCCAGCCGCGAAACAATGGACACAGAGAGGGGACCTACCAACGTCTCAATTCGACTGGTGAGTCATTTCAGATATTCTAGAATATCCTCAAATTATTCATCACATGGATGTATGTTAAGAAACTGAACAACTGTACTCCATATAGTGAATTTCTATATCTTATACTGTTCGATCTGTTCAAACATATTTGGATTGCCAAAACAGGGTTCTCATCAGACTAGGTACTGAGTAGGTAGATTATGCGGAAGAGAAATGATGAATGTGCTATTATTTTTTACCTGGTAACTTCATATCTGTTAACATATTTTCGTGTATCTTGAGGTGTGGAGGATCTAAAACAAGTGTGCACCAATCTTCGTGTGTTTTGTCTCTCTTGACAGAAACTTGAGTTTGAGTACTTGAGTTCGTCGGAGGCCAAGTTCAATGTCACCAACTCATCGGTCATATTTTGTGTCACTACTGTGATTTTCCACGATATGGTTCAATAAATTAATCATTATTATATGTGCTACAATCTGTTCACAATACTACGCTCAACCACGAGTATTCAGTCTGCAAGGGCCAATTTACACCTCCAAGATCAGGGTCGACCTCAGGACGCACGTGTCCGTGTCATCTGATGTTTGGTTCAAGGTCACAATTAGATCCATCCATGACTTGTATGATCACTCAAGCTCATCTGAGGTCAATTCGAAGTCACAACAGATATATCATATAATGACTTCCTACATACTCATATTTCAAACCTAAATTATCTCTCGGTAGAGGCCAATTCGATAATTTCAGCTCAGAAGTTTCCCTCATATTCAGCATTGTAGGTATCCTGGTTCAAGTCAAGGCAGCCGATTTATCTGATGTGTAATATAATATGATTCCCTAGGTACTCACAATAGAATCTTAAGTTGTATCTACAAGTGTTCACAATACACATACTCTTTCACCCGTAACAGATCCAAACGTAACCTTGATATTTACAAATCAAGTTCTACCGAGATCACTCATCCTCAATATCATCGAATGATTCACACATAAGACTTCCTTTTTGCTCTTGATATAACACTAAGCTTTATTTACAAGCATTTAATTTTTACCACATATGCCATTGTTCACACAATCGTGATATTGAAACTCAAATCAATATGGGATGGGATAATATGCACAAAAGTGAAAATATTTCGTCTCTTTTCCACGCAGAAGAGAATAAAGACAGAATAAGTACAAATGTACCATATTCAGCTGACTGTATGAGTAACGTGTACCTGTCTTTAAAGGCTGAACGATGATCTGATAGTCGTTCTACCTAGAACACAACAGTTTGTCAGTTGTTGAGATATTCGACTCGTTGTCATGATTAGTCGATAGTGATCACTGAGACGAACAACTGAATGGTCTTAAATTCATAGCTTGTATTCCCGAGACATTACTGTCACTACTCCTTCATACATGCACGCGAATGTGTAGCCTTACTATCGGTATTGCAAATAAGATCAGATTCGTCTGGGGTGTTTGTTTTTGCCTGGCAGATAATTATTTCAGGTGTGAGGTATTGTTTCTTTCTTCTGTATTTTCTATGTGATTTATGAAATGTGAGTTATGCCATTCCCAGATAAAACGGTAAGGAAAACAGCCAGTAGTATTGTCAAATTTATGAGCGGAATGCTGAATTCATTACTGTACAGGGCAGTTACCAAATGTACAATCAAAAGCATACGATGTACAGAGTTATTATAATCAGTCGGATATTCAAATCTTTTTGTCAATCAACAAATCATGTTCTCGGTGATGGTCATATCAACTCCCTAAAGTCTCTAATATATCACGAATATTTTATCAAACTGTACTCGGACGAATGTCATTTAGTACACCTCCTGACAACAGCTTTGTGTTATCTTACACGTGATTGCACTGTTTAACAATATTATATTGCATTTACATGTGTTACTGTTTTTTATCCATTTCCTTGGGCCACAAATAATTCAATTTAAGAAAGATATATATAGCAACTAAAACATATCCTATTAGAGAGCCTAAAGAAATAAGTATCACCATCGTGTCTTCTACTCTGTGTTGGACAACAATGAATGTATTCTTCTCATGGAAGAGGTTGATTACAGTACATCAGTTCGAGTGACATACCATTTACATGGGACGACTGAGCAAGCTAGTGCTCAGAGACCGCACCGTGTCACGGTACCGTCCATCTTTATGGCATACAGTGCGCTTGCAATTACGTTCGGAAATTGCTTCTGGCACGCTGCACATAGCAGAGGTCGTCGAACTGGCGAGAGTAATTGCGAGTGGGCAACTTCGAGTGATCATCTCTAAGGTGGGATGCTACAGTTATAAACCAAGTGAAACAAGGCTGAAAAATACAGAGGTTTAATTGGCATGACATGTTTTTGTATAAAAGTGACGTTACATTTAGTTTACATTTACATTAAGACACCTACAAACGTTTTGCTGGAAGGACTAATTCAGTTAGAGAGCAACCAATTATCGAATGCATGACGTGTACTGTATATATTCACGAATATAGTACATTTTCGATGAGGGATCGAACGTAAACGGGAATATGAATCGGGAACGGGAGCTGTAACATGATGACCGTACATTACACATTCACTACGAGATACCCACACACATGTTGGATATTACGACTTTTGTAACTAGCAGCAATCGTGAATATCTAAATGTAAAGAAATATGATTAATATTACCTGCCATACATGTATCAAAATATTAGAACTAAAGTACATTTCTTGTGAGACATCGAACGCAGCTGAGGAAATATGTGACATGGGTATAAAATTTCAAAAAGCGATTATATATGAATGACGTGTACGTATCAATCTTTTCCACCAATACATTCAGATTTTGATGATGACAGAAGCAAACCTGAATTTTTCGAACAAAAACAAATCCGACCAATTCTTCACAGTCAAACCATACTGGCGTCATCAGGGGGCAGACTGTGTGTTGAATATATATTGTTTCTACTGTATACTTGATGATATTAGCATACAATTGCCCACTGAAACAATACGAATTTCAAAAGAGACCATATGCAGTAGGGGTTTGGCAAGTACGAAATCCTATTCAATTAAAAAACGTTTAAAAACGTAATCGGATTGAACAAATGTCTCTTTTGTTTCAGAATCACGGTTTGAGGCAAGTCACGAAATGGAGTGGAATTCCATGAGACTACCTTTAGATTGGCTGCCATTACATTATGACGTCATGTGGAAGCCCCACGTGTACACGAACACCCATTGGCTGGAGGGAGAAGTCAACATATCCATGCAATGCATGACGGGAACAAACAGAATATATTTAAACGCCAAAGGAATTGTGATTGAAGATAAAAGCCTGCTGGCAAGCGGCAAATATTGGGAGGATGTACCAATATCGTATATTACTGTCGCAGAGAAGCATGAACAAGTTGTCTTTCACATCAAGAAAAGAATATTTCAAGGCACCCATTATTGGCTTTGGATAAAATTCAGGGCGAAACTGGAAGATCCCTCTGTTGGTCAGGGCTTGTACAGAAATCCGGATTTATCTGGCACTACCAAACAGTGAGTCATTCGATTTTCATTATATTTCTTACGAAAATGTTTCCAGTATTCTTTCATTCATATCACAACCACTTTTGGAAAGTTTCAGACCCGATTCTGACGAACGTGGTCCATAATTGCACGACCACATTGCACTATGAATCAACCATAATTATATCAGCACAACTTCACATTATATGATTGCATTTCCCCCTACAACATGAGATTCTCTAACAACGTCCAACATGGTATAATACCCATTGTTTCAGGTATTACGTCGCGAGTCAGTTTTCTCCCATCGGAGCTAGGCGAGCCATGCCATCATTCGACGAGCCTAGTTTCAAGGCAACATTCACGCTAGTTGTGTGGAGAAAAAGGAACCTGACATCTCTTTCCAACATGCCTGTCCATCACACTATTAAGTCTGTCAAGAATTATTCTGTGTTTGCTCAGTCCCCCTTTTTTATCTTGAAAATCATTATAAGTTTTTAAATGACATAATCTGAATCACGCGCTGTTGTTGGTGATATGTTTTATCATATACATAGAACATGTAGGAGAGATCTTCCATGTCTATGGTTTCACATACATCAAAACTTTTATACGAACACAACTTCTTAGCGTTTAGTGATCTATACATGTTATAAATGTGTCGTTCTAAATCTAGATGTATAAGCAGAATGTGCCTTACTCAGTTTTCCACCAATCTTGTATACTTCAGACACGACTCAAACTGGGATATTGACATTTTCGAGAAAACCCCAGTGATGTCGACGTATTTAGTGGCGCTAGTGATTACAGACCACCATTACAGGAACGTCAGACGGCAAGATGGCGCCATGGTCGGTGTCTACATTAAAACCAAACAGTAACCACACTGTACTGCTATACTATCAGAGACACCTTTTCGAAACTGAAAAAGAATGAATAATCCAAAAAATCGTTTACAGGTGCGGATTTGGAGTGATAAAGACTCCTTACACATGACTGAGTATGTACTAAAATTGGTGGATCCGCTCCTCGATTACTTTGAGAACCTCACTGACGCGAAATACGGACTCCCGAAGTTAGGTGAATTCCATACATGTATATCATTATAGTATCAGGAGGTTTTGGAGATTTTGGTCGGAGACTTACTAGTACTGTTTTTTTTTACCCCCAATTACACCACATTGGCTTTGGCTATGAGAAGGTTTTCTTTTCCTTCTTCCAGAAGGTTTTCTTTTTAGTTTTGTCTATTGGAGTAATCGTGATTGTATGCTGTCGGAAAAGGTTTAACATACATGCAAGCATCCACATATATTTCAATACAGCATTGAGTGGTCTCATACTGTATGCTACATTGACACCGTGACTGGTACACCACTGTTTAATGGATTTCGTTCACATGCATATACCCGAATAAACTTTACCTTTGGCTAAATATAAAATATATCAAAATACCCCATACCCTATTTTCACTTTCAACCACCTCACACTACAGATCTGGTGGCCTTGCCTCACCACCCCGTGCGAGCCATGGAGAACTGGGGCTTGGTCCTGTTCCAGCGTGAGGCGCTGCTCCTCCACCCCCATGATACGGACTCCGTGACACGACTGGAGATCACACTCACTACGGCCCACGAACTCTCACACTTTGTAAGTGACTGGCTGCTGCTGTAATTGTTGTGATACCATTCGAAGTTATTTTATCGTCAGTCGACTCAGCTTCTTAATATCCCACCTTGACAGAGAAGAATATACCCCTAAGATAATATCAAAAGTAGGCCACGTTGATTGTCTGAAGCGAACAATAACTTAAGACGGGATGTATCTAGCCTAGATAGATATCACCCTGGTATTTATTGAGATTGGTGTGTGATCATAAAATGCAAAACATATACTGAAATGCACACATTACCCTCGCCCCTGACTGACAGTGGTTCGGTAACCTAGTGACCCCGGCCTGGTGGGATGATGTTTGGATCAAGGAAGGACTGGCTACACTCTACATGTACCAGGCCCTACAGACCATCTTCCCTCACTGGCAACGGGTGAGAGTCCTTCAGTCGGAAGCTTATTTTACTTGCTCGGTTACAGTGTTAGTATAATACAAGTGTGTCTTGTTGTTTGTCGTACACTCAAAAATTAATATCCAATTAAAACATGCGATGTCCAATAGGAAGCGTTGTTTACATCCCGGACACGTCACGTGATCATGTCTGTAGACCACGCCCCCGGCCAGCCGCCAGTCATTCCGTACCTCACATCCGTGGACGGAATCAGGGCGATCTTCAACAACCAAGTGTACTCCAAGGTGAGATAATCTTTTCAATCGATCCATAAATATTATTTGTCTTTAATATAAAGTATCACAAACGTAAAGTACCACAAAAACACGTCACGAGTTTGGTGTTTTAATAGCTGTTAACTCTTCCTCAGGCGGCGTGCATCTTGAAGATCATCCGTGATAGCCTCAAAGACAATGTATTCGACACAGCTATAAAAGTAAGATTTTTTTTTCGTTGTAAATTCTGCATTCGTGATGTTTATTCATTTTTACAATTGTTAAACAAGCGTATTATTGATATATGGGAATATTAATGGCGATAAATATGTCGCTAGATAATTGTATTCGTTTATAAAAAAAAATAATAGAAACCATGAATCTTGTGGTATCGGTGGCTACTGGTTGATACATAGAATCTGGTGACCATGGATCTTGGAGTGATCATTACTTCTTCTTCAAATGAAATGCTCACAGATATGTAGGTATATACTTTTATCTATCTCTACAGAACATGATCCAAACACACCAGTACGGAAGTATCAGCAAGGAAAACTTGTGGTCAGCATTGATGGAAGCATGGAATGTTCATAGCCCACGTGATACCATTTCAACCAATCAGCTGCTTACACGCTTAGACACGTGGTTACAGACCCCGGGATATCCTTATTTGGAAGTGACCTTAGATAGAAACTGGGTTATGTTCAGTCAGCATAGAATGCAAGAAACTACGAATCAAGAGAACTTTCGTAATAGGTATGGTGAGATTCAGTGTCATGGTGCTATGCTTACTATGCTATATGTGCAGTTATGCGAGCAATCAATTTATAATTGGTTTTATCGTACGCACCTTATGTTTTTTCCTGAATATGTCTGCGTAATGTCCTACGTTTGTGGAATGTAATTTGCCCTAAGCTTGTGGACATAATCGTTTCCGGTCACCATCTTTTCAAGTAGTAGATATTCCGGTAGTTTTCTGCATCTCAGTATCTCGGGGTCAATATGACAATGGACAAAGAAACCCATCACACCTCTCGTGTTCCAGTTCCGTCCCTCTATGGCCGATCCTGATATCATCCCTGCTGATCAGTGATGATCTCAAGACAAGGGTGCTTCCACCGCACTGGTTGACGCATCAGCAATGTGAGTCTTCTACTAGTCTACAGTAATAGATACAACCAGCTTTCTAGGATCTATTGTTAATTACCTATAATTATTAGACTCGTTATAATTACGTATAATTTTTAGTGCAGTTAATTGTAAGCAGATATGAGATACACATATGGATTTTGAAGTATCGAACTTGAATATGTATATGAAGACATAGACTGACACATACTACAATTATAAATATTTCACTGGATAAAATGCATAGATTCGTTGGTATATCTCCCTAGTGGTAATTCCCCTGTGTAACTCGCACCGAGTGACCAGACCTAGAGAAAGTGCCTCTCGCGTGGTCATCAACACACAGCACCAAGGCCTGTACAGGACTCTGTATGATTCCCGAGGTTGGGAGGCAATCACAAACATACTGCTTCTCAATAGATCAGTGAGTGTCCAATAAAGCAGAAATATTGACTCTAGATAATGCCCCCAGTATAATAACATTGACATGAGGTAGAGTTAGATCTACTGGATTCTCTGAGCAAATAATTTGTGTTTCAGGTAATTCCAGTTGCCACAAGAGCGCAATTGGTAGATGACGCTTTCATGCTAGCTAGGTACGTTTCTCTTACTGAATTGGCTTGCCGGATGTACAAGGGCTTAACCTAACTCAAAACTATGTACCGAGTGGTCAGCGTCTTCTGGAATAGTGTCAGACTTGTGCATGACACACTGTGATCGGTTCCCCAGGAGTGGTTACCTGTCCGAGACCGTGCCGCTGTCGCTGATCCAGTACCTGAGGGGAGAGATCGAGCTGTTGCCATGGGAGACAGCTCTCAGGAACCTGGCATTTCTACTCTCTCTCGTATCACATACAAGATTGGGCGAATATCTCAGGGTCAGTAATAAAAACATCTTTAGCATTGAATCATAAGAGTAATCGCCTTTTAGGACGAGATGTTTTTTAGGTTACCGGACCTTTGGTCCGATAACCTATTGCCGTGGCGTTGCGTCCGTCGTCCGTCGTCCGTCGTCCGTCCACATTTTTATCATTAAAGTTTACGGTCGAATATTTCTGAAATTTTGCACAAAAATACCTAAAAATATTTCCAGGAAAGGTTTTTTTTAGTTTTTTGATTTTCGCATTTTTTTCAAAATGGCGGTCGTTTTCGTCGAAAAATGGCCAATTTTGGACTTTGACGGTTGTTTTCTCAAAATCTGTTCAGTAACTTTTTTTCTTATTGATACATGACACTCCTCCTATGTACCCCTGTGACATGTATAAGTTTCGTTGCCCTTGAATCGCTCGAAGTGGGCCATTTTGGGCCCAAACTCGGCCCAAATGGGACTTTCCCATGTTAAATTCTCCTATGCTTTATAATGGGACACATTAAGCCTAATATCTCACTTAAAATTGAAATTGGAGACTAAGAATCAATTGTGGTCATATAGGAAATGATATGTGCTGAATATTCTCGTGACCTTGAATTTGACCTCTGACCTCAGTTTCAAGGTTAGAGCGGCCATTTTCGTCTAAAAATGGCCAATTTTGGACTTTGATGGTCGTTTTCTCAAAACCTGTTCAGTAACTTTTTTTCTTATTAATGCATAACACTCCTCATATGCACCCCTGTGACATGTATAAATTTCCTTGCTCTTGAATCGCTCGAAGTTGGCCATTTTGGGCCCAAACTCGGCCCAAATGGGACTTTCCCATGTTAAACATTAAGCCTAATATCTCACTTAATATTGAGGTTAGAGACTAGGAATCAATTGTGGACATATAGGAAATGATATATGCTTGATATTCTCGTGACCTTGAATTTGACCTCTGACCTCGGTTTCAAGGTCAGAGCACAAAATGGCTAATATCTCGTTCATTATCGACTTTACAGCTTAGGAATCAATTGTGGACATATAGGAAATGATATATGCTGAATATTCTGATAACCTTGAATTTGACCTTTGACCTCATTTTCAAGGTCACAGGACAAAATGGCTAATATCTCGCTTATTATCGACTTTACAGCTTAGAAATCAATTGTGAACATATAGGAAATGATATATGCTGAATATTCCCAAGACCTTGAATTTGACCTTTGACCTCATTTTCAAGGTCACAGGACAAAATGGCTAATATCTCGCTTATTATCGACTTTACAGCTTAGGAATCTATTGTGAACATATAGGAAATGATATATGCTGAATATTCTCGTGACCTTGAATTTGACCTTTGGCCTCATTTCCAAGGTCACAGGACAAAATTGCTAATATCTCGCTTATTATCGACTTTACGGCTTAGGAATCAATTGTGAACATATAGGAAATGATATATGCTGAATATTCTCGTGACCTTGAATTTGACCTTTGACCTCATTTTCAAGGTCACAGGACAAAATGGCCAATCTCTTGCTTATTAGCGACTTTGCTGCTTAGGAATCAATTGTGAACATATAGGAAATGATACATGCTGAATATTCTAGTGACCTTGAATTTGACCCTTGACCTAAGTTTCAAGGTTAGTCATTTTATTTTCAAGGTCAGAATACAAAATGGCTTAGATCTCGCTTATTATCAAATTTACAGCTTAGGGGTCCATAGTGAACTTATAGGAAATGATGTATGCTGAATATTTTGGTGATCTAGAATTTGACCTTTGATCTCATTTTCAAGATCAGAGAACAAAATGGCTAATATATCGCTTATTATCATCTTTACATCTGCCCCTGATGACGCCAGTGTGTCTTTGGATAAACTATTTGGTCGGGCTTTGTTTCTATTGCAAAATGTTGTATTTTACATTTCTTATTGGCATCATCAAAATTTGATTGTATTGGTGGTAATAGATTGATACTTACATTTATACCACTGAGTCGGTGTCACTGCTGGCGGACGTTGAATCTGTCCCCGAGGATACCATCAACTCAGTAGCCTTCGGTCTTGTGATTGGGTACTTTTGTACTTGTCATGTATCTATTCCATGGGGTTAGATTCGGATTTCTAAATTATTTTCACAGGTTGTTGGGCAGTTGTATACTAATTCCATCTGGTGTACAGTAGAAACAACTACATTTAGCACATTGTCTGCCCCTGAAGACGCCAGTGTGTCTTTGGATAAACTGTTTGGTCGGGCTTTGTTTGTTTCTATTGCAAAATGTAGTATTTTACGTTTCTTATTGGCATCATCAAAATCTGATTGAATTGGTGGTAATAGATTGATACTTACATTTACAGCATAAGAATCAATTGCGAATATAGAGGAATGATATATACTGAATATTTTCATGACCTTGAACTTGAACTTTGACCTCATTTTCAAGGTCACATCACAGAATGGCTAATGTCTCACTTATTATCGAATTTACAGCTTAGGAATTTATTGTGGACATCCTAGAAGTGATATATTTGTTGAAAATTTCATGGCCTTGAATTTATCAGTGACTTTATTTTCAAGGTCAGTGGACAAAAGGCTAATATCTAAAATGTATATTGTCCGGTAACCTTTCTTAGCCCTTGGGCTAATTTTTTTTCATTTCATATAAATTGTATGTTGTCCGAGTATCTGGAGCATCAATGAAACACTAAAGCTGACTCATGATATGTATGTAAAATTTCAATCTATTTATATAGAAATACAACTATATTTGTCTTTCCAGAGATTCGGTTCGTCTCTCATTGGCGCCATTTACCAAGAGTTGGGATGGAGACAAGAGGAGGACGAGGAGATATCAAGGAGGTGCGAACTCAAACCAAGTGATCAAATTCCTTTATAGCTAGTCAAAAATCCTAACGCTGTAATATAATACGCACCATGATCCAATGTTTCCATGCAGAATTTTACGGAAAGAAATAAACATGCGAGCATGTGAGTTTGGCTACAGACCATGTTTGGAAGATGCCAGAAGGGAGTTTGTGAAATGGAGAAAAATTCCCACATACAGGTTGTCTATCCATATCAATTATTTGCCATAAATCTAGCTTTGAAACACTACCAATATTTCTACTATTGAAAACTACCAACGCTATTCCATTTTTTCACACATAAATTACATGATATATATATAATTATTTGCCAATATATATATATTTTTATGACATACCCAAATACATTTCCACAAAAACCGTGCAATAAACATTTTATTACGTCGTAGTTTGAACCCGGATGTTCGGTGGACTGCCTTATGCTATGGTATTAAACACGGAAGTTATCAGGACTGGGACCACGTGTTCAAATTTGGACTATCAGCCAACCTGCCAGGAGAAAGGAGTGATTTGCTAGAGTCCCTGACTTGTTCTATCAACAAAACATTGATCCAACGGTAGATATTTATTGGAACACAGTATCATACATCGATTATTACATCATCAAAATGATGTCAGAGGGAGGATTGAGATCATGAAATTATAACCATATATAACTAACACATAAACTGATCTATTTTTTAAATTTCTTCTCCAGATATCAACCTATATTAATGCATGTAAATAAGAAAGAGCTGTCAGTGTTTTCATGTAAATCCTCTTCACAGAACGTCACATCGATCAAAGCCGTTTTTAGTTAATGTAGTTTTCGTAGTATATGTATATGGTATTACCAGGAATATATCATAATTTTTGCGGACGATGTCATATTCTAGCTGTATGAAATATGTTCATGCCATTATAATTCTGACTTCAGTTAATAATAAAAATAATATATTTGCATAGAAATAATCACTGTAAATGAGCGTTTGTTCCTAGGTACCTAGATCTAGCCACCTCGCCTGTATCGAGTGATGAGTTGTCTCTAACTCCTCTAGTCAACACTAAACTGGGTAAAACTGTGGCTTGGCAATATTTGGTGGAGCATTGGAACAAGTCGTCATTCCGGTTCGTTTTCATTCCAAAAATACATCACTGAACGAATATTTGCTCACGTTATGACGTGTCCCTTCAAATGATATATACATAGAGCATGATTCTATTGTTATGGTGAAGTGCTTATCTTACGGAGCAACCTGTTGTGAGGTCTCTATCTAAGATAGTAACCTCCCAGAGAGGTCTCTATCCTAGATAGGGACCTCTAGATAGGTTTTCATCTTAGATAGGGACCTATGAAAGAAATTCGAACAACCGATACAGTAGAGTAGTTTATTACATGTTAAACGTAATAATCGTGGACAGCTAATCGTTGCGTTTATGGTGAGTTTAATCCATTGGTCTCGAACAGTTTTTGGTTACATTTTGATATTTCCTTCATGAAATCATCCGCCTTCAAGGAATCCAATGAAAACGTATATATCCACAATATCCTTGGAATTCCGGAGGTTTTGATAATAATTCTGCGATATTCCACACACATATATCCGCAGCTGTACCGGAATCCTAGAAAAGCCTCCAGAGATCACGCGTAGCGTAATTTACCTGCAAACATGAACGGAATATATACAGACACGAATGCTTCATTTTTTTCCTTTCAAAATGTCGATTATAGCTATTCAGCATATGTATTATGGCTACAAATTGAACAGAACTTTCACATGGTCATACAATGCAATAGCACACAAGTTTAAAAGAACTTTTACTTACGAGTCGTACGTTGAGTCATGGGAGTCCTGGATCGAACTCTAGAATCGGTCGTAGTGATTTTACGAGGAATTCTGGGTGTAAATACATGTAGATAAAACGTTTTCATTCCCTTACAAATATTGAAATAACAGGAGGTTAAGCATATTTGTTCGCGCAAAAAGTATGATTCAATTCTTTGTACATGGGTAGCCTACAGCCCGTCAGATAATGCAGAAAGAGAAAATGCTAATTTGGTTTTGATTTCAAAGAAATAAGGCCCCATGTAGCGCAGGTTACTCTTTCTTGTAAATTCAATGAAGATTAAAAATGTGCCAGACTTATTAAATATGGTAGGCCTATACATTCAGTGGGCGACTAGTATTAGTAGAGTAAGGTGCGCTACATGGGCCGAAATAAGTCTGGCATATTACTCACCGAAAGCCTCAACCTGGGGCCCTATCCTTTTCATAATATACTGGACATTTGAAGAGTGCGAGTGTAAAATTTGCTTTTGCATCGTATTCTCAAAATAATATGTCCTCGATAAATCTGTTGTGGTTTGTATGATGAAGCACAATGAAGCACATGACTGAATTTCTCATTCTCAATAATTTTTGTGTAGCATCTCAAAAGGAACTCTCTTGCTGGGAGTGGCCACTACAGTTTCATCGAAAACGGAATATGATCAGGTGAATAAACGAGGAGATATTTGGCGAAGTGCCAATATAGCCGCCCATAAATTCACAACAGTCTATAACCATGATAACATACTTGTCTCTGTGTATTTGGACACTTGCAGATGACGTCACTTATGGTTGGGGACGAGTATGCTCTCCATGACCTGTACATGGTGGCCAGAGATCTCGCCAGTGAAAACATCAAGTGGCTGGAGAAAAACGAGAAAATTTTGGAGAACTGGTTCTCTCGTAAAGGCTACACTTGATAGCGAAATCTAATGGTTAAAATTTGTTCGATGTATGTATTTGATTTAGGAAATAAACTAAATTTTTATTTTGCGTCTCGTATTTCATGATATTGTCATTGCGCCAGGGAACCATTATGTCAAATAGCTCTTCCGATAAACCCTTCTATTATCCGAGGAGAGATGATATATGTCCAGTGTCCCGCATAGCTTGTCCAGCACTTTCATGACTGACACACACGATTATTACTCTCCAAGACTGCTGATTTTTTGCTGGTGGTAGGTTTCGTTTTGCTCTCAATCATAACAACAACATGACTAGGATAATCTCTGGGCTTGAAGCTGTACGTGATCTCGTGACCACATCTTGAGTATGAAACATCAGTCAAATGGAAGTTGAACATCCATTATCTAATTTCCAATCTCTTGGAAGTTCCGTTCCGAATCCGTTGGTTACTAAGTTTGTGTCTATGGTACGAGTAGCTTCGGTATTTAGCAGCATTATGATCCCCATATGGATCGACGCGATGGTCATAGAGTTCCACGCAGACCAAGTCATCCCAGAGGGACAGAGTGGAATGGGCGAAAGGCCGGCTGCTTCGACCAGCTTTGGGAACAAATCGACCAATTCCACGATGGAGTCAAATTGTATGGCGTCGTCAGTGCTGCCTGGAATGTGTATCATCATGGGAGTGTGAGTGTGTGTTTACCACATCTACCTAACCTAGATGCCCACCATGATCACCAATAAAAGTCAATATATATTTTTTTATCCAAATCATGTTATTTCACATCTTGATTAATTTGACCAATGATATCATCAATGTAGGACATATAAGTGAAGTACTGGTGTATCACGTTGCTTCGCAGTTTAGTTTCATTGAGATCACCATCAAACTATAAATGAGATATGGCGACTTGGATAGTTCTTTTGTTTTGAAGTATGCAGCTTCTGGAAAGTTAATTGGTACAAAAGAATTCTTCACAACCCTGGTATCTTTCATTTTGTACAAATCTAATTACTCCTCTGTTAAGGCAAACGGATCAGGTTTCAAGAAACCTAGGCCAAGGAAGCAGTTCCTGACATTCTCTTTGTAAATCCGACCAAGTTCTCGCAACTTTTCCATTCCCGCATATGCAATCATTCCATCAGGATGTGGCATCCTACGAAGTTCTTCCTGGTTGAAAGCTCTCAAGCTCACACCAAGCTTCCTCCAGTACTTTTTATCAGGAGGGTGGTAATACGACTCGGTCCATGATATAGAGTCATCCTTACCAGAAGCTTTTCTCGGGTGAAAAATCTTACCAACTCCTGTCGTCAGATAGCCGTGTTCATCGAAGCACGGCTGTGGTATGGTAGTTTAGTTTCCACCCACGTTTCGTCAATACCCTTTCTGAGCCCAAACTTTGGTGATATCTGGCCTTCTTCCAGTCAGTAAAGATGCTCTACATAGTCAGGTGCGCCATGGAAACGCTGTCCCTCCAGGGTGTTGTATAGGAGCCCAGCTATGTTCTCAAGTCATCCGACATGAGGAAGGAAAACCTTTCCGGAAATATCAGACTCAGAGTATTCTTCCAGCATGTTTTCCACGGTGTATGTTCAGTCTATTCTCGTCTTTTTGGTATAATACGTGTCTACGTTTGGCACTTTATGATGGTTAGGCCAATGATTAGTCCAGGAGGCAGTCTCCTTATATATTCCATCAAAATGCATGGAATTTGTTGTGTCGCTCAGAGAGAGGGAGAGGTTGTCATGAAATAAACACAAAACACCGATCAGTAAGGCACGCGTGTACATCCTTTGAGTGTTTCAGATGTTTAGAAGTTCGCTTGAATGCCATTTAAATAAGAGAACACAACTTCTACGTCCTCTCACAAATGGCCCGCGTGGGGTATGACGCGTTTTTTTTTTTTATTAACAATTAGAATTAAAAAGATGACGAACGGATTAAATTGCATTCGTTCAGTGGACGAACAGTATAAAATGGAGCGCAGTATACCCTAATTGGGCCACAAATAGCAGCAACTGATCTCCGACATTGACATCTGGAGATCGATGACGCATGATACAGTGTAAAAATCAGTCAATCAGGGTATATATATATTAACTTTATAATACAGTACGCATGTCAGAACGAAACTATCATAATAAACAAAGAACAAAATACTCAGAACAGGTGTAAATTAGTGAACATCATACACGATTGTGTGTTGAATTGATCGTGGTTCTGTCAGCTGTGATCAGCTATCAGAGTGGATTATCGACACAGAAATATCTCATCACAGATGGGTAGATAATCTTCAAGTACCCGATCAATTTACAAGCCCTTAATGCAGCTCTAGACGTTTATATTTAACACATGCAGTTCTTACATCCATTAGTCTGAAAGGTCAATGACACACAAAGATGCTTTACTCGAATAAAGTAGAACAGCTCTATATCCCTTATCGTATATTGATATACGCATAATATTATGTTCGAATCCTCGACTGTATCATGGGAAAAGGGTCGTGGGCGGAGAATAAGTCCAAATGATAGCTCTTACAATAATATTAACTTTGTGAAAGCATGTCAAGTTAACTGTTCCCATGCAGTTGAGGGTGCCACTCTGTTAGACACCTTACAGTTGCCACTTTCAGCTAGGAATACAAGCAATACAGTGGCGTCATTCGAGTGTGAGACCCCGTTTTTCATGACAATTTCAATAGTTTACAAATAAGTACATGAGATTACAGCAGTCTGAATATGCAGTCCAATTGAATAATTTTTCGTTCAATAATAAAGAAAAGTCAAACAACGAAATATTAAAATGATGTGTGTCTTATTCATATACGATGTTTACTCTGAATTAGCTGTACACTATGTGGTGGTATTTAAGTATAATCAATAGTAAAAGAAACTTCTCGCAATTTCTAGTAAAGTTCTTTTGAACATCTCCACACGGGTACATACAAAACATGAAACCAATACCGAAGTAGACAGTATTCTGAGCGAACAAAGCCAAGTCCGTTATCCAATCTCAAAGTCCAGGGTCAGGCAAAATTGATAAAAATGTATGGAACTTTATGACCCTCCATTATATGGCCATGAAGAGGTGAAATTAAGTGTTCTGGAAAGAGTGAGCATTTCCTGGCCCACATGTGGCACCCGTCATGAATTCCAAAACATTAACATGCAAAGAGGTCTTGCTGCATGCTGGTGACAAATTTACTGTATTAACCAGATTGTGATGACGTCCATAGAATTTCTTGAGAGCAGCTATTTGTCTTAGTAAAACATATCCTTGTCGCAACAGTTTGGAGACTAGCTGTGAACTTCGGTGAAAAAGATCCTCATATTTGCAACTAACTCTTTGAATAGCGTATGAGATTTGAGACAAACACGTCATATGCTGGCGACATAGGAATGTTGCTGCTTACAAAAGGGAAATTAAAAGGGAAATGTCGTATGATCTAGTTGACAAGTTAGAATCAATCTCCAACCTTATATCTGAATAGTTGAAAAAATTAAAGGAGTCTGTAGTATCTTCAATCTCAAGTTCCTTAGGATAAAAAAGGCATCCAAATACCATCAGAAAGTGAAATTAAAGCTGCTAGTTAGCTTTTAAGATGCTCCTCTTTGTAGATGTTGAATGAAATCTGACTCATGTGAGTATACAAACAGGTCTGCCAATAATGGTTCACAATTTGTACCTATAGTACAAATATATATATATATAGGTAAAATATATATTATTTACGTAATGATATGGTACGCAGTCAGAATGCAATACGAACAAAAGCAACATACATAATCTTTGGAACTTGTTGATTACTGCAGTCTTACACGATTGTGTACAGAATTGATCTGGGTCAACTGTGATCAGCTGTGGATTATCGACACACGAAGATCTGATCACTAAGCACTGATGAGTAGCCAGTCTCCAAAATGCCTGCATCTCGATTCCGTCGGGGCGTCAAATTGTGATTCGTTATTCACACCAAAGGCGTTAATGGACTGCAAGACACTGATCTGTCCAAAGTATCCGGATCAGTTTACAGGCCCTTTAATGTAGCTCTGAACGTTCATATTTAATACATTTATAGATTCTGCAGTGCTTACATCCATTAGTCTGAAATGTCAATCACACCCAAATATGCTTTACTCGAATAAAATAGAACGAGTTTATATCACATATCCCTTATGGTCTGTTGATGTATAAATCCTCGACTGTATCATGGAAATAGTGTCATTGACGGAGAGAGAAAAACTGATAGCTAGTACAATAATCCTAATATCGTGAAATCATTCCATGTTTATTGTTCTCATGCAGTTGATGGTGCCACTGATTGAAATCTAAGTTACAGTTGCCTTTTTCAGTTAGAAATACAGTAGGCAAAATGTGACAAAATTTCATTAGTTTGCGAATAAGTCCCCGCGATTTCAGTAGTCTGAATATGCAGTCCAAAAGAATATTATAAAGAATATATTTAGAATTATATTATTGATGGGGAAAAGTCAAGCAACACAATATTAAGGGGGTGTGTATCTTATTCACATACGATGCTCACTCGGAACTAGCTACACACTTAGGTGGTGGTATTTAAGTATTATCAGTGATAAGAAAAAACTTTTTTTGGGTAGAAATTTTCACTGACAAAAAATTCGTCGAGAAGTGGGTAAAATCGTCGTCCCAATATGGTCATGTTGTATTTGTATCATGTTGGGAAAAATACGACCCCATCGAAGATTTAATCCCGGATTCGCCAATGATCAAAATCATACTATTTTGTTTCATCACATTACCAGAACTAATCTCATTGGAGAGGAAAGCTGAATTATTCACTGGTAATGACCACGTTCTAATAGACACACAGACACATCTGATCTATGTCAAATAGGAAAACTTGACAAGTAATCTTTGCCACTCGATTTTTTTGCTCGACATAGTCGATCTAACACGCCTTCCTCTCAAATTTGCTGAGCCAATCACACACGTCAACTGCCACCGACATTGAAGATGATTATAGGCAATATGACGATGAATCTAGCCTCAAATGCCAATACGCCTCCAATTCATCCCTGTGAAATCTCCGGAGAGACAAATTTGGATGATTGATTCGTGTGAAACAGTAGCAGTCGGATTTAATATTCAATCCCACACTAGATTTATATTCAGATTATCGAACTTAATGCGACATAAAGAGGAAAAAGGAACATAGCATTGGATGCACAGCCACATCTGATTTCAGTTAAACGAAAAAAAAATCCCTGATAATTAATCTCTTCAACTCGATATTGGTGGCCATACATGGATTGCTGCTCAATCAAACGTGTCAATCTAGCTTCAAATATTCACATTCCTCCAATTCATTTTCTGGTGATATTGACGTGGGAAGGTGATTTTTGTAATAACGCGAACGGGATTGTCTGGACATGAAAGTACTCACCTGTTTTCCGACATGATTCTGTGGTGTTGCTACATCAAAAAATGACTCTGGTGTTTTGGGCCATCATTTTCACTTGTGAGGTATCAAATGTCCAACTGGTGATGAAAGGCCCGAAAACAGAGAAACACGTCATATACCTGACATGATATAGTGTCACGATAGTAGTCTTTCAATTAACTCCTGATGGAGAATAGAGCGACATCCATACGTAACATATATTGAAATTCTTCAACAACAGATGAACTTTGGATTGGTTTCTCTTAAATTTCTTCTATAATTGTATGTATGAATCTATTTAATACCAGAAATACATCCGGATTTTGATAACGACAATAGCAAACATAGAAACACAGCATAATGTCATAATTCAATAAAGGCTTAATGACACGAGTTTGCGGATTGTTTGCCCTGACAAATGTGTTTCCACTTAGAAGATTAGAAAGGAAAACGGTAAAAATTTTCAAAAACATATTTTCATGTAGACATCATAGTACACATATAAATAAAAATTCCAAATGATCCTCTAACAAATTATTGATTGATTAGTGAGATGGGGGTTATATATTGCTTGATTTTGTTGTTGTTGAAAGTGTATCCCTCACATTCATATCGAGAACAGATCACTCATTCTTTCAACCAGATCATATACATATATACAGCGTTTCACTTTTACAATAATACAGCAAGCTTTGAGGTGTGTTTCAAATTTGTATACTGTTATTCATATTATACACATCTTCAATGAATTATTCAAACACCCTAAAATACAAATTTATGGATACTACGTATCTGTTGTCATCACACGTCTACTATGTCTGTTGTACGTTTCTCATATGAATGCTCCCAAGGGTGCAAATCTCAACTGATTCCCGAAATCATCTGTAGACGCATATTTATGTTGAACGGAAAACGTGTAACAGTTATTACTTTTATACTTATGAAATCTCTACTGGGCGAAACATTTGTCTTCTTAAGCCCAATAATGAATGTGTCTTGTTTTAACTAAATGTATGTTTTATTGCAGTCAATAATAGGCCCGACCAGTAAAATTGATGTTGACTCATTCGATTAAAGCCATGAAATCTCTACTCCAGGCAGAATATTTACCTCGTTGAGCCCAATGATAAATGTTTCTTGTCCTGACTATTTTTATTGTGGTCAATAATAGACTTAACTAGTAAAACTAATGTAAACTTATTCAGCTACAGTCATGAAATATCTACTGGACAAAACATTTACCTTGTTGAGCTCAATAATAAATGTTTCTTGTCTTAACTATTTTTATTGTGGTCATAATAGACATAACTATTCTTGACTTTATGTTAATTTATTCGAAAATATTATTTTGTTTTCAACAAAAACATCAGTTCTCTATTCTGAACAAGAATCCAGTGCTATTTGCCTTCAAAGTACAGGGCATTGGAGTGATCACAGATGTCAAAATGGGTATTTTCATGTTCGTAATAAGTTAGCATGCTAACTAATTAATATTCGACCATGACGGCCCTCATTGAGAGTCTGTTGTTTCATCATCATTCATCGACAGCTCCCACCCATAGAGCGTTCACAAACCATGTGTGTTAACAGGCTAATTTGAACAATAAATGTGTTGCCAATCGACCAATTTGGTTGCTATGGCAACCAAAGTCGATTAATGTCGGGATCTTACCATAAGATAAGTCTGTACAAAAAATTATTAGAATCAGTTCAGATTTGCAACCCATGGAGCGTTCACAGGAATGACGGATGTGGTGGTGGCAGCGCGACGGAGACAAATCCATAGTATCTGCCGAACTTCGTTCGGGGGTACAATTAATTCACGACCAAATGGACCAGGTAGCAGTACTAATACATACATTTTGTGGCCAAAATTGATTACCTACAACATTTCAGTGTCCCTTGTGATATCATTCCTAAAAGAGGAAGATATATATGTAGCAAACACATATTGTGGAAAATAATTATCAACATCCTCAGAATTTATATCTAGCAATTTGCTCTTTCAGTTGATGATAATTGTTCTGCTTTGGTGACAGATTTCATCATTTGTGGTATAACAAATAACCCTCCCATCTAGTAGTTACAGATTATCTGTCCTTAGTACGACATATGGTCATTAAAGTTATCATCTTCATATCAGGAGTGCACTTCACTCGACAACATTTACCATCGTGTGAATTGGACACGAATATCATGTGACCCTTGGTATGGAGAGCTTTAATCAAGTCACTGGAGGCAATAGGAATAATACTTCAGTGTACATAGCCAGGCCAAGGTGCACTGTGTGTGATTTATCAGATCTGGTTCATGCTGGTGATGGGGTGATGCGTATATTTACTATGTATAGGATAATCGGTGAAGTGGAGCGACTCTGGAAAATAATCGACGAGCCGAAGGCGAGTCCATTATTTTCCAGAGAGGCGACACTGAACCGATTATCCGACTTAGTTCTCTGTTCCCCCTCAACTCAACTAAATCTCCGCCGGCATATGCACCTGTAAGTAGTAATCTGCGTGTACACTATACCGTCACACCTCAACAGTGTAGGAAACAGAGAGCGACACTGTCTGAATTTGTGAACTTTGTCACCATTATTATATCATGAGAATAGAAGTACATGTCCACTTGCTGTTCTCGTAATTTTCATGTCCACTTGCTGTTCTCGTAATTTTCAACGATGTACATGTACAACACGGTATTTACCAAATTTTGCTCACTGATATCTGCATCTACTGAAAAGTTTACATGATAATGATGGATTATGAATGAATCATGAATACAAATAGGGTTTTAGATTCACGACCATGCCCACTGCTTGTGCTACCACCTTTCAGTGTCTTGGCGAATTTAGAATTGGGACTCAACAGTAACACCACATTTATTGTTCACCTTCTCATCTACATTATATTGGCCTCGACCAAGGTTCCATTGCATCAAACGAATTAGGTTTCGGCAAAAACGACTCGCTAGTACGCAAACAAACGCGTCTTGTTTGAGCAGATGCATTTTGTACACTGGCGGTTGTTGTTTTTACACGCAATAGATTATATTGCAGTAGATTAATGGAAAGAATAATTTCCTGCAATATTCTACTGGGAACCGTCTCCCAGTAGATTCTGAAAAATAATCTACTGCGAAGAACAATAGAACCGTGGATTAAATACCGGTAAACAATATAATTTTACAGTAAATTGATTGAAAATAGATTAAGAACTAAATGCATCTACTGTGGAAAACAATATCACAGATAGCTTTATACCACATTGATCATAGGCAATACAGACTGGCCTTACAAATATAGTACCATGTTTATTCCTCCCAAACAAACATTGTCTCAAAAAATTAAAATATTCATTAAAATGACTTGCAACATTGATCATAATATTCCTTACTATACACACGGTAAAATACGGCTACCATACACTGTTTGATATTTAGATTTACTCTTATCTACCCATCTGATCACAACAGTTAGACCGAGTACATGTGCTTTTATCAAATATAACAATCTTATTTGTTTCTTACTTTTTATTATGAACCACATTCGGAGGATCAGACATCATCCGTTGCTATACAGCAAGCCCAGTTGATTTACCTAAGAACAATGAGCAGTCAATAAATAGAACGGTGTTTAGTGATACATTGATGCTAACTCTTTCCGCTTTCCGGAACACCTGATTTCACCTCCTTATGATGGGGGTATATAATGGGGGTTCGTGAAGTTCCATACAATTTTATCAGACTGACCCTGGACTGCATAATGGACTTGGCTTTTCCGCTCGGAATACTTTTTGCCGATATTTTATCTTATGTTGTGTTGGCTCAACTTCTAATATCACATTATGCATTTCAGATTGATTATTATATATTCTGTATTATTATTGGAATAATTTGTGTTTACAATTTGCTTGAATTTATTGTTTTATTTGCTTCTGTGGCATGGTACTGAAATAGTCATGGTTCAGCACTGAACATTTTCGGTCGAGATTTATTCATGCCACAAACATCCTAACGAATGTGCATATGTGGGCTTCATTTGATAGTGATAGTAAATCACGGCCAACCAGATAATGGTTGTTAACATATCCTGGACCTTTGTGTTTTAGTTGCAGATTGGTTTCAGCCATTACGGAAAGAATCGTCATCAGAACTCCGGGAGATATAAAGTGCTCCATAAACACACAATCTGTCTCGAGCAAGGGTTGTCATAATATATGGTGAGTCAATGTACAGTGAGTATGGTGACTCAATCTGACTAAATGGCATACTGAATTTTCAGTTCTTAGGAAACAGACGTGGAATCAATACCCACACTGCGCGAAAAGTGGAATTTACGTATTCACTAAACGCCCGTATTAT
This sequence comes from Terebella lapidaria, assembly GCA_949152475.1. Taxonomy (NCBI): domain Eukaryota; kingdom Metazoa; phylum Annelida; class Polychaeta; order Terebellida; family Terebellidae; genus Terebella; species Terebella lapidaria. The sequence goes on from OX424566.1 coordinate 38,223,267, forward strand.
TCGAATTAAACCTGAAGTTTAGTATAGTATAATGTCGATTAAATCCACACTGAACTCGGAGTTTAATGACTGTTAAATTCTGATTTAATTTTTCACGAAAACACGCAACTTTTGTTGATGTTTTGGGCAGTTAAATTTACCATTAAACGTCTCGTTTGGTTTTGGGGAATATAATTTGAATTTACTGAAAAATCTGACTCATTTAAATTGACGTAAACTTTGGGAAAACGCCCAGCTTTTCAATAGTTTAATTCGAATTAAATTACTATGAACATACGTTTTCTGGAATTAAATCAAAACTATACTCGGAAATTTTATAGCAAATAATTCTGATTAAATGATCAGCCAACTTAAACCCATATATAATTATATATAAATATTTGTCATTAAATGATAAGCACGTCATTGTGAAATTAACCCCGAAGCAAATCATAATTATACTCGGAATGTTTTTAATAAATAATTGTAATTAAATGGTAGCGCCTTGGTTTTGTGAAATTAAACCTGATATCATTAATAAACTCCGAAGTTTTCTTAATAAATAATTGTAATTAAATGGTAGCGCCATGGTTTTGTGAAATTAAACCTGATATAAATCATTATGAAACTCGGAAGTTTTGTATGTAAATAATTTTGATTAAATGACAAGCATTTCATAATCATTGTATATTTATTTCCATATTAAGGTACGTTGTATCACATCAAAGATATATATGAGGGTCTCACCCGAATTATGACAATTGAATAAGAAAATGTCTTATTCAAGAACATAAGAAGACAAGTATAAACAATTTGGCAGTGATTAGATAACCAAACTCGTACAGAATCACATGTGGGTATCACAATACAATAACAAATATAAATGCGAAAAGTTTTAGCCTATCAAACCAAACACCAGTTAAGTGGGTACGACATATAATATCATGTCAGTAAAATACTACAAACATTCAATACAAAAATACACGAACATAATATGAAACACAGAATGAGTGAATAATTAAAATACATGTATATGTGACCCGACCTTTAAACAAATGATATGATCGGTAACCTGGGTACGGGCGAGTGGTTGTTTGCTGGAAAACCAAAACCATAGTGACCAATAATGTTACATGCACATACAATCAAACGTAACAGATTTAGAACTGGCCTATACCCAAGTCTGCAATGTATGGCTTAGTACAAAACACCTTTTTGCTCTAAGCCAGAATTTATACTCTGGTAAGTCAATCATTTCCAATGAGTACAAGAAATAAATACATGAATAGAAATGAAAAAAATCCTTGAGGGTTTTAGACCACCCAACTTGGTCTTGGTCCAGTGAATTGCGAGCGTCCGTAATTATTCTTTTGATTTTCCCCTTTCATGACCGCATTGACGCGCCTTCGTTTGGTTGTTTTTCTGTTTCTCCATGGCATGAGCTTGACAATGTATACGTCGTCGTCGCCGGGACTCCCTTCACATTCTGATGACAGGCTGGCCACCTTGAGAGACCTGGTGACCTTTTTTTGGCATCTCCAGATGTCCTTCGTGACAAGCGTTCAATCGTCGCTGCAGTTTCTACAAAATGAACAAGGTTTAATTAAATGCTACTTTCACATCAATATCGGGTCTAATATAACGATGAACAGCTTAATATATATTTTAAATCATCACTTCCTGAACGGTTGACAAAGTCTAGTAAGCCTTCAATGTATGTATTAAGACATCAAGAAGTACATTAATGTCCCTGTAACATTGGTCCAACATATATGAAAATAAAATCCACGAGAGAAGAATGTTTGTGTGGAATGACAAATTTGGTATATGTTATGAATGGATGCCATTTCAATATGCTACAGCCAATCATTTTGCAATTGACGCGTGAAGAAGGAAATCGTGACAATATTTGGATTATGAATCAATACTGAAAATTGTTCAATTGGTTTTAAATACTAGTGGTATTCAACGGAAACCATGCCCCCTAAATACGTTGATGCTTCTACACGTCTGGCTGTTCGTCTATCTGCAGCAGTTATACTCTCTCTGTCTTCAGCTTTCTATCAACAGTTTGACATTCAGTTTGACGTGGAATCAATACCCAGTATTGAGTTTTCCGATCAAACAAAACAGGGTCCATTATCCAATCTCATAGTCCGGGGACAGAAAGTCATATCAGTCATACGAAGTGAGAGAAAACAAAAATGAACCCCCAGAAATGGCCATTAGGAGGTGGAATCAGGTGTTCCGGAAAGAGTGAGCATTTCCTGCCCTCTAGTGGCACCCGTCATGAATTCCCCAAAATTAACATGAAAATAGATCTAGTTGCATGGCAGACATGGATTTGGTGTTTTTATCAACCAGATCATGATGATGTCCATATAATTTCTTAAACGCAGCTAAGTCTTGTCGCAGCAGTTTGGAGACTAGCTGGGCACTTCGATAGACAAAATCCTCATATTTGAAACTAACTCTGGAATAGTGGATAAGTTGAGAAACAAACACACCATATGCTGGTAACATAGGAATGTTGCTGCTTAGAAAAGGGAAATTGACTTTGGAAAAATTGAAATCATCACGTTTGTCATATAATCTATTTGACAGGTTAGAATCATCATCAATCTCCAACCTCAGGTCTAGATAGTTGGAAAAATTAGCGGAGTCTGTAGTATCCTTAATTTCAAGTTCCTTAGGATATATGACATCCAAATAATCACCAAACTTGAGATTATTTAGCGACAATACATCATCTATGTATCGGAAAGTGAAATTAAAATTACATGTTAGCTTCTTAGAACCTCCTCGTTGTAAATGTTGGATGACATCCAAATAATCACCAAACTTGAGATTATTTAGCGACAATACATCATCTATGTATCGGAAAGTGAAATTAAAATTACATGTTAGCTTCTTAGAACCTCCTCGTTGTAAATGTTGGATGAAATCTGATTCATATGAGTATACAAACAGGTCTGCCAATTATGGTGCACAGTTTGTACCCATGGTAATACCAATAGTTTGTTGGAATATTCCACCAACAAATACCACAAAAATATTATCAATCATAAAATTAACTATATTTACCACATCTATTTCAGTATATTTGTATGGGGCAGCAGAGTCACCTTTAACAAAATAAGCGGTATTATATTTAACTACAATATAGTGGTACCGACATTGTCCCTTTCTAGAGAAAGATGAATTACTGATTAGTCTTTTAAGCTGAGACTCCAGTTCAGAATGAGGTATAGTTGTGTACAAAGTGGAAAAATCAAATGTTTTGATAGATGTTACTTTTGAAAGTGTGTGAGCATGTAGACATTCCAATAAAGATTTTGAGTTTTTTAATATCCACATTTGGTTTATACCACTTCTAGAATAGATGGTTTCAGAGTACTTTTGGAGACCCTGTTTAATTTTAGACAATATAAGAGTTACTATGTTAGAAAGGGCTTTGATAGAACATGATGCTGAACCTGAAATATATCTTTGTTTGTGTGCATTTTGGTGTAATTTTGGGATCCAATATCAGTTTGGTAGATTACAATCTTTACATGAGGTAGTAATAAACGAATGCAATACAGACACATGATTTGATAAGATATCCTGTTTGGGCACGGTAATGGCTTGGTATGTACTATTGGAATCAGTATTGTTGGCAATACCCAGTTCGTCAAACAGGCACTGTATATAGTATGCTTTAAAAACAAAAACAACATTATTAGAAGCTTTATCTGCAGGGACAATGACGAACCTTCCTTGACGTTTCAACAAACTATTAGCGACCACGGGATCATTGAAGACGGACCTATATTAAGTACTAACTGACTTTGACAAAACATTAATGCGTTTGTTTACCAATGACCCATTCTGACAGAGAATCAGTTTCTGCCTTTTCTCGCTTTGTCCATTTTCTGGCATGCTCCTCAACTGCATCCATGATTAACTTAAAATTGTTTCTCCATGAAAACGACGTGGGCTCTCTATATTTGGGACCTGCGGACAAAATGTCTTTCAATAATCCATCATCATATTCGATGACGTAGACTCCTATTGTCAAATGCTTTTATCTGCATACATTTTCGCCGTAATTGTTGCAGAACATTTCATGGACGTGAAATATTGAAAACACTATGCACATATGTCATTTCATACAATACAGGACCTTGCAGTACTCATTGTTCATGAGTGCTATTAAATCCTGACGGATTCTGAGATAACCATCACCTGTGACACCCACTCATTGATGGACGAAACAAATTCCTACCAATAATGTCGTGATGGGACACATTCGTGATTAAATCACGTATCGTGGAAGTTGTAAACCATATTTAGTCGGTATGAATTGAAAGTTTCTATTAGCGATGGATATTATCAAACATCGTTACCAACACATAATGCCAGACTTGATTATCACATGGCTTACACTGGCCTGGTGGTTACTAAATATTGGAAAGAATATTCAAGCAAATCTGGCTTGATTAGTTTGAGTGAGTATCACCAAGTCCCCTGTGTCCAAACGGTAAGTGAATATAACGAACATGCAGTAATGGACAGCAGCACTGCAACCAAGTATAACAATAATACCTCAAACAAAATCGAGTTAATTATTCACCTTTATAGATAGGACATCTGACAATGTGGGCGAAATTGTTGAGAATTTTTTTTTGGCAACCTTCATGATTTCTCATGAGAGAAATAAACTACATGTATACCCGTCTGAGGTATCAAAATTTGTGGTTACCATGGTAACGCTATCCTTCCAAGTTTTGCGTAAAAACCCAAATGAGACATGAGGAGAAAATATTTCTTTCCAAAACTTCCAGGCTTAATAATTATTTTCGTTTTGGACTACTTTCCCAGCATGTGTTCAAATTCTCATCTTTTTGGCATGAAAATACCTACATTTGACACTTTTTGATGATTATTTGTAATCATGGAGAGAGCGTTGTTATAGGTGCGACAGAATGTTCGGGTATTGTTGTACGGCATGAAGTAAACACAAAACAAACACATCAAAATCGTTTGACCGTTATAAAATGACGTGAATATGTTCTAGTTTCAGCTATACTGGACAAAGTGTTGTGCATTTTACGTACCTCCTTCTTTGACAAAGAGCCAGATACTTGGTATTCGGCAAGCAAAATCAGTTAAAGTGAGTGTTTGCCATGCATCGCTGGTTATTAATCAGTTTTATTCAGAACCACATGGTCCGATATTATTATGAGGATATCATTGAATATATCATTAAAATATAACATTACTTAGATGCAGTCTGGAATTAGGAGTTGGACTTGTGCAGGGTACTCTCATTCATTCCATACAGATACATATTTACATGATATTTACATAATCTTCGGGAGTCAAACAGGTGTAAATTACTGCATGTCTTACACAATTATGTGCTGAATAGATCCTGGTCCATTCAGCTGTGATCAGCTGTCAAACTGAATTTTGACAAAGAATGTATGATAAAACTGGATTATAAAGCACCAATGTGTAGAAAGTCTCCAGAACACCCACATTTCAAATCCGTCCAGGCATCAAACAGCCATATGTTATTTACACCATGGGTCGTAATAGGCAGGCACGTGCTGATCTATCCAACGTACCGGGATCAGTTTACAAGCCCTCAATGTAGCTCTAGACGTTTGTATTTAACACATTTATAGATCCATGCAGTTCTTACATCCATTAGTCTGAAAGGTAAATGACACACAGAGACGCTTCAGTCGAAAAAACTAGAGCAATTTTATATCCCTTATCGTCTGTTGATATACGTGTATGGTCAAATCCTCCACATTGTCATGGAAATAGTGTCGTGGGCGGAGAGTAAACTCAACTGATAGCTCTTACAATGATGTTAATTTCGTGAAAGCATGTCATGTTAGATGTTCCCATGCAGTTGAGGGTACCACTCTGTTATAAACCTAACTTGCAGGTGCCACTTTCCGCTAGAAATACAGGCAATACGGTAGGCATCATTGAAATGTGAGATCTCGTTTTTCGTGACAATTTCATTAGTGTACAAATACATCCGTCAGATTTCAGCAGTATGAATATGCGATCCAATTGAATAAGTTTTCGTCTAGTGGTAAAAAGAAGTCAAGCAACAAAATGTTACAAGGGGGTGTGTCTGATTCATGTACGATGTTCACTCTAAATGAGCTAAACACTAGATGGTGGTATTTAAGTATTATCAATATTAAAAAACCTTAAAAATTACATTATCCTTCATATTTTATTGTTTTTTTTTATTTCATTCCATTTACTTATCACTTCAAATCCTATCCTATACTTTTTTAAAAGTATCTTGTAAAGTTCTTCTGATCATTACAATTCAAAATTCTATCATATCACACAAACATTTGTACAGACGATATTAGGCGGAACAGAGGTATATCGAGCAATTTCATTGGCGGATCCAGAGGGGGGCCCAAACGATTCTGGGTAAAAATTTCCATTAATCAAAAAATCATCGAGAGATAGGTAAAATCGTTGTCCCAATATGACAATGTTGCAATTGTACCCAGATTTATTCCTGGATTCGCCAATGATCAAAATCATACTAATAATCTTTGCCACACGATTGTTCGCTCGTCACAGTCGATATAACACGTCACATTCCCAAAGTTGCCAATCAAACACACCAACTGCCATCGAGAGTAAAGATGATTAGAGGCGGTATAACAACAATTCCAGGCTCAAATGTCAATACTCATTCAATTCATTCCTCCAGCATGACAGATATGGATGGTTGATTCATGTTAGAGACATGAGAGAGTACCAGGCGGATTTGTCATTCATTTCAATACTAGGTTCATTGTCAGGTTATCAAAACTTATGCGACATAGAGAGGAAATATGAACATGTTGCAGTGGATGCACAGCCACACATGATATTCGTTAAACGAAAAAAAACTGAGAATTAATTTGTTCATTTTGATGATTTTCATAGGTGGATTGCTGCTCGACAAAATCAATCGAACGTGTCGTCCTCTCAACTTTTCTGAGTCGATCTACCCTCAAATGCCCACATTCCTCCAATTGATTTCTAGGAAATCCCGGTGATACTGACGTGGGTAGGTGATTCGTGTAAAAAGGCAAATGCGATGGTCTGGACATAAAATTACTCGCCTGTTTTCCAGACATGATTATGTGGTGTTGCTGTATCAAAAGTTGTCTCTGATAGTTTGGGTGTCCTCTCATTTCACTTAGAAACGAGTGGTAGAGTGGTAACATTTCATATTACTCGAAGATGAAATGAAACAAAGAAATGACAACATTATAGCATAAAGCAGTTGCAATGATTACTGGCACTGATGACCCCAGCGTGTCTTTGTGAATATTTTGTGGGTCTGATTTTTATTCCAGAAACGTTGTTATACATTTGGTTTGTTGCTGTCATACTCAAAATATGGTTCTATTTGTGGTATTAAGTTGATACATACATGGCATATTAGCCATGTAGCCGTGCTAGAAAAGTTTGTGTCAATCTACAGAGGTTTGTGTCCTGCTATAAAGGTTTGTGCTATGCTAAAAAAGCTTTGTGCCCTGTTATAAAGGTTTGCACCCTATTATAACGATTTGCGCCATGCTAAAAAGGTTTGTGTCATGCTCTTGCCAGGGTTTGTGTACTGCTATAGACGTAGAATCAATACTCAGTATTAAGTATACCGAGCGAGCAGAACAAGGTCCGTTATCCAATCTCATAGTCCAGGGATAGAAAGTCATATCAGAGAAAACAAAAATGACAGGGAAACTCATGAACCCGCAAAAATGGCCATTAGGAGGTGACATCAAGTGTTCCGGAAAGAGTTAGCATTTCAGATTCATGTAAAAAAAAACGCAAACAAATCTGTGGAATCCAGCCGTGATCAGCTGTTAGACATGCAGATCATATACATATGTACACCTAAAAATATATATGAATGTTTACACCGTGCTATAAACGTTTGTGCCCTGTTATGGAGGTTTATGCCCCGCTTCAAAGGCTTCTGCTGTGCTAGTAAAGGTTTGTACCATCCTACAAAGGTTTGCACCCTGATATAAATGTTTGCTCCCTGCCATAGAGGTTTGTGCCATTCTAGAAAGGCTTGTGCCCTGCTTCAAAGGTATGTGCCCTGCTATGAAGGTTTCTGCCCTGTTGTAAAGGTTAGCGCCATGCTGAAAAGGCTGCTAGAAACGTCTGTGCTCTGCTAGAAAGTCTTGTGCCCGGTGTAAAGGGTTTGTGTTTTACTAGAAACTAATTTCAAAACTGAAAATAACTGTTTACTGATTTCATACCTACTCTTAAGGTAGTCCGCTCCAAACAGTGAGGGGAGGGGGTCAAATAGGTTTTTTAAAATAAATAACTGTGTCAACATAATCTAGAGCTTCAAAATGATATATTTTATAGAGTAATTGTTCAGCATCCTAAAACTGAAAAGAAAATAGGGGGTCACCGTATCCGTTCGCATGGAAAACACGATGCAAGATGTTAATATGGACGAAAAAATGTACAAAAATGCCATATTTTACGTCATTTTAAGTAAATGAGTGTGATTTTGATCGAATATGTAGAAAAAACGAGGACGGTGACCCAATATTTTCTTTTCAGTATTAGGATACTGATCATTTACTCTATAAGATGATGTCATTTTGAAGAGATAATATTCAAGAAATGACATTTAAATTTCGACTCTTCGTTACCTCACTGTTTGTAGCGGACTACGTTAACTCATCCATGAATAATGGAAGCATTGGGCCGCCGTAGATATGGACATATTGTAGTTCTTGTGTTGCTTAAGTACGCTTTTATATGTCATAAAATCATAACCACGTCCATAAGAACATAACCTTTTAAAATTGTAATATCAACCTATCACCAAGTTCACTCTCATTTCGACCAATCTGTGCGTATTTTGACTAATAATTTCTAAAGTGGGAAACGGAATAAAATAAACCACTGCCTGTCTACACATCTGACTAATGAGCGAGACATGTTAGTGACAAGAAAATTATGGACAGTCACGAATAGTATCTAAATTTACCACGAACCTTGGAATGGTTACAAAATCGATAGCCAGAATTAGATACACTCAATGCCAGCCACGATATTGCCATTTTGAGTGATTGTGTCCAGAAATGATCCACGTGACTGGACAAACTCACCATCAATCTCCATTATCTTCAACTGTGTGGTATTTGTTGATAAAAAGTTGACGACAGAGAGAAAGAGTATAACTTTCTTTTATCCTTGCTGATAGACGAACAGGCAGACGTATAAAAGCATCAGCATATTTAAGGGGGGCATGGTTTCCGTTGAATATCACTACTTTTTATAACCAATTGAAAAACTTTGATTCATAATCCATATTTTGTCACGTTTTCCTTTGACTCGCGTCAATTGCAAAATGTATGGCAGTAGCAGATTGAAATGGCATCCATTCATACTATATATCATTTTTTTTAATCACCGCTAAACATTAGATTCGTTTCTTTTTAAAGTACCTTTATAATTGTATGTATACACATATTACCACAAATACAACCAAGTTTGATGACGACAATAACAAACGTAAAAACATCAAATCATAAACTAATCAGGATCTAATTGTCCCGATAGTCAAATAGGTTTCTGACAAGAATACTAGAAGTGTAAAAAACATATAGAAATATCCTTTAAAAAATATTATTTCATGAAGATGTCACGGGCCGATCTGTGTTCAGAGGGATGGGGGGGGGGTGTATTGCTTGGTTTCGTTGTTGCTGGAAGTGTATCCGTCCCCTCACATATCGAAAACAGATCACTTATTTTTTTACCAGCTCATACCTATACATTTCATATGTTTTCCCTGTAAAACCATCTCCGCAGGCTGCAAACCATAATGCGTTCCCGCAAATCATTCGTAGACACATATGTATGTTGAGAAGAAAAAAACTGTAACGGCTATCGATTTTTAAAAAACAATTATGAATGAGAACTAGGTCTAACTACACACTCATAACCCGAGGTGACGAATTCACATTTGATGTCCATTATGCTAGATCGAAAATACAATGGAGACGTTTCGGAAATACAACTATAGACTGAGCGAAATAAGTTTTAGGTGAGAGCTACATTATTAAAAACATGAGTTTTTTTTTTCTAGTGTTCAATCAAAAAAAATAAACCCATAGGCATGTTAGTCCACAACCATGACACAAATGTAGAAAAGCCTCTTTTGGGATACACAGTGAGTGCAGAGATGACAATACAAAGTAGTAAGGAGGTTCTCACTGAAACACTTGAACCCCAGGATCATCGAGAAAAACGTTGCTTTTGAGACTTCATACACTAGATGATGGAAACAACATTCAGACGACCGCTACTAGGTGATACATATATGGTCTCTTCCAAAGCAGTTATTATTCCCTAATTGTATCCTTCCTGACAATCATAGACATACATCTTTAGGTCTACTGTAGTAAAGCGGCGTTTAAGAAATTCTATGGACGTCATCATGATCTGGTTGATAAATACACCAGATCCATGTCTGCTATGCAACTAGATCTATCTTCATGTTAATCTTGGGGAATTCATGACGGGTGCCACTAGAAGAAGAAGAAGAAGAATTTATTTTACATATACTAAAGAACAAAAACTAAATTTCACAACACAATACATTCCAGCACATGCCGGACACCAGAAAGAGCGGAGCTCATCGAGCTGGTGACCGTGAACACTAGTGGAGCGGGAAATGCTCACTCTTTCCGGAACACCTGATTTCACCTCCTAAAGGCCATTTTTGGGGGTTCATGAGTTTCCCTGTCATTTTCGTTTTCTCTCATTTCGTATGCCTGATATGACTTTCTGTCCCCAGACTATGAGATTGGATAACGGACCCTGTTTTGTTTGCTCGGAATACTCAATACTGGGTGTTGATTCCACGTCTATTATGTAAACTTCAGTGGTCATCATCAAATTCTTGCTGGTTGGTTGCATTGGAGGAAATTGACACATGGATTTAACATTCACCAGTATTTCAGTTATTTATACAGAGCAGATTATTGCCAATATCAACTTCTGTAATGCATAATAGGCATCTTTCCTATGGATAGCCGCACTGAATCCACATAACATTTCTGAAATTCATTCAGATCCAAATGGACCAGGTAGCAGTACGCTTACACACATTTTGTAGCCAAATATCAGATAATTAAACATTTCCGTGTCTCTTGTAATATTATTTAAAAAATATATATGTAGCATGCACATGTTGTAGAAGAAAAAAAATCAATCAACACCCTCGGATGTTCTGTATCTGGCAATTTGCGCTTCCAATTGATGATAATTGTTCTACTTTGGTGAGAGATCTTGTCACTTGTGATGTAACAAATAACCTTCCCGTCTAGTGATTACAACATTATAGATGATCTGTTCTTTCGTTATATGTCATATGGCCATGAGAGATAATCTTTATATGAAGAGCGCACTGCACCCGACAACATTTACCATCTCGTGAATTGGACACGAATGTTGTGTTGCTGGTGTTTGAACCCCTGTATGGATAGCTCTATTACAGTAAGTGGCCGTAACAGAGAGAATATTTCAATGTACCAAGCCAGGCCAAGGTCAACGTGGTTATCAGATCTGGTCGTATAGGCAGTGATAGGTGATACATTTTATTATTTACTTTTGAACTAATCTCGTTGCTGACTTCTAGAGTTGTTAGTGATTACAACATAATTATATGTAATTCAAGTTATTTTATTGAAATATTTAAGTAACAAATGAATAATCTACGGCGAAAAAAAAAATACAATTCGTAGATTTAGAGCACAACGGCCATAGGAACCACAGAATGGCCTTCCAAATATGTTACTCTGTATATCAAACTTCCAAAATATTATACAAATATTGACCTTTGTGGAGAATAATACATGATACTTCTCTTTCCGTCCCGAAGAAGATATATATATCGAGCTCACGAGGGGAGGGAAAGATAACTACAAATTCATTGATACAAAGGTTGATCTTTGTTTTATTATAATCTTCCACTAATACACTTCCATATTTCATGCTCATAATTTATTAAAATCAATCTTAACAGCACGGTCACTAGCAAAATGACGTGGATGCCGTCATTTCTTTGTCACGTAGTAACGTTTGGACCAATCACAGTGCTGTTTTCACTTCAAGTACATAATAAGGATTATTGTGGTTTGCAAAATCGAATATAAATTTTCCTAATTATATAATTTTAATTATCATACAGTGTTCGATATTTGGATTCACGATGACACACTCATCTGACTACAATATTTAGACCAAGCACCTGTGCGTTTGGCAAATATAACCATCTTATTTCCTGTGCACCATTTTCGGGTTTCCTGCCTTTCTATTATGGACCACACCCGGAGGATCAGACGATATCCGTTGCTACAAAGCATGTCCAGTTGATGTACCCACAAAGACTACGCCGTCAATTACTACATTAGAACGGCGTTCAGTGATACATTGGATATGGTGATATTTCAAGGTGTTACGCTTTCTGTACTCTTTTTGCTGGTCTCCCATGATTCGTTGGCTCACCTCCAAATATGACATCTTTCCATTTAAATGTGAATATTATATGTTCTGCATCTTCAATATAATTATTTCTGCTACAATAGACATGGAATCAATACCCAGTATTAAGTATTCCGAGCAAACAAAACAAAGTCCGTTATCCAATCTCATAGTCCGGGGACAGAAAGTCATATCAGGCATACGAAGTGACAGAAAACAAAAATGACAGGGAAACTCATGAACCCCCACAAATGGCCATTAGGAGGTGAAATCAGGTGTTCCGGAAAGAGTGAGCATTTCCTGCTCCACCAGTGGCACCCGTCATGAATTCCCCAAAATTAACATGAAAATAGATCTAGTTGCATGGCAGACATGGATTTGGTGTATTTATCAACCAGATCATGATGACGTCCATAGAATTTCTTAAACGCAGCTATAAGTCTTGGTATAACATATCCTTGTCGCAGTAGTTTAGAGACTAGCTGGGCACTTCGAGTCTCTGATTTATTTGATCGACCTCCTTATTTTTCAATATGCTTGAATTCATTTTTAGTTTGCTTCATGCCATAAACATCCTGACAAATGTTCATGCCTTATACGGGCCCCCTTTGATAGTGAGAGTAAATCACGGCCTACCAGTTAATGGCTATAAACATACCCTCGACATTTGTGTTTTAGTTGCAGATTGGTTTCAGCCATTACGGAAAGACTCGTCATCAAAACTCTGAAAGATATGAAGTGCTCCATAAACAGACAATCTGTCTCGAGCAAGGGTTGTCATAATATGTGGTCAGTCAATGCACAGTGTGTATGGTGGCTCAATCTGACTAAATGGCATACTGAATTCTCAGTTCTTAATAAATACATATTCGATGATGTAGACTCTCATTCCAAACCTTTTAACTGCATAAATTTTTCACTGTAATTGTTGCACAACATTTCATGGACGTGAAATATTGAAAAAAAACTATGCCCATGGGTCATTTCATAAAAAACAGGACCTTGGAGTATTCATTTTCCATGAGTGCTATTGAATGCTAACGGATTCTGAGATAACCATCACCTGTGACACCCACTCATTGAAGGACGAAACAAATTCCTACCAATAATGTCGTGATGGAACAAGTTCGAGATTAAGTCACGTATCTTGGAAGTTGTAAACCATATTTAGTCACTAGGAATTTAAACATTCAATTAGCGAAGCATACTCCCAAGCATCGTTAACAACACAGAATACCAGACTTGATTATTACATGGCTCACACTGGCCTGGTGGTTACCAATTATTGGGAAGAATATTCAATCAAAATCTGGCTTGATTAGTTTGAGTGAGTATCACCAAGTCCCCTGTGGACAGACGGTGAGTGAAAATAACAAATATGCAGTAATGGACAACAGCACTGCAGCCAAGTATTATAATGATAACATCAAACAAAATAGAGGTAATAAATCACCTTTACAGATATGAAATCAGACAATATGGGCGAAATTGTTGAGAATTTTTTCATTGCAACCTTCATGATTTCTCGTTAGAAATGAACTATACCTGGCTAAGGTATCAAGATTTGTGGTTACCAAGGTAACGTTGTCCCTCCAAATATCGCAGGAGAAAATATTACTCTGTAGAACTCCCAGGTTAATCATTATTTTCGTTTTGGACTACCAACCCAGCAGGTGTTCAAGCTCCTATCGTTTTGGCATGAAAATAATTACATTTGACACTTTTTGATGGTTATGTGCAATCATGGAACTATCGTTGTTATATGTGCATCAAAATGTTTGGGTATTTTTGTACTTTATGGAGTAAATACGAAACAAACACATCAAAAACCGTGATGAAAAGTGAATATGTTCTAGTTTCAGCTATACTGGACAAAGTGTTGTGCATTTTAACTCATTTTTTTTACAAAGAGTCAATTACAATGAGTGTTTATACGTCGCTGGTTATCTAAGTCAGTTTTATTCAGAATTACATGGTGTGATATTATGATAATATCATTGAATATATCATTAAAATACAACATTAGTTGGATACAGTCTGGAATTGGGAGTGCAGGGTACTTTCATTCATTCTATACAGGTACATATTTACATGGTATTTACATAATCTTCAGGAGTCAAACAGGTGTACATTACTGCATGTCTTACACAATTATGTGCTGAATTGATCCTGGTCCATTCAGCTGTGATCAGCTGTCAAACTGAATTTTGACAAAGGATGTATGATAAAACTGGATTATAAAGCACCAATGTGTAGAAAGTCTCCAGAACATCCACATATTAAATCCGCCCAGGCGTCAAATTCCCATTTGTTATTTACATCATGGGTGGTGATAGACAGGCGCGTGCTGATCTGTCCAGAGTACAGGGGTCAGTTTACAAGCCCTTAATGTAGCTCTAGACGTTTATATTTAACATAATTATCGATCTGTGTAGTTCTTACATCCATTAGTCTGAAAAGTCAATAACACACCGAGATGTTTCACTCGAATAAACTAGAGCAAGTCTATATCCCTTATCGTTTGTTATATGATTATGTTTAAATCCTCGACACTGTCATGGAAATAGTGTCGTGGGCGGAGAGTAAACCCAACTGATAGCTCTTAGAATGATGTTAATTTCGTGAAAGCATGTCATGTTAATTGTTCCCATGCAGTTGAGCCGAGGGTACCACTCGCAGTTTCCACTTTCAGCTAGAAACACAGGCAATACGGTAGAAATGTAAGACCCGTTTTTCGTTCAGTCATTGAACTCTTCGTTCAATGATAAAGAGAAGTAAAGCAACGAAATATTACAAGGGTGTGTGTCTGATTCATTTACGATGCTCACTCTAAACGAGATGAACAATAGGTGGTGGTATTCAGGTATTATCAATATTAAAAAAAACCTTAAAAATTACATAATCCTTCATGTATAATGCATGATTATTGGGGTTTTTTTTATTTCATTTCATTCACTTATCACTTCAAATCCTATCCTATACTGTTCAAGTATCTTGTAAAGTTCTTTTGATCATTCCAATTCAAAATTCTATCATATCATGATGAACATTTGTACAGACGATAACCGGCGAAACGGAGGTATATCGATCAATTTCATTGGCGGATCCAGAGGGGGACCCAAACGATTCTGGGTAAAAATTTCCATTAATCAAAAATTTGTCGAGAGATAGGTAAAATCGTTGTCCCAATATGACAATCTTGCAATTGTACCAGGATTTATTCATGGATTCGCCAATGATCAAAATCATACTATTATTCTCTGCCACACGAATGTTCGCTCGTCACAGTCGATATAACACGTCATATTCCCAAATTTGCCAAGCCAATCAAACACACCAACTGCCATCGAGAGTAAAGATGATTAGAGGCGGCATGACAACAAATCCAGCCTCAAATGTCAATACTCATTCAATTCATTCCTCTGGCATGACAGATATGGATGGTTGGTTCAAGTGAGAGTGCACCAGGCGGATTTGTCATTCATTTCAATACTAGGTTCATTGTCAGGTCATCAAAACTTATGCGACATAGAGAGGAAATATGAACATGTTACAGTGGATGCACAGCCACACATGATCTCCGTTAAACGGAAAAAACCCGAGAATTAATCTTTTCAACTTGATGATTTTCATAGGTGGATTGCTGCTCCACCAAACAATCGAACGTGTCGTCTTCTCAACTTTTCTGAGTCGATCTACCCTCAAATGCCCACATTCCTCCAGTTGATTTCTAGGAAATCCCGGTGATACTGACGTGGGTAGGTGATTCGTGTGAAAAGGCAAATGCGATGGTCTGGACATAAAATGCCTGTTTTCCAGACATGATTATGTGGTGTTGCTGTATCAAAAGTTGTCTCTGATAGTTTGGGTGTCCTCTCATTTCACTTAGAAACGAGTGGTAGAGTGGTAACATTTCATATTACTCGAAGATGAAATGAAACAAAGAAATGACAACATTATAGCATAAAGCAGTTGCAATGATTACTGGCACTGATGACCCCAGCGTGTCTTTGTGAATATTTTGTGGGTCTGATTTTTATTCCAGAAACGTTGTTATACATTTGGTTTGTTGCTGTCATACTCAAAATATGGTTCTATTTGTGGTATTAAGTTGATACATACATGGCTTATTAGCCATGTAGCCGTGCTAGAAAAGTTTGTGTCATTCTACAGAGGTTTGTGTCCTGCTATAAAGGTTTGTGCTATGCTAAAAAAGCTTTGTGCCCTGTTATAAAGGTTTGCGCCCTATTATAGCGATTTGCGCCATGCTAAAAAGGTTTGTGTCATGCTCTTGCCAGGGTTTGTGCACTGCTATAGACGTAGAATCAATACTCAGTATTAAGTATACCGAGCGAACAGAACAAGGTCCGTTATCCAATCTCATAGTCCAGGGATAGAAAGTCATATCAGAGAAACCAAAAATGACAGGGAAACTCATGAACCCGCAAAAATGGCCATTAGGAGGTGACATCAAGTGTTCCGGAAAGAGTTAGCATTTCAGATTCATGTAAAAAAAACGCAAACAAATCTGTGGAATCCAGCCGTGATCAGCTGTTAGACATGCAGATCATATACATATGTACACCTAAAAATATATATGAATGTTTACACCGTGCTATAAACGTTTGTGCCCTGTTATGAAGGTTTATGCCCTGCTTCAAAGGCTTCTGCTGTGCTAGTAAAGGTTTGTACCATCCTACAAAGGTTTGCACCCTGATATAAATGTTTGCTCCCTGCCATAGGGGTTTGTGCCATTCTAGAAAGGCTTGTGCCCTGCTTCAAAGGTATGTGCCCTGCTATGAAGGTTTCTGCCCTGTTGTAAAGGTTAGTGCCATGCTGAAAAGGCTGCTAGAAACGTCTGTGCTCTGCTAGAAAGTCTTGTGCCCGGTGTAAAGGTTTGTGTTTTACTGGAAACTAATTTCAAAACTGAAAATAACTGTTTACTATGATACTGATTTCATACCTACTCTTAAGGTAGTCCGCTCCAAACAGTGAGGGGAGGGGGTCAAATAGGTTTTTTAAAATAAATAACTGTGTCAACATAATCTAGAGCTTCAAAATGATATATTTTATAGAGTAATTGTTCAGCATCCTAAAACTGAAAAGAAAATAGGGGGTCACCGTATCCGTTCGCATGGAAAACACGATGCAAGATGTTAATATGGACGAAAAAATGTGCAAAAATGCCATAATTTACGTCATTTTAAGTAAATGAGTGTGATTTTGATCGAATATGTAGAAAAAACGAGCACGGTGACCCAATATTTTCTTTTCAGTATTAGGATACTGATCATTTACTCTATAAGATGATGTCATTTTGAAGAGATAATATTCAAGAAATGACATTTGAATTTCGACTCTTCGTTACCTCACTGTTTGTAGCGGACTACGTTAACTCATCCATGAATAATGGAAGCATTGGGCCGCCGTAGATATGGACATATTGTAGTTCTTGTGTTGCTTAAGTACGCTTTTATATGTCATAAAATCATAACCACGTCCATAAGAACATAACCTTTTAAAATTGTATTATCAACCTATCACCAAGTTCACTCTCATTTCGACCAATCTGTGCGTATTTTGACTGATAATTTCTAAAGTGGGAAACGGAATAAAATAAATCACTGCCTGTCTACACATCTGACTAATGAGCGATACATGTTAGTGACAAGAAAATTATGGACAGTCACGAATAGTATCTAAATTTACCACGAACCTTGGAATGGTTACAAAATCGATAGCCAGAATTAGATGCCAGCCACGATATTGCCATTTTGAGTGACTGTGTCCAGAAATGATCCGCGTGACTGGACAAACTCACCACCAATCTCCATTATCTTCATTTGTGTAGTATTTGTTGATAAAAAGTTGACGGGAGAGAGAAAGAGAGAGTATTACTTTCTTTTATCCTAGCTGATAGACGAACAGGCAGACGTATAAAAGCATAAACAAAATTAAGGAGGGCATGGTTTCTGTTGAATATCACTACCTTTTTATAACCAATTGAAACATTTTGATTCATAATCCATATTTTGTCACGTTTTCCCTTGTCTCGCGTCAATTGCAAAATGTATGGCAGTAGCAGATTGAAATGGCATCTATTCATACCACATGTATATATCATTTTTTAAATCACCGCTAAACTTTAGATTCGTTTCTTGTTAAAGTACCTTTATAATTGTATGTATAAACATATTACCACAAGTACAACCAAGTTTGATGACGACCATAACAAACGTAAAAAACATCAAATCATAAACTAATCAGGATCTAATTGTCCCGATAGTCAAATAGATTTCTGACAAGAATACTAGAAGTGAAAACATATAGAAATATCCTTTAAAAAATATTATTTCATGAAGACGTCACGGAACCCATAATTCCAGATGAACGTCTAGCAATTTTTAGTCTGAGGGGCCGATCTGTGTTCAGAGGGATGGGTGTATTGCTTGGTATTGTTGTTGCTGGAAGGGTATCCGTCCCCTCACATATCGAAAACAGATCACTTATTTTTTTACCAGCTCATACATATATATTTCATATGTTTTCCCTGTAAATGCTCCGCAGGCTGCAAACCATAATGCGTTCCCGCAAATCGTTTGTAGACTACGGTGCCCGTGACAGGACATGATGAAAAAAACCCTACTTCGTTCGCATGAAATTCCAAGTCGTTCGCACGAAGTACTACTTCGTTCGCACGAAGTACTAAGTCGTTTGCACGAAGTACTAAGTCTTTTGCATGAAGTACTACTTCGTTTGCACGAAGACCTACTTCGTTTGCACTAAGTACTAAGTCGTTTGCACGAAGCACTACTTCCGGTAAGATGGCGGCCGCGAAGGTTGGCTTGACATTTGGCTTGACGATTTTAATAATTACATTGAAGATCACTCTCCATCACCAACAAAAACTACATGAATTTAATGAACTAACCGACAAACACCTATGGAAGGATGACGAATGGTCCCGTACAGAAAACAGAGCTGGGTTGCATCGTTGCAACAACCATGGGTACAACCTTCTATTATCGCCCGTCTTGAAGAAAACGGCCATGACGACGGCGTCGACGCAAATGTTTGTCACTCACGGGCGGCAGCCATTTGTAAACAAAGTGCTCTTGGTAACACTTTTGATCTGCGGGGACATCGAGAGTGATCCTGGACCTACACTCAAGCGTGTACCTAAGTTCCCATGCACCGTCTGTGGAACTGGCGTTACCTCGCGAAGTAAAGCCATCAGTTGTGACTCCTGCGATGGCTGGACCCACATCAGATGCAGCGGTTCTATCAGTGACACTCAATATGCACAAATGGTTGAAGCAAACTGTGAGTACTCCTTCCTGTGTGACAAGTGCCATTGGAATGAACTCCCACTATATGAACTAGAGCGGGAAACAGAATGTGTATACCAACCTTTGGATGCCAGTTTTGACTACGACGACAGTTTGTCTGAAATCTTCCAAAACAAAGGACTACACATAATTCATGTGAATGCAAGATCTCTCCGATACAAAATGACTGAACTGTCTCTACTCGCCGAAAAAACGCATGCCAACATCATTGCAGTGTCAGAAACCTGGTTAGACAGCACAATACTTGATTCGGAAATTTCGCTCTCAGGTTACAACATCCGGAGAAAAGACAGGGATTCGAAAAGTGGTGGCGTGTGTATCTACATCAGCTGCGACCTGTCTTTCAACCCAAGGGCAGACTTTGAGATGGATAACATTGAGGCGGTATGGCTCGAAATCTGCCTCAAGAAAACCAAGCCGATTCTCATCGGTTGTGTGTACAGACCTCCCAAGCAAGGCGACTTTCTCGACCTATTTCAAGGAGCCATCAACCAACTTCAAAACCAAGAGACTATAATAACTGGTGACATTAATATAAACTTGAACAAACATGATATCAGTGGTATGACCAAACAGTATGTATCTGTCCTAAATATGTGTGGTCTGTCACAATTAATTCAAGAACCTACCAGAGTAACTGATAAATGCTCATCCCTGTTAGATCATATCATGGTAACAAACGTTGAAAGGATTGTTCAGAGTGGCACGCTCCCATGTGGGTTCAGTGATCACAACCTAATCTTTTGTACTAGAAAAATTGTAAGAGAAAAAGTGTCTGGTCATCGGGTTGTAAACATAAGATCTCTAAAAAACTACAACAAAGAAGTATTGATAGAACATATTGAAAGTGCGAACTGGGATCCAGTAATGAAATGTTCTGATACCAACAAGGCTTGGGATAATTTTGTCACTATTTTTGATACTATCATAAACAGTGTAGCACCACGTAAAGAATCCAGAATCAAATCAAGAAGTGAACCCCATGGATAACTTCTGAGATTATTGAATCAATTCAACTAAGGGACAACCTTCTTTGTAAATTTCACAAAACTAAGGATGTGGACATCTATAAAGAATTCTGTAAAGTTAGAAACAAGACCCACAGGTTGGTTAAACATGCTCAGCAAGACTACATTGCTGAACAAATTGAACAAAACAAAAACAACAGCAAAAAGATTTGGAAAAGTTTAAACTCATTAGGGTACAATAACAAATCTAAGACAAAGGAACACATTGTCCTCAACATAGATAACAGTTTATGTTATGACCCTGTCACCATCGCCAATTATGTCAACAATTATTTTGTCAATATTGCACATAATTTGGTTAAATCCTTACCAAAACTAGTTGATTTATACAGCGCGTTCACAGATTGTTGTAAATCTTACTATGCTAGACTGGGGTTAACTCCAGGTCTGTACACCCTACAAGGGGTTACACAGTCATTTGTTCTGAATGAATTATTAAGTCTCAAAGGTAGTAAGAGTACAGGACTTGACGATATAAGTCCGAGATTTCTCAAAGACGGCGCAGATGCCCTATCAGATAAAATCACCTATCTCATCAACTTGTCTTTGTACAACAAAACGGTACCTGATTGCACTAAGCGTGCAAAAGTAACTCCATGGTATAAGAAAAAAATCTAAACTAGAGGTAGGCAACTACAGACCAGTTAGCGTTTTGTCATCCCTGTCCAAAATATTGGAAAAATCAGTTCACACACAAGTTGAGTCCTATTGTCAAGACAAAGGTGTATTGTATTCATTACAATCAGGCTTCCGAGGAAGTTATTCAACAGATACATGCCTAGTTTATTTACACGACTATATCAGAACTGAAGTCAGTGAAGGTAATTTTGTAGGACTAGCAATGTTGGATGTACAAAAGGCATTCGACTCTGTCGATCATGTCATGTTGTGTGAAAAATTTCGCCTTATAGGTATTGACCCCACATGGTTTTGTCCTTATCTAGAAAATCGGAAACAAACTGTCTGTATCAATAATGTTCTATCTACTGAGGGGACTATTAAATATGGGGTTCCTCAAGGCAGTATTTTGGGACCGTTATGTTACCTAATTTATAGTAATGATTTCACAACATGTATAAACTGTAAACTTATTATGTATGCAGATGACACTATAATCCTAGTTAGTAACAAAGACATTGACAAAGTTGCTAAAGGTCTTAGTCAAGAAATATCAAATTGTTTCCATTGGTTTACTAACAATGGTCTGTCAATGCACGCAGGGAAAACTGAGGTTATGGTTATGAGTTCAAAACGCAAAAGGCATCTCACAAGAAATTTTGTCATTGAGTGCCATGGAAACACTATAAAAGCTTCACAAACTGCTAAATATTTAGGTGTCATTTTAGACAATACTCTGTCAGGTGAATCCATTGTACAGTCAATTATAAAAAAGTGTACATCTCGCATCAAATTTATGTATAGGCACGCCCGTTCACTTGATGTAAACACAAGGAAACTTGTGTATAATGCCATTGTACAATCTCAAATGGACTACGCTGTTTCTGCCTGGTACTCAGGCCTTACTAAATCACTCAGAACAAAATTACAAGTTGTACAAAACAAGGCTGTTCGATGTATTCTTGACCTTAGTCCAAGAACCCACATTGGACAAGATGAGTTGGATAAAGTTGGATTGTTAAAAACCAATGATCGCGCATTTCAGCTAATGGCCAATC
Organism: Terebella lapidaria; assembly: GCA_949152475.1. NCBI lineage: Eukaryota > Metazoa > Annelida > Polychaeta > Terebellida > Terebellidae > Terebella > Terebella lapidaria. Next base: position 38,245,830 of record OX424566.1, read on the forward strand.
ATATGTACTCTATCTATAATGGGTTGGCTCCCTCGTATCTTCTAGACAATTTCACCAAAATTAGCAGTATCCACCACCATAATACTAGGACTTCACAACACAATTTTGTAATTCCTAGTGTACAAGGTATGGCTAAATATAACTTCTCATATCATGGTGTAAAAACATGGAATCTACTTCCTAACTCAGTCAAAAGTCATAGGTCAAAACAGGCGTTCAAAAAGGGTGTCAAACAATTTCTTTTGTCTCGGGCTCATTCGGAATAAAACAACAATTACGTAATGCACTAGGTAAAAGTCATAAATACGGTGTACATAAAAACAACAATTGTAGTTACAATTGTTCTATTTTTATCATATATCTTTCATTGTATCCAAAACATTCAGTATTTATTTACATGTAAAGTGTCAACCTTCCGTCCACATCTTGTCTGGAGCAAATGGACCATACTGGAAATAAGTCCTCGTACTTTTGTATGTAATCCATGGCCCAGGTATATCATAAACTATATATGTGTCATCTATCTATTCATTGTATAATTTTGTATATGTATGTCTACTTGTACTATATTTGTATGATTTTCTGGTGTCAAAATAAATAAAAAAAAACAAAAAAGTTTGCACGAAGTTCTACTTCGTTTGCACGAAGTTCTACTTCGTTCGCACGAAGTACTAATTCGTTCGCACAAAGTACTAAGTCGTTCGCATGAAATAATAAGTCATTCAAATATCCATACATAGCATTTGAACATCGCAATAAGCCTATGAAGTGATTGATCCTGATGTTAGGTGAGAGCTACATTAATAAAAACATGATATGTATTTCCTAGTGTTCACCCAAAATACCAAACCCAAGGCATGTTCGTCCACAACCATGACACAGTGAGTGCAGAGATGACAACACAAAGTTGTAAGGAGGTTCTCACTGAAACACTCGAACCCCAGGATCATCGGGAAATAACGTTGCTTTGGTAGTTTGGAGACTTCATACACTAGATGATGGAAACAACATTCAGAGGACTGCTACTAGGTGATACATATATCGTCTCTTCCAAAGTAGTTATTATTCCCTAATTGTGTCCTTTCTGACAGTCATAGCCATGCATCTTTAGGTTCTACTGTAGTATGTAAACTTCAGTGGTCATCATCAAATTCTTGCTGGTTGCATTGGAGGAAATTGATACATGATTTCAACTTTCACCAGTATTCAGTTATTCATACAGAACCGATTATTGACAATATCGACTTAAGAAATGCATAATAGGCATCTTTTCTATGGATAACCACACTGAATCCAAGTGAAATTCATTCAGAACCAAATGGACCAGGTAGCAGTACGCCTACACACAAAATTTCACTGTGGAGTGAATATTCTACTGTGGAAAAAGACATCTATTCGTAGATTTAGAGCACAACAGCCATAGGAACCACAGAATGGCCTTTCAAATATGTTAGTCTGTATATGTCAAACTTCCAAAATATTATACAAATATTGACCGTTGTGGAGAACAATACATGATAGAGCAGTGGCGGGTATTATCGACCAGGAGGAGTTATCGACCACCTCAGTTCATTTATTTGTTTCAGTTTCGTTTTCGAACGTCACGAGAATCGTTGCTCGTTCCGAACGATTAACCGGGTTTCCCCAGAAGTGGTTTATGGCGCGAATTGCGATTTTGTTACACAACACTGTCGGAGGAAGCAATGTGTGAACAATCTTTTTAAACATCAACATTCTGGTGTTATACCTGATATGAAGTTCAAATCAAGAAAGAAACGAACTATTCATCCTCACTGCATCCATCTTGTCACGTGACCTCTGGCTGTCACTGCCCCGGGGTCGGTAACTGGTCCCCCAAAAATATAGGGGCAGGACTTATCGACCCCTTCAAACATATGATTTTTGTCAATAAAAAAGTGTCAGTTTTTTTTTTTTTTTCTTTGTTGAAAACATTATAGCAAAAAACATATCACTTCATATTATTTAGTCGTGAGTCATTGACTATCCCTTCCAGAAAGCGGAGGGGGGGGGGGGGGTTGGGCGTTATATTCCATATGGATGTGAGAGATTTTTTATTTTCCTGCGGCAATGAATGATAAATAGGTATATATTTTACGAAACGGAACTTTATGTGAATTTATGTGAATAAATGAATATACTTCTGAATAAACATTTTCCTTTTTATGGGAGGGGAGGGGGGTGAATTTTTTCTTGCAGTAAAAGGTTGATAAATATTTCACACGTTTTGGATACATGTTTATGTTTATAAATAAAAAATAAATATACATATATAGTTTTTTCGGGGGGGGGGTGTAACTTCTTTGATAAGACACAATTTAAGAGATAAGACCAAAAAAAAAAGACACAATGGGGGGTGGGTGGGTATGTGGGTGGGGGTTTGTATTTTTCCTTGCAGTAAATTTTGGATACATGTTTATGTTTATAAATAAATAATAAATATACATATATAGTTTTTTGGGGGTGGGGGGGGGGGGTGGGGGTGTAACTTCTTCGATAAGACACAATTTGAAGGGGAAAAACGAAAAGAATGCGTTGCCAGATAATTTATATAGAATCGTGTCTAATTCCAGGTATGGCTGAGCAACTAACAGTTAAATTGAAGCGAAGGAAATATTCACCTGATGCAATGCAAAGAGCATTAGATGCTGTGAAGGGCGGGATGCCCAAACGAACCGCCGCCAGGGTTTTTGGCGTGCCACACTCTACTTTACTCGATAAAGTCTATGAACGCGTGCCAGCAGTATGCCGCTCTGGGCCAGCCCCTGTTCTAACTGTGGCAGAAGAGCAGCGACTCGCGGAGCATGTGATTGGGATGGCCAAGATTGGCTATCCTCTAACTAGAGGAGAGCTCTCTTCTGAGGTGCAGACCATCCTCAAGAAAGATCAGAGACCAAATCCTTTCACCGATGATAAGCCTGGTAAATGTTTTTCACATTTCTCGCGAGATGATTTTTCATATATATATACACATGTGTAAGTATATACATAATTACTACATCAATACCTAATTACTACTTTTTTTCAGGTAAATGGTGGTTCAAAGGCTTTATGGAGAGGAATCCTTCGATCAGCGAAAGAATTCCCCAGAAACTTGGGCGGGAGAGAGCAGCAGTAACATACGAGGTATTGAAAGGCTGGTTTGATGGGTGCAGATCATATTTGCGGGACGAAATCCCGGACTGGATACTATACTGCTCGACGGGAGGCGCATGTTCAATTGTGACGAGTCAGGCTTTCCCCTGTGTGAAATCTGGAAAGGTCCTGTGCCCAAACGGAGCACGCCATGTCTATCAAATCACATCGTCCACAAAGCAGCAGATTACGTATATGGGTGGCATGAATACCACAGGAGATTTCCCACCGCCCATGATCGTGTACCCTGGCCAGAGATTGCGCGACACGGGTATGGAAGGATATCCCGAGGCCATCTATGGCTGTTCATGATAAGGGATGGATCACGACGGAGCTCTTCTTGGCGTACCTCCAATCCTTCACCGAGTTTCTGGACTCGGCCAAAATAAAGAAGCCTGTGATGCTCTTCGTGGATGGACACAGCACCCATGTATCCCACGCAGCCGCAGACTACTGCAGTAAGAATGACATCATCCTGTATTGCCTCGTTGCCAACGCAACCCACATTCTACAACCCTGTGATGTGGGAATGTTCTCCCCACTGAAACAGTCATGGGGAAAACACGTCAAAGAATGGCAGATGGGACATCTTGGAGAGAACATTACCAAGAAAACATTCCCAGCAATCTTCAAGAAAGCTTGGGATAGTGTGGCCAAACCCGAAAACGCCAAATCCGCTTTTCGCCGATCAGGAATTTTCCCGTTTACCGTAGATGGTGTAGATTCCACAAAATTTACACAACTGCAGAATCCCACCAACACAGATGACAGTACCACACCCAATCCTGGGCCCTCCAGAGAGTCCATGGGTCCCAAAACTCATGTTGCTTGGCACCTCGCAGGCCGAAGTAGAGCCCCTGTTGAACAGCCAGCTCCTGCTCCAGCTCAAACTACGCCTGTTGAGTCTTCAACATTAAACACTGGAACCACTGCCATCCAAGTTGCATGCAGTCCTACAACTCATCACATGACAGCTGTCATGCAGCACCGGGATTGTCCGAGTGTCGTCCAGGGTCGTCCAATTGTCGTCCAGAATCACCCCAGTGTCGTTTATGATTGTCCAAGTGACGTCCAGGATTGTCCAAGTGACGTCCAGGGTTGTCCCAGTGTCGTCCAGGGTCGTCCAATTGTCGTCCAGAATCATCCCAGTGTCGTTCAGGATTGTCCAAGTGACGTCCAGGATTGTCCAAGTGCCATCCAAAGTCGTCCAAGTGCCGTCCAAGTGCCGTCCTAGGTCGTCCAAGTGCCGTCCAAGGTCGTCCAAGTGCCGTCCAAGTGCCATCCAAAGTCGTCCAAGTGCCGTCCAAGTGCCGTCCAAGGTCGTCCAAGTGCCGTCCAAGTGCCGTCCAAGGTCGTCCAAGTGCCGTCCAAGTGCCGTCCAAGTGTCGTCCAAGTGCCATCCAAAGTCGTCCAAGTGCCGTCCAAGTGCCGTCCAAGGTCGTCCAAGTGCCGTCCAAGTGCCGTCCAAGGTCGTCCAAGTGCCGTCCAAGTGCCATCCAAAGTCGTCCAAGTGTCGTCCAAGTGCCGTCCAAGTGTCGTCCAAGTGCCGTCCAAGGTCGTCCAAGTGCCGTCCAAGGTCGTCCAAGTGCCATCCAAAGTCGTCCAAGTGCCGTCCAAGTGCCGTCCAAGGTCGTCCAAGTGCCGTCCAAGTGCCGTCCAAGATCGTCCAAGTGCCGTCCAAGGTCGTCCAAGTGCCGTCCAAGGTCGTCCAAGTGCCGTCCAAAGTCGTCCAAGTGCCGTCCAATGTCGTCCAAGTGCCGTCCAAGGTCGTCCAAGTGCCTTCTAAGTGCCGTCCAAGGTCGTCCAAGTGCCATCCAAGTGTCGTCCAATTGCCGTCCAAGTGCCATCCAAAGTCGTCCAAGTGCCGTCCAAGTGCCGTCCAAGGTCGTCCAAGTGCCGTCCAAGGTCGTCCAAGTGCCATCCAAAGTCGTCCAAGTGCCGTCCTAGGTCGTCCAAGTGCCGAAAAGAAAACGAAAAGAATGCGTTGTCAGATAATTTATATAGAATCGTGTCTAATTCCAGGTATGGCTGAGCAACTAACAGTTAAATTGAAGCGAAGGAAATATTCACCTGATGCAATGCAAAGAGCATTAGATGCTGTGAAGGGCGGGATGCCCAAACGAACCGCCGCCAGGGTTTTTGGCGTGCCACACTCTACTTTACTCGATAAAGTCTATGAACGCGTGCCAGCAGTATGCCGCTCTGGGCCAGCCCCTGTTCTAACTGTGGCAGAAGAGCAGCGACTCGCGGAGCATGTGATTGGGATGGCCAAGATTGGCTATCCTCTAACTAGAAAGACCAGAGACCAAATCCTTTCACCGATGATAAGCCTGGTAAATGTTTTTCACATTTCTCGCGAGATGATTTTTCATATATATATACACATGTGTAAGTATATACATAATTACTACATCAATACCTAATTACTACTTTTTTTTCAGGTAAATGGTGGTTCAAAGGCTTTATGGAGAGGAATCCTTCGATCAGCGAAAGAATTCCCCAGAAACTTGGGCGGGAGAGAGCAGCAGTAACATACGAGGTATTGAAAGGCTGGTTTGATGGGTGCAGATCATATTTGCGGGACGAAATCCCGGACTGGATACTATACTGCTCGACGGGAGGCGCATGTTCAATTGTGACGAGTCAGGCTTTCCCCTGTGTGAAATCTGGAAAGGTCCTGTGCCCAAACGGAGCACGCCATGTCTATCAAATCACATCGTCCACAAAGCAGCAGATTACGTATATGGGTGGCATGAATACCACAGGAGATTTCCCACCGCCCATGATCGTGTACCCTGGCCAGAGATTGCGCGACACGGGTATGGAAGGATATCCCGAGGCCATCTATGGCTGTTCATGATAAGGGATGGATCACGACGGAGCTCTTCTTGGCGTACCTCCAATCCTTCACCGAGTTTCTGGACTCGGCCAAAATAAAGAAGCCTGTGATGCTCTTCGTGGATGGACACAGCACCCATGTATCCCACGCAGCCGCAGACTACTGCAGTAAGAATGACATCATCCTGTATTGCCTCGTTGCCAACGCAACCCACATTCTACAACCCTGTGATGTGGGAATGTTCTCCCCACTGAAACAGTCATGGGGAAAACACGTCAAAGAATGGCAGATGGGACATCTTGGAGAGAACATTACCAAGAAAACATTCCCAGCAATCTTCAAGAAAGCTTGGGATAGTGTGGCCAAACCCGAAAACGCCAAATCCGCTTTTCGCCGATCAGGAATTTTCCCGTTTACCGTAGATGGTGTAGATTCCACAAAATTTACACAACTGCAGAATCCCACCAACACAGATGACAGTACCACACCCAATCCTGGGCCCTCCAGAGAGTCCATGGGTCCCAAAACTCATGTTGCTTGGCACCTCGCAGGCCGAAGTAGAGCCCCTGTTGAACAGCCAGCTCCTGCTCCAGCTCAAACTACGCCTGTTGAGTCTTCAACATTAAACACTGGAACCACTGCCATCCAAGTTGCATGCAGTCCTACAACTCATCACATGACAGCTGTCATGCAGCACCGGGATTGTCCGAGTGTCGTCCAGGGTCGTCCAATTGTCGTCCAGAATCACCCCAGTGTCGTTTAGGATTGTCCAAGTGACGTCCAGGATTGTCCAAGTGACGTCCAGGGTTGTCCCAGTGTCGTCCAGGGTCGTCCAATTGTCGTCCAGAATCATCCCAGTGTCGTTCAGGATTGTCCAAGTGACGTCCAGGATTGTCCAAGTGCCATCCAAAGTCGTCCAAGTGCCGTCCAAGTGCCGTCCTAGGTCGTCCAAGTGCCGTCCAAGGTCGTCCAAGTGCCGTCCAAGTGCCATCCAAAGTCGTCCAAGTGCCGTCCAAGTGCCGTCCAAGGTCGTCCAAGTGCCGTCCAAGTGCCGTCCAAGGTCGTCCAAGTGCCGTCCAAGTGCTGTCCAAGTGTCGTCCAAGTGCCATCCAAAGTCGTCCAAGTGCCGTCCAAGTGCCGTCCAAGGTCGTCCAAGTGCCGTCCAAGTGCCGTCCAAGGTCGTCCAAGTGCCGTCCAAGTGCCATCCAAAGTCGTCCAAGTGCCGTCCAAGTGCCGTCCAAGTGTCGTCCAAGTGCCGTCCAAGTGCCGTCCAAGGTCGTCCAAGTGCCGTCCAAGGTCGTCCAAGTGCCGTCCAAGATCGTCCAAGATCGTCCAAGTGCCGTCCAAGGTCGTCCAAGTGCCGTCCAAGGTCGTCCAAGTGCCGTCCAAAGTCGTCCAAGTGCCGTCCAATGTCGTCCAAGTGCCGTCCAAGGTCGTCCAAGTGCCTTCTAAGTGCCGTCCAAGGTCGTCCAAGTGCCATCCAAGTGTCGTCCAAATGCCGTCCAAGTGCCATCCAAAGTCGTCCAAGTGCCGTCCAAGTGCCGTCCAAGGTCGTCCAAGTGCCGTCCAAGGTCGTCCAAGTGCCATCCAAAGTCGTCCAAGTGCCGTCCAAGTGCCGTCCAAGTGCCGTCCAAGGTCGTCCAAGTGCCGTCCAAGGTCGTCCAAGTGCCGTCCAAGGTCGTCCAAGTGCCATCCAAAGTCGTCCAAGTGCCGTCCAAGTGCCGTCCTAGGTCGTCCAAGTGCCGTCCAAGGTCGTCCAAGTGCCGTCCAAGTGCCATCCAAAGTCGTCCAAGTGCCGTCCAAGTGCCGTCCAAGGTCGTCCAAGTTTCACCCCTCCTGTTCGCCCATCACTGGCCTCTGGCCGTCCCTTCCTAGCCACCCCTGGGCACCCGTCCCTGGCGACTCTTGTCCGCCCATCCCTGGCATCGGTTGCCTCTGGACACCTGCCCTTGGCCTCGACTGCCGGCGAACGTCCGGCCTTGGTCACCTCTGGCTTACAGCCAATGGGGCTGTTATCGGCTGGCCATGCACCCTTGCCCTCTGGCCGGCTCCCTGTGCCTTCTTTCCGAGGTCGCTGCCAGCCTGTGGATGCCACACGAACTAACCGCCAGGTATTTATCATTGCAATGCTTCTATAAACTTTTATCAATAACTGCAACGCTTGATACACTGTGAATGTCATTTTATCATGTATCAATGATAATGTTTTCTTCTCAACCAGTTGGACGTTCCCAGCCGAGGTCTCCGCCAGTGTGTGGTTTCTGCTCAAAATATCCACCAGCCTGAGATTCTCGATTTGTGCCATTTTTTGGTTACATTTCACATATACCAGTCAATCAATATAACGAATCACATTTCAATTGTTATTTGAACACAGAAGTGGCTTCGGTATATAAAATGTGCTTTTCATTGTTCATTAAACCAGTCTGAGGTATCTGGCCGAGGTCCCCATGAGGTCGAGATATCTGCCAGTGCGAGAAGGCCATCACCACTCTCCCGAGATCTCCATCAGGCCAGAGCCCCTGCCAGCCCGAGATCCTCGTCTCCCCTTGTCCAAGACCCTGACCAGTATGATGTGTCCGGCAGCCCACGATCTCCGTCGCCCCCTCCCCTCCCACAGCTTGAGACCTCTTCCTTCTTGCGACGATATTATGCCAGTGCTCCTTGGCCTAGTGTTGATTCTTCCCAATCGGCGTCAGTGTCTGCTGAGATCAGCATTCAAGATGAACGTTTCTTGAATGCTACTACGAGAAGGTTCCGTGCACAGTTCATGATTCTCGAGTGGACCTCGTTGAGAATCCACTTGGCATGGGAACATCGACAACAACCAGCCCTGCGACGGACGTTTCCAAAATCTCGCTGGGATCACCTCTAGGTTCATCGACCCCAAAGCCAAAGGCGAAGGTGCACAGAGTTGAAGAATACATGTCGCCTGCGTTTGATAACCTTACACTTCCTAATCTGCCATCAAAGAAGAGTGGTCAACCACCCAAACATACACTTCCCAAAGCCCTATCAGGGAAGGAAGCTCTGGAATGGCATGCACGTAAAGCAGCAGAAAAGGAACAGGCAGAAAGGGAGAAGCAAAGAAGGAAGCAGGAACGTGAGGAGAAAAAAAGAAAACGTGACGAGGAGCGAGAAGCCAAGCAAAATGAGTGGGAGAACAAAAAGAACAAGAAACGGACGCAGCGACCAGAAAAAAGGAGAATTTCAGAGTCATCCGATTCAGACTTGAGCTAGGGGGACATAGATGTCAACACATGCCCCAAGTGCCTATCAGGTCGTGGAGCAGCCAAGGATTGGGTCGGCGGTGACAACTGCCCAAGATTCTGGCACATAACATGCACGGGAAATCCAGAGCTGATGAGTGCGAGAAATATCGAGGAGTGCTTTTTCCAGTGTGACTTTTGTTAAAGAGTTTCTACTAGTATATATAATTTTTGGTGGGGAGTTCCTGGATTTTTTTTCAATAGTACGTATATCTAGTCGAATCTGTCATACTATTGGTGCTTTCATATTTATTTCACTGGTCCGGGTTTCCATCGGCATGTTTATATTTATTTGAGCCTTGTGTATTTATCGGTCATTAGTGTATACATGTTAGTTAAATATTCTGACTTAGTAAAACTATTCAGTCATGTCTCGTAAATAGTCGACAGGGTATATGACATACGTGTAGCTTTAGAAATGTTCATATGACTTTGGTAATGATAAGGTGTGTAATATTTTACACATGTCGAGATCAGCTACATTTAGTATAAGAAGTTGCAAGCACAGTATAATGTTTTGGTATGAGTTTGAAAATAATAAGATGTGTATTGTGTACATACAAGACATTTTGGATATGTTTGTCCATTCTTAAGATTATCTACCTCTAATGTAAGAGTTGAAAGAAAAGTGTTCGACATGTTCATGATATCACTCTAAATATACAAATAATAAGGCATGCCCTGTAGGAATTTATCTCGGCAGTTGTTATCAAAGTTATTTATGGCTTGACCTCTTGAACGTACATAAAAGATGATACAGTATCAGTCATAACAGTACATGCACATCATGCATATCATACATCAATAAATACTACAATTTGCAAAGCAAGTATTTTCAAGGAAGAACAACAAAATTCAATCATTCACAACAATAATAATAAATTAGGCATGAATAAAGTTTACAATAGGTTTCCTGAAAAATATTACATCCATATGCAATCCACGTGTGGATGATTCTTCAGTATTATAAACTTGATTATTGAAGAGTGCCCCAGAAAATCGACGAATTCAATGTATGCATTTCTTCCCTTCACTATAGGCCAATACAAAAGTGCAAATACATGTAAAACACATATTAAACCAGTTCAATTAAATGCATAATATGTTAGAAACATTCCCAATACGATAACTCTTGATAACCAATGGTGATCAGCATTTATTACAAGGGGTCGATAACTCATGCCGGCCGGTCGATATCTCCTGCCACCCGGTCGATAACTCCTCCCTGAATAAATAGCGGGAGATAATGAATGGTCCCTGGGTATTTGCTGCGTGTCAAACATTGAGTATTGGTAAAAAAATTAAACTTGTTTATTCATATTTTTAGCACTCTAACCCAAACTCCCTCTGGAAATATTGGGACATAAGCTAAGAAAACCACTAAAGGGTCGATAATACCTGCCACTGCTCTAGTTATCTTACCCTCCTGAAGAAGATATATATACCGAGCTCACGAGGTCAATATGTCTTTTTGGGGAGGGACAGTTAACTACAAATTTATCGACACAAAAGTTGATCTTTGTTCTATTATAGTCTTCACTAATACACGTCCATATTTTATGCTCATAATTTATTAAAATAAATTTTGGCCACACGGTCACTAGCAAAATGACGTGAATACCGTCATTTATTTGTCATGTAGTAACGTTTGGACCAATCACAGTGCTGTTTACACATCAATTATAAAATAAGGATTAATATGGTTTGCAAAATCGAATATAAATATTCCTTATTATATAGAGTTTTAATTATCATACAGTGTTCAATATTTGGATTCACGATGACACACTCATCTGACTACAATATTTAGACCAAGTACCTGTGCGTTTGACAAATATAACCATCTTATTTCCTGTGCACCATTTTCGGGCTTCCTGCCTTTTTATTTTGGACCACATCCGGAGGATCAGACGACATCCGTTGCTACAAAGCATGTCCATTTGATGTACCCACAATACTACACCGTCAATTACTACATTAGAACGGCGTTCAGTGATACATTGGATATGGTGATATTTCAAGGTGTTATGCTTTCTGTACTCTTTTTGCTGGTCTCCCATGATTCGTTGGCTCACCTCCAAATATGACATCTTTCCATTTGAATGTGAATATTATATGTTCTGCATCATTAATATAATTATTTCGCTACAAGTTTCTGATTTATTTGATCGACCTCCTTATTTTTCAATTTGCTTGAATTCATTTTTAGTTTGCTTTATTGTCATGGTTCTAAATTTTAATTCATGCCATAAATATCCTGACAAATGTTCATGCCTTATATGGGCCCCTTTGATGGTGATAGTAAATCACGGCCTACAAGTTAATGGCTGTAAACATATCCTGGAGCTCTGTGTTTTAGTTGTATATTGGTTAAAGCCATTACGGGAATAATCATTATCAAAACTCTGAAAGATATAAAGTGCTCTATAAACAGACAATCTGTCTCGAGCAATGGTTGTCATAATATTTAATCAGTCAATGTACAGTGAGTATGGTGGCTCAATCTGACTAGATGGCATACTGAATTTTCAGTTCTTAGTAAACACATATTCGATGATGTAGACTCCCATTTCAAACCTTTTATCTGCATAAATTTTTCGCCGTAATTGTTGCACAACATTACATGGACGTGAAATATTGAAAAAAAAAACTATGCCCATGGGTCATTTCATACAATACAGGACCTTGCAGCACTCATTGTTTATGGGTGCTATTGAATACTGACGGAGATATCCAGCACCTGCGACACCCACTCATTGAAGGACGAAACAAATTCCTACCAATAATGTCGTGATGGAACAAGTTCGAGATTAGGTCACGTATCGTGGAAGTTGTAAACCATATTTAGTCAGTATGAATTGAAAGTTTCAATTAGAGAAGGATACTTCCAAGCATCGTTATCAACACAGAATACCAGACTTGATTATCACATGGCTTACACTGGCCTGGTGGTTACCAATTATTGGAAAGAATATTCAAGCAAATCTGGCTTTATTAGTTTGGGTGAGTGTCACCATGTCACCTGTGACCAAACGATAAGTGAATGTAACGAATATGCAGTAATAGACAGCAGCACTGCAACCAAGTATTATAATAATACCTCAAACAAAATCGAGTTAATTATTCACCTTGATAGATAGGACATCAGACAATATTTTGATTGATTTATTTGGGTAAAATCCATACATGTACATTCAATGTTGACACAATAGTGTACATATATAAACAAAACCGAGGATAACACAAGAAAGCATAAAACTTATTTCCGTTGTGGTCCTCATGTAAATTCAAGATGCGCTGGCAAAATTATTAATCTAAAAATATGTAAACAGTGGTAATAGACGTGGAATCAATACCCAGTATCAAGTATTCCGAGCAAACAAAACAGGGTCCGTTATCCAATCTCATAGTCCGGGGACAGAAAGTCATATCAGGCATACGAAGTGAGAGAAAACAAAAATGACAGGGAAACTCATGAACCCCCGTAAATGGCCATCAGGAGGTGAAATCAGGTGTTCCGGAAAGAGTGAGCATTTCCTGCCCCACTAGTGGCACCCGTCATGAATTCCCCAAAATTAACATGAAAATAGATCTAGTTGCATGGCAGACATGGATTTGCTGTATTTATCAACCAGATCATGATGACGTCCATAGAATTTCTTAAACGCAGCGATAAGTCTTGGTAAAACATATCCTTGTCGTAGCAGTTTAGAGACTAGCTGGGCACTTCGATAGACAAAGTCCTCATATTTGCAACTAGCTCTGGAATAGCGTATAAGTTGAGAAACAAACACACCATATGCCGGTGACATAGGAATGTTGCTGCTTAGAAAAGGGAAATTGACTATGGAAAAATTGAAATCATCACGTTTGTCATATAATCTAGTTGACAGGTTAGAATCATTATCAATCTCCAACCTCAGGTCTAGATAGTTGGAAAAATTAGCGGATTCTGTAGTATCCTTAATTTCAAGTTCCTTAGGATATATGACATCCAAATAATCACAAAACTTATTTTAGCGACAATACATCATCTATGTATCGGAAAGTGAAATTAAAATTACATGTTAGTTTCTTAGAACCTCCTCTTTGTAAATGTTGGATAAAATCTGATTCATATGAGTATAAAAACAGGTCTGCCAATAATGGTGCACAGTTTGTACCCATGGGAATACCAATAGTTTGTTGAAATATTCGACCACCAAATTCCACAAAAATATTATCAATCAGAAAATTAACCATATTTACCACATCTATTTCAGTATATTTGTATGGGGCATCAGAGTCGCCTTTAACAAAATAAGCGGTATTATATTTAACTACAATATAGTGGTACCGACGTGGTCCCTTTTTAGAGAAAAATGAATTATTGATTAGTTTTTTAAGCTGAGATTTCAGTTCAGAATGAGGTATAGTTGTGTACAAAGTGGAGAAATCAAATGTTTTGATAGACGTTACTTTTGAAAGTGTGTGAGAATGTAGATATTCCAATAAAGATTTGGAATTTTTTAATATCCACATTTGGTTTATACCACTTCTAGAATAGATGGTTTCAGAGTACTTTTGGAGACCCTGTTTAATTGTAGACAATATAGTAGTTAATATTTTAGAAAGGGCTTTGGTAGAACATGATGCTGAACCTGAAATATATCTTTGTTTGTGTGGATTTTGTGCAACTTTGGGATCCAATATAAGTTCGGTAGATCTTTACATGAGGTAGTAATACCAAACGAATGCAATACAGACAAATGATTTGATAAGATATCCTGTTTGGGCACGGTAATGGCTTGGTATGTACTATTGGAATTAGTATTGTTGGCAATACCCAGTTCGTCAAACAGGCACTGTATATAGTATGCTTTACAAACAAAAACAACATTATTAGAAGCTTTATCTGCAGGGACAATGACGAACCTTTCTTGAAGTTTCAACAAACTATTAGTAACCACGGGATCATTGAAGACAGAGCTATATTTAGTACTAACTGACTTTGACAAAACATTAATGCGTTTGTTTACCAATGACCTAATCTGTTTGACCCATTCTGACAGAGAATCAGTTTCTGCCTTTTCTCGCTTTGTCCATTTTCTGGCATGCTCCTCAACTGCATCCATGATTAACTTAAAATTGTATCTCCATGAAAACGACGTGGGCTCTCTATATTTGGGACCTTTGGACAAAATGTCTTTCAATGATTCATTCTCCACTATATTGAGTGAACACTATATTGAGTGAACTATATTGTGAACATTTATAATAATTCATAATGTAGACATGTATAATTCGACATTTGTATATTATATGTATACTGATACAATAATAATAAGGTACAATAAACATATCACAGTTGTGTCAATAGGGACAAAAATAGCACCATCTAAGTATATCTAAAAGGGTTAAAATAATTAGATTGATAATTGTTGACTAGCCATAACTTCACACCGTTTTTGAACTCTGACTTAGACTGTGTTGCTTGCAAACTAGATGGGAGACTGTTCCACAATCTGGATGCAGTATGTACAAATGAGCTTGCGCCTGAATGTTTAATGTGGGGAACTGTGACTGCATATTGGTGGGACCTAGTTCTAATATTGTGTTGGTTGTTTATTCTGTTTATGTGTAGGTAACTTGGGGCTTGGTTATTGATTATTTTGTACATGTGATTGAGTTTTGATTGTTGTACTCTATATTGAATTGGGATCATGTTTACATGTTTAAATGCATCTGGACCTATATGAGTTCTGGGTGGGAGGTTTAACATATAGCGGACTACTTTATTTTGTGTGACTTGTAGTTTAGATTTATATTTCTGAGTTAGTCCTGAGTACCATGAAGGCGAGGCGTAATCAAAATGAGATTGAATTAGTGCAGATACAAGAAGTTTTTTAGTGGTAAGGTCCAGGGATTTAGTGTTCCTGTAGAGAAATTTAATTTTGTTATTAACTTTAGTGATTGTTTTGTCAGCAATGTGTTCCCCGGACAGTGACTGATCCAGATCAACCCCCAGGTACTTAACCGATGTCTGATTCGCTATCAGGTTCCCTGCACATTCAACCTGGAGAGGAGGGGCAAATTTTGATTTTCTTTTCGTGCTGAACAGAATGGATTCAGTCTTACCTAAGTGCAGGGAGAGCTTATTGTCAATTAGCCATTCTCTAACTGACGCCAACTCTTCAGAGAGTGTAGTTTGGATTTGACCGACATCTTTACCGGAGACAAGAATCGCTGAATCATCAGCATAAAGTAACAACTTGCTATTAGTTGCTGCAGGCATGTCATTAACATATATGAGAAACATTAGTGGGCCCAGGATAGACCCCTGGGGTACCCCACATGTAACCTCTAGTGGAGGTGATACTGTATCGCCAATACTTACAACCTGGTTGCGGTTAGATAAGTATGACCTAAACCAATCCACTGATTGAGCATCGAATCCAAGTGCCTGCAACTTGGATAAAAGTATAGAATGCTCGACCGTGTCAAAGGCTTTTTGGAGGTCCAATACGACCATCCCAGTATAATTGTCACGGTCACTTTCAGATTTTATGTAATCTGTAAGGTGGATTAGACATGTATCTGTGGAGAAAGCAGACCGAAATCCAGACTGAAACTCATATAAGAGTTGCTTGGACTGTAGATATGAGTCCACTTGGTTGTATATAACCCTTTCCAATACTTTGGATATAACGCTTAGAACGGAAACTGGTCTATAGTTTCCTGCATCCGTTGTGCTGTTCTTTTTGTGTATTGGAGTGACACGAGCACTCTTTAACTCGTCCGGGACTATGTCCTGTTGTATAGACAGGTTTATGACATAAGTCACGGGGGCTGCCAAATGAGCTGCTCCATCCCGAACGAATTTTGCAGGGAGGTTGTCCAGACCAGTAGCTTTGTCCGAGTTAACATTGCTTAGTAGTTTGTGTACACTTTCTTCACTAACTTGTTCAAGATGGAAAGAGTTTGCAGTTACATTCTTGTTTTGGTAGTAGGATACAATGTGATCGTATCCATATTTACCTGAACCCATGGGCAATTTTTGTACTAGTTTAGAGGCTATAGTAGTGAAGTATTGATTGAAGGTTTCAGCTACTTTGGGCTTGTCAAAACATACATTATTGTTTAGTTTGATACCAATATTAGTGCACCGGGAATTAGATTTGGATGATGTGCCCAAGGATTTAAGAGTTTTCCATAATTGTTTAGGGCTATTTTTATTTTCTGCTATTTTGGATTGAAAGTACTGTGATTTTGCATTGTTCTTTTCAAATTTAATTTTGTTGCGCAAGTGTATATACTGCTCATAGTCTGATTCTTTGCCTGACCTCTTAAATCGACGCAGCAATGCATCTCTTTCAGTGATCATGCAAAGAATCTCGCTAGACATCCATGGCTGTGTACGCTGTTTTACACGAATTTCCTTCACTGGTGCCAACTCATCGATAACTGATAGAAATCTGGCTTTAAAAAAGCACCAGGCCTTGTTCACATCATTAATGTTGTACAAATCAGACCAATCAATTGCACTTAATCTTTGTTCAAATATTTGTTTACAATAATGTTTCATCGATCGTAGTTTAACACTATTGTGCTTATTAAATATATCTCGCTTGACCTTACGAGTACAGTATGTGAGGAAATGGTCACTGATTCCAGTAGTAATCACACCTGACTGGCTAATTTTTGGGAGATCAGAAACTAAGATAAGGTCAATGACTGTACTACTAGTAGGTGTTATCCTTGTGGGGTCCTTGATTAACTGTACCAAGTCTTTGCATAGCATTGAGCAGACATTTGTGTAGGTTGTTAGACTTATTTACCTGTACATTTGTATTGAAATCACCAAGAACAATACTCTCACAGTTATTCCACTTATCATTGCTGTTGCAAGATTGTTCGAAAAGTTCATAGAAGTCCGACTGGGAAGGACGACGGTAACATATTCCCACTAGAATTGGTAATGTTTTTGGCAACAGGATCTCAATCCAGACTGCTTCTAATCCGTCAGAGTTCATATCGTGTCTCGGGTTGAATGCCAAGTCTTCCCGGATAAATGCACAAACACCACCGCCAGCACGGGTACGGTCTTTCCGTATCACCGAGTATCCATCAACGTGAACTTCCGGGTCGCTGACAGAGTCATCCAACCATGACTCTGTTATCCCGATGACTGCTGCTTCAGTGTTCCTCGCAATCAGCCTCACCTCATCGACTTTCGGGAGTTAGTACACATTTATGTGTATAAAGTGCAAGCCTTTCTCCTTGAAGCATCGGTAGTCCTGGCTGTCGGGTGAGGGATCAGCCACTGGGTTGCCGTACGCTGACACGTCTCCTGGTGATGTAGTTTGGTCCAAGGAAACGGGATCCGGGAGCGAGTTGAATGCACATTTATGACAGATAAATGACACTTCCTCACCAGTTTTCACCATCATGTCGTATATATCCGTGGAGATGGCACAACACCTGATGTGAACACAGTGCTCGCATGTATCACACGATACGGCTTTACTGGTTTTGATCGCACCTTTTCCGCAGTGTACACATGGAAACTTTGGGCATCGTGTAGGTCCGGGGCAGGGATGTACGTCTCCACTCAACATCAAGCTTATGACAACAAATAAGGTATCCATTTTGACAGTTCTGGAAGCCATTTGTTTACTTCCGGTTGAGCCTCTCTGCATACGACCTTGACATTGGTGACTGGTGTCCATGGGCGATAATAGGCTAGTCCACAATTTCTCATGGCCAAATGTCAAGCCTGCTGATGGCTGAGTGTTTTTGTCTGATATGAGAAGCTTCTCGGGGTCATTGCGAAGTTCTTGAACATTGATCTCAATCTTTTGATGCGTCAATATTCTGATGTTTGAGAAAACAAAAATCACTAGTAAAATTCCGTTTTTGCCGCACGCCATCTTGAATCGCATGTCAATATGGGCGAAATTGTTGAGAATTTTTTTTTGGCAACCTTCATGAATTCTCGTGAGAGAAATAAACTACACCCGTCTGAGGTATCAAGATTTGTGGTTATCATGGTAACGTTATCCCTCCAAGTTTTGCAAAAAAAAAGCCTCAAATGAGACATGAGGAGAAAATATGTCTCTCCAAAACTTCCAGGCTTAATCATTATTTTGGTTCCCAGCATGTGTTCAAGCTCTCATCTTTTTGGCATGAAAATACCTACATTTGACACTTTTTGATGATTGTGTGTAATCATGGAGCCAGCGTTATTATAGGTGCGTTGTTACAGTAAAAATATCATTGAATATATCATTAAAATGTAACATTACTTAGTTGCAGTCTGGAAATAGGAGTTGGACTTGTGCAGGGTACTCTTATTCATTCCATACAGGTATATATTTACATGATATTTACACAATCTTCAGGCCTGGAGTCAAACAGGTGTGATGTAAGTCTATTACCATTAAATGAATCTATTACCACCAATACAACCAAATTTTGATGATGCCAAATATAAACGTAAAATACAATGTTTTTAGCTTACCGGCCCATAAGGGCCAATAAGCTATTGTCGTGGTTTTTCGTCCGTCGTCGTCGTCGTCTGCCACATCATCTGTTAACATTTTTTATCTTTTTTTTCGGGCTGATGAATTTGTCCATTAATTTGTGTGAATATGTATTGGGTCAATACCCCCAAATGTTTTTTTCATTTTTTTTATTGAATCGATTATGCAGTTTTTGCAGCCATTTTTATGCCGAAAATGGCCGTTTTTGCATGTTTTCAACTTTAAAATTTAGTTTCTCAAAAACTTTTGAGATTTTAGTTTCAAAATGTTCCCCTCATGTATCCTTATAATGTGTATAAGTTTCGATGCTCTTGAATCGCCGGTCTGCGTGTGGCGGCCATTTTGATGTTTTTTATGGGGCCCAAATAGGACTTTCCCATGTAAAATTCTCCTATGCTTTATAATGGGCCACAATGTTCTTGATATCTCACTTAATATTGAGATTAGAGACTTGGAATCAATTGTGGACATATAGGACATGATATATCCTGAATATCCTCGTGACCTTGCATTTGACTTTCAAGGTCAGAGCACAAAATACAGACAGGGAGACATACAGACGGGGAGACAGGGAGACAGACAGGCAGATAGACGTACTTTATTCATCCGACGAGGCGGAAATTGAGTGCTCGTACATTGATGTGCAACGTGATTAGTAACAAAATACAGTATGATATAGAACACATATTACCGGTTGTGTCGACTGTTATGGTTCCTGAGGGCACATGGAATGAACGATGAGGCGTATCGGTTCGTCTTCATGACAGGAAGTCGCACCCTCCCACTACGAGGTATCACACATGACACTAAGGCGTTGTGTAGGGGATGAGACTCATCACTCCATACGGTGGAGGATTTAGCCTGGACACATACTTGAAAGTCTGGACACGCTGATTGTAAACCTCGTTGAAGGATGGCAAAGGGGTCAAAATTTGATTTTGGGCAGAATTGAAAAAAAAATAATAAAAAATTAAAGCAAATCAAACATACCTATCCACCATTCATACATGTAATATAAATGTTTCCGGGTTATTCTACGAAGTATGCATGCATAACTATATTTTGAACCAAAAAAAATGAGTGCACAACTAAACAATGTCCAATTATATGGCTCAACTCCATAACCAAAACGAATGTGTATGATCTTGGGTTGATATAGATAAACAATAGATATTCCATATCATACAATATGTCGAGAAAATCATTACCAATCTATTTATAATTATAGCAGGGATTAACCTCTGCCAAATCATAGCTAATTCTTAACACAAAACTTCTATTATGTGGTTTAGAACATTTCCACTGAATTTTCGGACTCATAATTTGCAATCTCGATTAATCGTTTTTCTGCAACTGCAAAGTATTGATATCGATTGTTCAGAGTTGTCAACAAACAGGACATTAATGGAAAACTTACCAATCACTATATAACTTTCAATAATTTCGGAAAACAACTTTCGAAATTGGAACACATTTTCCAAATGCACGGTTACGGAATTGAGGCAATGCGAGTTTTGTGAGATATGTATGAAAACAAACCAATATAGTAACATTGTCCAATAATTATATTGCACTGGAAGATACCTAATGTCAAATATGTGTATAAATGGATGGTATTTAGAGATATAATAGGTACAACGAATGATTTCAAAAAAAAAATTATTCACTTCATGACAATTTTCAGCAAATAAACGTGCAAAAACCTAAATTGTGGTCGTTTGGCCGCAAGTGCAAAGTATTGATATTCACAGTCCATTTGCCAACCTGAAAATGGTGATAAAAATTAACCCCCTACTATAGAACTTCTTATATGTTTATTAGAATACAGCTCTCAAAGTTGAACGCGTATTCGGAATGAGCAGTTACGGAGTTGAGGTGCTTCCGGTTTTGTGAGATATGTACTATTATCAGAATATCGCAATACTTATGACGTTACACAGGACCCTAGTTTCTAAGATACCTATTTTATCATATATGGGTTGGACATGTACATGGACGGTATTCCTAAATGAACATGTGATAATCAATTTCAATAACGGCTTAGGGACACATATCACATGTGTAGGGACCATTTCCAGGGTACGACGAGCACAGTTCATGAACCCAGCCATTACAGTCCCCACATTGGATCATGGGATCCTGTGAAGTTGACCAGAGTCCGCCACATAAGACGCAAGGGGCATCCTCTTGACGGCTGTGTTTATGCTGCCTAACTCTCGACTTTAGTGTTGCTGTGTTTTTCTTTCCAGTTGCCGGGCGAACTTTTCTGGAGCTACTTCGTACAGTGGTTTTGGGCTTCGCACCTTTACTAGATGTTTTTTTACCTGCAGGGGAATGATTCAAAATGAGTGGTGAAAAGTATTATACTGAGAAAACTAAGGTGAGTGTTCTGTGTACCTGAGAAATGTACATGATCCAAGTTTGTCCAACTCAAATGAGAACTGCTTGTTGATTTCAGTTTCTGACGATAACTCCTTGTATGAGATTTTTCTTGGCTCCGCGCAGTCTATCTGATGAATCTTCATAGTACCAGGTAAGGGCTGCAGGTTTCCTGGAATACTCTGCTCTTTCTCACTGACGCCTGCCTCTGACACCCAGAACAATAAGATTCTGGTTTCTGGTCTCAGCTTAACGTACATATCCTGCAACAAAGGAAATGACAATATTTAGAACTTCAACCACAACCAGGAGGTAAGTATCAAGAAACAACAATGACATCAGATGTGGAATGGCAATCTTGTTTGGATGAAGATGCCTGAGACCATACCAGTGGACTACGGATGTCATGCCCATGTCGAACTAGTTCATTGTGCGGCCGTCCGGCCGTACTATTGTATCACAGAACGGCGCACTAGTTCCGCTTTTCCGCAGTTAATTTATACTTCCGGACAGTGGTTGCACCGAATGCAATCGCATGCAATCGGAATGCACGCTGTTTTACAGCGATCGTAATCGTGGTCCCACTTCAGAAAAAAGACAATTGCGCAATTAATTTCGTTGGCTTTGTCATCATCGGTTTTTCAAAGGTTTCCATGGTTCATCAGTGTTCATTATACTTTGTGTGACCGTATTCGAACTGAATCGGTGAATTTTTTTCGCTGGGTTAGACTTCCGTGGATTAGACGCTGATTAGCGAACCAAGAATGTATGGATGTTATAAAACGACTTTTTGTTGCCCGAGCAAAAAAATGCTATCAGGTGAGACTACATAAATACCATCAAACATGTTTTTCACTGCATAGTTTGGTTCCTTTTCACTGATTAAGTCATGAAAAACACAGCTGGACAGTAGCTCGTGCCTATATATACATATGTTAGGCAATTCCTGCACCGTAAAAACAAGTGTAGTTCATATTTGTTGTCGGTGTTTATTGCGGGATTTGGAGATAGTTTTCTCGCGAGATTTAGCGAGATCTAGCAGTTGGAAACTTCGAAATCTGCTGAGCTAGGAGAATTCGAGGTATTTTTCACCGTGCATCACAACAATCCTTTTCACTGATTAAGTCTACGAAGGCGATTCCTGACTATCGTTTCTCCCATCAAAAGCCAGACTCACGGTAAGTGTGAGACCTGAATTTTGTATCCCTGCCAATACAGTAAATTTACAGCTGGATCTGAACACTGTTTCAACAAGTTGAACAACTGCTTGCAAGCAAATACGTTTCACTAAATTCAGTTGAATTGGCTTCTACTTCAACATCAAGAAGTACATCCGGATTCATGCACTTTGCAGCATGACCCGCAAGAAATCTATATTGGGCAATTTCCATCAAGGCAATATCTGCCGTGCTGACAGTAATGATGTCTTTCTACCATATGCTAGAGGCACTCAGTGCACGGCCATTGCTTTGGCATGTCTTGTGTTCAGCTCTCTGGTCTGCCCATCTGAATGGAGCCCTTCTCAGATCGATATGATTTTACATGAAGGTGATTTTTTGTATTCTAGAATTGTTGATACCAGTTATCATGGTGATCATCAGCGGTATTTGGGACATCATGAGCTACCAAATGATATACATGTTTTTGGTGAATCCTATGCAGCTAATGTTTTGACTACACTGTATGGAGTAGCGGGCTCAGAAGGGTCAGCATCTTCTGGTTCATTGTCCATTGGTCAAGCACTCTCTACGGCATTGGTGTCGTCAAACACAATCCTTATAACTGTGAATAGTGAAACTATTGCAGTGATGAGAAATGACACCAATATATTTGTTTTTGACTCTCATGCTCGGAATGGAAGTGGAAATGTTCATGCTGATGGTTCTGCGGTACTTTTGCATTATACTTCACAAGAAAATGTTACTCAGCTCCTTGTGCATCGACATTTTGGCCAACAGTTTGACATTTCTCCAGTTTACATAAACAATGTACAACCTGCCAGTGACATTCCTACTGCAGCTGATCAATCACTTTCACAACAGCCCTCAATGCCTATAACGTCTGATCACAGCTGTACCCAACAGTCGACAATGCCTACAACGTCTGATCACAGCTGTACCCAACAGTCGACAATGCCTACAATGTCTAATCACAGCTATACCCAGCAGCCCTCAATGGCTACAATGTTTAATCACAACTATACTCAACAGCCCTCAATGCCTACAACGTCTGATCACAGCTGTACCCAACAGTCGACAATGCCTACAACGTCTGATCACAGCTGTACCCAACAGTCGACAATGCCTACAATGTCTAATCACAGCTATACAAAGCAGCCCTCAATGGCTACAATGTTTAATCACAACTATACTCAACAGCCCTCAATGCCTACAACGTCTGATCACAGCTGTACCCAACAGCCCTCAATGCCTATAACGTCTAATCACAGCTATACCCAACAGCCCTCAATGCCTATAACGTCTGATCACAGCTGTACCCAACAGTCGACAATGCCTACAACGTCTGATCACAGCTGTACCCAACAGTCGACAATGCCTACAATGTCTAATCACAGCTATACCCAGCAGCCCTCAATGGCTACAATGTTTAATCACAACTATACTCAACAGCCCTCAATGCCTACAACGTCTGATCACAGCTGTACCCAACAGTCGACAATGCCTACAATGTCTAATCACAGCTATACCCAACAGCCCTCAATGCCTACAACGTCTGATCATGGCTATACTCAACAGTCAACAATGCCTGCGATGTCTTATCATAGCTATACCCAACAATCCTCAATGCCAACGTCTAATCACAGCTATACTCAACAATCGTCAACACAGATACAAAATACTGTCTGTGATCACAATTATACTCAACAAGCAGCAGTGAGAAGGTGTGATGCCCTTGGAGTTCTGTCTGGTACGAATAAAACCCGTAGCAAGAAGGGTTTTCGGAAAAGAAATAGAGATCATTCACATTCATTATCTGCACTCATAACAGAACATGAAAAACATGCTCGAATGTCACTCCAGAACAATCCAGAGATCAATACAAACATCACATGCGGTTTTCAGTTGAGTGTTGAAACTACTTCATATGCTCCAGACCCTTTGCAGAGCCGTAATCATTGTTACCGCTATGAAGAAGCTATTCGTATCAAACCGTGCTCTTTTTGTAGAAGTTGTGAGCGTTTCCTCTTTCCAGAACAAATAAAGCATTTGCGGCTGAATGTCATGAATTCTGCAACAAGTCAGTTATGTGTTAATGAGGTTGATGACTTTTGTTCGACTTGCATATCAACTCTACATTCCAACAAAATTCCCGTACTGAATGTGGTTCACAATCGTCTTGATGTTGGCATTATCCCAGATGTATTTCATGATTTGAATAAGCTTGAAAGAAGGCTTTTGGCTAAAATTCAAGTTTTTCTAACTATGCTAATTTTACCTGGTGGGCAGTATGCCGAAAAAGGTTTGGCGCTCAATTTGCCTGTCAATGTTAATCATGTCATGACGCAATTAGAGACCCTGAAACATATGAAAGACTTTTGCATGGTGTATTTTGAAGCACAAAAGGCAAAACCATCTTCTGTGGAATACTTGATCAGACCGAATTTGGTTTTTACAGCATTGCAATGGTTGCAGCAAAACAATCCATTGTATAAAGATTTCATGATCCCTGGCATAATGTCCTCGCAAGCAGAAGAGCCAACACCATCTGACTCTGTTGACAGTCACAGAATTGATCATCAAGGTTCACTTGATACCATCACATCTGAAGAGCTCAATGAACTTGATGAAAATTGCTTTGTCTCTGTTGATTATCAGCCTCCAGACACATGTGTCCTTTCTTCAGATTGCTTGATTACTATACCAAGATCTCAAGAATCTCCTGTGTCAATCTATGAAATCAATCATGGAGAAGAATATGCTTTTCCTTGGTTATTTCCATATGGTCGTAATGGTTTCAAGGAAATCAGAGAAAATCGAATCAACCTTCCGATGTATTTGAAAACCCGACTGTATAATTATCATTGTAGTTCTTGGCGAAAGAATATGACATACCTGCTTCATGCAGCTACAGCTTCTGATAAAATGGCTTTGAAGAAACAAATTGGCATTTACATGAGAATGATGAAAGGTCAGGCTAACAATGGCACTCAGCATGAACAGCGAACAGCTCAAGATATTCGCCTGATGTCCAACAAAACAGACATATTACAAAACTCTTATATGTTCATGAAGAATATTAGAGGAACAGTGGCTTATTTTCGCAATGCATTGAATAATTTACTGGCCATGATTCGAACTCTTGGACCTCCAACAATCTTTGTCACCCTTTCTGCTGATGATAACCACTGGCCAGAATTAGGCATGCTCCTGAAGAATTGTTCATATGCTGAGGCATCATCTCAATCTACAATCAATAATGAAATGTGTAAAGACCCTCTTTTGACAGCTACCCACTTTCAACGGCGTTTCACAGCTTTGCTGCAATATGTCATTGATGGACCTGACAAACCACTTGGTGAAGTACTTGACCACTTTGTTCGTGTTGAATTCCAGAATCGGGGCAGTGCTCATTATCATATGTTCTTTTGGATTAAGGATGTTCCTCACAATGTCAATGCAGAAACCATCCCACAACTTATTTGCTACTTGGATAAAGTGATATCGTGTCAAATCCCTAATCCTGAGACTGATCCGGAGCTACACAATTTGGTGAAAAAGCTTCAGACTCACTCACATTCCAGATATTGCAAGCCTAACCCCAAAAGTCGATGTTGATTTCATTTTCCGTTTCGTGCTTGCTCAAAAACTACTATCCACACCCACAATGACTTTGTTGCTAACAAAGGGAAATATTATGAATGCCAGAGAAGTGCTTCAGCTCAAAATATTAATTTTTACAACCCAACAATCTTGCGACACTTCAGATCTAACATGGACATTCAACTTGTCAATAATGCAGAAAGTGTTGCCTACTATGTATGCTCATATATTTGCAAAAGTGAGCCTGATGATCTGAAAAGTGCTTTGGCGAATTTGATAACTAATGTGCTACGTCAGCAACCAGAATTGACTGTATTTCAACGATTTTGGAAAATTGGAACAACTGTGCTGAAACATCGACGTATGAGCGCTCAAGAGGCAGCATTCAGATTAGGCAATCTTAAGTTTGTGCAGATTTCTCGCCAGGTTGTATATTTGAATACACGTGTACCACACAAACGTTTTAAACTCCTCAAATCCATCACTGAAATTCTAGAGCTTAGTGATAACAGCACAGACATCTTTCAGAACAATATTGTTGACTATTATTATGCAAGGCCTGTCTCCATGGAAAATCTCTCACTCTTGGAATTCGTTTCATGGTATAGACGAGGAACACCACCTCCTAAAACTGGACGTGGATGTCAGCGTGTCTACATCACAAACTATGATATTTGGATGCAAAAGAGACAGAAATTGGCTGTTGTTCGTTATCCACGATTTCCTGAGAACACAGATGATTATTTCTACTCTATGTTATTTATGCTTTTGCCACACAGATCAGATACTGATTTGATTGCCCCACATAACAACTTGGAAGAAGCTTTTCTTGCAAAGCATAAGGCCTTAAGACTGACTTTACAACAAACATTTTTTTCTTTTGCGCAATCTGTTGAACACAGCATTCGTAGACTACAGGCAGTTCGAAATGATTTGATTGCGCAGGAACGAAATGAAACATGTGTTGATGGGTCTCAGAGTGATATTACAACAGCTAATCAGCCCTTGAGTTCTCACAATCTGCCTTCTGATACATCAATGTCTGATGACTTCTTTGTGAGCCATGACTTGCCTGCTTGTTCGATGTCTGACAGTGACCTTTGCAACACAGTTAAACAACTAACATCTTGTCAAAAAGTTGCACTTGATTTTGTTTTGAAAAAGGCATCAACTAACAAACCATACCACATTTTCATATCTGGAGGAGCTGGCGTAGGCAAAAGCTTTCTAACACAAACCATCATATCATTTCTTGAACGCAAACACCCTGTGATATGTGGTAAGTCACCAGTATTAGTAGGTGCTCCAACTGGGACTGCTGCTCGCAACATTCGTGGCAAAACAATACACAACTTATTCAGAATCCCTGTAATGACTTACATGAATTACGAAGGTTTGCATCCCCAATCCTTGAATCAGTTGAGAACAATTTTTATGGGTGTGACTACAATAATTATTGATGAAATATCTATGGTCTCCTCCACAATGTTAACTATCATCAGTCGGCGATTAACTGAAATTACTGGAAATGACTCGCCTTTTGGTGGGCTCTCTGTCATTGCAGTGGGCGATCTTTTCCAACTAAGGCCTGTGAAAGGGAGCTTTGTTTTCAAAAATGAAGTCCTCTGGCAATTATTCCAACCAATTGTTTTACAACAAAATGTTCGGCAACTCAACGATCCTCAATATACAAGACTGCTCAATCGTGCAAGATTTGGAACTTTGCTGCAATCTGACATCAATGTTTTGAAAACGCGTATCATTGATATGAATACTGCTGACATTCCATACGCTCTACACATATTTCCTACACGGGATGAAGTAATGCAGTACAACATGCTTCGCCAAAATATGCTAGATGAGTCACAGATCGTCATTTCAGCAGAACACTACTTTTCACCTTATGACATTAATCCAGCTGCCACGTTCTCTGATGAATTCATACCAGAAAATGATCGTGATGCAGGTGGCTTATTACAAACAATGACTTGCTCAATTGGGACTCGAGTCATGCTAATAAGGAACATAGCAACTGACGATGGTCTTGTTAATGGAGCAATGGGTATCATCACTGCTTTTGAAACATTGAATAAACAAACACACAGTATCAAAGTATTATTTGATGATCCTACAATTGGTTCACTATCCTCATCATTGCCACCTGGTACACATGAGCCTATTGCCATTCATACCATTACACATGAATACATAATGAGGGGCAGAATCGTCATTCGCAAAATGTTTCCACTGGTGCCTTGTTGGGCTACGACAGTCCATAAAGTCCAGGGTATGTCTTTGAACAAAATTGTTGTTAACATTGGTTCAACAGTTTTCGAGGATAGCATGTCTTATGTTGCTCTCAGTCGCGTCGTTTCTCTGCAGGGATTGTATTTAACTCGACTCAATATCAAGAAAATTAAGCCTCCTCAAGAAGTTTTGGATGAACACGAGCGACTTTTAGCATGTTTAACACTTTCAGATTAGCTATATATACTTCCAGATTAGCTATTTTTATATATATATATATATATATATATATATATATATATATATATATATATATATATATATATATATATATATATTTGCGATGGTGCTTATTTATCAATTTCATTTATCTTTTTCTTATGCTTCAACCTCACTACATGTAGTTCACAAATATTACTAGTACATTCTCAATCATATTCATCTGTTACACTGAGTTAAAATCGAAGTTCCATACATGTACGATACTAGTATCACACATATGTAAAAAATTGTTGGTGAGTTCAAACCATTCGAAAGAACATTTACTCGAGAAACTATGTCAATCATTTATTACAATACTCATGATCCTACAATTTTCATCTATGCAGCAATGGACTCGCTTCCTTCCACGAGTGCCGGCCCTTCTGCAGGTACGATCAACCAAGGAACCCAACAAAACAATCAACATGATCAAGATCTATCAAGCACCCTGAAGGCACCATTGGATGATCCAGTCACAATGAAAGCGAGAGTCATTGCTGTCAGTGAGGAGTTGTCCTCATACGATAGCAAGGGGACGAACAGAAAGTTCTTCACTGTGGATGTGGCTGACATGACGGCGATAGTGACTGTTAGAGTCTATCAAATTCGTCTACAGACAGCCATCCATGTCGGGAGATCATATCTGTTTATCGATGTAAGTCCAATATTCATTCCAATTCATCCCTTTCTCATGCCAGTTTACAAAATTGCAGACTTGTGCACAAACATAAATTATATCAAAAGTTATCATTGCATATATGATATTTTGTTCCCATCCAGGTCATTCACAAAGCCAGTGACCACCCATTATGGGTCGTTGCAACTTCTAAGGTCGAGCGCTGTGCCTCTGTGGACTACGATGAAAATGCTCCCAGACACATTGAAACAGACGCAAAGAATAACGCCTTGCGGACCTTGAAAAAATCCTTGAAAGTAACATCCGTCTCCACCATTAGAGGGAAAGTCGTGCAGGTAGTTTATGCTTTTCTACTGTTCATACATGTCTACATGTATTCAATCTAAGATGTATTCAACCCGAGGTTGATGTCAGTGCTCGCCTATAATCATCTTCTATGACATTCCAAGATTACCCATAAAAATTCCCAAGTTTCTAGAGTTAGTAGCAGGAGGGTGGTATTTGTCTAGGATACATTGCTTTGTATTTAGTCGTATGTACACATATAAATCATATGTAAACAATTGACTTATGCATGCCATATTATGTTCATCCATGTCTACAGGTTAGCCCACTCAAGTTCAGAGGCCTAGACGGTGATCTAAGAACCCGGTTCATTAGCATGGCTGATGACTCCGTCAAAACTCCTGTGAAGGTTTGCTTGTTTGGCACTGATGCTGAAACACCCCCCACTCCTGGAGATGTGGTAGAAGTTTCTAATGTCTACCCTTATCGTAGACGAAACCAGAATCAGGATGAACAATCTCCACCAACCTCACTTGGGACCAAGCCTTCGTCACACTTTGATGTAAATATACTGCCCCAGTTTGCTATATGCCGACCGAGTACATAGATCTAGACAGTGTCTGCTGATTAGCAAATTGCCCATTATGCTTACCATTTTAGGTCATCCATGATGGAGCCTTGGCTGATCTCATTACATCTGACCTGAGTGACAGTGATTTTGACGATATTCCGGACGAAACACCTGCTAAGATGACAGATGTATCGATAATTTCGTGTGTTTCAACCCAGTTATATGCAGCTTGTCCCAATCGCGGTATTTACTTCAATTAACATTTACAGAATCTATATCAACTTCATGTCAGCATTCATTTCCCACTTTCAAGCCAATATTTACATTCCATTTCAATTTCTACTCCTTGTACAATGTCACTAATTCAACGCTTGCACAAATACAGGGTGCTTTCAGAAAAAACTGGTTGCAAACTCCTGCCCGAAATGCCTCACAACCCCAGACCGAAGACAGACAGCGTGTGTAGCCAGGCTCCGTGTCAAGATAGAAGATACTGTGGACACCATCACCGTCTTCGGTCCTGACCTGATGAACATTTTCAACATTGCTGATCTTGACATGTATGCTGACAATTTGGCACTTGAAGATGCCATCTTCGAAAACATCAACACTGTCAGCGTGAGAGGTGTTATCCACGACCACAAACTGGTTAAGTACTCTATCAAGCGCAAACAATTGGCGTAAGCTACAGTGTTGCGCTTCACAGCCCCATACCTCATTCTTAGTGTCATGTAGTCTTTTGTTGGCAAATTAATCATTTGTCATCAACATGTAATATGATTGTTGTACACACCTAACAGCTACCTTTGGGAATTGTATGAATGTTTATAGTTGTACCGGTATATCACAGTTTCGATTTTTGTGTGTCCCATTTTATTTTAGTCATCATTAGATTAGTTCTTCATTTATTGACTTTGAGTGTGTTATCAATCGTTTGAGACATTTGTTAGTAATTTGTTCCATGGAGTTCTAGATTTATGCATGCTCTTGATATTCCTTCATGTTATTCCAGATTTTTACATGCTGTTGATTGTTGCCAATTTCATTTGATTACTGTTTATTTGTTTTTTGATGCTGGCTCTTTTAACAGTCTGAATGTGGCATATCATTTGCCTCATAATATCAGTTTTTGCTAGTTATATTTCATTTGTGCCAATACTTCGTTGTTTGGAAAATGATATCACAGTTTGTATATTTGCTCATGTTCTTTTCTTGTGCCAGTCATTTGTTTAGTAATCAAATGATTACTGTTTATTTGTTTTTTGATGCTGGCTCTTTTAACAGTCTGAATGTGGCATATCATTTGCCTCATAATATCAGTTAGTGCTAGTTATATTTCATTTGTGCCAATATTTTGTTGTAATGAAAATGATATCACAGTTCGTATATTTTTGCTCATGTGCTTTTCTTGTGCCAATCGTTTGTTTAGTAATCAAGTGATTACTGTTCATTTGTTTATTAATGCTGGCTCTTTTAACATTGTTAATGTGGCTCATCATTAATTTTGCCTTATAATATCAGTTAGTGCTAGTTATATTTCATTTGTGCCAATATTTTTGTTTGATTACTGTTCATAGTTTTAGCTTACCAGACCTATGGTCTCATAACCTATTCGCATGGCATTGTGTCGTTCATCCACATATTTATCCCTGAAGTTTACAAGAGAATCTTCTTAAAATTCTGCACAAAAATGTCTGAATATATTCCACAACAGTGATATTGTGTAGTCTCTCAAAATTTACACTTTTCCAAAATAGCAGCCATTTTCGACGAACAGTTTTGACAGCTTTGAGTTCTGGGTTTCGAAAGATCCCCTCCATGTACCTTCACAAACATGTATAAGTTTGGTTGCTTTTGAAATGACAGGCTGCGCTTTGCGGCCATTCCGAGAGGTTGGCATTTTTCTGGTAACTTTTCTCACCCGTTATTTTTTTATGATATGTACAACTGTTTGCAAACACCCGCTTGAATCTTCCTTGTGCCACTTTATGTTTTATCACAGTATTTTGTCACATCACAACTTGTTACATATCTCACGCCTTCCTGTAGGGTATTGTATCATAATTTTCCACTCATATCTGATGTGTATGATTGCATAAATCATTCGAATGTTCATGAATAGTGTTATGTGTTCAAGACAGTTGTTTGAAATATTATTAACTGCATTCCTCTCCATGGACTAGTACATTCCTGGTGTTCACTGTTTGACCATGCCTTGGTCATTTATATTACCATATTGTTCACCAATCACTTCCAAATATTTGTACTAATCTTACTTTGTTGCTTTGATCCGTGGCTAAGTAGAACAATCAGTCATGTGTTATTCTGGAGCTCAACTCCAGTTTGTTGCCTGATGTATTCGTTATGTCATCACACAATAGTGTGCCTTTGCTTTCAAACATTTCCATTTTTGTATGTGACAATATTTCACAATGATGGTGTTGTCCATTTCCGTCCATGCAGCCTTAAGTGTTCATTAAAACTGCAGTCATGTATTTTACACAGGTTTATATATTACCATCAACATGTATTCCAGATAGTATTTTTGAAGAGGTTTAGTATTTTTGAAGAGGTTTACTTCTAAACACTTCATATTTTTATACACTATTTTTGAATAAAACATGCACATTTTTCAACTGCTCTCTCTTTCAATTTTCTACACAATTAAACACATATCTACAGTACATCGACTCATATCTCACTTGACATAAAAAAAATATCAACTTTACGAATCATCTTAATAATGCTCCAACTAAATGTTTACATTGCCACTAATTGAAATGCCCATCTGTACAGGGCAGAGACATTATTGATGTGCCAATTGGTACGTCAATCCTGAACTTTTGGTCTGCGAATGCTTCTCCAAATTTCTAACCTATGGTATTTATTTGGGGTTTTTTATCACAAAGAATTTAATTTCCTGTGAAAAGTAAATATGTTGCACACTTTCATGGCGCTAATTAGTGTAAACTAGGGGCGAGGGGAACAATTCATGGAGCGCCTCAGACGAAATGCCAGTCTCATGAACAATCATAACGCTCTAACCGTAACTGACCATCTATCATCCAACAATTGCTGTACATTGTGCGTTTTTACTTTTTGCCGCACATTCTTCTTAACACTCGCACAAAAGTATTGCTTGTCTGCTTTACGTTTGAGCGTAGCACCAACACCATCTGGCACTCCTTTCCCATGACCTGCTTCGTGAAATATCCAATGGACTTCTGAGAATCCTTTTGCATATGGCTCATTGGACATGAAGAAAAAGTTCGCTTTGTTCCGGTATTGTGTTGTTGGGTCGTCACTCAGAAAATGAAGCTTCTCCACCTTGGGGAACATTCCTCTAACATAATCAAGTACCGGTTCTAGGTGTGCCCAAATGGCTGATGGGTCGTGCTTCAGACAGTCAGAGATGGTACAGAACTTCACGTCTACGGCTGTTGTGTACAACACCCCAGTGTGCAAAGTAGCTTGCTGGTTACTTCCACCGAAGTGTGCTGACTGTATTTCACGTGAGTATTTGCAAACATAGTTCTCTGAAAAATCGATATGAATCAGAGCTGTGTCTTCACACTTTGAACTCCGTATTGCATGGAGAGTGTCCTTGAAAGCTGAATACTGATTGAAGAATCGGTATCGGTGGCTGTCAATTTTTTCCTTGATGTACTGTTCCAACTTTTCCGCAAGTTCTCTGACTGAAACTGGGTGCTCTACTTTGACCCATTTCGATGATACTTTCTGCTCACCATTTTTATCGTACGTTTCCTTCACAATTGTCCACTGCTGCCAGGCTATCTGCTTATCTGGGTCGTGTTCTTTGGTGATGAGACTTTGCTTAGCACACTTTTTGCATTCGTGGTAAGTACACGTCTTGTTTTTACTGCTGCAGCAAATTTGTTCCACCAACGTTCCGAGGTCTGAGACAGCTACAACCCCAAGGGAGTGAAGTCGATGAGCCATGAGGTACCCGTTCTCACAAGTTTTGCACAAACACGTGTTTCTGTCCGCCTCTGTTGGTTGTCTCACCCAAAACGGTTTTAGTTTACTGAAAGTTGAATAGGAAACTTTGGCTTCTGGATGCTCTGCGCAATATTTTGTGTGAGTGTTCTTGATACTGTCCAGAAGAATGCATTTCTGTTCTTTGTTGCCCATAAGAGAGGCTGTTTGTTTCTTCCCTGTTGTTATTCTGGATACATCGTCTCTCAAGTAGAAATTTTCGATGTCTCTTTTGAGGCTTTCACCCAGAGCATTGAGGTGCGCCTTTCGTTCATACTGTAAACGTGCACTTCGTTTGGCGTTGGCTCGTTGTACTCTATGTGTATAACCCATGGCCTTCTCCGCTGTCGAGAATAATCTGTATTTCTTTAGCATGTCTCCCGGAATGACTTTGGTGTACACCTGTTTCTCTTTAGTAGATAGGCATTGACGTTTCTGTGCAAGTCCAAATGTCAAAGTATTGGCAAATAGTAGGGCCTTTTTCACAGTGTTCAACAACCGGGTATTGCGGAGCATCGCTCTAGTTTTTGTCCTGGGCGTAGAGACTGCAGGATGAACTTTCTGGCGGAGGGATCCACCTGCTGGGGTCTCTAACACGGTATTCGCAGCTAATTTCGCCCTTGTCCTGTCGTACCTCTTTTGAAGTCGCTTCACTCTTTTGTTAGCCGTTGCAGCTTCACCAGCAGAACTGCATTTTCGCGATATACTTTTGCTTTACGTGCTTTCCCAACTTTTCGTCCGGTCTTCTTTTGATGACCTGTTAATCAATATCAATGATTATGCACAATGTGTTATACTTCCATCATTGGAATAATAATATTATATTTTCTGCAAACCATGCGATCCTTTTTTGCCTGTACATATTTTAATTCAGTATTTATACATACTTATTGTATATTGTCATATTCTAAACTTTTTTTGTGTGTTTTTTTTCAATGCAGAACTCTTTTGATCATGCACTTATTTTAATATTCTGTGATAGCTGTGTATCTGTGATATACTATTTATATACTGTGATATCTGTATACATATGTGATACATAATAACTAGTACGAGATGTTTGAACTAATATTCTTTCCTCAGACAGAAGAAAGACTGAAAAGGAGGGTCATTCAAGAATTAGTATTATACTCAATCTCAACAGATTGCGGCGGCGAACTGAGGTTGACCGGCAATGCATCGTCATAGGGAGAGTGTGGTGGTGTATTGATTTTATTCAGGTCTTTTTTGCGTTTCACATGACGATGATATGCCTTCCGCCATGATCTTCTTTTCGCCTGCTTTTCTGAAGCAGGTAAGTCCTCTATGCCCTTTACTTTCCCCGACACAACCCTTTTTTTCCAGCGTTTTCGATCATTTTCCAGAAAAGCTGCATAACGATCAGGATCAGCTTTAAGGCGTTCGCGGAATTTTCTTTGCTTCTCTGCATTTGTCAGCGGCATGATTCTGTGAGAAGAGTGGAGATGTATGCACTTTTAACTTGGCATAACATTCAACCTAGCTAATAAAAGAATGAATTCAAACTGTTGCGGCTAAGTGTCAGTAGAATTTATCTGCAATGGAAATGAATTATGTGATCGACAGCAAAACCCACACTAGTAGATAGAGGAAGTAACAATAGATGGTAATGGTTTCAGTTGTAGGTAGGCTATATGTGCTTATATTCGAATATATTTTATATTATCATCGGATTGCTGAAAATGTGCAATCCTGAGTGGTTGATTCCCCGACAAAACCACCCTGTATTTCCAGCGCTAAAACGCAACCCCACGATATTTTCTGTATCGTGGGCTTCAGGCGGGTGATACAGAAAGACGTTTTAGAGAGTTGTATATAATTCAATGATAAAATCGTTTCCATGGACTTCAGACACCAATACGGCATGATAGCCGAGTGGGATATGCTGACTGAAGGCAGATATCATGCCGCATTGGGGTCTGAATTCCATGATAACTTATAATATCAGGCCTATTCTCACTGCACACTATACGACGTATTCACGCCCCATATTAAGTTACATATGTATCATGGGCTTTAGACCCCAATATGGTGTGATATATGCCTGAAGTCACACATACAACGAGGCCACAGGCGAGTGTCATATGCTGACTGAAGGGAGATATCATGCCGTATTGGTGTCTGAAGTCCATGGAAACGATTTTATCATTGGATTTTACGGAACTCTCCAAAACGTCCAAAAAGTCCGTATTACCCGCCTGAAGCCCACGATACAGAAAATATTTTGAGGTCGCGTCACAGCTCTCTAAATACGGCGTGGTATTGTCGGAGAATTGACCAATCAGAATGGCGCATTTGCAGCAATCCGATGATAAAATGTCATATTGACATTAGGCTATATAATGTAGGGCGCATGCGTTTACTATTATTGTAGATGTATATTAATACAGTAGTACTTACGTGTACATGTAGATCTGGTATGTGGTGTACAAATATATCAGTAAATGCTGGCTAAGAATATAGTCTAGTCATATTGTTCAACTCCGTAACCATTGAAGGTTATGGAGTTGAGGGTTATGGAGTTGAAAAATAAAACTTTTTTAGAGCAGTGTATCCCAGTTTCAGACCAAAACGTCACAAAACAACAATACACGGTTACGTAACACCAAAGACATGAACACAAACATATTGGCCCATATCTCGAACTATTGATTTTTCGTTCAAACCTTGTTATGTTGTTGAGCTCTATAAAGAGTACGCTACGTGTGGGGAACAAACCTTCCTCGTTTCCAAAGGAAAAAAATAGGAAAAGTTGAGAAACGTGGCGACAACAAGGTATCGACTTACGCGCGCTAACTGCCAAGATGACGTCATATACACCGTTGTGCAAAAATAATTGACCCGTCCTGCTGGTTATGGAGTTGAGCGTCAGTATGAATAAACCTAGAGACAAATCGTACTTGCCCATGAGACAGGAAAATTAAAACACACGATTTTCATATTTTACATCAATGTTCCTTCAGTATTTCGTACGGCGAACAATGTATATTTATTTGATTTGCATCAAAATATGTATGTGAGATATATGAAAATCACTCATACCTAGGACTGGAGACATGCAAAATTCCATGAAATCAGCGTTACTCAACACAGTAAAATATACAAATCCAACATTAGAGCCATAGTTTCTGTAAGATTGGATAAAATGTATTATTGTGCATG
Organism: Terebella lapidaria; assembly: GCA_949152475.1. Lineage (NCBI taxonomy): Eukaryota > Metazoa > Annelida > Polychaeta > Terebellida > Terebellidae > Terebella > Terebella lapidaria. Next base: position 38,282,949 of record OX424566.1, read on the forward strand.
TAGAGCGAACAAGAAGAGTGATTTCCATTCCAGGCATTTGAAAAAAATTCCACTGAGACAAGTATAAATGAGTATTTTGCTGAAAATTGGATTTTGACCCAAAGACGAACCAATACTCTTCTGTGCCTGGCGATCAATATGATCTCGATCTACACTTTGGATGTTTCCGCCCCAACCAGTTATACAGTATGTCCATACGCTACTTATTACGGCGTCGTAGAAGGAATGTAAAATCATGTTCCTAACACCAAATGTGTTCAGTTTCCGGAAACAGTACATGCGAGTATTGAGTTTTTTAACGACATTTTCCACATGACTGGACCAGGTAAGTTTGTTATTGCATATGGCACCCAAATATTTATACTCATTTGTTCTTTCCACCACCGTACCATCAATTACGATGTTCTCTGGCTCTTCGCGTTTGGATGTTCTAAAATCGATCACCAGCTCCTTGGTTTTTAGTACATTGAGATGCAGGAAGTTGTTTTTACAATATTCAGTAAAACGTTCAATTTCTGTTTTATACAGGTGGTCATTGTCATCTGTAATCAGCCCCACGAGAGCTGTGTCATCGGCGAACTTGACAATTGGGCATGTATGGTGTGATGTACGGATATCTGCCGTGTACAGGGTGAAGAGGAAGGGAGCCAACACTGTACCCTGTGGTGCACCTGTACTAGATGATATGATGTCGGAGTATACACCACAACCGTACACACTGTGTGCGGTATGTTAGATAAATCAATACCCACTGTACTAGACTATATGGTACATCCATGCCTATGAGTTTATCACACAGTACATGTGGCTGTATCGTGTTAAATGCTGAGGAAAAATCGAAGTACATAATTCTAGCAGTGGCACCAAGTCTGGACTTTTCTAGATGCGAGTACAGAGCATTGAGTTTGTATAAGATTGCATCATCAGTGCTACGATTACTTAAATAAGCAAACTGGTGTGAGTCTAAGTAATTTCTGACACTAGCCCGTGTGTAGTTTAACACAAGTCGCTCGCAGACTTTCATGGGTACGCATGTGAGAACCACTGGCCGTAAGTCATTATTAACTGTGATAACAGTGCGTTTAGGTACTGGAATAATAATGGACTTTTTCCAGATATCTGGAATTTGTTGGGTTTGTATGCACATGTTATAGATGTATGCAAATATATTTGATAATTGGCTGGAACACATTTTTAAAATGCGTGGGGACAAACTATCAAGCCCTGCTGCCTTTGTGGGGTTTAGCTTAGCTAGTTGTTGACGTACCTGGATTTCTGATACCTCTAAGAAAGACTCGCTGGATGCATGCCCTATTTCGTTGGAAAAATCATGTGTGTCAAACCTGTTGTAGAATGAGTTTAATTCATTAGTATAATCAACTGACGTATGTGGTAGATTACTAGTACTATTAGTGTTCTTAGTGTACCCACTCATTAATCTCATTCCCTGCCACACTTGCCTCATATTGTTGTCACAGAACTTTGTTCTTATACAACATTTTTCCTGTTTTATAACATACTTCAATATCTCGCTTATTATTGACTTTACTGGTTAGGAATCAATTGTGGACATATAGGAAGTGATATATACCGAATATTCTCGTGACCTTGAATTTGACCTTTGACCTCATTTTCAAGGTCAGAGCACAAAATGGCTAATATCTCGCTTATTATCGACTTTACAGCTTAGAAATCTAATGTGACCATATAGGAAATGATATATGCCGAATATTCTGATGACCTTGAATTTGATCTCATTTTCAAGGTCAGAGCACAAAATCGCTAATATCTCGCTTATTATTCACTTTACAGCTTGGGAATCAATTGTGGACATATAGGAAATGATATGTGCTGAATATTCTCGTGACCTTGAATTTGACGGTTAACCTCATTTTCAAGGTCAGAGCATAAAATGGCCAATATCTCGCTTATTATTGACTTTACAGCTTAGGAATCAATTGTGGACATACAGGAAGTGATATACTGAATATTTTCGTGACCTTGAATTTGACCTTTGACCTTATTTTCAAGGTCAGAGCACAAAATCGCTAATATCTCGCTTATTATTCACGTTATAGCTTGGGAATCAATTGTGGACATATAGGAAATGATATATGCTGAAAATTCTCGTGACCTTGAATCTGACCGTTAACCTCATTTTCAAGGTCGGAGCACAAAATGGCCAATATCTCGATTATTATTGAATTTATAGCTTAGGAATCAATTGTGGACATATAGGAAGTGATATATGCTGAATATTCTCTTGACCTTGAATTTGACCTTTGACCTCATTTTCAAGATCAGAGCACAAAATCGCTAATAACTCGCTTATTATTCACTTTACAGCTTGGAAATCAATTGTGGACATATAGGAAATGATATATGCTGAATATTTTGATTGCCTTGAATTTGACCTTTGACCTCATTCCAAGGTCAGAGCACAAAATGGCTAATATCTCGCTTATTATTTACTTTTCAGCTTGGTACTCAATTGTGGACATATAAGGAATAATATATACTGAATATTCTCGTGACTTTGAATATGACCTTTGACCTCATTTTCAAGGTCAGAGTACGAAATGGCGCATATCTCACTTGTTGTCAACTTGACAGCTTACGAATCAATTGTGGACATATAGGAATTTATATATGCTGAATATACTTGTAACCTTGAAGTTTCCAGACCATCGGTTCGATCACCTATTGGCTAGCCGGTAATTGTCTATTCTGCATATGGGCCGAAGGCCCTTTTGTGAATAAAGTATCATTATCATATTTGTTTTCTACTCTGTTACTTGTGAAATGAACACTTCCGATGCAAGTTGTTCTCGTTACAAAAGAAATTGTAGAGAAATATGAAGACATTTATATTACATATAAAACAAACGGTTTATTATCATACACGGAGAATTTACATTATGTACAAACAATCTGGGATAAACAAAACAACTAAGTTACAAATATACGAGAAAAAATATAATAAGAAATATACAGAACAATAAAAAAATAATACATAAGTAAATGAAATACATACACAAAAAAAATCTAAACTTATGTCATATATATACAAATACAGAACAAATATAAGAGAATATATCAAGACAATATACATAACAAGTAAATGAAAAAACCTACACAAAAAGATCAAAACTAATGTCATATATATATACAACTAAAGAGCTAATCACGCTAATTCGCAGTATACAGGTACATATTGGCAGGTACATATTGGCATGATTATTTACAAATTGGACACTCCAACTTCCGTCAGTTAAGCCTGTAAGCATGGTAAGACAAGCATTTAGAAGTTGTTGTAGGCGATAAACATGTACCATAATTAGTAGAAATGACAACATAAATTCTTCAAGAATAAACATTAAAGGCTTCCGACTAATTGCTTGGTCAAGGGCAGGGCCTTATACACATGATACATATAGCCAGTTTCTGTTTAGTTTAGGTATACATACCGTCGAGTCAACCACCTCGAGAAATCGATAGTTTCGATTCAAGTCCATGTCCACCTGCTCTGACCCCAGCAGCATCGGGATGGCGCGTATCTGATAAAAAAAAACAGGGAAATATTTTGTTTGAAATTCATTCTCATCAAGGGTATAAACTCGCTCTGCGAGAATATACAAAGATATTATTGTTGCTACTACAGTCGTGCTATCCCATGGTTACGGCGGTAACATACCTCTCTCCGTTCATTGGTCCCTTCACTCCGCCGGCGGCGCCACATGCAGCCTAGCCAGACTGCAAGGGCCACCACCGGCACGCCTTCCTGGAATGGGTCGGCGGGCCATGTCTCCAGGGGCCAAGCTGGTGGGGTCGTCGGGGTCTCTTCTGTAATGTGCAAATGCGTTGATTAAAATGCGCTCAACAGTTTACGTGTTGAGCAAAGGCATCACAAATAAAGATGTATCTAAAAAAAAACCTCTTTTATATACGCTGGAAAAGAAACGGACGGGAAATGTATTCTCTGAGCAGCAAGAGAAGTCAAAATATATACAAGTGGAGTGGTATGATAAGTGTCTACTAACTCTATTGTCACGTACGGGAAAGTAATATTCTTAAGGGAATTACTTGCTTTGCTCACTCTTGTGTTGGTCGAACAGGACCTGGCCCTATCGTGGGGCACATACGACGTGGTCCTCGCGTCGATGACTCCCACTTTCCACCTGTTTCTGGAGATCCACAAATCCATCTTTTTCTAGTCCAGTGGATTTCCACGCGCGTTAATGCTTCCCGTGAACCCTTCCGGCTCGGGCAAGATCTCCAGCTCCCTAAACGAACAATCCGCGTGACGTTTCGTTTTGTCACAATCACATTCCGCACATATACCTCCGTGTAGTCCTTGTTCATCTTCATGATCTTGGGCGATGGTCAAGCAGATCAGTAGGGTGAAGGCTAGAGTCGTGGCCAAGTCATTTTGGAAACTTTTGACTTTCTCCGGGAGATTCACCCTTTTAATAGAGTTTGGGCCATTCTCCTCTCAGGGGTCACCTTTTCGAGTAGCCAATCAGATTACCCCATGCCATTAGGCAACAGCAACACCGCACCGTGATGCGCCTCAGTCGTGTAAACGTCTTTAACAGTTTTAGAAATTTATAATAACAGATAACATGACACGGGGTCTTCCCTCATTGTTCATGTCGCCTAATGGAGATAATTATGCATATATACAGACAGAGGAGCAGATTATACAGACATCATGTCTGCCAATACCTAGTACCTGGTGGTCAAAAGACAAAGGTCTTGGACTTGTTGGGCTGGGGGTGACTTGTTAGAGAGACTAGTTGACAAAGGCGGCTTATAGAGGATGGCCTTGCAGAGTCGACCATCCCGACCTGCCCGGCCCACCTCCTGCCAGTACATGAGGATGTCCTGCGGTGGGCCCCAATGCAGTACGAACTCGATGTCCGGCACCTGGATTCCCATGGCAAACGCTACTGTTGTGATCAGTACTCTGAGGTTCGAGTCGGTCAGGAAAAGGGAAGTTATTCTCTTGGAATCTTCCTCTTGGAGGTTGGCGTGGAACATATCCACGATCCTGGTGTCTCCATCATCAGAGTCAGACTCCACAGAAAGTGCCTTTCCAAGGGCTTGGTAGAACTCTCCGTACAAATTGGAGCACATATCAACAGACCTGCGATTGAGACACATGATATCTTTCACTGTCAACATGTGTGATGCATCACAGTATTATGTATTTGTTAAAGAATGAGACAGAGTGCCATCGCGAATATAAAGAACGACGGCCGAAGGCCGGAGTTCTTTATTAGCGATGGCACGATGTCGAATTCTTTAACGGACTTAAAATACCTACGATATACAGTCAATGGTCGAATGCTGTGCTATACACATAATCGCTCTTTATTGCTCACGTGTGCATTACCGGATACAGCTCACGGTGGTATGTTGGGGGTTGCAATACAATAACCGTTTTTTGTTTACTTGAGTACACAGATACTGAGTACTACTCAATGTCAAAGTATACCACGTTGAGATTCCCACACGCCAGAAAATGCGCTCATTTTGAATGTTGGAAGCCACGAGGTCACAACGTCAAAATGGATACACTCGTTGTTTATGACACAACACACATGCGGAACCAAATCTGGAACGACAATCTCGCTGTTTTGCTACTACAACGCACTGAACGATTGTACGTACGATGAATTGTCTGACGCTATTTTACCACAAGTATAGCAGGGAATGTCGAATGCACTGCTCCTGAACATGTGTCATACAACACATCTACTGAAGACATTACGGATGAGGAGCTTACGCACGCCGTTCTTTATTTTAGGTTATGCAGTGCTTTATTTTCGGCCATGCAGTGCTTTATTTTCGGTCCTGCAGTGCTTTACTTTAGGTAATGCGGTGCTTCATTTGCAAGTGGTCGTTATTTCGTTGATATAACGCACACATTATACAATGGATACATCGACAAGAAGTATTTTAATAGTAGATATTGGATCTATTTTCCATATTGTCCTCGTATTTGTTACGTTACCTCGTGAATATAATTAGCTTGGGCATCCTATTCCTAAGAGTCCGTATCATTTCAACTACCCACCTCAGCGATGCAAGAGTCTCCACCACTGGAGATTTCCGGTTTGATGTTCACACTATATATTATAAAAAACCCCAAAGGTGTAAATTTGGAACGTTGTGATAATATTTTGGGGAACACGAACTATAACACCTACAAGTGTTTACTTATCAGTTTGAAATAAATGTTCAACCCCCAAGTAAAAAACAGGACGCACCGATTGGATATCTCGGCAAGAAAGTCATAGTCTTCACGAATTATAGAGATTACTAGCGATCTCCGCGACCATGTGTTGCGTGCAAGTTGCTGTAAGCAACATCACCTGTGTCTCAGAGAATATGCTGCGTAATCTGTCGAGTTTCTTGTATTCCGGACGAAATGTCTGTCCCCCACAAATAACAGATGATAAACAAGCACAATGATTGCACTCGTCAGTCTAGTCCATTGATATGTATGCACCAAGTATGCATGGTTACCAGGTGACTGAGGTGTTCAACTGCGGGACCACACTCACATATCAAAGTGGAGGGAGTGGAAATTTTTACATCAACAATGACAAGTACAGATCAATAGAGTTACATAAGAAAAATAGATGTTAGAAGGGATTGCAGGGAAGCCAAGGCTTAAAACGTTTCAATTATAAAGTTTCTTTTTCGGAAAGTGGAAAGGAGCAACTGGCATATTTATATTATTACATACCACGTGAGCATGCAATGCACCTCGTCATATGCCAGTAGAGCTAGTTTAAATTTTTTTATTTCTCCTCTTCAAGAGACCAAGGAGCGACGCCGTGCACATCATTTCCGGATAGGTCATGAGGAGGTGGAACTGCTCGTTGAGGATTTCTGAATCATGTAATATATTGCACATGAATGAAGTTACTCATCGTGGTCACCTGGAACGAACACTAAATGTACACACAGTTCAGAATTTAAGGTACCATTTTTTGTGTCTTCACACAAATCCTTGGCGCTTGACAGGCAGATCACGCTCGTACTCCACCTTTTTCGCTGGTCTTCCAACAGTGTTTTCAACGGGAACACGACGATAACGTAGTGTGGTTTTCGGCTGGTGAACATCTGTACCGGTACATGAAGGGTCTCATAATGATGTAGGCATGAAAACGTTGATAAAAAGAATGACACGGATCATATAGCCTGATAATGAAGTTTTACTTGCCAGGTTCAATATTTCTGGGTAGTAAACGAACACATCACTTTTCCCGTAGTTGGTCGGTAGGATGAGGAACAGAGCCAATGTTTCATGTTTTAGAAGATGTTGAAATGCTTGTTTTTGGTGAGTATTGTATTCGTAATTTATGTTATATTTGTCCTTGACTTTCCTAAGTGCGATGGCGAAATCCATTTGGTTCCAGTTTTCCGTCAATCTCCAGCTTGTTATTTTAGATTGAATAATATCACTGTGAGCTATTTATATGTTATATTTACTCTAGGGAGTGGTGGGTCATACAGTCGTGAAATATCAGGTCATTCTGTGAGCAGGGGATTATGGAATATTATGTGTGAAATCAGTACATCGTATGATGTTTTGATGTACTGACCAATAACTGGTTGTTGATGGTGAACATGTCATGTACATGCACACGTGTAACAATGTGTAAACACAAGAACACGTGCATTTATTGACAAATATTGCTATTTCCCGTACACAATATGCAGATTGAGAATGGTCGCTCGGGCGCGCCATCTGGCGAATGATGGCTATACAAGGTCTGTCAGAAATGTCCGCTTCGATTTGTTGCTAAAAGTTTGGAAGTCAAGTTGACCAATAAGAACCTACTATTTGGAAACATCGTCAGTTTCTACGTGCAGCTGTGTTCGTATAGATCACATATAGTAGGGGACCCACGCTAAGGTCCCGTGACCACTTTTTCCCGAGGAGGGTTTGAAGGTGGTTTTAGGAAGATACTAATATACATAATAAAATTAGAGGGTAGCACCCTCCCAAAAGTGTGGGCTAACTCCACCAGAGGGCGTAATCCAAGATGGCCACCACCGAAATAATGAAATCCCATTATTTTCAACAAATGTCATATAAATTCACCCTTTCTACCAGATTTATGTTATTTGCAAGTCAATTGTGATACAGACAAATCAAATAAGCAATAAATTTGATGTTTCATCAATATTTAGTAGTCTGTGAGGCAAAAATTCAAGATGGCCGTCACCAAAATCGTCAAATTTTCATGCGAATGTCGTTTCGGGTGTTCCCTCATGTCAAAATCTGGTGTTTACTACTGATTAATCATTCATATCATACATGTACAGTACTCAATATAAATACTGTTCCCTTATGTATTCAGTGACATACAAAGCAATATCCAAGATGGCGGCCGTTCAAACATGTCAATAATCCATTCAATTTCAGGTGTGTTGGTTGCCAGTGAATCATATCTTCCAGGCAAATGTTGCTTCCAGTCGTATAGCTCCATCGTTGTAACAGACTCCTCATATGTTTTTATACTTACATATTATGGTGAATTATTGCTATTAATTTTAATACTTTGTATTGCAAAATGAATGAATTTGAATGTCATTGTCATTGATATGTGGGTTTTGTATACATTTTCCTTCAGGTACATGTACTGACCAACACAGCCAATGAATTTGGTTCCAGATTAAACGTTTTGCCTATAATAAAACAAATATATAGATGTAAAGCTAGTATGATAAGGTAATATTGACCAAAACTTTACAAAAACAGAAACTGGTAGTCGGCGAAGGTACCAGAAGTGTACATTAAGCATTTCAGCTTCATCAGATTGGGACATCGCTGAACTTACCTGGATAAGTTACTTAAGGGCTAGCTAAGGGAAGTTTGTTTCTCATCGCCTGTGTAACCGAGGATTGTCCTGCCATATAATTGCAGTGAAGAAGCATCATGGCGACTCCTCAACGCCAAGACACAAAGAAACGTAAACTTGAAGAGTTAGAAGTGCATAATTGCATCCTATGTGGTCTGGAGTGTGACGAAGACAGAAGTAGCACTACCGATGAATCCTGGCGTCATCTCAAGTCTCTCGCTCAACGTTGGATTGGTCTGGATTGATTTGAGACTGTACATGAAAGTATTGATTGGGAGAGAGGCCCGACAGGTGTATATTACCACAAGTGGTGCAAAACTGATATTGCCAGCGCCCGGAAGCTACAACAAGCAGTAACACGACAAGAAAATGGCAAGTCCACAACAAATGAAGAGGCTCCTGACAAAACTACGGATGAAGCCACAGATCCAGGCCAAACACGGCTCTCGCGGAATGAAGGCATGATACACTCAAAAGACCTTTGTGTCTGGTGCATGAAACCGGAGGACAAAAAACATCCCCAAAGAAAGGCCTGGCGCCTACTGCAAACTCGAGATGCCTGGCAAGCATATAAGAATCACACTGTATATCTTTCAGATGCATGCATGCGGGACCGATTACTAGCGGTCATTCACAACACATCTGATCCATTCGCGGCAGAAATCCGGTACCACAGTTCATGCTGGAACCAATACATATACCCTTCGTACACTGCTGAAACTGATGAAAAGAACTTGCACCTTCAAAATGTACGTCTATCCGAAGTCCGAGAAATGTTTTTTCGACATGTACGCACGGTGGTCTTTGAGCAACATGAGTTCAGGACACTTCAAGGTCTTCTGATTGACTACAAGAAATACTTGAGAAACTTTGGTTTCGACGTTGGCGAGATCAGGTCAAGCTACATCAAAACGATTCTACAAGAAGAATTTCAAGACGAGATTGGCTTTCATGACCGATTCCATAAAAATCAAAGCACACTAGTCTATGATACATCAGCTGGAGGAACATATGTGGAAGCTGCAATGTATTCCTGGGGTGTGACCGATGATCAGCTCATCAATAATGTCGCCAAACGAATGAAAAGCATGCTTTCGTCAACACTGGATATGGAGTGGCCCCCACGTGTTGTAGATCTAGAGGGAAGCGAAGACTCCACTAATATCCTTTTGAAGTTTCTGACGTGGATGAAGAGCCCCAGTGTACGAGAAGTCAATGAAGAGAACCAAACCCCAGTGACCTCAGCACTTTCTTCCCTACTGCTGTCGTACTTAACTGGAAGTCGGTCGAAATTCCAGGCACAATTATCAGTTACTATCCATGGATTGACAAGGAGTCGCGAAATTGTGGAGTTACTCCATAAGTTCGGCCTGGGCATCAGCTACAAAGAGGTTTTGCATCTGTATGAAGCTTGGGCTATGCCCGATTTGGAGCAAAGCAAGGAATGTCCAAAAGAACTCGCTGAAGGAATGCCAGGCACTGGAATCTTGGACAACGACGACTTCAAAGATGATACCTTAACTGGAAACACATCACATCGCACAAACGTTATGTTCGTTCAGCCAGAAGATGTGATGATCGAAGACACAGAACTAGATCAGAAGCTCACTATCGCAAAATCTGAAGAGCTCAGACAGAGATGTTCAGAACAGCACATCATAACACCATACAAAACCATCAGCCGTGGTACTCCAGCAGTTCCTGAGACAACTGACATCACAGTTCGGGAACCTTGTGAACAAAGGAGACGGGGAGTAGTACATACCTTGGTGCGCCTTGATGACCAGGGATCTGCAGTGACGCCAGAAACACAAGCCACTGGTGCATTCGGTGGATTTCAAGCCACAGTCCAGAAAGCCGTTGTGAAAAGCAAGCCATACTACTTTCTTACCTTTCCCAAACCTCCAAATAAATCTGTAGTCCATCAGGTTATGCAGAGGATGGTGACTGCAGCAGAGAGCAAGTGCATGCCATTCATCCAACTTGTTGGTGATCAACCAGTGTACACCCTGATCGTTCAACTGAAAACCCTGGCATGTTTGACCTAATTATGCCATTCCTAGGTCCTTTCCATACACAGTGCTCCTTCATATCCGCAATGAATAAACGCTTTGGAGGGTCAGGGCTATCTGACGTACTTGTTGCAGCTGGAGTGATTGCAGAAGGTTCGGTGGACCAGGCGTTGCACGGAAAACATTACAAAAGGAGCGTCAGGTGCCTGAGGCTGATGTATGAAGTTCTGATCAGACGAATCATTCATCAGCACATCAACGCAGGGGCAACCCTTACAGAAGAAGTGAGAGACCTCATCAGAACACTCCAAGACCAATCTACAGTCGTAGATGAACGCACAGAAGCCTACACAAAACTTGAGAATCATCCGGAGGTCGTGAAATTTGTTGAAGAAGCATTCGTTTCCATTGAGTCATCTTCAAGTTCCACGGCAAAATTTTGGTTGAGCTTTCTTCAAATGACAGAAATTCTCATGATGAACATCCATGCACTACGTACACAGAATTGGGAGGAGTTCAAGGCCTCTATCCGGATGATGATGCCATGGCTAAAAATCTATGACAACGACAAGTATGGCCGCTGGTTGCTGGAGTTCTGGCTCGAGATAAGCTGCTTGTCTGAGGAAAAGGCGAAGTACATGCAGGGAGGTCTCTTTGCACAATCCATGACTGGGAAACCGTACTCCTGCCTGCCCCTCGACTTGTGGATAGAGATGACGATGAACAAGGGCTCGAAGATGAAAGCTGGATGGCTGAAGATCCTGCGCAATGAGAAGATGTTGTTAACAGACACCCGAAACGTGAACTCTGTGAACCGAGTTAGGACGTCACTCCATGTGCTTGCCACTCTCAAAAGCTCTTCCCCAGGTCACACTGAAAACTCAACCAGCCGCCTGATGACTGATGAGCAAGCCATTCAAGATCTAGATGGATGCATCGAAGAGTTCGGTTGTGATCCATTTGACCCCAAGAATCTCTCACTACGAACTCTTCAGTCGGGAGAAGTCGCATCTGATGAGCTTGTGAAAGATTTCAAAACAGCACATGCCGATGGAGAGAAGCAGGTGAAGGACTTTTTCAATGATCGGATGTTCTCAAGCAACACACCCTTCGATGCTACTGTTCACAGAAACTCTCGGAGCTCCTTCAGCAAACCACCAATGACAAGCAAGCCTAAACAGCAGAACAAAACAGATGTCATGGAGAACAAAGCAATGTGCTCCATCATATCGCTAGCAGAAACGGGTCCAGAGAAGTTCACTCTGTCAGAAGTGATGACCTACCGTGTCACAGATGAGTGCCTGCCCATTTTCAACATAAATGGCACAATGAAGAAGGTTCAGAAGTCAAAGTATGCTGACAAGCTACACATCGAAATCATCGAACCTCCACTTGATACATGTATCGTACTGGTTGATATGGGGTACGTGTGGCGAAAGGCAACTCATTCAGCAGAGGATCGTGAAAAAGCTGACGGCACAGCATACACGTGGGGGGACTATGCTGAGAAGATCTTATCTGTTGTACTTTCAAGGCACCCTAGAGCGAGAAAGATCATCTTTGTGAATGACCCGTATGACCTGGACATCTCCATCAAAGATAGTGAACACGAAAGGCGTTCTGGCAATCCTTCATTTCCAGCAGGATCTCGAAATGTTTACATGAAACTTTACGAAGACTCCCTTCTGGAAAGGACTTCCAAAACATCTTCTGCAATGCAGGAAACAAACAACGCCTACAGAGGTTCCTGAAAGAATACCTCAGCAACCGAGTCCAGATGCGTCCTGACATAGAGTTTGTCTACTCCATGCAACAGAAATGTTACAACCTGAGTAGTGGGGATCCTGTACCTGCCTTCCAATGCGAGGCAGACACAATTCTCTTCTACATATATTCAGAGATAAGGAAGTCGGGAAACATGGAACCAGTGGTCATTGATGCTGAAGACACCGACGTAGTAGTACTGGCTGCGTATGTAGCCCACAAGATCCCCGGTATCTTGGCGCTCAAGCGAAAGAAGGCCTGGTAAACTGCAAAACTCTCTGTTCACCAGAAATTGTAGACGTCATCGTCCCTCTGTATGTCCACACTCGAACTGATGTTACATGTGGATTCTTTGGACACGGAAAGAGCACAGTGTATGACAAAGGCACAGCCACATTGGAAGCACGGTCGTTGCTGGCTGAAGTTGGAAAGACAATCCCTGTCACAAAACATGTGGTTGATAATCTTACACAATTCACCATACGTTACATCTACAATGACAAGACCAGCAGTACTCTGGGGAAGCCTGGGCCAAGAAATGGAAAAACATGAAGCGCAAGTCAACCTTACGTATTCCACCGGATGATGATTCGCACCGCCTGAAAGTTGCACTAGTGAACTACCAGGTGCATGTCCTCTTGAACTACCACAGTCCAGAAGCTTCATCGTCTCCTCTAAATCATGGGTGGGTGATTGTGGATGGAAAATGTGTGCCACAACGGTACACCCAGACATCACTCCCAAGAGAACTCAGCAAACACTTGGTCGACCGGGGAAACGTCACAGAGGGCGGTGGTGAAACGAGTGATTCAGGACTCAGTGATTCAGACGAGGACGATTAATCACCGTTTGTACATATGTTGCTTTTGTGTAGATGATGTACTGTCAGATAACTTGTAAGACAATATACAACGTAAAAACATGAAAAATGTTTATTGCAAATATACTTCTGTGTGAGTGATTAAAAATTGCAATATGATATGAAATTCATTGGTTGAGATTAATATCAAAAGGTAGATACTGAATTCTTGGATATCAATGAACCATTGTCCATTAGCATGGTAATGCACAACCTATGTTTACCATATGTTTAAAAATGTGACACATTCATTTGCCAAATGATGCACAGGAGGAACTGGTGATAGTAATGGGCAATACCACTTTAGATATCATTCACTGGCAACCAACACACCTGAAATTGAATGGATTATTGACATGTTTGAACGGCCGCCATCTTGGATATTGCTTTGTATGTCACTGAATACATAAGGGAACAGTATTTATATTGAGTACTGTACATGTATGATATGAATGATTAATCAGTAGTAAACACCAGATTTTGACATGAGGGAGCACCCGAAACGACATTCGCATGAAAATTTGACGATTTTGGTGACGGCCATCTTGAATTTTTGCCTCACAGACTACTAAATATTGATGAAACATCAAATTTATTGCTTATTTGATTTGTCTGTATCACAATTGACTTACAAATAAAATAAATCTGGTAGAAAGGGTGAATTTATATGACATTTGTTGTAAATAATGGGATTTCATTATTTCGGTGGCGGCCATCTTGGATTACGCCCTCTGGTGCAGTTAGCCCACACTTTTGGGAGGGTGCTACCCTCTAATTTTATTAAGTATATGAGTATCTTCCTAAAACCACCTTCAAACCTTCCTCTGGAAAAAGTGGTCACGGGACCTTAGCGCGGGTCCCCTACTAATAGGCAGTCTTCGGGTATACCCTGCATGTTAGTTGAGTGCCACAGATGCTCGTACATGTGTCCCCCAATCCCGCCCATATGATGATGCAGTGGCCACGAAACTGACATGGTACTCACGTCGTCCTATCAGGACCAATGTCAGTTTCATCGGAACTAGTTAGAAACCTATCTTACAATTGCCACTTTCAGCTAGAAATACAGACAATACAGTAGGCCTCATTGAAATGTGAGACCCTATTTTTCGTGACGATTTTATTAGTTTATAAATAATTCCATGATGTTTCAACAGTATAAATATGCAGTCCAAGTGAATAATTTTTCGTGCAATGATAGAGAAGTCGAGCAGCAAAATATTACAAAGATGTGTGTCTGATTCATGTACGATGGTCACTAAAATGAGTTGAACACTAGGTGGTGGTATTTGAGTATTAGCAATATTGAAAAACAGAGCGGGGGGGGGGGGGGGGGGGCAAAATGAATTTGGGTAAAAATTTTCATTAAAGTGATATTGGCAGCAAGTTATGGATTTTTCCATATCTTACTGATCGAACGAAGAAAACTTAACAGCTATATGTCTGCACTCGTATGTCCAATCAGACGCCCCTTTCCAATTGATTTCGTTGCGAATTTCTGGTGAAGATATTTTGAGTTTGTTTACATTACCGCCATTCTCGGTGCTTTGTATCCCGTGATGCAGTGCGATTTCAGCTTACTCGTATATGTTCGAGCCAATCGAGCGTGAAATAGGTCAAGTCAGAGGTAACACTGAGTGGCGCACAAAACAAAAGAAAAGCGGCTGCTAGTACTGTCATATGCTTGATTTATCCATTTAATCAAGCATAGTTTGTTTTGCAACCTATTTTTCGGAGACCACAGGCATATATGTAACTGATTTGGAACAAATAGTTTTCCTGCCAATATCCCTTTAATCAAAAATTCGTCAAGAAATAAGTGAAATCGTTGTCCCAATATGACAATGTTGGAATTGTATCGTGTTGGGAAAATATGGCCTCTTCCAAGATTTAATCCTGGATTCGCCAATGATCAAAAACATACTATTTTGTTTCATCATATTATCAGAACCAATGTCATTGGAGAGGGACGCTGAATTATTCATTGGTATTGACCACGTTCTAATGGATACACATACACATCTGATCTATGTCAAATATGAAAACTTTATAAAGTCGATCTCACACGCCTCCCTAATTTGCCAAGCCAATTTCACACGTCAATTGCCACCGAGAGCAAAGATGATTATAGGCAATATGGCAACAAATCCAAATTTGTGGTTACGATGGTAAAGTTGTCCCTCCAAATTTTGCAGGGGAAAATTTTACTCTCCAGAACTGCCAGGCTTAATCATTATTTTCGTTTTGGACTACCAACCCGGCATGTGTTCAAGCTCCTATCGTTTTGGCATGAAAATACCTACATTTGACACTTTTTGATGGTTATGTGCAATCATGGAGCCATCATTGTTATATGTGCATCAGAATGTTCGGGTATTTTTGTACGGCATGGAGTAAACACGAAGCAAGCACATCAAAAACTGGTATTGCAGTTTTCATGGAAGAATTTATGTCATTTTCTGGTTTCATATCGTCCCTGTCTGCCTCAACTATAATCAGCGGTGATTTCAACATCCACATTGATACCGTTTCAAACACCAGTCGTGATTTCAAATTGATGCTTGATTCCTGTAATTTTGTTCAACATATAAACTTCCCTACTCATATCCATGGCCACACTCTCGATTTACTTATCACCCCATCGGATTTCACAGTGGAAAATTTGTGTAGGCTGGGTTGTTTAAGCGACCATTTCTGCATCAGTTGCACACTGGATATCGATTCAGCCCCTAAACCACCTAGTAAATACATAACATGTCGTCAGTATCATAAGATAAATCACGAAAAACTAAAACAGGATCTGCAAAATACTGCCTTCATTGTATCGCCTTCTGACAACGTTACCGAACTTTACGACCAATATATAAACAGCCTTTCCTCTGTAATTGATGCTCATGCACCACTAAAAACGAAATGTGTGGACAAACCCACTCCAGTTTGGATAACTCCGGAATATCGTGAGGCCAAACGGTTACGTAGACCGCTTGAAAGAACTTGGAGAAAAGTCCCATCTGTGCTGAATAGATCGAAACTACGACGACAGATCAGTAAATGCAACTCAATCATAAACAATTCAAAACGAGATCATTACACTAATATTATTAAGAACAATTCTGATGATCCAAAAAAACTATGGAAAGAAATGAACAATATTTTGCACAGGAAACTGCTCCATGATGGTCCATGATGGAAGGTTTACTGCTCCATGATGGAAGGTTTAGTGCTTAGTAGATTGAAACAGGCTGTACTTACTCCATTGCTTAAAAATCCCTCGTTATCCAAGGAAGAGATGAAAAACTACCGCCCAGTATCGGGTCTATGTTTCATCTCCAAACTGGTTGAACGAGTGGTTGCATCCCAGATTAAACAACACTTGGATAAAAACAATTTGGGTAATCCATTCCAGTCTGCCTACAAGAGCGGCCACTCAACAGAAACTGCGTTGTTGAATATAAAGAATGACATACACATTTCGTTGTCAAAAAGCATGCCGACTGCTCTGGTATTACTTGATCTTTCGGCTGCTTTCGACACGATCGACCATACAGTTCTCTTGGAATGTCTATCATCTTGGTTTGGCTTTGGTGGGACTGCACGCAAGTGGTTCTCGTCCTATTTGTCTGGTAGGGTCCAATCAGTTAAGGTTGGCGACAGCCTTTCAGAGCCCGCAGATATAAAATTTGGTGTTCCACAGGGATCAGTTCTTGGTCCCATTTTGTTTTCCATGTACACAACACCTCTACATAAAATAATCTCTGCACATAATACGGTTAACTATCATTTCTATGCTGATGATACTCAGCTTTATATGCCACTCTCACAAACAAATTGTGCTACGGATCTAGTCACGCTCCAGGAATGTCTCAAAGATGTCCAAAACTGGATGAATGCAAACAAGCTTAAGCTCAATCCAGATAAAACTGAGTTCATCCTGTTTGGTACCAAGTCTCAAAGGGCTAAGATGGCAGATTGTTTTCCAGTGGATGTTCTTGGAAATGAAATCAGTCCTACGGAAAGAGCACGCAATTTAGGTGTTGTTTTTGATTCTGATTTTTCATTCTCCAATCAGGTTGTTTCTGTTTGTAAATCATGTTTTGTGGGTCTTCGCGACCTAAGAAGGATCAGGCGTAATCTCTCGAAAAGCAATACAATTACATTGGCTAATGCACTAGTTAGTAGTAGACTTGATTATTGTAATTCATTGTATAGGTCTTTATCCAGTCGGGATTTGAATAAGTTACAATGTGTTCAGAATACTTTGGCCCGCATTGTCACTCGGACATCTAAGTTCTCTCATATTACCCCTGTTTTCAGGTCACTACATTGGTTGCCCATTAGGCACAGAATAGAGTTTAAAACCGCAACAATTATTTATAAATCATTGCATACGGGACTACATGCATATTTCAACGATCACCTAACTCGCTACACATGTAAAGTGAACACGAGGCGTGGCAATCCTGATAAACTGTTCCTCCATGTCCCACTTTATAAACCTTCCATTAATAAATCAAAGGTTCAATTTCAAAACAGTTTGAGTTATGACGGCCCCTAACTTTGGAATTCCCTACCAAATGATATTCGTTCTGCTCCAACCCTGTCTAGTTTCAGGCATCAGCTTAAGATGCATCTATTTCTGGATGCCTATCCCCCTTAACCTTCTCAACACAGCCGGTTGTCATCTCGATCACGAACTATTTCTGACCACGTTTTATGATATTGGTTATTAATCAGGACTGTTGCGCCTTAGAATTCGTTATACGAAATTAAGCGCTATAAAAGTTTGATATATTATTATTATTATTATTATAAAAAGTGAATATGTTCTAGTTTCAGCTATACTGGACAAGGTGTTGTGCATTTTACCTCCTTTCTTCACAAACGTTGCTGGTTATCTAAGTCAGTTTATTCAGAACTGCATGGTATGATATTATAAAAATATCATTGAACATATCATTAAAATACCACATTAGTTAGATGCAGTCTGGAATTGGGAGTTGGACTTGTGCAGGGTACTTTATTCATTCCATACAGGTACATATTTACATGGTGTTTACGTAATCTTCAGGTGTCAAACAGGGGTAAATTACTGCATGTCTTACACAATTATGTGCTGATTTTATCCTGGTCCGTTCAGCTGTGATCAGCTGTCAAACTGAATCTTTGACAAAGGATGTATGATAGAACCGGATTATGAAGCACAAATGTGTAGAAAGTCTCCAGAACACCCTCATTTCAAATCCGTCCAGGCGTCAAATTCCCATTTGTTATTTACATCATCGCTGGTAATAGACAGACGCGTGCTGATCTGTCCAACTACCGGGATCAGTTTACAAGCCCTTATTCATGTTAATGCAGCTCTACACGTTTATATTTAACACATTTATCGACCCGTGTTGGTCTTACGTCCATTAGTCTGAAAGGTCAATGACACACAGAAATGCTTCACTGGAATAAACTAGAGCAAGTTTATATCCCTTATCGTCTGTTGATATACTTGTGTGTTCGAATCCTCCACACTGTCATGGAAACAGTGTGGTGGGCTGAGAGTAAACCCAACTGATAGCTCTTACAATGATGTTAATTCCGTGAAAGCATGTCATGTTAATTGTTCCCATGCAGTTGAGGGTACCACTCTGTTGGAACCCTAACTCACAGATGCCACTTTCAGCTAGAAATACAGGCAATACGGTAGGCGTCATTGAAATGTGATACTCGTTTTTCGTGACAATTTCATTAGTTTACAAATACATCCGTGAGATTTCAGCAGTATGAATATGCGGTCCAATTGAATAATTTTTCGTCTAATGGTAAAGAGAAATCAAGCAACGAAATGTTACAAGGGTGTGTGTCTGATTCATGTACGATGTTCACTCTAAATGAGCTAAACACTACGTGGTGGTATTTAAGTATAATATTAAAAAACCTTAAAAATTACATTATCCTTCATGTTTTATTGTTTTTTTTTATTTTATGCCATTCACTTATCACTTCAAATCCTATCCTATACTTTTCGAAGTATCTTGTAAAGTTCTTTTGATCATTCAAATTCAAAATTCTATCATATCACGATAAACATTTGTACAGACGATAACGGGCGGAACGGAGGTATATCGATCAATTTCATTCGCGGATCCAGAGGGGGGCCCAAACGATTCTGGGTAAAAATTTTCATTAATCAAAAATTCGTCGAGAGATAGGTAAAATCGTTGTCCCAATGTCCAAATGTTGCAATTGTATCATGTTGGAAAAAATACGGCCCCTTCCAAGATTTAATCCTGGATTTGCCAATCATCAAAATCATACTATTATTCTTTGCCACACGATTGTTCGCTCGTCACAGTCGATATAACACGTCATATTCCCAAATTTGCCAAGCCAATCAAACACACCAACTGCCATCGAGAGTAAAGATGATTAGAGGCGGCATGACAACAAATCCAGCCTCAAATGTCAATACTCATTCAATTCATTCCTCTAGCATGACAGATATGGATGGTTGGTTCAGGTGAGAGTGTACCAGGCGGATTTGTCATTCATTTCAATACTAGGTTCATTGTCAGGTTATCAAAATTTATGCGACATAGAGAGGAAATATGAACATGTTGCAATGGATGCACAGTCACACCTGATCTCCGTTAAACGGAAAAACCTGAGAATTAATCTGTTCAACTTGATGATTTTCATAGGTGGATTGCTGCTCGACAAAATCAATCGAACGTGTCGTCCTCTCAACTTCTCGATCGATCTACCCACATGTCCACATTCCCCCAATTGATTTCTATGAACTCCCGGTGATACTGACGTGGGTAGGTGATTCGTGTAAAAACGCAAACGCGATGCTCTGAAGGTAAAATTACTCGCCTGTTTTTCTAACATGATTCTGTGGTGTTGCTGTATCAAAAATTGTCTCTGATAATTTTGGTGTCCTCTCATATCATTTTGAAACGAGCGGTAGAATGGCAACATTTCATGTTACTCGAAGATTAAATGATTTTAAACAAGAAATGACAACATTATAGCATAAACAGTTGCATTGATGACTGGCACCGATGACGCCAGCGTGTCAATATTTTGTGGGTCTGGTTTTTATTCAAGAAACGTCATTATACATTTGTTTTGTTGCTGTCATATTCAGAATCTGATTCTATTGGTGGTATTATGTAGCCATGCAGCCGTGCTAAAAGGGTTTGTGCCATTCTACAAAGGTTCGTGCCCTGCTAAAAAGGTTTGTGCTCTGGTCAAAAAAGTTGTGTGCCCTGTTATGAAGGTTTGCGCCCTACTATAATGATTTGCGTCGTGCTTAAAAGGTTTGCACCATGCTATGAAAGTGTGTGCCCTGTTATGAAGGTTTACGCCCTGCTTTAAAGGTTTCTGCTGTGCCAAAAAGGTTTGCACCATCCAACAATGGTTTGCACCCTGATATAAATGTTTGCACCCTGCCTTAATGGTTTGTGCCATTCTAGAAAGGCATTTGCCCTGCTTTAAAAGTTAGCGCCATGCTGAAAAGGTTTGTGCCATGCTAGAAACGTCTGTGCTCTGCTAGAAAGTCTTGTGCCCGGTGTAAAGGGTTTGTGTCTCACTAGAAACTAACTGAAAATAACTGTTTACTATGAAACTGATTTCATACCTACTCTTAACTCATCCATGAATAATGGCAGCATTGGGCCGCCGTAGATATGGACATATTGTAGTTCTTGTGTTGCTTAAGTACGCTCTTATATGTCATCAAATCATAACTACGTCCATGAGAACATAACCTTTTAAAATTGTATTATCAAATTATCACTAAGTTCACTCTCATTTCGACCATTCTGTGCGTATTTTGACTGATAAAGTGGGAAAAGGAAGAAAATAAATCACTGCCTGTCTACACATCTGACTAATGAGCGAGACATGTTAGTGACAAGAAAATTATGGACAGTCACGAATAGTATCTAAATTTACCACGAACCTTGGAATGGTTACAAAATCGATAGCCAGAATTAGATACACTCAATGCCAGCCACGATATTGCCATTTTTAGTGACTGTGTCCAGAAATAATCCACACGACTGGACAAATCCACCATCAATCTCCATTATTTTCACTCGTATGGTATTGAGTGTCAAACTGTTGATAAAAAGCTGAAGACAGAAAGAGAGAGTATAACTTTCAATTAAATCCTGCTGATAGACGTACAGCCAGACGTGTAAAAGCAACTTATTTAAGGGTGCATGTGTGACCGAGTCGTATGTATGTCGTCACCCGACTTGGAATGAAACAGAGACTTGGTGTCGTTCTCTCGTTGTGTTTTATTTTCATACACTGGTTATTTATGCGTGGTAGAACCAATGTCAATTCAAGCCTTTTATGTGCTGTACTAGTGCACGGGTCGGAACAAGCTGTAGATCGAGTGTTGGAATATTCGACCGAGGTTCAACGACTAAAGATTCGGGCTCTTGCAACTCTTTATAGAATAAAAAATGCTGACCAGAAAAAGGGGATAGAAATCACTAACTTCTGGTTGGTCCCATGCCTCGATCACAGGCCCCGCTCCCAGAATTTCACCCAGAACACCCGCACCTGTGGGCCATAAACCCTTGCCGGCGATCGAGCCATCCAACCGTTTTAATAATTGGACTTTTATTGCCTTTACACTTAATTTGATTTCCGTGTGGTCTTGGAAGAGAATTTGCCCAGTTAACAATTCAGCAAATTTGGAAACTCAGCATATTCCTTGACATTGCAAAATATTCATACAAAAATCATTTCAATACACATATCGTTAGTATTAAAATAAGGTAAACCAAATGACATATAATAACAGGTTATGCAAAACCATAACCCTGTTACACATGGTTTCCTTTGAATATCACTACTTTTTATAACCAATTGAAAAATTTTCAATTTTAATTCATAATAAATATTTTGTCACGTTTTAATTTGTCTCGCGTCAATTGCAAAATGTATGGCAGTAGCAGATTGAAATGGCATCCATTTGTACTATATATGAATTTTTCAATCACCGCTAAACTAATTGTATGTATAAACATGATAAACATATTACCACAACTACAACCAAGTTTGATGACGACAATAACAAACGTAAGAAACATCAAATCATAAATTAATCAGGATCTAATTGTCCCTATGGTCAAATAGGTTTCTGACAAGAATACTAGAAATGATAACATATAGAAATATCCTTAAAATTTAAGGATTTTATCTGAACGTTATCTGTGTCGACTTCCTCTACCTGACCAGCCAGCCAATGCACCACTACCTGGAGAAACAGTTCAACTTCTGCGTTATTTGAACTCATCAGTGAACGCCGACAAAATTGCTGCTTGGACTGAAAATGATACAATAATATCACAAGTACGCAGGTGGCTACTCTATGGTTGGCCCGTTACAGTCGATGACCCACGTTTCCAGCCATATTCAGCACGTAGGAGCGAGCTGAGTTTACAAGGTAGCTGTGTGATGTGGGGACATCCCGGATTATCACATATGAAGTCCCTGGCACGTACATACCTGTGGTGGCCAGGTATGGATGGCAGAATTGAAACCGAGGTTCAAAACTGTGAAGATTGTCAACAACATCAAAAGATGCCAGCCAGTGCCCCCTTGCAACCTTGGGATTGGCCTGATCGACCTTGGTTGAGACTTCACATGGATTACGCAGGGCCTTTCATGGGAAAAATGTTTTTCCTGGTGATTGATGCACACTCTAAGTGGCTAGATGTACACCCAGTGTCCGCAGCAAACAGCAGTTTAATGATACAAACACTACAGTGTATATTCACCACTTATGGTCTACCCGAAATGTTGGTTTCAGATAATGCCAGATAATGCCAGATAGTGCAATCCAGAATTAATAAATTCCTGTTCACCTATCGCATCACACCTCAAACAACAACAGGATTGTCACCTGCGGAACTTCTGATGGGACGCCGAATACGTTCACACCTGGGCTTACTCTACCCAAAGCTGAAGTCCAGAGTGCAACAGAAACAATAGCATCAGAAAGACTGTTATGACAGGCGTGCTCATGATCGTTGTTTGCACATGAGAGACAGTGTGTATGTCGTCAACTTTAGCGGCTATGGTCAACAATGGTTACCAGGGTTCATTGTGGAGAAAACCAGCCCTGTCTCGGTCAAGGTTCAGCTGGATGATGGTCGTGTTGTTCGAAAGCATCTAGATCATGTTCGTTTCCGTCATGAGCATGGTACCCCAGACCAGACTATGGAGGACGTTGTACCACTTCCAGAGAGCATAGTCAACATCCCACCTCCAAGCCCACCCCAAGTCATACCAGGGGGCTCTGTGTCACCACAGAAGGTAACACAGCCTCCAGTGTAGGCACCACCACAAGGAAGCCCACCACCAGTAGCCGTTGTTCCTGATATGGTTCATCCTCGCAGGTCGACACGTGAATCAAAACCACCACAGCGGTTAACTTACCAGTGATTGTGTAGACGTGGAATCAATACCCAGTATCAAGTATTCCGAGCAAACAAAACAGGTTCCGTTATCCAATCTCATAGTCCGGGGACAAAAAGTCATATCAGGCATACGAAGTGAGAGAAAACAAAAATGACAGGGAAACTCATGAACCCCCAAAAATGGCCATTAGGAGGTGAAATCAGGTGTTCCGGAAAGAGTGAGCATTTCCTGCCCCACTAGTGGCACCCGTCATGAATTCCCCAAAATTAACATGAAAATAGATCTAGTTGCATGGCAGACATGGATTTGCTGTATTTATCAACCAGATCATGATGACGTCCATAGAATTTCTTAAACGCAGCGATAAGTCTTGGTAAAACATATCCTTGTCGTAGCAGTTTAGAGACTAGCTGGGCACTTCGATAGACAAAGTCCTCATATTTGCAACTAGCTCTGGAATAGCGTATAAGTTGAGAAACAAACACACCATATGCCGGTGACATAGGAATGTTGCTGCTTAGAAAAGGGAAATTGACTATGGAAAAATTGAAATCATCACGTTTGTCATATAATCTAGTTGACAGGTTAGAATCATTATCAATCTCCAACCTCAGGTCTAGATAGTTGGAAAAATTAGCGGATTCTGTAGTATCCTTAATTTCAAGTTCCTTAGGATATATGACACCCAAATAATCACCAAACTTGGGATTATTTAGCGACAATACATCATCTATGTATCGGAAAGTGAAATTAAAATTACATGTTAGTTTCTTAGAACCTCCTCTTTGTAAATGTTGGATAAAATCTGATTCATATGAGTATAAAAACAGGTCTGCCAATAATGGTGCACAGTTTGTACCCATGGGAATACCAATAGTTTGTTGAAATATTCGACCACCAAATTCCACAAAAATATTATCAATCAGAAAATTAACCATATTTACCACATCTATTTCAGTATATTTGTATGGGGCATCAGAGTCGCCTTTAACAAAATAAGCGGTATTATATTTAACTACAATATAGTGGTACCGACGTTGTCCCTTTTTAGAGAAAAATGAATTATTGATTAGTTTTTTAAGCTGAGATTTCAGTTCAGAATGAGGTATAGTTGTGTACAAAGTGGAGAAATCAAATGTTTTGATAGACGTTACTTTTGAAAGTGTGTGAGAATGTAGATATTCCAATAAAGATTTGGAATTTTTTAATATCCACATTTGGTTTATACCACTTCTAGAATAGATGGTTTCAGAGTACTTTTGGAGACCCTGTTTAATTTTAGACAATATAGTAGTTAATATTTTAGAAAGGGCTTTGGTAGAACATGATGCTGAACCTGAAATATATCTTTGTTTGTGTGGATTTTTGTGCAACTTTGGGATCCAATATAAGTTCGGTAGATTAGAATCTTTACATGAGGTAGTAATACCAAACGAATGCAATACAGACAAATGATTTGATAAGATATCTGGTTTGGGCACGGTAATGGCTTGGTATGTACTATTGGAATTAGTATTGTTGGCAATACCCAGTTCGTCAAACAGGCACTGTATATAGTATGCTTTACAAACAAAAACAACATTATTAGAAGCTTTATCTGCAGGGACAATGACGAACCTTTCTTGAAGTTTCAACAAACTATTAGTAACCACGGGATCATTGAAGACAGAGCTATATTTAGTACTAACTGACTTTGACAAAACATTAATGCGTGTGTTTACCAATGACCTAATCTGTTTGACCCATTCTGACAGAGAATCAGTTTCTGCCTTTTCTCGCTTTGTCCATTTTCTGGCATGCTCCTCAACTGCATCCATGATTAACTTAAAATTGTATCTCCATGAAAACGACGTGGGCTCTCTATATTTGGGACCTTTGGACAAAATGTCTTTCAATGATTCATTCTCCACTATATTGAGGTCGCCTGAAATAACATGCCCAACTGGATCGTGTATGAACGGAGAGTTAATGCAAGTGCAGGAGGGTGGGTTATGTAAGAGATCATCAATATCCAAATCATTCAATGTTTGTTTGTAGTTGAAAATCTTGGAAGCAACAGATTTGGTATATGAGTAGGATACAGATGGAGCAGCCGTGTCAGTGAAGTATGATGGTACCTGGGACTGAACAGACTTATGATGTAATATATTACCGATGTTAATTGCATCAATACCTTTATTGGCAAATTTTATCTTCAGAAAAGACCGTTTGGGTGGTATATATTCGGAATTCTGTGTTGGCTTATAAAGCCGATGATAAACAATATCCATGATAATGGAATACAGACGAAATTCATAGCTATTGGTATTTCTGATATAGTGGGAAGGACATTGGTCCTCTAGTTCTTTAAGTTTAACATGAGGTATGGCAAATAATTTAGTGCGAATATAGTGCAGTCCAAGTGGTTGTTTCAATATTTCGAGTAGACCATCAAAGGAAATATTATGAATAGATGGTCGATTATAATGTCGTTGTCCATGGCTTCGTTTCCTACGTTTAAATGATGTAAATAAATTCATTACATTGACTGAACTGCATCCTGGGCTTGTCAAGTTTCCCACTGAACTGAGTGTTTGGGGCAGAATAAATACCCCTGATTTAGTTAAGTAATGCACGATATTGCACCAATTGATAAGAATATGTTGTGCTTATGTGGATTCTAAACTAGAAATATAGTATTATTTCTTTTGTATTTTCATTGGACGTCTATTTTCATAATTTTGGATGTGTTATGTCAAATTCATGAATAAAAATAAGCTGAATTGTCGTGTGTTTGTTATGATGTTATTCATATGTAGGGTTGTTATAAGTACATTTTTGTAGTCAAATGTGGGAGGGATGATATAATGTTTGATTTGCCATGTTTTTCAACGGAGACTACAATTTAAGTTTTCTGTGTTCTTCATGTCAGTGTTCGGTCACCTGTGTCTTGACGCTTGTTAGTGATGTGGCTGTCAATAAACATGTCTGCCCAAAGTTTATTTTCTATGTTCAAAATGCGGAAAATACTACAAAAATTTTATTTCATGTAGACGTCATGGAACCCATAATTCCAAATGAACGTCTAGCAATTTTTGGTCTGAGGGGCCGATCTTTGTTCAGAGGGATGGGGGGGGGGGTTGTATTTCTTGATTTTGTTGTTGTTGGAAGTGTATCCGTCCCCTCACATATCGAAAACATATCACATATTATTTTACCAGCTCATATACATTTCAAACCATAATGCGTTCCCGCAAATCATTAGTAGACACATATGTATGCTGAGAAAAAAAAATGTAACGGCTATCGATTTTTAAAAAAAAATTGAATGAGAACTTGGTCTAACTAAACATTCATAAGCCGAGGTGACGAATTCACATTTAATGTCCATTATGCTCTATCGGAAATACAATGGAGACGTTTCGGAAATACAATTATAGATTTAGCAAAATTAGTTTTAGGTGAGAGCTACATTATAAAAAACATGATATTTTTGTGTTAACCCAAAATACCAAACCCAAGGCATGCTCGTTCACAACCATGACACATAATGTAGAAAAGCCTCTTTTGAGATACCCAGTGAGTGCAGAGATGACAACACAAAGTTGTGAGGGGGTTCTCACTGAAACACTTGAACCCCAGGATCAACGGGAAAAAACGTTGCGTTGGAGACTTCATACACTAGATGATGGAAACAACATTCAGAGGACCGATACTAGATATACATATATATGGCGTCTTCCAAAGCAGTTAATGTTCCCTAATTGTGTCCTTTCTGACAGTCATAGACATCCATCTTTAGGTTCTACTGTAGTATGTAAACTTCAGCGGTCATCATCAAATTCTTGTTGGTTGCATTGGAGGAAATTGATACATGGGTTCAACATCCACCAGTACTCAGTTATTCATACAGAACCGATTATTGACAATATCGACTTAAGAAATGCATAATAGGCATCTTTTCTGTGGATAGCCATACTGAATCTACATAACATTTCTGAAATTCATTCAGGACCAAATGGACCAGGTCGCAGTACGCTGACACACATTTTGTGGCCAAATATCGGATAACTAAAACATTTCAGTGTCTTTTGTGATATTATTTGGAAAATAGGAAGATATTTATGTAGCATGCACATGTTGTAGAAGAAAAAAAATCAATCAACAACCTCGGATGTTCTGTATCTGGCAATTTGCGCTTCCAATTGATGATAATTGTTCTACCTTGGTGAGACATCTTGTCACTTATGTTGTAACAAATAACCTTCCCGTCTAGTCGTTACAACATTATAGATGATCTGTGCTTTCGTTATACGTCATATGGCCATGAAAGATGATTTTTGTATCAAGAGCGCCCTGCACCCGGAAACATTTACCATCTCGTGAATTGGACACGAATGTCGTTTTGCTGGTCTGTGAACCCATGTATGGATAGCTCTATTGAAGTCACTGGCCGTAACCGACAATATTTCAATGTACCCAGCCTGTCGAAGGTCAAAGTTGTGTGCATTATCAGATCTGTGTATATTGGTCGGCGATAGGTGATACATACTGGTACATTTATTATGTACTTTTGAACAAGTCTCGTTGCTGACTTCTAGAGTTGTTAGTGATTACAACATAAGTTATTCGATTGAAATATTAAAGTAAAAAGTGAATAATCTACTGTCAAAAAAAAACAATTCGTAGATTTAGAGCACAACGGCCATAGGAACCACAGAATGGTCTTTCAAATATGTTAGTCTGTTTAACAAATATGTTTAACAAATATGTTGAACTGCCAATATATTATACAAATATTGACCTTTGTGGAGAATAGCACATGTAGTTATCTTTCCCTCCCGAAGATGATATATATACCCAGCTCACGAGGTCAATATGTATTTTGGGGGAGGGACAGATAACTACAAATTTATCGACACAAAGGTTGATCTTTGTTTTATTATCAGCTTCCACTAATATAATTCCATATTCAATGCTCATAATTTATTTAAATCAATATTGACCGCAAGGTCAATAGCAAAATGACGGACTGCATATACTGTCATTTCTCTGTCATGTAACACCGTTCGGAACCATCACAGTACTGTTTTCACATCAAGTATATAATATTGATTATTATAGATTGCAAAATTGAATATAAATATTCCTCATTATATAGGGGTTTAACTATTATACACTGTTTGATATTTGTATAGACGACATACTCATCTGACCACAATATTTAGACCAAGCACATGTGCGTTCGACAAATGTAACCATCTTGTTTCCTGTGCACCATTGTCGGGTTTCCTACTTTTTTTTTTATCATGGACCACATCCGGAGGATCAGACGACATCCGTTGCTACACAGCAAGTCCAGTTGATGTACCTACGAGCAATACATGGTCAATTACTAGACTGGCGTTCAGAGATACATTGGATATGATGATATTTCAAGGTGCTATGTTTTCTGTTTCTGTCACTCATGGTTCGTTGGTTCACCTCCAAATATGACATTTTCCCATTTCATTTTGTATATTATATGTTCTGCATTATTATATAATTATTTCTGCTACAAGTTTCCGATTTCTTGACCGCCTTATCTGTGCTACCATTTTTTCAACTTGCTTGGGTTCATTGTTTACCTTGGTTCATTGGCATGGTACTGAAATGTTTCAATACTGAAGAATTCTGCTCACCTCCTAATGGCCATTTTTGGGGGTTCATGAGTTTCCCTGTCATTTTTGTTTTCTCTCACTTCGTATGCCTGATATGACTTTCTGTCCCCGGACTATGAGATTGGATAACGGACCCTGTTTTGTTTGCTCGGAATACTTAATACTGGGTATTGATTCCACGTCTATTCATGCCATAAACATCCTGACAAATGTACAAGCCTCATACGGGCCCGGTTTGATAGTGATAGTAAATCACGGCCAACCAGTTATTGGTTGTGAACATATCCTCCACCTCTTTGTTTTATTTGCAAATTGTTTTCGGCCATTACCGAAAGAATCGTCATCAAATCTCCCAGAGATATGAGGTGCTCCATGAACAGACAATAAACATACTGTCTCGTCAATGTACAGCAAGCGAGTAGTTTCAGTTCTCAGTAAGCACGTATTCGATGATGAAGACTCCCATTTTTTTTCGCTTTTATCTACATCAATTTTTTTATCGCCATTATTATTGCACAACACCTCATTGATGTGAATTATGCAGTATTCTTGGTTCATGAGTCCTCTTAAATGCTGACGGAGATAACCATCACCTGTGCCACCCACTCATTGAAGGACGAAACAAATTCCTACCAATAATGTCGTGATGGGACAAATTCGAGATTAAGTCACGTATCGTGGAAGTTGTAAACCATATTTAGTGGGTATGAATTGAAAGTTTCAGTAGGCGATGGATATTATCAAACATCGTTACCAACACAGAATACCAGACTTGATTATCACATGGATTACTTTGGCTTGATGACTTGGCATTTTCTGAAAGTATATGCTATACATGCGAATCCTGGCTTGAATGAGTAGGCCTATCACCGAGTTCCCTGTTATCGTACGGCGAGAGAACTGCCTTCGAAAACACGCAATGTTGTTTGGAAACTATATTTCATATTGAACATGTAAAATCAACTCAATGAGTTGCACTCACAACATACGTTATGACTGCAACCAGTCCTTTGCGAAATTTTTGCTCATTTGAACAGGCGGTTCACACGTAGACAGGAATTGTATCCATCACATGCAGTTGTGAACAAAACATAAAAGTGCACGATAGACTGACAATTCCACGCACACCACCGTATATCACTGATTATCTTAAGTGTTTTTGATGCGGACTTTTAAGGGCAAATTGATATTCATCTACAGTCGAGTTTGATGGATATACATCACTTCTTTACAAACAAGCAAAGACCACCCACAATAAGACGCCTCTCCAGCCGATCACAGTGCCATCTTCTGGCTGGTGTTAACTTGGTCACTTTGGTTTGGAATGCAGTTCCAAGTTAGTTCACGTGTGTTCCAACTCTGGTGACTGGCACGTGGAGAAGACGAGCACCAACGGAGCGAACATGTGTACCTCTGAAGAACGCCAGGTCCTTGGATCAGGAACTGGAATCATTCCCATGACTATCAACATCAATGGACTCAGGTATTGAAATAATTTCATGTGGTGATATATAATTTTCGTTTTCAAACAAGAAAATAGATCGCATAGTTGTGCTTGATTTCAAACTTCAATTTTTATGTTTGATTGTGAATGAATTGATGCTTTCGTGAAAAGACCAATGACGAAACTAATGTGAGCATTATCGCATTTGCAAGAAGCCAATCATTATATTTCACTTGTGTTATTTTATTTTTTATTTTCTTGATATAGTACCTTAAAAGGTATGAGCAGAGTTTTCTCCAAGCTTGTGTGTATGTAGATTCTACACATCTAGTCTTTCACTGCGTGCTCGGTAACATAGAAAAATATATAGTACTTTAATTATGTATAATATTGCATACCATCAACTCAGTAGCCTTTTGGCTTGTGATTAGGTACTTTTGTACTTGTCATATATCTATTCCATGGGGGTTTGTTTCGGATTTCTAAATTAGTTTCATAAGTTGTTGGGCAGTTATATACTAATTCCACCGGGTGTACAGTAGAAACAACTACATTTACCACACTGTCTGCCCCTGATGACGCCAATGTGTCTTTTGATAAGATATTTGGTCGGGCTATGTTTCTATTGCAAAATTTTTATATTTTACGTTTGTTATTGGAATCATCAAAATTTGGCTGTATCGGTGGTAATAGATTGATACTTACAGGTAACAGTACACTCATTACCTGTATGAATACATGATGAAGATAAACATTAAATTCTTACGTCTAGTGGTGCATGCTTCAATGTGCTGGTGGTTCTGTTAACTTCTGTGTGTGTTATTGTAATAGAGTTCTTGAATATTGAAGTATGTGGTGGCTATACTAGTGGTATACCCACCCACTACATATTCATAATATATAAGCTTGAACATAGTCTAACTATAGCTCCATGCAGCAATGCACTCAACAATTTGGTGGTAGATAAATGTGTGAAGTTTTGAATAATTTTCCTAGCCATTGATTGATGAAAGAACATTTTGATATGATCACATCATATAATGAATATGATTGATCATGTTTGCATGGTATTTTGGGCATGGAATTTCACAGGATGGTGAAAATTAGCCCAAGGGCCAAGAATGGTTACCGGACAATTTATGTTTTATACTTTAGATATTAGCTGTTTTGTCCCGTGACCTTGAAAATGAGCTCACTGGTCAAACTCATGGTGACAAAGATGTTCAGCATATATCAATTCCTATAAGTCCACAATTGATTGCTCAGCTGTAAATCAAATAATAAAAAAATATTAGCAAATTTGTGCTCTGACCTTGAAAATCAGGTCAAGGGTCAAATTGAAGGTCATGACAATATTTAGCATATATCATTTGCTATATGTGTATAATTGATTTTTAAGCTGTGAAGTCGATTATAAGTGAGATATCAGCCATTTTGTTCTCTTACCTTGAAAATGAGGTCGAATGTCAAAATTAAGGTCACCAAAATATTCAGCATATATCATTTCCTATATGTTCACTATGGATTCATAGGCTGTAAAGTCAATAATAAGCGAGATATTAGCCATTTTGTCAGGTGAGCTGGAAAGTTAGGTCAAAGGTCAAAATCAAGGTCACGAAAATATTCAGATTATATCATTTCCTATATGTTCACAATTGATTCCTAAGCTGTAAAGTCTATAAAAAGCGATATATTAGCCATTTTGTGCTCTGACATTGAAAATGAAGTCAAAAGTGAAATTCAAAAGTCACGAGAATATTCAGCATATATCCTTTCCTATATGTCCACAGTTGATTCCTAATCTCTAATCTCAATACAAGGTGAGATATTAGCAATAATGTGTCCCATTATAAAGCATAGGAGAATTTAACATGGGGAAGTGCCATTTCGGACCCGTTGAAAAAATCAAAATGGCCGCCACACGCAGACCGGCGGTTCAAGGGCAACGAAACTTATACACGTCACAAAGGTACATTAGAGGAATCAAATTCTTTTTGAGCAAAATCTCAAAACTGATAAGACAGCTTTTTGAGTAAATGGCCGCCAAAGTTCAAAATTGAGCGTTTTTCGACGAAAACGGCCGCCATTTTGAGAAAAATGGAAAATTAAAAAAATTAAAAATACCTCCTTATCGAATTACTTTCAGGTATCTTTTCCCAAATTTTCAGAAAGATCGGCCTGTACACTTTCAAGATAAACATTTGAACGGACGGCGACGATGGACGGACGCAACGCGACGGCAAAAGGTTGTCGGACCATAGGTAAATGTTCATGCTATTTAAGTGAACATGGTGAACACACTTTACAAAGTTGAATCGTTTGTAATACTGCTATACAGTATACACTGTAAACCAGTCACTATTTCAGCAAGAAATATTCCATATTTTTCTAAAACTGCAAGGAATTTATAGATATCTCGAGAATCAATAAATATATCCAAATCTTTTTAAAACCTGTCTATATTTTATTTATTTTTTGGTTACCGAATTCATATGGTCCATTAACCTATAGTCATTCTGTTGTGTCCATCGTCCGTCCACATTTTTAGCTCTCACCGGCCTATATGGGCCGATAAGCTACTAGTATCGTCGTGGTTTTTCCTCCGTCGTAAGTGGTCATGTATTTGCCTAATATGGTAAATTTGGCACATTTTCTTACTTTTCTAAGAATCTTTTTTCGGTGGTTTATGACTATGCTTATCACTCTAGTGACCTGTCTTAGCCCTTGGAGTTGATTTTACATATAAACCATCACACTAAATATTCTGATGCTATTTAGTTGCTATTTATTGTTGCACAATTAGATCGATTAGACGATACAGACGCCACCACATTGATTCAACAAATACAGTCCTTGAAGCAAACAGCTGAGGATGTTGCGAATAGGTACCGGCGGCAGGCGAAAAGCAGGAAACTCACAGCGCAGCTCAAGAATCACGACAAAAAGACAGAGAGTAATATTATTGTTCTCATTTTGTTTACTGAATCCACATTAAGCGCATACATGTACCAATGTTGATCTATGGTAAGTGTCAAAGATTACCGGTATATGTTGTAATGTTTGATTACAATGGTGCACATGACATTTGAAGGTCACCAAATCCATCAAGCTGGAGAAGCTCAGGAACGATCTGACGAACTTCATCTCGGGTCCCACTCTGGACTTCATCATGTGTCAAAATCGTGGAGGAGGGAAGAGGAACAGAGGTCGACGCTGGCAGACACAGGACAAGGCTGTGGCCTTCATTCAAGTCCAAAGACCTATCGTTTACTTCGCAAGCTGTGTTATTTTATTTTTTATTTTCTTGATATAGTACCTTAAAAGGTATGAGCAGAGTTTTCTCCAAGCTTGTGTGTATGTAGATTCTACACATCTAGTCTTTCACTGCGTGCTCGGTAACATAGAAAAATATATAGTACTTTAATTATGTATAATATTGCATACCATCAACTCAGTAGCCTTTTGGCTTGTGATTAGGTACTTTTGTACTTGTCATATATCTATTCCATGGGGGTTTGTTTCGGATTTCTAAATTAGTTTCATAAGTTGTTGGGCAGTTATATACTAATTCCACCGGGTGTACAGTAGAAACAACTACATTTACCACACTGTCTGCCCCTGATGACGCCAATGTGTCTTTTGATAAGATATTTGGTCGGGCTATGTTTCTATTGCAAAATTTTTATATTTTACGTTTGTTATTGGAATCATCAAAATTTGGCTGTATCGGTGGTAATAGATTGATACTTACAGGTAACAGTACACTCATTACCTGTATGAATACATGATGAAGATAAACATTAAATTCTTACGTCTAGTGGTGCATGCTTCAATGTGCTGGTGGTTCTGTTAACTTCTGTGTGTGTTATTGTAATAGAGTTCTTGAATATTGAAGTATGTGGTGGCTATACTAGTGGTATACCCACCCACTACATATTCATAATATATAAGCTTGAACATAGTCTAACTATAGCTCCATGCAGCAATGCACTCAACAATTTGGTGGTAGATAAATGTGTGAAGTTTTGAATAATTTTCCTAGCCATTGATTGATGAAAGAACATTTTGATATGATCACATCATATAATGAATATGATTGATCATGTTTGCATGGTATTTTGGGCATGGAATTTCACAGGATGGTGAAAATTAGCCCAAGGGCCAAGAATGGTTACCGGACAATTTATGTTTTATACTTTAGATATTAGCTGTTTTGTCCCGTGACCTTGAAAATGAGCTCACTGGTCAAACTCATGGTGACAAAGATGTTCAGCATATATCAATTCCTATAAGTCCACAATTGATTGCTCAGCTGTAAATCAAATAATAAAAAAATATTAGCAAATTTGTGCTCTGACCTTGAAAATCAGGTCAAGGGTCAAATTGAAGGTCATGACAATATTTAGCATATATCATTTGCTATATGTGTATAATTGATTTTTAAGCTGTGAAGTCGATTATAAGTGAGATATCAGCCATTTTGTTCTCTTACCTTGAAAATGAGGTCGAATGTCAAAATTAAGGTCACCAAAATATTCAGCATATATCATTTCCTATATGTTCACTATGGATTCATAGGCTGTAAAGTCAATAATAAGCGAGATATTAGCCATTTTGTCAGGTGAGCTGGAAAGTTAGGTCAAAGGTCAAAATCAAGGTCACGAAAATATTCAGATTATATCATTTCCTATATGTTCACAATTGATTCCTAAGCTGTAAAGTCTATAAAAAGCGATATATTAGCCATTTTGTGCTCTGACATTGAAAATGAAGTCAAAAGTGAAATTCAAAAGTCACGAGAATATTCAGCATATATCCTTTCCTATATGTCCACAGTTGATTCCTAATCTCTAATCTCAATACAAGGTGAGATATTAGCAATAATGTGTCCCATTATAAAGCATAGGAGAATTTAACATGGGGAAGTGCCATTTCGGACCCGTTGAAAAAATCAAAATGGCCGCCACACGCAGACCGGCAGTTCAAGGGCAACGAAACTTATACACGTCACAAAGGTACATTAGAGGAATCAAATTCTTTTTGAGCAAAATCTCAAAACTGATAAGACAGCTTTTTGAGTAAATGGCCGCCAAAGTTCAAAATTGAGCGTTTTTCGACGAAAACGGCCGCCATTTTGAGAAAAATGGAAAATTAAAAAAATTAAAAATACCTCCTTATCGAATTACTTTCAGGTATCTTTTCCCAAATTTTCAGAAAGATCGGCCTGTACACTTTCAAGATAAACATTTGAACGGACGGCGACGATGGACGGACGCAACGCGACGGCAAAAGGTTGTCGGACCATAGGTAAATGTTCATGCTATTTAAGTGAACATGGTGAACACACTTTACAAAGTTGAATCGTTTGTAATACTGCTATACAGTATACACTGTAAACCAGTCACTATTTCAGCAAGAAATATTCCATATTTTTCTAAAACTGCAAGGAATTTATAGATATCTCGAGAATCAATAAATATATCCAAATCTTTTTAAAACCTGTCTATATTTTATTTATTTTTTGGTTACCGAATTCATATGGTCCATTAACCTATAGTCATTCTGTTGTGTCCATCGTCCGTCCACATTTTTAGCTCTCACCGGCCTATATGGGCCGATAAGCTACTAGTATCGTCGTGGTTTTTCCTCCGTCGTAAGTGGTCATGTATTTGCCTAATATGGTAAATTTGGCACATTTTCTTACTTTTCTAAGAATCTTTTTTCGGTGGTTTATGACTATGCTTATCACTCTAGTGACCTGTCTTAGCCCTTGGAGTTGATTTTACATATAAACCATCACACTAAATATTCTGATGCTATTTAGTTGCTATTTATTGTTGCACAATTAGATCGATTAGACGATACAGACGCCACCACATTGATTCAACAAATACAGTCCTTGAAGCAAACAGCTGAGGATGTTGCGAATAGGTACCGGCGGCAGGCGAAAAGCAGGAAACTCACAGCGCAGCTCAAGAATCACGACAAAAAGACAGAGAGTAATATTATTGTTCTCATTT
The DNA here is from genome assembly GCA_949152475.1 of Terebella lapidaria. NCBI lineage: Eukaryota > Metazoa > Annelida > Polychaeta > Terebellida > Terebellidae > Terebella > Terebella lapidaria. The sequence goes on from OX424566.1 coordinate 38,319,997, forward strand.
TGTTTACTGAATCCACATTAAGCGCATACATGTACCAATGTTGATCTATGGTAAGTGTCAAAGATTACCGGTATATGTTGTAATGTTTGATTACAATGGTGCACATGACATTTGAAGGTCACCAAATCCATCAAGCTGGAGAAGCTCAGGAACGATCTGACGAACTTCATCTCGGGTCCCACTCTGGACTTCATCATGTGTCAAAATCGTGGAGGAGGGAAGAGGAACAGAGGTCGACGCTGGCAGACACAGGACAAGGCTGTGGCCTTCATTCAAGTCCAAAGACCTATCGTTTACTTCGCAAGCTGCTTAAGCTACCATCGGTTGAAACATTGAGAAGAGAAATGCGTAAAATTCAGGTACATGCACATTGCTAGAAATATTCCTTATCAAGGTATGCATGATTTAATTCAACCCAACATGGATCATGCTGGTCATGCTATGATGCTGTTACATGTGATATACATACATTCTTGTGTCTTCTGAACAGATTTATCCTGGATTCAACGATACTGTGCTGACAGCTCTGAAGGAGAGGATGAAAGACCTGCCTGCAGTGTCGAAAGTTTGCGCATTGATTCTGGATGAAATTTCTCTCAAAAATACTGTCCAGTACGACGCTAGCAGGGATGAGGTGGAAGGATTTAAGGACTTCGGTGGATCCAAATTCGTTGCAAACCATGCTATCGTGTTTCTTGTTCGTGAAATCTGTGAGGAATGGAAGCAGCCTGTGGGCTTCTCATCCAGCGGGACTTTGAATGGCAAGACTATGAGTTCATTGTTGTTGGAATGCATATCAAAGGTCTCAGGATGTGGGTAGACCGTGAAGTTGTGATTTCGGATCAAGGTTCCAACAATCGAAACATGCTGCAGACAGTTCTAGGTGTCTCAGAAGACCATCCATTCTTCGAGCATGAAGGCAGAAGGTCTACGCAATGTACGACCACCTCATTTGGTGAAGAATATTAGGAACAATCTGAAGAGAAATGGTTTCAGTGTTGATGGACAGACTATCATATGGACACATATCAGAGATTTCTTCAATGGAAATTCAATGCATTCCGATCCGAATGGCACCCAAGCGCATTTCGGATCAAGGTTCCAACAATCGAAACATGCTGCAGACAGTTCTAGGTGTCTCAGAAGACCATCCATTCTTCGAGCATGAAGGCTGTAAGATCTACGCAATGTACGACCACCTCACTTGGTGAAGAATATTATGAACAATCTGAAGAGAAATGGTTTCAGTGTTGATGGACAGACTATCACATGGACATATATCAGAGATTTATTCAATGGAAATTCAATGCATTCCGATCCGAATTGCACCCATGCTCACACTCGAGCACATCAACCTTCCGCCATTTGCAGAGCTTAGTGTGAAACTCGCAGCACAGGTCCTGAGTCACTCTGTTGTGGCAGGAATAGCAAATATTCTATAACTTAAACATGTATACAAACCACAGCTCGAAGGTTTTATGAAGAATTGAGAATTTTGTCATGTGTTCACTACCTTTTGATGCATTTTGAACAACGAAGTGTATTACAATACCAATGCTGCATTTATATTATAACAACCTGACCCAATAACACTGATGTTTGTTCGTTTTAGTACAAACATATTTTCCATCCTTCTGCCTCTTCCACCCCGCCCTTTCCCCAATTTTTTTCGTGGTGGCCTGTGTGGATCGTGCCGTGTCGGGTTTCTTTGATTATTATTGGTTAAGATGGCTAAGTGTTTTAGTACATGCCATGATGAACACAATCCCAACAACTCGGGGATAACACTTAACATAAAGACGTCAAAAAAGTAACCAAAAAATTGGTTGGATTGGATAACCCACAAGGGGATCAACCCGAAATTCACTTATCTTTGTGACACTTGTCTGCAGAAAGGTCGAGAGCTGTTCATGATTTGTCCGACCACAGAGCCTTGTCCTGCAGACACCGGTACTAATGCTTCTGTTCCTCAGCTACCCACAACTGTCTCAGAAGTATGTCGATCCATCAAGGAAAATGCCATGGATGATGATGACATGCGATGTCTATTGAAGACTTTGGCTGGATCCATGGGAGTCATGGGTTATATCATCCATAACCTTACTATTATGTCCTAGTTCCATTCTGGGGATCTCACTGGTCAGTTTGGTATATTACACGACATATTTCTGACATGTTTGAAACTTTTTCAAAATTTGTGACGACGCTTTCACCCCCGCCCCGTTTTGGAGCCAAAAATGCATTTTCGGGTTCATGGAAAAAATGGCACCAAAACTTTTTCATTTCTAGGATGACTGAAGATTGAGAAAATGCTTGGTGCCAAGAATTTACAGAGAAAAAACTCGGAACCTCAAACTGTGACATATGCTTCAGGACTAATAGGTGTCAGGCCAAGCCCACTGGATTTGTGGCGATACTGTATAAGGTTGATCCATGGTTATCACAGGTGTCTGACCTGGGTGTAAGTGGGTGACAGTGCTGTTAACAAGTCTCATTGCATGCAATATTGTTGCAGCACTAGTTCAGTGGCACGAGTGCTATACGTATTAAGCGTGTGGAATTGACAGCATGTCTATCTACATGGTATGCTGCCCATGAAACATATTCGTCTGTCCCAAAGTCCTCCTTGTTCTGTACAATATCTGACATCGCCATCAACCAGCAACTTTCTGCCTCAACTGAAGTGTCCAATAGGGTAGTGTCTGCCTTTGATATGCTTTTGGAAGCAGGCGCAAACAAATCAGCGTCAGGCAGAATTGCTGGTGCAATTTTATCAGTAGCAGAACCTACAGGTAAAGGTGCCCTGTCGGTTCCTGGTTTGTCTCGTAGGGGGAACTGAAGCATAGATATGGCAGTTCCATGGAATGAATCCATTGCATTTCTGGCAGAGGGATTGTGGTCGATATTATCTACAGCTCCAACTGTAACGGGTCACTTTTCAATGGAGAAGGGCATACACACCCGTCTCTCTCAAATTGGGCACATACATTGGAAGCAATTTGTTTAGAAATGTCCTAGACCCTATCGTATTTAATACACAGACCACGGCTTGACAGTCTTTCCAAGAGTTCCCTCTGTCTGGTTTTGGCATGAATAATCAATCCAGTATAAATCACAAGAGGGTTTCTTTGGCCCTTCGGTGGCGAGGATGAGATGCAGCCGATTCCCTGGAAGTTTGCTTGGCATTGAACACCATCAACTGAGACAGCGCCAGAGCTACCTCCGTTGCAGAACTAGTGGATTATTTTTGTTGTTCGATGCTTGACCCTCTCAGAATCATGCTCATGAGGGCAAGAACACTTTATGGGACAGCGTCTTTTTCACATCAAGGCCTGAATGATCCATTGAAAGTAATCTCTTGTCTGAAAATGTCTTTCCTCAGTGTTTGTGCAACACGTGCCAAGTGGATGGCGTCGTCGTCATCATTGTTGGAGTAAGCAATCTTTATTGCTTGTCAGAATCAAACCTCAACATCACATCCCGACCTTGTGCTTGAGCTCTCAGATCTGGGATAACACTCATCAGTCTCTCCTTCAGTCGTGTGGTGCTCACCTTTCAAGTAAAATCTGGATCTTTTTCTTTTAATCGTGATTCGTAGAGTTTTCTCAGGTCTGACAGTTTGAAGACTGGAAACGTATCACCTTGACGGAATTCTTCCATATAAGAAACAAGTTCAGCTAGGTACACATGACTGTGTAGTGTTTTGGTATTATCATCATGTTCCTGTCCACTTCTATATTAGAGACCTTTCGAAATCACTGGCGTGTGATATGAAACGTGGAAGATTTCTTTTTATGACGTCAGGAACGTAATAACGTATCAACCTTGAAGCTGAGACTTTTCGAAAGCACTCGTGTACAATTTTCTGCCTCAACTGAAGTGTCCAATAGGGTAGTGTCTGCCTTTGATATGCTTTTGGAAGCAGGCGCAAACAAATCAGCGTCAGGCAGAATTGCTGGTGCAATTTTATCAGTAGCAGAACCTACAGGTAAAAGTGCCCTGTCGGTTCCTGGTTTGTCTTCCATGGAATGAATCCATTGCATTTCTGGCAGAGGGATTGTGGTCGATATTATCTACAGCTCCAACTGTAACGGGTCACTTTTCAATGGAGAAGGGCATACACACCCGTCTCTCTCAAATTGGGCACATACATTGGAAGCAATTTGTTTAGAAATGTCCTAGACCCTATCGTATTTAATGCACAGACCACGGCTTGACAGTCTTTCCAAGAGTTCCCTCTGTCTGGTTTTGGCATGAATAATCAATCCAGTATAAATCACAAGAGGGTTTGTTTGGCCCTTCGGTGGCGAGGATGAGATGCAGCCGATTCCCTGGAAGTTTGCTTGGCATTGAACACCACCAACTGAGACAGCGCCAGAGCTACCTCCGTTGCAGAACTAGTGGATTATTTTTGTTGTTCGATGCTTGACCCTCTCGGAATCATGCTCATGAGGGCAAGAACACTTTATGGGACAGCGTCTTTTTCACATCAAGGCCTGAATGATCCACTGAAAGTAATCTCTTGTCTGAAAATGTCTTTCCTCAGTGTTTGTGCAACACGTGCCAAGTGGATGGCGTCGTCGTCATCATTGTTGGAGTAAGCAATCTTTATTGCTTGTCAGAATCAAACCTCAACATCACATCCCGACCTTGTGCTTGAGCTCTCAGATCTGGGATAACACTCATCAGTCTCTCCTTCAGTCGTGTGGTGCTCACCTTTCCAGTAAAATCTGGATCTTTTTCTTTTAGTCGGGATTCGTAGAGTTTTCTCAGGTCTGACAGTTTGAAGACTGGAAACGTTTCACCTTGACGGAATTCTTCCATATAAGAAACAAGTTCAGCTAGGTACACATGACTGTGTAGTGTTTTGGTATTGTCATCATGTTCCTGTCCACTTCTATATTAGAGACCTTTCGAAATCACTGGCGTGTACTATGAAACGTGGAAGATTTCTTTTACGTAATAACGTATCAACCTCGAAGCTGAGACCTTTCGAAAGCACTCGTGTACAACGTGTAAGGTGTGATTTATTACCTTTGAAGTTTATCACGATTTATAGAACAAACGATAGAATGAGTGAGTTCGTTGCTGGTGTTTTTATTGCAACATCACATTACCATGATTACAGAGCGGACGTCATGGTGTCTTTCACGTCCTTTGACACATTTACGTACGTGGTTCTATATTTAAATCCCTGTAACTTTTATGTAATTTGACGTCATAAGAAAATTTTTGGAGACTGACGCAAGATGTGACGGAATACGTAAAAAAAACAATTCCTTGGAGACGTTATGATTTTGCAACAGTTTATCGTTGCGTCAAATGTAAGTATCAATCCACTGCCACCAATACAGCCAAATTTTGATGTTCCAATAACAAACGTAAAACACAAAATTCGACACTTCCACGTGGGATTCCGATGCGGTAAGCACGAACTTATGAAGCTACTAGTAACCCATGTCGTTCAAATCCGTTTGATGATTCAATAAATAAAAGGTGCTTAGAGCGTTTTATGTGGAGAAAGGAACATTTGAACACGATACCAGTACAGTAGTTGGAATGTTATTTAATTCATTGCTTTGTATTAAATTTTCATTTGCATCTTTTCAGGCTTAAAATCACACCGTGGAGAATAGTGTGTTCTTCAGTGCTAACGACGATTTGATTTTGCTGAAAGACGCCGTAGCAGCAGGAGTGGAAGGCAAGATCAATTGGGATGTTATATAGCAAGACAGCTCGACAAGGGATAGAATGTGAAAGGACGAGCGGTCAGAGATAGAGTTTCAACACTTTTGAAACATCACAAGAACAACGACGAGAAAAATAACCAAAGGCATGTATCGAAAAACCTACCAGGAATTGGTATGCTATCATTCATAGATCTAGGCATTTCCGCCTTTATGTTGCTTCACCTTGTACGTGGTGTGGAGCGTGCGGGTCTCACAACACATGTGCCTTTGTAATATGCGTACCGGTATTTATGATATTCCATCATCAACCTATAGCATCTACAGCATATATTAATGTTATTATCTATACAGTATACACCACTATTACAAATAAATATGTGGGGGGGGGGGGGGGGGAGGGGGTTGATCATATAAATGTCTCCCTTTTCTAAGCAGCAACATTCCCATGTCACCGGCATATGGTGTGTTTGTTTCTCAACTTATACGCTATTCCAGAGCTAGTTGCAAATATGAGGACTTTGTCTATCGAAGTGCCCAGCTAGTCTCTAAACTGCTGCGACAAGGATATGTTTTACCAAGACTTATAGCTGCGTTTAAGAAATTCTATGGACGTCATCATGATCTGATTGATAAATACAGCAAATCCATGTCTGCCATGCAACTAGATTTTTTTTCATGTTAATTCTGGGGAATTCATGACGGGTGCCACTAGTGAGGCAGGAAATGCTCACTCTTTCCGGAACACCTGATTTCACCTCCTAATGGCCATTTTTGGGGGTTCATGAGTTTCCCTGTCGTTTTTGTTTTCTCTCACTTCATATGTCTGATATGACTTTCTGTCCCCGGACTATGAGATTGGATAACGGACCCTGTTTTGTTTGCTCGGAATACTTAATACTGGGTATTGATTCCAAGTCTATCTAGAGGGACAGCCAATCTACATGTAGTCCTGGGGACCACCTAAGGCTTTTTGTAGAAGGAAAATGTACCTTTATAAAATGGTGTGGGTTTCGTTACCCTGAACTTGCTGGTCTGCGATTGGCCAGGTGGCCATTTTGCTTCCCAGACGGTTCGGTAAAAACACTTTTTTTTCTTTACAGAAAGCAAGTTAGTATCTCATAGGTACGGCGGCCCAATGCTGCCATTATTCATGCCTGAGTTAGAAGTAGTTTTGAAATCGGTTTCATATAGTTAACGTAGTCCGCTACAAACAGTGAGGTAACGAAAAGTCAAAATTTAAAAGTCATTTCTTGAATATTATCTCTTCGAAATGACATTATTTTATAGAGTAAATGATCAGCATCCTAATACTGAAAAGAAAAAAGGGGGTCACCGTGCTCGTTTCTTCTACATATTCGATCGAAATCACACAAATTTACCTTAAATTACATAAATTATGGCATTTTTGCACATTTTTTCGTTCATATTCACATCTTGCATCGTGTTTTCCATGCGAACCGATACGGTGATCCCCTATTTTCTTTCCAGTTTCAGGATGCTGAACAGTTACTCTATGAAATATATCATTTTGAAGCTCTAGATTATATTGACACAGTTATTTTTAAAAAAAAACTCTTTGGCCCCCTCCCCTCACTGTTTGGAGCGGACTACCTTAAAGTCAAGTTCAGCAAAACACCTCCTATGATTTTTGGTCATAACTTCGTTTAAGATGGTCGGATCAATTTGAAATGTTGTTTGCTTCTATAGGCATAAAACCGTACTTTTCCACCAAATTTCAGACTTCTATCTTGAAAATTGGAAAGGTGGGCAATCTACTCCAATGTTAAATTTCACATCAAACATGGAATTTGGGAGTCTGAACTGAATTTGGCATGTTGTTCCATGTCCACATTGCTTTGTAATTATGATATCTTACACATGTTTTATTTCCAACATTGTATTTACTGTTAACTAACTGTGAAACTCAAAACTACTCTTAAGTCAAGCATGAATAATGGCAGAAAAAAAAAGATTTTGAAAAACATTGACTTTAGCCACATTTAGACTTCAGCCACATTTTTCTTTCAATAGACGCAGTGTGGACGTACTGCTAGAGCGTATGGAGATAGAGGTGATTATGTCACATTCATATAGGAAGTCAAAAACCTATACAAGTATGTAAATCTAAGTGATTACCTTGAAATTGACCTATGATGACCTTTAAAGGACAAAATATATCATTTCAGTCTTTGACAGCTTAATACTGTATATTCTTCAGTTATCTTATTAAGCCCTTGGTCTATTTTTTTAAATAAAAAATGAAATTGTCATTTGTTGGAGATATCATAAATATTTCGCAGAAGAGGGGCCGGGGAGGAATACAATGAGAAGGTACAGCTGTTGGAAGAGCTCCAAGACGTAACAGAACAGAGTACAAATCAAAGAAACGAAACAAAAGAAAAAGCCGGACTTAAAGAAAACCAAGGATAAATTCTGAGGGACTTGATTTTTAAAAATGTATATGGTTATTGAATGATACATCAGGATCTTGGCTCGAGTTAACAATATCAAATCAATGATCATTTATTTTATTTATTTTACCGTATATTATAGTGCTGATTCCATGTACAACAAGCTCATAAGCACTGAACAATAATATATCAATAATTATAACAATAATATACTACATACTGACATATCACAGCTATGAGTTGACTAGAAATTTAGAAAGAGTTGACTAGAAGATAATGAAATATTTGTGGATGGATACTGGATACTGGATAGGCTAGTCAGAATATTCTAGCTGGAACAGGTGGGTCTTGAGGGCCCGTTTGAAAGAGTTCAGCTCAGTTATGTTCTTTATGTCATCTGGTAGGGCGTTCCATAATCTGGGGGCTGCGACACGGAATGATCGATCCCCGCATGTTACGGTTCTTGAGCGAGGTACGGCCAGTCGGAGACTGCTCTGAGAGCGTAGAGATCTGGATGGTGCATAGAGCTTGACCATATCCTTGATGTAGGATGGTGAATTGCCATGCAGAGCTCGATGGGTATGTGTCAGGATTTTATGCTCAATTCTGCGGTGGATAGGCAGCCAATGCAGGACCGGAGTTATGTGATACCTAGTTCGTGTGCGAGATATGATCCTGGCTGCCTTGTTCTGTATACGCTGCATGCGATGCAGTGTTGCACGTGGTAACCCATGCAACAGAGCGTTACAGTAGTCAAGCCTGGAAGTAATGAGCCCGTGCACAAGCGATTTGGTAGCTTCAGGTTTCAAGGACCGGCGCATTCGTCCGATGTTTCGAAGATGAAAATAGCAGGACTTGGCGATACTGTTCACATGAGGCACCATGGAGAGACATCGATCCATGACAACACCCAAGTTGCGTACAGAAGTAGAGGATGTTATCTCTGTGCCACATACATTAACAGACAGCGCTGTAGGGTTTTTGTAGCTTCGCAGTGTAAAGAAGATTACCTCTGTCCTTTCAGCATTGAGTTTTAGTAGGTTCCTCTTCATCCAAGCGGCAATGTCTTCCAAGCATGCTTCCAACTTCTTGATTGCTTCACTGCGACCGATGTCGTCCTTCTGCTTGAACATGACATACACTTGCGTGTCGTCAGCGTACATGTGAAACTCTATCCCATGGCGACGTATGAGGTCTCCCAGTGTCTTAGTGTACATGATGTACACTTTGGGCCCTAGGACCGACCCTTGTGGAACGCCATATTCAAGAGGTGATGGAACGGATGACTCATTGTTGATAATGACAGACTGATATGGGTCTGTTAGATAAGAAGTGAGCCACTTGTGTGCGATGCCAGTCACGCCATACACATCCTGAATACGGCCGAGGAGGATGTCATGGTCCAAAGTATCGAACGCGGCCGAAAGATCCAAAAGGACAAGGACAGCCACATGACCAGTGTCAAGTGCTTGAAGTATGTCTGATTGAACTCTCATCATGGCCGTTTCTGTCGAGTGAGCAGACGTGTAGGCACTTTGGAAGCCTTCCCTCAGTGAGTTTGAATCAATGTGTTTATCCAATCTGTTGGCAACGACCTTTCAAGGATTTTCACCAAGAAACTGAGGTTGGACACTGGTCGATAACTTGTCAGTGTGTTGGCATCCAGTCCAGCCTTCTTAAGGAGAGGCCGTGCGTGTGCCAGTTTCATGCTCCTTGGAACGCTTGCTTCCTGAAAGGACTTGTTGATGATAGCAGTGAACAATGGTAGAAGTTGGTCCAGACACTTTTTCAACAGCCACGTAGGAAGAGGATCAAGTTCACATGACTTGTTCCCACTGGATGTAATGATCTTTCGTATCTCATCCTCTGATGCTGGTTCGAATGAAGCAAGTAGAGGGACGTCGGTCACTGTCCCATCTACGGCGGACAGGGGTATAGTTTCAAAGGTACTCAGTTCAGTGTTGAAACTCCCCCGGATCTTCGATATTTTCTAAGTGAAGAAGGCACTGAACCGTTCGGCGAGTTCCTTTGGTTCTTCGTGTTCTGGCAATGCCATGGATGTGGGGAGACCAAGGAGATGCCGTGCAATCTTATGGATGGCTATCAGGTCAGTTCCACTCTCAACTATCTTATCGTGATAGTACTTCAGCCTAGTTTCAATCAGCAGTTTAGTAAAAGTCTTGCATTGTTCTCTGTAGATCTGGTGGTTTATTTCGAGTCGGTCCTTCCTCCATTTACGTTTCAGGCGCCGTCGTCTCTCTTGGCATTCCGGAGATCATCATTGAACCATGGAGCGTTTGGTCTCAGTGTAATGGTCTTGTGGCGGACAGGAGCATGCTGATTGATTAGTTCGTTGATGCCTTTATTATATGCCTCAACGAGCTGCTCGACTGTGCCTTCAGTGGAATTGAGCCTCGGTGACAATTCAATCTCAGACTTGAAGGATTCAACATCTATTGCACGCAGCTTCCTGTAAGACACATATCGTCGTACAGGTGCCGGCTTAGGCAGACTTGTACGAAAGCTGATAGCCATGTGGTCGCCAGACAGGTTACCGTCTGAGTCACAAAGAGCTGAGTCTGCGATAGAGAGGTCTGATTACAGAGTGCTTGTGTCTTTCGTGATCAAGACGTCAAGCGTATGTCCTTTCTTATGAGTCGGGCCTCAGACATGTTGTTTCATTTCGCATGCCTCGAGTCCTTTTGTGAAAAGAAGGGAATCGTGGTTTTCAGGGTCGTCGAGATGGAAATTTAAGTCCCCAACAAGAATAGTCTCAGATGGATTCAATCTGTGTTTCTCGATGTATGACGGCCATTCCGCAAAGAACACACTATTTCGGAGGCCATTCGATGCCGATGGTGGCGGACGGTACACCACTGAGAGGAACACAGTTTGACACGCATTATCCAATCTGCAGTCCATGTATTCAAAATGGGTATATGACTGGCTGGTGGTAGAGTCCAGCAGTTTCGGTGAAAGTGAGGACTTGTACATCACAGCAACTCCACCCCCAGTTTTACCGTTGAGTCTTGGTACGTGCTTGATGTCATATCCGGGAGGAACAAGTTCACCTAGGCACTGCGAATCCACTGATGTTCCCAACCATGTCTCAGTGAGCGCGATGACATCATAGTCGTTGGATGTAACATAGTCCGCCAATGATAATGTCTTGTTTTCCACAGAACGTACATTTAGGCAACACACACTCAGTGTTTTTGTTTGCGTTATTGGAACATCAGTTGAGTTAGTCAGTTGTATCTTCTTCAGACAACCTGAATCCCGACCATTCCGCGTATGATTGATGGTATCTCCGGCTCGAGTGGTGCAGATGGAGGGAATTTGTTTGGTGGTCACAAATTCGCCCAGGCTGTTTTTGAGATAGTCCCTTGTTGTTTTCTGAACAGTCAATGAAGGGGCCCAAGTTTCATATCCTGCGCCTTCCTCTATATTCAATAAGGATTAAAAAGGTGCGGACGGATTAAATGGTATGTTTTCAGTGGACGAGTAGTATTAAGGAGCAGTGTACGGTACTTGGGCCAATGAAGGCAATAATGGTAGAGAGCTTATCCTAAGCCGTTTCAGATTAGTCCAAGCGTCAGGTTTAATCCATCTCACTGCATTGCTGCTCAGATTCAGTAACTCCAAACTGGTATACTTCAATAGATTAGCCATCATGGTTCAATGAATATCATATCCAATAAAGTCTCTTTCTTCATGAAGATTCCTCAGAATTCCAGATAACAGATTCGAGATGTGTGATGATATACACATCAAACTGTTCTCCAGAAGATGAGTGAGATTTTGGTGTGACACACAATGTCCTGCGAACTGTCAAGACTGTCAAAAATCGAATAATACTGGAGACAATACACAGTTGCTGCACTCAGTTTCGAGTTGTCAAAAATCATTTCGTGTCGCTGACTTCGTTCGTTCGTTATTTCCTTCAGTCGTGTACAGACCATCGCAAAGGCTGTCAGAGTCTTAATAAAGAAAAAACTGCTTAACAATAATTGGCATCAAATAGTCTACATTTATCTGTTTATTTATTTAAAGGTACTGAAACAAAAGGCGAAAGTTCGCACAGGAAGAGCAAAAGTGACAGACTGGGAGATTTTCTCAGCATTATGCGAGAAACAGAACAAGAGAAGTATAAGCAAAACGAAAAGAGACAGGATTTAGAGGACAGACGGCTGAAACTCGAAGAAGAAAAAAACAAGTCTCTGCTTGTGTTATTTGCTCGAACTTATTTTTAGCATAGGTACATAAGGCATGTATTTATAATGTACATATGCGTTAATGGTGATGTAAGTGTAACATTAATTGCAATTGAACATAACTTGTAGCATAAGTATCTGTAGCATTACAGCATACATAAGGCGTGTATTTATGTTGTACATAATTCGAGTGTTATTATTGATAATAGTGTGGCATTATTGTTTTTTTTTACATATTTAATGTATTGACTCCAGTTCTTGTACGTCATCTTCAAAGAATGACGAAACCAGGTTGCCATACAGACAGCACTTACAATTAGCAAGCAAAGCTGACACAAGATAAAATTTTCTGATAGCTTGTAAGAGGATTTTCATGTTTTTTCTGAAGTCAACAAACGATAAATTTGTTAAGATTTCCTTGAAAACCCACTCAACGCTTTGCCTTAGTTTTGACATTTCATTATTGAAAAGAAGCTGAGGGGGCGCAAGGCTCGCTCTTTTGTAAGGCGATATTAAATGAGGCCTAGTGGGGATACGCTTGATCACCGTACAGAGCCATTGGCAAACCATCGTGATTGAGAGGCCACGTTTCCATTACTGTCAAGATTTGAGACTCCGCTAATATTCTAGCGTCATGTCTTCGCCCTTCAATTGGACCGAACATGTGTGCATACATACATGTACCATTTGGACAGACAATACTCTGAAACGGTGAGATCAGGTGCTCCGGAAGAGTGAGCATCTCCTGCCCCGCATGCGACACCCGCTGTGATATCCACACTGGCATATCGAGACAGAAATATATGCACACAATTATAAGGATGGGATGATATCTTCCATCATATGTGTGACAGGCTTGGCGTAACCTTCAACCAGATCATAGTGACGACGATAAAACTTCTTGAGTGTCCACCTCAGCCTAGGCATTTGGTATCCTTGTTTGAGCAATTTGGTAGTCAGAACCTGTGCTCTAACTATGAATTCCTGGTATGATGAACAGGCTCTAGCATAATGGATTAACTGGGACACGTAGACGCCATAGGCTGGTGATGCTGGGATGCTTTGTCATATAACCTTGTACACAATTTGCCTTTAGGGTCAATTTCGAGATAAATGTCAAGATAAGAAGCTGACACTGGAGAATCAGTTGTTTCTTTGATTTCCAGTTCGTCTGGATATATCTGATGTAGGTATTCACCAAATCTAGGGTTATTCAAGGATATGACATCATCAATATACCTGTAGGTAAAATTGAACGAACTGGCCAATTGTTTATCTCCTCGTTTCATAAGATTTTGGATGAACTCAGCTTCATATGAGTATAGGAACAAGTCCGTTAATAGTGGTGCACAATTGGTACCCATAGGGATACCAACCGTTTGTTGGAAAATAACGCCACCAAATTCAACAAACATGTTGTCAATGAGAAATTCCAGCATATTAACGATATCATGTTCATCATATTTAGTAGCACAGTCAGTGTGTTCTTTAACAAAATAAACTGAATTGCGATTAACCACAAGATATTAATAGCATCTTTTGCCATTCTTGTGCAAAAATGATTGTTGAATAATATCCTTCAACCTCACTTTCAGCTTAGTATGAGGGATAATAGTGTACAGTGTGGAACAGTCATATTTTCGAATGCTGTTGACAGTGGAAAATGAATTAGATTTAAGGTCAAGTATTAGCTCTTTGGAGTTCTTCAATATCCACATTTGGTTTATACTATTTCTGGCATAAGCCATGTTACAGTATTTCTGGAGCCCTTCCTTCACTGCAGATAAAAGTTTACTTAGGAGTGATGGAAGGGGTTTAGTGGAACACACAGCAGAACCTGCAATACAACGCTGTTTGTATGGACATTTGTGTAATTTAGGTATCCAATATAAATTAGGAACTTCCATTTCCTTCTGACTGATGTTGATATTATTAGACACCAGGACAGATTTATGGTTGTCCAGCACTTCCTTTTTAGAACATAGTACAGATGTATATGTTGGATTGCTGTATGTGCCAAAAATACCTAATTCATCAATGAGGCATTGATAATAATATTTCTTGCAAACAAATACAATGTTGATAGATGCCTGCTGGTATCATGACAAATTTCTCATGTAAACCTTGCAAATATTCATGAACATCAGGATCTCCCAGTACTGATTTTGGGTTGTTATTCATTGATCCATTCAGTTTTTGTATTATATTGTATTCTTTTTGTATTCTTAAAAATACATGTACTATTATTTGAAATATCAATATTTATCCGTTCATTCATTTCAAACCATTTAATTTAATTTAAAACCAATTCATTCAAAACCCAATAACAACCCAGATATATATATATATATATATATATATATATATATATATATATATATATATATATATATATATATATATATATACGTTCTGCTCCGAAAGCTTACACGACAGTGATTTTGAAAGGTGTCTTTTGTCGAACCCGGTTGTACAATGAAGTCATGGGACTTGAATGATGGCGTGTATCCAAGGCATGCATATCACCTTCAGTGATAATATGTGAGCAACGGTCTCGCGAACGCGTAGGTCGAGATTGCCTGTCAAGACATCATGTAGTTGTTCCTGTTTGTCACTTTTATCACACACAAAAAACAGTTACTTGACGTAGCCATTGGACCGAAATCATTGTTGCGTCCGTCGCACATATTCAAAGCTACGATATATGACGACGCTCATTGCAGCTTGGTACCATACGAGTAGTCATGAGTTGAAGTCAAGCCGAGTTTCGTATCATGAGTTTCTCTATTGCCAATCGCTATTAACAGCTTGCCAACACTTCATTAACACATTTGAAATACATTCAAACACTTACTCAACCTCGTTCACAAAAAAATACCAAATGAGGTGAATTATATATAGAGCTGTACAAAAAATTTTGAGCAGCTCAAAACCAAAATCACGTAAAGACCCGTCTGCCGAAACCCTCGACGGACAACTGCTTACATCGAGCAATGAGAAACGTATGAAACACTTATGAATTACGTATATCGCGCATACGTGTAATATGCGCACATTGTACGTTGTGGCTGTGTGACATAGGTTTTGGACCGAAAGTACAGTCAAAGTTATCATCCAAGTTCAACCACACAACAAAGACAAAACAAGTCGACTAGACATAAAAGTACATATAACACGAAAACTGATATTTGTTAACACATGGTCATGACTACAAAGTTCCAATAAAAAACAGACTCTTTTAGGCTCAACAAGTATGGTCGCTAAAAGGTGCATTTATACCATGGAAATACACGTTAAAACGAGAGTGTGTTTCACTACATATATAGTCGTAATAGTTTATTTGTGCCCATAACAATGTACGTAACAATACACATGTCTTTTGTGAATGCATTGATTGCGGATTTATGAATGGTTGGGACAATGGATGACAATGAAGAGAATCCGGACGATATTGATGGTGAAGTAATTAGCAATTGCAGAACAAAATGCAACTCATGACCATAATAATAGTTGGAAAAAATGTTCGACGCTAAAGGAATTGGGTGATCCTCAATATTACACGACTGCACTTTCGAATCGGCTGCATAATTCAATTCGAAATCCAGGGACACGCCATACAATACATACATAGTATATGACTGGTACACGTATCATAACACATCTGGAACCATGAGTTATCACATACAGTGAAAAACACAAAGTGTCCTTTGTCATCAAAAAGCAATTTATCATCGCTATTTTGACGTGTTCTCTTGTATGATGGATTAGTGCATGCACTATTTCAATACGGCTGGCATTATCATTTCGGATCAGAAAACTACTCATTTACATAAATATCATTCATGTGCCAACATGCAACTCTCGCTATAGGTTTCACATTGACATTCACACACCCGTACTTTAAGTTGTATGGTTTCCGGTGTTATTTTTTTATTGAACAATCTTAAACCATTTTCATATCTAAATTTTTCTCGCGTGATGATGAAACCTCTACCAACAACTACCTTCTGTCAACCAAATCAGAATCCCTTCAATAGGCTGCCTGTATCTGACACGAACCTGAACGAAGTGTTGCTACTGGCGTGAGCGCAATTCATGAGTTCTCTGAATAACTAGTTGTTTCAAATTGAGATGTAGGTGGGGCTAACAGGTTACAGGGAAGATGATGTGAGAAATAGTCTCATCGCATCATCTCTGCAATATAAATATATGTTCTTATTTTGTTGAAAGAACACTTCCCTCAGCCACGTTCAGCACAGGGGACAGCGAATATTTGGTAGGATATCACGAAAATAAAATGTTGTATCTTGACACAGAGATGTCAAAATCGACTGTTACCAAACTTTCAATAAATGCCTCCAATTTCATCAGAAATTCTTAGGTTATCACCTATGAAAATGAATCATTAGCATATCTTTGCACGAAAAAAGAGATATGACAATTATGTTTAGTTCATCAGCATAAATACTGGTCGTAGGATTATATTATCTAATCTAATCAGCCAGCCACACAACATCCTGTAATTACTAACATGATTGACTCGTATGAGAACGTCTACTTGATAATGCTTGATAATTGAATCATACCACTACATGTGATATGGCTGAAAGTTGATGGTAAAAACGTATTAATACTTTATGAATATTCATCTCATCAACGCCACGAACACCAATAAGCTCTTAATTAACACACTAAAAACCGTTTATGGCGATTGAAATGTTTCTGTGGTCCTTTGAGGTCAAACTATCGTTTAGGGGTTCCGAAAATTGGACACGTATTACCCGTCACCTGGTTATGAAGTTCGGAAATTAGGCATAATCATAAAATATGCAAAACGAAGCACCATGTTTTTTCGATCAAGCAAGATCTGGATCGAATTTCTTCTCATGAGTGCACATTTCGAACGACTCACGTTGATATCAATCATCGCATTCATGTGAAAAGTCACTGCCTCATGGAGTTCCTGAAATTTTCGGACTCGGGTTTGTTCGTTCAGATTGCTCTATACACGGATATTTAGTGATATGTCTATTATTGCTGCTACATCGGACATCTGAATTTATTCTCGGTATTGGCCGATGTCCTTTCTCGGACACTGCGAGTGTAGGCCTACGCGTGATGGAGCCCGATCACCGATTAAAACAATTTATAAATGCGAAACAAGCCCTTTGATAGAGGTGTAGTAGGAATACAAGGAATATAACCTGTTACAAGGTATCGATGATCACAATATAAATCCTGGCAACAATAGAAGCAAATTTGCAGTGGAAACAAACGCGACCAATGTCTTAATAAGGTGTGGACAGTGTGTTATTATAGTCATGGGCGGATTGATGAAACCCTTTGTGGCTGGGGGTCTGACGCCAGCTCAAAACCTTTTATACGTTCTGTGGTAGCTTCCTGGACCTAGCCCCACGGACCGAAAAAAACCCAATTGACAATCTGATATTTAGCATGTTGTTTTCGGTCACACTTCATGACGTCACACAAACCTATCGTTTTCTATCGTTTTTTTTAAACTGATTTTTCTGCACGAATACTGGTCCGGAATGTGAATTTATCTGATGGTAGGCATTTTTATCTACTGTGTAGATCATTAAAACACGGGCACACAACGATATTCGACAATCAACCCAAAATGTGATCAAAATGGGGAAAACGCACTGGGTGTTTCAAGAATCGTGACGTTGCTTTGCTGGGTGACAGGGTCGCAATGTTTGTGTAGGTGTATGTCTTACGTGTTCGACAGGACTATCAATGAATAACATTCCCAGAACACCACCCACACACGTGACCAATACATCCTTACATTTGCTTAACGTGCTTGGGTAATACATGGCATGTTAGTGGTAACATGGTATCATATTCATTGCATGCATTGTATGGCTTCTCTTTCAGTTATATTTGAACCCAACATACCCACCTACCATACATACATCGCGTGCAAGCTGGATGTATGTCAGTTGTTTGTCAGATTCCAATTTGATTGATGCTTCGGCTCAAATGTTGATCATTTAAGCGAGCAAAATAGTATACAGATTTTCAAAATTGTTCAAATCAGTGAGTGGCTGGGCAGATGTATGATCACTGGGGGGGCACTGGGGGGGGGGGGACACAAGCTGGGCTGTAACTGCAGTTACCGAATCATTTTCGGAATGGACGCGGTGTGTACCTAGATTTTTTTTTGCATTTTTTGCATTTTAGTTTTTGGTCAATGATTAGTCATTTGTCGGATCTGAACAAAATGTATTGAGATTTTGTTGTGTTCCACGTGTAATTTCACTGATAGGACTGTTTGAAAACATGGACGATGATTCGGTAACTGACTTGTCCTGATTCGGTAACTCAAAATACATATCATAAAATGATAACTGACACTTATTTATATTAAACAAACATGACTTCTTGTGTTTTGTCCGAGTTTTCAGACAAATGTGGAGTAAACAAAACCAGAATTATACTATGTCTATTTTCAGATGACAGTCGTTGCATGTACTAATGTTGCAATAAATGTAGGAGCACAAAATTGGAAATTTTCCGGCACTGTTTTGCAAATCTTGATAACTCTCAGCTATTTTGCTCCAACACCAAATAATCATGTTCGCCAAATACGAGATACAAAAACAAGCAATCGCTCAAGATTTATGGCCAAAACAAGCTAGACGTAGACTATTATGTGATGACAGCGTTTCAAATATATATAAACTGACGCGCAAATTGGAGTTACCTGGAACATGAAAAAACTTCCAAGTTAAAACGGACACTCTGCAAACAACGAATAAAACGTGGATAAATCTAATTATATATCATCAAAATCAATGTGACTGTAGAAGAAACATGCTCTCAGTACTTGATACCGCTGACATCCATGTCGGTGTTTATTGTATTTTCCTTATATATAAAAAGGTATGTTTCAGATCTATACCCCAGAGTATTCTTTCATAGTTTACTACAACTTTAGTAACACATATGGTGGTACCAAATTTATCAATTATTTCCTTCCCTTCCCTGTTGAAAATTGATTTCAGTAAATTGATCAGTAGAATAGAAAGGAACAGCAAAGATTTTTTTAAAAAAAATAGATTTACCGACCACAATTCCGACAAATAAAAAGTCTAATAAGTAAATGGGACCTCAGGTGTCTAAATAAATGCGCCGATAATTACCAATCAGCTATTTTCACGACCACCTCAACAACGATTTACTCAAATGTGAAGCTCTTCTCTACCTACATGACCGACACAACTGCTACAGACACTGTAGGATGTATATTTTCAACCAAAATGGTTATACATTATCAATACCAACAATACATATCTTTAACCAGTGCTGGTGCGGTTCACATGTGCTGAGACTGGATCTCATTGGTCTGACGAAATGTCAGTTGCCGAATCCCAGTGTCACAGTTACCGAATCAATTTGGCTGGAGCTATGCGAGTTACAGAATCATCGCCGATATTTATATACAGTCCTATCAGTGAAATTACACATGGAACACGACAAAATCTCACTAGATTTGGTACAGATCGGACAAATGAGTAAATACTAACCAAAATATAGTGCTGATATACTTTATATATGCAAAAAAACGCACACTTTAAATCTAGGGACACACCGCGCCCATTCCGGAAGTGATTCTGTAACTGCAGTTACCGCATCTTGTGTCCCCCCAGTGATGATGTATCCTTCAGCATGTTCAGGTGTCGAGAGGCGGCTGTATTTACACACTGTTTGTCTATGATGATGCCAATATAATAATAGTATGTTTTCGAAGGGCGACGTGATTTTTTACGGCCCAGCTAAGATTATTTTCAGCCAGACATGGTTCATTTGCGGCCCGAGCGTGCGAGGGGTGCCAAACCATGGAGGGCTGAAAATAATCTGAGCTGGGCCGTAAATGATCACTACACCATCGAGAACATATTATCACTATTAGTACCAGTATATGTCATTCCTTCACCTTACTAGGGTCACTTAGGCCCAGATCTACACCATTTCATCCATGGCGTCTTCGTCAAGCACTATTGTCTGACTGGACATTCCTGCAGACTCTGTTCCACTTCCCAGATCTCGAACCAAAGAGTTTACAGTAGACAAATCCAGATTATGTGCCAGGAAGCAGCATCATCTTTGTGCATGCCTAATAGCTGGGTGGTAAATAATTATGTATGCCATAACACTGGGCCGTTATTCAATATGCGGCTCAAAAATTTCTCTTAACGCTGTAGCCGTCAGAATTTTTTGCCTCGATAATCAGGGAGATTCTTATAGTTAACATCAAATTTACTGGTACTCATGTGGCTTTCGATGACCTTGAAAGTTCAAAACAGGCCTTTATGGGTAAAAAGTGCTCAAATTTGCCTCTACAGGCGAAATGCTTGTAGATAGAGCTTACTTTTGCATTCTGAACATATATGAAGTCTTACATGGAACAACTAACGATCACCTTGAGCTTGACCTCGGATGACTTTGACCGCTAACTGCCTGATGTGGAATGTTTAAATTGGCCTCTGAGGGTTAAACGCTTGCAGCTAGAGGTGTACGGTAAGCTTGTAAGAAATCACATGCATGTATGTATATATATATGGCGCATCTTTTGTTGACCTTGAACTTGACCATAGATGACCTTGGAGGCTAAATCTCAAGGTCTTGCCTGACCTTAAATCTGTGAATTGTTCTCTACAGACAAAATACTTGTTGATAAAGCTTATACGTTTATTTTACGAACTTATGAAAAGTTATATGCACCACACAATGTGACCTTCATTGGTATATGTCAAGGTTATATGTGTATGTCACCTCTAGTGTTGACGCATGCCTCCCGGTAACCAGGTAACATAATTTGTTCCATTAAGCTCAAATACATGTCCGAGCTAGTCTCAGAAAAAAACTGATCTGCTATCATACTTATTATTATCATTCTTATACTGTATTTGAGATGCATTCACAAAGGAATAATAATAATTGTAATAACATGAATAATTCAAGACATTTAGGTCGACAAATAGAGGATATCTTTTCAATTGATTGTCCCGAGTCCATGGAAAAAATTGTTGTACCTGCTTTGAAATGTTTATGATGCGCAGTTACATAGCGTTGCTATATGGAAGCAACCCCAAATGTCCCTATCATTGCAAAAAGTAATTTGTCCGTGCCTACGGTCGGTGGTACTATTACCCTTATCATTATAATGGAAACGTATTTCAGACCCGTACGTGTTGATCTACGGGA
Source organism: Terebella lapidaria (assembly GCA_949152475.1). NCBI lineage: Eukaryota > Metazoa > Annelida > Polychaeta > Terebellida > Terebellidae > Terebella > Terebella lapidaria. The sequence continues at coordinate 38,341,543 of OX424566.1, forward strand.
GAATCGAAGATGAAAAAACGGGGATGTGTGGGTTTTTGACCATACAATCGGATCGGGACACATTCCCAGAACACTGAATTCATTTGTAGAATCTTTTTTTTTCAAAACTTCTTGATTGATTTTGCATATTTTGCTGACAGCATGAACAGATTGTTTGAGAAAATAGCGTGATCATTTGACTGTAGTTATAAGGTCAGTTGCACCGAGGCATCGCATGCACCTGGCCACGCTACAGGAATGAATGAATGGAATTACAATGATGAATTGCTTGCTGATGATGACAAACGACGTGGTCGGATATTTTGAGATTACTGATTGTAGACATCATTGTACTGGTAACAACGGAAAGCCGTGATGTTCTATGTTGCATGGCCCTGGATTTGTGTTATCAAATCAACTTGAAACACGTATGAAATTAGTATGTTTATATAGCTTGAGATAAATACACGTATGAAAGTACTTAGAAGCGATATATTTACAGTCTAAGGAAATAAATAAATCCCTTTTTGTAGGTATCACTGCGTTATAATGTAGAGCCAAACAGCAATGCAAGTTGACACTTTCTGCACCATATCCTAAATACAACTGCGCATTATTGAACAGATACGTTAACACGAACATTCTGGTGTTGTCATTCACCAGCTAACGCACTTTCATGTTGACATGGGGGGAATTGTCTCTCGATCAATCTTCACATTATTTAAAACTGAATCAATTTGATAGGGCTTATACACTCTTCCCATCCCCAAGACCCCCAAAAGTATGGGCTTGGCTCCCTCATCCCTATCATCAGACAGCCCCCCCCCCCTCCCCTCATATATACCGGCCTGCAACGTAGGAGATCGCGATATGACGCGAAATGGATGGACTAATGATGTAAATCAATCGCGAAATGACGCGAAATAATTAATATTCTTTTAGTCACCCTCAAGGTAGCGCTATCTCATAACTTTATCCTTCACAAAAAATGGCGGGAGCACGCTTGTTTTCAGTCAACCCCCAGCCGAATTTTTATCACCCGCCACCAATATACAGCATCGTATATTGCATAATATATTACTGACTGACATTTGCATACTTAAGCATGCTTGTCTACCTATTTTGTGGACACAATACACGTATAGTTGCGTAGTCGAGCATTCATTTGTCTTGGTATTCACAATTCATCCCCAACAGCGCACGAGCTACGAAATAATATATAGTGCAGAGACGTCAACAGACATTCAACCTAATTGAATTTAAACTGTACCAACCGAATAATGTCTTACGGGTTCTCGTGAAATTTGCTCACAAGTGTAGATGAGAAGTATATTAGCATTCAGTGGTTCGGTATTGTTGTATCGACAATGTTTAACGTATTTCAATTCTCAACTAAATACTTGGTGAAATGTTCGACAATTTTTGTCAGGTTGTGAACAGATCAGTCGAGTAATGTATGTCTGACTGTGATTGAAGTTGAATACGTGGCGTTATTTGTACGAGCTGGAACGTTTTGATCTATGATACGATGGCAGGGAGAGTGGACTTGAGGACACTTTGATTCACGTATTCAAAGTGCAAACAAATTGGATGGGAAAGGGAGAAATGACAGGTATTGTGGTTACATGCATTTGCCTGTGTTTCTGTGAACTCAGTTGATGAGTAGCTTGGCTAAAGCTATTAACTAATTATTTCCCATGATCTCCCAAGGCCTTTGGGCAGTAGAGAACTGGCCTCATGAGGCTCCATCGTTACTCTACATATAGAACTGTAAAGCATTGTGTGTGGCCTGAAGCGAGATTGTATGTCGGCTAATCAGGTTTCGCGCCGAACAAGCACGATACGAATGGTTCAGAACATACCTCGCAGACAAATATATGGAATATGACACCGTTAGACCATGCTGGAATCTTCATTCCACAAAACCAAATTGAGCAATATAGCTTTACTATCTCCCACGGAACTGATCACGTTGCTCATGTAAACACCGCAATACGGATTATAATAAAAAATATATTTCCAGTCACTACACAATTTTAATACATGGTATTATTATGTACCTGCGATGTTATTCGTCCGCATAACCCTGCTTGCGCCCTGTACGATAACAAAGCTCAGCGGGCAAATACGAGGACAAATATCAGGGCAAATACTGGCCGGTATCCTGCGCATAACAACACATGCACATGTCCCATTGGGGTTTCCGTTATTCTTCTCACGGTATATAATAAACACAACATCACCTGGTTTTTTCAGCATGCTCTTTGATATTTGCACTTGATCCCGGCATTTGACCACGGCCTCGGGCTAATACTGAGGATCTCGGGCAAATATCGGGTCACATACTGGGAAAAAAAACAGGTAATATTGTCTATATATTCGCCATGTGGCTGTTAACCGACATTGCGATGGCTGTGTTCATCTAGATAATTTGTCTACCGCCGTAAAAATATTCACATTTTAAAATTGTTTTGCTGCTGAATAAAGTATAACCATAACTTGAAAGTGGCTAATGACTTGATCAGTGGGAGTTTTCTTTTGGAGGAGAAATGTGTTTTGATATGAATATCAAATGTTTAGGGAACTACCAGAAAAGAACCCACGTTACCCATGGTTACCCAAACTATCTGACATGAAATCCACGCATCTGCACCGATACAAGCAGAGGAATGTGGTGATGACAATATCAACAAAAAATACGACATTTTCTTTATTGCTTCACTTGCTTTGAACAATATTGCCTGACACCATACTTGGAAATAGCTGACGAGCTGAGTTTTGGTCGCTTGGAATCCTTCAAACTCTGGTATTGGTTCCATGGTTCGGTACAGGTTATGAGCCTTCGACAAAAAATAAGCGCACATTTGATGGCAACTCAAATCTGAATATAATCATACTTGTTTGACCTTCCAAATGCCGAGGTACAGAGTCGATTAGCTACAAATCACCTCCCCTACATTCACTCAGTGACTTAATGGAGATAATGTTTGAAGTAAGAAGCTTTGAGAGTCTTCCATTTCGCGTATCAAATAGTGCTTCACGTTCCTGGTACGGGCATTGTTTGATGTGAGGAGGTGAAGAATGGCAATACATGTATATGACGCGGGATTTACAGTCAGTGAGGAGGTGAAGAATGGCAATACATGTATATGACGCGGGATTTACAGTCAGTGAGGAGGTGAAGAATGGCAATACATGTATATGACGCGGGATTTACAGTCAGTGAGGAGGTGAAGAATGGCAATACATGTATATGACGCGGGATTTACAGTCAGTGAGGAGGTGAAGAATGGCAATACATGTATATGACGCGGGATTTACAGTCAGGTGAGGAGGTGAAGAATGGCAATACATGTATATGACGCGGGATTTACAGTCAGTGAGGAGGTGAAGAATGGCAATACATGTATATGACGCGGGATTTACAGTCAGGTGAGGAGGTGAAGAATGGCAATACATGTATATGACGCGGGATTTACAGTCAGTGAGGAGGTGAAGAATGGCAATACATGTATATGACGCGGGATTTACAGTCAGTGAGGAGGTGAAGAATGGCAATACATGTATATGACGCGGGATTTACAGTCAGTGAGGAGGTGAAGAATGGCAATACATGTATATGACGCGGGATTTACAGTCAGTGAGGAGGTGAAGAATGGCAATACATGTATATGACGCGGGATTTACAGTCAGTGAGGAGGTGAAGAATGGCAATACATGTATATGACGCGGGATTTACAGTCAGGTGAGGAGGTGAAGAATGGCAATACATGTATATGACGCGGGATTTACAGTCAGTGAGGAGGTGAAGAATGGCAATACATGTATATGACGCGGGATTTACAGTCAGTGAGGAGGTGAAGAATGGCAATACATGTATATGACGCGGGATTCACAGTCAGTGAGGAGGTGAAGAATGGCAATACATGTATATGACGCGGGATTTACAGTCAGTGAGGAGGTGAAGAATGGCAATACATGTATATGACGCGGGATTTACAGTCAGTGAGGAGGTGAAGAATGGCAATACATGTATATGACGCGGGATTTACAGTCAGGTGATTTTGACCATTACAATTGTCCGGGTTGTCTTTTCATCCGATTTAATACACATGTTGTACCGGTTTTGTATATAAACAATCGAAAGTGTATCCATCAAACCGAATGTAAACAAATGCCCAAATCACGCTTAAAAGTCCACATCGAGTACATTTCCCAGTTCGTATGTGCATATATAGTGTAGTTATGAGAAAATAATCAGTGATATACCATGATGTATGTGAAATTGTCACTCCATCTTGCACTTCTATGCTTTGTTTACATCTGCGTGAGATGAATACAGTTCCTGTATTTACGAGAAAACCGCCTATTCAGATGAGCAAAATTTTCCAGAGGAATGGTTGTAGTCATTACATTTGATGCGAGTATGTCTCATTAATTTTGCATCTTTAATAAGAAATATAGTTTTTTAAAAAATATTGACTGGTTTCGAAGGCAGTTGCTTTAACTAAACTATCGAATGGAACTAATGAACATTTCATCGCGCATCATTGCTGACATGATAATAACCACCGCTGGGTCATTCGGGCTCCACTTCTGGTATTTTGATTACTTATACTGTCAATTGTTTTCCCTAGGATTATGTCCAATTTGTGCACTTTGTATTCTAGTTTCGGTTTGGTATACTGAACCAAATGCCTATATAGTAATTGGCCCTCTCATGTTGTCAAAATTTAGCAGTATTCCTATGTCGTCGGCATAAAATGTGCTTCACAACTTATGTGCTAATGACAGATATGAGGATTTGTTCAGCAAAGTTGCCATGTATTCCGAATTGCATTGACAGCAGTTTTCCCGCTGCGCAGTTGGCTAATACGTACATAGTTACATAGAGCATTCCTTTTCTCTTTGTTTGTATATTTGAGTGGCTTATTAACCCATGAACGAATTAACCTCTTACCACATGTACCACTAGAACTCCAAAAGTTGGATGATACTAATAAAACGCCTTGGTACCAATAGCAAACTTGAACTACTAGTATAACAACATCTAAACAAAGCCCACTGGGGTTATCAAGGGTATACAGTGTGTGAAATACATAATGTTTCTACTTCACACTACTATGTAAGTATCAATCTATTACCACCAATGCAGTCAGATTTTGATGATGCCAATAACAAACGTAAAATACTTCATTTTGCAATAGAAACAAAGTCCGACCAAATAGTTTATCCAAAGACACACTGGCGTCATCAGGGGCAGACAGTGTGTTAAATGTAGTTGTTTCTACTGTACACCTGATGGATGTGATATACAACTGCCCAACAACCTATGAAAATAATAATTAAAAAATCCAAAACAAATCCCATGGAACAGGTATATGACAAGTACATAAGTACCTAATCACAAGCCAGAAGGCCACTGAGCTGATGATATCCTCGGGGACAGATTTAACGTCCGCCAGCAGTGACACCGACTCAGTGGTATGAATGTAAGTATCAATCTATTACCACCAATGCAGTCAGAGTTTGATGATGCCAATAACAAACGTAAAATACAACATTTTGCAATAGAAACAAAGTCCGACCAAATAGTTTATCCAAAGACACACTGGTGTCATCAGGGGCAGACAGTGTGTTAAATGTAGTTGTTTCTACTGTACACCTGATGGAATTAGTATACAAGTGCCCAACAACCTATGCCCAACAAACCTACACTTCCCAGAAACAGTATGATATGCTCGACACCAAGCCTGTCAGACACATGTTTTCCCATCCTTGTAATTTTGCTCACATATTTGTCTGTCGATTTGCCGGCGGGTGTCACCAGCAGAGCTCTCTTCCGGAACACCTGATCCCACAGTCAGCTATGTGTATGTGCTGTTCAAATGGCTTTGCCTTCGATACTTCCACTCGGGTTTGACCACTTACACTAATTTTGTGAACTTCGTCCATGGGTTCGGTGAATGTAAGTATCAATCTATTACCACCAATTCAGCTAAATTTTGATGATTCCAATAACAAACGTAAAATACAACATTTTGCAATAGAAACAAAGCCGACCAAATACTTTATCAAAAGACACACTGGCGTCATCAGGGGCAGACAGTGTTGTAAATAGTTGTTTCTACTGTACACTTTACGTATATATTATCGATTAATGTCGCACTATTATGTGTTATTCTGGTTGGTTTATTAACGGTCGGTAGGAAGCCAGATGCTATGAAGGTGTTAAGTAATTCATCGGAGTGCTTGTTGGAGTGTATTTTGATATAATCAAAATTTTGATCTGTACCAAGTATAACGTCAGAATTAGTTCCGTTTAACTTTTCAAGTACTGTTTCGTATCTAGATATTGATAGTGTTTCGTTTGTGCCTGGGATTCGGTATATTTCACCCACAATTGTGTTTCGCTGACTATGTTTTACCTCGATGAAAATCGACTCAAATTCGCAATCAACATTTATGGCCAGGTCGTTCCTAATATCGTAATGTAGCGAATCATGTATGTACAGCGCGACACCCCCTCCCCGTGTCCCACCCTGTCTGTTACGGCATTCAAGGTTATATCCAGGTATGCTGCATAAATGCAATGTATTGTCGTTCAGAAAGGTTTCGCATAACAGAATAAAGTGCACAACTATCCCAGTGTTTTGTAAGTTGGAAAGCATGATTTTAAGTTCATTTATCTTCTTTGGTAAACTGTGAATATTCAGATGAAGAGTGCAATATTTGGATTTGTTGGGCGAGGTGTGTGAGACTATGTCTTCAACTTCAAAATATTGTGTGTCCAAGTTCAGAAACCTATCATCATTTACTAACATGGGTTGTGGGATAATTAGATCACTCATGTGGCAATATGATAATCGCAATTGGCGATAGATATTTGGCACGAGAGGGCTTGGCTGGGCTCTGTTAGATGTGTATGTACGGTTAGTGTGTATGGCATTTGTTGTATGTACCTGTAACATATACCACACACCTTATAAGATGAACACTAAATTGGAAGAATGTATGATGTGGAAATGGATCTGTATGATTCAAACGCTACCAGGAACCTATAAGGACCACCACTAACCACCTCACACCTCCAGAATATGAAGCTTGCATAAGCAGAAGGTGTACGATAGTGCGTATTATATATGATATATATACGTATATTTATGTGGGTACACGATTAAAAAATTAGCCGAGAGGCTGAGGAAGGTTACCGGACAATAAAGGTTTTATGTTTTTAATATTAGCCCTTTTGTCCCGTGGCCTTGAGAATATTATCACTGGTCAAACCCAAAGTCACAAAGATATTCAGCATACACCATCCCCATACGACCACAATCGACTCTCAAGCTGAAATATAACAAGTGAGATACTAGCCACCATTCGCCCTGATTTAAAAAAGTAGGCCAAGGGTTGAGCTCAAAGTCATGAGAACACGGAGCATACCCCCCCCCCCCCCCGTCATATGTGTGCAACTGGTTCCCAAAATGCAAAGTCGACAAAAGGCCAGCTATGAGCCATTATGTGCTCAAACCTCGAAATTAAGGCCAAAGGCCAAGTTTCAACTCCCTCTTGAAGAAAACCTCAGAGGGATTCAAAATAAAATTTTGAGATGAAAATGTAGACGGACGCCTCCGATGCTGACGGACGACAGACGGAACGCCACGGCAATGGGCCATCTGATCAAAGATCCGCTAAACTGAAATGTAAGTTCAACCCATTTACTTAGTGCCAATGTGAAAAGGGATTCGGTTGTCTACAGCGAAGACCATGCGTCTGGTCACCGCCAGACGCCGGGCCACCGCCAGTAACCACTTGTGTAACCAGAGAACAGAAGTAAAGATGTAAAATCAAACCTATGAGTTCAAATCAACCCTTTTGTTCAGGGCCAATATGGAAAAAAGTGACACTGCAGAGACGGCATAGACTACACAGATGACGGGCCCCCGCCAGTAAGAACATAACTAGAGAACGGAAATACAAAATGTACAAGAATCCAACCCATCTGTGTAGCACCAAATTGAAAAATTTACCCTGTTGTCTTCAGCGACGACCATGCGTCTGGTCACTGCCTCCAAACATTCAAATGATTTCTTATATCATCTATTGAATATGTTCATCTTGTGTGCAATTTGGAAATAAATTACTTACTTACTTACACCTGATGGAATTAGTTTACAACTGCCCAACAACCTATGAAAATAATTTAAAAATCCGAAACAAACCCTAATAGAATAGATGTATGACAAGTACATAAGTACCTAATCACAAGCCAAAAGGCTACTGAGTTGATGGTATTCTCGGGGACAGACTTAACATCCACCAGCAGTGACACTGGCTCAGTGGTATGAATGTAGGTATCAATCTATTACCACCAATACAGCTAAATTTTGAAGATTCCAATAACAAACGTAAAATACAACATTTTGCACTAGAAACAAAGCCCGACCAAATATTTATCAAAAGACACACTGGCGTCATCAGGGGCAGACAGTGTTGTAAATAGTTGTGTCGACTGTACACCTGATGGAATAAGTATACAACTGCCCAACAACCTCTGAAAATAATTTAGAAATCCGAAACAAACCCCATGGAATAGATATATGACAAGTACATTCTGTTTGTCGTTATCTAATGTTCTAATATGAAGACATATATAAGGTAATAATAATTTATAGAGTTAACACACTGCCTTATGATGCTTGTCAACCATACATCGAAAAATCGTATTCCTTATCTCAAAAACTCGATAGTCTATTGGCTCTTGATTGGATGCGACTTGGATATTTCTTACTAAGACTTCTTTCTAAGAATTCTATCTAATTACTAAGAATTCTATCTAAATAGTCATGATCGGGTTGACAAGTAAACCAAATCTATGACGTGACGTGGGGATTCATTTTTTTTTCTGAACGTTAATTATGCTAGTAGATATGTAATGTGTCACGATATCATTATATTTATGGTCATAATTTTACATTTCATTATAATTTAGGACAGGATTGTAGGAATTACATCGCATGATGATTCTTTTTTTTTCCAGGAACATTATTTTATCAGCACTAATACTTGTGGATAAATGACACGAATTAATCCCATTTACGTACACGTGTTTATAAGTAGCGTGCATGCTTTGAAATAAAATCAGCAGATGATGCAATCCACATCCGGGAAGCGACTATTAGCTCTCATTATCGTATATTATGGACACCTTATTTCACACGAATGCTTGGTAACACCCGACCGGGCTGTATTTCGTGCGAAGGCGCTATCACTTGTTTTTCATTCCTACAGTAACCTGCTCCTCCGAGAATTCTTCGGAAGTGTAAAAAATTGCGCATATATAACTCGCCATTGTTATGGTATCCCCAGCGTCCGTGCACAGGTAGGAAATAGGTGTTTGCAGATACCACGTGCAGCAAAAGGTCACCTTGGCAACCACAATGGATTGCATACAATAGAAACCCGCAGTAAATGACGGGCAGCATCTGTGTTTTCCCTTGCCGTGCTATTGGCAGACTAATTTTCACCGGTGCATTAATTCCTTGCTTTCATCATGGCCAATATCTATGATTGATCAAACTGTCTCCGAGGTATTCACCTATTATTGTCCATGCGCTCTGATATATAATTATTTCGTGATAAGTCTTGCTGTTTCATTACGACATATAATTATTTCCCTGATAGAGTCACATTCCGCGCTCCCGAGCAGCAGTTTTAATCATGGATGGAATTTCAAGGTCACACTTTCCACAATCACCAAAGCAGCTTTATGGTTCAAAAGATAGGATCTTGATGAAATACGGACTGAAGACCAACTGCCTTGTCTCAGTTAATAACATAGCTCTACACTCGGGTATCTAGATATCGTATTAAATGAAAAAGCAATTGAAAAACCGAGAACCAAGTTGGCAGTCTCTGCATCATAAGTAGAAATTCACAATGATATAGCAACATGACCACAACCATGAACGATGGGCCCATCGGAAAATTTCATTACATGCAAACAATAACGTGACCTTATATTCAGCATCAAAATTAGTAGGAATGTCGTGAATTCATTCAGTGCTCTGTTTAATGCAACACTTGCCAACCAATAGCGGCTCACGAAAAGCCTTGAAATTATGCTAACTCAGTTATTTGGTTTCAGTTTTTTCACAGATCTGATATAGGCTATGTAACAATTTATTTCACAGGTTGTTTCGGTGAATGCACAGCCATAACGGGCACATCACAATAAACATCTCAATTAGCCTTTTTGTCGCAGCTATCTTGTGATTCTAAGAAAATGCGGACTGAGAAGACTGAAAATTGACTTAACTAATGCTCGGAAAGATACAAAACGTTCCACAAAAATCATGAATTCAAACTCATCACAGAATGGACGGGGAGGTACGGCATATACAGTACTTCCGTCACCCTCATATCGTGTTCAGCAGGAGGGCAGCACATTCAGTGACACGGCTCACAAACAAAAGTATTTTTAGTTGTTAAGTTTGAGTGCGTGCCTCAAACAATACTATGTAAATGTCAACAGCTCGATATGAACGTTGAATGTGGTTCCTTTAGATTCCATTGCCAGTTCACATGTTCATGGTTAAAGTTGGAATCAATTTTAAAATCAGCCAAATTTAGCATTCTTGTTTGTCACGCAAACATGAAAGTACATCTCGAGGTAGTCGGGAATATATAGGAAATATGCACAGTTCGACAACAGGTACTTAAAAAATTGCCGTTAACCGTGCATGAAAACAGTGGATAGAGAATGATCGGCCTGCCTACATTGCCGGTTGCCACAGTATCTAGACAAAAAGCAATGACGTCATGAGAGTATGTGTAGAACTCGCCCGCAAGGCGGGCCGCTATGAGGAAAAAATTGATGCGAGATTGACTGGCCCAAGTTTGAATTTTGAATTGGCAACTCAATTTAGGCACGTAATGCACATTTTCAGAACCAAATTTTCACGATTTTTCATTCTATAGACAAAACAAAGCTACTACAGAATAGATACATTTTGTCAATTCTAAAAGTGATTATAGGTTTAATAACGGGATTCGTGTGAAGGTACT